>OX371009.1:3452196-5852196 GCA_947308005.1 Yponomeuta malinellus | reverse complement strand
CTGAAGTGGTAGAAATTCGTTTTGCTGCAATACGTCGCCCAGAAAGAAACTCTGGAGAGATTTTTCTCACAAATTATTTGTCAGCTCCGCTTTATCACAAAAACTGAATGGTTTCATGTCTCAATTTATAGTTGAGTAGTTTAGGTAGTATCTAAGGAACGGAAATAACAAAAATCCAGCCTGGTAGAAATTCGTTTTTTTTTTGTATATCTCAAGAAAAACACAAAGGTTATTTTAAATTTTCTCCATTATTTTTGTCTATCGCCCGATTTCAGAAAAACTGAATGGTCTGAAGGTATAAATTGATTTATTTAAAATACTTAAGAGTCTATGCAATCATAATTTTGCATTGCTAAAGTGGTAGAAATTCGTTTTGCTGCCATACGTCGCCCAGAAAAAACTCTGGAGAGATTTTTCCTACTAATTATTTGTCAGCTCCGCTTTATCACAAAAACTGAATGGTTTCATGTCTCAGTTTATAGTTAAGTAGTTTAAGTAGTATCTAAGGAACCGAAATGACATAAATCCAGCCTGGTAAAAATTAATTTTTTTTGTATATCTCAAGAAAAACACAAAGGTTATTTGAAATTTTCTCCATTATTTTTGTCTATCGCCCGATTTCAGAAAAACTGAATGGTCTGAAGGTATAAATTGATTTATTTAAAATACTTTAGAGTCTATGCAATTATAATTTTGTATTTCTGAAGTGGTAGAAATTCGTTTTGCTGCAATACGTCGCCCAGAAAGAAACTCTGGAGAGATTTTTCTCACAAATTATTTGTCAGCTCCGCTTTATCACAAAACCTGAATGGTTTCATGTCTCAATTTATAGTTAAGTAGTTTAAGTAGTATCCAAGGAACCGAAATGACATAAATCCAGCCTGGTAGAAATTCGTTTTTTTTGTATATCTCAAGAAAAACACAAAGGTTATTTGAAATTTTCTCCATTATTTTTGTCTATCGCCCGATTTCAGAAAAACTGAATGGTCTGAAGGTATAAATTGATTTATTTAAAATACTTTAGAGTCTATGCAATTATAATTTTGTATTTCTGAAGTGGTAGAAATTCGTTTTGCTGCAATACGTCGCCCAGAAAGAAACTCTGGAGAGATTTTTCTCACAAATTATTTGTCAGCTCCGCTTTATCACAAAAACTGAATGGTTTCATGTCTCAATTTATAGTTGAGTAGTTTAGGTAGTATCTAAGGAACCGAAATAACATAAATCCAGCCTGGTAGAAATTCGTTTTTTTTGTAAATCCAAAGAAAATCATAAAGGGCTTTTTAAATTTTCTCCATTATTTTTGTCTATCGCCCGATTTCAGAAAAATTGAATGGTCTGAAGGTATAAATTGATTTATTTAAAATACTTAAGAGTCTATGCAATCATAATTTTGCATTCCTAAAGTGGTAGAAATTCGTTTTGCTGCAATACGTCGCCCAGAAAGAAACTCTGGAGAGATTTTTCTCACAAATTATTTGTCAGCTCCGCTTTATCACAAAACCTGAATGGTTTCATGTCTCAATTTATAGTTTAGTAGTTTAAGTAGTATCCAAGGAACCGAAATGACATAAATCCAGCCTGATAGAAATTCGTTTTTTTTGTATATCTCAAGAAAAACACAAAGGTTATTTGAAATTTTCTCCATTATTTTTGTCTATCGCCCGATTTCAGAAAAACTGAATGGTCTGAAGGTATAAATTGATTTATTTAAAATACTTTAGAGTCTATGCAATTATAATTTTGTATTTCTGAAGTGGTAGAAATTCGTTTTGCTGCAATACGTCGCCCAGAAAGAAACTCTGGAGAGATTTTTCTCACAAATTATTTGTCAGCTCCGCTTTATCACAAAAACTGAATAGTTTCATGTCTCAATTTATAGTAATGTAGTTTAACTAGTATCTTAGGAAACGAAATAACATAAATCCAGCCTGGTAGAAATTCGTTTTTTTTTGTATATCCAAAGAAAATCATGAAGGGCTTTTTAAATTTTCTCCATTATTTTTGTCTATCGCCCGATTTCAGAAAAACTGAATGGTCTGAAGGTATAAATTGATTAATTTAAAATACTTTAGAGTCTATGCAATTATAATTTTGCATATCTAAAGTGGTAGAAATTCGTTTTGCTGCAATACGTCGCCCAGAAAGAAACTCTGGATAGATTTTTCTCACAAATTATTTGTCAGCTCCGCTTTATCACAAAAACTGAATGGTTTCATGTCTCAATTTATAGTTGAGTAGTTTAGGTAGTATCTTAGGAACCGAAATAACATAAATCCAGCCTGGTAGAAATTCGTTTTTTTTGTATATCCAAAGAAAATCATAAAGGGCTTTTTAAATTTTCTCCATTATTTTTGTCTATCGCCCGATTTCAGAAAAACTGAATGGTCTGAAGGTATAAATTGATTTATTTAAAATACTTTAGAGTCTATGCAATTATAATTTTGCATATCTAAAGTGGTAGAAATTCGTTTTGCTGCAATACGTCGCCCAGAAAGAAACTCTGGAGAGATTTTTCTCACAAATTATTTGTCAGCTCCGCTTTATCACAAAATCTGAATGGTTTCATGTCTCAATTTATAGTAAAGTAGTTTAACTAGTATCTTAGGAAACGAAATAACATAAATCCAGCCTGGTAGAAATTCGTTTTTTTTGTATATCCAAAGAAAATCATAAAGGGCTTTTTAAATTTTCTCCATTATTTTTGTCTAACGCCCCATTTCAGAAAAACTGAATGGTCTGAAGGTATAAATTGATTTATTTAAAGTACTCTAGAGTCTATGCAATTATAATTTTGCATATCTAAAGTGGTAGAAATTCGTTTTGCTGCAATACGTCGCCCAGAATGAAACTCTGGAGAGATTTTTCTCACAAATTATTTGTCAGCTCCGCTTTATCACAAAAACTGAATGGTTTCATGTCTCAATTTATAGTTGAGTAGTTTAGGTAGTATCTATGGAACCGAAATAACATAAATCCAGCCTGGTAGAAATTCGTTTTTTTTGTAAATCCAAAGAAAATCATAAAGGGCTTTTTAAATTTTCTCCATTATTTTTGTCTAACGCCCGATTTCAGAAAAACTGAATGGTCTGAAGGTATAAATTGATTTATTTAAAATACTTTAGAGTCTATGCAATTATAATTTTGCATTTCTAAAGTGGTAGAAATTCGTTTTGCTGCAATACGTCGCCCAGAAAGAAACTCTTGAGAGATTTTTCTAACAAATTATTTGTCAGCTCCGCTTTATCACAAAAACTGAATGGTTGTATGTCTCAATTTATAGTAAAGTAGTTAAACTAGTATCTTAGGAAACGAAATAACATAAATCCAGCCTGGTAGAAATTCGTTTTTTTTGTAAATCCAAAGAAAATCATAAAGGGCTTTTTAAATTTTCTCCATTATTTTTGTCTAACGCCCGATTTCAGAAAAACTGAATGGTCTGAAGGTAAAAATTGATTTATTTCAAATACTTTAGAGTCTATGCAATTATAATTTTGCATTTCTAAAGTGGTAGAAATTCGTTTTGCTGCAATTCGTCGCCCAGAAAAAACTCTGGAGAGATTTTTCTTACTAATTATTTGTCAGCTCCGCTTTATCACAAAAACTGAATGGTTTCATGTCTCAGTTTATAGTTAAGTAGTTTAAGTAGTATCTAAGGACCCGAAATAACATAAATCAAGCCTGGTAGAAATTCGTTTTTTTTGTATATCCAAAGAAAATCATGAAGGGCTTTTTAAATTTTCTCCATTATTTTTGTCTATCGCCCGATTTCAGAAAAACTGAATGGTCTGAAGGTATAAATTGATTTATTTAAAATACTTTAGAGTCTATGCAATTATAATTTTGCATATCTAAAGTGGTAGAAATTCGTTTTGCTGCAATACGTCGCCCAGAAAGAAACTCTGGAGAGATTTTTCTCACAAATTATTTGTCAGCTCCGCTTTATCACAAAAACTGAATGGTTTCATGTCTCAATTTATAGTAAAGTAGTTTAACTAGTATCTTAGGAAACGAAATAACATAAATCCAGCCAGGTAGAAATTCGTTTTTTTTGTATATCCAAAGAAAATCATAAAGGGCTTTTTAAATTTTCTCCATTATTTTTGTCTAACGCCCGATTTCAGAAAAACTGAATGGTCTGAAGGTATAAATTGATTTATTTAAAATACTCTAGAGTCTATGCAATTATAATTTTGCATATCTAAAGTGGTAGAAATTCGTTTTGCTGCAATACGTCGCCCAGAATGAAACTCTGGAGAGATTTTTCTCACAAATTATTTGTCAGCTCCGCTTTATCACAAAAACTGAATGGTTTCATGTCTCAATTTATAGTTGAGTAGTTTAGGTAGTATCTATGGAACCGAAATAACATAAATCCAGCCTGGTAGAAATTCGTTTTTTTTGTAAATCCAAAGAAAATCATAAAGGGCTTTTTAAATTTTCTCCATTATTTTTGTCTAACGCCCGATTTCAGAAAAACTGAATGGTCTGAAGGTAAAAATTGATTTATTTAAAATACTTTAGAGTCTATGCAATTATAATTTTGCATTTCTAAAGTGGTAGAAATTCGTTTTGCTGCAATACGTCGCCCAGAAAGAAACTCTTGAGAGATTTTTCTAACAAATTATTTGTCAGCTCCGCTTTATCACAAAAACTGAATGGTTTTATGTCTCAATTTATAGTAAAGTAGTTAAACTAGTATCTTAGGAAACGAAATAACATAAATCCAGCCTGGTAGAAATTCGTTTTTTTTTGTATATCCAAAGAAAATCATAAAGGGCTTTTTAAATTTTCTCCATTATTTTTGTCTATCGCCCGATTTCAGAAAAACTGAATGGTCTGAAGGTATAAATTGATTTATTTAAAATACTTTAGAGTCTATGCAATTATAATTTTGCATATCTAAAGTGGTAGAAATTCGTTTTGCTGCAATACGTCGCCCAGAAAGAAACTCTGGAGAGATTTTTCTCACAAATTATTTGTCAGCTCCGCTTTATCACAAAAACTGAATGGTTTCATGTCTCAATTTATAGTAAAGTAGTTTAACTAGTATCTTAGGAAACGAAATAACATAAATCCAGCCTGGTAGAAATTCGTTTTTTTTGTATATCCAAAGAAAATCATAAAGGGCTTTTTAAATTTTCTCCATTATTTTTGTCTAACGCCCGATTTCAGAAAAACTGAATGGTCTGAAGGTATAAATTGATTTATTTAAAATACTCTAGAGTCTATGCAATTATAATTTTGCATATCTAAAGTGGTAGAAATTCGTTTTGCTGCAATACGTCGCCCAGAATGAAACTCTGGAGAGATTTTTCTCACAAATTATTTGTCAGCTCCGCTTTATCACAAAAACTGAATGGTTTCATGTCTCAATTTATAGTTGAGTAGTTTAGGTAGTATCTATGGAACCGAAATAACATAAATCCAGCCTGTTAGAAATTCGTTTTTTTTGTAAATCCAAAGAAAATCATAAAGGGCTTTTTAAATTTTCTCCATTATTTTTGTCTAACGCCCGATTTCAGAAAAACTGAATGGTCTGAAGGTAAAAATTGATTTATTTAAAATACTTTAGAGTCTATGCAATTATAATTTTGCATTTCTAAAGTGGTAGAAATTCGTTTTGCTGCAATACGTCGCCCAGAAAGAAACTCTTGAGAGATTTTTCTAACAAATTATTTGTCAGCTCCGCTTTATCACAAAAACTGAATGGTTTTATGTCTCAATTTATAGTAAAGTAGTTAAACTAGTATCTAAGGAAACGAAATAACATAAATCCAGCCTGGTAGAAATTCGTTTTTTTTTGTATATCCAAAGAAAATCATAAAGGGCTTTTTAAATTTTCTCCATTATTTTTGTCTAATGCCCGATTTCAGAAAAACTGAATGGTCTGAAGGTATAAATTGATTCATTTAATATACTTTAGAGTCTATGCAATCATAATTTTGCATTGCTTAAGTGGTAGAAATTCGTTTTGCTGCAATACGTCGCCCAGAAAGAAACTCTTGAGAGATTTTTCTCACAAATTATTTGTCAGCTCCGCTTTATCACAAAAACTGAATGGTTTCATGTCTCAATTTATAGTTGAGTAGTTTAGGTAGTATCTAAGGAACCGAAATAACATAAATCCAGCCTGGTAGAAATTCGTTTTTTTTGTATATCCAAAGAAAATCATAAAGGGCTTTTTAAATTTTCTCCATTATTTTTGTCTAATGCCCGATTTCAGAAAAACTGAATGGTCTGAAGGTATAAATTGATTTATTTAAAATACTTTAGAGTCTATGCAATTATAATTTTGCATATCTAAAGTGGTAGAAATTCGTTTTGCTGCAATACGTCGCCCAGAAAGAAACTCTGGAGAGATTTTTCTAACAAATTATTTGTCAGCTCCGCTTTATCACAAAAACTGAATGGTTTCATGTCTCAATTTATAGTTGAGTAGTTTAAGTAATATCTAAGGAACCGAAATAACATAAATCCAGCCTGGTAGAAATTCGTTTTTTTTGTATATCTCAAGAAAAACACAAAGGTTATTTTAAACTTTCTCCATTATTTTTGTCTATCGCCCGATTTCAGAAAAATTGAATGGTCTGAAGGTATAAATTGATTTATTTAAAATACTTTAGAGTCTATGCAATCATAATTTTGCATTGCTTAAGTGGTAGAAATTCGTTTTGGTGCAATACGTCGCCCAGAAATAAACTCTGGAGAGATTTTTCTCACAAATTATTTGTCAGCTCCGCTTTATCACAAAAACTGAATGGTTTCATGTCTCAATTTATAGTAAAGTAGTTTAAGTAATATCTAAGGAACCGAAATAACATAAATCCAGCCTGGTAGAAATTCGTTTTTTTTTGTATATCTCAAGAAAAACACAAAGGTTATTTTAAACTTTCTCCATTATTTTTGTCTATCGCCCGATTTCAGAAAAATTGAATGGTCTGAAGGTATAAATTGATTTATTTAAAATACTTTAGAGTCTATGCAATCATAATTTTGCATTGCTTAAGTGGTAGAAATTCGTTTTGGTGCAATACGTCGCCCAGAAATAAACTCTGGAGAGATTTTTCTCACAAATTATTTGTCAGCTCCGCTTTATCACAAAAACTGAATGGTTTCATGTCTCAATTTATAGTAAAGTAGTTTAACTAGTATCTTAGGAAACGAAATAACATAAATCCAGCCTGGTAGAAATTCGTTTTTTTTGTATATCCAAAGAAAATCATAAAGGGCTTTTTAAATTTTCTCCATTATTTTTGTCTAACGCCCGATTTCAGAAAAACTGAATGGTCTGAAGGTATAAATTGATTTTTTTAAAATACTCTAGAGTCTATGCAATTATAATTTTGCATATCTAAAGTGGTAGAAATTCGTTTTGCTGCAATACGTCGCCCAGAAAGAAACTCTGGATAGATTTTTCTCACAAATTATTTGTCAGCTCCGCTTTATCACAAAAACTGAATGGTTTCATGTCTCAATTTATAGTAAAGTAGTTTAACTAGTATCATAGGAAACGAAATAACATAAATCCAGCCTGGTAGAAATTCGTTTTTTTTGTATATCCAAAGAAAATCATAAAGGGCTTTTTAAATTTTCTCCATTATTTTTGTCTATCGCCCGATTTCAGAAAAATTGAATGGTCTGAAGGTATAAATTGATTTATTTAAAATACTTTAGAGTCTATGCAATTATAATTTTGTATTTCTGAAGTGGTAGAAATTCGTTTTGCTGCAATACGTCGCCCAGAAAGAAACTCTGGAGAGATTTTTCTCACAAATTATTTGTCAGCTCCGCTTTATCACAAAAACTGAATGGTTTCATGTCTCAATTTATAGTAAAGTAGTTTAACTAGTATCTTAGGAAACGAAATAACATAAATCCAGCCTGGTAGAAATTCGTTTTTTTTGTATATCCAAAGAAAATCATAAAGGGCTTTTTAAATTTTCTCCATTATTTTTGTCTATCGCCCGATTTCAGAAAAACTGAATGGTCTGAAGGTATAAATTGATTTATTTAAAATACTTTAGAGTCTATGCAATTATAATTTTGCATATCTAAAGTGGTAGAAATTCGTTTTGCTGCAATACGTCGCCCAGAAATAAACTCTGGAGAGATTTTTCTCACAAATTATTTGTCAGCTCCGCTTTATCACAAAAACTGAATGGTTTCATGTCTCAATTTATAGTAAAGTAGTTTAACTAGTATCTTAGGAAACGAAATATCATAAATCCAGCCTGGTAGAAATTCGTTTTTTTTGTATATCCAAAGAAAATCATAAAGGGCTTTTTAAATTTTCTCCATTATTTTTGTCTAACGCCCGATTTCAGAAAAACTGAATGGTCTGAAGGTATAAATTGATTTTTTTAAAATACTCTAGAGTCTATGCAATTATAATTTTGCATATCTAAAGTGGTAGAAATTCGTTTTGCTGCAATACGTCGCCCAGAATGAAACTCTGGAGAGATTTTTCTCACAAATTATTTGTCAGCTCCGCTTTATCACAAAAACTGAATGGTTTCATGTCTCAATTTATAGTTGAGTAGTTTAGGTAGTATCTATGGAACCGAAATAACATAAATCCAGCCTGGTAGAAATTCGTTTTTTTTGTAAATCCAAAGAAAATCATAAAGGGCTTTTTAAATTTTCTCCATTATTTTTGTCTAACGCCCGATTTCAGAAAAACTGAATGGTCTGAAGGTATAAATTGATTTATTTAAAATACTTTAGAGTCTATGCAATTATAATTTTGCATTTCTAAAGTGGTAGAAATTCGTTTTGCTGCAATACGTCGCCCAGAAAGAAACTCTTGAGAGATTTTTCTAACAAATTATTTGTCAGCTCCGCTTTATCACAAAAACTGAATGGTTTTATGTCTCAATTTATAGTAAAGTAGTTAAACTAGTATCTTAGGAAACGAAATAACATAAATCCAGCCTGATAGAAATTCGTTTTTTTTGTATATCCAAAGAAAATCATAAAGGGCTTTTTAAATTTTCTCCATTATTTTTGTCTAATGCCCGATTTCAGAAAAACTGAATGGTCTGAAGGTATAAATTGATTCATTTAATATACTTTAGAGTCTATGCAATCATAATTTTGCATTTCTTAAGTGGTAGAAATTCGTTTTGCTGCAATACGTCGCCCAGAAAGAAACTCTTGAGAGATTTTCTAACAAATTATTTGTCAGCTCCGCTTTATCACAAAAACTGAATGGTTTTATGTCTCAATTTATAGTAAAGTAGTTAAACTAGTATCTTAGGAAACGAAATAATATAAATCCAGCCTGGTAGAAATTCGTTTTTTTTTGTATATCCAAAGAAAATCATAAAGGGCTTTTTAAATTTTCTCCATTATTTTTGTCTAATGCCCGATTTCAGAAAAACTGAATGGTCTGAAGGTATAAATTGATTCATTTAATATACTTTAGAGTCTATGCAATCATAATTTTGCATTGCTTAAGTGGTAGAAATTCGTTTTGCTGCAATACGTCGCCCAGAAAGAAACTCTTGAGAGATTTTTCTAACAAATTATTTGTCAGCTCCGCTTTATCACAAAAACTGAATGGTTTTATGTCTCAATTTATAGTAAAGTAGTTAAACTAGTATCTTAGGAAACGAAATAACATAAATCCAGCCTGGTAGAAATTCGTTTTTTTTGTATATCCAAAGAAAATCATAAAGGGCTTTTTAAATTTTCTCCATTATTTTTGTCTAATGCCCGATTTCAGAAAAACTGAATGGTCTGAAGGTATAAATTGATTTATTTAAAATACTTTAGAGTCTATGCAATTATAATTTTGCATATCTAAAGTGGTAGAAATTCGTTTTGCTGCAATACGTCGCCCAGAAAGAAACTCTGGAGAGATTTTTCTAACAAATTATTTGTCAGCTCCGCTTTATCACAAAAACTGAATGGTTTCATGTCTCAATTTATAGTTGAGTAGTTTAAGTAATATCTAAGGAACCGAAATAACATAAATCCAGCCTGGTAGAAATTCGTTTTTTTTGTATATCTCAAGAAAAACACAAAGGTTATTTTAAACTTTCTCCATTATTTTTGTCTATCGCCCGATTTCAGAAAAATTGAATGGTCTGAAGGTATAAATTGATTTATTTAAAATACTTTAGAGTCTATGCAATCATAATTTTGCATTGCTTAAGTGGTAGAAATTCGTTTTGGTGCAATACGTCGCCCAGAAATAAACTCTGGAGAGATTTTTCTCACAAATTATTTGTCAGCTCCGCTTTATCACAAAAACTGAATGGTTTCATGTCTCAATTTATAGTAAAGTAGTTTAAGTAATATCTAAGGAACCGAAATAACATAAATCCAGCCTGGTAGAAATTCGTTTTTTTTGTATATCTCAAGAAAAACACAAAGGTTATTTTAAACTTTCTCCATTATTTTTGTCTATCGCCCGATTTCAGAAAAATTGAATGGTCTGAAGGTATAAATTGATTTATTTAAAATACTTTAGAGTCTATGCAATCATAATTTTGCATTGCTTAAGTGGTAGAAATTCGTTTTGGTGCAATACGTCGCCCAGAAATAAACTCTGGAGAGATTTTTCTCACAAATTATTTGTCAGCTCCGCTTTATCACAAAAACTGAATGGTTTCATGTCTCATTTTATAGTAAAGTAGTTTAACTAGTATCTTAGGAAACGAAATAACATAAATCCAGCCTGGTAGAAATTCGTTTTTTTTGTATATCCAAAGAAAATCATAAAGGGCTTTTTAAATTTTCTCCATTATTTTTGTCTAACGCCCGATTTCAGAAAAACTGAATGGTCTGAAGGTATAAATTGATTTTTTTAAAATACTCTAGAGTCTATGCAATTATAATTTTGCATATCTAAAGTGGTAGAAATTCGTTTTGCTGCAATACGTCGCCCAGAAAGAAACTCTGGATAGATTTTTCTCACAAATTATTTGTCAGCTCCGCTTTATCACAAAAACTGAATGGTTTCATGTCTCAATTTATAGTTGAGTAGTTTAGGTAGTATCTAAGGAACCGAAATAACATAAATCCAGCCTGGTAGAAATTCGTTTTTTTTGTAAATCCAAAGAAAATCATAAAGGGCTTTTTAAATTTTCTCCATTATTTTTGTCTATCGCCCGATTTCAGAAAAATTGAATGGTCTGAAGGTATAAATTGATTTATTTAAAATACTTAAGAGTCTATGCAATCATAATTTTGCATTCCTAAAGTGGTAGAAATTCGTTTTGCTGCAATACGTCGCCCAGAAAGAAACTCTGGAGAGATTTTTCTCACAAATTATTTGTCAGCTCCGCTTTATCACAAAACCTGAATGGTTTCATGTCTCAATTTATAGTTAAGTAGTTTAAGTAGTATCCAAGGAACCGAAATGACATAAATCCAGCCTGGTAGAAATTCGTTTTTTTTGTATATCTCAAGAAAAACACAAAGGTTATTTGAAATTTTCTCCATTATTTTTGTCTATCGCCCGATTTCAGAAAAACTGAATGGTCTGAAGGTATAAATTGATTTATTTAAAATACTTTAGAGTCTATGCAATTATAATTTTGTATTTCTGAAGTGGTAGAAATTCGTTTTGCTGCAATACGTCGCCCAGAAAGAAACTCTGGAGAGATTTTTCTCACAAATTATTTGTCAGCTCCGCTTTATCACAAAAACTGAATGGTTTCTTGTCTCAATTTATAGTAAAGTAGTTTAACTAGTATCTTAGGAAACGAAATAACATAAATCCAGCCTGGTAGAAATTCGTTTTTTTTGTATATCCAAAGAAAATCATAAAGGGCTTTTTAAATTTTCTCCATTATTTTTGTCTAATGCCCGATTTCAGAAAAACTGAATGGTCTGAAGGTATAAATTGATTTATTTAAAATACTTTAGAGTCTATGCAATTATAATTTTTCATTTCTAAAGTGGTAGAAATTCGTTTTGCTGCAATACGTCGCCCAGAAAGAAACTCTGGAGAGATTTTTCTAACAAATTATTTGTCAGCTCCGCTTTATCACAAAAACTGAATGGTTTCATGTCTCAATTTATAGTTAAGTAGTTTAAGTAGTATCTAAGGAACCGAAATAACATAAATCCAGCCTGGTAGAAATTCGTTATTTTGGTATATCCCAAGAAAATCATAAAGGGCTTTTTGAAATTTTCTCCATTATTTTTGTCTATCACCCGATTTCAGAAAAACTGAATGGTCTGAAGGTATAAATTGATTTATTTAAAATACTTTAGAGTCTATGCAATTATAATTTTGCATATCTAAAGTGGTAGAAATTCGTTTTGCTGCAATACGTCGCCCAGAAAGAAACTCTGGAGAGATTTTTCTAACAAATTATTTGTCAGCTCCGCTTTATCACAAAAACTGAATGGTTTTATGTCTCAATTTATAGTAAAGTAGTTAAACTAGTATCTTAGGAAACGAAATAACATAAATCCAGCCTGGTAGAAATTCGTTTTTTTTGTATATCCAAAGAAAATCATAAAGGGCTTTTTAAATTTTCTCCATTATTTTTGTCTAATGCCCGATTTCAGAAAAACTGAATGGTCTGAAGGTATAAATTGATTTATTTAAAATACTTTAGAGTCTATGCAATTATAATTTTTCATTTCTAAAGTGGTAGAAATTCGTTTTGCTGCAATACGTCGCCCAGAAAGAAACTCTGGAGAGATTTTTCTAACAAATTATTTGTCAGCTCCGCTTTATCACAAAAACTGAATGGTTTCATGTCTCAATTTATAGTTGAGTAGTTTAAGTAGTATCTAAGGAACCGAAATAACATAAATCCAGCCTGGTAGAAATTCGTTATTTTGGTATATCCCAAGAAAATCATAAAGGGCTTTTTGAAATTTTCTCCATTATTTTTGTCTATCACCCGATTTCAGAAAAACTGAATGGTCTGAAGGTATAAATTGATTTATTTAAAATACTTTAGAGTCTATGCAATTATAATTTTGCATATCTAAAGTGGTAGAAATTCGTTTTGCTGCAATACGTCGCCCAGAAAGAAACTCTGGAGAGATTTTTCTAACAAATTATTTGTCAGCTCCACTTTATCACAAAAACTGAATGGTTTCATGTCTCAATTTATAGTTGAGTAGTTTAAGTAATATCTAAGGAACCAAAATAACATAAATCCAGCCTGGTAGAAATTCGTTTTTTTTTGTATATCTCAAGAAAAACACAAAGGTTATTTTAAATTTTCTCCATTATTTTTGTCTATCGCCCGATTTCAGAAAAATTGAATGGTCTGAAGGTATAAATTGATTTATTTAAAATACTTTAGAGTCTATGCAATCATAATTTTGCATTGCTTAAGTGGTAGAAATTCGTTTTGGTGCAATACGTCGCCCAGAAAGAAACTCTGGAGAGATTTTTCTCACAAATTATTTGTCAGCTCCGCTTTATCACAAAAACTGAATGGTTTCATGTCTCAATTTATAGTTGAGTAGTTTAAGTAGTATCTAAGGAACCGAAATAACATAAATCCAGCCTGGTAGAAATTCGTTATTTTGGTATATCCCAAGAAAATCATAAAGGGCTTTTTGAAATTTTCTCCATTATTTTTGTCTATCACCCGATTTCAGAAAAACTGAATGGTCTGAAGGTATAAATTGATTTATTTAAAATACTTTAGAGTCTATGCAATTATAATTTTGCATATCTGAAGTGGTAGAAATTCGTTTTGCTGCAATACGTCGCCCAGAAAGAAACTCTGGAGAGATTTTTCTAACAAATTATTTGTCAGCTCCGCTTTATCACAAAAACTGAATGGTTTCATGTCTCAATTTATAGTTGAGTAGTTTAAGTAATATCTAAGGAACCGAAATAACATAAATCCAGCCTGGTAGAAATTCGTTTTTTTTTTTTATATCTCAAGAAAAACACAAAGGTTATTTTAAATTTTCTCCATTATTTTTGTCTATCGCCCGATTTCAGAAAAATTGAATGGTCTGAAGGTATAAATTGATTTATTTAAAATACTTTAGAGTCTATGCAATCATAATTTTGCATTGCTTAAGTGGTAGAAATTCGTTTTGGTGCAATACGTCGCCCAGAAAGAAACTCTGGAGAGATTTTTCTCACAAATTATTTGTCAGCTCCGCTTTATCACAAAAACTGAATGGTTTCATGTCTCAATTTATAGTTAAGTAGTTTAAGTAGTATCTAAGGAACCGAAATGACATAAATCCAGCCTGGTAGAAATTCGTTTTTTTCGTATATCTCAAGAAAAACACAAAGGTTATTTGAAATTTTCTCCATTATTTTTGTCTATCGCCCGATTTCAGAGAAACTGAAGGGTCTGAAGGTATAAATTGATTTATTTAAAATACTTTAGAGTCTATGCAATCATAATTTTGTATTTCTAAAGTGGTAGAAATTCTGTTTTCTGCGGTATGTCGTCCAGGGCGCAACTCCGGAGAGATTTTTCTCACAAATTGTTTGTCGGCTCCACTTTATCACAAAAACTGAACATGTGTGATGCTTCTATTTATACCTTAACAGTTTCCTTAGTATCTAAGGAACCGTAAGAACTAAGATCCAGCCTTCTAAAAATTCTAATTTTTTTAGTATCCCAATAAGAAACATAAACGCGTACTGAAAATTTTGCGAATATTTTTTATTTCTTCACGTTTTCACTGCTACGCCACGGTATTTAGCCATAATTAAGATATGTTTTAACATCTTTTATTGTCACAATTACGTACGGTCAGAATGTTCCCTTTTTAAAAACGACCATTTTATTTGGTCGTGTAATAGTGTCAGCTATGTTTGTCAGCTAAGTTTGTCAGCTAACTTCACACCGGTATATTTATAAACCTATTTAGAGGCTAAAACTTCCACCCATGCCGGGACTTGAACCGAATATGACAATAAGATAAGAAGATAAGAATATTCTTTATTGTATACTGGAAAAAATGTTACAGAAACAGCAATGACAAAAGAAAAGATACAATTGGCGGCCTTATTGCTAATAGCAATTTCTTCCAGGCAACAATATTTAAAGTTAATAAAATAAAATAGTAAATAAAATTGTTAAAGTAATTATTCACTGCTGATTTTTACTTGGCCTTCCGACATTAGCAGCTCCGAGTCACAGATAACAGGCTCGGAATTATTCAACCGAGAATATCCCGATACGAGCGCGTGTACCAACTCGATATTTTCAATGCAAAATTGAGCGACTATTGAGTGCCGATCGCTGGCGTACAACCGAATCGAGAACATCTTTTAATAAAGTTGTTTCGGTGGCAACACTTTCCGAATCGAGACGCAGCAGCGATTTAAGGTGCGATTTCATTTGGGCGATTGTAAAACTAGCGATAACAAACCTAGTTATAGTGCATCCCGAAATTCAGTAAAAAGCAGAAAATGATGTTAAAAACATGAATATCGGATTTCTAGATCGACTAGTCTAGCTAGGTGTCGGCTTAAGTCGGTTTAAGACTGCCGGTTCGAGCCTGTCTCCACTCCGATTCTTTTTTTTCCTCTTTTTTTTATCTTGTAGGGCACAGGCCTTCTCTCAGAGAGAGAGTATGAGCTTAATCACCACGCGTGCCCACCGCGGATTGGCGATTTCAATGTGTGAATAGTTCAGACACCCAGGTTTCCTCACGATGTTTTCCTTCACGGTTAGCGAGTGGTATTGCTACTATAACTTCACAAATGTACATAACTTAAAAAAAAAAGTCATAGATACATGCCCGCTCTGGGAATCGAACCTGGATCTCCCGCTTCCGAGTCCAATGTTCTACCCACTAGGCTATTACCGCTTTTTTCATCTTATCTAAGTATAATTTCCAAGAAACACGATTACCAAAAAAAAAATACCTAGCAATGCTCAGTCATCCAGGTACTAGTTATTAATATGCAATCACGTCGTCTTCCGTGTGGCGCCGGAATAAGAATAGCGTCACACCATTTCCCTCCGTGAAAGTCGTAGAAGGCGACTAAAGAAATCAATTACCAGGAGATGGGCAGCAGCGTCTTCCTGAGATTCCAACCGTATACTGCGACCGCCAACCCGCCTGCCAAGCGTGGCGATTATGGCAAAACCCCTCATGGTTATGAAAACCACGAAGGAGGCCTATGTCCTGCAGTGGGCGTCAAATGGCTGATGACGATGATAATGAATCACGTCGTCTTGCGACGAATAAATGTTGAAGCGAAATGGGTTCTTGTACTAATTGACAGATGCTTTTACTATTTTTTTTATGCTTTCTTACCCGAAGGGTGCCAAACGGAACCCTATTATTAAGACTTCACTGTCCGTCTGTCTATCAGTTAGCCACCAGGCTGTATCTCATAAACCATGTATGGCTAGGCAGTTAAAATTTTCACATTAACATTTCACGTTATAGCACAGAGGAAAAGTTATAGCAACAAATTAATACCTACCAAAAATAGAATTTCTCCTCAGACTCGGTGAAGCGATAATCTTCGCAGGGCGGCTGGCAAGAGCTGGATGAGAGTAGCCGAGGACCGTGCTCAGTGGCGTGCAATAGGAGAGGCCTATGTCCAGCAGTGGACAAGCATAGGCTGATGATGATGATGATGATGATGAAAAATAGAATAAAATTAATATTTGAGAGAGGCCCCCAAACGTATTTTTTTGCCGTTTTGTTCTCGATCTTTGTGTCTAATGTTGTATAGATAATGAATGGTACAGAACTCTTCGTGCGCGAGTTCGACCCGCAACTTGGCCGGTTTTTCTATCTCTCCCTCTCTGAGAGAAGGCTACAGCCGCACTCATGGAACTTTATTTTAGTAATTGATGAAATTTCCGCAACATACTCTAAGTTTAGGTGACAAACTTAGAGAATAAACATTATTTTGGTACCTAATTGATAAAATTTTAATTTATATTAATTCCCCAAATCCGCCTCTCTTACTCTCTGAGAGAAAGCCAGAGCCGTATTCACGGAACTTTATTTTAGTAATTGATGAAAGGAAAACGATCAAGTGATTAAGACACTTAGAATCGCTAGCAACAAAGTTATGCCACAATGAAATAATACCTTAATTTGTAGTACAGGCTTAAAATTTTTAAATACTAATGTTAGCATTAAAGTAATTCTCCGGACGAGGATGTAATAGTATTGCATGAAGACTTACCAAAACACAAGAAGTCTCTAGCTTAACTCATTTACAGGCATTTATTTTACTGAGACTCTGTCTCACAGAAATACTAAAATTCATGCGAAATAGTTAATAAAGAAATATACATGAAGAAAACCATCGCAAAACCGTTGAAAACGTGGTGATTATATCACAGAATACATATGATTATATTCTCTGTGGTTATAATGATAGGTGACAGGACGTAGCACAGATTAGGAACGATGACATTCAGTGCTGCAAAATGTAATTTGTATCGATCATCAATTCGATTCTATCAGTCACCATTTCATAAAATATAACTGAAATGTAATATAATTGATTTACGTGATGCGAGTAGAAAGCCCGGTGATTATGCCTCATATCACCTTTACATAATAACATATAATATGCAGTCTATGTAGATAAACCATAACATTTTAGTTGCAAAGTCATCCATAACATAATCAGTCAGGCATGTAAATCTTTACATGCGTAGGTACTGATTACGTTATGTTCACACTTTAGGGCACGAATCGTCTCGCACGCAACACAACAACAACAGATGACTTTCAGCCCCCCGAACAAGCCGGTTTCCGATAAGGCTTTACATACGTTGGACCACACACATACGCTGCGGCAGAATGTACAAAAGACCGAGGAGTGTAATCTGCCACTATGCTTAGCTTTTTTGGAGTGAGGTGAGGTATGGGGGCATGGGGTGTACCTCATACACATGTTTCCTCTCGATGTTTTCCGTAAACGTTAGACAGTCGTACTGCTATAAAAAAATCACATACAATGTCCGATTCACACCCAATACCTTGGAATGTGATGCAAGCGTTCTGTTAATACATAACCACCGCTTTCCTAGTTAATTTAAAGGTTTATTTAAAGATCAGCATCCGAGCGATTCGGTCAAATTAAGGTCCACAAGATCCACAGATCCGTGTGGCACTGGATTAAGAATAGCGTCACTCCATTTCCTTCCGTAGATGTCGTAGAAAGCGACTAAGGAAATAAATTACCAGGAGATGGGCAGCAGCGTTTCCTTGAGATTTCAACCGCATACTGCGATCGCCAACCCGCCTGCCAAGCGTGGCGATTATGGCAAAACCCCTCATGGTTTCATAACCATAACATAACATCATGACCACGAAGGAGGCCTATGTCCTGCAGTGGGCGTTAAATGGCTGATGATGATGAAGGTCCACACTGTTGAATCTGTTATCTAGTGTTAGTACCTAATATATAAAGTAAACCGCAAATAATCTAAATGAACAGTTGGATAAAGAAATATGCAAATGAAGTAGGTATTATCAAACGAAATAACAAAAGTTATGTTATGCTATTTTTTTTTTCAGCTAAATATACCTATTTTTCTCTGTATCGATTCATTCGATTTGAAAACTAGCGGTCGGTCTGATGGCAACACTACATTATTGAATGCACCGATTGAGATTTGTATCAAGATGACAGCGGTCGTTAAACCGGAAGCATTAATTATTGTATAACTTTATTAATTTAGAATTACGGAGAAGTCATGGTTTTATAAGAAAACCCCAATTTTTTATAATTGAAAACATGAATTATGGACACTGAAAACTGGTGACACTATTTAGATTTTAGCGATACTGCTAATGGTCAAGATCCTTTCTGCAACTTACTCCTAGTTTGTGTTGGATAAATTCGCCATATCCGCCTCCCTCACTCTCTGAGAGACGGTCTAATCTGTGCTTACGGATTTTACCATTTTTCCTTTACTGATTGATGAAAATTCTGCAACATACTCTTAGTTTATGTTACGGGAATTCGCCAAATTCGCCTCTCTCCCTCTCATGTGATTGTGTTGTATGGGAGTCGTGGTTATGTTGTTATGTTCACTCTCTGAGAGAAGACCTGTACCGTGCTACTAATTAATGAAATTTCCGCAACATACTCTTAGTTTATGTTAGAGAAACGCGCCAACTTTCCCATATTACCTACTACTTTAGTAAACCTTTGCTAAACGGGCTGTAATAATTTAAGTAAACGTTTGTTTAAAACTTTAGCACGGATCTGAAGCGGTGTAGTTCTGTAGGAAAACGACCAAAAACACACCCTATCATACAAGGTGTAATGAAACCCCATGTGCATTAGAAGCATGTCCTAGTTGTCAATTTGAAGAATTCTTACTGTGTGGAAGGAAAACTTCGTAAAAATATCAGTCACGGTACCACGTCTAAATACCTACTAGGATAGCCTGTGCTATGGTAAACAGGCAAGGACATCACAAACATGGTAATACACCCAGACCTAGGTCATTTATACAAAATGTACGCCGACCCCCAGTGGGAATCGAACCCACGACCTCTGGCTCGGTAATCAGACGTGATGTCGCTAGATCAACGAGGCAGTCAAATATGTACACATTTTGTATGTATATGTACAATAAAGTTCTATAGCTAGAACCATGGCGCGGAATTAAAGTATCTTTGTACCAGCGCTTCGTTAGTTTAAGATGTCGATGTTTTGAATACATTGAACTTTAAAATTTATTTTTGTAAGTATTTTAACTGTCTTTATGCGTACAAAATTTATCCACACTTATCAGAGAAAAATCAGAGAAGCTGAAATATATTTTTCATTCCATCTATTCGAAAAGGACAACTTGGTTCGCGTTTAAGTGCACCCAAAGGTGGTGTTTTCTATAAGAAACTTTTAACGGGCAGTAATGAGTTTTTAATCCTCTTTATAAGTGCGCCGCAATTAACTTTGCCGCGCATTTTTTTAATTTGAAACATGTTAGTGTTCAGCGCCAAAGAAATGGAACGCAAAATATTGTTTGAATAAAGACTGGCTGGTACGACGGCTCGTAGTCGCGCCGCCGGCTGAAAAAAAAAAGAAATCAAATTAAAGACGCGCGAACTACATACAGCCCGCGTTTTCGTAAATTTTTACGGATTTTTAGAAATTCATGGTTTTGTTTCGAAAAAATGAGTTCTTCAAGTGACAGTGAAAGTGTAGAATTAGCTCCTGAAAGTATTAGAACTGACGCAAGAAATGTGATGGATAATCTATATTACCTGCAAAGTCCCGGGAGAAATATGTGAAATTTTATTGAATGGAGAAATGCAAGGGGCGCCTTTTATTTTCTCATAGTGGGTGCTGAAAAGTAGAGTGTATCACTCGGGCGCAAAATATATTTTTGGCTACTTTGAATCCCTCGCTACGTTAAGGATTCTACTCTAGAATCCCTCACTTCGCTCTGGATTCATAAAAGCGCCCTCGCCGTAAAAATATTATTTTGCTCCCTTATGACACAATCTACTATTGTTAACTTGTGTTTTTAAAACGCACTTACGTCAGTTTCACTTATTAATTCCTTTTCACGGAAAAGTATTCCAGTATTAGAAAAACTAGATCACGTAGATAAAAAAGGCAATAACACTCGTTTGCTTTCCATCTGTTTCGGGCTTATTTATCCAGTTTTTTCTGGATTTTCCGCCAAACTAGCGCCGAGAGTGGGCTTAAAAGTTGTCAAATTGTTTCCTTTGTGCGCTGGTTTTATTCGACAGATTTGCGGGAACGACACTTTTTGTCAGGCTTACCAAGACAAAGGCATGTAAATTGTGTTGTACACCCAACAGCAGGTGAATCTTTATACTTTTGTTGCAAAGCTCGTAACGTAATTAAGTAGAGTTCTCACATATTAAGGTCTATATCATATCAACTGAACAGTGACAAATGGGATGTTTGTAACGCGTACCCAGTAAGAAATTTATCAAAAGGGCTCGTAGAAAGATTAGAACGGTGAGAATTGGAAACCCTTTGTATTTGATGCTTTAATCTGCACGTTATAAAGGCTAACGGGGTAGTTGTCTGTAAATAACTGGACTGTACCTATATTTTTTAACTTTAAAGATTAGGTTAAGTTATATGGATTTTATGATCCGAAATAAACGATTAATAATAATATATACATTTAATTAATCTTCAGACGCGTGCACACTATACTGCGCTCCACGAGTCGAACTTCTAGGGAACCAAATACTCGCATCTCATTGGCCAATGCGTGCGGCTAGAGATAAGCGAAACAATAAGCGAAGACGGTCCGCTGTGGAAGTGGCTATTGAAGGTCACGCGTATTAACCAATGGGCTGAAATAGAAGCTGATAGGGTTTTTCAAGCAAAAAAGTGAGGCAGATTTTTCTTGAAATAGCCTCATTAATTCAATGAGCGGGCGATTACTAACCTGAGTGTAACCTTTTTCTGCAAAAAAAAAAAAACTGAAATTGTATCCAGTTGGCGAAAACATAAAAATTATTTAATTTAACTTTCACTGTGTGGACACTCATAAAAATCTTGGCGTGTCCAAATGGCGAAGTAATAAGCGATACTAATTTTGAGTTTCACCAACTGGACACACGTGTATCCAGTCTCTTGTGTCGAGTTGGTGAATAATCCAAAAAAATCATTAAAAACATAATTAAATGACAATAATAGAAAAATATATAGGGCCCAGGAAGGCCCATAGGCCTTCCCCAAAGCAAATTTACAGCTTACCAAGTAGTGGACTAGCATGGACTGATAGATTAGAATGACTATTACCTAGTGAGACGCCTTGGACTATTTGGTCAGTCGCTTAACGCCTGTTGCTCTCGTACCTGTTAAGATGTAGGTATTGACTATTGCATATTCTGAGAAAACCCGAACTATGCTCGAACCTAGCCTTAATTGACTGTCTCGAGTGAAACAAAACTTCGGGAAACCACATACACCTTAGCATTGGATTGGGTGCTTTGTATCTTACAAAGTCACTAACGGAGACTGTCGCTATCTTTCAAAATTTCATTACGTAAAACCAATTTGAGTAAAATAGGTATAGATACGAACAAAAAGAACAATCTCCACTCTTTCAAATAAACAAACTTGACAGTAGCAAAATGAAACCCTTCGATTAATTTTCAAATTTAGAATTCTTGTCGGTAACTCGTTTTAAAGAGTCCCAATGCACTGTGTCCGCCGCATTTTTTATTCGTAGCCTTTCACCAGTATGTGACCACTTCGGGTCCCCTCTTAACCGTGGTCCCACCGCCATGCCCCAGGTACTCAGGCTTCTTCACTATGTTTTCCTTCAGGCCTAGAGAGTGGTATTGCTACCAAAAATCCACAAATGTACGTAACTTAGAAAACTGGGCTCGAACCATCGATCTCTTGAACGCGAGGCAAGCGATCAACCGACTACACGACCACTGCTCTAGTTCCCACAAAACGGTTTGCAAATCATCTCGCTTCGCTTCAACTCCAACAACCCCAAAACAATCTTAAAAGGTTTGTATAAAAAATAAAATAAAAAAACTGAGAAGAACCTTTGCCTATCGGGACTTGGAAGTGGTTTCGTTACTGATACTGAAGAAAACGTTTACAGATGTTGCGTTTTTTCAATAACAAATTGTAATATTAAGTATTAGTGTGTATTGTAATGTTAATGCTGAAATATTAATGCCTATATTGGACTCCTCCTTATAACATATTCAGGTACCTACTTATATATATTTTTTATCACTTTATTGGCCTCTTCTGCACCTCCTGCGGCTTGACTGGTGGAAAATCTTTTGTGTAACGAAGAACTAATAATAAATGTAATTTCTTTTGTAATGTCCTGTTAAATGTCTTGTGTGCAATAAAGTATAATAATAATAAAGGCATAAATTCATCATGCCCTTATCCCTGTTTCGGTGAGCCCTGTTTCTAGTGCGGATACAGTGTATGCAAACTCCCAGTCTCCCTTTCGTATTCCAAGCGAAGCGCTATTCAGCAATTAGACAGTGTGCTAATATCCTTCGTTAACAGATAGTCTTGAAGACGTGGCTCCAAGCCGTTGCATTGAATAGTAATCCAGTTCAACGAGAAGCTTATGGAAGCTTAGAAAGGTCTTGCTATGCACAAGAACCATCTTTGCAAATCCTGTAAGATTTAATACGTAATTTTTACGTTAATTATCGTGTTTGGTACTACAAAGTGACATCAAAGTCGACAGCAAAATTTTAAGGGAAAATTGTTGTCATGATTTAATAACATATTATGGCACAAATTTAAACTAAAATGGTGTCTAAAAATTAATTAATACTTGCCGAATACGCAAATAAAAGTGGCCAAGTGTGGTGCGGGCTTAATGAAAAGGGCACTCGTGAAATTATTGCTCACGATTTCTAAATCACGCTGTAGTAATTAATACCACCCGCTCATTTTGAAGAAAAATTTCGTGATGAAATACATAATTATGTCAGCTAGTCTACTGTGGCCCCATCGGCCGGTTCGATGTGGCAGGCGTTTTGTCTGCGCTTGTCGCGGAGATATTACTATTTAGTATGGAGTTCTCTTGAGCAAGCGTTGACGAAAGCAGACTTTACGCCTGACATGTGAGGCTTCTGGTATGCAGGATTAATTACCTACTTTTAGATTTCTTAGAAGAGTCCAACCGGGTTTCATTCTGCTCCTATGTTACTGAATCCTGAACAAAACCAATCGTGTAACTGTCAATTTCCGTAGGGACTGAACAGCAGCATTATGACAAGATTTGGTGCACACGTTTTAAGCCCTGATCTGCAGATTTAAAATATTGCATATTGTGAGATTACAAATATTTTGCAGGTAGGTAGTAGTGTAGTGTTTTCAATTTCCTAATAAACAGCTTTAAATTTTATTGCTTCAATATAACAATCATAACAAATCATATTAATTGCTTAATTAATTAATCAATCACATCATGCACAATACAGTTGCACACATGACTGAATCGATTTCATAATAAGTTGTTGTTCTAGTTAGACTTGAGATTTCCGCACTTACCCCCGGTTTCTCGTACACTAACACGCTGTTAATCTGTTAACAGCTGTCAATTGACCAAAGTGCATACAAAAAAACCACTGACAGCTGTTAACAGTAGATTAACAGCTTGTTAGTGTACGAGAAACTGGGGGTAGCCTCATGGTTGGGAAATTGTAGGTACGTAAATACCTCAGACACTAGGGTTTCCTCACGATGTTTTCCTTAACGGTTAGCGAATGGTGCTGCTACTGCAACTTCACAAATGTACGTAACTAAGAAATCAAAGTCATTGGTACATTCCGGGATTCGAACCCACGACTTCCCGAATGTGATGCCGGTCGCATTCGGCGACATATGAGCACACACACACACACACACACACACACACACACACACACACACACACACACACACACACACACACACACACACACACACACACACACACACACACACACACGCGCGCGCGCGCAATCAATAAATAAATGTGTTATAAAACTGTAATTTCTGAACTTTATAATAATATGTATAGTTGTGGAAGAGTGGAATCTCCTGGCACAGGTGTTATACACTTAAAAGGAGGTATCAACCTTGTCAAACATGTTTGCAAAATTTCGTTTTAGTAAAAAAACATTTTTATATTTTTTTATATAAGGCGTTACGTTAGGGAGTGTCGTCATAGTCTGAAGGCGCATTTTAGTACCACGTGACTATATTGACTTATCGCCTGGTTATATTACAAAAACTATTAGTCGCAGAGAAAGAAATTTGTTGTTTTGGACATGTGGAGTGAATGAAAGAAAAAACATCGACTAAAGAAATATATTGATCAAATTTGGAGAGAAATGGGGAGGGCCGGTAAGGAACGTCCCGGGTGGACATACTTCGACCAAATAGTGTACGTATTAGCAAAGGGCAAAACAAAACGTACCCGAAACCTGTGTGTGTGCATGCTAATAACCAATAAATATTGACGAAGCGAAAGAGGTCTGTCAGGATGGTGACAAGTAGCAAACCCTCAGGTATTTTGCCCACCCCTCCGGGATACAGGCGTGAGCTTATGAAATGTAATGTATGTTCTACAGTTTTATTCTTTGAGTGGTGGTAGCCTAGTGGGTAGAATATTGGACTCAGAAGCGAGAGACCCATGTATCTATGACTTTGTTTTCTAAGTTATGTACATTTGTGAAGTTATAGTAGCAATACCACTCGCTAACGGTGAAGGAAAACATCGTGAGGAAACCTGAGTGTCTGAGCTATTCATATAGCTCAGCGCTTGAAATCGCCAATCCGCGGTGGGCACGCGTGATGATTATGCACATACTCTCTCCCTAAGAGGATGCCTGTGCCCTACAGTGGGACGTATATAGGCTGCTTATTTATTCTTTGGGAAAACATTTATGGATGAAATATTTGATCTTTATGTTTATTACTGGTTTTATTGGCTCTGCCTCTTAACCTGCATTAAACCTGTTCCTATATGTCACCGTAAGGTTTTAATTGATGTAAAATGTAAATATTGTATTCACATTAGTTGATAGCAGAATCCCTCTACCGCCATGTAGAACATCATTTGCACTTCCACCCTTTTATTTTACTTGACTGGTAATTGAGTAAACATGACATATTTTGAAGTCAAAATCTCTATTACCAAGTACTTAAACACAAAGAATTATATTGGTACTGAAATCCTTTTCAAAATTGTTAAATAATTACATATTATATATAAGCATCGCCAACCCGCCTGTCAAGCGTGGCGATTATGGCAAAACCCCTCGTGGTTATGAAAACCATGAGGGAGGCCTATGTCCTGCAGAGGACATCAAATGGCTAATGATGATATATAAGCATACATACATACATATCTGTGTTTATTTATTATCATATTATAATCATTATTATATTCTATTTTCTATATTTAAAACAGAGATACTATTTATTCATAACAATATTTTATTGTAAACTTATAATAAATTATTTATTAATATAGTAGTATGTTTGAATTTTATGTAGGTATATGTAACTCTTCTTTTTCTTTAGATTAGATCCTCCATTTCTTTTATTTTGTAATGTAGCCATGTTGCGTGAAAAGCTTGCGGCAGAAAATGTATTCTGTGCACACTAATAAAGTTCCCAAGATTCAGGCCTCGCCTAGTTTCTGGACTACCGTTGAACCGTGTATAGTTCGCACAAATATTTTTGGCGGCAACGTGAACCTAGTCACAGATCGTTTGCACATCGCTTACTGTCTTTACAGTGGATTTGTGAGTAATTGACTACTTTAGTAATTGACTAATAGTAATTTACTACGCATCACACTACGTCAATTACTCAAACGTACACTGTAAAGACAGTAAGCGATGTGCAAACGATCTGTGAGTATGTTCACGTTACCTCCAAAAAGATCTGTGCGGACTATATTATGCACCTACCCACCTCTTTTGTAAAAGAATATTATGTAACAACTGCTGCTATAACTGAGTTATTTCAATTAATCTTATTTTACTTTTACTTTACTGTATCAAAAACTATATAATGCGCGAGGGAGATCCCGAATGTCGAGGTAGTACAGTTGACAGCAAATCCACCATTAAATACGTGCACTCTAATCAGTTACGTTAAGGATGACTTTGCAACAATAATATAAAGGTTTGACCTGCTGTCGACTGTACAAAAACTGTCCCACTGCCGGGTAAGAAACCCGAAACATGTGCTAAGTATTATTACTGAAAAAAAAACTTATGTAATTTGAAGCGCAGTCATGCCATGTTGACGTCGATAGGTAGGGGCATGTAGGGGAGAATTAACGCCACATAACAACGTTCTTATTAAAACAAAGTAAAATATTGTGTTCCACCTCTGCTTATTATTGCTGTTATTAGTTTTAACAATGAGTTCAGACAAATCGCTTAACTGCCTCAACAAACTACACAGACTGACCGGTTTCAAGGTGAAGTAATTACTGTGAACACGATAGAATACAGATGTTCAGCCTTGGCAAAGAACTATGGTTCAATCACTATGTCAAGAAGTACACTACTTGTAGAATATTCTATCTCTATCTATCTATCTAGGATATGAAATCGATCTATAAACATGTATTATTCCGTGAATAGGAAAGAGAATGAACGGATGGAGCGCGGAAGAACGTTTACATGTTGGAGGCTTCAATAAAGAATATAGTAAAATAAATCCTTCGACCCTAGTGTGTAACGAGCCATAAATCAATTGACCTTGAATAAATGTCATGAGTGTCTGAGGTGTTCAGTTCACACACCTCAGCGCTTGAAATTGCCAATCCGCGGTGAGCACGCGTGGTGATTAAGTCCATACTCTCTCTCTCTCCAAGAGAAGGCCGGAGGCCTGCAGTGGGGCGTATACATATACAGGCTACATAAAAAAAAATATGGTCCCGAAGGAATGGGATAAATGAAACGTGTTTTTTAGTTTTTATAACTCTATCGTACAAACGGTAATATACAACTGTCAATGTTGGTGTTTGTTAGTCATTCACTTTCGATCGCGAATTAACCCGAATCGAAAGATACGAGAGCTGTGAACTAGGAACTTCTTAGAACTATTTCTCTGAAGAAAATGAACTAAATCACTCCTTTCTTTTTAATGAAGCGTCTGCGCACACCTATGAATTGGCGATAAAATATTATTATTACCATTGTCGAGTATGACGTAGGTGCCGTAGGTAGCATTTATTAAAATAACTTATTAAAATACACAGCACATACCTACATAACTGGGTATTTGACAAAATATCAAATGAGTTACTCTTAAAACAGAATTTTGTATGAAAATACTGGCTTATGACGTCACATTTTAGAGCACTCTTTTTATGTCTAATCTATTTAAAAAATTGCAATAACTAGTAATTGACTAAAAGAGATACATTTTCCGAGATATTTTGTAATTTTTGTTTTAATCGGGCATATGAAATAATTTATTGTTGATCGTGTCAAATACCTTTTATGTCCATTTTACTCCGGTACAATCCGTACAATAGGCCCGCCGCCGGCGACCCTTAAGGTTTTATTTAACTTAAACCGACAGCTGATCAACCTTTACATGTTTTTTGCAAAGTCACCCGTAACGTAACTGAGTAGAATGCATAAAATCATAATAAACGACCACACAACACAATCAATTGTCTTGGTCCCAAACTAGGATAAACCGTAAATATCACTAACATGAAAATATGCCCACACAGGCCATTTGTACAAATCGCAGTACTGACCAATACAATTACACATACATTTCTAGTTTCAAAGGTAGGTATATCTTCTAATTCTCAGTTTGGTATCTTAAAAAGAAACTTATTATTGTCTAGTGTATCTATGTCTTCTAAGGTTGGAACAAAGGCTGACTACCGTCACTAATGAGAAAAATCATATCTTTTTACCCGACTGCGGCGGAGCCCTAAACGAGGGTAATGTGTCTGGCTCGTATGTCATTGTATGTATTTTCCTTAACCAATGGTCAGATTTTGACAAATAAGGTCGCAATCGGACAGTCATGTTTGCGCGAGTGTCAGGTAACTTGAAATCAGCATAAATCTAATAAAAAAATTTAAAATTACTAGTAAGACAAAAATAAGAAAACTGAATTAAAAAATAAAAAAATAACCCGATTGCTGAGCATTAACTACTATGCAGGCGGAACCCAAATTCACCAATGTAACTTATTACGAAGTACCTAGGTTGGTCCCGCCCGCCTAGTAGTTATTGGTCAGCAGTCGCGTTTTTATTTCAGTTTTTTATATAAACCGTTTTCGCAAAAAGTGACTAACGAAAATCTCAATAATAGTAGTACTATTTTTACAACCGCTAGCCTAGAACCTAGGGCCAAGAAACCAAGACTACATAGCCTTATTGCCAAAAAACAGCCTTATTCGGTGGGAATGCTACCTAGTCGTTAATTCTTCTTGGATTTCGGTTTTAGAAATAGATATTATCATAGATTTCTAATTATCACTTTACTCAAAAATTGATTATAAAAGGAAATATGATTTTGTTTCTCATTTCGTATTACAAGTTAGCTTCTATTGGCTCCGTCCCGAATGAATGGCCACAACAACTTGTCTGGTTTTGGTCACTGTGATGCAAATGCGTCTGCTATCTTGGCTATTAATATTGATTACAGAGCCACGTAATAGTATTTAAAAAATAGTACCAAGTAGCACAGTAATATTTAAAAAAGTACCTAAACGTTACTAAACAGTTTAGCAATGAAATACAAAAGCACTGCGAACATTTTTAATTTCTTAGCCACCCCTTACATTTCGCAATGCCGCTCGTAATAATACTGAGTAAAGTGCACGTGACCTTTATATTTTAGTTACAAAGTAAAATAAGTAGAAGTAAAAAAGTATTTATTTAAAAACTGCATGGAGATAATAGATGTTTTTATCTATCTATAAAGAAATAATGACTGTATTCACAAGGTACAAATATTGCTTACGATATTGAAATTCTCGTAATGTTACTTAATAAAGCGCAAACGTTCGTGTGGAAACCATACTCTCTCTCTGAGAGAAGGTCTGTGCCCTGCAGCGGGACGTATATAGGCTACATACAAAAATGTAAAGGTCAACTGCACATGAGTCCATTGCATTTCCAACCTCGGCAGGTGGGACCAAACTAATTTACCTACTGAATTCAACTGGGAGGACTCGCTTGCTAAGATTGAAAATGCAATGAACTCAATTTTGATTTGATGAAGACTTTTTAGAAATCGGGTTTTTAAGTTTTTTCAACAAGGCGATTCGATTCGACCCCGCAATCGTGTCTCGATTTCAGTATCAACGTATTTGTCTTCACAGCACCACGTTTCATGACGTCCAGTTAATTAATTGTAGTGTTTATTAAATTTTAATTTTATTCACAATGAAAAGCAGTATTGATAGTTTTGTGAGTATTTTTTCTGTTACTATTTTAGTTTCTTTCAGGTCATTGCTATACTGTTTTTTTCATTATTCATTGTTTTAACTGCATAACATTTACTTAGCAACTTTGCCGGTACCTACCTACTATCCGTTCTACCAATTAATATAATTTGACCCCCGGTTTCTCGTAAGCTAACGATCTCTTACTCTACTTTATCTCTATTTATCTTTATCTGTTTTATCTGTACGCACTTTGACTAACTAAGACTGAATTAACAGAATTTTTGTGAAAGAAGAACCGGTGGTCAGTTTTGGATGGTATCTTCTTTTTTATAGGGTTAGAAATCGGGCATACCTGAAACGAATCAAGGTCAGTTTTACCAACGTCTCAAAAAACCTATGTGCGATTAACGCTGTGCTAGACCAGGGATTCTCAAAGTGGGGTACGCGAACCCCTAGGGGTGCGTTGGTCAATGGTGGAGGGTTTGCGATAAGATATAAGATGTAAGCCAGATTGGGGTAAAGGCCCTGTAATGAATAACGTTATCATTCATATCATTATACACAGTGTTTTTTTTTTCATGTCGTTTTTTGCCTTTTAAGAAGGAGTTCGCAATCGATTTGCAAATGAAATAAGGGAACCTAAAAGTTTGAGAAACCCTGTGTATATTCCGTAGTACATTGTGTACATTGACTAGATTCCAACACTAACTCTAATGGGTACCTAATGTTTCGACCTAAAATAATTATCAAGTGACTGAAGCATACATTTATTGGAAGAAGTATTCAACCTTGAGACAAAATACGTAGTTGGCATTTCAATAAATTAATACTTAAATAAATACGCAGAGACCTAACCTTCTTTCAACAACTGACAATTGTAGCCCAAAACACAATAAGCCTACCATGATCAAAATCGTACTCACCCCCAGTTTCTCGTATATTAAAGTCTGTTAACAGCTGTCCGTTGTTTTTTTTTGTATGCACTTAGCCCAACTGACAGCTGTTAATGGTTGACTGACGCACTGTCAGCTTAGTACGAGAAACCGGTGTTCAGAAAAGTATTAAAAATTTTAAGGTAAAAATACAGCACATGAGAGCAATATTATGTATTTCCTTACTGTCAGGCCCTAGAGTCTGATACAGAATAGTTTATCAATAGAACAATAAGAACGACAAAAGTTATTTGACTATTCGGTAGTCGACTAAGCAATCGAAGTAGAACGTCACTCCAATGGTATATCCCGCGCAAATAAAACGGGCATCTCTCGCAAAAAAGCTCGAATCACGCGAGGTGCCGAGTTAAGTTGCATGGGTTATGCCATTGGAAAGCGATTGGTTACTAGACTACCAGTAGTATCAATGAAACCACCATTACGGAAACAACCGTGTGGCGCCGGATTAAGAATAGCGTCACTCCATTTCCTTCCATGGATGTCGTAGAAGGCGACTAAGGAAATCAATTACCAGGAGACGGGTAGCAGCGTCTTCCTGAGATTCCAATCGCATACTGCGATCGCCAACCCGCCTGCCAAGCGTGGCGATTATGGCAAAACCCCTTATGGTTGTGAAAACCACGAAGGAGGCCGGTGTCCTGCAGTGGGCGTCAAGTGGCTGATGATGAACCATTACGGTGCTAATATGACTCTAGTGAATAACTATGCATTTTAGAGACTCGCCGCCTGGGTGTTTTTTGTAATTTATGGTTTTGAGTTACGGAACCAAAAAGCTTTGGTAGCCTAGTGGGTAGAACATTGGACTCGGAAGCGAGAGACCCAGGTTCGAGTCCCAGTGCGGGCATGTAGCTATGACTTTGTTTTCTAAGTTATGTACCTACATTCGTGAATTTATAGTAGCAATACCCCTCGTTAACGGCGAAGGAAAACATCATGAGGAAACCTGAGTGTCTGAGCTATTCACATAACTCAACGCTTGAAATTGGCAATCCGCGGTGGGCACGCGTGGTGATTAGGCCCATACTATCTCTCTGAGAGAATGCCTGTGCCCTACAGTGGGACGTATATAGGCTGCTTATAATGAACCAAAATGTATAAACCCTTAAAAGCCTAAAAAGTATAAATCCTTAAAGATATGTAACATTTCACATTGTATTCTGTATGGTGCATGCAGTTTGCATGTACTGGGCCGAGATTAATAAAAGTACGACTCGTAGTTTATGATGACAATTCGTTTATTCATACATTTTTATGACCACTAGAGGTGGCTGCCTCGTTGGTCTATTGGTATCACGTCTGATTACCATGCCGGAGGTCGTGGGTTCGATTCCCACTGGGGGCCGCCGTATATTTGTACAAATGGCCTCAGTGTGGGTGTATTTCGTTGATTGTGATGTCCTTACCTGCTTCCTATAGCACAGGGTATCCTAGTTTGGGACCACGACATTAGTGATCGTATTGTGTGGAAGGTATTATTATTACTATTAGATAACTTGACTAGCAAACGACTTACGTTTTAGGAAAAAGACGTTTTGTTAAGAAGGTTAGGTTTTTGCGATGCTCGAATGGTCTGAGGTGCGAACAAAAAACACTACAAAAACCAACCTAGTGCATGTCGGGCCACGCGCAGTGTAGGGTTCCGTTGAAAGACGGATTTCTATCTGCTTTCCAGAAATTAAAAACTTCATCAACGTAATTTTCAATGGATTTTTTTCGAAGTTTTCCTTTTATAAGATGGTCGCCTATCACTCGTTAACTTTTAAAGCCTACTGCACCGTGATAGTTTTCCTTTTAAGTTCATTATACGTGCTACTACCCTGAATTTTTTCACGGTTCTAAAATCAACCGTTAACCAGAAGGGGGGGAGGGGAGGAGACGCCCTACTCGGACAATAATTTGCGCTTTAAAGCCTAATATTTCGCAAACAGAACCCTAAATAAAAAAATAATCTTCCTACACCCACAATATTTTTTACGACCAATCCAACGGCACGATATCGTTTAGGCGAAAAAAAATGCATCCCTAATTTCAGTGTGGGGGGTACCTTAACAAATTATTTTTTAAGATTTTGTTCTACCTTTTTGTCGTCGTGATTAATATGTAAGTATGTCGAAAATTTCACCTTTCTCGTACTAATAGTCTCTGAGCTAGGCTGCGGACAGACAGACGGACAGACGGACGGACAGACTGACGGACATGGCGAAACTATGAGGGTTCCTTGTCGACTACGGAACCATAAAAAGGCCGTTGAAGACAAATGAAACAATGAGGTAATTAAAATCTTATTCAGCGACACTACACTTTACACATTACATAAACTCACGCCTGTCGAATTGATAAAGGAATGTGGCATTGGTTTAGACTTGAAGAGAATGAAGGAAGAAAGATTGACGAAATAAATATATCGCGCGAATGTGGGCGGAAGGACCGGGAAGGGACGTCCCAGGCTGACATACTTCTACCAAATAGAGAATGTATCAGCAAAGGCCAGGATGCAAAGTATCCGAAACCAGCATGCGTGCGTGCAACGACTGGTGGGAGTCGTAAGCCCGAGGGTTACCGGGAGGTACGCAGAGACCAGAGTTTGCCACTTGCCACGATCCTGAGAGACCTCTTTCGCTTCGTAAACATTCATTAGTCGTTGCATGCACGCACACCCCTTTCGGGTATCTACTTTTTATCCTGCCATTTGCTAATATATCAAGTAATTTAAATTTTTAAATGCCATCAGGGGCCTATTTCATAAAACTAGGATTCATGGTTCACTATGACAATTCTATGTACATTGCAAAGTCGATCAACCTACAGTTTAACAAGTAGGAAGCCTCGGCTACGCGATGTACATCGATTTATTATTAAAAAAACTATGGATTGTAGTTTTACGAAACGCAGCTCAGACTTCGCTGAATGAGATTTTAATTACCACCTTTTTATTTGGTTTCACGGCCTAGGTATTTTGAGTTGTAGCGGCCCTGGAATCCGCCCTTTATACACCATGAATTTTGGGCGTTTAGAAAGTCATAAAAATGTAATGTGGCTAAACAATAACTATCGAACACGCTAGTTTGTTTTTTTTAAGGGACATTTTCAATAACCAGACTAATGAATGTTGAGGAAGCGAAACTGATCTGTCAGGATCGTGACAAGTGGCAGACCCTGCTCTCTGCCTACCCTTGTGGGATACAGGCGTGAGTTTATTTATGTATGTGTTCCTAGGTCGATGTTTTGTTGACTGTACTTCTGTACAGTCGACAGACTATACTGACCGTTCAACTAGTTTCACGCCGACATCTCTCACACAAAGACAAAGTTCAGAAGCGTTAAAAAACTTTCAAAAACATACGACGTAAAGTCAAATATGTAAGAACCATTAGTAGCCAGCCAGCTAGAGCGTTGATTTGATCTGATCTGATCATCTGATACATTGAGAGGCAGTACTAAACTCGCGAACCTTTTAAAACCAGATTTCTGAACTCGAAACAAGATTGAACAACAATTTTTTTAATTTTTCGTTTCTATGTAAAGTAATAGCCTAAATAAATAGTATTTTCAATTACATAACCGCGGCTTTCAAACCACCCGAGTTACAACGTGTAATACGTCCTAAAAAGATGGTGGACCTGCTAAGTGCACTCTGTCTCGCTCATAACCTCGACGCCCTATCTCTGCTGTAGGCTATCAAGTATCTTAGCTGTAAACTATACCCATTATGAAAGAAAGATTATTATCACTTTTCACCATTTCTAGTTTCATTTGTGTCGTGGAAAATAAAACGACGAAGTACCCAGCGTTCACTTTACAGCTCTTAAACTATCCTGTTACTATCGTCTTCTAAAAGACACGAATAACGTCTTGGGCGTTGGACACACAGGAAGGCCGTGGGGCTAGGGCGCGTAAAAGACGCGTCGTCTTTCCAATTCGCTTACACACAAAATGTACTGAAGGGACGGGACGGAGCCCACACAGGAGAGACGGGGCGCGGCGCGAACTTTGTAGGCCTGAGACACACAGAAAGGACGTGGGGCGAGGGCACGGAAAAGACGCCTCGATTTGAAATTGACTTCTATACTAAATGTGCTGAACGGATGGGACGAAGCCCACACAGAAGAGACGAGGTGCAAACTCTATGCAACGCGGCGCCCTCGCCCCGTGTCCCTTCTATGTGGCCAGGGCCGTAGAACGCGTCGCGTCTTTTCCACGCCCTCACCCCACGTCCTTCCTGTGTGTTTCACGTGTTGGCTGTCTGAGACGTTGTGCTCACCTTACAGATGTCATACACTTTTTTACTGCATAGCGGTGGGTTAATAGCGGAGTGAAAACACTAGTTGCTTTCCATTCGTAAGGTTCTGGGTGCGAATCCCAGCATGTACCTATGTTTCTTGTGACTAGCAGTGCCTGCGACTACGTTCGCCTGGTTAACGGATTAGCCTATGTCCACCCTGAAGGGCCATTCTTAATACTGGTGAAATAATTTTTAAGATCCAATAATCTCTTTCAGTCACTAACAACTTATGAACATATAAACTTACAAACATTTCATCATCATCATCATCATTCAGCCACAAGAAGTCCATTGCTGGACATAGGCCTCCTCCATGGATTTCCAAAAAGACCGGTTGGAAGCGGCCTGCATCCAGCGCCTTCCTGCCACTTGGATTTCCTCTTTATAACATTATTATGTTACATATTACCAGCCGACTCGGCAAACGTTGTTTTGCCATATTAATTAGCCTGCGAACTATTCTCAGACCTGTCAAATATACACAAAAAAAAATTATAAAAATCGGACGTTTTAATTCGGGATGAGTTTGATAACTAACACTGTGACACGAGATTTATATTTAATAGATAGATATATTAACCATTTTAGTATAGAGTATAGAGATTGGTTGTTTTAAGTTACGTTAATTTGTGAAGTAACAAGTAACACACTCGCCAATAGTGAGATAATACTCGTTATAGGACGATAAAAAGACAGAGAGACGTCGTAGGTATATCAAAATAGCCCTGTAAATATATAGGTTGAACTGGCTGAATAATCCCTCGATCCTACTAAATTTTTTTATTTTTAATTAATGCTAATATTTCCACACTTTCAACCTTCTGTTGCTGGTTGTTTTAAATAGTTACAAACTATTTTATAGTGATCTACGTAGACTTGATTTATCTATTTCACCGATACCCGAAGATACCTACCGAAAATTATAAGCGTAAATTCCTAGATAAGTAGATAAAACTTGTGTTTATTTTTACACCATTCTAATCGCTAGTTTATTATTATGATTTAACGTGGTATGCTGGAGTGTGATAATTAAGTTTACAAACACTAAGGGCCGGTTTCTGAATTGAGAATTTCACTAAGTAAATACTTAAGTATCACAGCAGTACAGTTAACCATTTACTTAGCAAAATTCTCAATTCAGAAACTGGCCATAAAGACTTTAATCTGTAAAGAAATTACTATCTTGATTTTAAACAGTTTCAACTTTTAAAATCTGTCTAAAGCATTATTATGATACTAGCAGCTCCCGCGACTAATTTCACGTCGAAACGGATTAGTCTATAGCCTACGTCCACTCTGAAGGTCCATTCTAAATGCAGGTGAAGAATCTTTGAATCTAGTACTTTCGGAGATTAACCGCTACATACAAACTTACAAATATATCATCATCAGCCCCTTGACGCCCACTGCAGGACATAGGCCTCCCTCTTGGTTTTCATAACCATGAGGGGTTTTGCCATAATCGCCACGCTTGGCAGGCGGGTTGGCGATCGCAGTATGCGGTTGGAATGTCAGGAAGACGCTGCTGCCCGTCTCCTGGTAATTTATTTCCTTAGTCGCCTTCTACGACATCCACCGGAGGAAATGGAGTGACGCTATTCTTAATCCGGCGCCACACGGCGCAAACATATACACTTGCTAACATATACACTTGCTAAAACCGCATGCAATGGAAAAATGTCGCCGCGGCGAGGGCTGTAACTCTGTAACTACGTGTCGTGTGCAATTCATTTATATGTCTTTCAGTAGAGAAAAATAGCCCTTACTCTTGACTCGTGCCGCTAGATGGCGCCAGTGCCACGTAACACATTGCACAGTTTAGATAAAAAATTAACGCTTATTTGTAGACGTTCCACGCTACCCGTTACCCGACACAGCCCCATCCGCCTTTCCATTGCTCCGAGTAGCCTAGCATTCAGTAGACTAGCGTTCAATGCTACAGCTAAGATCCACCTTAAGACAACTTTTGATGATGCTGCTCTAACTCAATATCGATCTCCGCAGTAAGAGCCGGCTGGGATCGATATCGGGTACCGTCGACAGTAGGTCAACCGTTACATTTTTGTTGCAATGTTGCCCTTAACGTAACTGATTAGAGTGCACGTGTGTAAAGGTTGATGTACTATAGACTGTACACTTGCGTTGCAAGAGCGAGATGAAGATACACGCTGATTTCTGGGTGGTTTAAAAGCCGCAGTTATGTAATTAGTATTTAAAAATGGCACCTATTTAGACTATTACTTTTTAGTTCAGATACAGACAGAGTACAAATAAAGTATAGACGTAAATAAAAAAATATATTTAAAAAAAAAACATTTTTGAGTTGAGAGATCTTATTTAAAATTGCGCGAATAATTAGTACGCCTCTCCGTCTAACAGAACAATGACCCGCACGCACGCAACGCACCACTCTGGATGGCTACTAATGGTTCTAATGGATTCGATTTTGTGTCGAGATGTTTTTCATAAGTGCGTTTTAAAATAAAAATAACTAGCGTATTCGATGGCTATCGTTGGGCACGTTCATTTTGCTCTGTCTTTCAAACCACCCAAAATTAATGCAGTATAAACTGTAAAGTTTGACTCAATATTTTGAACGACAACCCATTTATGTTCTTCTACAAATAAGATGAAAAACCATTATATCATACGAAACGACATAACAAGTCAATAATTCTTATCTTTATAACATGGAGAAGTGTTGTAAGATTATAGTAATAGGGATTTTGATCTCAGTGGCTGGTAGGTTTTCTACACATGCATACTTACTTGTAATGAAATCGAATCGTTAATATAATTTTCGAATTGAATAACATTGTTTTAGTTCTCAGGTTTCATATTAAATCAATAAAATATTGCTGTTAAATAAATGGCGGTTACAGCTTACTGTAATTTTTAACGAAATATTTCTTGTAATCGGTCGAAACTAATTAAAACAAGTGCTATCCAGTGTTGTGTCCGCTTATTATTGTTGAGTGATTAATTGATATTAATGCATCATTTTTGTGTCACATAATGACTTTCAAGGGCCTGTCTTCATTTTATGCTTGTCTCTACATATTATCGGTAATCGTGTTGTTTTATACACAAATACAGCAAATCCCTTAGCCAGCGGCTACACAGAAGGAACTAGGGGTGGCGGGGCGGGGGCGCGGATAAGACGCGACGCCTTGTATAGAAATTGCACCCTCGGCCTCGGCCTCGCCCCGTCTCTTCTGTGTGGGCTTCGTCCTGTCCCTTCAGTACATTTTGTATCAAAGTGAAATGGACTAACGACGCGTCTTTTCCGCGCCCTCACCCCAAGTACCTTCTGTGTGGCCGTTTGCTTATGATGTTCTGCGCCCTAATTCATCATCATCAACCCATTATGTCCCCACCGAGGGGCACGGGTCTCTTCTCTGAGGAAGGTATAGGCCATACTCCACCACGGGGGCCAAATCCGGATTGGTGGAGTATGGTCAAATTCTATTGGTTAGACGTACAGAAAATCAGTGCTGTGGGCAAAACCGCAGCGTATACTGAGCTCGAGGCCATTTTACCGCTACATAGACATACCCTGGGTCCTTTATTGTTTTTTTTTCATGTTCAATTGTTTGTCTGTTTTTAATCATTGTTAAATGTATGTCTTTGTGGTGTTAAATGAATGTTTTTCTTATTCTGTCAAAAGCACAATATATTTGTGTCAATTAGTTTATTGAAGTCTGTTGACCTTGAAAATGTAAAATGTTTTTCGGAGGAGCACTGCTTATCCTAAACCACTGGTTTTAACCTTTTTTATCCTAGATAACTCAGTAGGCAATAATTTTAATATCTAAGAACAATCGTTTTGAAGGTAATACCTATTGTTTTTAAGCTTACTCTTTAACCCAATTAGCTCAGAAGCAAAATAAAGTATTATTACTGTTAGTTTGGGACCAGGACAAGTGATTTTATGGTGTGGATGGTATAATTGTTTTGTAACTTATTTTATATAAATTCATTTCACCGATTATCATGATTTTTTTTGTGCATAGTTGGTAGGTCTGAGAAACGGTCGTAGGCTAATTAATATGGCAAAACCACGTTTGCTCGGTCAGCTAGGCTAATATATAAAAATCTTGTGTCACAGTGTTTGTTATAGAACTCCTCCGAAACGGCTCCACCGATTGTTACGATTTTTTTTATGTATATTTGGTAGGTCTGAGAATAGGTCGTAGGCTAATTAATATGGCAAAACAACGTTTGCCGGGTCAGCTATTTTAACATATTATTCTCTATTATTATATTCTTAAATGTATGTATCAGTTCCTGAAAACATACTTACTGTATCTATTCGGGATGCGCAGTCAGATGCTAAAGTTTTGTGCTATTTAAATCTTATCAGTGCTGTACAAATATATCACACCTTATTTGGTCATTTCATTATCTTATCTAGTAAAATGTATCTCTGTTGCAGACGATGCTTCTCCTCTGTGTGCTGGCTGTTATAGGAATGAGGTTCGAATCCGGCTTCGCACTGAACTCGGCTGTGAAACGAAAAACCAGCGACAAGGAGATGCTGCTGGCTTTTGTGGTGAGTTAGAAGAAGAAAGAAATAGCATTAAACAGCCACATAATGGGTCGTAGAAACAGATATGAAAATAGGTAAATTGGAAAAAGCAACAACAATATTGAAATGTAAAACGTATATTGAAACAAAATACAGTATTACAGGATTCCCTTCGGGTTAAATTTTACCTAATAAATAATCGCGGTTAGACCCGTTTAACATTCTACTAGGTATGAGCATCGCGACTAATCGCGAGTCATTAAAAATACTATTTAAATCTACCATTGCCGATAGAATGGTTGATCTAAGTTCTAACACTCAGTTTCAATGATGGACTTTCTAGAGCACCAACGAAAATGATCACCCTGTATAAAAAGTTTTTTTTTTATGTAGCCTTTATACGAATCGAGGCTCTGGTGTATCGTCTGGTCTAAATCCAATTGAGGTCATAACAAACTAATAATCTATACTAACCTATTGCTAAGCTAGCATAATGCAGCCTATATACGTCCGTCTGTAGAGCACAGGCCTTCTCTCAAAGAGAGTATGGGCTTAATTGAATCGTGTGATTTTAAAACAACACAAGTCACATCTGTTTTTAAAATAACACTGGTCCATTTTTTTTAATTAAATTATTTACACCTATACCTATTGATTTACATTAGAAAAAAATGTAGTTTATTCATACAGAAATCAATATAATATGCTAAGATATTGCTGTTGTAGATATTAGTATTTGAATAAAACAGTTTTTTCTATTTCCTGCAAAGTTGTAATGAAAGGACACGTGTCGTTTTAAAATCACACGATTCAATTACCCCGTGCGCCCACTGCGGATTGGCAATTTCAAGCGCTGAAGTATGTGAACACTTCAGCGCTTGACTCGCAAGACTCGAGACGTCAAAAAGTACTTTGTTAAATTGGACTTTGTCGATACATTCTTGGTTTCACCTATCTTCATGTCCGCATAACACCATATTCATAGGAAATATTATCTAATGTATAAAAATCTCGTGTCACAGAGTTTGTTATGAAACTCCTCCAAAATGGCTTCACCATTTTTTTATGAATTTTTTGTGTGTATTTAGGTAGGTCTTGGAAAAGGTCGCAGGCTGATTAATATGGCAAAACAACGTTTGCCGAGTCAGTTAGTTTTCCGATAAAAATTCTTTCCGATCCTTTTCTGACTTTATGATATATTTTTTTGTATTTTCTCTTTCAATTAACAGTTACCGACTTTACAATTCGGTGCAAGTAAAATATTGGCGAAACGTCCAACCAGGCCCTTACGGTCTTATTTACAAAAAACATGACTAAAATAGCCTATGGTGGGGATTTTACAAGGAAGAGTCGTAACTACAGATTAAATAAACTGACTCTTAGGAGTGCTTTAGAGGGATGGTGTTTTTATAATAAGGCCGTTAGTGTTTCTAGGGCATGGAAAAATCCGAATAGTAGGCATTGGAAAATTTCGTATGATGAAGAAAAAAACTATTATTATATATTCTTTTTGTTGCACTAACCCGGGCTGAGGACAATTTTATAAACAATTTTATCTACACTAATGTTGTAACATTCTACTTATGTTTTCAATACTTGACTTATAATTACTACTGTTATAGCGCAGACAACAAAACACTCAATTTAAGCAATTTCACATGATGCTATAATATTCACATCGATATCGTAAAATCTCATTATAACATCAATAAAACGCGACCAACTTGATTGCAGGGCCAATCAGGTTGGTCGCGTTTTATTGAAGCTGCGCTCTCATTGGTTAAATTTTAATGGCAGCAAAATCGCTGTGATTATACACGTACACGTGAATTTAATTTAATAAATTTGTTGTTTGATTAATTGCATTAGTGAAGATAAAGTAGTGTATACAACTGCATATAACACGGGTATTAAAACACTCGTTACTATTATGAAACTCGCTGCGCTCGTTTCATAAACTCACACTCGTGTTTTAATACCCTTCATTATATGACAGTTGCATAAACTACTATTAAAAACGTAATACAGAGAAGGGTTCAAGTCCCGGCATGGGTGGAATTTTTCGCCTCTAAATAGGTTTTTAAAATTGTCCTCAGCACGGATTAGTGCAACAAAAATAATATTTTAACATATATTTTAACCTTTTCTGTGTGGCACCGGATTAAGAATAGCGTCACTCCATTTCCTTGGATGGATAGATGGATGTCGTAGAAGGCGACTAAGAAAATCAATTACCTGGAGACGGGCAGCAGCGTCTTCCTGAGATTCCAACCGCATACTGCGATCGCCAACCCGCCTGCCAAGCGTGGCGATTATGGCAAAACCCCTCATGATTATGAAGGCCACGAAGGAGGCCTGTGTCCTGAAAGGGTTGATGATGAAGATGAAACCTAGAGCACCAACTTATTTTTTGGTGCCAACTCATCCAATTGAAAGGTTTATGAACGAGTGAAAATATAGCTATAACTTACTTAGACTTATGTTCATGACTAAAAACAAGTTTATACAACTTTATCTGTCACTAGGCATTAAGATAGCATTTGTTTTTCTCAGGATGAAGCCGTAATTGTACATTGACTGCAAATATGTTGAAAAAGTATTGCGTATGCACCTATCTGTTGCTGAATATACGAGTACCTACTCACTCGACGAAGTACTTCAGTAACTCCTATTCAGCCACAGCCGTCCGACTGTAGACTTAATTGCCATTAACAATAAGACAGTCCCCTTCACTAGCGGTCTTTAAAAGCAGAGTGAAAGAATATTACCTGTCTATAGAATAGAGAATCTGTCCAATATTTCGTAGGTATATTATATTATTTCCTCTCCCCATGTCATCATCATCAGCCATTTGATGCCCACTGCAGGACATAGGCCTCCCTCATGGTTTTCCAAGCTTTCCGGTCTTGTGCCGCCCGCATCCAGCGACTCCGCGCCACCGTAACCAGGTCGTCAGACCATGTGGTGGGGGGCCTTCCCACGCTGCGGCCACGATCCCCATGTATAATTTGATTATTAGTATGTATGTATGTCTATTTATTCAAATATTTTTGTATGGTTCAAGTAAGCCGCGGTGGTAGCCTAGTGGTAGGTAGAACATTCGACTCGGAAACGGGAGACCCAGGTTCGATCCCAGTGCGGGCATGTACCTATGACTTTGTTTTCTAAGTTATGTACATTTGTAAAGTTATAGTAGCAATACCACTCGCTAACGGTGAAGGAAAACATCGTGAGAAAACCTGGGTATCTGAGCTATTCACATGCCTCAGCGCTTGAAATCGCCAATCGCCAAGTAAGTTTCTATAATTTTAAACTCGTATTTCTTCATTGCACCGACTACCCGTCTCTAATTTATTTCTTGTCTCCGTCTATGGTGGCCTGTAAGAAATTGCTTGTTAATGTAATCTCTGTGTACAATAAAGAATATTCTATCTATCTATCTATCTACAGGGACTTTTAACGTCAGTTTCTGAATTGAAATTTTCACTTCAATTACCTAAATATAAATGCGTTATCTGTCTCTGTCTTTTATGAGCAATCTGAAGAGATAGAACGGTTCATGGGTATTTAATTAGTGAAATTTATAATTCAGAAACCGGTGATGAGAATCGGTTTCTGAATTAAGAATTTCTGCTACCGTATCAGACGATGTCTTTGGTAGGTTATACGTCTAAGTTATCTTTATTAGCTTAATTCCGGATTCACTATGTTCTCTTTGTTTACTATCGTACTATTCAAGAGAAGTGACGATAAGATATAATAATAACTGTCTGCCTCGTTGGTCTAGCCTAAGTTAAGGCGCTTAGCTATCAAAACAGCGGTCATGGCTTCGATTCCCATTGAGGGCCGCCGTTCATATGTAAAGGACATTGTCCACATTGTATGGGCATTTCGGCTAAACGTGAACAGACATTTGAATATTAGGTTTTACTAACTATTAGGTATTGTAGTATAGGTTGGTAAGAAACCAATAGCACTAATTATTTTGTGTCAATATGCCTATGCCGTGAGTTTTTCCTGTATGTCTACTGAGAGGTTATGTTGAAATAAAATTACATTTCCTTTGAATAGGTATTTTTTTATTAATCAGATTCAAATACTATTAATATATACTCTAAAAACTGGGCAGGTGGATTGATATTATCTTGATACCTGGCCCAGCTTAGAAACCAAATAATAGCCATTACATGAGCACAGCAACCCACTGTCCTTCGGCCCACCGAACAGTTGCAATAGTATTCTTTGATTGCTTGTCTTCCTCGGCCATTATTTTGAAAAATAATATAAACATAATATTATAAAAAGCCAAAGTAGAAAACACGAATTAACGAAACGGCAAACTGAACGAACGGTGGTTTACAGTGAACGTGATTACGTGAAAGTGTTTTTTTTACTTATGTCTAGTATTGCCATGAATAAGTAGTTTACCCACAAATCAAGATATATATTTTTGTACATTTGAACGATTGAAAGCGACGAATCACGCTCGTATTATTGTTATGCAATTGCATTTATGTACTTTAAAATAAACAATATACATAGGTAACAAAAGTGCTGTTTAAAACAGCACAAACTGATTTCCGTGTAATGGGTGGTTTATTAAGTTTTCTTCACCTGGCAATACCGAAACTAAAATGCCGACCGGTCAACTGAATTAGAACAGTGTTTTACATAAATTCCCTTTTAGTTTTAACTGTCGATTGACACAACTAGATAATCGAAAATATTCGTTAGAGAATTAATTATAATCAGTGCTTAGCTCGTATTACCTCGTACATTCTGTCCACGCTTAGCCGAAAATGGACAATGTCCTTTACCTAATAAGTAATCGCGGTTAGACCCGTATAACATTCTACTAATGAATGAATGAATGAATGAATGATTTTATTGCCACAAACAAACATGCTTACATACAATAATAAAAAAATAAAGGAGTATGCGTGTGACAATGATACTATTTCAGCGTTTGCTGTTTCTATTTGAAACAGCGCTGGTTTTCAAATAGCACCTCCACGCCAAATGAAGAAAACGTGTCATGCAGGTAGGGCTTACCGTTAAAAAAAATGTACATGTATACATAGAAAAATAGAAATATAAATAACGTTTATGTCAATTTGTAGGTACAAAAAGTTTAAATTTTAATTGAATTGAATTTAATTTTAATTTAACTAAGTTTGAATTATAATGCGAGATAGTCAATAATGTCATTCATGAATAAAAAATCTAATAAAACTAGGTGTGAGCATCGCAAGTCATTAAAAATACTATTACAATCTACCATTGCCGATAGAATGGTTGATCTAAGTTCTAACACTCAGTTTCAATGATGGACTTTCTAGAGCACAAACGAAAATGATCACCCTGTATAAAAAGTTTATTTTTATGTAGCCTTTATACGAATCGAGGCTCTGGTGTATCGTCTGGTCTAAATCCAATTGAGGTCGTAGACTGAAAGAGGATGTCGTGACTAGAATTAAGAAAGGAATGTTGTGTTGGTTTGGACATGTGGAGAGGAAAAAGGAGGAAAGATTGACGAAACAAACATATCGAGCGAATGTGGGTGGAAGGGCGGGTAAGGGACGTCCCAGGTGGACATAGTACAACCAAATAGGGGATGTATTAGCAAAGGCCAAGATAAAAAGTACCCAAAACCGGCGTGCGTGCATGCAACAAATAATGAATGTTGAGGAAGCGAAAGTGATCTCTCAGGATCGTAGCAAGTGGCAGTCCTTGGTCTCTGCCTACCCTTCTGGGATACAGGCGTGAATTTATATATGTATGTTTTAAAATAAATATTTGAATTATCACCATCATCGTCATTACAAGTGCGCTGTAGGTACTCATGGCATTGTTCACGTGGTATTCGGTTAAAAAGTACGAAGTAAGATAGAAAGTTCTTTACATCAATCAATCGTTTTCAATCGATAATTGTTATTTGATAACGCATTCATGTCAGTAGTATGTTTCGTGTTCTGGTTAATCATTTCCGCGTTTTAATTATTAAAAGACAATCATAGCTGTTCTTATTACAATATTTTTTATCGACAATTTAATTGTTAGTATTTGACATATTTGACTTTGATGATAACATGTGTAATATTAATATGTAATAACGAAAGGTTTACTCAAAAAAAGTTCTCTTTATAGAGACTCAATATGAGTTATACGATAGTCAAATCTCTTCAGCTCCTCAAAAATGTGATGATGCGTTTTGTATAAGGGATAATGTGCCATATTGTACCAATTCATCATCATCAGCCATTTGACGCCCACTGCAGGATATATGCCGCCCTCATGGTTTTCCAAGCTTTCCAGTCTTGTGCCGCCCGCATCCAGCTACGCCCCGCCACCATAACCAGGTCTTCAGACCATCTGGTGGGGGGCCTGCCCACGCTGCATCGTCCGGTCCGCTGTTCACCACTTTTATTGTAGATTGTACCTAATTTGTGGATGGAGAAATAAAGATTATTTGTGTTGTATTGTTTGTATTTTTATAATAAGTAATCGATCTGCAAAATTATTACTTGGCATGGCTCAACAGAATATAATGCTCTCTCTTTCTTGAGATAACGAAAGAAAGAGGTCTTTTTCTCTGCTTCGAAGTGAATACCCATCTACATCGAAAATGATTCATTGATTCAAACCCATTCTTCTGTTTCTATTCTAACGCACACGGACAGGTCTCGTGCTAAGCACGAGTTCGGAGGTCATGATTCTGCTTCTTATCAATCAGTGTGAAGTATTATAGTTTATGTTTTGGCGACGTGTTACGCTGAGAGTTATGACATAATTATATAACATCTGCTGCCTAGAAGGAACGAACACTGGGTTCAGAAATCAGAAATCAATAATTTATTTCAAAGAAAAGAATTTACATTCTATTTGCTGAATGTCAATGTACTATATTAGCCGCTGCCTTCGGGCCGTATTTGTAGTGAAAAAAAAGGCAGCGGGAACAAAAAACTTCACTCGTACCATCTTTTCTCAACAGAGCCAATATGATAAGATTCCGTGATTGTCATCAATAACTTTAAAAGTCAAAACATTAGTTAAATTTCTTACAAAAGTAGCAACCACCTTAATGCTGCGGCCAGACACACGAACAGCACCCGTTCACACGAGCATAACGCAGGGGTCAGCCATCACTAGTCTCAACCATTTAAAAGGGAGATAGGTGACCCGGCCAACACGCCACCATTCGAATGACCATTAGCAAACCTGCAGATTGAATTCGGGTCAACTATAAAATGTGTGATAGGTTTAGTTATTAATATGCAATCAACTCGTCTGTACCTACATTTAAAAAAAAAACAAAATTTATTATTATATTAATAATTAAATAACAATGAAATCGCTACTGCGATTTCACAGTAGAATTGGTTTACTGCCAAGGATGTAAATCCGTAATATACTCGTCTATTCCATAATAGGCTTTGTTACATGGTGACTTTTTAATGAATGTTTCAGACATAATTATTATAAGAATAAGCAGCCTATATATGTCTCACTGTAATATCTACTTTTAGGGTTCTGTCTGTTAAGTAATTTGGTTAATGCGATAATTGTCATCTTACACAGACTTTGACCCCGTGTGGCTTAAAATGAAACCTATGACCAGCAAAATATTATATATTGTCAATATTATCAGAAGTAAGTAAAGACAGGCGCAAAGTTTTATACTCAAGACTTTTGGTTTTGATATTGAGGCGAAAAGATTTTGATAGTGAAGTAGATTTTGATTGTGAAAAAGGTGCCAAAAACGGTCATATTTGCGTTGACTTACAAGCTTGAAACGTTTATACCTTCAAGGGACTGTAAGCCTTAGCATTTACTTGTATCTTTTTCTAATCCTGAGAAAAAGGGTCTTGACGGACGGACGGACCACGAGCGGGTGGCACGGTTTCAATTTAATATAACCCTTAAGTATTACTTAAGTACTTAAGTACTACAAAATAAGTGTAAAAAATGCCGTCGCCTTGACGGCTGTAAGCTTTTATTGAAGTCTCTAGCATTACAGTATTTAAGGTTTATATTAGTTTGTATTTTTGCGCCCGTGCATTGCCGGCTGTCGTAACATAGACAGTCCTCAAGGGTACCGTTTTTTTTCTTTTGAAGTACGAATCCCTAAAAAGTGATCAACGCTGCCTTCTGTCCTTTATTAGGTCACAATAACTACGAACTGAGATAACCACGTCTAATTATAGAGATATGTTTATTTAGACCAGTTTTGCTCTCGCTTGAACTGGTATGCGATATATTATAGTTGGCACAAATCTTTTTGGCGGTAACGTGAACATAGTCACAGATCGTTTGCACATCGCTTGCTGTATTTACAGTGTCATCATCATCATCATCAGCCACTCGACGCCCACTGCAGGACATAGGCCTCCTTCGCAGTTTTCACAACCATGAGGGGTTTTGCCATAACCGCCACGCTTTGCAGACGGGTTGGCGATCGCAGTATGCGGTTGGAATCACAGGAAGACGCTGCCGCCCGTCTCCTGGTAATTTATTTCCTTAGTCGATTTCTACGACATCCACGGAAGGAAACGGAGTGACGTTATTCTTATTCCGGGTCCACACGGCACTTTACAGTGTACGTGTGAGTAATTGACTACTTTAGTAATTGACCAATAGTATTTTACTACGCATCACACTACGTCAATTACTCACACATACACTGTAAAGACGTATGTGTGAGTAATTGACACGTAAGCGATGTGCAAACGATCTGTGACTATGTTCACGTTACCGCCAAAAAGATCTGTGCGGATTTTAATATTCCTGCCGTAAACATGGACCGTGGCTTTTCATTGAGGTTCGAGTTATCAATCAATCAGGCCGTACTTAGCTGCTGGACGTAGGCCTCCCCCAAGGAACGCCACTTCTTTCTATCCTCGGCCATCCTCATCCAGCCGCTGTCAGCAATCTGCCTCAGACCGTCGGACCAGCGAGCTGGTGGGCGTCCTACGCTGTGTTTTCCAGTTCATGGTCTCCACTCGAGGACCTTTGTACCTCATTTGTGACTCTTGTAAATTATTATTTTTTACTTTTATTTATGTCTCTTGTTTATTGTGTGCAATAAATAATCATCATCATCAACCCATTATGTCCCCACCGAAGGGCACGGGTCTCTTCCCTGAGGAAGGTATAGGCCATACTCCACCACGGGGGCCAAGTCCGGATTGGTGGAGGCTTGTAGACTAGTGGCTCGTCTACTGTCAGAAGTTGTCAAGCCGCCCTAAGGCCTCTGACTTGGCTTAACGACTGCCATCTATCGACGGCAGCCGGCACCAACAGCTTAACGTGCCTTGCGAAGCACGGAACCGCTTGGAAAAAATGCCACTAGCGTTAGGCATAAACGGCGACCCATCCATGCACTGAACGCGCACTGTGTTGCTTAACCTTCGTGATCGTTTAAGATCACTCAGGCAGCCGGGGCTACGAGCGATTCCAATAAATAATATTCTCATCTTATTTTTTGTTTCAAAACTTTTGTTTGTAACGTTCCTTTCATCACTTGATAGAAGGATTCCTAATAGATACGCTTGTCACATAGGTAACCTGAACCCGAGTTCACCATATAACAGGTTGGCCCACGGTTGGCCATTCTCGGCATCTTAATTTTTTTTCACAATTTGTTCTTATGAAATGAAAATATTTTTTCATTTCATTTCATTGAGTATTTATTAGAGAAAAAAATAAATAGGAAAGGTTGAAGAAATCTAGGAATATCTTGACCGAACCTGCGGTTCGTAATAGGAACAGGCATGGTCAGTACTGGGGTTAAACGCTAGATACGCATTTAAACTGGAAAAAACATATCGAGAAAACCAAATCAAAACTAGCCCAGTTTAGATTCGCGCTTAGGGTATTAAAATGTAACACCAGAAAAGATTGCGCCTTATCTGCATATTACGCCTATGCATATGCTTGGCTGAGGTACGCAATAATTTTATGGGGCCACAGTACTGATGCTCAGGATTTGTTTATACTACAAAAGAAATGTCTACGCATTATTTTGAACATCGCACAACGACAGAGCTGTAAACCCTACTTTATACAAGAAAATATACTTACCTTACCGTCAATATATATTCTAGAAGCCGCTCTATTTGTGCACAAAAATATGAATCTCTTCGAGCAAAATAAAAATGAACGTCGTAAAAACAAATTGGTCCTTCCCCCACCCAAATTAGAAATTTTCAAGAATAGCCCACAGTATAGATGCATACTCATTTACAATAAACTACCGGACAGTCTTAAAAAGGAAAAAAATACACAAGATTTAACATTCAACTTAAAAATCTACTAATGAGAAAGTGCTACTACTCTATAGATGAATATAAGGGTGATAAAGAATTATAACAACCTAGGTATAAAAAGAAAACTAGCTTAATATCTTAGCTGTAAATTTTGATTTATTTAAGTACATGCATGTTCTACAATTGTAAACGCCACACATGTCAATCTGCTATACCCTTACAGGGTTCATGTTCAACTAGTTAAGTAACTCTTGTATCTTTTCGAGATTGTTCATGAAATGCATTGAATAAATGAAATGAAATGAAATAAATTGGAAACAAAACATATTTAACACGTTGCACGCCGAACGACATACCTGTGAGCCTTTTGCTATATCTCTTAAACTAACTGGTAAAAGTCGAAAATTTGTAATTTCTATGCAAATTACCGCATTTTACAACCTTTGGGATGAAAATATCAAGTTGATGAAATTACCGATTAGGTACGTGAATTTGGCTTGGCCCGAATGGAAGAGTACGTTCGCTAGGCCCTCCGGTGGGCGTGCAACGTGTTAAATAATCTTTGATGACGCACAGTTGAAAGGTGATCAATCTTCATACAAAAGTTCATCTACAATCAGTTGGCAAGCGTGACAGGTGTCAATGACGCTTCAATCGCGTTAGTTCGTTTTAGTTTTGCGGTCACTAATTTCCTTACGTCGTTGTCTGTCGCTGTCAGCCTACCAGTCGGAGATAAAGTATTATTTCAAGATAAAATCACCCGTAACGTAACTGACTAGAGTAGTCTGTACATCCCAGCATCCATTATAATATAAATAGGTGTCATTGCGCGCAACCAAAATAGCGTATCGATTCTATGACGGCACATGACGGCACGTTATTTGATTTTTTCTTCCTCAGGTGAACAGACACGGTGAAAGAACGCCGGCCGAGGAGGAAGCAGCTCTTTCAGAGGACCTTGACACATTAAAAAAAGCCATCGGCATCGATGGTTACGAAGCGCTCACTAATGTATGTACCTTACCAATGATACCTCCTTGTCTAGGGAGTAATTGGCCGACACAGCCCTTAGTTCTTGAATGAAAAAATCTCATCATCAACCCATTATGTCCCCACTGAGGGGCACGGGTCTCTTCCCTGAGGAAGGTATAGGCCATACTCCACCACGGGGGCCAAGTCCGGATTGGTGGAGGCTTGTAGACTAGTGGCTCGTCTACTGTCAGAAGTTTTCAAGCCGCCCTAAGGCCTCTGACTTGGCTTAACGAGTGCCATCTATCGACGGCAGCCGGCACCAACAGCTTAACGTGCCTTGCGAAGCACGGAACCGCTCGGAAAAATGCCACTAGCGTTAGGTATAGACGGCGACCCATCCATGCACTGAACGCGCCCTGTGTTGCTTAACCTTCGTGATCGTTGAAGATCACTCAGGCAGCCGGGGCTACGAGCGATTCCAATAAATAATATTCTCATCTTATTTTTTGTTTCACGTTCCTTTCATCACTTGATAGAAGGATTCCTAATAGATACGCTTGTCACATAGGTAACCTGATTCCCGAGTTCACCATATAACAGGTTGGCCCACGGTTGGCCATTCTCGGCATCTTAATTTTTTTTCACAATTTGTTCTTATTAAATGAAAATATTTTTTCATTTCATTTCATTGAGTATTTATTAGAGAAAAAAATAAATAGGAATTGAAAAAATAATTATAATAAATTTCAGACAACACAATAACCTGTCCAGGTCCTACGCTGATCCCATCCAAATGCTATGTTAACCAGGCCAGTGGCCTACTTACGCGCACCAAATCCTGAGCGATTCCAATCGTCTAGCTGACAAATTCCACACCACAATTAGGCGATTGGAATCGTTTAGGATTTGGTGCGTATAATATAGGGCAACGACGTCACAAACATGGAAATACACCCAGACTGAGGCCATTTGTACAATATCAAGTACGGCGGCCACTAGTGGGAATCGAACCCACGTCCTCCGGCATGGTAATCAGACGTGATATCGCTACGAGTAGACCATCAAGACAGTCACTATCACTACATTTGATTTGTCTGGGGTTCAGTCAAAAGCAGAGCTCGAATGGGGTGGGGGGGGTGTGATATCGGAAAAAATGGACGTGCGCGATCACGACTCGCGCCTGTTCCATAAAATCAATAATTCATCGTTTATTATGACAATTCGTAGTATATTGCGTAGCCGAGTCTTCCTACTTGTTAATCTATGAGTTTATCGGCTATGCAAATTACGTCGAGTTGTCATAATAAACCATGAATTGTAGTAGGGCCCTGAGGGTTATGGACAAAGAAATACAAACCTAACATTGTAGTAAAAAAGTTTACGCCCACACGTACGCTCACACAATCTAACTGAAACATATCAATCAATCAGCCCAACACACGCCACTTCTTTGTGTCTTTGGCCATAAAATAATCTGTGATACAGGGAAAGGTGTGGCGCCGGATTAAGAATAGCGTCACCCCATTTCCTTCCGTGGATGTCGTAGAAGGCGACTAAGAAAATAAATTACCAGGGGACGGGCAGCAGCGTCTTCCTGAGATTTCAATAGCATACTGCGATCGCCAACCCGCCTGCCTTGGCAGGGCGTGGCGATTATGGCAAAACCCCTCGTGGTTATGAAAACCACGAGGGTGGCCTATATCCTGCAGTGGGCGTCAAATGGCTGATGATGATGATGACACGGAAAGGCGCAGCCACAGATTATTTGAACTACATCTGAGAAATGTTTTAGAGGAATATAGCTTTTTATAAATAAGACTGATTGTCCTCAGTTCTGTAAGGCCCACTTAATTTGAAATTAGTCTGGTTGCCCGTAGCATGGCACAGAGAATCCTACTTTAGGAGCCATAGTAACATTTTTTTCAACCCTGTCTTGCAACTAAGTTTCTTTATTTTACAAATTAAACTTTCGTAAGCACTGCACATTTTATATATTGATTTAACGGTTTCCCGACGCTAATAAAAGTAAGTGAAACAGTTAAATCAATATATAATTTTTTTTTTTTTTTTATTTAATTTCAGGAGGGAAAACGAAAGGCGTACCAGCTTGGGAAGTTCTTCCGTCAGCGCTACGGCTCGAGTGAAGGTCTTCTATCAAAAACGTACCTTAAAGATGAGGTAACAAAAAACATTTTTGGGTAACTTGCAAAAGATGGCAATCTCCATCATCAGTATAGAGAACTTTTATTGTAAGTGTAACTCCCAAAATACTAGCTTGAATCTGGGTGGTTTGAAAGCCGCGTTTATGTAAATAGTACCTAAAAGTGCCATCTATTTAGACTATAGCTTTTGAGTATAGACGCAAATGGTGGTCCGGTATTATGGAGGTCCGATCATTCTGCAGGTAAAAAATAATTGTTAAAGTAAATTGTATGAAATCAGGCGTTACTTTGCGGAAATCCATAATAGCATTAAAATGTGATAGTTACGTTGCTAAATTCCGCCAAATATCCCACAAGCACCACGCGGTTAGTTAATGCACCGCCCTCCCTCCCACTTTTTCACGCAGAAGTAAGACACAAACACACCACCACCGACACCAATACTTGTGTGAAAAAATGCGTTGCGACGTGTTTCGCCTCTAAAACGAGAAATCCTCAGGTCATCCTCATCCTCGGAGTCTGAGGATGCCTCGTGTTAGAGGCCGCTCTGGATGGCTACAAATGGATTGAATGGACGACACAAACCTTGTGTCAACGTGTTTTTGAACAGTGCGTTTTTAAAACAACAAACTAGCGTATTCGATAGCTATTGTCAGGCACGTTCATTTTGATAATTATGTCTTTCAAACCAACCCAAATTAATGTTGTATAGAAAAAAACCGGTGTTTCATAGATTCACTAGGGTAAATATCAAAATTTAGTATGGGACATTCGATATATTTTTCGATATTTCGAAGTTGGTAATATGAGACAAACTTCGAAACATCGAAAGAGTTGTTTACACTGATGAGTAGATAAAACCCTTTAATTTTCACCGGGCCAGACCGGACCTTTCTGAAACACCCAGTATAATTGTGTGAAAAGAATACACAAATAATAATGCCCTTCACACACTGCCGCGATCACGATAGCGGCCGACCGCGCGACCCATACAAAATCCACATAATCCTGCTGCTATTTGTAGACATTCGTAAAGGTTGTCTGGAAGAGATCACTTTTAGTGATAAGGCCGCTATTTGTACTCTTTGGTCAAGAAGTATCTGTGTAATTTCCATTTTTATGTACAATAAAGTGGCAAAACCCCTCATGGTTATAAAAACCACGAAGGAGGCGTATGTCCTGCATTGGGCGTCGAGTGGCTGACGATGATGATGATGATGAAATAGAAATACAAAATACAAATACAAAATATTTATTTTAACCACAAAAACACAGCATTATCTTAACACGTAACACGGAGTATACATGCAAAAGGTATTATTATGATTATGTTACCATTTTTTGGCAAAGTTTAGTACGAATGCAATTTACTGTGGTCTCCACACTAGGTTATACCTGTATCGTGGAGGCCGATTGCTTTACCATTTGTTTTTATCAAGTCGTAGAAGGTACGTACTTAAGTAACTATGTTATTTTCAGTAGTTTGTGAGACTTTAATAAACATTATTTAAGAGAATTTAACATATTCTGCTTATTGTTGCTATGTTTTAATCTATTGTTAATGAAACTAAATTTATCTTATTGTAAGCGACGCTCATGCCTACTTTGTTGTTTAAATAAAATTGTAGGTACTAATACACAACTGTATGAATATTTAGGGTATTTTTGTTTAGTTTATGTGAATTTTAAGGTAGTTTTTGAAAAAACAGTCTACGGCCATTATCCATGACTTGTGTAATCCGCTCTCGCAAATATATCGCATTTAAAAGTTTAAAGTGTGTTTCGGTTGTTCTAAACATCATCCTCCACCAGCCACAGTGTCCTTCGGCCGGATTATATGTTTAGAACGCCAACCGCGCCGCGCATTATGGTAAATACGCGCAGTTCAGTGCAGCGCGAACACGCGCGCCACGAGGTGGATAACCGCAAACCTGATGGTGCCCTGCCGCTAGTGAAACCCCAGGACCCTTCTTCGAATTTAATTACTACGAAGACGAAAGATAGCGATACGATCAAGAATCCTATTTTGAGTCGACCAGCTATGCCAGCTAGCAGTATTAAATCGGAACAACCGCTGCCACCACCCGTATTACGCGAAGACGAGCGTCGGAGCTTGAAATCCATTAAAGGTTCCACTTCGTCAATACGAGCGAAACGGCAGCAACTTATCCTGGAGGCTGAAAGGCAGAAGGCGCAGATTCGCATGGAACTTATTGACAAAAAGCTAGATGCCGATCTAGCTAGCCTAGACGAATACAGTTCACACGATGGTAACCAAAGTCGAAGCCGCGTTGAAGAATGGATGGACCGCAGCTATCAGGAGCTGACCAAAGGCCTGCCTGCCCCCGAAGATGGTCTACACAAGGGTAAGCAGTGCCAAAAAGCTGGACCGTCGACGGCACCCTATGTACCGCCGTCACAGTATGCGCAGGCGCCGTGTTTGGCACCGCCTGCGTTGAACCCGGCCGGCTCGCCCGCGCCCTCACAGGCGCCGGCCGCCGCCGCCAGCACAGATGGTACAGTCCACATGCTAGCCAGCGCGCTGAGAGATCTCGCCGCTGCTTCCACCAGTCACGCGCCGGGCGCGAACCTGCTGAGCCGTATGTGCACGCCCCGGGAGCTCCCAGAGTTCTCCGGCGACCCTTTGGAATGGCTACAGTTCAAACACGCGTTCGATGAATCAACGGAGCTATGTAGTTTCACATCAAAGGAAAATATGTGGAGATTGAGAAAGTGCCTTCGTGGAGCCGCTAAAGAAGCCGTATCAGCTCTGCTCGTGAGTGCATCGTCTCCTGAAACTATTATGTCCACATTGAAGTTAAGGTTTGGAAATCCTGAGTACATCTTATCGAAACTTGTGCACGAAATTAAAAAGTTACAGCCTATGTCTCAAGATTACCACAAAGAAATTGTGCCCTTCTCGGTCAAAATACAGAACTTCATGGAAGCTGTACGCGCAGTCGGCCGAGAGGAATACCTACAAGGTATCAGTGTTGCATCAATAATATTAGCGAAAATACCTACCGTTCTATTATCCAAGTGGTCAGATTACAGTTTCATACCGATAACAGAAGGCAAGAAGTCACGTTTGACAATATTAAGCGATTTCCTGAAGGATGAAGCTGTTAAAGTTTCTACTACGTCGAATACCTACTTTGCGCCTACGCGCAGCGACCAACATAAACATAAAAATAACGAGTACGCTCAACAACGCTCGCAAACAATATTGATGCACACGAGTGAAAAAGATGAATGCTTATTCTGCAAAACTAGTTCGCATAATAAGATAACAGCCTGCAATAAATTCAAGAAGGCTTTACGCAAAGTACGTTGGCAATTTGTAAAACGCAGTGGCTTATGTTTTAAATGCCTACTTTCCCGTCATGACCGAGATACCTGCCCAGCCCCCGCCTGCGACAAGGACGGCTGTGGCCAGCCACATCACCCGCTGCTGCACTGCCCCACGTCCACTGAGCGGCGCTCCGAGACCCAGCTCGCGCCGCCGCCGGCGCCCGCGCCGCTGGAGCGGCAGCCGGCGTCGGCGATGCCGGTGCCTACGTCACCCGCGCCGCCGGAGCGGCAGCGGGCCTCACCGACGTCTGTGCCTACTCCCGCTGTCGCCGCCGCCAGTTCCAGTGAAGTAGTGTCGAACATAAACGTAAGCGACAGCGAGTGCAAAGTGTTATTGAAGGTAGTGCCTATACGTATACATAGTGCTAACGGTATAATCCATTCCAGCGCTTTACTCGACGACGGGTCGACGATTTCGTTGATAAGCGATGAACTAGCTGAGCGCGCGGGTTTGCGCGGCCAGCCCGAGATGTTACGCGTACGCGGAGCCTGGAATGAGGAACTATCTTGCGAATCGATCGTAACGAATGTAAACCTATCAGGTATGGACGATAAGATCTATTCTATTAAAGCTCGTGCCGTAAAGAATTTAAATTTACCTGTGCATAATATGTCTACAGTAGATTGCAATAAATATAAAAGTCTGCACGCTATTAAACATCTGTTATGTACTACTGATTTAAAACCTGAAATTTTACTTGGTCAGGATAATTATCATCTAATTATACCGATAGAAATAAATATAGGTAATTCTATTGAGCCGTTCGCTGCACTCACTCCCCTAGGTTGGTGTGTTCATGGTAAGTGGCACGTGCCGCGGAGCGCTTCTAGGTGCACGCCCGCCCGCGCCGCCGCTCACGCGACGCTGTTGTTGGACGCGGCGCGCTGTGCAGCGCCCGCGCCCGCTCCCTCGTGCCAGCGAGACCGGCAGCTGCAAAATCTACACGACGAGGTGAAGCGCTCATTCACGTTGGATTCAATGGGCATTTGTGGTAAGCCTCGTCAGAATAAAAATGATGTACTTGCTGTAGCTATGCTGGAAAAGACCGCCAAGCTCGTTGATGGCCAGTGGTGGGTTGGATTGCCGTGGAAGAACGATGACTGCTGCATGCCTGACTCCTACCCGCCGGCGCTGAAAAGGCTGAAAGGTATAGAGAGGAAGATGGAAAAGGACCAAGGTTTTTCAGAAAGGTACAGAGATAGAATTAAACATTTGTTAGAAAATAATTTTGCTAGGGAATTGGCGGAAACTGAAACTACCACGAAAACGTGGTACTTACCTCATTTTGGGATTGATAATCCCAACAAGAAAAAACTGCGATTGGTTTTCGACTCGGCTGCAAAGATAAACGGTTTATGTCTTAATGACTACTTACATACAGGCCCGGATTTGCTGCCATCACTGTTTGGAATAATGCTGCGCTTTAGGGAACAATTAATAGCAATAACAGGTGACATCAAAGATTTCTTTCTCAGGGTCAAAGTTCAGCCGGCCGACCAACACGCGTTTAGGTTTCTGTGGAGAGATAGTCTCACGGAAAAGGTAAAAACGTACATAATGTCATCTCTAATATTCGGTGCAAACTGTTCTCCTTTTGTAAGTCAGTATATAAAAAATAAAAATGCTGAGCGCTATGAGTCATCCATGCCCGAGGCTGTGCGTGCTATACAAAAGTCGCACTACATGGACGACTATATAGATAGTTTGCCCGATGAAGAGAGTGTTATTGAGATGGTGAAAAATGTTTCACATATTCACTACCAAGGCGGGTTCCAGATTCGTAACTGGACCAGTAACAGCGTTCAAGTATTGAACTCTGTGCCTAAAGAAACTTTAGGTACAGCAGCGGTCAAATTTAAAATTGGTCATCACTTGGAAGGGGAACGTACTCTCGGTCTCATATGGTTTCCCGGTACTGATGAGCTAGGATTCGATGTGTCTCTGAAGAAAATCCCAGAACACATTATTCAAGGTAAACAAATACCTACGAAGCGTATAATGCTTCAGGTAATCATGTCAATTTTTGATATCTTCGGATTTCTAGCGCCATTTACTATTCAAGGGCGAATAATGTTGCAAGACCTATGGCGGCTACGGATCGGCTGGGATGACATCGTACCTACTGACATCTACGAACGGTGGTGTGAGTGGATCGACATACTAAAGGTAGTAGATACTATACGCATACCTAGGTGCTACCACTCGACAGGGCGCGTAAACAAGGCTGAGGCGGGCTCGTCCCCCGCTTCCCCGCATACCCCGCAGCCACAGCCTTCTCCCGGCGAGATAACAGCTGCGCAAGAGATAACGCCGCCGAACTCACCGCCTCGCTATAGCCACCTACAGTTGCATGTTTATAGCGATGCATCTACCAAAGCTATGAGTACCGTAGCGTATTGGCGCTGGATAGATAACAATAATATTCACGTCGCATTTATTGCAAGTAAGTGCCGAGTCGTACCTGTAAAAGCCTTGACGATACCTCGATCGGAACTACAGGCTGCATTACTAGCTGCTAGATTAGCAGACACGATTATGAAGGAGCATAAATTAGCAGTTGAGCGCAGGGTATTCTGGTGTGATTCTACCACAGTTTTACAGTGGATACGAAATAATACGCGTACATATAATGTGTTTGAAGCAAACCGTTTGGGTGAGATTGACGATCTGACACGAATAAATGAGTGGCGATACGTGCCAACCAAGCTGAATGTCGCCGACTTGGCCACACGAGAAAAATTTGATTATTCTATTTTTGAAAGTGAATGGTTTTCAGGACCTTCCTTTTTGTATCTGGATGAGTCATCGTGGCCTGCTGATCTCTGCCAACCTGAAACAAATGAAACATACATTGAAAATGTCATGGTTACAAAGGACTTACCTGTTCCGGGCGATTTACCGGTTCCGGATCCCCTCCGGTTTTCTTCATGGCTCAGGTTGCTGCGGAGTACGGCGGCGGTGCTGGTGTTTGTCGATAGGTGCAGAGAGCGCGCCTCAGACTTGGACTGCGGCACACTTGAGAGGGCGGAGCAACTTCTTCTACGCCGGGCCCAACTCGAGACGTTCGCCGAGGAAATAGCTGCAATAAAAGGTGGTAAAAGTTTATCAAAAACTAGCAAGCTACTTACCTTATGTCCGTTCCTCGACGAACACGGTGTCCTCCGCGCAAACGGGCGCATCGATGCTGCCTCCGAAGTAAGCCTGGAAGTAAAGAAACCAGCTATTCTCGACGGCCGGAACCCTATAGCTCACCTGATTGTTCGACATTATCATGTTAAGGCTGCTCATGGTAATCAGGAAACCGTGGTCAATGACCTGAAACAAAAATATTGGCTTATTAGGCTTAGGCCTACGGTCAAGCACGTGGTGTCAAAGTGCATGCTGTGTAACATACGCAAAGCTACGCCCCGAGTGCCACGAATGGGCGACTTACCTCCGGCTCGCATGGCGCATCATCAGCGCCCATTTTCATACTGCGGGCTCGATCTGTTTGGACCTATGGAGGTCACGGTGGGTCGTCGCCGTGAAAAACGATATGGCGCTCTGTTCACATGTCTCACGGTCCGTGCCGTGCACGTAGAGTTAGTATCGTCACTCACCACGGACTCGCTCATCATGGCTTTGCGGCGGATGGCGGCCAGACGAGGCTGGCCCCGCCAGCTTTACTCCGACAACGGAACGAATCTGCGCGGCGCCGAAAAAGAGCTGCAGAAGTCCATGCAGGACCTGGACAACGAGGCGCTGAAAGCTGAAGCAGCAAACAACGGTATGACATTTAATTTTATACCGCCACTTAGCCCCCACTGGGGTGGGGCTTGGGAACGCCTCATACGAAGTGTTAAAACGACACTCAAGGTAATTTTGAACGAGCGGGCCCCCAGAGAAGAAGTCTTGAGCACGCTGATGGCCGAGGTTGAAAATATAGTTAACAGCCGTCCCCTTTCACACGTTTCTGTAGAACCTGGAACAGTTGAAAGTTTGACACCTAATCATTTTCTCCTAGGTTCAGCGTCTGGTCTTCCGGTTGTTGGATCGTTTGATAACTCAGACTTGTTCCTGAATAAACAATGGCGGAAGGCCCAAAGGTTGACCGACATGTTCTGGCAGCGATGGCTAAAAGAAGTTTTGCCCCAGCTGCTGCCTAGGAAAAAGTGGAACGAGGAGCAGAAGCCCTTACAGGTGGGTGACTTAGTATTAGTGGTCGATCCAGCTTCTCCCAGGAACGTGTGGCCGAAAGGCATTGTCCAGCAGGTCATTCGCTCCAAAGACGGTCGTATCCGGCAAGTCGACGTGAAGACCAGGACAGGTACCTGGCGGCGTTCCGCGGCTCGCGTCGCTCCTATTTCATGTGGAGATGAGTGCTGAGCTGAGTCAGCACTAGGGGTGGGAGTGTAAGCGACGCTCATGCCTACTTTGTTGTTTAAATAAAATTGTAGGTACTAATACACAACTGTATGAATATTTAGGGTATTTTTGTTTAGTTTATGTGAATTTTAAGGTAGTTTTTGAAAAAACAGTCTACGGCCATTATCCATGACTTGTGTAATCCGCTCTCGCAAATATATCGCATTTAAAAGTTTAAAGTGTGTTTCGGTTGTTCTAAACATCATCCTCCACCAGCCACACTTATTATATTTAATTTCAGTTCTGTGGGAGTTTAGATTGGGTTGAAAATTCTAAAAAAGTAATTCTATCTATCTATCACATCTATCACATACTCGCGACCACGCCAGTAAGTGGCAGGCCTAAAGGTATGCTTTTACGCAGGTCTACCTCCGATGCGCAGCCAAAGACCGGACGCAGATGACGGTGCAGATATCCATGGCGGCTTTGTACTCACCGGAGCCCATCCAGCAGTGGGACGAGGGCCTAGGCCGTATCTGGCAGCCCGTGCCTTACGTGGCCGTCCCCTTATCTGAGGACTACGTAAGTCTTCTTCATAATACTCGTAGACAAAATTAGTAAGGGGTATCAATAAACATGGTTTTGGTTGTGACAATTTTTTTCTAACGGCAATAACAGAATTTTGAGCAGCTAAGAAATATTTTCCGCTAATTTCGTAATAAAAATACATCGAATTGTCATAGGAAACCATGAATTGTAGTTCTATGAAATGAGGCCTTACTTGTTAATCTGTGGATTAAATGGCTTTGCGATTAGAGAAGTAGGATAACTCGGCACGCAATTTACATGGAATTGGCTTATTAAAAACTGAGTTGTAGTTTTATGAAACTCGGCCGTGGCTGCGATCTGTTTGCGACCTGCGGCCGTGCTAGTGTGTGGCAGGCTTTAAGCCTATCACAATGCGGTTAAATTTGATTTGATTTGAAAATGCTTTATTGCACAAGAGATACATTATCTGCACAAAGGCGAGCTTAATACTTAAAAGTATTTTCTTCCAGCTAACCATGGGTGAGGTAGATGGAAAATTATATGTGTTTATATAACACCTGCTCGTCAATGGCAAGTCATTTGTGTCCTATGGTCTAGCCGGGTCATTATAAATGTACTGAATTTCATAATCCCCTAGGGAATTATGACATTTGAATTTGGAATGCAATCAACATTGAATATACGAGCTCCTTGCAATCCATGACCAAACGTCAAAATTAGAATATAAACTTTTCATAGAGCCCTACACCAAGAAGATTTATTCAAAATTAGAATGAAAACTTTTCATAGAGCCCTAAATCAAGGAGAATTCTTTTTAATTGTATTATGTTTTATTGCCTCGCAGTGTTTATATAAAGTAGAGTATGCATTTTGGGGATAAAGCAGTGTATTTGTCTCGGGCGTTTTTGAACCCCTTGGCCTCGGAAATCAGAAATCAGAAATCAATAATTTATTTCAACGTAAAGAATTTACATTCTGTTTGCTGAATGTCAATGTACTATGTTACTATGTTAGCCGCTGCCTTCGGGCCGTATTTGTAGTGGAGAAAAAGGCAGCGGGAAAAAAAAACTCCACTCTGACCATCTTTTCTCAAATCATCTTAAACTTATACATCAAAGCCTATATGATATGATTCCGTGATAGCCACTAATAACTTTAAAAGCCAAAATAACACTTCTTACAAGAGTAGGAAAAACAGTAATGCTGCGGCCAGACACACGAACAGCACCAAACAGAAATTATGTCCTAGCACGCAGAACTGATGGCCGATGGGGCCGAAAATTTCTCGAATGGAGACCACATATCGGCAAGCGCAGCCACAAGATGGACAGATGACCTCATCCAAATAGCAGGAAGACGCTGGATGCAAGCCGCTTCCAACCGGACTTTTTGGAAATCCATGGAAAAGGCCTATGTCCAGCAGTGGACTTCTTGCGGCTGAATGATGATGATGATGATGTCCTAGATCTCTAACACGTTTATTTCCCTTTTAGCTCCGCTACTACTCCAACTGCAAGTACTTCAAGAAACTAATGCAGCAGGCCAAAGTGGCGTCTCTGAGCGAGGAGTTGGCCCCCTACAACGACCTCATTCCTCTGCTGAAGAAGAAGACTGGGGCCAATTTCACCGAAGATCCGCTGCTGTTCGAGACGCTGTACGATTTGTTTTCCGGCCAGGTGAGGATCCTCGTAAAATTGTTCCTTCTTATCAAATCATGGTCACTCTGCATCTTGAACCTTAAATAAATGCAATGCACGTTACGGAATTTAATGTATTTACAAATTTCCTTCGGCATTTTGTTACCGAGTGTGCGTTCATAAACTGACAACGCCGATAATTGTAAATTGACGAGAGATATAACCTATTACGTACCTATCAGTGTTTCTAATTCACCGAGACACATGTGTAATAACTAAAGCACGCTAGCGCAGTAATTTTTTATACCACACCAACTCAGAAAGTGTCTCATTGCTCGTTCATAAACGGGTTACAAAGTTCGTCATTTCTCCCGTATAAATGTGCGGCGGAAAAAGTTATATGGAATTTCATTCCTGCCCTCCGTAGCAGCGCGGGAGTGTTGTATGAAAATCGGTTCCTGCCCTGCTAGCGTTCTTTTGTTTCTTAGCAGCGGACATAAAACCGGGAAGCTTGGAAAACCATGAGTGACGCCTATGTCCTGCAGTGGGCGTCAAATGGCTGATGATGATGATGATGATGGACATAAAAAAATACAAACGTCAAATCTCAAAAACTTTCTTAAAAAGAGATGGGATTTATTTTCTCTTGCACTCGATTTTCAATTAAAGGAGGCTGACAACCTTTTTCTGCACTACGAAAAAAACGCGTCAATTTGTTTTGTTTTGTTAAATTTTGTTTTTTATTAAATTGATAATTTAGCAGTACCCTCATTAAGCACCATGTGTCACTCGGAAGAAGGTTCTATTTCTCCCCTAGGTGTACAATGTACTATTATAACGTTTGTTCTATTCCTTTTTGGTGTTGTGTGATTTTAGTATTGTGTTCATAAATAAATTTGTTTTCTTTCTTTCTATCAAAAACCAAATAGGTATCATGAAATAATTTTTATGGTGTATAATATTTGTGCAGGCAAAGATTCTTTGGATACATTTACAAAGTTTTGACAGTTTTCGTTTCTTGAGCTGCATTTTAAAAGCCAATAACAAAGGGTCAAACTTTCGCTTGAAGAGTTCTAAGCCTGTACTTATGAATATGCATTTGAGTTTCAAGAAACTACTGTCAAGCTGCTATCAAAGGAAAATTTAACTGAGTTTACAAATTCCTAACAAAAACTTTTACCTCAACCTTTGGGGCTACTTGCTAAGTCAACTACAAAGTTATGAGCCTATTTAACATATTTTAATCTTACTTTTAACATTATTCACTCGGAGGACGGATGTGGAGAGGATGAAGGAAGAAAGATTGACAAAACAAATATATCAAGCGAATGTGGGTGGAAGGGCCGGTAAGGGACGACCTAAGCGGACATACTTTAACCAAATAGGGGATGTATTAGCAAAGGGTAAGATAAAAGTACCCGTGTATGCAACGACTAATGAATGTTGAGGAAGCGAAAGTGATCTTTCAGGTCCGTGGCAAGTGGCAGTCCCTGGTCTCTGCCTACCCCTCTGAGATACAGGCGCGAGTTTATGTATGTATGCATGTTTAGAAATGGCAAATGCAGCGTAAGACGACCACCAGCTCTCTGGACCGAAAAATGGCAAATGCAGCGTAAGACGACCACCAGGCTGGTGGCACCAGCTCTCTGGACCGGAATCTGAGGCAGATTGCTGGCAGCGGCTGGATAAGGGTGGCCGAGGACAGAAAGAAGTGGCGTGACTTTAAGAGAGGCTTGTAGATTGAGACGTTTCCGGGCTGATTGATTGGTTAACTCAAATATTTTGATAGAGCTAGCGAGCCAATTCTCTCGTTGAAGAAATGCCGTGCCTACGGGGAGAGCATTGACTCTCGATGACCAGTAAACAAGAAGAGTGTTATCATAACAAATTTCTTTGTGAAAAGAGAGGTGTAGAAAGACCAAGGAGAAGCTGTTTCGGCATGGCCTTCTCCATGGATCTCTGTGCAACTCGGATCTTCTAACGCAAGCAATGGACGAGATTGGCGATTAGAGAGTGTGCTCAGCCTATGTCCAGTATGGGTTGGATCTCTAAATATGTGGTCTGGATAGATATCATCGTCTTCATCATCAGCCATTTGACGCCCGCTGCAGGACATAGACCTCCCTCATGGTTTTCTAACCATGAAGGGTTTTGCCATAATCGTCACGCTTGGCAGGCGGGTTGGCGATATATGCATTTGGAATCTAAGGAAGACGCTGCTGCCCGTTTCCTGGTAATTTATTTCCTTAGTTGCCTTCTACGACATCCACGGAAGGAAATGGAGTCACGCTATTCTTAATCTGGCGCCACACGGAATTTTAATCCGGCGCCCCACGGAATAGATATCGAGGGGTGAAAGGCTAATTGCTTTAAGCGACATTTTGTGAACTTTAGAGGAGAGCGTTTTAAAGTTTTGAAAAAAGAAAAAAAAATCGTAGTAAATCAGGTTTTTGTTTAATTTAGATTCTAAGTACACAGTTCTTTTGGAAATTAAATTTTTCATCAGATATTGTAGTTTTCAATCAAATAGATCAACGGGTTACAGAAATAAATGTCGCTTGAGTCCAAAATGCTCGTATGCTCTTTTTTTTAGGGTAAGGCAAAAAGACTTAAGCGACGGTTGCCCTTGTTTTTGGAGTAAGACCAAATGCTTTAAGATACAACAACTATCATGATTAGTGGAGGACTAAATAAGTCAAGGAGCTCGTAGTCGTGGTTTTCGAGTCGAGCTAATTGATTGAACTACCTAGCTATAGGTGAAATAGATTACATCTAATTAGTTGAAATACCAGTTCCATTCTTATTTAGAAACAGGAAAAATGACTTAAGCAATGATCACTATTCTAATCTCGTTGACTTAAATCATCATAATTTTGAACTTTGGTTGAATTTGGCGGTTGAATCCATAACCAAAATGTAACCGCATCAAAATTGGAGCAGCATTCATTATGAGATTTATGAGTTTTCGTTGATGTTTGGCGAGAATAAAACAAAAAGTTAAAGGAACAAAGTGTTTATTTATTAAATCATCAAAATTAGATAAACATTGAAGTTAAAGAAATTTCTTAACCATTTCTAATTGGAGTTATCACTCACTACTATTATTTTTAATAATTATAACCTACTAATACTGTAACAATCAGTCAGTTATGTTCTTAATAAGAAATCACAGAAAACTATCAGGTCGATAAATGCTTTGCACAAATATCGTTTAACAATAAATTATGCTTAATGTTCATAAAGTCAGCCTCAAAAATTTAACATCTTAATTGAGGATACTTAATTAAACCGAAATACATGAGTTACACAGGTTTAAAAGCTTACTTACCAATAATCTTCTTGCGCGTGACTCAAAAACAACGCGCGCGTCCGGCCTCCGTCACGGTTCGGCGATGACTGAAGCGCCCCCCGCGCGTGCGCCCCTTTATTCCCGAGAAGTTCTAAGCGCAACGCAAAGATTATACCTACGTCTTAAAGGACATCGTTCAACTAGTGTCATAGAAAAATGAATTTGCTGAACAGACGTTCGTTACTAATTGTAAAACAGGATAATTGATTCAAGTACAAACACTATTAATAATTTTTGAATTAAGCGACTGTTTATTGTAAAAAATGTAGGCCATAATTATCTCAAACGACCTGCTCTCTTGAATTTTCGAAGAGGGTAAATACTTTAAATGACTGCTCTTAACATAAAATAGAGCAAATCTAATTGATTCAAAGGCCATACTTTATTTATTTTTGGGGAGGGCTATTTGATTCAAACGACATTTCCCATATGTTTTTGTGGAGAGCTAATTGCCTCAAGCGACAAGCTTATATTTTTTTTGTGGCGGGCTAATTGCTTTAAATAACAAGGGTTTGTGTATTCTGGGGCAAGCTAAATGATTCAACCTACTATCTTCTTTTAGTATAGAAACAGCAAAAAAGCGTTAACAACCATTTGAGTTTAAATACGAGAAAGGCAAAATGAGTTAACCAACTACGTACAGTATCTTAACATAGCTCAAGTTAACCATGTTTTAAAAAAAGGCACTTTTTGTGTCAGTTGAGTCAGTAGCGGTGTAAAAATCAGCGTCAAATCTAATTGCCTCAAGCGCCAAAAAAGTGCTCAGATCGGCATGAAACCCGGCTCAAAAGACGTAGAAAAATTTGCTGATTCCGAATATATATATAACTCAATATCGCCCATGGTGTCGCTTAAAGCAATTAGCCTTTCACCCCTCGATATATATATAAATATATATACGTAGATAAATATATTACTTTTTTTAATCACCATCTATCTAACAGGCTAACGTTGGAATACCAATCCCGAGCTGGGCAAAGCCGTTGATGCCGCGCCTCAACGAGGCTGCTCGTCTGGCGTACCGGCTGTACTTCAGGGACGATGAGATGAAGAAGATTGGTGGAGGTAAGACATTTATAGGCTATGATTACCATAAGCACAGCTAGACACGAAAACAATTAAAATTTCAACCGTGATCGTCCCTGAAATTTCAATCATGAAGTGGCAACTTCATCATCATCAGCCCACTGCGCCCACTGCTGGGCACCTTTTCCCCGAAATGCCGACGGTCTCACGGTTTCTTGCCATCCGCATCCTCGGACATTCCGCCGATTCAACGACATCGTCCAACCATCGGGCTGCTAGTCTGTTCGCTGACCGTCGGTGGTCCTATTCTTGGCTGCCACTCTGTTTTAGGTCTTGCCACTTCATCATAAGCAGCCTATATACGTCCCACCCATGCTGAGACTTGAACTCGCAACCTCTGGCTAACCATGCCAGCAGGGCACGGGTTCAAGTCCCGGCATGGATGTAATTTTTAAATGCATGCATCATAAGTAAGTAATGGCAGTACAAAAAGTAAAAAGCGGCCGGCCAAGTGCGAGTTGGACTCGCGCAGGAAGGGTTACGTACCATTATCTATATAACATTAGACAAAGATCGAATTTGAGAACAGCGCCATCTATAGAAACCAACAAGAAGCATTTAACATTGACATTGAACGACATGACATCGGCGCTGTGACGATTACATAGATGGCCGCTAGATGGCGAGCGCTGTCTTTGGACAACGAAGCAAAAAAAAAAAATGTTTAACCTTGACACATCACACACAGCGCGTTGTTTGGCCATTTGTAAATACTCTATGTGGACATCAATACAAGTTTATTTTTGAAGGTCGTGTCAGACGACAGCTAAAAACAGATTAAGTATTAATATATGGCGCGATGTCTTGTTCTATACTAAATCCGACCGCAGTCGTGTGTGGACGCGGGTTGCATGTTGGATATTGTGTGGAAAAAATATCGCATATATTAACGCCGTCGTCGGTGACAGCCATATTATTATACCTAAGGGTCCAATGAAATGTACGCCAATAAAAAACTCTGTTATCAAAACAAATGTAAAAAGAACTTTTATTTACACAACAGAAATCTCTTTCACATATTGCATTACCCATGTAGCCAAAATTGTCGAAATCACAAGAAAAGACGGGAAACAACATTCGTGTAACCAAGAAAAAAACGGGATGTTAAAAAATAAATCACGTCTTCATGAATCATCATCATCATCATAATCAGCAGATGTAAGTCCACTGCTGGACATAGGCCTCTCCCAAGACACGGCACTGAGGCCGACCTGCGGCTCTTCTTTTCCAGTCACTGCCCACCGCTTTGCGAATGTCGTCGCTCCACCTGGTCACAGGGCGTCCTACGCTGCGTTTGCTGATTCGCGGTCTCCACTCTTCATGAATGCGGCTGCATAATGTAAAATCTTGTGTTCTATTGCGTGTTAATGAGGACCTTAAAATTGTCTTCCAGGCGTAATCCTCGACGAGTTTATGGAGGCAGCCAACGCGATCATCGCCGGCGAGCCGGTGACCCAGCGGTTCCGCCTGTTTACGTCAGCTGACTTCAATATCGGCGCCCTGATGGACGTAACTCTGATCGAGGGCAGCGCAAAGAGAGGAATCCCGTCCTACGCGTCAGTCTTCGCCTTGGAGCTGCACAAGTGCAAGAAGAGCGGGGAGTACTTTGTGCTGGTACGTTGATACTCCCAACTTCTTCAGCTCCTATGTGAACTCCACCATTATCCCACCGTGAATGTGGGTGGTTTGAAAGACATAGCAAAATAAACGTGCTTAAACAACAGCCATCGAATACGCTAGTTTGTTTTTAGGGTTCCGTACCTCAAAAGGAAAAACGGAACCCTTTGATGTCTGTCCGTCCGTCCGTCTCTCTGTCTGTCAAGACTCTTTAACTCGGGAAGCGTGAAAATATCGTGTTAAAACCATATGCTCAGGTCTACAGTCCCTTGAAGCTGTAAAAAAATCAAACTACCTACTAAGTTAACGTAAGAAAAAGTTACGGCCGTTTATGCCACAAAAAACGTTTGTTTAGCAAGTAATATCGTCGTATACTACAAATACACGGAAAATCTGAAAACTATACATTTTTAATTAAATTATAAAAAATAGTCTTTGAAGTTTTTGAAAAACTGCAAGACTACAATATTGTACGGAACCCTGCATGGGCGAGTCCGACTCGCACTTGTCCGGTTTTTTTTTTAATTGCTTTCCACAAATACCTATGGGCACTATTTAGTAGCCAGCCAGAGTGGTGCGTGCGTGCCCGTGGGTCCGCGGGTTGTTGTTTTGATAGACGGAGAGGCGGTACTAATTGTTCGCGCATTTTTTTAAACAAGATTTCTCAAATCTTTTTTTTTTTAAGTCTATACTTAAAAGTGTCTTAACAAATGCCATTTTTTATTACTAATTACGTAACCGCTGTTTTCAAAACACCCAGATTACAGCCAGTATATTATTTTTCAGGAAAATCATAAAAATTCGCAAAATTTTGGAATTTTACTTGCGACTGGGTTACAGTAGAGTATTAGTTCCTTGTTTGTATTGGTAGCCTCGAGAAGCAAGTTAGCCGAACCAGTTCAATGAATGAATGATTTATTGCCACAAACAAACATGCTTACAGGAGTGTGCGTGTGACAATGATACTATTTCAAATGATACAGTTGCCAACTTCCGACAGGAAATGGCACATAAAGTAGAGGAATGAATCAAGCTAGATAATCTAGATACTTAAAGATTCCGAGACGATCGTTTCACTTACTTAGCTACTTCTAGCGTTGCAATCCGTCCGGATTAAACCGGAAAGCCTAACGCTTTTTGACCTCTTGTCCAGCCAAATTTGACTGCGTCCGGCCCGTCCGGCTTTTGTTATGCTTTTTATGCTATCGTTCAATTCAATTACTTCCTCGTTCAATTCAATTACTTCCGTCAGTAGCGAACGAGCGAGCGGATGTTGATCGTTGATAGTCAAATTTAATTTGAGACATTTAACATGTACGTAAGTTTTTATGAAAAAAATATTAAAAAATCTGTTTCTTTAAAAGAAAAGTGTATAAATGTATACAAATGATGACTTTAATTGAAATTTTCTTATAAAGTATGTGTTTTATTGTTATTTTATGTCAAAAATATTTTTTTTAGCGTCCGGTTTTGGAATTCAAATGCTTTTAAATATGTGTTTTATTCGATATTTTTGTAACATTTTTTAATTTTTCTTGATATCCGGCATTGGGACCCAAAAGTCCGGCTTTTTGACGGTTAAGTCCGGGTAGCACGATGGCACGAGTCACGCGTTTTATGGCGCTAAAATGTCAAAATTTGAATATAGAATACTAGCCAGGCTGATACCCACATTAGCTCAAAATATTTCTTTCGTGATCTCTTGTTCCGTCCAACTATACCTTTAAATAGATAATTTAATTAAGCACGCTTATAAAATAACCATTAACCAATCTCTTTCTCTACAGCCGGTGTACCTACCCGGGGCTGGTCTTTCCACGGTCAAGCAGTTGAAGATAACGGGTTGCGACGACAGTTACTGCGAGTACAATACATTCCTCAACCAGAGCTCCCGGTATCGACTTCCAGAGCGGGATTTCTACCAAATATGCGGTCTCAGAACCGAGTTGTAATGAGGACTTGCCACAGGGGTATCGTTCAGCAGAAAAATACGGATTTGGACAGCAATTAATGTCTCTTAAAGCCCGATAGAAAGCTAACTGCGCGCAACTTCAAAATAAAACTACTTAATTCATATTGATTTCCTTGACCAATCATTTTCATAAAATGTATTAGACACATTGGCGAGAAGCCTATCGTGGAAAAAATGCATTGAGCAAACGGTTACACGATGTAACAATAATACAACCGCTACCTCAATTTTGACGGTTTATCGATTTTTTCAATGCCTAAATGGTTGTTACTGCAATTAAACAATCCAAAAATGTGTACACAATAATGAGTCACGCAAGTGTATCTTACAATTTTCCATGTTTCGTTCAAAAAATATTTTTCCTCGACATCATCGAATTTACGCAAAGTTTCAGAGGAAGCAAAAATTTTAAATCCTAAATAAAATAACCAAATTGAGGAATAGTAAATATCAAATCGTTCAGAAGAAAAATTTTAAATTACTCAGCATGTTTTCAATTGATTGGTAAGCAAATCATGCGTAACCCTCTGTCAAGTTTTCGAATGCTGTACAATTAGTATTAAATTGATTGGCCAGAAAATCTTGAATCGCACTCAAGGTCATTCAACACAAAATGTTATTTTTTTTGTTGAGTTTTGTTGCTGATCAAATATTAATTTTGGTGAACATTTAATTACCTTTATCGAGTGCAATTTCGCTATTAGGGCCAGTTATTTTTTCTAGTAAAAAAATTGTGACCGCATAGAAATAGAAAAGCTCTATGCCAATAGAGTACGTGTAATCCTTCAGGTCTACCTTTGCATTTTTGTTGCGAAATCGTCCTTACCGTAACTGATTAGAGTGCACGTACGTAAGAATTGATGCTGTTTACTGTATACATTGACGATGATGGAAACAAACTAGTCAAGAAATATAAAATAGGGATGAGGTATTTCTTGAATCAATGAAATTGAACTAGATGGACATTTTTTTTTCATATTGTAAATATTTCTATGGACGATCTGTGTACAAGCAGAGAAAGCGTGCCAGGAACGTAGTATTCTTAGACGTAGACCTTTAGGTGGAATTTAAAAACAGCGTATTTCTATACTACAAAGCAGTTTATCAAAACTATTTCTAGAGATAAAATTTGTCCTACAATTGGCATACATATATATTAATCGCTAAACACTCAATCAGGAGTCACCATGCACGAACACGGCTGAACGAAATTGGATGACACGTCGCTGTCGACTAGTTTTTAATAACACATGATTGGGTAACTAAATATTCAAATATCGTCACATAATTTAAATAGTTTGTAGCATCTTCTACATTACAATAAGTTGCCAATTTTATACAGGGTGATTGGGGTAGTTATCCTAAAGTTTAATTTTATTATATTCAAGGCTGTATCTGTGATATGATATTGTTTTGTGTATTGTTTCGTTCCATAATTAAGGCTCAAATATTCTTAAGAAAAAAGAAAAATGGTATTTTATGTTCAATAAACAATTTTCTTACTTTTCTTCATTTTAAGAAATCATTTAAAAAGAGTTTTGTTTAAAGAATTTTAGGTAAATGCTATAAAAAGAGGCAAGTCGGTCTAAGTATATTTATACATACGTATTTTACATTGAGGGCACATTCAATTAAGAAACAAAATTCTCATAGGAATTTTTAATTTTGGAATAATTATATTTTGTGATCTCAGTGTGATGTGGAGTTTGAGATGAAAGAAACTTGTTTGACACCTTGAATAATTTTAAGATGTGAACAAAATTACCTAAATAAATTCTGTTTCATAGCAACACAATGTTTATTTTCATTGTATGCTGTTGTAATTATAAATTCTATTCCCTTTTTTACGATTAGAACAACACTAAAATAAACTAATGCCTTAAATCTGGGTGGTTTAAAAGCCGCGGTTATGTAATTAGTAATTAGAAATGACATCTATTTAGACTATTACTTTTAAGCAGGTATATACGTAAATAAAAACAAAATGAGTACCTAATCTTGTTTCGAGTGGGGAGATCTTGTTTAAAATAATTGCGCGAACAATTAGTACCGTCTCCTCTCTGTCTAACAGAACAGTGTCCGCGCGAACTCGCGGCACGCACGCACCGCTCTGGATGGCTGCTAATGGTTCTAATAGATTCGAGTTTGTGTCGAGATATTTTTGAAAAGTAATTTTTTTTTTAAATAAACTACCCTGTTCGATAGCTATTGTCAGGCACGTTAATTTTGCTATGACTTTCAAACCACCCAAAATTAATGGTGTCCTACTCGTGTCACAATAGGTACTGTTTTGTTTGTTTATGGTGAACTTCTAATAGTACCACGTAATCGTTACCAACACAGGGAGCTTCCAAATAGTTTTACTATAAAAACAGTGGCAGGTAGGTAAGTTAACAATTTAATTATTCAGTTAAGTATCTATAAAAAAGTACTTACTCTCGACAGCCGGTCAACCTTAACTTCTTCGTTCAAAGTCACTAGTAATTAACTGAATAGAGAGTTTATATGCCGCAGCATCTACACTGTAATTCACTGCGTTACAAAGTTGAATCATGACCTCAGTGCCTAATAAATATTAATAGCAAAGTGTTGCGCTACTGGCGGCTATTAGTTCCGAAAAACTACATCAGGCGTTCAACTTGCTAATCTTATAGCAGGCTCTACTGTCAACCGGCTTAGTTATTTGGCGAATTGTCTCGTTTCTGATGCGATCCATCAAAGAGACTCCGAGCACAGCCCGTTCTATAGAACGCTGAGTGAATCGGTGGACAAGACAGGTCCTGCCGTCAGTGTCAGTCAGTGTACGTTTCGGTTCCGTAGACCATAATTACTCGTAGCAGGACCCAGTGGTTGAAAACTCTCATAAGAATGTTAGTCAGAAATCGAAATTAAGTTTTCTGATGTTATCCGATAGTTCCGTGTGGCGCCGGATTAATAATAGCGTCACTCCATTTCCTTCCGTGGATGTCGTAGAAGGCGACTACCTAAAGCTAGGACTGCACACAACACAATCACTCGTTTTGGTCCTCAACTAGGATACCCCCTGCTATCCAGGCAAGGGGACATTACGAACATGTAAATACACCCAAACTGAGAACGTGACTGTGTACAAATGAAGTACGGCGATCTCCAGTGGAAATCGAACCGAAGACCTTTGCTTTGGCCGTCAATCGTGTTAACCGCGAGGCAGTCAAGTCAGTATTATCATAGCAATTACGTACATGACCGAACAATTTTCGTTTGAAAATCATTATTTATTCAAGATAATTACCGTGGATAATCGTGTACGCGGACAGATTTTGATCACGCAAAATAAACTAGGAACGCTTTGTCTGTACAACAAAATTAGTACAGTGATTAATGATAAATGAGGGTGGTAAAACTGTTGTTTTGTGCTCTGGCTTTCATCAGGTCAGTCTTTGAAGTAAAAACTTCTTCAGGCATTTTTTTTCTGAGCACTGAACTGAACTGAACCGTCACGCTCAGGGGCCTAATTACGCACACCAAATCCTGAGCGATTCCAACCGTCTAACTGTCAAATTAGTATTGTAATAATTCAGGGGCAGGTCGGAGACGCTCAATTATACTCGGCCCCAGTAGGTCGAATACGCTGAATCGGATATACTCGGCTCCAGTCCGTCGGTTATGCTGAATCGGATATACTCGGCTCCGATCTATATGGAAGAAGAAGAAGAAAAACATTTATTATACCAACAAGATACATACCACTGCCAATTGTATACCACTACTTATATATAAGAAACTATTTGTAATATCATTCACCTGGTTGTGCAATTAAGTGTTCTCTATATATCTATCTACATCACAGAAACAAAATACGCAGATAAGTTACATAATATGCACAACAACAGAAAGAAGCAGGCTTAATCGGGTACAGTAGGCGTTTACATTACTGAAATACACTCTGGTTTCCTCACAACATTTTCCTTCTTAGTTAGCGAGAGGTATTGAATTTGTCGGTCGAATACGCTGAATCGGAAATACTCGGCTCCAGTCGGTCGGTGACGCTGAATCGGATATACCCGGCTTCAGTCGGTCGGTGACGCTGAATCGGAAATACTCGGCCCCAGTCGGTCGGCGACGGTGAATAGGATATACACGGCCCCAGTCGGTCGGTGACACTGAACCGGATATACTCGGCTTCATTCAGTCGGAGACGCTGATTCGGATATATCCGGCTCCAGTCAGTCGGAGACGCTGAATCGGATATACACGGGTCCAGTCAGTCGGAGACGCTGAATCGGATATATTCGGCTCTATACGGTCGGTGACGCTAAATCGCAAGTACTCGGCCCCAGTCGATCGGTGACGCTGAATCAGATATACTCGGCTTCATTCAGTCGGAGACGCTGATTTGGATATACCCGGCTCCAGTCAGTCGGAGACGCTGAATCGGATATACACGGGTCCAGTCAGTCGGAGACGCTGAATCGGATATATTCGGCTCTATTCGGTCGGTGACGCTTAATCGGATATACTCGGCTCCAGTTGATATAACAGGCTTAATCGGACACCGTGTGGCGCCGGGTTAAGAATAGCGTCACTCCATTTCCTTCCATGGATGTCGTAGAGGGCGACTAAGGAAATCAATTACCAGCAGACGGGCAGCAGCGTCTTCCTGAGATTTCAACCGCATATTGCGATCGCCAACCCGCCTGCCAAGCGTGGCGATTATGGCAAAACCCCTCATAGTCATGAAAGCCACGAAAGAGGCCTGTGTGGCGCACGAAGGGTTCCGTACCATTATCTAAACAACATTGGAATATTTCAAGCGTCTACCTGTTGCCGTTGTTAATATCGAGCAAAGAACGGCAAAAAAAATCACGTTTGTTGTATGGGAACGCCCCTTAAATATTTATTTTATTCTGTTTTTAGTATTTGTTGTTATAGCGGCAATAGATAGATAGATAGATATAATATTCTTTATTGTATGTACACCAGGAATTACATATTTGAAAATTTCAACTGTCTAGCTATCACGGTTCATGAAATATAGCCTTAAAAACCATGAGGGAGGCCTCCTGCAATGCTGATTCAAACGGCTGTCGATGATGAATGTAGGGGCTGGATATCTTTTTTGTTATGAACCGGAATAACCTTATATATAACTCCTAAATATAGGCTAGATTTAATCATAAATACAGTTATTTCCCCTATGAAAACTTAACATTCCATTTCAAAGAGACCGTAATGAAAGGACCAAAGAATTCATTTGGGCAGGCAAGCAAGAACTGTCCAAATATTTACAAAGAGAAGATCAACTCAATATTAAGATTTACAATACCTACAACGAGACAGCTATTAAATCCTCTTTGTTTCTTCGTAATAAAGGTTTTTTATGAGCTTAAGCCTGCAATAATACTCCTAAGCTGTAACCATAGCAGTAGCTAAACTGGGATATTATTTTGTAACTTTAGACTATAAGCGATAGTAGAATATTATACTGTTATTTCAAGCGGTGGTAGCCTAGTGGGTAGAACATTGGACTTGGAAGCGGGAGACCCAGGTTCGATTCCCAGTGCGGGCATGTACCTATGACTTTGTTTTCTAAGTTATGTACATTTGTGAAGTTATAGTAGCAATACGACTCGCTAACGGTGAAGGAAAACATCGTGAGGAAACCTGAGTGTCTGAGATACTCATATATCTCAGCGCTTGAAATCGCCAATCCGCGGTGGGCACGCGTGGTGATTAAGCCCATACTCTCTCCCTGAGAGAAGGCCTGTGCCCTACAGTGGGACGTATATAGGCTGCTTATATACTGTTATTTGTAAAACTTAGAACTGGGTATAGAAAACTCGTTATCTTATATCCACGACGTATAACATTCTCTTATAAAAGATTAAGTAAATTAGGAAAAAATACACTAAAATTGATGCCATATTTTCCAAGAAGAACCAAAGCAATTATTGTGGCCGGAAAATTATTACAAACGATTGATACTAATCTTACAGCTTACTTTTGCCAGCAACTTTGACGTTTGATCAGTTTGACGAAACAAACTATAAACTTTGTATAAGATATGTACTAAGAAACAGCTGCACGTACTCTTAGCTTCTTTTCTGTTGTTGATATTTTGCAGGACATGTCCGTTAATGTTTTGGCTCACAAGAATAATGTCGGGCCTAAAGGCCCTCACCGGACGGGCTGGCACACTAATCCGTTAAATGTTCAAATTAAGGTGTAATCACATTAGAACAGACCTACAATTGTAACAGTAATCTTCATTTAGTGACAAATAAAGTGTGAGAGGAGTCGAAGGTAGGAATCAGAATTTTAGGCTTCCGTACCCAAGGGGTAAGGGAACCTATTACTAAGACTCCGCTGTCCGTCCGTCTGTCACCAGGCTGAATCTCGTGAACCGTGACAGTTAGACATTTGAAATTTTCACAGATGATATATTTCTGTTGCCGCTGTAACAAAAAATACTAAAAATAGAATAAAGTAAGAGCCCCCCGTAAATATTTATTTTATTTGACAACAAACATGATTTTTTTGCTCGATATTAATAACGGCAACAGGTAGACGCTTGAAATATTCAAATGATGTATAGATAATGGTATGGACCCTTCGTGCGCGAGTCCAACTCGCACTTGGCGAATTTTTTAAAATCTTGGTCAGTTTATTCGTTGGTTTGTTTGCTTGTATTGTGTCTCGCGGTATCAAACGCATAAAGGTTAGCTATTCCAAGAATATCTGAAAAAGATCCAGCTAAGCTGGACAAGTCAAGTTAAGTCCTCACTAAATCGACTTATCTCCAGTTAACTTTAGTTTAGGCGTGAGTATTTAACAGAATGACTATTTTAACGTAGTATAAAATAATAACTAACCGTAATAGTGATTAGCTTGCACAATACTGTTATCAAAATACTCATACTTTCACTAAAATATTAATGGACCTATACTTTATTTAATTTGCTTATTTTGTGCCCTGTTATGGGCACAGGCCTTGTCTCAGAGAGAGAGAGAGAGAGAGAGAGAGAGAGAGAGAGAGAGTATGAGCTTAATCACTACGCGTGCATACTGTGGATTGACAATTTCTACTTATATTTATAATCTGAATCATAGTGCGATGCGAGAGATACAATTAAATTAATCAAGTACGTTCCGAAATTATAATGTTGCCACTCTGTTTCCGATATTTATAACGTTCATTTACAGAGACGTTGTCCACGGCGAGACGATTATGTAGAAAGACCAGCGTTACGAAAGAAACACTTTGTAGTTTTAACACAAGTACGGTTCCATTAACCGTTTGCCTAGTACAAATATAACCCATCTCTACTTCAGTTTAATTCGCGATCAGTGAAAGGGAGCTTAACATTTCGCAACTCCACCCGACTCTAATTGTTGCGAAATCCTCAGAACATTATGGGCCTCTGATGTGATGGAAATGTTAAGCTCAAGTATTAACTACAACTTGTCATTTCCACGATTTACACTTGCAAAAGTTGATACATCCTTTATGGGGCACTGTATAAGGTTCTACAACAAAATTCCTCAAGATATATTAGAGTTACCTCCAACGTGGTTTAAAAAATGTGTTAAGTACATTCTGTGCAAAAAAGCTTACTATAACATCAAGTATTATTAAGATAAACATAAAACAGTAATCTAATATTAATTATTCATGACTAATATTTTAAGTTGAAAAATCTGTTAATTAAGTTAAAACGTGTTTTGAAAAGAAAAAATGTGGACTTTCTTTGTTAGCTTCTTCTCTACATAATCTATTAATTGTGAAACTAACAACTTTGACGTTCATTAAGAAAACATTATCTTTTTATAATGAATAAAAATATTTGAATTGAATTATAACACGAGGTGGTAACCATTTCCTAGTAGGAGAGTTTACAAAATCCTCCCCTCACACGATTTATTTACGTGTTCTGTGGTCCTCTCAATTCGGTAATGGTCAATGTACCTATTATATTCTTTTTTGCAAATCATAAATCAGAAAATTAATTACATAGCATTGTTACAAAGGTGTACTTATCTCTAGGAGACATTTCTTCCAGACTCTTAGCATAGGGTGTTTGTTTAAACTGAGTTAACGGGAACAAGGGAGAAATATTTATAACTACATAAATAAGTAATAAGAAGAAAATCATAATTACATACTCCACTACCTCCCGTGGATTTCGTAGAAGGCAACTAAAGAAATAAATTACCAGGAGACGGGCAGCAGCGTCTTTTGAAATTCCAACCGCATACTGTGATCGCCAACCCGCCTGCCAAGCGTGGCGATTATGGCAAAACCCCCAACGGTCAAAACCACGAAGGAGGCCTATGTCCTGCAGTGGGTGTCAAATGGCTGATGATGATGATGACCTACATATACATATATATACTTATGCGTACATGAACCTATTATCTATGACAGGTTAGAAAGATAGTGCTCTTTTAATCTCTTCTTGAATTATGTTATAGAAGGACTCTCTTGAATAACGTTAGGAAGCTTGTTCCATAGTTCCGCAGCTCGGACGCTGAAAGAGTTAGATTTTTTTTTTTGTAAGGAAGGGTAGTCACGAGTGTAACGGAAGCAATGAAATGAAATTAGTGTTTATTGTGAATCATACATGGGTACAATTATGCAATGAGTGGAATTTGCGAACAGACATCTCCATCGAATACCTTAGCAGGTGTATTCACATTTTATTTTCACAGTAATTGCCAAAATTGGTTTTATTTTAAGCATAATAAAATAAAATAAACTCCAAAAATCAATATTTTAACAAAATTAAAGATCTAACTCAAATTACTTATGTTCAAAAAACTCTTTTAAACTATAAAAACAGTGTTCTAATAGCCACACCTTTGTAAACATTTTGAAGGTATTAAGGCAAGCACACATTGAGCTGGACGAATGCTGGAAGAAAGTTAAAGCGGGGGCGGAGATACTCAGGACAGAAAGGGACATAAATAATTTTGTGTAGCGTTCTACACAAAATTCGTATGGGCACATCGCGGCACTTGCTGATCGGGAGCCTTTTAAGCCCAGTGCAGTGTTCGGAGATGCGATCAAACTTCCATAAGCCGAAAATAAAGCGAATTGCCAGGTTTTGAAGTCGATCTAACTTGTTTAGTAGCTCTTCAGTAGCATCGAGGTAACTATCACAGTTCATGAGATACTTCCTGGTGACAGACGGACGGACGGACGGACTGACAGCGGAGTCTTAGCAATAATATTAATAGGGTACACCCTAAAAACTTTATCCAGCAAACTCTAAAATAATCTTTTAAAAATCTAACTTGATTAATTACCTCGAAAACTCAGACTCCCGCTTGGGTAGTAGAAGCTCGAAATATAGGCTATGATAGACAGCCATCAAAAATATTTCGGCAACTAATTTATCTTCTTGGGCACTCAGGCACACAGGGTGACTCAGGTTATCTGTGGTCTTTTATTAAGGGGATCCAGTGGGCTAACTAGCGCCACCAATTAAAGAAAAATTATATCTTCTTTAACAGATCGTATTTGCAAAAAAATTCTATACAATCTTTCGACCATGCTAACAATGATTTTCAGGACCCATAAACATAAACATTTACATACAGGCACATACATTGCTTCTGGCCCCACACTAGGATACCCTGTGTCGTGGGAACCAGAAACAACGACATCACAAACATGTAAACATCCAAGACCTGGGTGTTTTTTTTGTCCCCAGCCGGGATTCGAACCTCTCGCATTGTCTGCAGATGCACTATGGCTGCGCCACGAGGTCGTGATCTAAAGGCAAAAAACCAAGGAACAGATAGCATTAATGCCAAAAACAATGATTTTCAGGGCCCATAGCCCCGTCTAACTGTCAAATTAGTATGGAATTTGACAGGCGATTGGAATCGCTTAGCATTTGGTGCGCATAATTAGGCCACAGATGACGCGAGGCGAGGGCGCGAGCTCTAATGCAACGCGTCGCGTCTCCAGCTCCGCCCCCGTCCTGACCGTAAGTCCTAAGTGTGTGCCCCGCACCTTATTATATGCTTTTTATTCGATGAATTTGGTCCATGTTTGCCACCTATGGTGTTTGCTATGTAGCATAGCAAAAAAGTAGCAAAATATTTAAAATTTATCAGATAAATTGCAAATCAGATTTGTTACAATTTGGTAATTCACCCAACTATGGCGGGATTTTCACAAAATATTAAGATTGCGATCTTATTAGTAATAAAATATAATGCAAAAAAAACTGGAATAAAAAATTACGTACTATATAACCTTTCTGCTGAGCATTATTCCTAAGCAGGCTAGACCCAAATTCAACAAAGTAACTCATTACGAGGTACCTAGGTTGGTCCCCCCTGCTTATTTATTCTACTGGCCAAAATAGTTGGTAGTTAATCAAAGGAAATTTTGCTGATTTTTGTTGCTGATCAAATATTCATTTCGCTGATCTGAAAATAAATCCTTTCAAGTGTTCATGGCAAACAAAAAAATATTCGCTGAAACGTGATTATTATTGTTTTGCATTCACTACACTTATTGCGAAATTTGGGTGGGCACAGTGTTCATTATGTCGTTTTTGACCGCCAAAAAATCTACAACGTTTTTATTAAATCAACGCATAAACTGCATAGATGTAATCATAATACTACTTGCAGTAAGTAACAGTTCAATTTTTTTTAATTAAGTATTTTCATACAAAATGACCTCATCAAGCTTCCAGACAATTGTGTGAAAAGTAAAAATAGTATAAAATTGAGAATTTTACTAGATACGGTTTTCAGTTTTTGCGTTATTTCAGTAGTAACACGTGTTGTATTGTACCTGTAATAATAGATAGAAATTATCATTTCCAAGGGCAAAGTGAGCGCTGAGCCCCGGCCAACTTGGATCAACTTCGCGAGCAGTGCATAGTAAAGATGGAACCGATATATTCCTATTAGTTAGGATATCAATAATATTGAATGGATTCATGTATTAGAATCCGACGAATTCAAATATGCTAATAGGAAGGTATTCACTTCAACCGTACACTGAACATTAAATATGGGTCGTTTAATATCGCACTTCGGCTCTGATTCGTCAATCCACGCGATCTGTACGAAGCTCGTATTAATACCTATTAGTTTGAATATTCTACCAGTCGCGATCTGTGATTGGATACAGTCGTGAATCTAATATCGAGTCGATACCAGCGGACCAATGACCCAACGTGATACGATAATATTCAACGAATCGCAATCTGTGATTGGATACGGTCGTGAATCTAATATCGGGTTGATCTAAATCCAACGAACCACTGAAAACCTACCATTCAAGTTAGATTAATGGGTTAACGTTGGCACAGCACTACATGATTACATGCATTTATCACTCAACGTTGACAGAGAATGTTGCAAATATTGTACGCGCCACATTGCAGTGTGACCTGATTAAAAAAACCAAGTAGTCGTCATGACTAACATTGCCTAACGTTGGCACAAAAGTCCTTACATTTGTCAACGTTGACTGCATATGTTGAGAATATTGTGCTCACCACATTACACAGTGTGGCCTGATTAAAAAAATCAATGAAAGATGGTACGAGTGAAATGAATGCATGAATGACATAAGCGCGAAATACGAAATATTATACAAAATTACCACTTATTTATTACTTTATAGATATTGGAAGAATTTTAATAATCAAATAGGTACAAATATAATTATTAAACATTTTACGCACCATTCTACAATAGTATTGCATTTTATTTTAATATTCGTATTAATTAGTATTTATTTTTACGCGTTCGACCTCTGAACGCCGGCTAACTAGCATTCGCTGCAAAATGGCGGCATTTTACACTATAGCAGGGAAAGATTAATTTTATTAGAAATGGATTTGATTAGACTTAATAAATAATTTTAATATTTTTTGTTAATTTTGTTGTTCTACAATTCTTTTTTTTTGAACGCATCCGTTTGTTTGACCTTTTGACAGTTCGCTTTGACGTTGTTTTGTTTTTGTTGTGAATTTGTAATAGGTATAACCTAAATAACACATAAAAGTGCATGCAATTAAGAGTGTTATTGTTTTCTATGGATTTATTCATTTATGTGCATCGAAGGGGCCTCCCTGGATCTACGTACTCAGCTCTGGCTTACTTTGCGTTCCATCGGCAACTCCTTGACACCGGCGAACCTCGTTAGGCATTGATATTTAAACGTACACTGTGCAAGGAGATTCTCAAAATATAAGGTACATACATAGAAAAGTTACGCATGTATCCCGGGTGGGTAGGCAGACACCAGGGTTTGCCACAATCTGAACTAACTTTGTTTCATCAACATCCATTCGCCGCAATTACCTATATTTTAGATAATGAAAGCCTAATCCTAATATACGAATTAGGCTTTCATTTGAAAGTGCATTTATGTGGTATTTTATAATTTATTTTTTGTGGGGTTATAACTTAGATTATATGTCTTCAGTGGTTGATACAAATTAGCAAAGATCTGGCATGTCATTGCTCCTGCAAGCCATTTTGTACTCTCTCCCGTCTACGTGTGGTTTCTATTGTATTTTGAGTAATTTATACCATAGTATGGACGGATATAAGAGACATCACCAATATTCATGTATTGGTTAGGATATTATAATATTACTTGGCTTGATATTCAGTATTGATAATACTTGAAAATATCGGTATTAACCCGTCTATAGTGCATAGGCCCCTCAGGCAGGTAAAAACAGGTCCCCCTCCATCTGCGGAGTTACGTTAGCCACAGACCAGCCAGACCAGTCCGAGCGGAACCCTCGCGCGGTTCACACCGGTCGGTCGCCGCTCCGTTCGGCGCGTTCGTGACTAAAACAATAACAAAATAAACTGTTTAACTTACGAAACAGCCATTCGAACACGTGCAGCATAAAAACATTAATACAGAGCCCTCTAAAACGTTAATACAGTGAATAAACACCGATAGAAATTGGAGAAGTGAAGTTTTTCAAACATTGTTTATAAGTTTCGCTGCCGCGTGTGTAAGCCGGAAAAAGTCGGTGCGCAACAGATTGCCGGGTGCCCTCAGCCGGCGACGGTCGTTTCAATTTAGTTAGGTTATACTTCTCCGTCCAGCACTGCTGAGCGCAACACTCATACGTGGGATTTTACTTGGAGCTATCGTGTTCGCTTTGTGCTATCGACGGGAAACTTTATCTCGAGTTATCGGCTGTAATCGATCACCGTTTGAGTGAAAATTCGATCGAGTGCTGTGAAAAAGTGTTAAGTGAATCTAGTGGTCTTTTGTTCTAAATTGTGTATGAGCTGTTTTCGATAGGTACTACATTCCTTGGTGATTCATCTCTGCTTGCTTGCATAGAGACCGGAGTCTGTGTCACCGGTTATTAAAGAAAAAGAGAATTAATACCTTTGTGTCAAACTTGGAACAGTGTGCTCTAATCGGTGCCCGAAATAGTCTAATTTTGTTCCATTAAATATGGTGAGTACAGTTGCATGCTTTTGTTGTCATAATTTTTTGGAATAACAGTAGAAAAAAGAATCCCATGTCTTGGTAGACGACGTGATTCATTATGTAGATTTAAAAATCACTTACTTTTCTTAATAGATAATTTAGTTCGATGAATAGATCATGACTACTTTACCCACCAATCTGTAGATGTAATTGTAGGTGCCTTACACGCCTAGTTCCCATACAGCCTTAAAATGAAACAATTCATAAGCAGTCAAAATTTCGCCACTGAACATTTGCTTGAATATTTTTGTTTACTGTAGCCTTATGTATTTGGTAAGTATCTTGTAATTTTTACTGCAGCAGCATGTTTTGTAGATGCCGATTGATATAACATAGACAAAAGTGATGAATAATCTATTGCATAACTACGGATACTCACCTAGGTAAGTACTTTGCTATGCTTGTACAATCGGTACAACAAAAACTAATGTCGGACTCCACAAAAAGTCCTAATTGAGGCCTTTATCTGGGTCTGCTAGCTAGACCAATCAACGAGGTCGTTGTCATTCCAATATAAGCCTTAAGTCCTGGCTTATGGGCTCTAAATCCTATTTCCATTTAACGACAGGTGGTAATAAGCCGATTACTGCGTACAGCCTCTTTGAACAATGAGCTCTTAATTCCATCGATATTCCAATGGCGGAACGGGATGGTGCTAGGGCTCTCCTGCAGCAGCCGTCTCGCTTACTGTTTGGTGAAGAATATTGGATTTAAACAGATTCAGTCCACTATAATGTCATGAAGATTATCTAAAAAGTAGGTAGGTGCTATAGGTTCGTAACTATTTGTCAAATGAATATGATATTTCTAAAAAAAAGTTATGGATCTTCAAACTATTGAGGAAATTGGTTCCAGTTATTTAGTGCCTTGAATGTCGCTATTGACTTTGATTTCAATTTCACATGGTCTATTCAAGGTACCTACATCATATGCTTATTTTGCCAGCTTCATTACAGATCCATTTACATGCGAAGCAGTGGAGAAGATACTTCGCCAATATTGATAGTACATAAAATATCATTGATATTATCGTAAACGTAATATGAATCGACAAATTAAAATGCGATTCTCCCTAAGTTCCAACATAGCACTAGAGAGCTTTGTTCTATGCTTTGTTATTTATCTATTTAGCACGAAATACGGAGCTACGCATATATAGAACATGAGAAGTTTTGAATAAACGCGTAACTGGAAACGTCAGGCTAATTAGCCTGAGGTTTGACATCCTCAGCTTCAAGTATCATCAAGCAAATAAAGCACACAGGCCCCGAGATACGCCCAAATTGCCAAGTGTTCTTTACCAACTTATTGTCTAAAGAATTGAGTACCACTTATGTCACATTGTACTTAAGTACTCGCCTATAAGGGTGTCAACTTCTTCCTACTTCTTACCAGAAGCACTCTTATGTAGGACCCTTGTAAGGGAAAAGTATGAATATGCAAAAATTGTTACACAAAATTTGTGAAAAACTTCACGAACTTCTTAGACAGCTGTCTTGAAAGTTTGGAGGGAAAAAATGAGCTCGTAAAGTTTTCTGGAAGTAACCGTTTGCCTCGACCCTGTCGGAATTGATATTATAAATAAAACGGGTGGCCTAAAGCAAAGTCAAAGACGTTTTGACAAAAACTGAATTATGTATTTACAGATATAAAAAATAAAACGAACCTTTTGCTACAATCCACTTATGTAAGGACAAAGGTAATGAAATATTTTGATAAAACCAAAAACACCGGCGGCTTGATCACCCTTACTCGAATAAGAAGACTACTACTATATTCCCTTTGAAAAGATCTGTCATCATAAGTAAGTTACAGGCTTTTATTAACTTTAAAGAAATCTTAGAAAATTTCTTTCATTAAGCCAATCAAATGAAGCCCAACTTAACGTTCAAAAAGCCAATGTATTGCGATGACCTCTGATAAGTTTGAGGAATAGGGGCGTGACCTTTTATAACAGAAGCTCAAACAACCAATCATTGATACGGGACATAAAGTAAGAAGCATGAGGTTTTAAAATACCTACAAAAGAAGCAAGAAATAAATTAAATCCAGGAAGATGTCAGTGCAATCAATAATATTAGAAATGCCCTCAAAATAAACATTTTTCAGATAACGGTATCGTTGTATTGATAACTAGAAGCGTTACTCAACGTGCAAACTAAGTTTCACAGAAATACATCTCAGGCCCTGAATTTATGTACTATGTATTATTTCTGGTTTGATAGTTAATCTTGGAGTATAAACATCCGGCATTCATTTAGAAAGCATCCAAAAGCGAACCCTTTGTAGTCACTCACCAGAGTTGATGCTAGTCGATGCAGTGAAATGTCTGAGCAACGGATCATAATATCCAGGCTTGCCTGATCAGAGAGATGTTGGATGCATTGCAGACCACTAGTTGAAATGATCGGTTGTTAATGCTTGCAAATATTTTAAGTGCTTGGTACTCCTGTGTGGAAGAACATACATAACATAAGCAGCCTGTATACTCCCCACTGTAGGGCACAGGCCTTCTCTCAGGGAGAGAGTATGGGCTTAATCACCACGCGTGCTTCCTGTGCACGATGTTTTCCTTCACCGTTAGCGAGTGGTATTGCTACAATAATTTCACTAATGTACATAACTTAAAAAACCAAGTAGGTACATGGCCGCATTGGGAATCGAACCGGTATCTCGCTTTCGAGTACAATGTTCTACCCACTAGGCTACCACCACTGTTGGACTGTGGAACTACAAAAACTCTGAATGCTGTGAATTCCAGAGCGATTGCTATTATAAGTTTATATTGATTAAATTGCATCTTAAGCAGGTATTGTACCCACACCTTTGTCTGTACCTCTGTGAAACATAGCGGCTCAAATGTAAAAATATGCATTTCTTCACAGCAGATGTTCGCTGTGTGATGGAAAATATACTTCGGCGTAGGTACCTACTTCACGTCTTTCAGGCAATCTTCTGCAGTATTTTATTTCTACAATACGTTTACAGTACCTGCAGATAAGCCTATATGCTTATCCGATAGGTTGGAACTGAAGGGAGCGGCCTTACCTTATCTACAGTGTTGCTAAATCAACGTATTATATTGCGAAAAGGGGAGATATTGTAGGTACTTCTAGCAACACCCGGAGAATAGTTTTTCGTTAAAATCGCACTTTTGCCCCTATGCTTAGCTGTCTTTGGCATACTTCTAGCTGACTGTACAACTACATGGTAATACCTTTTTCAGATTACGAATTTATTTATGGAAACCGAAATCGACCAGTTCTCGTATAGCGCTGCAACGCTATTCTCTCTTTTTGTGAATATATTTGTGGGCAAATTCTTTCGAGGGTTTTCTGCCAGATATTTAGGTAGGAGTATTTGCATTTAATTTGCTTCGTCCCTTCTCACTTTCTTCGTCAAATGCCTATGTTGTCTTTTATATTCCCCGTTTCTCCAAATTATAACGTTTCTGGGCCACAACTGTTCTGTTTAATGAAGACTTCTAATAAAATTTGTCTTGCAATCGACATGCTAAGATGAAGAAACGTTGTTGACTTTTCAAGTAATCTTGGTAATCTAAGTCCTCCTTCGGCCCAAAATTCCTTGTTAATTCCTTGAATTGAACCTAACCTTTTAGAAATTAACGTCTGCCAGTGATCGATAATTTTATTCCTCAGTTGGGTGAATTAGGGATTTAGATATTCTTGACAACCCGAAACTTCAAAATACTATACTGTTAGTAGTTTACACTGTAAATCAAGAGACAAATGTTGGTGATTGCCATTGATGAAGGACTATTGCCAGATTAGCTCTAGCTAAAGCGAATGGCAAGATTAAAAAGTACCCGAAAATGGCGTGCATGCAGCAAACAATGGATGTTGATGAAGCGAAAGAGGTTTGTTAGGATCGTGGCAAGTGGCAAAGTCTGATCTCTGCCTACCCCTCCGGGACAGAGGCGTGAGTTTATGTAATGAAGCTCGCATGCATTCACCCACATACACTGTATCACTCAAACAATGTCACTGTCGTGTCGTAGCTGGTGACTAGCATCCATTAGTAAATACTCGAGCAATGGAATAAAATAGTTTGCAGAAGGCAGGTCGCTGCGGTCTATCATACAGTTTTATAAGTAGTACATACATCATCGTTCTTATCTCATCGCTAGTTAAATATATGTAAATATCCTATCGCTAATTAAATATAATTAAACTAGCTGTTGCCCGCGACTTCGTTCACGTGGTAATTTTGATGTGTAAATATACACAAATTCCGGGATAAAAAATAGCCTATGTTCTAATCCAGACTATAATCTATCTCTGTTCATCCGGATCCGTTCAGCCGTTTTTGCGTGAAAGAGTAACAAACATCCATCCATACATACAAACTACCAAGTTTATAATATTAGTAAGGATCTTCAAATGCTAAAATAATATGTCAATTGTTAAAATTGGCTGTAATAAATCAATTTCAATTTCCCAGAATTGACTGTATAATAAATCCTTGAATCAGCCTATTCTCAACTGACTCTCCACTTGCAATAGTGCACTTCTTGGAATTTTCTTTCTGAATCAACCACCAAGCATTCGGAATGCCCGCTATTTACTTACATTTGTCTGGCAAGAACAATTGGGCCACGAGATAATTTAAGATAAGGGGGAAACTAATTTAACAGCCGCTGGTCCGTTTCGCTAGTTATGCCGAGTGAAGATAACTGCTGAGTTATTGTCCCGCCTTGAGAATGCAGTGCTTTTAAAGGAAGCCGAAGGCACTTAATGCCCGTTTTAAGAAGCCATTTACGAAGACTGGCTAGTACTGCTGCTGTTACCGAAAAGCTAGATAAAACCGGCCAAATGCGAATCGGACATACATTTTCTTTGTGTTTGATTTAGGTGGGTACATATTTAGCAAAAGCAGGTTTTCTTTTATTAAATTTGGGATTCGGGATCTTTAGCGGGAATCCGACGCACAGATGCAGACTGGTGGATAGACAGACGAACGGACTGACGGACGTATATACAGAAGGACGATCAGAGCATAGCATAGCAACGGAGTCCCGTCAAAAAATTGGGTACCTGGTTAATAGGTTTGTGCAGACTATTTTGGACTCTCAAATGTTGGAATACACTGACTTTTAGCATTTGAGGATTTTATAATTTTTTTGTTTATGTATGCTTATTTTCGTTCTCCACTCGAGAACTCGTCTACCCCATCGGTTATCGGTTCTTCGGATAACATGGCCGGCCCACTGCAACTTCAGCATGCTAATTCGGTGGGCTATGTCGGTGACTTTGGTTCTCTGTCGAATCACCTCGTTTCGAATTCGATCTTTCAGAGAAACCCCGAGCATAGCCCTTTCCACAGCACGCTGAGCGACTTTAAATTTGTGGACCAGCAGGGCGGCTGGCAAGAGCTGGATGGGAGTAGCCGAGGACCGCGCTCAGTGGCGTGCTATAGGAGAGGCCTATGTCCAGCAGTGGGCAAGCATAGGCTGATGATGATGATGATGATGCTTATTATATTTCTTTCATATTTATGTATTGTGTATTAAATATAGAAATATCTTAGTATTGTTTAGTTGCATCGACTATCCGTCATTTAGCTTCTCAATTTATTCGTCCATGGTTGTCTGGAAGAAATTACTTTTAGTAATAAGGCCGCCAATTGTACTGTACTATATTATTGTTTTACTCTCATATGTAACCTGGTGTACATACAATAAAGAGTATTCTGTATCTATCTGTCTACACTATTTCTACTTATTTTTTTACTTTTTACTTTTTAATAGAATCTTAATTAGTAACTGGCAGTGCCAGTGGCTTTGCCTGAGTGGAATACAGCTATTGCCTACATGACTACCCTTAGGGTTAATTCTAAGTATAAGTGAAAGTAATAATAACTTCCACACAACACAATCACATAAATTATTTTTTTAAGTCAGATTCTGAATGATTTAAGAGAAATCCTCCTGCATCTATTGTACACGGCAAAACTTAGACGTACTTACAAGGCTTGTAATGTATTTCTGTTTTTTCTCTGGTGTGTTCAAATAAAGAGTTCAAATCTAATCTAAATTTATAATATTAAGGGCCAGTTTCTGAGTTGATAATTTCGCTAAGTTAATAGTTAACTGTAGTGCTGTGCGCGACAGAGCACTACTTAAGTATTTACTTATTTCAATAAGTCTTTTTTAGGGCTCCGTATCCAAAGGGTCTTAAGGCGGGTCCGTCCGTCTGTCACCAGGCTGTACCTCATGAACCGTGATAGTTAGATAGTTGAAATTTTTACAGATGATGTATTTCCGTTGCCGCTATAACAGCAAATACTAAAAACAGAATAAAATAAGTATTTAAGGGGGGCTCCCATACAACGAAAGTGATTTTTTTGCCTTTTTAGGGTTCCGTAGTCCGACAAGGAACCCTTATAGTTTCACCATGTCCGTCTGTCTGTCTGTCTGTCTGTCTGTCCGTCGGCGGCCTAGCGCAAAGACAGGTGGTACTAAAAGGCTGTAATTTGGTGTGTGTGTGTGTGTGTGTATACATATTTATCACGCCGACAAAGTTAAGCAATAAAATGATGGATTTTTTACTGTACCTCCCCTACCATAAAAAGTGGGGATGATTTGTTTTCTCGAGTATCGTTGGATTGGTCGTTGAAAAATATTGTGGGTTTAGGCAGACCATTTTTCGATCTAGGGTTCCATTTGCGAAATATTAAGCTTTAACGGGCAAATTTTTGTCCGAGTATGGTGTCCAAGTCCTGGCTAGACGGTTGATTGTAGAAACGTGAAAAAAATTCAGGGTAGAAGCACATATTATTATAATGAACTTGAAAGGAAAAGTATCACGGCTAAGTAGGTTTTGCTAGTTAACGAGTAATATGATGAATTTGTTAGTTCTATAAAGCAGAAAAAAAATTGCGCGTGACCCGGCACGCAGTTGGCCGGTTTTTTTTTGTATTTACTTTGGCCAGCTTACAGCTGTTGACAGAATATTAACGGGTTATTAGTGTTGGAGAAACGGAGGGTAACTGTGGGTATTTTAGCAACCTGCGGTGAGAGCATAATTTCACCGCGTACCCTCGTTATCTGCATCAAATTGAAAATTAAATAAACAATTAAGTGTTCATTGTTATCATTGGCAGAAAGCTATTAAAGATTTTATTAGGTCGTAGTGTTTGTTTTTATCAACAGTCGGGCGCCACTACTATCATCTTTCACAATGGCCGCATTCAAACGCCTTGTCTGCAGTTCTCTACACTTCGACTTCGACTAATATTATAAAGAGGAAAAGTTTATATATGGTTTGTATGTGGGGTAACTTTTGGGGCAGCTTTTTCCGCATGGCGCATACCGCATACTGCGACGCCAACCCGCCTGCCAAGCGTGGCGATTATGGCAAAACCCCTCATGGTTTTGAAAACCAGGAAGGAGGCCTATGTCCTCCAGTGGGCGTCAAATGGCTGATGATGATGATGTGGGGTAATCTCGGAAAGGACTTAAATACTATTTTTAAAATTATTTCACCAGTATTTAGAATGCTCCTTCAGGAGGTCATAGGCTTTAGGCTAATCCGTTTATAATTACGCGGACGTAGTCGGACACTGCTAGTAAAGACCATTTCTTGCGAAACTACAAATCTATTTTAACATAAGTCATACGTATATTTCTTTCAGATTTAATCGTTCTTGCTGTGTAATCGGATACAGCTTTTTTGACAGATTATCTAGATTCTGGTTGTGTATCTCCTAGAAAATTTTCTTGTTAGGTAGTTGTAGAGAATTAGGTACCTACTCATTAAGGGAAAACTTCTTTACAGTGAACTTTTGTGAACAGTGAATGAAACTGAACCGTCACGCTCGGGTCGGTGTTGCTTAATCGCGTATACTCGGCTGCAGGCCTACTTGTACGTCTATAAAATCATGTTTTCGCTTCTTTTCTGTGGTCATAATTACATACACTCTTTCTAGGGTTTCGTACTCAACATGGAACCCTTTTAGTTTCGCCATATTGTGTCCGTCCGTCTGTCCGCGGCTTAGCTCAGAGACGATTAGTACTAGAAAGCTGAAATTTGGCACTGATATACGTATAAATTACGCCGACAAAAAGGTAGATTAAAAACAAAAAAAAATTAGGGTACCTCCCCTACACCTAAATTTTCTTATCTATCGCATAGTGTGGGGTATCGTTGGATTGGTCGTTTAAAACTATTGAAGTACTTTGATTCCATATTCCACAGAAAAGTACTTGATGTTGTAGGTACTATGAAGTTGTTAATCAGTCAAAAACCCCTTCCACGGAACCCTACACTGCACGTGGCTCGACACTCACCGGGCCGGTTTTGTGTTATATCAAGATCTAGCAAATCTCTAGAGATATGACTTGTCACTTCGTCTAACATCAGAGACGCCCTTGAGTCCTACCTTTACATTAATTTGCTTGGCAAACGACACTTTTCACTTCGAAATTTGCATAACACAGAAGTTCGCTCCGTCTGCTTTCAAAGACTCTTAAAGCAATAAGTACATAGCCTTGTCTTTTTCGGCCTTTTCACTTGAAAGGGCTAAAAATAATTATTTTAATGAGAAAAATATTAGACCGTCCATTTTATGAATGCCGAAACCACGCGGCGCCGAATTTCTTGGAAAATACAGAGCGGCGAACTTATTATTCATGTACACGACCCAATTTTGTTTCGTTTTTTGTTTTCATTTATTTGCTACTCAAATTCAATTCTTTTATCAATTTTGAGTAAACTTTCTTAACTATTTCCTGTGCAAAAATAGGAGTACAGGAGGTCTCTCAGGATCGTGGCAAGTGGCAAACCCTGGTATCTGCCTACCCCTCCGGGTTGCAGGCGTGATTTTATGTAATGTAATGTAATAAGTATTAATCTAATTAACCGTAATAAGTATTGCATGTTAAGGTTGTCACCTGCTGCGTAACTGCATAGAGTCTTCGCAAAACAATATTCAAATCTTATCCGTCTTTTTTTATGTAGCCTTCTCTCAGAGAGAGAGAGTATGGGTTTGCTACTATAACTTCACAAATGTACGTAACTTAGAAAACAAATTCATCGGTACATGCCGGGATTCAAACCCACGACCTCTTGAATAAGAAGCCGGTGTTCCACTGCTTCGCTACCACCGCTTATCTGTGTTACAGGTTGCAAATAACTATTTTAGATAAGCTTTATTGGCAGATTCCTTTTCTCCAATATTAATAAGTCAGAAGACGAACAAAAGGGGGCGCCTCGTGCAGCGTGTTTTTAATCTACCGTATCGAGATAATTCTGATTCCACTTCAAAACATTGTGGACACAGCAATACATTACCTATTGTGGCGGAGAACACAGAAGGCTTTGTTGTTGGTCTTTTGTTGTCTAGAGATATAAGAGCAATAACTTACTTGTCCGCGCAGATTCTGAAATATTTAAGGCTGGGTTCACCGAAATTACCCCTAAATTAGGTGTGTTAACAGTATATTATGGTACAAGTGTGTAATGTTGGTGATTACCGCTGAGGCGCCACTGAGACCCAAGCCGTTAGGTTAGGGTCTTAAGAGAGCCGAGGATGGTAATCATCAATACACACGTGTCATTCGACGTTTTTCAACACGCTTGTGAAATTCTTTTTCTCAAAAAATCATTTTCTTCATAACTACGAGTACTTAGTACTTGAAGAAATGTTTCTTAATAAATAACTATAATTTCAACAGTGCAAACGAGTCGTGAAATTTTTTCGCAATTGCGGGAAAAAATAAACAGTTTTCCTATGCGCGCGCATCTAACAATAAACAATGGCGAACGGCCATAGACTAAAAGAATGAGGTTTCTTCTTTTTTTGGCTTTTCGCCATCTTTTGGCGGATAGCGTTTTAGCCATGAACAAAATGGGGAATTCAAAGTTTCCCTTATTACAGAGAAAACATAATTTATATTTGAATGAAATTTTATTTATTAAAAACGTACAAATTGGAAATATCTATTTAAATTATACAAAGTTGCGTAAAATGAGCAAACAACAGGTACATTAATTTATTTGTACTATTGAACAATGTATGGAAACCTTTTTAAGAACAAAACAAATCAACCAATAAAATAAAATAAAAACTAATAATAGCAATGAAAAAGTCACGGTTTGATTACAGGTGTCATTATGTGCCTAATAGCGGTGAAATTAGAGGCATTTTATGAGCAAGTGTTTTTAAAAAATACATTTTACTCATTAGAGAGCTTAGTACTGAAAATCTAAATATATAATTATTATTAAATATATAATGCCTAATTGCCTATGTCCAGCAGTGGACTTCTTTTGGCTGAATGATGATATAATGTCATAGGATATGGGCTATGATATTGAAAAGTTTGACATGGGCCCGTCGCCCATGGACACTTGGGTCGTCAATCATTATTTTTAGGATTTTTTAAACTTTAGAGCAACAAAAAAAAAAACTGCAACATGAGTCTAAATTATAACTAGATATGGTTTTATTTGAGCTGTAATGAGCTCTGGAGAATATAAAATATACCAAAAATGACTACGATTGAATGTTTTAGTGACGTCTGTCGTCAAAATTCTTTTAATGGGATTTATATTTCTGTAATCTCAACAATGCCTACTTTTCCCCCAGCTATTCGCTCGCGCAATGCATTAAGTCCCATACAAATGCGTGCGCTCGGAGAACCCAGCCTTAACTACCCTGTTTTGGCGTGCTCGGGGCATGCGTGGCTCTCTTCCACACACGACGTTGTTTTGGGCGAGACAAAAATGGGTGTCGGAAAATTGCACTAACATGTTTCGCACAAAATGTTGCTCATTTTATTACACACTTTACCAGCACAGAGAAGCACGGAGCTGAAAGTATCGCACAGCCGTTTTAGTTCAGATAGATGATACAGTCGAAACTTTACACGCGTGCACCCTAGTCAGTCACGTTACGGGCGACTTTGCAACGAAAATGTAAACGTTGACGTGCTATCGACTGCGTACATAAGCAGCCTATATACGTCCCACTGTAGGGCACAGGCCTTCTCTCAGGGGGAGAGTGTGGGCTTAATCACCACGCGTGCCCACCGCGGATTGGCGATTTCAAGCGCTGAGGTATATGAATAGCTCAGACACTCAGGTTTCCTCACGATGGTTTCCTTCACAGTTAGCGAGTGGTATTGCTACTATAACTTCACAAATGTACATAACTTAGAAAACCAAGGCACAGCTATATGCCCTCGCTGGGGATCGAACCTGGGTCTCTCGCTTCCGAATCCAATGTTCTACCCACTAGGCCACCATCCACTGCGTAATAAAGAATTATATGTGGCATGAAAACTAATATTTACAAGCAATGTGCTGCTCTAAAACTGATTTGAGTTTGATAACAGTTTGAAAATGTACAAAGTTCGTGAAGCAGTTAGAAATTTCACCTAAGCAGTATAAATTAACTGTGAGGACCAAATAATGTCTCAAGAAAGTAAAGTTTAATTGCTGTCAGCGGTGAGGCGTCTGTAAACATGATGATTGAGTGAATATCTTTGATCGTGGAGCAAACTTTGGTTGATGTTGTAGATCATAAAGCCGTAATGTAAACATCGGGTAGGTACGCACAACTAGAGCATAGTATAACATCGATTTATGCAGAAGGTGAGATCGTAATCAAGATTTAAGATAAAATAAAAACCGGCCAAGTGTGTGTCGGGCCACGAGCAGTGAGGGGTTCCGTAGAACGAGGGGGTTTTATCTGCTTTACAGAACTGACAACTTCCTTAAAACAATTTTTGTGCGAAGGTGGTCGCCTATTACTCGTTAACTTGTAAATCCAACTTAGTTGTGATAGTTTTCTTTTAAGCTCACTATATAATATGATCGATTGCTAACGTTGAAGGAAAACGTCGTTAGGAAAACCGAGTGTCTGAGCTATAAGCTTACCTCAGCGCTTGAAATCGCCAATCCGCGGTGGGCACGCGTGGTGACTAAGTAAAAAGACTAGGTTGGCGTGAAAGAGAAGAGCCCTATTTATGCCCAGCAGTTGGCTCTGTTTGTGGGCTGATTAGATAGATGAATGAATCAAATTAATCTCAGTGGATATATTTTATTAGAATAATAACAACATTATCCGTACACAAATCACTTATACTCAGACTTGGATAAGATACGATAAGAATATTCTTTACTGTACACTAGAGCACGTTATAACCTTTTTGTTGCACTAAGCCGTGCTCAGGACATTTTAAAAACCTATCTAAAGCTAAAAATTCCACTCATGCCAGGACTTGAAACCGCGACCTCTGGCTAACCGTGCCAGCGCTCTCACAACTGAGCTAATGGGCAAGTGCAGGCACCAGTGAAATTTCGAGCCTCTTTACAAACTTCTCTGTATTACGTACAGGCAGCGACATCTCAATACTGATCTCAGAGATAATGTCGCCTATAATGCTGGGATGAATTTGTGATGGACACCTAAAATCACTATTTTTTTTTTAAGTAATTATTTACTTTTTAATTTGACTAAACTCAATCAATCGGCCCGTACTCATCCACTGCTGGACATAGGCCTCCCTTAAGGCCCGCTACTTCCTTTCGGCTGTTCTGCCAGCAATCGATTGAGAGATTGGTTGACCAAACTAAAGTCCGAAGAGTCCGCTGCATTGTACGATTTCTTTAAGTGCAATAAAAGTATCAATAAATAAAAAACAATAAGAGTTCAGAGTCAAATCCCTCATCCCCAGCTAATGAAACACGAAGTACATCGGGCCTTACACTGAGAACGAATGCGAACAATCGATTCAGAGAGTTAAACAACACACTGAACGGTCGTCGACCAATCCTGATTGACTTCAGACTCACTGTACCGTTTGTTGGTTGGCCTGTACCCGGCATTAGAGTGAAATTTTCGCTTCGAACGTTCGTTCAAGTAGTCCTTCTGCAATTACTGTAGCAGAGCCGTGTCAATAAACTTTAAAGTTTTGAAGTTAGGAGCGGCGTTGGCCAAAAATAAATGTTTAGCTTACCGTGGTTTTTGCCTTCAGAACTTTGTGTTTTAGCTGACACAAACATTCGTTGTTAGCATTAGCAGTGTCATGTTTATCGCGTAGCTGTAGTCTTCCGGATTTTCCTAAGTATGTATTTATTTACTTTTTTCTTTACATTCTTTGTTGCACTAATCCGTGCTAAGGACCATTCTAAAAACCTATTTAGAGGCTTAAAATTCCCTCCATGCTGGGACTTGAACCCGCGACCTCAGGCTAACCGTTTTTAGCCTCTAAATAGGTGTTTAAAATTGTTAGAGCACGGATTAGTGCAACAAAGAATGTAATCATGTGAGTACAACGATATCATTCGCTTCAAGTCCCGGCATGGGTGGCATTTTTAGCCTCTAAATAGGTTTTTACTTTCCTTTGTTAACCTTCGACAAGCTCGACATCTAGCCATATAGGCTAATAAGCGCACAGTTATTACCACCATTATCTATACAACATTAGACACAAAGATAAAAAAAACAGCAAAAAAAATCACGTTACTTGCATCGGAGCCCTCCTTAAATAATTATTTTATTGTTTTTAGTATTTGCTGTTATAGCAAAAAAAAATTCAACTCTAGCTATCATGGTTCTTGAGATACAGCCTGGTGACAGACAGACAGACGGACGGACGGACGGACGGACGGACGGACGGACAGACATACAGCGAAGTCTTAGTAATAGGGTCCCGTTTTTACCCTTTGGGTACGGAACCCTAAAAAGTAGACAAACAATGTCCCAGGCACTGCATCGTCCGAGTGGTCCCTTCACCCTTTAGTGCGAATGAAATCATCTCTTTATTACGTAGATGCAAAGGCCAAAGTTTTTCAGTTCATTCACTATAGTGACATAAGCATGATAATGGCTGTTATTTGACACTACTTTTAGACTACTTCAAAATAGCATTGCGATGTTATTCAAATAGTATACGCGACTGCACACCTGAGACATCCTTTTTTGATAGAGTAGGACTTCTGTATAATAACACAGATACTGGTATCCAACAGTTATCTACCTATTTATAAATATGAGATGAGACGTCTATACATATACATACAAATAAAGTGGGCACCTAGCGAGACAGAGATCTACATATTACTTAGCACTAACTCAGAAGGAGAAGTCGACTATATGCATAGTTCAAATGAACGGTATTGGCACAACAATAGCTGTTTTATTTGCATTGTGTGTCGCCTACTAACTAATCGCCTTCCACAGGTATGAATAGGGTTGCCAACTTTTTTTCTAACAAATATAGTATTTTCGAAGCTATGCCTACCTCTAAAATATAGTAGATGGCAAAATAATGATAAAAAAATAGTAAAAAATAGCGGCAGTCGTGCCGCGCGATTCATGGACTTACCCCCGGTTTCTCGTACACTAACAAGCTGTTAATCTACTGTTAACAGCTGTCAGTGGTTTTTTTTGTATGCACTTTGGTATTAACAGAGTGTTAGTGTACGAGACACCGGGGGTTAGACTTGAAGAGCGAGCTTTAGAAAAAGATTAAGCTTGGGTTCCGCTTTCGCAAAATATAGTAGTTTCGCCTACTATATATATTTTTTAAAATATAGTATTTGAGCCCCTAATATAGTAGGATACTAAATATTATATAGTAGGGTTGGCAACCCTAGGTATGAATAACACGTGAGATTTAAGTTGTTACATCGCGGGATGCGATCTCTAACAACTTTGACATTTATTGAGCAAACATTTTGTTTTTATAATGAATAAGAATAAATTAAATTGAATTGTATGGTCAAATCGATATTGAGATTAAATTCAAACAAGAGAATAGAGTTTTAATTTTAAAATGTAGATTAAAATTGTACGATATAAACGCAGCCAAGGACGCAGGCTTCTTCACGATAGTTTTCACCACGTCTTCATCTGTGAATTCATTAGCCTAAACTGCACTAATGTATTCATAGAGGCCTCTTCCGACCTAAGAGGAGAATAAGGGTAGGTACCCTTATTAATATTCATAACCATACCTCCTATTGTGATGAAAATTGTATAGTTCGTATTTATAACGATGCCGTTAAATATTATACATATAGTCAAGGAAGTTTGCCGCCTGAAAGAAAATTAATAAAGTTTATGTGAATTTTGTGAAACAACGCTTTCGCGCGAGTATACATCCCTTGTAAAGAATTTCATATCAAAAATACTAAATAATTCTTACATACGAAAGCTGATGGTGAACTTTTATGTCATTTCGAAATTTGAATTCAGATTTTAAATCCGAATAGTCCAAAAAACGTTGAGTCACTGTGTGTAACTTTGTAAATACCTTATACATTTTGGTTAGTCACCAGAATCTATCAAAAATCAAAGGCAGATACGGGTGCCACTGTCCGATGAACGAACTCAAGGTTAATAAAAAACTTGTGGATGTGTCCAACAACATCCAATGAGAAACGACAGCTTCAGTTCCCTACAACGAACATGCTACAGAAGGTATCCTCGTGAATTCTAACCGTGTCAAAGCTGTTTTAGGGTTCTGTACCGGATTTAGGGTTAGTAATAGGGTACCTTACCCTTTGGTAAGATTACTAAGATTCCACTATCCGTCTGTCTGTCTGTCTGCAACCAGGCTGTATCTCAAGAACCGTGATAACAACAAATACTAAAAACAGAATAAAATAAATATTTAAGTGGGGCTCCCATACAACAAACGTGATGTTTTTGCCGTTTTTTGCTCGATATTAATAACGGCAATAGGTAGACGCTTGAAATATTCAAACGTTGCATAGACAATGGTACGGAACCCTTCGTGCGTGTGTCTGACTCGCACTTGGCTGGTTTTTTATTTCTTCTAGTCTCATTTCATTTACTTGCTCTGCCCGCTATTTTTTTCGGTGAGATAAAGATAAAAAGAGGCTTATGTCACATTTTGCCTCCTACTGTACACAAAAAATACGTTTATATTTTTACTGGCAAAAAATACGTTTATACTGGCAGGGGAGACCGGAGAGGTTGGTGTGACGGCGAAGATGCCTATGCTCAACAGTGCGCTATACTGCGTTCAACGAGTCGAACTCCTAGGGAACAAAATACTGGCATTTTGTTCACTTCATAGGTTAGGTTAGTGGCTATTGAAGGTCACGCGCATTAACCAATGGGCGATTGGACGATTTTCTTTGGGAGCTCGCTTCGTGGAATGGAGTATACATCCGTGGGCTGGATAGAAAGACATAGGGACTAGGGCGTGAAATTTAGAACTCATAATCAGCTTCAATATTAAGTGCACCAAATCCAGAGCGATTCCAATCGTCAAACTGTCAAATACCATAGGTACTAATTACTATCGCAAACGTCAGGAATCCTTCAGGATTTGGTGCGTATAATAAGGCCCCTGATTCTTCAATTCTAATCTTTCATGGGACGAATAGAAGTGTGGACTGAAAGAGGATGTAGTGACTAGGATTGAGAAAGGAATGTTGCGTTGGTTTGGATATATGGAGAGGATGAAGGAAGAAAGATTGACGAAACAAATATATCGAGCGAATGTGGGTGGAAGGGCTGGTAAGGGACGACCCAGGCGGACATACTTCGACCAAATAGAGAATGTATTAGCAAAGGGCAAGATAAAAGTACTCGAAACCAGCGTGCGTGCAAGCAACGACTAATTAATGTTGAGGAAGCGAAAGTGATCTGTCAGGATCGTGGCAAGTGGTAGTTCCTGGTCTCTGCCTACCCCTCTGGGATACAGGCGTGAGTTTATGTGTGTATGTATGTATGAATATAAGTTATTTAACGTCATTTATCATCTCTGCCCACTGTTGGACATACCGCCATTTTTCTGTTGCATCATCGTTCGCGGTCTCCGAGCACCGGCATTTATGAAGACATTGAGTTTTTTAATGGTCACATCTTCTACAACAGGGTTTCTCAAACTGGGGTACACGAACCCCTAGTGACAATTTTTATAGTTCATCTACCACTGGGTACTCTAAAACTAGAGTTGGCCACACTGGTTTGCTCAGTGTTTATTTGTTTTATTTTGGCGGGGTTCGGGGTCCGCTGTCATCTAGAAACTTTAACAGGCGTACGTGGAGCCAGAAGTTTGAGATGCCCTGTTCTACAACCTACAACTTTGTAATAAACACTCCGTTCGTGCGTCGATACTCTATTGTATTGTATATCATGGTTGAAGCAATTTCGATTAATAGTTTTATGGTCGAGACACACCTACGCAATCGAGAACAGGTGTCCGTGTTGCCATGCAACTGTATTCGATAGTCCACGTGGCCATGAATATTAAACTTATTAATACATAAGCAGCCTATACACGTCCCACTGTAGGGCACAGGCCTTCTCTCAGGGAGAGAGTACAGGCCTAATCACCACGCGTGCCCACCGCGGATTGGCGATTTCAAGCGCTGGGGTATGTGAATAGCTCAGACACTCAGGTTTCCTAACGACGTTTTCCTTCACAGTTAGCGAGTGGTATTGCTACTTTAACTTCACAAATGCACATAACATAGAAAAAAAAATCATAGGTACATGCCCGCACTGGGAATCGAACCTGGGTCTCTCGCTTCCAAGTCCAATGTTCTACCCACTAGGCTACCACCGCTGTAACTTATTAATAATACCCGTCAATCTTTAATGTATAATAATTGTAAAGTAAAATACATTTTCATTTCAAATTAATTAATATTCACCTTGCGGTTGCAGCCTAGTGGGTAGCACATTGGACTCGGAAGCGAGAGACCCAGATTCGATCACCAGTGAGGGCATGTACCTATGACTTTGTTTCCTAAGCTGTGTACATTTGTGAAGTTATAGTAGCAATACCACTCGCTAACGGTGAAGGAAAACATTGTGAGGGAACCTGAGTGTCTGAGCTATTCATATAACTCAGCGCCTGAAATCGCCAATCCGCGATGGACACGCGTGGTGATTAAGCCCATACCTACTATCTCTCTGAGAGAAGCCCTGTGCCTTACAGTGGGACTTATATAGCCTGCTTATGGTTGGTACCTTAGTCAAAATGTCAAAACGAAAACGAGACATTTAAAATAATCTGGCGTTACGGTGATGTCATACATAACTTATCCATTTATCAATTTTATGCCGTACACTTAAGATGTTCTGGATACCACAGATTTCTTAGATTATTTGCTTCGTAAAATAATTGCAACTAGTTTCAATATTATTCCTGCGAGACCTTGGATATTTTAATTGGTGTTAGAAACCCGCTTTATACGAGCTCTCATTTCTAGATTAAGATTCATTTGAATTGCGTATTATTAAAAAACTTAGAAGAAGCAAGTAGTTCGTGCATCCTGAAAACTGAATACTTAGCTGGTAGCTTCTACTGACACATTTTTTATGTATTCTTTAAGTTTGTCCCTAAGATATTGATATTGTTTTTGGCACGAGCAAAAACAATATCTTATGATGTCACAAAATGTTGCTGCTCTCGGGGCTGTGTTCATCGTTTATTATGACATTTCGATGCACATTGCCTACTAATATTGTAGTTTTAAGAAACTCGGCCCTGGTCTGAATTTAAGCCATGAGTGGTCTGAATTGAACCCGACCAAAACATCATTATTCATTTCCTAAATAATCTTAGCAGCGGTTCAGGTTGACCGATTTTCGTATTTATCTCCATCGTAACACGAGGTGCCTCGGCAGGCTTTTCTTTGACATCAGCACGCCGATACGGTGACCGAATACCTGATGTGTCGCGCACTTCGGTTGCGTAAAAATCCACGGTTTTCGGAGTTTTTTTGCGTTCGGCGACTTTCATTTTCGTCTGACGGGAATGCTTATGAGCCTCGCTAGACGTTAACTGATGAATACGGAATGGCTACGGAGATTTATCCATTTCATACGTTTTTAGGGGAATTGGATTTTCCATGGTTGACGCCGAGACTGTTAGGTGGGATGGCGAGGGAATCGTGGAATGTTAGTTGAGTAATGATTCAGTCGATAAGTAAAACGAACCAGCTGGAAAGTAATTTATATATAAATAGAGAACAAAACAGAATATTTAATTTTATTTTATATGGTGTACAAAACAGATATAAAAGTAATAATATGACATGAGTACGAAGTTGTGGTCTAAAGCATGCACACACAACATTGCCACATGTAAATTTGAGTATCTTAATAAAGTATTAAATTTTAGGGATGAGCATTTTTTATAAAACCATACAACTCCATGAATTCAGGATTCTGCCTGAGTACCTCTTAGATTTAGCATAATGCGCGTTGAAGATTTCGACTTCCGAGCTAGTGGCCACAACTTCGTTATAGAGTCTCGTTATCGGATTGTAGTATGATGTGTTATTTTAGATAAATAGATAGAGAACACTTTATTGCACAGCCAGAAGAAAGAATTACAGTGAATTATTTCTTATATCTAAGTAACGGTATCCATTTTTATTGGCTTGACCTCGGTGATGGGCCGGACCGTATGTGATAAATGTCTGCAGCGGTTATCAGAGACCAATAACTCATCAGACGAGTAGGTTTCCTCACAACGTTTTCCCACAAGGATTCATGAAACACAGCACGTAGGTGGTAAACTCTGTTGCGGATAATATTGGAGTTATTTTTTGCTATGCAGAGCACTGGCAAGACCGGACAGCACCAGTCTCACCGGTTTGACCGCCGCCATTGCAGAAACGACGTAAAAGACCTCCCGTTTTACTTGAAAATGTCCTGTGTTTCCTCTTAAATTAAGGGTCAGTATCGCTCGCCAGGTGGTCCCCAAAGACCGTAAGAGAATCTAGTTCTTAAGCTAAGCTAGTCTGTCTGTCTGTCTGCAACCAGGCTGTATCTCAAGAACCGTGATAACAACAAATACTAAAAACAGAATAAAATAAATATTTAAGTGGGGCTCCCATACAACAAACGTGATGTTTTTGCCGTTTTTTGCTCGATATTAATAACGGCAATAGGTAGACGCTTGAAATATTCAAACGTTGCATAGACAATGGTACGGAACCCTTCGTGCGTGTGTCTGACTCGCACTTGGCTGGTTTTTTATTTCTTCTAGTCTCATTTCATTTACTTGCTCTGCCCGCTATTTTTTTCGGTGAGATAAAGATAAAAAGAGGCTTATGTCACATTTTGCCTCCTACTGTACACAAAAAATACGTTTATATTTTTACTGGCAAAAAATACGTTTATACTGGCAGGGGAGACCGGAGAGGTTGGTGTGACGGCGAAGATGCCTATGCTCAACAGTGCGCTATACTGCGTTCAACGAGTCGAACTCCTAGGGAACAAAATACTGGCATTTTGTTCACTTCATAGGTTAGGTTAGTGGCTATTGAAGGTCACGCGCATTAACCAATGGGCGATTGGACGATTTTCTTTGGGAGCTCGCTTCGTGGAATGGAGTATACATCCGTGGGCTGGATAGAAAGACATAGGGACTAGGGCGTGAAATTTAGAACTCATAATCAGCTTCAATATTAAGTGCACCAAATCCAGAGCGATTCCAATCGTCAAACTGTCAAATACCATAGGTACTAATTACTATCGCAAACGTCAGGAATCCTTCAGGATTTGGTGCGTATAATAAGGCCCCTGATTCTTCAATTCTAATCTTTCATGGGACGAATAGAAGTGTGGACTGAAAGAGGATGTAGTGACTAGGATTGAGAAAGGAATGTTGCGTTGGTTTGGATATATGGAGAGGATGAAGGAAGAAAGATTGACGAAACAAATATATCGAGCGAATGTGGGTGGAAGGGCTGGTAAGGGACGACCCAGGCGGACATACTTCGACCAAATAGAGAATGTATTAGCAAAGGGCAAGATAAAAGTACTCGAAACCAGCGTGCGTGCAAGCAACGACTAATTAATGTTGAGGAAGCGAAAGTGATCTGTCAGGATCGTGGCAAGTGGTAGTTCCTGGTCTCTGCCTACCCCTCTGGGATACAGGCGTGAGTTTATGTGTGTATGTATGTATGAATATAAGTTATTTAACGTCATTTATCATCTCTGCCCACTGTTGGACATACCGCCATTTTTCTGTTGCATCATCGTTCGCGGTCTCCGAGCACCGGCATTTATGAAGACATTGAGTTTTTTAATGGTCACATCTTCTACAACAGGGTTTCTCAAACTGGGGTACACGAACCCCTAGTGACAATTTTTATAGTTCATCTACCACTGGGTACTCTAAAACTAGAGTTGGCCACACTGGTTTGCTCAGTGTTTATTTGTTTTATTTTGGCGGGGTTCGGGGTCCGCTGTCATCTAGAAACTTTAACAGGCGTACGTGGAGCCAGAAGTTTGAGATGCCCTGTTCTACAACCTACAACTTTGTAATAAACACTCCGTTCGTGCGTCGATACTCTATTGTATTGTATATCATGGTTGAAGCAATTTCGATTAATAGTTTTATGGTCGAGACACACCTACGCAATCGAGAACAGGTGTCCGTGTTGCCATGCAACTGTATTCGATAGTCCACGTGGCCATGAATATTAAACTTATTAATACATAAGCAGCCTATACACGTCCCACTGTAGGGCACAGGCCTTCTCTCAGGGAGAGAGTACAGGCCTAATCACCACGCGTGCCCACCGCGGATTGGCGATTTCAAGCGCTGGGGTATGTGAATAGCTCAGACACTCAGGTTTCCTAACGACGTTTTCCTTCACAGTTAGCGAGTGGTATTGCTACTTTAACTTCACAAATGCACATAACATAGAAAAAAAAATCATAGGTACATGCCCGCACTGGGAATCGAACCTGGGTCTCTCGCTTCCAAGTCCAATGTTCTACCCACTAGGCTACCACCGCTGTAACTTATTAATAATACCCGTCAATCTTTAATGTATAATAATTGTAAAGTAAAATACATTTTCATTTCAAATTAATTAATATTCACCTTGCGGTTGCAGCCTAGTGGGTAGCACATTGGACTCGGAAGCGAGAGACCCAGATTCGATCACCAGTGAGGGCATGTACCTATGACTTTGTTTCCTAAGCTGTGTACATTTGTGAAGTTATAGTAGCAATACCACTCGCTAACGGTGAAGGAAAACATTGTGAGGGAACCTGAGTGTCTGAGCTATTCATATAACTCAGCGCCTGAAATCGCCAATCCGCGATGGACACGCGTGGTGATTAAGCCCATACCTACTATCTCTCTGAGAGAAGCCCTGTGCCTTACAGTGGGACTTATATAGCCTGCTTATGGTTGGTACCTTAGTCAAAATGTCAAAACGAAAACGAGACATTTAAAATAATCTGGCGTTACGGTGATGTCATACATAACTTATCCATTTATCAATTTTATGCCGTACACTTAAGATGTTCTGGATACCACAGATTTCTTAGATTATTTGCTTCGTAAAATAATTGCAACTAGTTTCAATATTATTCCTGCGAGACCTTGGATATTTTAATTGGTGTTAGAAACCCGCTTTATACGAGCTCTCATTTCTAGATTAAGATTCATTTGAATTGCGTATTATTAAAAAACTTAGAAGAAGCAAGTAGTTCGTGCATCCTGAAAACTGAATACTTAGCTGGTAGCTTCTACTGACACATTTTTTATGTATTCTTTAAGTTTGTCCCTAAGATATTGATATTGTTTTTGGCACGAGCAAAAACAATATCTTATGATGTCACAAAATGTTGCTGCTCTCGGGGCTGTGTTCATCGTTTATTATGACATTTCGATGCACATTGCCTACTAATATTGTAGTTTTAAGAAACTCGGCCCTGGTCTGAATTTAAGCCATGAGTGGTCTGAATTGAACCCGACCAAAACATCATTATTCATTTCCTAAATAATCTTAGCAGCGGTTCAGGTTGACCGATTTTCGTATTTATCTCCATCGTAACACGAGGTGCCTCGGCAGGCTTTTCTTTGACATCAGCACGCCGATACGGTGACCGAATACCTGATGTGTCGCGCACTTCGGTTGCGTAAAAATCCACGGTTTTCGGAGTTTTTTTGCGTTCGGCGACTTTCATTTTCGTCTGACGGGAATGCTTATGAGCCTCGCTAGACGTTAACTGATGAATACGGAATGGCTACGGAGATTTATCCATTTCATACGTTTTTAGGGGAATTGGATTTTCCATGGTTGACGCCGAGACTGTTAGGTGGGATGGCGAGGGAATCGTGGAATGTTAGTTGAGTAATGATTCAGTCGATAAGTAAAACGAACCAGCTGGAAAGTAATTTATATATAAATAGAGAACAAAACAGAATATTTAATTTTATTTTATATGGTGTACAAAACAGATATAAAAGTAATAATATGACATGAGTACGAAGTTGTGGTCTAAAGCATGCACACACAACATTGCCACATGTAAATTTGAGTATCTTAATAAAGTATTAAATTTTAGGGATGAGCATTTTTTATAAAACCATACAACTCCATGAATTCAGGATTCTGCCTGAGTACCTCTTAGATTTAGCATAATGCGCGTTGAAGATTTCGACTTCCGAGCTAGTGGCCACAACTTCGTTATAGAGTCTCGTTATCGGATTGTAGTATGATGTGTTATTTTAGATAAATAGATAGAGAACACTTTATTGCACAGCCAGAAGAAAGAATTACAGTGAATTATTTCTTATATCTAAGTAACGGTATCCATTTTTATTGGCTTGACCTCGGTGATGGGCCGGACCGTATGTGATAAATGTCTGCAGCGGTTATCAGAGACCAATAACTCATCAGACGAGTAGGTTTCCTCACAACGTTTTCCCACAAGGATTCATGAAACACAGCACGTAGGTGGTAAACTCTGTTGCGGATAATATTGGAGTTATTTTTTGCTATGCAGAGCACTGGCAAGACCGGACAGCACCAGTCTCACCGGTTTGACCGCCGCCATTGCAGAAACGACGTAAAAGACCTCCCGTTTTACTTGAAAATGTCCTGTGTTTCCTCTTAAATTAAGGGTCAGTATCGCTCGCCAGGTGGTCCCCAAAGACCGTAAGAGAATCTAGTTCTTAAGCTAAGCTAGTCTGTCTGTCTGTCTGCAACCAGGCTGTATCTCAAGAACCGTGATAACAACAAATACTAAAAACAGAATAAAATAAATATTTAAGTGGGGCTCCCATACAACAAACGTGATGTTTTTGCCGTTTTTTGCTCGATATTAATAACGGCAATAGGTAGACGCTTGAAATATTCAAACGTTGCATAGACAATGGTACGGAACCCTTCGTGCGTGTGTCTGACTCGCACTTGGCTGGTTTTTTATTTCTTCTAGTCTCATTTCATTTACTTGCTCTGCCCGCTATTTTTTTCGGTGAGATAAAGATAAAAAGAGGCTTATGTCACATTTTGCCTCCTACTGTACACAAAAAATACGTTTATATTTTTACTGGCAAAAAATACGTTTATACTGGCAGGGGAGACCGGAGAGGTTGGTGTGACGGCGAAGATGCCTATGCTCAACAGTGCGCTATACTGCGTTCAACGAGTCGAACTCCTAGGGAACAAAATACTGGCATTTTGTTCACTTCATAGGTTAGGTTAGTGGCTATTGAAGGTCACGCGCATTAACCAATGGGCGATTGGACGATTTTCTTTGGGAGCTCGCTTCGTGGAATGGAGTATACATCCGTGGGCTGGATAGAAAGACATAGGGACTAGGGCGTGAAATTTAGAACTCATAATCAGCTTCAATATTAAGTGCACCAAATCCAGAGCGATTCCAATCGTCAAACTGTCAAATACCATAGGTACTAATTACTATCGCAAACGTCAGGAATCCTTCAGGATTTGGTGCGTATAATAAGGCCCCTGATTCTTCAATTCTAATCTTTCATGGGACGAATAGAAGTGTGGACTGAAAGAGGATGTAGTGACTAGGATTGAGAAAGGAATGTTGCGTTGGTTTGGATATATGGAGAGGATGAAGGAAGAAAGATTGACGAAACAAATATATCGAGCGAATGTGGGTGGAAGGGCTGGTAAGGGACGACCCAGGCGGACATACTTCGACCAAATAGAGAATGTATTAGCAAAGGGCAAGATAAAAGTACTCGAAACCAGCGTGCGTGCAAGCAACGACTAATTAATGTTGAGGAAGCGAAAGTGATCTGTCAGGATCGTGGCAAGTGGTAGTTCCTGGTCTCTGCCTACCCCTCTGGGATACAGGCGTGAGTTTATGTGTGTATGTATGTATGAATATAAGTTATTTAACGTCATTTATCATCTCTGCCCACTGTTGGACATACCGCCATTTTTCTGTTGCATCATCGTTCGCGGTCTCCGAGCACCGGCATTTATGAAGACATTGAGTTTTTTAATGGTCACATCTTCTACAACAGGGTTTCTCAAACTGGGGTACACGAACCCCTAGTGACAATTTTTATAGTTCATCTACCACTGGGTACTCTAAAACTAGAGTTGGCCACACTGGTTTGCTCAGTGTTTATTTGTTTTATTTTGGCGGGGTTCGGGGTCCGCTGTCATCTAGAAACTTTAACAGGCGTACGTGGAGCCAGAAGTTTGAGATGCCCTGTTCTACAACCTACAACTTTGTAATAAACACTCCGTTCGTGCGTCGATACTCTATTGTATTGTATATCATGGTTGAAGCAATTTCGATTAATAGTTTTATGGTCGAGACACACCTACGCAATCGAGAACAGGTGTCCGTGTTGCCATGCAACTGTATTCGATAGTCCACGTGGCCATGAATATTAAACTTATTAATACATAAGCAGCCTATACACGTCCCACTGTAGGGCACAGGCCTTCTCTCAGGGAGAGAGTACAGGCCTAATCACCACGCGTGCCCACCGCGGATTGGCGATTTCAAGCGCTGGGGTATGTGAATAGCTCAGACACTCAGGTTTCCTAACGACGTTTTCCTTCACAGTTAGCGAGTGGTATTGCTACTTTAACTTCACAAATGCACATAACATAGAAAAAAAAATCATAGGTACATGCCCGCACTGGGAATCGAACCTGGGTCTCTCGCTTCCAAGTCCAATGTTCTACCCACTAGGCTACCACCGCTGTAACTTATTAATAATACCCGTCAATCTTTAATGTATAATAATTGTAAAGTAAAATACATTTTCATTTCAAATTAATTAATATTCACCTTGCGGTTGCAGCCTAGTGGGTAGCACATTGGACTCGGAAGCGAGAGACCCAGATTCGATCACCAGTGAGGGCATGTACCTATGACTTTGTTTCCTAAGCTGTGTACATTTGTGAAGTTATAGTAGCAATACCACTCGCTAACGGTGAAGGAAAACATTGTGAGGGAACCTGAGTGTCTGAGCTATTCATATAACTCAGCGCCTGAAATCGCCAATCCGCGATGGACACGCGTGGTGATTAAGCCCATACCTACTATCTCTCTGAGAGAAGCCCTGTGCCTTACAGTGGGACTTATATAGCCTGCTTATGGTTGGTACCTTAGTCAAAATGTCAAAACGAAAACGAGACATTTAAAATAATCTGGCGTTACGGTGATGTCATACATAACTTATCCATTTATCAATTTTATGCCGTACACTTAAGATGTTCTGGATACCACAGATTTCTTAGATTATTTGCTTCGTAAAATAATTGCAACTAGTTTCAATATTATTCCTGCGAGACCTTGGATATTTTAATTGGTGTTAGAAACCCGCTTTATACGAGCTCTCATTTCTAGATTAAGATTCATTTGAATTGCGTATTATTAAAAAACTTAGAAGAAGCAAGTAGTTCGTGCATCCTGAAAACTGAATACTTAGCTGGTAGCTTCTACTGACACATTTTTTATGTATTCTTTAAGTTTGTCCCTAAGATATTGATATTGTTTTTGGCACGAGCAAAAACAATATCTTATGATGTCACAAAATGTTGCTGCTCTCGGGGCTGTGTTCATCGTTTATTATGACATTTCGATGCACATTGCCTACTAATATTGTAGTTTTAAGAAACTCGGCCCTGGTCTGAATTTAAGCCATGAGTGGTCTGAATTGAACCCGACCAAAACATCATTATTCATTTCCTAAATAATCTTAGCAGCGGTTCAGGTTGACCGATTTTCGTATTTATCTCCATCGTAACACGAGGTGCCTCGGCAGGCTTTTCTTTGACATCAGCACGCCGATACGGTGACCGAATACCTGATGTGTCGCGCACTTCGGTTGCGTAAAAATCCACGGTTTTCGGAGTTTTTTTGCGTTCGGCGACTTTCATTTTCGTCTGACGGGAATGCTTATGAGCCTCGCTAGACGTTAACTGATGAATACGGAATGGCTACGGAGATTTATCCATTTCATACGTTTTTAGGGGAATTGGATTTTCCATGGTTGACGCCGAGACTGTTAGGTGGGATGGCGAGGGAATCGTGGAATGTTAGTTGAGTAATGATTCAGTCGATAAGTAAAACGAACCAGCTGGAAAGTAATTTATATATAAATAGAGAACAAAACAGAATATTTAATTTTATTTTATATGGTGTACAAAACAGATATAAAAGTAATAATATGACATGAGTACGAAGTTGTGGTCTAAAGCATGCACACACAACATTGCCACATGTAAATTTGAGTATCTTAATAAAGTATTAAATTTTAGGGATGAGCATTTTTTATAAAACCATACAACTCCATGAATTCAGGATTCTGCCTGAGTACCTCTTAGATTTAGCATAATGCGCGTTGAAGATTTCGACTTCCGAGCTAGTGGCCACAACTTCGTTATAGAGTCTCGTTATCGGATTGTAGTATGATGTGTTATTTTAGATAAATAGATAGAGAACACTTTATTGCACAGCCAGAAGAAAGAATTACAGTGAATTATTTCTTATATCTAAGTAACGGTATCCATTTTTATTGGCTTGACCTCGGTGATGGGCCGGACCGTATGTGATAAATGTCTGCAGCGGTTATCAGAGACCAATAACTCATCAGACGAGTAGGTTTCCTCACAACGTTTTCCCACAAGGATTCATGAAACACAGCACGTAGGTGGTAAACTCTGTTGCGGATAATATTGGAGTTATTTTTTGCTATGCAGAGCACTGGCAAGACCGGACAGCACCAGTCTCACCGGTTTGACCGCCGCCATTGCAGAAACGACGTAAAAGACCTCCCGTTTTACTTGAAAATGTCCTGTGTTTCCTCTTAAATTAAGGGTCAGTATCGCTCGCCAGGTGGTCCCCAAAGACCGTAAGAGAATCTAGTTCTTAAGCTAAGTGAATTTAAAAGTGCCTTTTGGGTGAAAGGTGATAGGCCTTATGTTTAATGCAGCTGCGAAGGAGTGCGATGCTGATTATTGTCCGCGAGCAATATTCTCATAGCGTTACTACTACGGACCACTACATAAAGCTGACCTTTTAGTGGGATTATGTGGCTTATTGCGAGCGTGATAGAGTCGGCGAAGTGTTTTAGGTTGCGGCGCCTATTTCAAGTTGTAAAAGATTATCTCGGTGTTTGTGAATTTTGCCTCAAAGCTTGATACAGCGTGGAGAACAGATTTAGCTGAAAGGAATGTTCACGTTTCTGCGACCTGGACTGACCTATCAAGGGTTATTTCCTGGTCAATTTGTAGACAAATCTAACTTCAACTTCACTTCGGACAAGTAAAACACTCCATATTCGAATAACATAAATGCTATTCGAAGATGGTACTGAAGTATAGAAGTAAAACCTATATAAAAGAGAGTGCGTCAAGCTTTTGTACCTTAAAAGTAAGCAGGGAAGGTTTTCTTTTACTTTGAAAAGATATGTATTATAAACCTCCCCATAACTTATCATCTATATTATTTAGGAGATGTTTTGCTCAATGGCTCCACTGAAGAAGAAAATTGTTGTTGTTCTTTATTGGAATTTGAAAAATATAATAAGAGCACTCTTAAAGTGTTGAGAGCACTTTAAGAGTACTCTGAATTCTTAGTATTCATTATCCCTATTGTCATTTAAGCAAGAAATACCCTTTGACTGGCTATAGTTTAACCGCGCTACCAAGTTTAATAATAAGCGACTACGTGAAGTTTCATCATAATCATCATCAGCCATTTGACGCCCACTGCAGGACCCAGGCCTCCTCCGTGGTTTTCATAACCATGAAGGGTTTTGCCATAATCGCCACACTTGGCAGGGGGGTTGGCGATCGCAGTAAGCGGTTAGAATCTCAGGAAGACGCTGCTGCCCGTCTCCTGGTAAAGTATTTCCTTAGTCGCCTTCTACGACATCCACGGAAGGAAATGGAGTGACGCTATTCTAAATCCGACGCCACACGGAAGTTTAAACTATTGAAACTCGCATAAGGCATTTCAGTGCTGTCATTGAAAATATTATTTTTGGACCTTTTGTTCTTGCTTTCACAACAACTAGTTACATCATCATCATCATGTTCATCATTAACCCGTTGAGAACTACTGCTGAGTATACGGCTCTTCATGTTTATGCCAGTTGACATGGTCCTATGCCATACGTCACTACATAATGTACATAGTATTTGTATTTATTTAATACGGAGATATTACAGAAACATGCCACTTATTCTAAACTTAGGTGGTAAAAATATGAACTAAGCATGCATCCAAAAATATATCTCACTATGTACTTTATTATGAGTAAGTTTAAGGTGAGGGCGTGTATTGAGTAATTCATGAAGAGTACATGAATTATTTTACAGCAATAGTATGTGACACAACTTATAGAAACTAAATTAAAACATAATGAACGTTCATGTGGGGTCCTGAAGTGAGTGCACAACACAATATTTAAATCTTCCTGTTTCTCCCACACCAGCAAACCGCCAATATCAACAGCATGTCGTATCACCTTATAGGCCACGGTACAAACTTGTACTTTCTAATGACTTTGAAGTTGGAAGGGCAGACGACCAAAGAAAGAAAGAACGACGACGTTTATTGCAACAATTTAACACACCACAAGAAAGAAAAGGCATACCACACATATAGTAACACAACCAAATGCCAAATGATCATAATTTCCTTTTGTCCTTCAATCAACAATTAGCCTGTATTCGTCCGCTGCTGGAGGTAGGTCCCCCAATGCATGCCACTTATTTCTATCCTTGACTATCCTCATCCAGCCGTAGGTGGTGGGCGACCTACGCTACGTTTGCCAGCTCGTGTTCTTCGCTTGTGAACCTTTGGGGTACACGGGCTATTGGTTTTTGGCAGATGGACTAGCTCACTGCTTGTGCACCTGGCTGATCTTAGATAAGATTAGCTTTTGTGCTTAATGGACGCCATTTTGTCAGCTCAGGCAAAGAAATTTGTTTTTTTAAATATTTTATTTTATTTATTTAGTTTTAGGGAAGCCATTGACATTATATAACTTAATACTATTTAAAATAAATCAATCTATTTATATCTCGTTCAAAGTAGACCAATACGAAGCTACTATGCGTAGCTTCGTATTGGTCTAACTACTTTTGTAAGAAGTGTTATTTTGGCTTTTAAAGTTATTGGTGGCTATCACGGAATCATATTATATAGGCTTTGATGTATAAGTTTAAAATGATTTGAGAAAAGATGGTCAGAGTGGAGTTTTTTTCCCGCTCCCTTTTTCTCCACTACAAATACGGCCCGAAGGCAGCGGCAAACAGAATGTAAATTCTTTACGTTAAAATAAAAAAAAAGGAAAAATGATGGCAACTATGATCAGCCACGGTATTCTTTTCTATTTTAGATCTTAAAAACCTATTTAGAGGCTAAAAGTTCCACCCATGCCGGGACTTGAACCCGCGACCTCTGGCTAACCATGCCAGCGCTCTCCCAACTGAGCTAATGGGTAAGTGCAGACATCAGCAAAATTTCGAGCCTCGTTACAATCTTCTCTGTATTACGTAGAGGCAGCCACATCTAGCCGAAGCAATTTACATCCCCGAGTAACCCACTTTGCAGTTAGGTTTTTACAACGGAATGATATCGCTGTACCTACATAATTATGTTTTTTTGAGGACAATCAGCCTCTAAATAGGTTTTTAAAATTGTCCTCTACCTCTCATTGTATCTACTCAAAAAGTTTCAATTTTGGCTACCTGTAACTTTTCACCAATAAAATAAATCCAGGCTACTGGAATTAGCGGCAAAGGAATAGAATCACCCTGGATTAAGCGCAACTACTTAATGTCAAGTTTGAAACGCAAATTATAAATTTCCAATTTAAAAATTTCACCCGCACCGCATTTAAAAAGTTTGCTACTTTAAATATTTTACGCTGCGCTTGAGTGGAGCACGCTATTTACGACCAAGAGATTAATTTTAAACTTTTCGCGTCGTTTTTTTCGCTATAAAACCGGTGCACAATATGGTTTGGTGTTGTTTGTCATTTCGGACGGATATCCTGTGCTTTTATTACGGAGTTGGTACATATGAGAAATATACACGAGGTCCTGGTACAAAATTTCACGACACAGGTACGAGTAAGTTCGTTTTAAAATTCAAATCCAATGCATCAGCTGCTGGACATATTCCTATTTTTAGAATGAGTCCGAACCGTCGCCGAATGCTAAGCTACTCAAATATTTCGTACTATGGCCTAGATTCACTAGATTGCACTCTATCTAGTGCTTATGAAAGTAAAACTACACTTGACACCATTTCATTGTATTGTGATTGATAACATAACTGAGTATACTTCACGCATGTAGAGATGGAGATCTGTTGTCGAAAACCAATGGAATCCAAGAAAGTAGTTCCTCCAAGCAATGTATTAACGAACCATATTGTTCAGACTATTCGCAAAGCTATTGAGTTACATCACTTACAATATTTTGTGTGACCCTCCAAAGACTCGAGTTTTGGGTTATTGAACGGTACAAAAAAAAAACACTACAGACAGATGGTCGGAAAGGGACGGACCGTCAAACCCACCTGGCGTCTTTTGTTTGAGCTCTGAGCTCCCACAACCATTATATTGGGGATTCTCCTTGAGCCAGTGATACCGAGAGATACCATTTTTTATTCAAGTCCCACACTTATGGCAACCGCGATATGACTTACAGGAGGGTAAGTCAAGACTTTCGTATACTTAGTTATTACTCTACATGTAGTAATTCTAAGGTACACTATGAATTGTGCCACTGATAGTGAGATGTCAAAAATGGGAACGGCACAGATACCATAGTTAGTATTAAACCCTAGTAATATATGGGTTTTCCCGAAGATTGCTGATGCTATTCTTATCCTCTTCATAATAGCGGTCGATCTCTTTCCCATGTTGGACTTTGGATCGCTCTTATTGTAGAGGCACAGAGTCGAATACAGATTTATCAGTGTATACATGGGAATGCTTTCTACAACACTACAATATTTTGCGCGACCCGCCAACGAGGAATTTGGGTTTTTTATGTACTTGACTGATTTAGCAAAACTAAAACAAGGTTTTAGGAAAACTAGAAGTGTCTTTTCCATGGGATTTCATAGGAAAGAGCAACTTTTGCGGGGTCAACTTTAGTGCGGAGTAAAAAAATGTTTCGGAAACACCAGTACATTGATCAATTCATCATATTGAAGGCTTCGACATCAATAATCTGTAAGTAGGTTGTAAATGTGAAGAGCTACAATGGAATGTTTACGAGTATGACACTAACAAAGAGGTGAAAGCTATTGACAGATAAGTGTTCTTGTTTTGACCGCAGACGAATAACATAATTTTACTTTCACCTGCCAGTCGCCTTTTATTACCGCGTACACATTAGAAGTGCCAATATTTTAGAATAATACCTCAGTTTACATCATCATCAGCCATTTGACGCGCACTGCATGACATAGGCCTCCCTCATGGTTTTCTAACCATGAAAGGTTTTGCCGTAATCGCCACGATTGGCAGGCGGGTTGGCGATCGCAGTTTACATCGTGAGAAGACATCGCGAAAAAACCGGAGGGTCTAACCTTAGCGCTGGAAATCGTCAATCCTCAGTGAGAGAAGGCCTCTGACAGCTAAGGCCGGTATTGCAAGCAATGGGATATGTTTATGCTGTTTCAACAAAGCAACCGATATTCTGACCTTAGTGTTCAAAATCTTCGTCACGTCTAAAGTTTATGTCTCCCGTTCCACCGCAAACCGTCATATTTGATTCCGTTCATCTCCACCGCAGCCGCGTGTATTTGTGCTGCCTGGTAATTGCATTTCTGTAGTTCCCACCTTTATTACAGTTGGTGTAAGCTGAAACCAGACTGCTAGAGGCTCGTGGCGAACTATAGAATAAGTGGTTCGAAGTAACTGAAACGAGCACCTTTACAATACGGTATTTGACACGATCAACAATAAATTATTTCATATGCTCGATTAAAACAAAAATTACAAAATATCTCGGAAAATGTATATCTTTTAGTCAATTACTAGTTATTACAATTTTTAAATAGATTAAACATAAAAAGAGTGCTCTGAATTGTGACGTGATAAGCAAGTATTTTCATACAAAATTCCGTTTTAAAAGTAACTCATTTGATATTTTGTCAAATACCCAATTCTGTCGTAATGTTAACAGTACATAAGCAGCCTATAAACGTCCCACTGTAGGGCCCAGATCTTCTCACCATGTCACCAGTAATGGAACTGTTCTGAAATAGTGTACACAAGTAAAGGATGTGTAGAGAGAAACCAGGGCCTTTCATGAAGACTGCTGCTCAATGTACATCGTATTCGTCAAACTAAGCTATGAATTTTATTGTTATTTTATGAAACGTGGCCTAGGGCACTTACCGCGATCCCGCAAAACCTCTTTCAATTCAGTAGCTGCATTCACGCTCGCTGGTTTCGGGTACTTCTTATCTTGCCCTTCGCCAGAGTATAACTATACGTAGCACCATATAATTAAAAGCCGCGTGACAAAAGTGGCTGTCATAGCTACAATCTACCAAAAATCTTAAGGTACCAACGGTGCTTATAGCTCTAAACTTTTTGCCTCTCTCAAAACCTCAAGGTATTATATACGTAGATAGTTAGAAAACACTTTATTTTACAATTATATTCTTTTTTTTTTGTTGCACTAACCTGTGCTGAGGACGTAATACAGAGAAGTTTGTAAAGAGGCTCGAAATTTCGCCGATGCTTGCACTTGCCCATTAGCTCAGTTGGGAGAGCGCTGGCACGGTTAGCCAGAGGTTGCGGGTTCAAGTCCCGGCATGGGTGGAATTTTTAGCCTCTAAATAGGGTTTTAAAACTTTATTACACAACCAGAAGAAAGAATTACAAATGGTTTCTTATATTTAAGTATTACCTCAATTGCTTCAATCAATTTTTTAACCTTCGTTGTCAAAGGCTTGAAGGCCACAAGGCAAACGTCCATCTTAAACAGTCTGATTGCACCTCATGTGTGTCACATACCACCGTTCCTTCATTTATTTTACTAACCTATAAACTTTCCTCGGCACAGACATTCTTCCAGAGAGAGAGAGAGAGAGAGAGAGAGAGATGGGGGGTATGAGCACCTCCAGCAAATGGGCACTATCCTAATAAAAGTTTTGTTTTCTTTTTTTTTTGTTCTTAGCGTACCGTACCTCAAAAGGAAAAAACGGAATCCTTATAGGATCACTTTTTTACAGGATCACCGTCCGTCCGTCCGTCCGTCCGTCCGTCCGTCCGTCCGTCCGTCCGTCCATCCGTCTGTCTGTCTGTCTGTCTCTCTGTAACATGGAGGTAGCGAGTTGAAATTTAAACCATATACTCAAATTACTCAAGTCTAGTCCCTTGAAGCTGTGAAAAAGTTTATGCCGCAAACAAACGTATATTGCGGCATTTTGGCAATCAACATTTATATGGTACTTTCCGTGGACGTAGAACTATGAAATTTGGTAATTAATATCAAGATGTTTTCCTACACAATTAGCTAGATGTTTTGCTACTACAAATTCAGAGAAAACCAATAAGCTGGATTATCGCCTTAAAATTGTTCGTCTTGGCTTTAATAATATAATGACTGCAGGCGACGTTTAATTTGAGTGAATGTTCTGGGGAAATTAAAACTTTCGTTAATAATAAAGTTCTCGGGTATGTGGTGTTGACGTCTCCATTGTTGAAGTTAACAGACTTGACTTTACAAAACGTTTTGTTAAATATGCAAAAGATTGTATTAGATAAAACTTTTCACATTACGCTGAACAATGGGAGTTCTTAACATTCTTTAATGAGCCGAATAAAAAAGAGACAACAAATATACTGATCGATCAATGAATGCAATATGTGAGCAGACTTCACTATGCTCTAGAACTGATTTGTTGTGGCCGATTTTTCTTTATTGTTGTAAATAGTCATTCCAACCTCTACCCATTGAGCTCTCCTTAACGATGATGATGATTTAATAACTGCTTTACCCGAGGCAACATTAAACACTGTAATGACAGGGTTGGATACAAACAAAACAACACAATAATTGCTTTTGGTCGGCGTCTTCTTTTATTTTACAGCCGTAATTTTTTTTTCGAGTCGCGGTTTATAAAAGTGATTCTGATACACATTTGGTATTCTGATAAGACACTTTTCATTAATTACACATTTGTACAATTGCAAATTGCACAATTGGTTTTCTGATATGGAATTTTTCAAGAATTGCACATTTGAAAAATTACTCCGTAGGAACAGCCGTGGTACAGTTAGTAATGAAGGGGAGGCATTACATACATATATATATATATATATAAACACACGCCTGTATCCCAGAGGGGTAGGCAGAGACCAGGGACTGCCACTAGCCACGATCCTGACAGATCACTTTCGCTTCCTCAACATTCATTAGCCGTTGCATGCACGCACGCCGGTTTCGGGTGCTTTTTATCTTGGCCTTTGCTAATACATCGTCTATTTGGTTGAAATATGTCCACCTGGGACGTCTCTTACCGGTTCTTCCACCCACATTCGCTCGTTATGTTTTTTAGGGAAGTAATTACTATAATAATTAATAATTAAAGCTACAGTACTTTAGTATTACTCTTAGGTTATGCATGAAACACTCTTTCAATTGCTGAGGTTCGTAAATAATGACTGCCTCGTTGGCCTAGTGATTAACATGCTTGACTATCAATATAGAGGTCATAGGTTAGATTCCCACTGGAGGCCGCCGTACTTGATATGTACAAATGGCGTCAGTCTGAATGTATTTTCGTGTTTGTGATGCCCTTGCCTGGGCCTCGATTCTGTTAGTGCATTGTAGTATAATGACAGGTACACTGTCGGGTCACGTGACGTGTTTTTTCGTACCATTGACGCCTAGAAGGTTTGATGGGTGTGCCCGCGTAGACTTAAAGCAGCCATGAAATGAAAACCGCCATGTTCATGCAGTTGTCATGTTACTACAATACATTAACAGAATCTAGGCCCTGGTCACCTTAGCACAGGGTATCCTAGTTTTGACCAGGACATGTATTGTATTGTGTGAAGTTATTATTAATACCGGAGACACTGGGGTTCTCTCACGTCTACAATCCTCGCGTTTCGCGTTCGGCTCCTGTGGTGTTTATTCTAATACCTACTGTCTCTCTATCTCCGGGAGAAGGCCTATGCCCCTCAGTGGGACGTTTAGAGACTTTAGTTCTGGGTTAAGTTGTCGTGGTTCATATTTATCATATGTATCAGGCTGAATGAATATTTCTGATATTTGAGTCATATTCTGTGGTCTTATGTAGGTAAATCTTAATATAAATTGGGGGATATGTGGCGATACCTTTTGCCGTTAGTATTTGAATGGTGAGGTATTGCTCCATTGTTCTATCAATAGAAATTTGTTCTATAGGTAAAAGCGAGGCGTTGATTGGAGAGCTTGGTAGAAGGAAAAAGAAAAATTACACGAAAAAATTTAGTTACAATAAAATTCAGTACATCGCCAATCAACATTTACATGCGTGCATTCTAATCGTTTAAATTACGGTTGACTTTGCAACTAAAAATGTTAAGGATGATCTGCTGTCAACTGTACCTCTCCGGCCTCTACTTTAAGCTAATTACAGAGAGAGATAAAAGTAATTTAAACAGACCTTTCTGGAGAATTTAGCCAGTTGTTTCGGTGGTTTGAGGTTAGCATATTCCTAATTTGAAATTATGTGCGTAGGCCTCTTCATTAAACATACGGGCATTTGAAAAGGGTTCGCCCAGAATTAACGTCGCAGGACTTTTGCACTACGCGTTGGAAATCTCTATTTCTTACGACAGAAGAGCAAATTATCTAAGATGAAAGTGTACCATGCTAGTACTAACTTTGAGATTTTTGATTGATCTTTGATCTTTGAGAAGTTTTGCGTATACATTGTGTATGCGAACTTGAAAAACAATGGGTCAGAACTATCCTTTAAAGGTTTTTTTCCAATTTCTCGCATTATGTATTGCACTACTTATTGCAACATAATCTAGCTGTTTCTTATTACTATAGCAGATCACTTCCTCAACTCATCAATGAGCAACTTAGATACACCACAGGCTACATCTATGGTCCTGTTTTATTTATTTGATTTGTCTGTTGTGCATACAGTTTTCTTTCTGTTGTTGTGCATATTATGATACTGATCTGTTTATTTTGTTTTTGTGATGTGTCCTGTTGGCATAATAAATGTCTTTCTTTCTTGCATTCTATCTTTTAGAGGGTATCAGTCTTAGCCTGGGACTAGGTGATGCAATTGTGTCGTGTGTGTGGATACCATAGATTTTATTTTAAGTTTTGTAAACACCATCACTTCACGTATTTGCCTCTCTATCTACATATAAAACCGTGTAACCCATCAAAGTAACCCAGTCTATTTAATTACTTTCATGTCTCGACACCATTCGAGACCCACACGAAATCAGTAAATTAAAACGGATTGGTTTCGGTCAAAATGTTCATGTGATTACAGCCATTGTAGCTGGCGCAAGTAGATTGACTATCTTTAACATTAAATGCACGAAACCCGTATTCGTGTTAAGATAGTAATGCAGTTCGTGACTGTATTAAATATGACCGCAGCAGTTTGATCCCCAACTTTCTTGGCAACGGTACTTTCTTCAATACCTTAGCTATTGCAAAGGAAGGTCTAGATAGTTTGGTAGCTGAGACATGCGTCTTGTTAGCTACGTGTTTTGTTTGGATTATTAATAAGCGGCTTTGATATTCTAACGATAATTCTTTATCGAAACACGTGACAACACGGTCGCCGCCGGTTCGAGTCGACATTTCTAACAGAAATAGGAATTATAATAAAAATCTTACTGAACCGGTCGCAAAAGACATTCATTTCAATCTAGCGACGCCGACGTCGTAAACCATCCACGCGATCTTTGGGGACATTAACTTAGTTAGGATCAGTTTGCTTTATTGATTTTCATCTCGAGATGTCTCTTTCTCATTCCTTAAGGGCTCAATAGAGTAACATGCCAGCAAGGAATAAATTATAATACAAGAATATTCTTTATTGTAATTAAAATTTGGAAATCATTCAGTTTAACTCCTGAACTGCCCTCGCGTAATGGAACGTATAGGTGGGCCCATACTTAGTTGGACACAGATCTGTGTCGCGGCAGACGAGTGGCTTCTAACAGTAGTAGTAGCGCCACCAAGAGAAGAATAACGTATCTTCTTTTACAGATGATTTTTGTAAAAAGTGTCAGTAGGTATAATATCTCAATCACGTTACTAGTAATTTTAAGGAAATTATTATAGCCTTGAATCTAAGACAGAAAACCCAGTAGTTGATGGCATTAACGCCAAAAGCGGCCGTTTTTGGATAAAATGCTATCTAGCCTTTTAATATATTTTGTTTTCTGGTGTGTACAATAAAGTGTTCTAATGTAATCTAGTCCCAGGTCCGTGATCCTAGGTCCCGGTTAAAATCACTATTAACATGATTGAAAGATGGTACTGACACTTTTTGCAAAAACGATCTGTAAAAATAGACATGATTTTTTTTTCCTATGTGGCGCTAGTATTACTCTAAGGAGTCCCTTAAACTGAATGATTTCCAAATTCGAATTATAGTAAAGAATATTCTTATCTTCTGATTCTTTTCCTGGGTGGCGCTAGTGTTCTAAGCCCCTTAAGGAATAAGAAAGATACATCTCGAGACGAAAATCAATAAAGCAAACGGATCCTTACTCGTGTTACTCTATGGAGCCCCTTAAGCTGAATGATTTCCGAATTGGAATCCCGATTCGGGTGATTCGACAAAACGCATTAAATTAACACAAAGTCTATGTCAAGTTACACACATGTGAAAGTGTTTCGCTTTGTTTATTTACCTATCCACTTGTTTTAAATGTCAGCCCCGCGCCTGTCGTAGCGAAAAATGGTGCACCGAGGGTGTGATGATTTCACGGTATTCCCAATGCGGTTGCCTGATCTATTTCTGAATTAGGAAGACCAGTGGCTGACCTAAATATTTAAAACTAGACTTGGGCTTTTGCATCTACGTAATGAGATGATTTATACAGTCGAGCGTCCAGTGGCACCGTCACTAACACTAGATGGGTGAAGAAACCACTCGGAAGCTGCAGTGCCTGGAACATTGTTTTTTAGATGGAGTAGGCTTGCCCAGCACCTAAACCATCCTGAAAGCTAAGTTGGCCTGGCCCACAGGAAAGACAAGTCAATACGTGCGGAGCCAACCAAGTCGCGGGTTTCCTCACGATGTAGTTACGTACATCTGCGAATTTGTAGTAGCACACGCTAACGGTGAAGGAGTAAGTCTGCTGGAGTAACAGCCATACGTGCTGGAGTTTGTGGATGCGGCCAGACCACGGGCGATTCTCCTCGAAAACCCGAAGACGCTTCGGGAGGCCTGCAGCGAAACCCCGAAACTACTGGCGATCTTGGAGGAACTGGAGTGGTAGGAATCGATTAATCCTTCTCAAACACGCTATGAAGTTGGGGACAGTTCGAAGAATCACAAATGAAATTCGGAAATCATTCAGTTCAAGCAATGGAATAGAGGGGTTTCTACACGAAAATCAATAAAGCAAACAGATCCTAACTAAATTAATGTCCCCAATTTACAGTTTGAATGGCTTTGTTCAATGCACGCATTGGAAGTTGAGTAACTCTCATAACTCTCTCTCTTTTTAACTCTCATCGCCAAAAATACCAACAGTTATTCGCTTAGGACTCTGCTCATTTTGAACCAACCTCCGGCGCTTTCGTTTGTTCGTTCCGATGTTTACGCAGCGCTTCAAAGTAAGCAAACCTAACCTAACCCAACTCCGCGCTTCGACTTAAGCGGGCAACTTCGAATACCTTCATAACTCCATCCTGACCTCCTGGGATCCCCGTCAATACAATATTTCTTCCAAGGCGCCAATAATCTCTTATGACACGTAGGCACATCCCATCCTTGTCGCACCGCTCTGGCTAAGTGCGGTATAAATACGCCCGTGCCACCGATAAATTCCTAGTCTACCCTCCGTTTTGTAGTTCCGTAACACCCCACTTATAGGGTCCCTCACAATAAGTCAAGTCCTAAGCAAAGATGGGGTCCGTACTGCAAAGAGCACCCTATTTCCAGATGTAGATATGTATTGGAAGGGAGATTTTATGGTTCTTTTGTCCGATTGAATCCTTATTGAGTCGGGGTTGGGTTTGCGTAGTATCGACGCGATGGTGTTTTTATTGACGTCCGTCTCGGGTGTTTTAGTTACGGAGTTGTCGTGTGCTGCAGTTAGGGATTGTGTGTTTTTTAAATGTCAGTAGTATAAGGGCGATGCGATGTAGTGGTGGTGGAGTGTCGAGATCAGAAATGGTTATGTTAAAAAAGCGGGTGGGGCTGTGTCGGGTAACGCGAATGTCTATAAGTAAGCGTTAAGTATTTTTTCAGGCGGTGGTAGCCTAGTGGGTAGAACATTGGACTCGGAAGCGGGAGGCCCAGGCTCGATTCCCAGTGCGGGCATGTACATGTGACTTTGTTTTCTAAGTTACGTACACTTTGTGAAGTTATAGTAGCAATACCACTCGCTAACTGTGAAGGAAAACATCGTGAGGAAACCTGAGTGTCTGAGCTATTCATATACCTTACCGCTTGAAATCGCCAATCCGCGGTGGGCACGCGTGGTGATTAAGCCCATACTCTCTCCCTGAGAGAAAGCCTGTGCCCTACAGAGGGACGTATATAGGCTGCTTATGCTAAGTATTTTTTTGCTCAAACTGCTCAATGCGCCATCTAACGGCACGAGCCAAGAGGATCTGAGCAATGGCGATGCTCTACTCAACGTTATATAAATGAATTGCAGCCGACATGTAGTTACAGAGTTACTGGACTCGTCGAGGCGACATGTTTTCGTTGCATGCTGTTTTTGCAAGTGCCCCCTACTATCTAACTGAAAGACGTTTCGCGTCAAAAATCTATTTGTAAAATCGCACCGTGATGGCCAGAATGTATTGCTCGACAAACTGAAATAACACTTGACAAGCTGCAAAATAATAAATAGTTGCTTAGATAGAGAACAACTTACTGCACACCGGAATTGGATTTACAAGTATATTCTCATACAAATAGGGCACTGGTATAATAGTCACCACTTTAAATTTAACCTTATCGCCTAAACAAATGAGACGTTATTACTGCCCATGCCGGATTAAAGATTAACACGCTACGCTTGAGTACCAAAACGGAGGTCGTGGGTTCGATTCCCATTCCCATTACTTTGTACAAATGGCCTCAGTCTGGGTGCGTTACCATGCTCGTGATGAACTTGTCCTGTTACCATAGCACTGGGTATCCTAATTTGGGACCATCTTGGGTACGTCACGGTAACCGATACCGCCGAAAGAGACGTACCGTCTGTCACTGTCACTAATGGCATGCCATTGTGGCATGCCACAAGCCACCTTATTAAAACGTCGTCAAGACATTAATTTGTTTGAAAGATTTCTTCCTCGAATGCGTAAATAAAGAGGCATCGTTACTCAGAGACGTGTCTTTGATATGGTGAGACAATTATTTGACAATTCTCTTTAGGGGCTCCAGGAAGTAACATATTGTTTTTTTACAGATCGGATTTGAGAAAAGTGTGTACCTCCTGCGAAATGCGCCCCTCACGCGAGCTCTTTGCACACTCAATTCTGTCAGTGAAACAGTAGATATCTTCTGTTGTTCTCTGAATGAGTTCACAAAGACTACTCTTTTTGTTCTCTGAATAAGTTTTGTGAACTATTTTTATTTTATTTTACAAGTAAAGTGCTGTAAGTAGTGTGTATTGTTTATAATTATTTAATTATTCTTGTTTTTGTGTGTGTGCTTCACTATTGTATTAGGAATTTATCCTGTTAAAATAGTAAGCTTTAAGAAAAATAAAAAATAACAATTTCTCAATCATTTTAATAGTGTTTTTTAAGACCCATGGCCGTGAACCTAAGGCACAAAACCTAGGACTAGATAGGATCAACGCCTAAAACGGCCGTTTTTGCCATAAATGCTATCTGGTCCCAGGTTCGAGATCCTAGGTTCTATGTCGTTGGGTTCTAAAAATTACTGTTAACACGATTGAGAGATTGTACAGACACTTTTTGCAAAGTCGGTCTGTATAAAAAGATATATATATTTTTTCATTGGTGGCGCTAGTTAGCCCACTAGATCCCTTTAAATGTTCAACTCAATTCAATATTTTTATTACGGAAAAAGTAAATAGTATTACAGAATAGATATATTTTCCATGGACAGAGATCCAGCGCCTCAGCATAGGGCTGTCTGTACTATTTACGATGAAATTAAGTAGGACGGTTGACGCTGTCGGGAACCCGGCGGCGCATCAGAGCACATTTATATAAAACACTGTATATATCTTCAATGAGCGTTTTAATTTTTTTATGCTCCATAAAAACTAAAAAAAAAAAATTCAAAACACTATTCGAAGTAACGCAGATATCCGCAGACTTATTGAGCGTTACAAGTAAAACTGGGTGTACGTTTCAAAATCTAGATCACTTGGAGAAAAAACGGACAAAAAACTCCAAACTTAGTCTTTTCAAATTATGTTCCTTAATTAACAGAGTTTGCATATTTTCATCATCATCATCATTCAGCCACAAGAAGTCCACTGCTGGACATAGGCCTCCTCCATGGATTTCCAAAAAGACCGGTTAGAAGCGGCCTGCATCCAGCGTCTTCCTGCCTTGCATATTTTAATCTTCTAAAATCAAGTACTAATGCATTGAACTGTTTTAAATTCCACCTAAATAATCCTTAATGCTATAGTAGCCGTTTTGGCACAAAGTGCGCTTTACATATTTTTTTAACCGCACTTCTGGCAAGCTTGTTATATCCTCAGGGATCTTATCGTAGAAACGTATACAATGCCCCGTAAAGGATGTATTAACCTTTGCCAGCCAAAACCTTGGGAACGAACTTTATGTTTATTTCTAGTATTTTACATTGTGTTGGCTACCTACAGTTTTAAAATCACTGATACTTTTCCTGAAGTAATAATACATAATATTCTCATACATATACTGACTAGCAACTTTACTGTCAGGATGTTATGTAGTTTCTTTAAAGAAATCTCCTCTCTTCTGTAAGACGAAGATAGTCTTAATGTCTGCTGCCTTCTAGCTAAAACGCTGATAAAAGCATTAAGAAAGGAAAATGATCAAAAACTGGTGACACTATTTAGATTTTAGCGATACAGCCAATAATCAAGATCCTTTATTGATTAGCTGTGAATGTAATAATTAGCTGTGAAAAAATGCCTTTGATGCGCAACTATGAGAGGATAAATACTTCATAGTTTGTGATAAAGTATGCGATATATTTTTTTTGTGAACATGCCAAATATTTCTCGATGTGCAGCTAAATTTCATAAAGTAGGTACATGTCTATTTGCGCGTTGATCCTAGATTTCAAGAAACAAACTTCGGAAAAAAAAGCAACCACCTCGAGGTGAGATTCCTTAGACAGCTAAACAACTGCAAGGTTTTTGTTTATAAAATAATTATAATAACTTTCACGCAACACAATCACTTGTCCTGGTCCCAAACTAGGATGCCCTGTGCTATGGTAATCAGGCAAGGACATCACAAACATGGCAATACACTCAGACTGAAGCTATTTGTACAAATGTACGTCGGCCCCCAGTGTGAATTGAACCCACGACCTCCGGCATGGTAATCAGACGTGATACAGCTAGACCAAGGAGGCAGTCACTATTGACAGTCTAATCTGTGTAACCTTTTTTTGTTATGTAGCCTGTATACGTCCCACTGCAGGGCACAGGCCTTCTCTCAGAGAGAATCGTGGATTGGCAATGTTTCTGAGTACCGCGTGAAAAGAGTAGCTGTCATAGCTAGAATGTGGATAACGTGGAGCATGTTGTCTCGCTCACACAATTTAATGTTTTTAATATTGTAATAATATGAGTAAACTTTCATAAATGTGGTCTGAGGGTTTGGTGGATAATTAAATTGCGCAGATTCAAGGCATATTTTTCTTATCATGTACTAAGTTTTTCATTGAGAAAATTTGATTCGAAAATTAATAATTTTGGAAATAGGTACTTCTATCAAACTCTCAGACCACATTTATCAATAGTTTACTCACAGAACAGAGATGTTCTGTGGTTTACTCATTTTATTACAATAATTAAAAATGTTACATTGTGCGAGCGGGGCAGCATGCTGCACGTAAGAGCAGCCTTAATAGAGTATGTTTGCGGCATCCGTATTCAGAGTACTAATTTGAATAATATCTTTCCGACTCAAGACCTTTGCAGGCAATCGACTGTAAGGAACTTAATGTGAAAAGTCGGTCAGTCGTTAAAATTCCTGGCGTGAATGGGAGGATCTTAATCCGTTAACGTCTAGTCAGGTAGAAATGGCGTCAGAATATCCCTTGGGATTAAACGCGCAAGCCGGATGGCCAGGTACTAATCCAGTTTTTGTAAATCTGTTAAGATTGCAGGAACGAGCCCTAGTGAAAGTTGAGGTCCGTTCGATAAGCTGCTATCGGACTCTACTACTAAGCCTCCCCTACCAGTGTGTCTGTCTTTAAAGGTCATTTTCGCATAATTTACCTATGTTACGAGTGAATTTTATTTCATTACAAGGTGAAGAAATAGATACAAGTATAGTTAAACATTTGAAAACAAACAGTTACAAATAAAATGTCATGTAATATGTGACTTTACAACCACAATGCAAAGGTTTACCAGCTACCGATTGTACTCTGTAATGGACAGACAAATCTATCATAAGAAATGAAAAAAAAACAGGCAAGACAAAACAAAAATACACCCATAATAAATTATAACTTCCACACGACACAATCACTTGTCCTGGTCCTAAACAAGGCTACCTGTAAACATATTCTGTAAACATTCCAAAGAGACACTGTAAAGTAATCTGAAATAGCTATCTTTTTAATCCAAAGTAAGACCAAAGACTAAACTCTGTCGTTTGTGTGTAAATAAGGTGTGTTATTCTAAAAACATCTTTAAAATTAATTATTTATTTGTGCGTTTTTTTTTACGAACAGTTGAAAAGGAAGACGTAATTACTGGATATAGTCTTTACTGGATAGGGTCGGCTCCTTGTTCCATTCAGTGCCGCGGGCAGGTATCCGCTGCGACCCGATTTCTTCATACAAGAACTGGACCGGGTGCATGCCCTAACTGCATAGACTGGCACCCATACGGGGAAATATCAATTAAATCATACCTATCTTAGAAGAGGGTCTCGAAAATTCTGGCTAAAACTGGCTACGTCACCTCGTTGGGTAGAGAAGCACATTCTATGATTTGCCTCTTAGTTGTAGCGTAAATACCAATCAAATACTTACTTCTTCCTTCCTTCTTGTCCAGTCCTTTAACTTACTTACTTTAAATAAGTTTTTTAAAGTAAGTAATTTTTAAACCTACTAACATAGTTTGTACTTCTAGTTTAGTTTTAGTATTTAAGGCTACTAACAACTATGGATCTCTGTTCTATCCGAAATAAATGTTTATTATTATTATTTAACTCCTAGGGGAGCATAGGGCCTCAAACACAGATTTCCACTTCCGACGGTGGTTCGCCTCTTGGGCTATAGAGATCGTTTACTTGAATAAACCTTTAGATTCGCGCATAATTTTACTGTTAACTCAATCGTAATATCGCTGCACGTGTACTTTTGAACTAATATTTTTTACAATTCCATTGAGATTCAAACATTTTTGACGGTGTCACTAAATAAAGAGAAGACCATATTTTTGCGCGCCAGATTTTGATAAAACACCTTTTCATAACGCTGAGATAAACTATTATAGGTGCTCCGGAACTTTGCGAAATTCACTTTGGTCCTGTTTACAAACTCTGGCAGTACGATTGTGCGAAAGTTTTGCTTTTAACTCTGGGATGTGGGTGCTAAACAAAGCCTTATACAGGTGGCTTTATTTAGTTGAGCACCTTTTATAATTATTGTCTATTGTCTTGTGCAATTTTATTGCAGCCGTGGAATTGGCTGTATATACCTTCCGTGCTTACTTATTAACGTTGGCTAAGGGCTACAGCGTTTATAAAATAACATTGAAATTAGCAGCGGTGGTGGCCCAGTAGGTAGAACATTGGACTCGGAAGCGAGAGACCCAAGTTCGATTTCCAGTGCGGGCGTGTGACTTATGACTTTGTTTTCTAAGTTATGTACATCTGTGAAGTTATAGAAGCAATACCACTCGCTAACTGTGAAGGAAAAGATCGTGAGGAAACCTGAGCGTCTCAGCTATTCACATACCTCAGCGCTTGAAATCGCCAATCCGGGGTGGACACGCGTGGCGATTAAGCCCATACTCACTCCTGAGAGAAGGCCTGTGCGGTACAGTGGGACATATAGGCTGCTTATATGGAAATTAACACGTGGTCGAATTCGTTGATTGTTCGTTCGTAAGTAAAATAATTAAGTGACTGGGAACCGATTATAAGTGGATTCTGAACATCGTGTTTATACTTTTATGCCTGGTCCCAAACTAGGATTCCCTGTGCTACCCGTAATGTACCCGTAAAGTACTGTCGACCGTACTACTCGAAGTTCAGAACAAATTCTGCTAGTCACCAGCTTTCTCGCCTAACCGGTTCGGTTACAAACCTACGATAATGACCATTTCATGTTTTGTTGAGAAATTAGATTACTAGACTCTACCAGAACAGGCAAGAGGTGACGTAAGAGGTGCTGGTAATATATTGTCTTTTCGTCATTTAGTACAATCCATGGCACTCCCCATGGAGCCTCTGATAGAGCGGTGGTAGAGCAGCGGTAGAACGCCGGCCTCACATTCGGGAGGTCGTGGGTTCGGATACCGGCATTTTTTATAAGTTACGTATATTTGTGAAGTTGTAGTAGCAATACCTCTGGCTAACTGTGTAGGAAAACATCTTGAGGAAACCTTAGTGTCTGAGGTGTTGACATACCTCAGCGCTTGCTACATACAATGGCCCCACTAGTTCGGAAATCTCAGGTTTAACTGGAGCACTCACCATATATTTTGAAGATGAATTCCAAGATTTCATTTTGATTTGAAACCTCAAAATATAATACCTAATGTGATGCAGATAATCCGTCCAACTGCAGGGCACTTCAGGCTCTCAGGTTTTCTCACGATGCTTTTCCTTCACCGTTAGCGAGTGGTGTTGCTAATACAAATTCACAAATGTACCTTAATCAATAAATCCAATTGTATTCATCCACTGCTGGACATAGTCCTCCCCCAAGGAACGCCACTTTCTTTCTGTCCTCAGCCAGGGATATCGATACCTACAGCATTTAAATTAAAACTAACATGTAGGTACCCTTTTCTTGTACAAAGGTGTTACCACTGAATTTGAAAATGCTCTCAAATAAATATTGCATGAGTCATCATCATCATTATCAGCCATTTGACGCCCACTGCAGGACATAGGCCTCTCTCATGGTTTTCATAACCATGAGGGGTTTTGCCATAATTGTATGAGTACGATTATGGCAAAACCCCTCATGGTTATGAAAATTCATTCATAATACCAATGTTCTGATTACCAGTGAATACCTGTTATTACTCGTATTGTCTTTGACTTTAATCATCTTCAATTCACTCGAATCTAGCGACAAATACGGTTCTTTTTTGAATAGGTACTTAGTTTAATTGAGCTAATAGTTTTAATCGAAACTATTAAAACAAACCGTATTTATCGCTATATTCGAGTAAATAGTCGGGCTCGAGCACGACGTTGACAACCATTCCGAACATGTCGCTGCTTCATAATAAGGGTCCTGATCTTGAAATTCCTTCTTTCGCATTTCACAAAACATATTCCGTCGCACCCTCTAATCTACACTCACACGAACACGAACTAATCTTGATTCATCTCAGACACACGCACACTAAAAACAATTAAGCAGAAAGCAGAACATCAGTGGTATACGATATGATATCAGACGACAACGCGGAGAGGATTAACTAAAGGATTCCCTCCCGTCTCTCCAAAGATGAAATTAAAAAGGACTAGGATTAAACAATCCTTAAAACGCTTCAAATGACTAGCAGGATGCACTTACTTCGGCTGCTCGCCGTGAGCATAAATAAGTTCCTAGTCTGATGAGTTGTTCAAGGGAGTGTCGCTTAGGACGATGAATTATGCAAAGCCGGGTAGCTGAGGCTCTTTAGAAGGATAGAATGGACAGAAGATCTATTTTTGATTGAACTTGGGCTTACTTTTGTTGTGGGACCAAACAACATTACTAAACCAAACAACCAAATAATACGACCCAAATATGTTTCTATGACATTTTGTTTTATTTGAATTATAATTGTATATTCTTATTTTTATATACCTCTGTCTGAAATTTGATTGTTTTTTTCCGTGGACCTCAGAGTCGTCCCTTTAATTCGATTTGCTGACTGTACCTACATAGTAAGTGAGTTAAGATGAGTAGTCCCTTTACATGTTGCTTCTGTAGCGAAGGTGCTTGAGTGCCGGTATTATACAGAACCCTACCTGTTACGACATAAACTCACGCCTGTATCCCGGAGGGGTAGGCAGAGACCAGGGTCTGCCACTTGCCACGATCCTGACGGACCTCTTCCGCTTCATCAACGTTTATTTGTCGTTTCATTAGTTATATAGTTGAGTCTAGACGTTAATAGGTAGTAGGAAAAAAATCGTCACGTGACCCAACCATGTATCTATCGTTGGACTATGCACTAACAGAATTAAGACCCCGAGTCTCTGCAAATATACCAGATGCACATTGCACATCAAAACAGTGGGGCCGCTAATCAGCACCCTTTTTCACACTGCACATTTTGTTGTGGGCTAACCTACTTTGGTGTTTGATATCACCCATTTAAATGAAATATGCGGGTTAATATTTATTAATGCTAGCTTTTGCCCGCGACTTTTTCGGCACGGAATGAGTAATTTCCGAGATGAAAAGTATCCTATGTTCTTTCCCGGGACTCAAAATATCTCCATACCAAATTTCATCTAAATCCGTTCAGCCGTCATTGCGTGGTTGAGTAACAAACATCCAAACATCGTCACAAACTTTCACATTTATCATATAGTATTCAAATGTATTTTATCGAGATATCAAAGCGAGACTGGACTGGTACAAATAAGGTTTGTGTTTCCACTTAGGCATCTAGTACACGGCACGTCGCGAACGACAGTGTCAACCGTCGTCGACGCGGTTATTCGACGCTGACTTGTCGGCGACTGCCGTCGACGAGTGTCGACGGCTGCAGTTGGCACTGTTCGTTCGCAACGTGCCGCCGGTGTATAAGCGCCCTTAGACATTTCAAGGTAATCGCGTCACAGCACCACTGATTTTTTTAAATGATTTTAATTGTTTTGTTATGCCAACGCTACTTTTCTTACTGTAGTGACACAGAAAAGCGGGCGTGGTAGTGTTATTGACTTTACTGTGTTATCACTTCACTCTAATAAGAAAAGTCGCGTTAGCATAACAAAAACATTGAAATAGTAAAAAAAAAGTAAATAAAGTTTACAATTTCCGTGATATATTATAAATGAGATTCTTAATTATATTGTTCCATTGCCTGTAGAGTCGACAGCAAGGGTAACACGCATATAACATAACCAACAAAATATACAATTGAGTCGCGGTCATATTATTATGAACCCATTTTTTATATCAAGCAGCCAAGGATGTTACTTGCAAGCAGCCTATATACGTCGCACTGTAGGGCACAAGCCTTCTCTCAGAGAGAGAGTGTGGGCTTAATCACCACGCGTGCCCACCGCAGATTGGCGATTTCAAGCGCTGAGGTATGTGAATAGCTCAGACACTCAGGTTTCCTCACGATGTTTTCCTTCACAGTTTGCGAATGGTATTGCTACTATAACTTCCCAAATGTACATAACTTAGATGCCCGCACTGGGAATCGAACCTGGGTCTCTCGCTTCCGAGTCCAATGTTCTACCCACTAGGCTACCACCGCTCTTGAACCCATAATGTCGTTAAATACTTTGTTTAACCCATAATGTCGTTAAACACAGTGCCACAAAAAACCCAATTTGGCTCGACGAACTTTTTCGCAAAATTATGTTTATTTAAACCGTTTTTCGGGCCAACTCGAGCGTTGTAAAGCTTGCCCATTCTTTCATTACATTTCCTGGGAAAAAGGGGAATTCTTCTCATTCCGGATTCTATTAAGGGATCCCTATTAATTTGATTCATCGGAAACGGGGGCGAGTGTGGATTTATTCCGGTTTAACGCTCATTGTCGTTTCAAGAGAGACTTTAGCCGGATTTTCGGTAAATTAGTAAAGCGGTTACGTGGCTTTAATATTGAACCAAATCCGAAATGTGTGTTGAAAAATTATTGAAAAAATGAAATACTAAACAAAAAATCAGGTAAGCTATGTCGGGTTATACGGCCGTTGGCTTAACGTGAAACGTCTGTATGAGTTAATTTTTAACTCAAACTGTGCAATGTACTACGCGGCACCGGGGCCATCTAGCGGCACGAGTCAAAAGTATCTAAGTAATAGCTACTTTGCTCTACTCGACGATATATAAATGAATTGCACGTCGTTACAGAGCTACTGCTTTCGCCGAGGCGACGTGTTTTCGTTGCATGCGGTTTTAGCAGCTGACCCCCTACTACTGAACAGCAAGACGTTTCACATAAAAAAAATTAAAAGTCGTAGAGGCAAAGTTGTTGTAAATGACAAAATATTCTAATTGTGTTTTAGGTTTATAAGACGTAGAAATAAGTTATACTGGCTTAAATCTGGGTGGTTTGAAAGCCGCGGCTATGTCATTACTGATTCAAAATTGCATCTATTTAGACTATTACTTTTAAATATAGACGTAAATAAAAAAAAATTGTTGACAAATCTTGTTTAAAAAAATGCGCAAACAATTAGTAGGTACCGCCTCTCCGTCTAACAGAACAATGACCCGCGGACCCGCGGCACGCACGCATCGCTCTGGATGGCTACTAATGGTTCTAATAGATTCAAGTTTGTGTCGATAGGTTTTTGAAAAGTGCGTTTATTTAAAAAACAGAGTAGCGTATTCGATAGCTATTTTCAGGCACGTTCAATTTGCTTTCTTTCAAACCAGCCAAAATTTATGGTGTATTTTTAAGAACCCTTTACTCTCTTGGGAATAAAAGGTTATTCATATTATTACAAACTCTATATTGTACAAAAGAAAGTGTACGAAAGCCACTATATTTCTAACCCTTGATTATCTTTTGTTTCCAGATGTTGACGGCTTCTGAATGGCCTAACACACTAAGACCTCTTCTCATGGTAAGTTTAAACCCTGTTATTTCATAATATATTTGCTCATAGTAAATGGTAACAATGTAAGAAGTACAGTCAAAGACAATTACTGTCCTTGACTGTAACTTGCAACACTGTAACGTGCAACTTACGGGGAAAAATCCATCGCATACCATAACTTGCACTTTAGATACTTCAAAGAACTAGATTTTCAATTCACTCACTCACTCACTCACGAGTCAAGGGATTGTATTATTGCATAATCACTCTCAGGCTCTTGCATGCGATGCGTAAATACGAGGCAAAGCGATTTCGTTTCACGCTGTTCTAAGTCTACGCGCGCCTACGTATCAAGCCTTCTAGGCGTGAATTGTGTGAGAGAACACATAACGTGACCAGACCAGCAGCAGGGTCGAGTTTCATAAAGGTACAATTCGTAGTTTATTATAAAAAAATCGAGTTAGATTGGGTAGAAGTGTCTGCATTTTATTCTATGGGTTAAGCAACTTTATAATGTAATGCAACTTCGAATTTTCAGTTTATATGCGTATACTGTTTTTATATCTGTTTATATTTATTATGTATTATAAAGTTACAATGTAAATATTTACTTATTTATTATTGGTTATTAGCCAGCTTATATAATTTTAGTTGAAGTAAATCGTCTTATCCGACTATTTCGTAAGCCTACTAGTTAATTTCTTGCACCACCCTGTGGTTGACTGCTACAAAATGCTTATAGCATAAGTCCGCCATAATGCATTTGTATTTTTTAGAAATAGAAATAGAAAGCATTTATTGTCATATTACGACAAAGGGTCGAGGCTCAGCATTATGCAACCAAGTCAACGCAGTGATCTTGGCAGCGCTGATTTTTAGCCACTTTTTTACTGTATTAATAATAATAATAAACCATGAATTGTAGTTTTATGAAAGCCCTGATCAACCTTCACATTTTTGTTGAAAAGCCATCTTTAACGTAACTGATTAGAGAGCATGTATCTAAAGGTTAATGTGCTGTCGACTGTACTATAATGCAGCAACAGAATCGAGGCCCAGGTTCGCCAGTGGGGTCAACTGTACTTACACTTGAAGACACTGTGCAGGCGCGCACGTGCGCTCTAAATTTGGAGCGCGCCGAAACAGATCCGCAGGGTCAATGGCTTCCAGACGATCGATCTAATCGGCATAAATCTATTGCCGAAGAAATGCAAGATCACAGGCCCTACCGTGAGTTGACTGAGCGTATAAAATGTTAACGGTATGAAAGTTCGATGATAAGTTCTAGTCTTACCTAACTTACTTCCGGAATCACGTACTTCTTGTAGGAGGAGTCCGACCGGTTTCGTATGAGAATTGATTTGAATTGATGATGATTGGAAAGTTTTAGTTAAAAACAAGTACAAGCTTTGCCAGTTGTTCAGACTAAAACTCTCAATGTCTAAGTTAATGTATTTCCCTAGGTTTACGTAAGTTTATTATTGTATTTAATCTTCTTCTTGCACTACCCGTCGCCAGTCTCTTCAAAACCAAAGGTTTGCTGGAAGAGAATGCTTCTTGCATTAAGCACGCCCTTGTACACTTACAATGTAATTAGTGCAATAAAGAATTAAAATAAATAAATAAAACTAGCCGGTATTCCTGTTAAATGGCTTACATTTATGGCAGCTTAAAGCCCCGTACACAAAACTGCGAATCGGCTCGATGCGAATTCGCAACGCAGAAAATTGCGACACGAATTGCTGCGATGCGATTTCGTCGGCAAGGCATCTCCCTTCCACGATTCGGGCACAGCTGTGTTTCGGGTGATCATTCGTTCGACGACCGTCAACCGTACTGAACGTATTTTGCTAACTAGGTCGTGAAATGAATCGTAAAAAGAAGTGCTCACTTCTGTTACTGCTAAGAAGATACAGGAAAAAGAAACAAAGAAGATTTTGGGTTCATCCATTTATTACTATTATGAACGCTGATGCTAAGCAGATTTTTACGATGCGACGTCGCATCGCAATTTTGTGTACGGGCCCTATGATCAGGAATCGTTATGATTATCATCTACTTAAAAATTGATTAGATTATCTCAACTTGATAATTATCATAATGATCCAAAGTTGATAATCATTATCATTGATAAATATAACATAACTCGTGTTTATTTTCTCTATATTACAGAGTATATGCAAATTATATCTGGATTTAGTAACTCACAGCATAAGGCAGATTAAAAGTTACGGTATTTGGGTTTTCTATTTTTATGTTGGCATTTCTAGTAAAAGACTTAGTACCTAGTAACGAAATAGCGCAATTTTTCGCGGGCTACCCGACCCCTAATCAGCGTCTGAAGATCTCCAAGCGGAAAATCACCGAACCTGAATTCGAACAAACGTTCCGATGGCCGCGTGCTCTCCGGAGATGTATCAGTACGACCAATCGGTTTCTGGAATTCCTAGATCCCGATAAGAGAACGCGTTCCCACTACACAGATGAAAGCCGTGAGTTGAGATAGTGAACTTGCCAAAGGATCGGGACACAATAGAGTCGTAAAAGATTAACAAAGTAGTGTTTTGTTCTTTCGAAAGATTCGCTCTTTTGTGTAGGAACAGGGCAAAGTTGCTGTTAACGTGGGAGAGTAATTTGACAGTGGAACCTGTGTTAAAGTAAGGAATGTAGAGGTGAGGCGTTGTTATTAAGTTAGACCTGAGATTTCCGCACTTAGCCTCATAGTTGGGGCATTGTAAGTAGCAAGCGCTAAGGTATGTAAATACCTCAGATACTAGGGTTTTCTTACGATGTTTTCCTTCAAAATTAGTGAGTGGTATTGCTACTATAAGTTCACAAATGTACGTAACTTACAAAACAAAGCCATTGGGTACATTCCAGGATTTGAACCCATGACCTCCCGAATGAGAAGCCGGCGTTCTACCGCTCCGCTACCACCGCTCTGAGGCGTATTTAATGGAACCGTTATTGTAACGTAACGTAACTAAGAACAGAACGTATCGGTATACACAATAACAAAATACTCATTATGGACATTACATTACATAAACTCACGCCTGTATTCCGGGGGGGTATGAAAAGACCAGGGTTTGCCACTTGCCACGATCCTGACAGACCTCTTTCGCTTCATCAACATTCGTTAAGACAATGGACATATTGGATTCAATAGTTTCGTTCTAAGATTAATTAATTGTTTCACTAGGATATGGATGGAGTGTCTTCCGAAATTATATAATAATATTACCAGCCAGCTCCTGATATTTGTAACGTTCAAAATAATATCTATAAAGAATATCCATAGCGAGACGCAATGCACAGAATTTTCGCAGTATCATCTTTCTTGTCTAAATTGAATAACAAAAACAATTGAAAGTCGATATTCAAATGTTTCACATTTTTTAAAAAAAGAACATCATAGAAACCATTTGAAAAAAGTTTCATTCGAAAACCTCAAACCATGAAGATTCTATGTAAATTCAAAGAACCTATTGCAATAAAACGGCAATTTCATACTGTAACCCCTAATACTAAAAATGATACCAAAAATGCCTTAGTAGCTTAAAGTAGGGAGGTAGAGAGCTTCATAAGGTGCGCGGCGGAAGCAAACTAATAACTCTCTCTAGACTTTCAGCAAATTATTTTTAATTAGTGTCCTTCCCACTATAATGTTGTCTTATTTCATTATCTCAATTAGGCAATGTATTTTTTGAACAAATTACGGCTGTTGATTGCGTTCTTTCTTGAGGGTTTCGTATCCAAGCAGAAGTTACGATGTTTTGATATTACTTCCTGTGAACTTCCATTACAGGATATGGCAAGTTTATTTTAAGATACCTTATCAACATAATGCCACTTACCTCAATAAAAAATACCTATTAACGACCTCGTTCGATTCATTTATCATAATTTGGCTTTATGGCTTTAATTAACGCTGGCTTGCTTGTTGCCATTATCACCAATTAGTTGGTTCCAGTATTTATTCAAGTTTTATGTCAATTTAGCTTTCATATTTAATTTTAGAAAAACTGCGTTGAAAGGGTAACTGGTACTTTTTTTAGTTAGCCATGTTTGTGTCCCGCTGATGGGCAAAGGCCTCCCTCATAATCTTCCACTCGTCCCTGTCTTGAGCTGTCATCTCCCATCCGGATAAAAAGGTTGAGAGATCAACCCGCCATCTGAAGAAGAAATACATTTATTATACCAACAAGATACATCACAGAAACAAAATAAGCAGATAAGTAACATAATATGCACAACGACAAGAAGAAAACTAAATACACAAAAGACAAAACGAATAAATCGTCGGCTTATTGCAAGAACTCATTAACCGACATATTCAGTATTGGGAGAAAAACGACTTTTTAGTTCGTGTTAGTTAATGGTTGTATTTCCTCTTCCTTATAACATCGTTAAAATAATGCCTGATAATAAAACACCACATTGTATCATTGTTCAATACATCTATATGTCCATACCTTTAAAAAAAGCGGTTAGTGAGCTTTTGCAGTAAATGATTTCTTGCAGTAAGCCGACGAAATAAAACAGGACCATAGATGTAGCCTGTGGTGTATCTAAGTTGCCACAAAAGTAAGTTGCTGACTCATCGTTGTGCGTTGCGTTGTCTCCGCTTTGGCAAATTTTGCCCACCTGTCTGGACCCATACGACTGACGTGGCCTGCCCAGTTCCACTTGAGTTTGGTGGTCACAGCTCCAGCGTCAGCGATTTTGGTTCTGGAGCGGACGTTGTGTTTCGGATTCGGACATCATCCGAACCTGAGAAGACCAGGCTCAAGGTTTGCCAACGGGCGATGGAGCGTAGCGTCTTGGGCGTCAGAACTAGTACCTACTGCCAAACAAAAACATTATTAAGTAAATCAGAAATCAATAATTTATTTCAACGTAAAGAATTTACATTCTGTTTGGTGAATGTCAATGTACTACGTTACTATGTTAGCCGCTGCCTTTGGGCCGTATTTGTAGTGGAGAAAAAGGCAGCGGGAAAAAACTCCACTCTGACCATCTTTTCTCAAATCATCTTAAAGTTATACATCAAGATATGATTCCGTGATAGCCACCAAAAACTTTAAAAGCCAAAATAACACTTCTTACAAGTAGGAAAAACATTAATGCTGCGGCCAGACACACGTTCACGAGCACAACGCAGGGGTCAGCCATAACCAGTCTCAACCATTTTAAAACATCAGACTTGTATATTATCTCAGTATCTCAGCTATTTTTGGAACCTGCAATTTGGGACCTAGTCTAGTTTAGCTTTAATGCCTTTTTCCAAAATGGAAGAGTTCGTAGGGCACAGGCCTTCTCTCAGGGACAGAGTATGGGCTTAATCACCACGCGTGCCCATCGCGGATTGGCGATTTCAAGCGCTGAGGTATGTAAATAGCTCAGACACTCAGGTTTCCTCACGATGTTTTCCTTCACCGTTAGCAAGTGGTATTGCTACTATAACTTCATAAGTGTACATAACTAAGAAAACAAAGTCATAAGCCACAGAAACACGTCATTGGTGGTCAAAAACTAGGTTACACGTGCTCATTCCATATTTTCTTAATGGATTCACCGCGTTAGTCATTACAGATAACCGCATTCTAATAGGTTCAGCCGTAGGTAGCTCAAAATATGAGGATGTAAAAGGTATGCTTGCTAGAATTTTTAAGCAGAAGAATTTTTAGATTTAGAAGCAGTGACCAGGGACTGCCACTTGCCACGATCCTGACAGATCACTTTGGCTTCCTCAACATTCATTAGTCGTTGCATGCACGCATGCCGGTTTCCGGTACTTTTTAACTTGCCTTTTGCTAATACATCCCCTATTTGGTCGAAGTATGTCCGCCTGGGACGTTCCACACCGGCCCCTCTACCCACATTGGCTCGATATATTTCTTTCGTCAATCTTTCTTCCTTCATCTTCTCCATATGTCCAAACCAACGCAACATTCCTTTCTCAATTCTAGTCACTCCATCCTCTTTCAGTCCACAACGTTTTCTAATCAAACTATTGCGTAACATGTCATTTAACACTTTTGATCCCATTGTTTATCTAGCACATTGGATCTCATCAACAGATCTTGACCAAATGGCTATAAAACCTTCTTCTGTGTGTAAAGTCGCTTAGTAATATGATAAAACATCTTGGGCTCTATGAAAGACCAAAAGCCATCAGACAATAAAAAAAAACGGCAAAATTATCAACGCAAGGAAAAACAACGGTATTCTGTTTCTTCCATTGCACTTTGAACTTCAATATCCGTCTATCTACTTGACTGTTTGTTTCAAATAAAACTGGGCTAAGTACAGTTTGCCTAAGTGTTTGTTTTCGGTACATATTAGCGTCATAATAGCCCATTAGGAGTTGATTTGTTTTTGCTTCCGTTGCAAGCGTAGGCAAACGCTGATTAACCGGAGTAGTATTTAGAACGTTTTAGAATTTAGTAAAAGAATAGTGTCACTCCATTTCCTTCCGTGGAGGTCGTAGAAGGCGACTAAGGAAATCAATTACCAGGAGAGGGACAGCAGCGTCTTCCTGAGATTCCAACCGCATGCTGCGATCGCCAACCCGCCTGCCAAGCGTGGCGATCATGGCAAAACCCTTCATGGTTAGGAAAGCCACGAGGGAGGCCTATGTCCTGCAGTGGGCGTCAAATGGCTGATGATGATGATGATGATGTATTATTCTGGTATAACGTGATGTAGTATTAAGTACTTGCATTTATAATAGGTAATTAGGTATTTAAAACACTGCCAATATAATGCAGTAGAACAAAAACATTAAAATACAAAAGAATTTTTTTGTAATCTTTTTATTAATAAAGCCAAAAGATATTTTAAAAAAACATTATAGAAAATTAAATAACTTGTAACATACCTATAACAATCTTAATGAGTTAATTTTAGACAATAAAATCTACTGCTCATACTAACATGTGAATAGTTAATAGAGTAGGATATAAGGATATCATCATCATCATCAGCCATTTGACGCCTACTGCAGGACATAGGCCTCCTTCGTGGTTTTCATAACCATGAGGGGTAGGATATAAGGATATACGCATTCCAAACGGCAGCGGGACCTACCCACATTACTCAGTAGGTACGAGGGGCATCCCTGAGGGAAGGAATGCTAAAATAAAGGGGATTATACACTGATTACGTTACCATGCCAACGGGGAGCGAGAAATATGGGGTGCTGCCCTGTAATCTTTTTTCCGGAGTCTTGAAATTGTTTTTCTTGATCCCCGGACGAAGCGTTATGATGATGCTGCGTCTTATTACAAGCTAGATAGGGGTTGGTTTAGAATGGTGTTGGTGAAATTTGTAAAGGATTAAGAGAAGTAATCCCTATAGAAGCAAAGGTGTGTAGGCAAAGTCTGTAAAAAAAGGAAACTTAACTTCTGGCTGTATATCAAACTTTACAGACTTGAGATCGTAAATACAAATCAAATTCTGCTCGCTAATATAACGTATTATTGAGTTAAGCAAAACTGAATCAATAATGTGTCCACTTACTATAAGCAAAAGTTTAACATTCCCAGTTAATATTTTTTTCTGTATGATAGAGTTTCAAAACACGACACGGTCAATTTGCATGAAAAAATAATAGAAGTGCGTACCCATTTTAAAATTGCTTTTTGGAGGTTCTGAAGTTTAGCCTTAGAGAACAAAAACGCGTTATAGGAATAACCCATTGATTATAATTATAGCTATTTATTTACACCACTTACTAAGCCTCCGTCAACTAAACGGGATTCGTTTGTGTAATCGGGCGTATTGCTATCCTATTAATTTGGCAGATTATCTGGACACATTCTAATTGGATGCGGCGTAAATCGCTTTGCAATTCGCCCATTTTGCCGCCGTACTGTCAACAAACTGTGACAAATTACAATTCGTTTTTAATTGGCCATTAAGAAAACAATTACACCGAGCTAAATGTTGTTTTCATTAAGCTTTTTTTTCTGATGAGGCAATAAATATTTTTGTATCTTTTATCTAAATAAAATGCCTATTGGCTCTTTCAATACATGAGAATGACAAATTAAAAGAACCGGTGTTTGAATAAAAACTGGTTAGGGATATAAACTCATTAGACAGCGTGGCACCTGACTTGACAAACATAAAACATAACATAAACTCACGCCTGGATCTCGGAGTTATAGGCCGAGACCAGGGTCTGCCACTTGCCACGATCATGACAGATCTCTTTCGCTTTATTAACATTCATTAGCAGTTCATGCATGCACGGTTTCGGGTTAATTATGTTATTTCACTTTAATTTATATATATATTTTTTTATTAACTTGGAACTCCTGCAATAACAAACTTTTATTTTTTTATTTGATATATTTAAATGTGAGAAGTGGCAAGTGGCAGTCCCTGGTCTCTGCCTACCTCTCTGGAATACAGGCGTGAGCTTATGTATATATGTATATTTAAATGTATTTTAAAATGAAGGTATCCAATTAGAACTTATGATAATTAAAATACTTAATTTTGCCTCTCGCTGATAGATTTTACTGAAAATTATTTCAATGAAGGCAATTCACAGCGATGTCTTTGTACGCGCTTCTTCTCAAAAATTCCACAAATTTTTGAGAAGCGATGCAAACGCGCTGCAGCGTAGCGTCTGTTTTACTTCCATTTTTACATTTTTCCGCGCGCGTGCATCGCGTTTTTAAAGCTTCAGTCACACACAGCGACCAATCGCTGCGAGTGCACTCGCCGCGAATAATAGCCGCAGCGACAAGTCGCTGCCTGCCTGTCATACACAGCGAGTTCTACACGAGAAATTTGACTGACAATGCGCATTCGCGGCGAGTAAAATTGAACACGCTCAATTCTAGTCGCGGCGACTCCAACTCGCGGCGATTGAATCTACTCGCAGCGAATAGCCTGTCACATACAGCGAATTCTTGCGGTGAGTAGACATTCGCAGCGATTAGTCGCTGTATGTGACCGAAGCATAAGTCATCGTGAGTGATAGCTCCAGTACTTACAAAATGTAACACTGAGGCTCAGCTACCCACATATCGTCAGTCATCATTTCCTCGAGGATAAGCCATGTCGTTTAATTGATTGAGTTGACTTGTATTGACTCTTACGTTTGTTTGAGGTATTTAAGGCTGGTTTTACTTCTGGCATCCGTCTGGTACCTTCTAATTTTTTTTTATTAATTTTTTTATTTTTTATTATTACACTTTCGATAAATGTTTTCTGGTGTTGTTAGATAACAAAATTTGCTGCTATTGCATCCAACGGATACGGGATATAACATCAGCTAACCTGAACTAACTTTAAGTTCGCCATTTTAGTATGAAACAAGAGTAAAAATAATAACGATTAGTAGGGATTACTAAATAAAAAATAATTATCTTTGGAGGTTATTTTTGTATTAAATTTCTAAAAAAGTTTTTTTTATATGTATGTTTAGTTTTACATGCCTAGAAATAATAATGTAAAAAAACGGCCAAGTGCTAGTCGGACTCGCGCACCGAGGGTCCCGCATAAATTTGTAGGTAAGTACGTCACGCATTTTTTCCGACCTTTTCCCCGAACTTCGAAGACAATTACTTTTATGATTTAATTTGAAATGTATAGTTTTTAGACTTTTACCTATATGCCACATTTCATAGCTCTATGTCAACAGAAAGGACCCTATACATTTTGATTAGTGTCGAAATATACGTTCTTTTGCTATATAAACGGCCGTGAAGATGGAGATGGGCGAGACATCCAGCTAGACGATAAGACGGACGGTAGACGAAGGCAGTCACAGAGTGGTGGCCGAGAACTGGCCGTTGTTCGGTGGGTAGGAACCCTACCCGATGGGCTAATGACATTAAGAAGGCGGCAGGAGGGCAATGGAGAAGATTAGCCGGGGACCGGCGAGGTTGGTGTGACGGTGAAGAGGCCTATGATGCCCAACAGTGGACGTCTTTCATGGGCTGTATGGATAGATATATAGAAACGGCCGTATCTTTTCTTTACATTAACTTATAAGTTTTATTTTTTGACAGCTTCAAGGGACTGTAGACTTGAGTATATAGTTTTAATTTCAACTCAATACCTCTACGCGTTCCGAAGATAAAGGGTCTTGACAGACAGACGAACGGACAACAAAGTGATCCTATAAGGGTTCTGTTTTTCTTATGAGGTACGCAACCCTAAAAATGATAAAATATAAACGTTAGGCCAAAATGTAGCTCTTACCTTAAAAAATTCCAACGGAACTCGAACAGTATCTCGGAAAATACGAAACTCACTGTGAAGTCTCAAGCCCAGAAATACGGCCCAATTAAGAAACCGATATTTCAGGGGCTCAAGTGATAATTACAGCGTTTAACCCTCGAAAACCCTTTGACAATATGAGAAGTCATATAATTGCTGCCTCACGTCTCTTCCAGGAAGACAATGTTCCTCGTTGGGATTACGAGTTGGATCCAGCAGTTCCCCTTACCAGACTACTAGTAATATAAATTGTGATCGTTTGTATGTCTAGAGTTAGAGTTGAGAAAATATTATTTTACACTTACATTACATAAAATCACGCCTGTATCGCGGAGGGGTAGGTAAAGACCAGGGTTCAGGGCTACTGTACACCTCTTTTTCTATATATGCCGTCTCCTATTGGGGGTTGGCAAGGCAATCATTTTGGCAATCTGGTTTTTTGAGGGTACCAATACAAACAAGGAATTGGTACTACATGAGGCATGCAATCACGTGAGATCACTGCTTGTTTTCTGGAAAGAGATAGGCTGGCTGGAGTAATAAGCTATTTTTATTTCTTGAAATCTTGGGTCTAATAAGCTATTTAAGAATTTGAAGGAGACAATGATAATTTGAAGAGGAAATAGATAGCCTGTGTAAGGACAATTTCGCTTGAATGCCCAGCGCCGTGGGTCGAACTTCAAGTACTAACGGGGAGCGCACTCTTCAAAGGACTATCAACCCTTGAAACAGAGGGGTGGTGCCCGTGCCGCGACACGATTTATCATTACGACTTGACGACGTGGGGTGCATGCAAATAAGCGCGACAGTCAGAAGGTGTGTGAGATCACCGGGTGATAAGGCTTCTACTACACTGGCGTCGAATTTTCAATCATTCGACTAATTGGCGTGTCCCATACATGTATACCTATATTACATGCATAGATAATAAGTCAGAGACGAGCAACCTACGACCCGAGCTCCGTCTCTACTAACCATGATTAAGCTCTTCGACTATGATCTCATACGTACCTGGTCGGACACTTTTAACAAAAATACAAGTAAGGGATTCCGGAATTAAGTTAATAATACATACATAAAATCGCGTTTCGTTTATATCCCGTGCGTAAACCATAAAGTGTTTCATTTACAAAATATGTGGTTGCTAACCAAGTTAGCGTTACATGCATTAAATTACATAAACTCGGGGGGGGGGGGGGGGGGGTGACAGAGAGCAGGGTTTTCCACTTGCCACGATCCTTTTTCGCTTCGTCGACATTCATTAGTCGCTGCAAGCAGTCACGCCAGTTTCGGGCACTTTTTATCTTGCCCTTCGCTAACATCCCTATCCTTTATACATCCCCAGTCCTGACATTATTGTCTCTCTCTATCTCTTTCCATTTTTAAATAATGTAATTTTGCGTGAAGCCCAACCGATGACTCCAATATTCTATCAGTGCAACTTAAATACGTTATTTTCACCTGTGCCAACCAAATTGTGGATTTTGACATTGGAAATGTCTTTTCGTTCGCTCCAGTGTAGGCTCCGATTTCACGAAAAAGTGCGATCCCCTTATATCTCGGAGAGTTGTGAAGATATTCAAAAAGACTCAATAGACGCGTATTCACGAGAGCTATAAGTTAATTATTCGAGAAAGTCAAAAACGAAAAAAGTTATCATTTTTTTCCGAATCTTTAATTTTTGCGCTTGATATTTTGGAAACAAAGAATGACACAAAAAATTTGAGAAAAACTCCTCTGGACAATTCGGCTAACCCAGAAAGAAACACAGTAAGAGACATTTTTTTTTCAAAACCGAGATATTTTTACTATTGGTTACTGGAACCAACTAGTAACCAATAGAAGTATTTCTCAGTTTTGAAACAAATGTCCGTTACTGTGTTTCTTTTTGGAACAGCCGAATTTAGTCAGCTACATTTTGAGCCTAAAACAAAGACGATCAGGTTAAGGGTTTGCCCTGTAGCCTAACCTTTTTGAAAAAAGTCAAAAAGTCAGAACGACATAAAAATTAACGATTAATGCCTTGTATCTTATTTTATTTTATCATTATCACCCGTGCCAATATAATTATATCGTTGCCGCTTGACCAACATAACTCATAAACTTTTTTACGAAAGAAGCAGTTTAATTTTAAAGACAAATCTTATCTCCTTCGTAAAATTTTAGTAAATACATACATCCATAGATATCCCCAAACTACATAATCCAGCACAAAGCAGTACATTTTAGCGGCTTGTCCGCTTCAACGTCTATACGCAGTTACTTTATCGGCTAATATGTTAAACGTGGACATGTTTTTGTAATGACAAATGGAGTAAGTACCTGATTTTCGCACAGAAATATGACAGTATTTGTCAGAAAGCTGTTAAAGGCTAACTTTCATTTGCGCTGCAGCGAATTATAATATCGAAGAGCCAACCCCCTACGACCACTTTTATGACACTCGCGTTTTGTGAATTTTTTGAGAAGCGGGTACGGCGCATTCGAATAGCGTTTATAAGTGGCCGTGGGCGATGGCTCAAAGATCAAAATCTAAAACATAGCCTATTAAGAGATATATACTTTTTAACTAACTACATAAACCTAACTTTATGAACATGACCATAGTTTTATTTAGTATTACCTGGATATTACACGCTGACCTAGTTCCTTGTTTCATCGTTCAGAAGCGTAAGTTCACTTGACTGCTCCAAGAGTTTTTATTAAGAAAATGAGAGCTCTATTTACCTATTACCAACTTTATACTGGATGATTTTTAGGGTTCCGTACCCAAAGAGTAAGGGACCCTATTACTAAGACTCCACTGTCGTTCTGTCTGTCACCAGGCTGTATCTCATGAACCATGATAGCTAGACCGTCGAAATGTTCACAAATGATGTATTTCTGTTGCCGCTATAACAATAAATACGAAAAATAGAATAAAATAAATATATAAGGGGGGCTACCATAGAACAAACGTGATTGTTTTTCTGTTTTTTGCTCGATATTAATAACGGCAACAGGTAGAGGCTTGAAATATTCAAATGTTGTATAGATAATACAAGTAATAATAATATAATAATAGTGTTGGTACGGAACCCTTCGTGCGCGAGTCCGACCCGCAATTGGCCGCTTTTACTATACGCTAGCTAAGACTACGACGTCGTTTGCATGGAATTATCCTATGTTAGTGTTGGTAGTTCAGAACAAACCTTAGCCTCTAAGGTTAGTACAATATCATCATCATCGTGCAGGGCATGGTCTACCTATACAAATATTAAAATGTCCAATCTTTTTGGGATAATGCCGTTATTTGTAAAAACTCAATGTTTCCTGTACCCTTGGCTGGAGTTTACTTGGAACATGGACGTTTACTTATTGACGGAAAAGATGTGTAGACGGCGAATAGAACAGTCTTTCATTTAACACTAAACTAAATTTAGTTTAGTCTAATCTAATACCATTTTTTGTTACTTATTTCTACAAGTCTATTGGCACCTTAGAAGGACTAGAAGGGGAGGTGTGCGAGATCCCAGTAATGATAAAGGTTACAGACATTTATTTCGGACATCGAGGCGGCTTCCTTCCGGTGCAGTTTATTGCCTTTTCTGAAGGTTATGTTTTTGTTTTGGTCGTAAAATGGGCAAAATGTGGTTGGGGCGATACCTGCTGTGATATTTCTTGTGTCTTTGCCGTTATTTTTGCATTTAGGGGCCGTGTCTCTACGGCGAGTTTGAAAATCCATTTTTATAAGTTTTTTTAAATCGCAAAAAACAAAGTCCTTTTCTCTAACAGCGCTTATACACGGGCGGCACGTTACGAACAACAGTGCCAACTGCAGCCGTCGACACATGTCGACGGCAGCCATCGACACACGTCGGCGGCATGTCAGTGTCGAATACCCGCGTCGACGGCTGCAGTCGACGATGCAGTAGTCACTGTGGATTGAAATTGGATAAGTGTGCCCTTTTATTTTAGTTTACGGTAACAGTTGAATTATTAGGTATCGTTATTAAAATTCTTTATTTCATAAAAGTTTTGCTGCTTTGTATTAAGCTTGACCGTCATGATGGCAAGAGACAGCACGGGGAAAGAATCAAAGTAGCAGTAGGTAATAGTGAACTAGTAATAGTTATATTTTCACGGGTTTAATCGTGATTGTATAACTCATCCAAGACTAACCTATCTGCATCTCCCTATAAACGATAAGCAAGCTCTTATACATAATCTTTTCACTTTCGGCGCACAATTGAATTGAAAATTCTGTTCGAGGATGTCAATCGGATTTGACATAACTGCTTCGTAGCAATTCCTTAAACAAGGAAAGATATTGGCTAGAGGAAAAGAAACGACGATGGAGCGTGATACCTACAGGTGACATAGCAATACAGTCAGTGACATTTGAAAGGTAGAAGTTCTTATTGCTCATACCACAAGAACGCATACTAAACGAGGGGTGTTCGGCGGTCTCTGGTACGATAAATATCGTAATGTAATTTTCACATCAGTCAGTAGAACTAATGAGCAGGCTAACATCAAGTCACGCTGTTCAATAACGTAATGCCATACAGTGTAAGTAAATTGCTCCATTATTAACAGTCATGGCTCCGCGTAATAACTAGCAATAATAGCATGGATGTAACAGGCTAAGGGCCTGTTCTAACTGAACGCGACGCGTGCAATCGAGCAATGCGAGCGATTGAAGATTTTTTTCAACGCGATCGCGAGACATTCAATTCAATCCATCGGCGCATTCATCCCACTGTGTGTTCCGAGACCCGATTTTCAGAACCGAAAGACTATGCGAAGCAAAGAAGATTTTAAATATTATTTTGATCTCAAACAGAAAAACAATCACTGGTTAATATTCTGCATATTAGCAAATTTATTTAATATGTGCCTTACAAAACATAATTTTTACGTTCAAACATAAATTTTAATTTAGAGTATTTTTTTTATCTTATAAGTTTCCCAATTCTGTTTCGTCTCCTTCAATAAACAAAATAAATAAATGAACGATCATATTGTCGATTCCTTCTGCTACCGTCTAGAAATAACAAGCCGTTTCGAAAATCAATCGTTTCGTATCCTTTTCGTATACTTTTACTCATTTCTTCGTTCGTTTAGAGCGGAGGCGATTGCGTTGAAAGTTCCATCGCTCGCTCAAGTCGCATCGCTCGCTCAAGTCGCATCGCTTGCTCAGTCGCATCACTCGCGTCGCGTTCTATTAGGACAAGCCCTAACTATTGTGATACAAGGTCGTCACTCGTTATTGCTTCGTCTCCCACTACGCGGTTTCTAGATAATAATTAAGGAAAAATGGGGAAAGTGTTCACTTACATAATACCTTCATTAAAGTGTTAAAAGAATGTGCAAATATATAAATATACTGCTGAAACCTTATGTCCATTCTTTTTTCTAATGGCGATGCGGTTTAACAAAATTCTAATATAGTTGAGAATATGGGTTCTTCTAGTCAATGCGAACCACTTTTACCAAGGGCAAGACATCCCGAAGAAATTATAGACTGTTCCATACTTATGGAACATCTGATATTTTTGTTGCTATTGTGGAATAAGGAACTTGCGTCTTACTTTGATTGGAGTGACATTGCTTTTATACCATAGAAATCATATAAAACCTAGAAAAAATTAAAAATAAACCATAAAAATATTTTTTTCGGGGTTTTCGGGGTCATACAATATGCGAAAAATAAAGTTACTCTAATAACATAATAGTAGTTTATGCAACTGTCATATAATGAAGGGTATTAAAACACGAGTGTGAGTTTATGAAACGAGCGCAGCGAGTTTCATAATAGTAACGAGTGTTTTAATACCCGTGTTATATGCAGTTGCATACACAACTTTATCTTCACTAATGCAATTAAAAATTAAATTCACGCGTACGTGTATAATCACAGTGATTTTGCCGCCATTAAAATTTAACCAATGAGAGCGCAGCTGCGCGCTTCAATAAAACGCGACCAACCTGATTGGCCCTGCAATCAAGTTGGTCGCGTTTTATTGATGTTATAATGAGATTTTACGATATCGATGTGAATATTATACCATCATGTGAAATTGTGAATCGCTCGTAGCCCCGGCTGCCTGAGTGAACCGCTCGTAGCCCCGGCTGCCTGAGTGATCTTAAACGATCACGAAGGTTAAGCAACATAGGGCGCGTTCAGTGCATGGATGGGTCGCCGTCTATGCCTAACGCTAGTGGCATTTTTCCGAGCGGTTCCGTGCTTCGCAAGGCACGTTAAGCTGTTGGTGCCGGCTGCCATCGATAGATGGCAGTCGTTAAGCCAAGTCAGAGGCCTTAGGGCGGCTTGACAACTTCTGACAGTAGACGAGCCACTAGTCTACAAGCCTCCACCAATCCGGACTTGGCCCCCGTGGTGGAGTATGGCCTATACCTTCCTCAGGGAAGAGACCCGTGCCCCTCGGTGGGGACATAATGGGTTGATGATGATGTGAAATTGCTTAAATTGAGTGTTTTGTTGTCTGCGCTATAACAGTAGTAATTATAAGTCAAGTATTGAAAACATAAGTAGAATGTTACAACATTAGTGTAGATAAAACTTATTACATTACGTTTTGTTATTGAATTATAAACGTTTTCTTATAAGAAAACATTATTTTTCTTAAATAATGAAAATAATAAAAATAATAATAAATAAAGTATTATTTTACGAGATAACTCAAATATTCATAAACGCTTCATACATTATAAGCGTTACGTTAGGGAGTGACGTCATAGTCTCAGGTCGATTTGTATGGCGCGTTTTAGTACCACATGACTATATATATTATAAAAACAATTAGTCGCAGAAAGAAAATACCGCGTTCATTTATCTTTTACCGTGTCCTCTCCTATTATACTAAAACATTTAGTAGTGTACGTTTTCCATTGTCGGTCGACCATTAAATCACGTGAGGCTCGAAAGGGGGGACAGTGTTCGGAAAAATTACGAAATATCACTAGTTGGCTATAGTGAGATATCATAATGTATTTTTTTCTTTTCTTCTTTGAAGCGGTGGTAGCCCAGTGGGTAGAACAATGGGCTCGGAAGCAAGAGACCCAGGTTTGATTCCCAGTGCAGTGCGCGCATGTGGATTTGATTTTGACCTATGATCTATGACTTTGTTTATTTTCAAAGTTACGTACATCTGCGAACTTTTTGTATAGCAATAACATACGCTAATTGTGAAGGAAACATCGTGAGGAAATCCTCGGCTTGGTTGGCTCCGTACGTATTGACTTGTCTTTCCTGTGGGCTAGACCGACTTAGCTGTCAGGATGGTATAGGTGTACCTATAGAGTACCTGTGAGTAAATTTCACTGCGCTGCCAACTGTACTTATCTCTGTAATGGACACTAAATTCATCAAGGAAGGACCAGAGTTACGACTCTCGATCCCGATTACTTTGAGACTCAGTAATATAGGGTGCATATTTAAGCAGCAATGGAGCGCGCTATTTTAATTTTAATATTGATAGTTACTCAGTGAACTTGGCGAGCTTAATTGGATTCGTTATTTCGTTATTTTGTTTACACGGCCGTAATACCTACTTCCAAGGAAATTAAGGGGGGCCGGGTTCATAAAACTACAACATTATTCATGGTTTACTATGACAATTCGACGATTGGACGATTGCAAAGTCGATTAATTCACAGAATAACAAGTAGGAAGACTGCTACGCAATGTACATAGAATTGTCATAAGCAACTACGAATTGTAGTCTTATGAAACTCGGCCGGTAGCGACTGAATGAGAATGGTGGGATAAAAAGTAGTGTCGCGCCTTTGAAGAGGCCTCAGTGGACAAATATGGGTTGATGGATTAAAGCTTAGGTTTATTTTAAATTTTCCATTTATGTAGTCCGTAAATCTTCCCTATTCTCATCCTCGGTTTTCTTCCAATTTCGTCTCTTGCTTTCTGTCCTCCTTTACATTTCGATTTGAATGCACTGTACTTACTTGTAAAAAAAAACCGGCCGAGTGCGAGTCGGACTCGCCCACGAAGGGTTCCGTACCATTATCTATACAACATTTGAATATTTCACTCGTCTATCTTTTGCCGTTGTTAAAAACGAGCCAAAAATCACGTTTGTTGTATGGGAGGTCCCCGTAAATATTTATTTTAAAAATACATTTTACGCTCTAATGGTTAGTATGTAAAATATGAAAAGAAAATATCTTTCTTTTCAATGTCTTATCTAGGGCCGTCGCGTCGGTCATTATGATTATAATTACTTAAACTCTGAAGCATAAAAAAAAATCTCAAACGCGAGTCTAAATTATTACTAGATATGGTTTTATTTGAGCTGCACTGGGTTTTGGACCATAAAAAATATATCAAAATGACTATCACTGAATGTGCTGGTAACGTCGTTCGTCAAAATTTATCTCTGTATCTCTGTAATTTCAAAAAAACCTACTTTTCACCCAACTATTCGCTCGCGCAGGGCAATAAGTCCCATACAAATTGACGCGCTCGGTGAACCCAGCCTTAATTAGCTTTCAAATATCACCCATCCACCACCCCCCTGTGAGGACCCACCAGACAGGTGGGTTTCTGCACCACAAGCTGAATGTCAATTGTATACGGCAAAACTTACACATGTAAGCCTTTTGTTTTCTGGTGTGTACAATAAAGTTTTCTAATCTAATCTAATCTAATCAATGCTGAAATTTAAATTTTCTTGTTTTTGTACCATCAAGTCTACTAATAATGAATGAATTAATGAATAACCATTTATTGCCAAGAACAAAGATTTTTGACACATATACAATAAATTACTTACGTATATTATTTTGAACAAAATTAAGGCTGACTTGGACCACTTCTTAAATGTCTCTTAAGTCGCCATTTAAATCGACTTTTGTATGAAGAATTTTAGTTTGCTGTTGAAGCCGCATTTAAGAAAGTTGTGCCAGTCGGCCTTAAAGTGGAAGAACGTGACAAACATACTTCTATACTTTATTAATAATACTTTATTCATTAATGTGCTCCTTACTAAGTAGGTTAGAGGGTAAGCCTAAAAAACAGGTGATACAAAAGTTTGTTCTTTGATTTATCTACTTCACAAATACAAATACAAATAATTTATTGGATAAAAAAGAGATGCGGTTTACAATGAGACACTTATCCTAAAGTACAAATTGTTTCCCAATTTGGCAACTATCACCTGCACTGGGCCTTTCGACCGTACCGCAAAGTGACAGTCTTGCGAGAAAAAATGGCCTAAAGCATGTCACGTGCGCAAAGTCCGTCTAACTACTAATTTGTCACTAAGTAAGTAAACATTTCGCCAACCCGCCTGCCAAGCGTGGCGATTATGGCAAAACCCCTCATGGTTATGAAAACCATGAGGCAGGCATATGTCCTGCAGTGGGCGTCAAACGGCTGATGATGATGAAACAAACCCCCCGCCCCGCTGACGCGCTAAGCATCGGACGTGTTTTTGTGTCGCTCTGCTTAAATATTCCAAAAACACTATTTGCAGGACGTTTCTTGACCTAAATTATCCCTCAAGACTATAACTTATACCAGTGCTAAGTTGCTACCTCTCTGTGACTCGTGAAATCGGTGCTGAAACGAAATAAAGTGATTCGGATGCAAAGATTGCGTGAGTGACAAGCAAATTTTATTAGCTACCACCCAATCAGCCACTGTGTAAGTGAACAAACCAGTTCTCGAAGTTGACTACTACGTCACAACTCCAGCGCATACTGTACAACGTTTTCGCACTTACAATATTGCCGTGACTAAGTGGTTAGGTGACCCGCCTTACTTGCAGTTGTCACGGGATCGAATCCAGCGAAACTAAACTTGATCATTCACTTTTTGTTCAATGTTTGGTCACAAATCAACTAAGAAAATGCATCGTACACCACCAACATCGCCGGTTCCAGCAGTTACCGTGATACCAGCTACCAACAAACCGAAAACGGAGGAACGAATGTTGCCACAAACAACGCATAAGCTATTAGGGAAATTAGACGGCGGCGATTCTACCGATTCTACCGTCTCCCAGACAACCACAGAACCAGCGTTTAACAAATTAGGGGACCGCGAAACCAACTTTAATACAGCCAGGCCGAAAAGGAAACTTAGCGAAGAATTAATTGATGAGAGTAATAGGGATATTATGGCTCAGATTAGAATGCTATTCACTGCTTCCAGCCATGAGAATGATCAAAAATTTGATAGATTGCGTCAGTCACTTGAACTATCATTACAATCATCGATGAGTGAATTAAAAGCGCAAAATGCTGAAATCACAGCATCAATGGAATTGATATGTAAACAATATGATGATGTTAAAGATGAACTCACACGCCAACAAAATTATAACAAAGACCAACAAAAATACATACAGTCCCTCGAACAAAGAATTGAACTTTTGGAACGGAAAAATATATCAAATTGCATTGAATTTCGCAACGTGCCGAAAGACAACGTCAGAGAGTCAAAGAATGTCTTGGTTAAATTGGTTAATAATCTTGCAAAGGCCTTAGAAGTTCCGATGGAGATGCACGACATCAAAGATGTTTACAGAATCAATACAAAATCTGAGTCTTATAAACCCGTCATACTCGAAGTCTCGAACTCGCTACTCAAGGATACACTACTTCAGTCATCAAGAAGCTTTAACAACAACAAAGGGAAAGATTTCAAACTTAATACAGAACATCTAAAACTCAGCGGGCCCAAAAGACCCATATATGTTTCGGAAGTGCTAACCCCCAAAACCAGGAAGCTTTTTTATCTAGCTAGAGAATTTGCCAAACAAAATAATTACCGTTTCTGCTGGACTTCACATGGCACGGTATATCTAAGAAAGGCTGAGGGGTCATCACAGATACGTGTGGATAATGAAGCCAACCTACACAAATTGAAAACCGCATGACTGGCTCTTATTATTTTGTTATTTGCTTTTATATTATGCATGCGCTTCTATGTTATTAAATCGTGCAACACAGGAAAAACTCTTTTCACAATCACAAACACAATACAAATCACTCACAAAATATCTCACTTACACACGAAAAAACACTTCAAAATATACCACATAAAATTCATACCCTTTAATTTGAACGGCAATCATCAATCACTACAGAAGGCCTCATTGTATGATTATTGTCTACTCAAATACAGTAAACACTATAGTGAAATATGTCTTTACTTCACAGTGCCCATGAACAGCGCCTGTAATTTTTATAAAATAAGTTATGGAGAATGACTTAGATAGTTTTATAGAGAGTGTAGACAGTTTTCAAGTATCCCAATCTTATTCATGTAATCCCGAAGATTGTTCCCAGGTTTTTGCTGGGAGTAAGAAACAACTAAGAATTATCACCCAAAATATCAGGAGTATTTCTTGTAATATTCTAGGTCTTCATACGCTTGGGCTCGAAATTTCACTGACGCCTGCCCTTGCCCATTAGCTCAATTGGGAGAGCGCTGGCACGGTTAGCCAGAGGTCGCGGGTTCAAGTTCCGGCATGGGTGGAATTTTTAGTCTCTAAATAGGTTTTTAAAAAGTGTCTTCATCACGAGTTAGTGCAACAAAAAGAATATAACCCTTTCTATATTTTTGAGGTTTACGTTCTACTTATTTCTTACATAACTAATGTACTTAGGCCTGACAAAACATCTGGATCTTACTATGTTGCCAACATGCTTGTCAGTCCTCTACTCCTATCACACAAAATTACCTTTACTCGCATTACCACCATTGCCTAGCTAGTTCCATGGCGAAACTACTGCAAATTCATTTTCGCACTAGTTCCATCCATGCGTACAAGCCCAAATGATGGAACTACTGCGAATACTAAAACTGTGATTTCTCACTAGTACCATTAAATGAAATAAATAAGGCTCGTTTCACGACCGTTAGCTATAATTCACTGTGTCACTCTCAGAAACTTGTGTTATCGATGTATTTGATACGTCTTTATTTGTTTCTAGATTGGGCATTGGAATTCTGTGGAATCAGTTTGGGACGCAAGTATCGTCCAACACTGCGCGCACACCAAAATAGCACAACATGAGTTCCTATTTGGTGCGCTATGCCAGCCTTTTGCACATTCTAAAGCTCATAAGCGCCGTCTTATGGATATTATATGACTTAGTGGGTCCATAAGGCGCCCTTAGAGCTTTGGCGACTGCATGAGCGCTGCATAGCGATGTAGCTAACTCTTCCAACATTTTACTGTGTCATTGTTGGAAACGAAATTGTGCTGACGGACTTGACCGTAACTGCCCTACCTTATAAATATTTACTTTCCACTCATTTGCCACAACCACAATAAATCGCACAATAAACTATGTACTGCGATCGACAGCTAAATCGATGGGTCTTTTGGCCGTATTTATTACGGTGACCAGGCGCTTTAGCAGCATGTGACAAACAATTTCGCACAAAACACTGTCAATGTCCGCGTGATTTATCTTGCCTAAACATGGCCTTTAAATAACTATCATTCCGAGAATGCGCCTAAACACAAAACAGGATAATTCAGTTAGAAGCCAGCCAAACTCCGGATGAATACTCAGCTATATTCGATTCCAATGGGGCGAGCGGACCGATCCATTTAGTTCAGGGAAACGTCGACTCAATAACTTGGCGATAAAGGCCACAATCGCCTGCAGTGGGCCAGTTAACAGTACACTGAGCACAACACATGTTCGAAGCGGTGATCGCTGATTGATCGTTAATTTCATGCACGTCTAAAAAGTCTTCCGGGCGGAAAGGTGATGAGAACTTTTCGGTAACGGTAATCTACCGACGCCGATGAGTGAATCTATAAGGATACAATGGATCGGGTTCAAAGTTTAATTTGAACCCGAATGTGCGTGGGCTTTAAAGAGGGGCATAGTTTCCTTGAAACAAACACACTTTTGTAAAAAAAAATCCCTCTAAAATTATATGTCGACGGTGTGACGGTAAAGAGGCCTATTCTTAACATTGGGAGTCTTTCATGGCCTGTATAGATGTCGGTCACATATTTTAGTACTTCTTCAAGCCGAGTCTTCAAATGGTATAACTATTATACTGAAATTAGTTTTGAATTTCGGCATTGCATTCGCCTCAATGGACAAAATGTTAACGTGACAAAATCATGACACGTCAATTAAAATCAGACGTATAAAAGATGCTTGGTTTAAGTATTGTTCTGTGATATTCACGTAACGCGTTGTATCAGTAACATAGAGATTGATAAACCAAATACCTATCTACAAAATCAGCTACAAGAGAAGCTATGGAAACTGGCACAGAAAAATACCAGTCCATCAGGTACTTAATCAATGCACAGTGACATCACAGTCCTGACATCTTGACCTTCCCGATCCAACTCCCAATTATCTGATCACAATTTGCGATACCCTCTTTTCCCTTCTTCTTCTCTGTCATACGTTACAAGCTATAGCAGCACAGGAATATTGAAAGCCGTCCCTGCATCAGTAGTTTGCTGTGTAAGATTAAGAGGTCAGTATGCGTATGCACATTAATTAGGGCGTATTGAATAGTTACTATTCATTAGTTAGACTGTAAATGTGCAATGGCCGCGCAAGACGTATGCGCTGGACTTTTATTGTCCTCGCTTGAATAAGAACTACGTAAGACGAGTATATTCCAACCATGGTAGTAGCAGATAGATAGATGGGTGTATAAATAGTTAGATAGATAGATAGAGACACTTTTTGTGCAGAAAAAAGGAAATTATACAGATATTTCTAAACCCAAGAGCACAAACGGTGGCCTTATCACTAACTGTAATCTTTTCCAGACAAGTTTTATATTAGTTGTCTTAATTTAAGATGATACAATTAGCGATTTTGTCGCGCAAAGGAATATTCTTAAGTAATTAAATTAAAGTAAGCAGAACGCGTAAAGTAAAATATGATTTTGTAGGAGATGAAGCTTTTAGTGTCAAATAAAGTAGAGAAACCTTTTAATGTAAGTACATTCAACACAAGGACAACCTTTACATTTTTGTTGCAATGTCGCCCTTAACGTATAGGATTAGAGTAGAGTTCTTTATTTGTACTGTGGTAGAGTGCTGTCGACTGCACACAGGAAAGGAAAATACAAACGCATATTCTATGCGTATACTCTAATGCTATTTATTACTCGGGAAATCTCTAAAATCAGAATCCATATGTGCCCGATGATTGTGTAAAAATTTTTGGAATACATAGTGTGAGGAGAGTACTTAATAGGTATGTTTATGGGAACACAGATGGTAAACAAAGAGACAAAGGCATATCCCGTAAGACCCTTACAAATGGACACCGGACCCGGAAGTCTTCTGATCGATCAAGGACTCAAGTCCCTAATTGTATCCAACCCCAGTATTGACAAAGTAGTCTAGGTCCCACATAGCTTAGCGCAGGCTCCATCAAGTTACCCAACGAGAGTTCTCACATATTAAGCAGTTATAGTATCGCCAACAGTGAGTGGGTGGTCAGGCGATTTTCTGGCACAGAGAGTCTGAAGCTATGATATGCTGACTAGTGTATATTGTATTGCTATTAAAAGTCAGGCATTTCAAAGGAAAAATATCATACTCCGTTTAGTTATTGGTGTAATAATATGGCCACCCGACTTATCCTTTGAGTTTAACTAAGGGAAATTCAGGACTTGGAAATCCTCCTCATCAAGTACCTACCTGCCTAGCGTAGTGATTATTACATTTTAATAACAGTTAAATTTCTGGGCGTTGTCTCTAGCAAAGTGTAATCTTGCCAGTAATAAGTTTTTATTAGATTTGATGTAATTACTCGTTCGGCCGGGTATCACCTACACAGGATCGTAGTCTAAAAGTGATTAATTTCGTATTTCCTATCTAATATTGGTTGAGCAATGTTTCACCATGCGATAGACTAAAGTTGATATAGAGGATACAAATAAAAGGACTATTTATTTGAATGGTTGCTTAATTATGCAAAACCATATGTACTTCAGTGGCCTTCTTCATAGAACTACAATTGACAGTTTATTATGATAATTCAAAGGACATTGCTTAGGCGAGTTTATGTTTAGAACCTTTTCTAAACATACAAAACGAATCTGTGTGGATTTCGTCTGTGAATTTTTTTTATCTGCCTGACATGTGTTTCCGTTTTAAATAAAATAAAACGCTGTATATTTTTATAACGCATTTTATTGTACATGCGTAAGTGGTCCTTCCTACGAGTTAATCTGTAGGTTAATCGACTTTGCAATGTACATCGAATTGTCATAGTAAATCACAATTGTAGTTCTATGAAAGAGAACCCCAAAGTAGATAACGTCTACTCTCTGTTCCATAAAGTTACCTCTCAGTGTACTTACTTTGTGGTAGCAGTGGTAACGCAATGGTAGAACTCTGCCCTCACATTTAAGATGTCACGAATTTGAATCCCGGCATGTACCAAATAGATAAGATTAACCTCTTCACTCGCAGCCCCCCAATTCATCACATGACATTAATTGAAAGGGGTGTCATGGCGGCGCAAAAAAAATGACCAGGTTGCCTAAATATCACATTATTATACTAACCAATGTACGGATTTGTTTGAAATAAAAATAATTATACTCTAGAATAATTACTTTACTAAACAACAACAACTTTATCAAAATTCAGACACACAAATTTTTACATTCAGAGTACGAAAATGCAATCACTAGAAATAAGGGCATCTTTATTGCACACCATACATTACAAATAGTTTATTTGTGAATATGTAGTAGCAATACCACTCGCTTAATGTGAAGGAAAACATCGTGAGAAAATCCGAGAATGCGCGGTGGGCACGGTGATTAATACCATACTCTCTCACACTGAAAAAATGCCTGCGCCCTACAGTATCCCACTACAGTGGGATGTAATATATTAAGGCTCCTTATGCAGCTGCTCAGCAGCCTATATACCTTTCTTCTTTCATTTTTGCGGTTCTCGAGCCCCGATAAGAGTCCAAAATGGACCTTCTCCCTTTTCACGCCTAAGCTACTGTCGGGCTTAGGGCCAACTTCACCAAGTTCGGCTAACTAATTAGTACACCGCCTTCGTTAGTTCAGTGGACGTTACTACTATAGACCCCGGGAACTATTGGCCTAACTCAGAACTGCCGTGAAATAACTTTCCGAGGACATTATTTCCAGTTTAGCCTCGGGGCCTCAGTTTAGGACTCGGGCCTTGTAGACTCGTGTCCAGTATAGTGATGTGTACCCGTTCTACGAAAACCGGTTGAAATCAGTTTTTTACAAAACCGATAATAACCGGTTATTTCCAAAACTAATTAATTACTCTTGCAGTACAATTTTTTGAAAACACATTTATCATTCAGATGAAATCCTTGTTAATTAAACGTCAATTATTTTCAATTTATATTTTGGTAAGATACGATTATAATCGGTATTTTGGCAACCTGCAACCTGAACCTACGATAAGCGTTAGTTTCAGTCTGAGCAAGCGGTTGTATGGCCGTTGACCTGTTTTTCGGACCAACAACGAAGATTTATTTTTTAATAAACAAGGCTTCGTTAAATGATAGACATAATCTCCTTTACTTCAGAAATTCTTTTTCATTACTTTTCATAAGCTTTGAGAGGAACATAGGAAAACCTAAAAATACTTTTATAAAAAACCGGTTTTTTGCTCAAAATAAATGAGAAAATACCGGTGCTAAACGTTTCACATCACTAGTACAAGTACAGTGTTTCTATTTCTATAAAAAGTACCGCTATAGGTCTCGAAAGTGAACATTACTGTTATAAGACAGTCACTTTAGTATCATTTGATAGAATATGTTGTCTTAAATCACGTTGTGCAATTTTTCGATAGCTTTACGGTAACTGTGAAGGGAGGTGAATAACGGTAAAGGAAAACAGCCTGAGGAAACCTGAGTGTCTGAGCTATCCACATAACTTAGCGCTTGACATCGCCAATCCGCGGTGGGCACGCGTGGTGATGAAGCCCATACTCTCTCCCTGAGAGAAGGCCTGTGCCCTACAGTGGGACGTATATAAGCTGCTTATGTTACGGTAACTGAATACAATAGTTCTTTTTTATAACCAGGACCGGGGAGACCTAATTATGTGCATCAAATCCTGTCGGAATCCTGACGTTGTCTCACAACACACAACGCGCACGAACATTTTTTTATTACCTAGTTCTAACCTCATTTAAGTTTTTTCATTAAATATAAACTTTCGTGTCAAAAGCACAATACATTAACAAGGTACATTAATTGTGTAAATTAGTGTATTGATGTCTGTTGACCTTAAAAATATTAAATGTTTTTCGGAGGAGCACTGCTTATCCTAAACCACAGGTTTTAACCTTTTTTAGGGAGCAGGGTACCACTGCCTTAGTGATAAGGTCACTGTAAAATGTTCCTTGAATAAATTATATTATCTTATCTTAAAACAATTAGTATTGAATTTGACAGTTAGATGATTGGAATTGTTCAGAATTTGGTGCGCATAATATAGGAGTGGAGCCGTAATGCGGCGGAAGCGCAGAGGTAGAAAGCCGGCCTCACATTCGGGAGGTCGTGGGTTCGAATCCCGGCGTATACCAGGGACTTTGTTTCCTAAGTTACGTACATTTGTGAAGTTGTAGTAGCAATACCACTCGCTAAATGTGAAGGAAAACATCGTGAGGAAACCCGGTGTCTGAGGTGTTCACATTCCTCAGCGCTAGAAATTACCAATCAGCGGTGGGAACGAGTGGTGATTAAACCCATACTCTCTGAGAGAAGGTCTGTTTGAAAATAAAGAAGCGCGTCGATTTTCTTTACGTCGTCACGACTTTGGATCGACTTGTCTTCTCGCGGTAGTCCGGGTCTTTATGATATGGGCCTATAATGCTTAACTATTGTATGGCTTATTAACACTACGTGCCGGGAGTGCAAACGAGTGGAAATTCTTTCCGGCTCATGTGGAAGGCGATAACTTTTGATCGAATTGTATCCAGAATCGCCAGTTTAACGCCAAAGTCTATTCAATCTGGAAACTTCGACGTTTCGTTGTATAATTACTTGTTAGTTGTTACCAATTACGCATTGCTGCCTGTCCGTCTGTCTGTCCGTCCGTCCGTCCGACCTTTAAAGGGGTCTATCTTTGGAGCCCTAATAGGTACCCAGTTAAATTTTTTACAGATTATGTGGTTACGGCGAATTACCTAACAAATAATAAAATAAGGGACGCCCCTTATTTTTTTTCTCCATACAACAAACGTGTTTTTTTGTAATTTTTTGTTTATGCTCTTTATTAAAAACGGCAATACATACAGGCACGAAACTGGACATGATTGTGATGCTCATACACATAAAATTAAAATAAATATTATAAATTAATAAATAAATAATTTATACACATAAATGCTCATATGTGCATTAAACGGGTCCAATCGTCAGTATAGACACTTTAAACTATAATACGACCGTTAACTAATTATATATAATATATACGTAACATAAATCGTAAGATAAATTATTCGTCGTTTCCTAACAGGAATCCGACGTAGCTTTTGTAAGAATAAAATTAGTTGAAAACAACAAAGGCCTGTTGCAAATCGAACACTACGAAAATCTAAATCTATGGTAAAGCCACTGAGTACTCTAGCAATGCCATTTGTTACGTGTGGTCCAATAATTTGCTTGGAACCAGAGAACGCCACTCACCGTACCACCGATCAGCTAAGCTCCTATATCAAATTGAATTAAGGCTAAAAACCTATTTAGAGGCTAAAATTTCACCCATGCCGGGACTTGAACCCGCGCCCTCTGGCTGCACTTGCCTATTAGCACGGGTTCGCGGTTGCGGGTTCAAATCCCGGCATGGGTGGAATTTTTAGCCTCTAAATAGGTTTTTAAAATTGTCCTCAGCACGGGTTAGTGCAACAAAAAGAATATAATAAATTAAGACTTTTATTCGAAAATAAACTTGAGTTGCAAACCTAACTTCCCTTCATCTAGAACAGATGCAACCACAGAACATTTTTCTCTGTTCTGTGGATGCGACATTCCACTGACGCATGTTATAAGATCTACAAGTTCACGCTTACACCTGTTGTAACCCATATTTATATAGCTGTAAAAGCTTTTCTTGCTTGTAAAGTTGAGGTGTAGGTTTGCAGGTCATAACGTTTAGAGTAATTAAGGCCAATTGAGGGCGTTCATAAGCGATACGAATGTGCTCCGTGGATATGATATTAAAGGGTTTATGATATTTGAAGCTGAAAATTGTCCAGCACTTACAAATTAATGTTACCTCCTAGTAATATTTTATTGATGCGAAAGTTTTTATGGATGGATGTTTATTCCTGAATCTCGGCAGAACGGCAGTAAGAATCTGTATAGCATTTTGCACAGAGATAGATATAAACATAAACATTTACATACAGGCAGACACTAGGATTCCCTGTGTCGTGGGAACCTGAAACAACTTGGAACAACAACAAAACATGTAAACATCCAAGACCTGGGGGTTTTTTGTCCCCAGCCGGGATTCGAACCCGGGATGCGCTACCGCTGCGCCACAGAGATCGTCGCAGATTATAGTCTGGAATAGCACATAGTCTACTTTTATCCCGAAAAAATACACAAGAGTATCAAAATTTTAACGCGAACGAAGCACGCAAAAGCTAGTGTAGCATAAAGCTACATCTTGCTGATGTTTGGAATGACTTCTTTTTTATAGATTTCTTTTGTATTTATACAGCGTGTTGCAGAAAGGTCCGGTAGAACTTACTTCTACTCATCAAACCCAAAAACTTTAACTATGAAAAAATTAACTAGGACATTTTTCGCGTTTACAGAGGCGTTCCCGTAATAAAAGTTATCTGTATAGACCAGTTCCGCAATAAACCCTGTAAAACTAAAATGCCACTGAAATAAGCTTATTTGTTTTCATCCTCGATTACCTAAGTATCCATTAACTGATTAGAAAACCCTACTGAGCCACTGAAAAACCCAAAGTAATGTGAATCTACTGGCGATTATTTTTAATTGTCGACCGTCTTTTGTTTTCAGATGTCGACGGCCTCTGAATGAGAAACCGATCAACTATTGCTATTCCCGGTAAGTTTGTTGGCATTATTGTTTTCACAGCTGCTTTTGGGTGCGTCATCCTTTCATCTAGGACACTAATTACGCAATGTACATCGCATTGTCGTGATAAACTATTAATTGCAGCTTTTATGAAACGCGGCCCTGGACGCCCACAAAAGTTAAAATCAACGGAGTTTTGACGGATTTTTACAAAAAACTAATAATAATAATAACTTCCACGCAACACAATCACTTGCCCTGGTCCCAAACTAGGATACCCTGTGCCTTGGCAACCAGGCAAGGACATCACAAACATGGAAATACGCCCAGACTGATGCTATTTGTACAACTGTACGTCGCCCCCCAGTAGAAATCGAACCCTAGTGCGAGCCCTACCTCCTGCACCGTATCACCAACCAACGAGGCGATCAACTCAGCGTACTTCCGAAATTCTCGGTTCAGTAAGAAGCTCAAAACAGTCTTGAGAAAAAAATGTACCGTTCGCACAAACAACTCCACTGACTTCAGAGAGCACAAAAAATAACATTTATAATTTCTTCCTTTCGAAGATAACATTTCACGCGTTCGCGATAACCCCAAGAGTTACAAGCTACAGAGCCACATGTGTGATGTCACTTTATACTTAGTAATGTTGTTAAGAGGTATGTTTATTGTTTAGCATTCTGTTTCCCTCGTCTAACAAAATATGTGTTGTGCTGTGGGTTTTGTCGATAAACAAAATGAAAATAAATATTTTTTTTTTTACTTCTGTCATAATTGCTTTATAGTATAAGTGATTATTGTGCCTTACTATATTGAAGACAAATAAACATTTTCTATTTCTATTCTATTTCTATTTCTATGTAGCCTATATTCGTCCCACTGGAGGGCACGGGCCTTCTCTCAGAGAGAGAGAGTATGGGCTTAATCACCACGCGTGCCCATCACGGATTGGCAATTTCAAGCGCTGAGGTACGAACAGCTTAGACACTCAGGTTTCCTCACGATGTTTTCCCTCAAGGTTCCGTTCTTCCTAAATAAAAATAACAAGGTTGTAAAAGAAATTAATCTATAAGTACTTACCTATCTAATCGAGGTTTTGCTAGATAATGACATTAGGGACATTTAAGTATTTTGTTTATCTTTACCAAGGAGTATTGTCTTTACTTAGTTATTGACAAAGAAATGTTGATCCTACTAATTTTAATTTTAACTATTAATTTTACTAGCAAATCTTCTAATAATCTAACATGTTTGTAACTTTATTAATTCGTGGCCAAACAAATATATCGAGCGAATGTGGGTGGAAAGGCCGGTAAGGGACGTCTTAGGTGGACATACTTCAACCAAACAGGGGATGTATTAGCAAAGGGCAAGATAAAAAGTACCCTAAACCGGCGTGCGTACATGCGAAGACTAATGAATGTCGAGGAAGCAAAAATGATCTGTCAGGATCGTGGCAAGCGGCAGTCCCTGGTCTCTGCTTAGCCCTCCGGGATAAAGGCGTGAGTTTATGTATGTATGTATGTAATTCGTGGCCCGTGGCAAAAGTGTGAGCTTCTTTTGTGTAATGTTTATTGTTTCATTTACTTTCCACCGTCAAGAGTTTGCCAGAAAAAAAACCTTAAAAATTATACTGAGTGTTTTCGACTTGTCGCATTTCCAGCAATAGCAAAGACATCTAAAGGAATCTACATTACAACGGCACGGCGACGTGGGGCCGCAACGATGCAAACAAAAGTAAACCTTAAATACTTATTAGTAGGGACTTCAATACGAGCGCAGAAAAAAACCCGGCGTGCGGCCAACGGACACGTCACTATAACGAGATTTTATTGCACTTGTATTGTGGTCTCTATAACGTTGATTATTTTTGATAGAAATGTTGCGCCCCACCTGACCAGTACCTACTTTGTAACGTAAATAAACCTGACGGGGCACCATTAGGTCGTAGATTCTAAAAAACATTATTTACGTGAGTAAGAAAATAGTTATATATTAAAGGGGTCTAATCGCGATTATTTAGAATCAGGTAAAATGCCCTGTCTGCGGGCATAGTGAATGTTGTATGTTGGCCCGCTGCGAAAAACTAACAGTGACTTAAGGATAGACCACCTACCTTTAGTACAATAATTCACTGTGCTAGCCAATTTAGTCTACCCGTGACCACGGCAACTGCAATGTTGCCAAAAACTATTATATTTTACCTAATAAATAATCGCGATTAGACCCGTTTCCTATATAACTGTATGAGCATCGCGCGCGACTCATAAAAAAATACTAGTAAGACACATTTTGGAAAAAGTATATGGAAAAGAAGATATACAGATGCAATAACAGACCGTGCGCCCGGTTAGCCCACGCCATGTGCGGACCAACCTCTCTGGAGTTCTGCGAAACTCATCCAATAACCCAGGGTAGTCGGACAAGTGGAATGGAAGCCATAAAGGCAACGTAACGCGACCCGAAACTGTTAGCGTTAGTGTTTTACCGAGAACTCTGTCGTGTCAAATTCGCTGGAAAAATGCAGTTTGGTGACTGCCGAGGGGAGTTAGGTGTCGCTTTGGTAAATGGAAGACAGAATAAACTTGTGAGGAACGTAGTTACACGGGAAACGCCTTGAAAATATTGAAATATCCGGCCAAGTGTGTGTTGGGCCACGCTCAGTTTAGGTAAGACTCCTTAGCTGGCCGTCAAAATATGCAGATCCTCCTTGATCGAATATTGCTCGTTAACTTGTAAATCCTACGAAGCTGTTTTCCTATACATTTATACATATTATGTGCTGCTGGCCTGATTTTTATTTAAAGTTTTTACAAGCAAGCGTTTCGCGGGGAGAGGGTAGAAGCTGTACTCTAATAAAAAAATGCACTTTAAAGCTTAATATGTCTCAAACGGATCCCTAAATCGAAAAATGGTTTTCCAACACTCAGAATATATTTAAACTACCAGTCCAACGATACCCTACACAACGGTGTACGCAAGGAAACAAACCGCATTTCACAAACGGATTCCTAAATTGTTCTAATTCTTATTTATCTTGATAGGAAATTGTTTTCCTATCATTATAAGAAAAACGAAGATAGGGATCTCGTAACGTCTGGTTTGAGGTTTCATTTGAGGACTAGTTCCTGCTTTGGGCAGCGACTGAGCCTCACTATTCAGCGAGGCAACACTGCCAGACTTCTAGGCACCTTATCACCCGACGATTTGAAAGAAAGAAAGAGGATATTTATTAAAATTGTCACAGAAACACAAAGTAAATATAAAGGTACACAAACAAAAGAAACGAACGTCAACAAACAGAAATAAAACAAAAAAATCGTGAAGAGAACATGTGAGGCATATATTATAGAGTCAAAGGCAGCCGGTACCATACAGCAATGGATGGCACCCATTATATTATTTGGGTTATATAATTTATTTCTAGGTATATTATTTTGTACGAGACAGTGTCAATAAACAAATAGACAGACAAATAATCGTTAAAACATGTTAAGAAAATGTGTAAGTTTACCTACTGAGCAATTGCGATGAGACCCGTTAAACATTATCTTACATGAACTCACGCCTGTATCGACGACCGCAGTCGCGCGTTTCAATTTATTTATTTATTTATTTATTTTTATTTACATAAATATTGCAACATTACAGTAATTAGCTACACCAAAGCGTTACAATATTTTAACTGAGCACTACCTATCTAACATCTTCTAGCATTCTCTTACATACCTTCATCACACTTCCAATCCCATCCACAAACACATCACACTCTGGTGCTTCAGCGAGCAGGGCACAGAGTAGCCGCAGCGCACGCGACTAGGTCGCGACTTTTCAGTACACTAACTGTCAAATTCTGACATTTTAGCGCCACAAAACGCGTGACTCGTGCCGGAGACTGTGTAGCAACTCCTAGGCCCAGTTTCATCATCATCATCATCATCATCATCAGCCTTTTGATGCCCACTGCAGGACACAGGCCTCCCTCATGGTTTTTAACCATGAAGGGTTTTGCCATAATCGCCACGCTTTGCAGGCGGGTTCGCGATCGCAGTATACGGTTGGAATCTCAGGAAGACGCTGCTGCCCGTCTCCTGGTAATTTATTTCGGCGATTTATTTGGCCGAGTTTCATAAAACTACTCGAAGTTTATTGTAACAATTCGTTGTACATTGCGTAGCTGAGTCTACTTGTTAATCTGTGGATCAATCGACTTTACAATGTACATCGAATTGTTTTAGTAGGTAAACCATGAATTCTAGTTATATGAAACAGGCCCCTGGTCTCACGCCTGTTTCGTAGAACAACAATTCGATGTACATTGCAAAGGCGATTAAAACACAGATTAACAACTAGGGAGACTCCGCTTCGCAATGTATCATTGTCAAAACTGTCTAATATTGTCATACTAAACTATGAATTGTAGTTTCATGAGACGTGGCCTAGAGTTTCCTACGATCCTGAGCGCACGCCGGTTTCAGGTACTTTTTATCTTACCCTTCGCTAATAGATCCTCTATTTTGTCGACGTATATTCGTCTGGTACGTTCCTCACCGGCCCTTCCACTGAAATTAGCTTGATATATTTCTTTTGTCAAAACTTCCATGATCCTCTCCATTTTATAAATAATAAAATATTTGGCGTTTGCATCTACGTAATGAGATGATTATACGGCGTCCACTGCACCACACTAAATGGGTGAAGGGACCACTCGGACGCTGAAGTGCCTAGAACAATGTTTTTTTTTTAGATGGAGTACATAGGCTTGCCCAGCACTTATACCATCCTGACAGCTTAGTTGGCCTAGCCCACAGGAAAGACAAGTCAATACGTGCGGAGCCAACTAAGCCGTTTGTTTCCTCACGATGTTTTCCTTCGCCGTTAGCGTGTGGTATTGCTGCTAAAAATTCTAAGAAGTACTTAACTTTGAAAATAAACAAAGTCATTTATTTATTTATTTATTTATTTTATAAAGGAGGAAAAACAGAATTAACAAAAAATACTTAAATAGAGAAAATGAGTTAACTTAATACATTTTGTTAACTCCTAAACATTCCTCACCGATAGATAAAAGCTTAATGATCTTAAATGACAAACTTAAAACAAATGGCGTGCAAGAAAATATACAATCATAGTCATAGGATACATTCATTCATTCTCCATTTTTTACTCAATAGAAATTTTACTAAAATATGTCTTTTCAGAAAGTAACTTTTTTAAGAAAATTAATTGCTTTCTTAACGAGAATTGCCTTTCACTGTCAAGTTAAGTGAGAAAATTTATAAAAATAATCTCAACTAGACAGACGGTCCTTTAGGGGTAACTATTTCTGTTGCCACTAAATCATTCCTTGTAATTAGTCTTAGAAACGTATTCGTCTTGATTAATGTTACGGAGAAATATCGGTGCAAGTTACACGCTTAAGGCGTTTTTGTAATGGCGTAATTTTGCAAAGGAAACTTACTACTACGTTATTAATTTAATTCCGGAATCACTTACTTGTTATCTTGTCGGAAGAGTGATAATGAGTGCTCCCGAAATTAAGTTAATAAAGTTAATAATGTGCAGTGCTTACGAATCGTGATAGGATTAGAAATAGGATTTATAGATTTAGAGAATATTTTTTGCCAGGATGTACTCGGACAACGGCCGTTTCAGTAACAGAGCTTTGATTATGTAACTGGTAACGCATACATCTGTGTGCAAAAACGAAATATCTACTGGACTTTGTCGTACAAATATGTGTCTCAATACCACTGTCACGTGTCAGATAGAGTGATACATATTGGGTTCAAAGATATTTATTACGCCTCATATCTATACATCAGAGCTAAGGTAATGTCGTAAGGTAAGGTAAGGTAGTTTCATACAAATACGAAGTGAGAACTTTGTTTGAACGTTGTATGAATACTAGTCCAACAATGTTGTGACGCTACGTTATTGACCAATGTGAAATCAGCTAATGATCTCGCATAATATGACCTTATAAATTTAAAAAATATGTCTTCGTTCAATTAATTCCGCTCAGTTATTCACTACAACTCACAAAAATATACAAACTTTTCAGTAAATTCTTTCACACTTTCTCTCAAATTTTGAGTTCTCGTCAAGCGAGTATATAGAGATCTTATAAAAATCTATTTTATTTGAATAGAAGCCCTTTTATTCTAGTGATACAAACCAAACAAATACACTTGTTTAAAATATTTTTTTCAGAACTGACATTGCTCTTCTCCTAATGTTACCAATTTCACGTTATTTTACCACCTTCGCCAGCGATGTGTTGCATCCGCCTTATCTCTTAACTCAGACCACATCTAATTTGGTAGTCGAGTCATCCAGTTTGTTTGTGTTACGTCTGTGTGTAGTTATTTGGCTAACGTAACTTATCTTGTTTGCCTTCTGATGCATGGCTAGCATAAACGTCGGAGATAAGCGAAGTTTAATGTTCTATCGAGATTAGGTATTCAATTACTAAGTTGACATTTTCTTTATGTGTTATGGATTTTACTAATTGTTTGATTTTTTTTTTGCTGGCCAGCAGTTAGGCCAGCAGGTGACGGCGAAGTCAAATACTGTTCCTTTCATGTCATCATAAAAATATTGCAACGCCTTAATTTTATGCTCAAAGCAAAAATATTCCACTTTTTACAAACATTGTTGGTGGCCACAGGTGTTCACCACATTACTTCTTTGAGTTACGCGACCGCACAAGCTGGTGTAAATGTGAAAATCTGACAAAAACTTTTCGGACATCCCACTCATATAACCAGTCTGATACTTAGTTTGTATGCTAACACGTAAGATGGTTGGCTGTTTTTCACTGGACTTAATAATGCTTAAACTGTTTAATAGAGGGTAAAATATTATAAACAGCGTTTAAAATACGTTATTGAAAATAAATATGTCAACCGTTTGTGCCTCGTAATTAAATCACGAATTTGCATTATTATGATATTTTTAATCAACCAAGATTTTAATTTAAAAGTATTTTTATTGACATCTCCCGTGAACGAAGCCGAGTGCACATTCAAATTGCAACATTTAGCAAAAAGCCACTTTTCCCCCTTCAGCATTTTACTATTTGTTCCACTTTAGGTCATTACTTAGAATGAAACTCTGTTAAATCAAGTTCACTGACATGCATATTACAACACTTTCGATGGAACACATAACTCTATTACGGAACGAACCTTTTCTGTACTTTGGAAATTGTGTCCCTCCCCGATGGTAAGAAAAGGGTGACCGTCACGTCAGCCATCTTCGCGGTCCTTTGACAATTGAAATATAATACTTTCTACTTGATGGAGACCGCGGAGCTACGCAACAAGGTATTCTTATCCAGTACACTAGTTAACTTAAAATTAGATTGAACAGACAAAACTTTTCTAAACGTTTAACAAGGGCGAGTTGTTGACACATCGAAACATTATTTTACGAGATTACTATCATTAGTGCATAGGACGAAGCTCGCCTGTGTACAAATATTTCTATTAAGCAAAAAATAATATATTTTTACAATTGAAAATCTTCCTATAAAAACACTGAATTTGCAGTATTTGGGCGATTCGGATATTGTAACCCTGTTACTTTACATATGGCTGTCTTGTCGTTCCAAAAAATCAATAAAATACAGTAACAACTTGTTTTTTTTTTGTGAACAACTCAGTTTTTAAAACTAGCTGATAAAACGATATTAATAAAGGGATATGTGAAATTTCAAAAGAAAACGGATGGGCGCTGTAACTGAAAATCACTGCAACTTACGTTACGAAACACTGTAACGTGATTTAAATTAAGTCAAGTTATAGTGTTTTGCATTGCCAGGATTGCATAGATATGAGCCAAACTTACTAGTAAGACGAAGTCTAATAAATATTGAAGGAAGGAAATACCCGGATTCTAATATCTTGTTTTAGATACGGTTAAATCCCACGTGCGTCAGTTCGGGTTCATATTTAAACTCGACTTTAAAGACGCTTAAATCGAAGTGAAAGGTCTTTCACTTAGGATTTTATTGTTATGGCTATGTTTGCGACTGTTGCCGTCTCGTTCAAGTTAAGGTAGCTAGAGAAGGATGGCAGATGTTGTCAAATTGTTCAGCTACTAAATTGGAATTTAACTGCAGTTACAAAAGTGATGGACTATTCGTTTTATTTCCAATTCTAATCATCTTTTTGTTATGTAGCCTATAAACGTCCAACTGCAGGGCACAGGCCTTCTTTCAGAGAGACAGAGTGCGGGCTGAATTGCCACGCGTGCCCACCGCGGATCGGCGATTTCAAGGTATGTGAACACCTCAGGTTTCCTCACGATGTTTTTCTTCACTGTTAGCGCGTGATATTGCTACAAGGAGAGCAGTGGCAGCGGAGCGGTACCTAGTAGTAGAGCGGTAGAGCCTCACATTAAACCCCCCATTAAAATGGTACATTGGCAGACATTGTAACGTATTAACACATCACAAGAAAGAAAATAGGGCAATAGGGCAAGATAAAAAGTACCTGAAACCGGCATGCGTGCATGCAACGACTAATGAATGTTGAGGAAGCGAAAGTGATGTGTCAGGATCGTGGCAAATGGCCAATATTCAGGATAGCTACATGCGTGAGCTCGTTTTTTTTTTTTTTTTTTTTTAAGTATGTCTCAATTTTTCTCCTAAACCCGTAATGTACCGCAATGTCGACATAATAGATAGGTACCTACGTAATGCCGGGCAACCGCCCGCAACGCAAAGAGACCTAAAAAAATAAAATTGTTCTTTTTCTCTCGCAAAAACCTCCGTTAAAAAGGTCGAGCACATTCTTAACTGCGAAATGTTGTCGCTAAGGGAATAAGAGTCATTTCAATGAGTCGATGGGTTGCGAAAGAGGATAACAAGTAACAGAAAGGTTAAACTTGGCCTTTGCATCTACGTAACGAGATGATTTGCGCAGCGTTCAGTGGCACCTTCACTTACACTATATAGGTGAAGGGACCACTCGGCCGGCGCAGTGCCTGGGACGTTGTTTTAGATGGAGTAGGCTTACCCAACACCTATACCATCCTGACAGCTTAGTCGGCCTAGCCCACAGGAAAGATAAGTCAATACATGCGGAGAATTTTGTTGCAATGGTTATGTTTGCGATTGTTGCCGTCTCGTTCAACTTAAGGTAGCTAGAAGAGGATAGCAGATGTTGTCAAATCGTTGAGCAGTAAATCGGAATTTAATTGCTGTTACAAAAGTGATTGACTATTCGTTTTATTTACAATTCTAACCCTCTTTTTGTCATGTAGCCTATAAACGTCCAACTGCAGGGCACAGGCCTTCTTTCAGAGAGAGAGAGTGCGGGCTGAATTACCACGCGTGCCCACCGCGGATTGGCGATTTCAAGGTATGTGAACAACTCGGACACTCAGGTTTCCTCACGATGTTTTCCTTCACCGTTAGCGTGCGTGCATCTGCGAATTTGTAGTAGCAATACAGAAAGGATAACCGAACAATTAAAGCTACGACCTGTAAATAAATGATGCATCTGCCTGGACGGTAAAGGTAGGTTTACTTAATGCAGTGGCTATTGAAGGCCAGGCGCATTAACCAATGGGCGCACATGGATGATTTTTTTTGGGAGCTCGTTTCGTGGAATGAAGTATAAGTTAGATTATTAAAGGTTTGGTTGGTGGTTGGCTGTTGACAGCACAAAAGGAAACGGAAACAAGAAAAGGACTCGACTAAACATACATAGGGTTGACAGTTTTGACATTGCCATACGTTGCTATTTACCATTCCAAAACACCTTGTATAATACGCGGTGGTATTTCTGCGCGACGATGTTTTTGTCTCTATTGCGCCATCGAGCAAGGTTGTTTTTTCTCTTGACTAAAAATGCCAATAAATAATAAAATTCAGATGTACGAGAATCCGGCCTCTGAAAGGACATCGCTTCATTCACGTAACGTCAATGATTCTATTGAAGTATTTTACTTCGGCCAGATAGGGGATGTTAATACATGCGAAGGGCAAGATAAAAAGTATCCGAAACCGACTAATGAAGCGAAAGAGGTTTATTGGGATCATGGCCAGTGGCGAACTCTGGTCTCTGCCTACCCCTCCGGGATACAGGCGTGAGTTAATGTAGAGTATTTTACTACAGCCAGCGACATTTAATTAGTTGACAGAGTTTGGATCGATTCTCTTACTTATGTTGCGAGGGACATGAGCTAGTTGATTAATTTCAGTGAGAAATGCCACGCAGTCGAAATATAATTCATTGTTTATTCTCACAGATCGATGTACATTGCGAAGTTGAGTCTTCCTACTTACACATCGGAAGACTATCGACTTTGCAATGTACATCGAATTGTCATAGTAAACCATGCCTCTATTACGCCAGAACGTTTAAACGGATCTGGATGAAACTCGTCATGGAGGTAGATCAGTCTGTAATAGCACATAGGTTACTTTTCATTCCGGAAAAATACAAATCGAAACTTCCACTTGAATGAAGTCGCGGTACTATGAATGCGGCAGTATATGCGCGGACGCATCAGCATTCATAACATTCTGTCGACCCAATTATTTGCAAATTGGCTACTTCCTTACGATGCCAACTCAAGCATACACGAGGAGATTCAGATCAACCTCAAATAAGAAGACCCTATTTCCATTTCGAGTACCAACACTAACTGTAGTCCTTATTCAGTGGAATATATGTGTGAATATGGCATAATACTGGACACTTTCTAATGTCGTTGCTTGGTTCAAAAGAATCAATTTAGACGCCTATTCTCAAGACCACTCGTCTTGCAATATCGCATAAAAAATCTGTCTCGTACGCCTTTTAGCACCGGGGCTACGTGATAGCGCAGCGCAGACTAATTAAGGCAGTTTCCGAATGGCCCTTAGTCGTTTCTATCTTGATCCTGGCCAGCTGAGGATTGAAAAAATGCCGTGTACGGAAAACTTTTTGAAAAAAAAGGCTGAGGAGCGTTTTCTTAAGGACTTTAAAGGTGAAAGCAGACCTGTTCGCACCACCCGCGCCGCAGTCGCCGCGGTACCTGAAGCGAGCGAACTCCCCTAGTCGCAGCCGATGACGTCACCCGCGCCGACCCACCCGCATCGGACGCTGCGGCCGGCGCTAGTTGATGCTAAGATATTCAGTGCGATACGTGCGACGACGGAAACGACTGCGGGCACTGCGGCGACTGCGGCGCGTGCGGTGCGGCCAGGTTTGCGTTCTCTTTATTATACGAGTAACACGAGTGGTAATCTGTCTTTGCTTAGTGACCCGTACTTAAGTAGAGATCACAATGTTACTCTTAAACAACTTTTTACGTCGCACTTCAGTGTCACTAGGTGCTATCAACCTCTTAAGATAAGGCAAACGGTCTTTGCCAGCTGTTTTATAGTATAGACGACAACACGGACATCGCTTGATCATCGTCACTATAATGATACCAAATAAATTTCACATACTTGCTTAATTAAGCACAGTGACAAAGTTATACGATATATTCCCTTCTGCCAAACTGTATCGCAGTTTAACGGCAGACACTCTCAGTAAATAAAAATATGTTGAGATACAATTCTAAAATCTACTATTTTTTTTTAAGTTCACAAAAATGTTAATATGTAGGTAGTCCAATAATAAGTTGTACAGTGCGACGGCATTCCGGCTCGGATGCCCATGCAACCGCCGTGCGAACGCGCATGTGCGTCACGCCAGCGGGCCGTATTTAGTTAATACATTTATGGAAAGACTTAAAGAATAGGTTTACTTGTTAGGAAAAATTCCTTTAATTTGTGTTTCGCCACAGTACGAACCGATATAAAGACTACCTGAATGGATCAAAAAAGTAACCAATTGCATCTTTGTATTGAACCAGTTCCAAAAAAGGAACCAGCCGAGTTGGATTCAACGATTGACCTCTTTCACGAACTTGGGACCGGCCTAGTTGAACTGTTTGTCCTAAGTGGACGTACTCGTCTACAACTTCGAGAGTTACTGGGGAGGGCACAATACGGGCGTTCGACATGACCTTCGTTTTGTCCATGTTCCTTTTAAGGCCCACCCATTGGGAAAAAGGACCATAAAAAAAAAATTTGAATTTGAATAAGATGAAAAAAAATAATAAACTAACTAGGATACCCTGTGCTATGGTAACCAGGCAAGGACATCACATAACATGGAGATACACCATGACTGAGGGCATTTGTACAAATGTATGGCGCCCCCCAGTGGGAATCGAATCTACGGCCTTCGGCATGGTAATCAAACTTGATACCGCTAGACCAACGAGGCAGTCGAAAGTTGACAGTTGAAGTTGTTATAGGTAACAATCTCTGAAATTATTGCATTTCAGGAGTTGCACCTTTTGAGGTAATTCTCGCTCTATAGAGCGAGAGGCAAATAGCTGTTCAATTACATTATTTAATTAACCAGTCTATGTAGGCTTCCATTCGAAGACAAATCAACTTCTTCACGCCTGTCTGTTACTCAGATATACTCCGTTTCACGATTCGAACTCCTAGGGAACAAAATACTCGCATCCTATTGGTTAGAGCCGCGCGCGGCTAGAGATAAGCGAAACAATAAGCCAAGACTTTACTTAATGGAGTGGCTATTGAACGTCATGCACACGGACGATCTTCTTTGGGAGCTCGTTTCATGGAATGGAGTATACGTTACGGACGACTTTCCAATGAAAATTTGTCGATTGATTAGCTGACTGTAATAAACTAGCACGTGTTAGCATGCTACCCAATGAATGCCATTGACGTCATGTTCATTCATGTTTCCTTTAACATTTGACTGACTGGTTATTGACGTCATGTTCATTCATGTTTCCTTTAACATTTAACTCATTGGTAACAGTTGATACTAATTTTAGACGCGTTCACCAATGACAAAAACATCACATAAAATAAACTCGCGCCCGTATCCCGGAGGGCGACCCCTCTCTCCGACGCAGAGACGAGGGTAGGGTGTGCTCCTTGCCACGATTCTGGCAGATCTCTTTCGCTTCATCAACATTCATTAGTCGTTGCATTTACGGTACTAAAAACAATTATGTTTCATGAATCGTTTTTGCAAAAAGTGGCCCGTAAAAAATGTGTGTTTTCAATATTTGTGATGTCCCTATCTGGTTACCATATCAAAGGGTATCCTAGTTTGGGACCAGGAGATATTATTGTGTTGTGTAGATGTTAATACTATATTTGCGAAAAAATCAAAGGAAACTAATATCCTTATTTTTGCTAAATTGTTAAGAAAAGAGTGTGTACTTATGACTACAAGATAAAAGTGAACACTTACCTATAGGATTTTCTAAGATGACAACTAGAGCCGAGGATACCCAGTTCACCGAACTGAGCTCGACGGTCAGTCAGTTACATTCACTGTTCAGAAAATATGTGCCTGAAGAAGAAGTGAAACTACAAAAACACACTTAAGTGATCCGCAAAATGGCTAAATTAACATCGAGAGTACACGGTGTCTGAAATATCACAAACATAAGTTTTTTTCTCAATGTCCTTTTGGAATTAATTTCCCTCAAGTTCAGTTAAACCGGATGCGCGGACGCGCCTAATCGTTAATAACTGCGGCGACATTATGATGACGCATTGAGTTCAGGACGTGTCAATGAATATTAATAAAACAAATTGGATCTAAAATAGTCGTTGCTGACGCACACATTATCACACGTGTTTTAGAGGACTTATTAATAATAGGCTTGCCCAGCACCTATACCATACTGTCAGCTTAGTCGGCCTGGCGCACAGGAAAGATAAGTCAATACTATTGAAGCCGACCAAGCCGCGGGTCCATCCATTTAAAAAACAATGTCTCAGGCACTGGAGCGTCCGAATGGCCTCTTCACTCGTCTAGTGTTAGTGAAGGTGGCACTGGACGCTGTATAAATCATCTCCAAAGATTTTTCAGACAATACTCGTTCTGCGAATGTATTGGTTTCTTCGTCTTTTGCATACCTGCCCAGCAAAAGATATTTTTAGATTTATATTCTTTTTGTTGCAATAACCCGTGTTAGTACAGCTCAGTTCAGTACAGCTCAAATAAAACCATATCTAGTGATAATTAAGACTCATGTTCGCGATTTTTTTAGGCTATGAAGTTTAAAAAAATCATAAAAATAATGAACGACAACGGCCCTAGATAAGATATGAAAAAAAAAACAGATTTTAAATACTAACTTATTTAGAAGGCGACTAAGGAAATAAATTACCAGGAGATGGGCATCTTCCTGAGATTCCAAAACCAAAACCCCTCATGGTTATGAAAGCCATGAGGGAGGCCTGGGTCCTGCAGTGGGCTGATGATGATGACACGGTAAAATGTATTTTAAAATACCTGATTTAGCAGTATTGTCGGAGAAACCAGCCATAGGGTCCTTTGCTCCTCAAGGAAACAAAAGACTGAAGATCCTATCCATTTATTATAATCTCCACAACACCAAGGTTAACCGGAAGCTAATGCTTTTAGCACTGAGTTCGCTTTCGTACTTTTGTGTTTCTAAATGCAATGAAGAATTTTAATAATAATAATAAGGGAAGAGAAATGATGGAAGAAACAATAAAAGTGACAATACGATTAGAATTTTTTATGTGCAAAGATGAATCTCTGTCAAACTAATTACGTACATCTACTTGCTTATCCTATGCATTAGACTCGTCTATCCTAAGGTTGTCTGGAAGAGATCGCGTTTAATGATAAGGCCGCTGTCTATATATTTAGGTTGAGAAATATCTGTGTTTTCCTTTTTTTTTTTGTACAATAAAGTGTTCTCTATAATATCTGTATGGTTTAGGTTCTATAACACAGTGAATATTTGTAGATTCCAACCTACAAATATTCACTGTGTTATAACTGTCTGTTTCTAGGTTTCTGTGTCAGTTGTCTCGGAGCAGATTACTCGTAAGACTCAAACCGTGCTAATTACCCTAAAACGGTTGAAGACACACCGCAGTCATTTTCACCTTAACTATTGCGTGCAAGTTGATAGAGATGGTCCAAATTGTTTTTTAAATGTCCGCGTGGTCTGCGGCCTCGTTTTCGATTTCTTAAACGGAGAACAAAGTGCTCGGTCATTCGTTCAAGTTAACAGTAGTTAGAGACGATTCTGCTAACGATATACGACATAATGTCTGTGTTCGTCAGAGGCTTTTGCATCCGTGACGGGTACATAGAGAAGAAAGTGCACCTAACTGCACCGAACGAACCGACCTCTGTCTGGCAATGACAAATTTTCCTCCCAAATTTTCAAAGTCCGAATTTCAACCCTGCCACAATTCGCGAGCAAATCGCGTTTGTAGAAAAGTCTGCTTGGATTTACCGCACTGCTTTCGACTGCCTAGTTTTTAACCATTTGTCATGGCGTAATAATATTGATTGAGTTTTCCTCTCAAACATGCTGCCATTATTACATTAGAAATAGAAAATGTTTATTAAACGAACATTAAACGAATTTGGTATATACGTCCTATTATATTGGCGATTTCATACGTCGAATCACCATATTGGAAATTGTAGGTTCGATTTCCACTGGGGGGCCGCCGTACATTTCCGTGGTTGTGATGTCCTTGCCTGGTATGATTTTGTGGTGTGGAAGTTATGGTTATTATTATGAGTAAAGTAAAAAGTAAAAACGTTTATTTGCAATGAATGTGTAGTACAGCTGTGAGCAGGACGCAACCTTGAGTATCTGAAGTAAACAATTCTGATACACAGAATTCCTCACGACGTTTCTCTTTACATTTAACGAATTTTACTGCTACCACGTAAATTACAATAAAAAACCACTGGTGCATACCAGAATTAAACTCAGGCCCTCTCGAACGTGAAGCAAGCGTTTTACTAATCCGGAATAGTTAGTCAACAATATAACTGTCATTTGATATGCATGACACACTCATAAATCCTCGTGATGCGTCGTATTTTTGGTCAGCTTTATCTATCGTACTAAAAGTGCTGATAGAGTGATTGTTTCCTAATGGAGCTGTCAACTTTAAGTTACTCAGTGATAAGGAACCAACTACCAGTACTTAATCCCGGAAATTCCATGTTTTGGTTCACTTAAGCTGTGTGTCAAATTTCAATTAAACTCGTCCTAAGTTACTCAGTGATATGGAACCAATCATGTACCTATATATGGAGAAGAAAAACCTGACTTAACCAAATCTAGCCCAAGAAATCATAGGCTTTGGTTCAAAGTTATTTTATTATTATAATTCGTTATTGCACTAATTACATTGTGAGTGTACAAGGCCATGGTGAATGCAAGAAGCATTCTCTTCTAGGAAACCTTTGTATTGAAAAAATACAGTAATAAATTTATTTAAACATAGGGAAATACATGGGTTTAAGTGTCTTTTTTCCATTGGGGGTGATTAAGAGGCCGATGTTTTTGATTTCGATATTCTGATGTGCCTGCGGCACATTAGAAGGACGTGGGACAAGGACGGGGCGAGGACCCGACACATTGTATAAAGTTCGCGTCCTCACCCCGTCTTATTTGTGTGGGCTATGTCCCATTGCTTCAGTACATTTTGTATGAAAGCAAATTGAAAGGACCCACGTCCTTCCTGTTGTCCTGCGCCTTATACAACAATAAATATTATGTCTAGTTAAAAATACAAATATATTTATTAATATAAATTTACACATCATCGATCACAGAAATAACCAAACTAGGACGAACCTGTGCTATGGTTACTCGAAAAAACAGTCATATTGGATTACGGCTTAGCATGTAAAGATTCTCTCCCTGAGAGAAGGCCTGTGCCCTACAGTGGGACGTATATATGCTGCTTATGTTATGTTATGTAAACATTAATTAATTAATAATCAGTACTAAGTAATGAAAAAAACAGAAATAACTTGTAAGCTAAGATTGGTGGTATACAACTATGCAACATTTGTTATACTACATTTTGTACGGCTGTGCAATGTACATCGAATTGTCATAGTAAACCATGCATTGCAGTTCGAAAGTTCGATGAAATGGGTCCAAGATAGTCAAGCTCATGCCTTGGCTATAATAACAAAAATACTCTTAATATTATTAACTTAATTCCGGATTAATTTACTTTATTTTTTTACGGAAGAGTCCGACTATGTTTAGCTCTTTCTGATTCGCAGAGCTTAATCATGGTGACTAGAGACGGAGCTCGCGTCATCGTCGGTTGCTGGTCTCAGTAAGTGAATCCGGAATGAAGCAAACAATGTGCAGTGCTTACGAAAGTGTAAGTTCGATAAAATAGGTACTCATTCCTAGGCTTTGCTTAGACAGCGCACTTTCGACCTTGCGGGCCGCCATAAATAACTTAGTAACAAAATGTCCTTAATATCCAATATTTTAACACCATTTTACGAGTAATGCCGCCGTAAAAATGCGGAGCTGGTAACTACGCCGTTTTATGATGAAACACGCTGTTTGCTACTAAAAACTATTCACTTAACGTGCGGGTTAAAAAAATGCGCTATCAATTTTTCAATGTATATTTTGCTAATGTAAAAAATTAATGAGTGTAGTTTGACACTCGAATAACATACGGTTTAAAAAAAACGTGAAAAATCACGAAAATGACAAGAGGCTCCTTGAGGCTAATTAGAACCAGCAATGGAGAAAAATCGTATCTTTTTTAACACATCATTTTTCTTGCTTTAACCTCCTCAGTCCTGAACTGGAAAATAACAACAAAAACACCATTGTTATTCTCAAGGTCAGGTGTTTGGAGGTTAAGTGCTCTATCATTATTAAAAATTATTCTTCATCATCAGCCATTTGACGCCCACTGCACTGGACATAGGGCTCCGTCATGGCTTTACAAACCATGACGGGTTTTGCCATAATCGCCACGCTTGGCAGGCGGCTTGGCGATCGCAGTATGCGGTTGGAATCTCAGGAAGACGCTGCTGCCCGTCTCCTGGTAATGTATTTCCTTAAAATTATTATTAGGCAAGATAAAAAGTACCCGAAACCGGCGTGCGTGCATGCAACGACTAATGAATGTTGAGAAAGCGGAAATGATCTGTCAGGATCGTAGCAAGTGGCAGTCCCTGATCTCTGCCTACCCCTCAGGGATAGGCGTAAGTTTATGTGTGTATGTATGTATTATTATAATGAGAGAAAAGTCAGACACATTTTTCAAAAACGATCTGTAAAAGACGATATGATTTTTTAATAATTTGTAGCGCTTGTGAATCTCATGGATCTCCTTAAACAGATCGATTTTGCAAAAAATAAGTTCACGCCTGCATCCCGGGGGGTAGGCAAAGGTACTCTTATTAAGGTACTTTATTTAGTGTTGGAGCATATTGGAATGAGCCATTGTCGATCTACGCGCCACCTATCAGCAATTCGATACGCTAATAATATTATCACGACATCGTCGACCAACAGCAATTAAGAGAAGTGACGTGATCTTGTGTGTGATTGGCTCAATTATGTTCCCTGACCCTCTCTCCTCGAATTTTGTTATACGTATTACATTCGCAATATTTTTCACCCTACATGTGGTCGTATTATTTTCAAAACCCAGAAAACTCAAAGTCTAGGTAGGAAAACTAAACCCTAAGCAGCAAGGACACACAAACCGCTTCATGTGGTCCTTCGAGCCGGATTCTACAAATAGTTCCCGAAATTCAGCGACCTTTGGATCACGGACCACGCAATCTTTCCGTACCTGCCTACTTGGAGCTTCTGGAGACGCAATACCTTGGAACAATACTATACCTGGTGATCAAGACCGAGAAATGGATACTGCGCTTTATTGTTGAGGACCAGGACGACTTTTGGTACGATCAACCATCCAGTCCTTTTCCAACCCTCTCCTTTTCTCTTGTCTAATACCGTGCTTATGAACGTGGTTTCAGTAAATACGCGCAACTGGATTTCTGTGTAACTGGCCTACAAGTCGCATGGTGCCGTCGCTAGTGCCTGCCACCCTCGTAGCCTGCTGCTTGCACGTGAGTACTCCACTTCTTACTTGCCACCAAAATGAGTACGGATAATATACCCGTTGCTTCATACTCAAACCGCGACAAGTCACCCGCTAGATATTCGGACGATGCAAGAGTAGAAAAGTTAATTCGTGATCTTATTCGAAAACGTGGCATTATTAAGGGCCGATTAACTAAATTTGCGAGTTACTTACAGTCGTATAAAGGCGATTTAACTGCTCAAAATTGTATCGACATAAAGTTACGCACACAAGGGATCGCGGATTTGTTCAAAGAATTTAACGAGATTCAATCTAACATCGAAGCGAGTATTCGCGACTGTGATTTAGACGAACAAGCTACTTACCGAGAATCGTTTGAGGATGCCTATTACCAAGCTGTCACTAAAGCCCAGTTCATGCTTGCCGACACAGCTGAGGCCACTAAAGACTCTAACACACGCACGAAGTTACAGTCCGTCAAGTTGCCTACAATCTCCATGCCTTCCTTTGACGGGTCGTACGAGCACTGGCTGGAGTTTAGGGACACTTTTCTCTCACTTGTTCACAATTCCACCGAAATCAGCAATATAGAGAAGTTCCACTATCTAAAATCGTCACTAAAGGGTAGTGCTGAGTTAGTGATTGAGTCATTAGAATTTTCGGCAAATAATTACTCGATTGCGTGGGAATTGTTGTTAAATCGATATAACAATAGCCGCTTGCTGGTGCACAATCATGTGAGGGCGCTATTTAATCTGCCTGTTCTGGCTAAAGAGTCGCCTAGCTTGATCCGAAAGCTTATTGACACACTTTTGAAAAACATTCGCGCATTGAAAATCCTTGGCGAGCCCACGGACTCCTGGGATACTTTAATTATTTTCATTATTGTGTCAAAATTGGATAAGACCACCGAGCGTGAATGGGAGCAATTTAAGGGCACCCTATTGTCTAGCACTGACTCAAAAACATCCCTAAAGGTGTCTGACATAATTTCCTTCCTCAAAGGTAGGGCCGACATGTTAGAAACGTTATTAGTGTCTCACGCCAAAGAGAATAAACAGACAACATCACACAAAAATAATCATACGTCGTCGCACTGTAATGTTTCCGCCAATAAACCACACGACAATAGTCAGGCCCGATCAAGGAAAGGTTGTATGCTGTGCAACGCGAATCACCCACTGTATGCCTGCCAAAGCTTTTTAGATTTGAACTTGCAGTCTAGGCTCAAATTTGTGAACGAAAATAAACTATGCACCAATTGTTTACGCGCCGGTCACTCGTTGCCTGATTGTCGATTTGGGCCGTGCAGAAAATGCGATAAAAAGCACAATTCACTTCTTCATAGTGACGAAATAGCGAATCATTTTCTATCTATGCACTCGTCGATCGCTAATAAGGAACTGGTTTTGGCTGCAGCAGTAAACAACTCGCCGGCGGCGGCGGTAGCTCCCACCTCGGTCCCTGCAAGTAGCGAGAACAATAATACATCCATTCATGTCAATCAAGCACACACGCATACACAAAGCGCACACTATGAAAGTGCACCAATCTTACTGTCCACTGCAGTGGTCGAGATAATAGATAGGCATGGCAATTTTCATACCGCGCGGGCTCTTTTAGACAATGGAAGCCAACGGTGTTTCATTACAAAGACACTATGCGATAAATTAGATGCGCAAACTATACAGTCCACTCATGAAATTTGTGGTGTAGGTAACTCGATAACACAATGTACGCAAATCTGTGATGTCGAGATAAAATCGCGCTTCAATGCCTACACTTCTTCCCTTCGGTGTTTCGTATTGCCGCACATTACGTCACCGTTGCCAGCTGTTTGTGAATCACGCGCATTGTTCTGTATTCCAGACAACATTCAGCTGGCTGATCCGCATTTTCTTGATTCAAAATATATCGACCTATTGATAGGAGCCGATATGTTTTGGGATCTTCTCAGTGAAGGTAAAATGAGGCTACCTAATGGGCCCTTTTTACAAAACACAAAATTGGGCTGGATTATTTCGGGACCCATCGATTATAAAACGCGTAACGAGGGCCCAATCCAGTGCAATTTCACGCAATCTTTAGATACGCAACTCAGATTGTTCTGGGAACTTGAGGAGCTACCTAGGGATAAGGGTGTGCGCACTGATGACGAGCTTGCTTGCGAAGATCATTTCGTTCGTACGACTACGCGCAATGACGACGGAAGGTTTGTGGTGAGCATGCCTCTCAAGCAGTCCCCCGACACCTTGGGTGAGACGTTCTCCCAAGCCGAACGTAGGTTTTTAGCACTAGAAAAGCGTCTACAACGCTCACAGACCTTTAAAAAATTATACGCGGACTTCATACACGAATATGAAGACTTAGGTCATATGTGTCGTGTCACCACCTACGAAAGTCCCCACTATTTCATGCCGCACCACGGTGTATTCCGAGAGCACAGCACTACTACCAAGTTGCGTGTAGTTTTCGATGCAAGTGCTGCATCTAGCTCAGGAAAATCATTGAATGACCTACAGTCCGTCGGTGCACCTATACAGGGTGATTTGCTTGCCATTTTGCTGCGCTTTAGGCAACACAGGTTTGTAGCATGCGCAGACATCGAAAAGATGTATCGGCAGGTCTTGATAGATCGGCAGCAACGCGACCTTCAACTAATTCTCTGGCGGGATGAGCCATCGCAGCCGATAGGTATTTACAAATTAAATACGGTTACCTACGGCACAGCATCCGCGCCCTTTCTAAGTGTAAGATGCCTAAAACAATTAGCGGCCGACTGTACTAACCTTCAAGTCCAACGGATAATTAGTGAGGATTTTTATGTGGATGACATGATCACGGGCACGACGACAGAGACCAACTTTTACAGCTTTGTGATGAAACTGCAGCAGCATTGCAAGCTGGCTGCTTTCGATTACGGAAGTGGATTTATAATTTTTCAAGCGATGACACATCACACAATTTAAACGACCTGAAACCATTATCACTCGGCGAAAACACACACTCAAAAACGTTAGGTATTGGCTGGTTTCACTCAACTGACGAGTTTCATTTCAACACGCAGTTTGAAAATGACAATGAACCGGTTACAAAACGCAAAATATTATCTAATGTGTCACAGATATTCGATCCGTTAGGTATTCTTAGCCCGACTATTATGATTGCAAAGGTTTTGCTACAACAGCTGTGGCTGCTGAAAATTGACTGGGACGATGCAGTGCCTAGTGACGTCACGCGCGCCTGGAACCGGTTTGTTATGTCGTTATCAGTGCTCAATACAATCCGGGTTCCACGTCATGCTATAGGTACCTACGCTAGCTATGTAGAACTACATATTTTCAACGACGCATCACAAACAGCGTACGGCGCTTGTATTTACGTTCGCACTGTGGATGACAGTGGGTCAATAGTGGTTAGGCTACTTTGTTCTAAAGGCAAAGTCGCACCATTAAAGCCAGTGAGCATTCCGCGGCTTGAATTGTGTGGTGCTCAGCTTGGAGCTAGGCTTTATGATAAAGTACGTAGCTCAATGCGGTGTCAGTTTGCTAACGTCGTGTTCTGGACGGATTCGACTATTGTGTTAGGATGGTTGAGGATGGCTCCTAACTTGCTGAAAACTTTTGTTCAGAATAGGACTGCTGAGATTCATGAACTCACTAAACAACTCCCGTGGCGTCACGTGAGAGGAAAGGACAACCCGGCTGATCTAATTTCGCGCGGTAGCGGCTTGGAAGACCTTTCTAATTCCGCTTTATGGTGGACAGGCCCGGCCTTTCTTCATGATCCTGAATTCAGCAGTACTAACATTCCAAGTGACACCTCTTGCAATGAAAATTTACCTGAAACGAAGCAAACTACTGTGGTCAACGTAGCCACCCGTGCAAACTCACAAAATTCGTGGTTCCCTTTCAGCAGGTTCTCTCAGCTCACACGCATGATACGCGCCGTCGCATATATAAAACGGTTTATTAATAATACGCGCAATAAAAATTACTGGCTTACAGGCATTCTTAGTGTCGATGAGCTGAAGGAATCCGAAAAAACGTTGATACGATTAGCGCAGCTGGAGTCATTTTCAGATGAGTACAAGTTTTTGAGAGACAACGGTAAATTAAAATGCAAGCACAATTTATCCAAATTAAATTTATTTATTGATGATGATAAAATCATCCGCGTCGGCGGTCGTCTAGACAACTCCCTTGAATTTAGTTACGCCAAAAAACATCCTGTCTTGCTGTCGAGCAAACACTATTTTTCCACTTTATTATTTCGACACGAGCATAGACAAATGCTTCATGCTGCTCCACAGGCACTTTTATTTTATTTAAGGGAGTCGTGGTGGCCTTTAGGAGGGCGAAATTTGGCCAGAAGGGTGGTACATGATTGTGTCACTTGCAAGCGCGTTAGGGGTAAAACTTTAAGTCCCCTGATGGGAAATTTACCCAGGGAGCGGATAACTCCCAGTTTTCCATTCCTTCGCAGTGGAGTAGATTACGCTGGGCCAGTGCTCGTCCTCAACCGCAAGGGTCGGGGTGCTAGAACCGTCAAAGGCTATATTTGTATATTTATATGTTTTGTTACACGCGCTATACATTTAGAGCTCGTTAGTGACCTCTCCTCGGACGCCTATTGCTTGGTGTTAAAGCGCTTCATTTCTCGGCGTGGCAAACCCATAGAACTGTTCTCGGATAATGGCAAGAATTTTGTTGGTTTAATGAACGAATTCGCAGATTTCTTATCCAAGTGTAGTCCGGAAATAGCGGAGTTTGCTAGTAGTCAAAATATTAAATTCCGCTTTATTCCGCCGTACTCCCCTCATTTTGGTGGCTTGTGGGAAGCAGGGGTTAAATCGTGTAAGTACCACCTGCGCAGGGTGGTAGGTAACGCGCATCTTACCTTCGAAGAGTTTAGTACGGTGTTAGCGCAAGTAGAAGCCGTCCTAAACTCCCGACCTTTGACCCCTCTTTCCTCAGACTCCTGTGATTTTGTACCGCTAAGTCCAGCTCACTTCCTCATCGGCCGACCATTAACTGCTCCTGCGTGTGATAACTTGGAACGTACGCCTATGCATCGTTTGTCCCGTTACCAACATATAGAGCAGATACGCCAGCATTTCTGGTCACGCTGGGCTAATGAATATATTTCGGAGCTGCAGACGCGAGCTAAGTGGAGAGAGAATACGTCGGAGCTCAAACCAAACACGCTGGTTCTAATCAAGGATAACAATCTCCCTCCTCTCAAGTGGCAGTTGGGACGAATCATCCACACTATTCCTGGTAAGGACGGTGTTTCAAGAGTTGCTGACATCCGAACCCCCACAGGCATCACGAGGCGAGTCTATGCAAAGATATGCCCACTTGTAGAACCAGAGGAGACTCCGCAGACACATAGCCGTTGAAAGCTCTACTTCCAAGGCCGGGGGCATGTTGGAGCATATTGGAATGAGCCATTGTCGATCTACGCGCCACCTATCAGCAATTCGATACGCTAATAATATTATCACGACATCGTCGACCAACAGCAATTAAGAGAAGTGACGTGATCTTGTGTGTGATTGGCTCAATTATGTTCCCTGACCCTCTCTCCTCGAATTTTGTTATACGTATTACATTCGCAATATTTTTCACCCTACATGTGGTCGTATTATTTTCAAAACCCAGAAAACTCAAAGTCTAGGTAGGAAAACTAAACCCTAAGCAGCAAGGACACACAAACCGCTTCATTTAGTATATTAATAACTTCCACGCAACACAATCACTTACCTAGGTCCTAAATTAGGATATCCTGGGCTATGGTGACCAGTAGGGATAGTACTACCGACCGAGGCCCTTTGTACAAATCAAATATCTGTCAATCAGAACCTCTGATTTGATAGTCAAGCGTATTACCGGTAGGAGAACGAGGCGTAAAATTCAAATTTAAATAAATACGTACTGATTTAATTTGAAGAAGAAGAAAGACATTTATTATACCAACAAGATACATCACAGAAACTAAATAAGCAGATAAGCAACATAATATGCACAACAATAGAAAGAAAAGTTAATACACAACGGACAAAACGAATAAATAAAACCGGACCAAAGATATAGCCCGTGGTGTATCTAAGTTGCCACAAAAGGCAGCTGACTCAGTGTAGTGCTGAGGAAGTGATCCCTCAGCGCTGATTTTCAGTCAGTGCCTACGGAAACCCTCACGACACTACACACACACGTTAAAAAAATGGAATACGGAACTAGTATTCTTGCTTCGAATGCAAAGCTTTGTTTGTAAGACCAATCTAAAACACTATCAACGAAACTCGAATCCAACTGGGTCAGACTAATAAATACAGAAGTTTAGTCAGGCAATTTAGCTAATGAAGGAAAATTACCACGGAAGATTAGTGGTGGAGGAAACATCCACACAAATAAAATTTTCCGCCGCTCTTTGTTAACCGAGGCAGGAAAGTGGGTTAACACGGTTAACCGAAAGTATTGAGACCGTCTGTGTTGTTAAATGACAGGGACAGTAATGAATTCGTGACAGACTAACGGCTGGTTTCTGAATAAACCCTTAACCAGACATGGGTAGTGAAAAAAAATTCATTGCTTTTGGACTTTATTTCAAGATGATAAGGTTCATCATCGGCCTACGCTTGTCAACTGCTGGACATAAGAATCTCCTATTGGACGCCACTGAACACGGTCCTCGGCTACTCTCATCCAGCTCTCATCCTATGTCCAGCAGTGGACAAGCGTAGGCCGATGATGATGATGATGATAATTCAATTTAAAGTGGGATCTATTTCACCATGATCTGGTAAAGGGTTGAGATTTTCGCTCTTCAGATACGGAGCAGATTTCTCTTAAAAGAACAATACAGGGAAACAGCGTTAATGTATAACACAAAGTCTCAAAACGGTTTCATTAGATCAATGCTTTACTTGGTTGAATTAAATAAATAAGATAAAATAACAATATTCTTTTCACTTCTCATGCTCTAAAAGTTCGTCTTTATGTCGTGCGTAGGCGACATAAAGTCGCTTTTTATGCTCTAGAGCATAAAGTAAAATCTTCGTCGAAGACCAAGGCAATCGCTGCAACAGCCACACGCATCACAAATACAATCTAATACAACATTAAATATGCCAGGAAAAACGATTACTTTAAATATTTCTCATTGCTCTAATGTAACTTTCAATTTTAATTAAATTAGCATTTACTATATTTACATGTTGCTGTTTCATTTCCTCGCAATCGAAGTGAAAAGTAGAGTGTACAACTCGTCCATAAAACCCATTTTACACTCGACTTTATATCTATCCTCGCTCGCAAGCTCGCTCGGATGGATAAACGTCTCGAGTAAAATGGTGCGTTTTATGCACTTGTTGTACAATCTACTATTATTGCACACAAGAAGCGAGACAAAAAATATGAAAGTTACAATGAAAAAGTACAATGGGCGGCCTTATTGCTAACAGCAATTTCTTCCAGACAACGTGACAATGTGACGGAAAGGTACCTACCTAAAGGAAAATACCTTCCACACAACATAATCACTTGACCCCCAAACTAGGATACCCTGTGCTAAGGTAACCAGGCAAGGACATCACAAACATGGAAATACGCCCGAGGCCATTTGTACATATGTACGGCGGCTCCCAGTGGTAATCGAACCCACGACCTCTCTCTAAAAATATTCCTATATTTTTATAAAATACTAGCCGACCGCGAACCCGTGAACTTCGTATCACCTACATCAATCTTTATTTTCTTCTCACCGTTTAAACCTTTCCTGTACGGATGTACAAATATAGAAAAAGAAAAAGTAACCAAATCGGATCAGCCGTTCTCGAGTTTTAGCGAGACAAACGAACAGCAATTGATTTTTATATTTATAGAAGTTATTTTTTTGTTCAGTTTTTTTTGTAGTCTTTTCTACACTACAGCTCGATCCGAAGACAGCGGATAAAATTGTATATTGACATTCAACAAACCTGTTTGTTTTTTACGTTAAAATATTTTTTTATTTCTGATTTTTAAGTTGAACGTTGATTGTTGTTTTTCTTTATATAAAATTACCAATGTAGGGCACAGGCCTTCTCTCAGGGGGTTTGGCGATTGCTCAGATATATTTCAAGCGCAGATGTATGTGAATAGCTCAGATATTCAGGTTTCCTCACGATGATTTCCTTCACAGTTAGCGAGTAATGTTGCTACTATAACTTCAGAAATGTACATAACTTAGAAAACAAAATCATAGGTACATGCCCCTACTGGGAATCGAACCTGGGTCTCTCGCTTATGAGTCCAAACCCACTAGGCTACCAAATAGCAATGAAGCAGAATTTTAAAAAAATATAAAAAAATAACGTCAAAAATATAAAAGGAAAACCAAGCTTAATGCATAATGGTTGATAAAGAAAACTAAGAAGGAAATATCTACTTAATTTTTTGGTTATCTGCCCACTGACCATATTATTAATTAACTTTATTTTATTTTTTGAAAGAACGCAAACAATTGCAGGTACAACCAGTGGCGTTTTGTATATGTAGATTAATACAAACACATAGAAATTAAAAACTCACAGTTGTGCTAATAACAACAGTCAAAGAGGAAATTAGTTACATTTGAAGAAGAAGAAGAAGAAGAAGAAAGACATTTATTATACCAACAAGATACATCACAGAAACAAAATAAGCACATAAGTAACATAATATGCACAACACAGAAGGAAAACTAAATACACAACAGACAAAACGAACAAATAAAACAGGACTATAGATGTAGCCTGTGGTGTATCTACATTGCCACAAAAGGCAGCTGACTCAGCGTTGTGCTCTGATTACTTACATCACATTTACAATATACTCTGTTACTTAAGCAGAGATTTTGCAACAGAAATGTAATTGCTAATCTACTGTCTACTCTACTAATATCTACTAAGTAATCGCCTTAACGTACATCGCAGCTAGGAATTACTTTCGTAGCAACCTACATCGCAGTTTTGTACGTTGCAGCTACGTAGCGGTGTCGTTTGTGTCTGTGCTGCCTGCCTAATGCCAAAGCTAAAGCAATTTATCTTTCTATTTCAATACAGAATCGCGATCTTATCAGACAACTAACAGTGTGTATCATCAAGTAGGCCCCGTTACCCCCCTTTACATACCGTCCCTTCTACTCCTTACTCGCGCTGCAGCTGCCCCTTCATTTACTTGTAGATGTGCCGTAAAATATTTACACAAAAACGCATCAATATCAATGATGTCTATTTATAGGCGGCCTTAATTTGTATTTTCTTTTTGGAAACTAATAATTTACTTACTTATATGGAAAAATGAAAGTGGTGAATTCCAAGCCGCTTGTCTGAATTGACAGATTCACAGGTAGGCGGTAGAGACAGGCTCTACCAGTCGACCATGCATTTGCACTGTAATCAGTTAGTTTTGCGGCCTGTTTCATATCAAATCAAATCAAAATGCTTTTATTTAAAATAGCACACAAACTGTGGCGCAATGAAGGTTACAAGTAAAGGTGTCCATTTCAAATCTAGATCATTAGGAGAAAAAATAGACAAAAACAACAATTCATTGTTTACTATGACAAGTCAATATACATTAAAAAGTCAATCAACCTCCGGATCAACAAGAAGGATGACTCGGCTACGCAATGTACATCGAATTGTCCCCTGGATGAGTTTGAAAAAAAATTAAATCTTCATCAGCTATATTGATTGTGTTATATCATCATAAGCAGCCTATATACGTCCTACTATAGGGCACAGGCCTTCTCTCAGAGAGAGAGTATGGGCTTAATCACCACGCGTGCCCACCGCGGATTGGCGATTTCAAGCGCTGAGCTATGTGAACAGCTCAGACACCCAGGTTTCCTCACGATGTTTTCCTTCACCGTTAGCTAGTGGTATTGCTAGTACATATAACTTTACAAATGTACATAACTTAGAAAACAAAGTCATAGGTACATTCCCGCACTGGGATCGAACCTTGGTCTCCCGTTTCCGAGTCCAATGTTCTACCCACTAGGCTACCATCGCTTCGCTTTTGTGTTGTATAGAAATAATATTTTTTTTATTCGTTCTACTTCTATAGACCGACGGTGTTATTTATAAAAACGCGATTCCTCTAAAATTCTTCTCAAATGTAGTGTAAATAGATAGATAGAGAACACTTTATTACACAACCAAAAAAATAATTACAAAATATAATTTCTGATATCTAAGTAATGTATACAAATAGTCTGTCGTTACGCAAACGACCAACTTAAATTTGATGAATGTTTTAAGGAATCGTAGTTTTATAAATTTATACACTGCACCATTTTTTAAGACCATAGAGTCGAAGTACCTACAGTTTGTCGATGCAAGTATCCCCGTTTTCACTAGTCGCCGTGTTTGCACACTTCCCTACTCTACTTACTCCTGTTGCAGTGGGCGTAATGTAAACATTAAAAAGTCTGCTATCGATTCGAGTCATCGAACCCAAATAAGGATAGCCCAGGTGCATCCGTCCAGGTGTTGCAGCTTCTAGTTACCCTTTACACGAGTTCTCGACCTTGTCTCTTGTTGGGTAAGGACTAAATTCGTGTTACAGAAGTGCATGAAAGATGCAACTGACATTGATACAGTAATGCCTTATTGAGCATTGAAAGTAAACAATGCCCGCTTTTGTTCTTTTGTTTTGGTTAGGTTAGAACGCCCTTGGTCCTAATTTATTTTAATTAGGAAAGGTTTACCTAGCTGCCGCAGTTACGTAATTTTGGGTAATGATCATTGGGGGCCTTTATAGGGTTCCGTAGCCGACAAGGAACCCTTGTAGTTTCTCCGTGTCCGTCTGTCTGTCTGTCCGCAGCCTAGCTCAGAGCTGAAGGCTGAAATTTGGCATAGAACATATTAATCACGCCGACACAATGGTAGAATAAAATCTTATAAAAAAAATTGACCCCCTTACACCGAAATTAAGTATGCAACTTTTTTTCTCGGCTACACCATAGTGTGGGTATCGTTGGATTAGTCATTTAAAAATATTGTGGGTGTAGAAATATTTTATTTATTTTTGATTTATATTTCCTATCCCATATATCTTTATGCCACCATAAAGATAATAGTAGAAATAAACATAAATTGTCATTTCCACTATTTAGACTTGCAAAAGTTAACACATCCTTTATGGGGCACTGTATAAGGTTCTACAACAAAATTCCTCAAGATATATTAGAGTTACCTCCAACGCGATTTAAAAAATGTGTTAAGCACATTCTGTGCAAAAAGGCTTACTATAACATCAAGGATTATTTAGAAGACAAAGATGTTTGGCATTAAACAGTAGATTAATATTATTTAAAGGACGATTGTGACTAGTGTTCAACACATTCATGACTAATATTTTAAGTTGAAAACTCTGTTAATTAAGTTAAAACGTGTTTTGAAAAGAATAAATGTGGAGTTTCTTTGTTAGTTTCTTCTCCACATAATCCATTAATTGTGAAACTAACAACTTTGACGTTCATTAAGTAAACATTCTGTTTTTACAATGAATAAAAATATTTGAATTGAATTGAATTGAATTATCACGAAATATTAAGCTTTAAATCACAAATATTTGTCCGATTAGGGCATCACCTAGTATCACGGCTTAGTAGGCTTTACAAGTTAATGAGTAATAGGCGACCAACTTATAAAAGGAAAACTACGTAGGTATCTTTATCTTATCTTACAAAATCCATTGAAAATTACTTTCATGAAGTTGTTGGTTCTGTAAAGCAGATAAAAGCCCCTCCTTCTACGAAACCCTACACTGCTCTGTGCCAGACCCGCACTTGACCGATTTCATAAAGTTAGAGAGGATGACGTAGAAGTTTCCATGAAAGCCAATTAGTATTTGCCAAGTCTATGAAATATTTGGAGGCTACGTTTTCAATTCTTACTTTTCCGCACCGAGAACTCTGTTAATTCCTTTATTTAAATACTATACTATTTTTAATCAAGACGTCTTTAAATTTGGTTTCTGTACCTCATCATGAGGTCCTCATGTAAATACAAAAAAGTAACATAGTGGAACAAAAAGGCTTAGTTACAGGATATCTCAATAAGCTCTGCGGGCTTAGCTAAATGTAACTTTTTATCTTTTTTGGCAAACTTTTAAAGTTTGTGTGACGTAACATCTAACTTCAAAACTGAAATAACATTACATTAAATAAACTCACGCCTGTGTCCCGGTGGGGTAGGCAGAGATCAGGGTTGGCGACCTGCCATTTTTTTGCTTCATCAATATTCATTAGCAACGGGGTACTATTTATCTTGCCCTTCGCTAATACATCCTTTATTTGGCCAAAAAGCAGAGACCTGGGCTTGCCACTTGCCACGATCCACAAATCTCTTTCGCTTCATCAACATTCATTAGGTTGTTGCATGCACGGCTAGCCGGTTTCGGGTACTTTTTATCTTGCCCTTCGCTAATACATCCCATTTGGTCAAAAAATTACAAAACTTCACAACGCCTAAGCGTACAGTCGACAGCGCTTCGACATTTATACTCGTGCACTCTGCCTAGTTACGTTAAGGGCGACTTGGCAACAAAAGTGTAAAAACCGAGCTGGTGTTGACTGTACAACAACCACAAATTCCTCCCTCTCCCTCAAACCGCGTACCAATATAAAATAAATCCCCATCGATTCTCATACATTAGCGGAATAGCGGACTGTACTCAAACGTGTAATGGACTGATTGATTACAACGAAGCCGGTAATTAAGGTCATGTTTACATCGAGCGGGACGTGGAAATTTACATTCTCGTATTATCCTGACGCAAATGTGCCTAATAGTCGGAGAATTAGTGCATTTTTTTTACTAAAGTAAACCGCTTGGCACAGTTGTTCATTTCGTGATTCTGAGCTGATTTAGATTGATGCTAGGTGCGGGAAGAGGGGAAGTTTGCTTACGAGCACCTTATGAAGCTGATCTATAATATAATTTGTGTCCAGTACTGTCCACGCTGATTGGACTATAAACACTTGGGCCCACCCACGGTGGTTATGTCTCAATTCAGGTCTTTGTCTATCTATAAGTCCTTTCAGCCGTTTTTGCGTGATTGAGTAACAAACAAACACATTTATAATATTAGTAGGATCTTCGCAAACACATTTATAATATTAGTAGGATAGGCTTACTAGCTGACTCGACAAACGTTGTTTTGGCATATTAATTAGCCTACAAACAGATGTTTTAACGTTTTTGCCTGCGACTTATCTCCTCAGAACTACCAAATATACCTACACAAAAAATTTCATGAAAATCGGAGAAGCCGTTTCGGAGGAGTTCGATAACCAACACTATGACACGAGATTTTTATATATTAGATGTACTGTATCTTCAGTGCGCGAGTACGCACTCGCCCTTAGGCAGTTTTTTGTTGACGTACTATTCCTTCTACCTACTTTTAAATTAAGTTTTCTGTAATTTTGTTTTAGTTGACTAACTCCGAATAAAGTTATTATAATGGATGTCAGCCAAGAATTAATTTGCAGGCGAAACAGCTAATTACAGTATGGCGTGACAAGTAACAAAAGTCTCAGCGGAATTAACTGGCGTTTACATTTTTATTTATTCGCTTAGACTTAAACTATTCAACTAGAAATCAAGGTCGAAATAGGTCAAGCTAGACCGATTGCCTGGGTTGGTACCTGGTAGGTAATAACTTCTTTGCGCAAAAAGCCAAGCTAGGCTTGTACCCTCTAGTTCTAGTTAGACCTGAGATTTCCGCTCTAAGGGCCAGTTTCTGTATTGAGAATTTCGCTAATTAAATAGTCAACTGTGGTGCTGTCTCTTCGAATTTCTCAGAAAAGAGCGTGACAGAACGTTACTTAAGTATTTACTAAGTGAAATTCTCAATTCAGAAACCGGCTCTTAGCCTCATAGTTGGGCCATTGTACGTAGCAAGCGCTGAGGTATGTTTATACCCCAAACACTGGGGTTTCCTTATATCATTTTCCTTCACTGTTAGCGAGCGGTATTGCTAAGTACTACAACTTCGAAGTCTTTGGTACATGCCGGGATTCGAACCCACGACCTACCGAATGTGAGGCCGGTGGTGTGTAGAAGTTACATATTTATTTATTATTTAATACGATTAACATTATACTATGACTCAAACTTCGAAATAGCGAAAAAATATTATCTGTTCCATACTAAAGTTACCACCAGCGACATTTCAAATTTTTCCCGTAGCACAAGTATTTGGACGAGTAGAGACGTCTCATTGTTAGCCGTGTGAGGGTTTCGGAAAACAAGAAAAGCATCATGAGGAAACCTGAGCGTCTGAGGTGTTCGCTTCACATACCTCAGCGCTTGAAATTGGCAATTTGCGGTGGGAGCGCGTGGTAATTGAGCGGACTCTCTCTCTCTCTCGTATATAGGTTACATAAGAAAAACCACGGTAGGCTTGAGTGGTGACTAAACTAGGTCTCTCTCTAGTATTAGGGGTTAAAGTATGAAATTGCCGTTTTATTGCAATAGGTTCTTTGAATTGACATAGAATCTTCATGGTTTGAGGTTTTCGAATGAAACTTTTTTCAAATGGTTTCTATGATGTTCTTTTTTTAAAAAATGTGAAACATTTGAATATCGAATATTGAATATCAACAAGGCAACACAAGTTTCAACACGCGTTTCTTTCTGCAGATCAGTCAAATCATGAGGCACCCATTTTTCGTATTTTTTTATTTTATTGATTTGACGCAAGTGAGTCAATATTGTGGGTAAGATAACGTTAAACCATGCCGCTAATTCCTGGGTAGTTTGAGTAGGGTCGGCTTCCACTATCTCTCTTAATTCATCGTTATTCACCTGTGTGGGCGGTCTTCCTCGTGGCTCGTTCTTTAAGTCGAAATTTCCATCACGAAAGCGTTTAAACCAAAATCGCACGGTGCGTTCATTAGTAGACCCCTCTCCAAACGCAGCATTGATATTGCGGGCTGTTTCTGCCGCGTTAGTTCCGCGTCGGAACTCGTATTAAAAAATCACTCGAATTTTCGCAGTATCCATCTTTGTTGTCTAAATTGAATAACAAAAACAATTGAAAGTCGATATTCAAATGTTTCACATTTTTTAAAGAGAGAACATCATAGAAACCATTTGAAAAAAGTTTCATTGGAAAACCTCAAACCATGAAGATTCTATGTCAATTCAAAGAACCTATTGCAATAAAACGGCAATTTCATACTTTAACCCCTAATATTTTTAAATGACTCGCGAGGCTCATACATGCAATATATAAAAATCACACGTTAGAGTGTTTGTTATCGAACTCCTCCGAAACGGCTTCACCGATTTTTGAGAAATTTTATGTAGCTCTGAGAACACGTCATCATCATCATCATCATCATCATCATCGTCAGCCATTTGACGCCCACTGCAGGACATAGGCCTCGCAGTGGGACGTAGATGGGCTATACGTAAAGAAAAAAAAATAGGTGTTTAGTATCGGCTGACTTCTTCGCGAGTAATAAGGTGCGTAATAAGCTTTGTAAACAATGTGTTGTTGTCCTGGACACGGATCTTGTGTTCTGTATCGATCCCGTATCATGTTTTACCTACTACGTAATAGTCAATAGATTCGTACAGAAGTTTTTACTTGAAGTCAGTTCGATTGTTTGAAAGAAAATCGTGAAAGCATTTGTTTACGTTTAGGACGACCATACAACAACAGTGTAAAGGTTGATCGGCTGTGGACTGTACCTAAACATCTAGTAGCAAAGCGGTAAAACGCCGGGGTCACATATATGGAGGTCGTTGGTTCGAATCATCATCAAATGCATCGATGCATGTAATGCATCAGTGACTTCTTTTTCTAAGTTACGTAGTTTTTTCTAAATTTGTGAAGTTATAGTAGCAATACCAGTCTCAAACTGTGAAGGAAAACATCGTGAGGAAACCTGAGTGCGTGAGGTGTTCACATACCTCAGCGTTGCCAATTCGCGTCGATTGCCAATCCGCGGTGGACACGCGTGGTAATAAGTCCAAATTGTCTCTCTGAGGGTAAGCCTGTGTCCTGCAGTCGGACGTGTACTGCATTAGTTTACACTGGTTGGTTATATCTTATCTTATCTTATGTAATAAATAATTAACAAGATAGGAAAGAGGCGCTATATGCTGAAATATAGGCTGTAAACCTAGTTCAGCAGCAGATGGTATAAAAGACATGTTATTATGTAAGTCTAACTTTTAGTACTAGATATTTTGTATAAGTCAAAATTTGTTTTGTTTACATGTCCACACTTTTTATTGTTCAATAAACGTTATCTTATCTTAATTTTGGGTGGTTTGAAAAAGATAGCCAGATGAACGAGCCTGACGATAGCCATCGAATACGCTAGTTTGTTTTTGAAAAAACGCACATTTCAATAATATTTCGACACAAACTCGAATCTATTAGGACCATTAGTAGACAGCTAAAGCGATGCGTGCGTGCCGCGGGTCCGCGGGTCATCTAAGCTACTTTTTTTTATTTTATACGTCTATAATGTTCTAAATAGATGTAATTTTTAATTACTAATTACATAACCGCGGCTTTCAAAACGTCCAGAAATCAGCCTGTATAGGCCACGTAAAAAAGGCTATGGATTTATATGATCAAGTTTGCACTAACTGTGACTGATGAAGCTTCTGTATTGCACTGATTTGTGTCCAAGATTATGTTGTGTCAATCGACAATGTTTACGTGTGCTAATTAGGGGACTATCGCGGGGCAAAAGTCAATTATTCGTGTCATACAATACTTGGTGACAACGATAAGTTTTGCTGCTTTTCATCATCGTCAGCCATTTGTCGCCCACTGCAGGACACAGGCCTCCCTCATGGTTTTCCTAACCATCATGGGTTTTGCCATAATCGCCACGCTTGGCAGGCGGGCTTGCTGCTTTTAATCCTTGAGTAATAGAGGCTCCAAAAACGAGGTAACCTATTAAAAGGACCTGTTGACACCTTTATCCTCGTAATGTCAGCGAAATGTGACTGACATAATTTGTATATGTATTTCATCGTAAGTCTCCATTATAATTGGTACAAAAATGGCAATGTAATTGCAATGTAACTGTGCGTAATTAACTTTTTGCATATTGCATATTATTTAGATGAATTACCAAAGTAATTCTTCCATAAATATGTTTTCGCCTACTTCAAAAAAGCTGACCTGCGCCAACGTTATCTGACAGAAATATATGTCTGTTTATCCGTGAGTAAGCTCTATCCAGTGAATAAGTCCAAAAACATCTTGCACAATGACATTTACAGAGCTATCGAAACCAATTGTACGACTGACAACCCTGTCATTGAAATATTTATCTGTTATATATATATATATCTGTTATCTGTTATAAGTATTAACCTATGTACTTACCTATCCAGTGATTCGGTGGAAGTCGCCCTTATAGACTTATTTTGCCTACTACGCCCGTATTAATATTTAATAAAAGTAACAACTCAGAATGTTAAAATAGAGGCGTAACTACGAAATCCTTGTACTCAAAATGGAACGTTCGCTTGAAACCGTAAAAAAAACGTGAAAATGTGAAAACGAGTGCTGCGCCATAACAAATACAGTACATTTTGTGTCGAAACTCGGTGCCAGCTTGTAATATGTAAATGTTATTCTCTTCGGCTTATTCCGTGGAGTTTCCTCGGTCCCCTGGGCTGAGGGAAACAGAATAACATATCACTGATAGCTTAGCTCTGGGAGATGTGTAAAGGGCGAAATTGTATTGGTTTTAGACGCAAAAAGGTCGTGAAGTTGGGTATGGTTTGTAAGGCAAGATAAGGTGTATTTTTAAATAAGGTATGTTTTTTTTCTAACGCTCAATGAAGGCAATTCAATCATTGACTAATATTTCAAAATTACCATAGAATCGAGGGAGAATTCTGGAGGGAAATTTTCAATCTGAAATTTCATATTATAACGTAATTACTATTTAAATTTATCTAATCAGCCCATATACATGGCCCACTGTTGCAATCCTTGTTATAAAATTGTTAAATTGTTGTCACTTCTATAAATACCGAAACAAACTACAATGTTTCCACCACAGCTTTTCACAAAAAAATTAAGACTTAACCCTACCATGTTCATTAACAATTAAACGCTAAAAATTTCACAGATTTTTTTTGTGTCTTTTCCACTCAAATATGAAGCTAGTTAAGGAAAAGAATTTTTTTTTACGATTATCAATAAAATATTTATTAATTATCGTGGTAAGAATCCCTTTTTTTCTATGTACAACGAAGAAAATACTTGTTTTGAAATGTAACTTTCCTATTTGTAAAAACACAATTCCTATAAAACACTGTTCAGGGGCAGTTTAAATAATCTGTGGTTACATTTTCCCTTTATTTCTTACTATGTAAGCTGCATCTGAGGAGTATTTTAAGGAATCGTCTTGTTATAAATAAGACCGTATGTTTCTTTTTAAATAAGTATACGCAGCTGGACGATCCATGACCGACACTAGAAATACGCAGCTGGTACACTCAAGACGTCTGACATACAATGCAAAGTCCCTGGATCTGGCGTCTCGTGCCGTACGCCGTGGGATTAGAGTGATAATGAAATGATTGTTGTACGTCCCTGTAAGTACGTCGAACAATGGGAGACTTCCAATAGGAAGGAGTGCTTTATAAAATAATGTGCTTATGGGATTGTGTTCCTTAGGGCTGGTGTGAGCTTGAGCCCCTTCCATCCCTTGTAAATGGTTTCCCTTACTTATTTATTTTAACAATTTTAACCTGTTAGATTATGACCTTAAATAGAACAATTTGACCTCCTCAGTCCTGACCTTGAAAATAACAATTGAATAACAATTGAAAACCATTGTTATTTTCAAGGTCAGGACTGAGAAGGATAAACCATTATTATGGTGGTTCGATCGGATCAAAAGTCTTAGACAATGCCTAGAATTTTCTACCTCATGAAGCGATTTCCTCATTCGATTTCTTGTGAGTAAGCTTCTTTAGTCCCACCTGCTGAGGTTAAAAATTCAACAGACTCATCTGGGCTTTTATTTGCAGTCGAGTTTTTGTATTTTTATTTGATTTTTTTTTATTTCTTACTTTTTGCCTACAATATGACAGCTGGCGTTCACCTTCTTAGTTTATTCGAGACGTTATATAGCGTCAATATATTTTTCGTTTGAAACGTCGTCTATCAAATTCGGTCAAGCCGTTTCTGGCCGAACCTCTCAAAAAGAAACAAACATATTTTATGTGCGGAAAACGTAACCTTCCTTTGTTTTCGGTCGGGTAAAAAAGAAGAAGCCCACATTGTCATCTTACATGACCCCTCCTCTCCCCAATATCTCCGCGAATGGTTCGCCCCTCGTGGCGTACATGGTCGCCTTCAACGGCCATGCAAAGACCGGCTTCTTGAAATTCCCGTGCATGGTACGGTAGGCTATTCGAATTCTTTCACTGTAACAGCTAGAGATGGGTAATGGCCCAGGTTATAAACCACTGGTGAGTTATAATCCAGTTTTGACCCAGTTATGCACCCGTTATAACCCATTATGGCGGTTCATAATGATTTCGTTCAATAGTAATACGGAATACGTCGAATAATGTGCACGGCGTTGTAGTTGTAAGCTGCATGTATCGTTATGAAATTATGCACGCAAAAATATACAGGAAATTCTCCATTCAATACAATATTAGGTTGGGATTTCACTTCGATTTTTAGTTTTTATCTCTTGCGCTCGCATTGTACTAAGGGCCAGTGTCCTAAATGGAGTTTAAGTCGAGATTTTGACAGTTCGTGCATTATCTGTCAAACTAACTAAGCAAACTAGTCAAATGCTTGACTTAAACTCTAGTTTGCGAGATCTGCAAGTGGCCCTAAGTACATTTAAACCTAAGCATTGCAGGCAATGCATCTCATAAAGTATATCAAGCAAGCCACACTTTTATGATCCTTTGCGCCGGAAATCCCCGGGCGTGAGCGAGTGGGACAACGACATCGTCAATCTCGCTCGCACTTGCGCCGTGCACAATGCGTACGGCACAGCACTCACTCCAGTACTTTGTTGCTTAGAATGCGCACGAGCGATTTTTGGTATAATTTCGTGTTTTTTTTTTTATCGAACCGACATTGTTTATTGTTACTATGATTACTGTTTACCTGAATGACCTTGGCCTGAATGCTGACTGAACTTCCAACGCGATATTTTATGCACTTTTTCATTGTGTAAAGGATTCAGTCACTCACTGCAGTTCCTGATGAAGTGATGATGCCCGCCTGTGTTGAATGCACTTGGCGTTTTACTTAAATATTTCTGGATTATTTAGAAAGTATAGATGCAGAATCATTATTAGGACTACATTATCTGAAAATATTTCACGGGCACTTAGTGCAGCGTGTCACTTAGTCCAAATCTTACGACATGCTACTTAGGTTAAATCTTTCATTTTTAGGGTTCCGCAGTCCAACATGGAACCCTTATAGTTTCGCCATGTCCGCCTGTCTGTCTGTCTGTCTGTCCGTCCGTCCGCGGCCTAGCGCAAAGACCGGTGGTACTTGTCTGTCTGTCTGTCCGTCCGTCCGCGGCCTAGCGCAAAGACCGGTGGTACTAGAAAGCTGTAATTTGGCATGTGTATACATATTTATCACGCCGACAGAGTTAAATAATAAAATGTCAGAAAGTTTTTTTTAATGTACCTCCCCTAACATGAAAGGGGGCGGGGGCGTTTTTTTCTTCTCTACCCCACTGTGTGGGGAATCGTTGGATAGCTATTTTAAAAACATTGGGAGTTTACTAAGATCATTTTACAATTGAGGCATCCATTTTCGAAATATTTAGCTTGTACCTGTGTCCCCCCTCTTCTACAATCTGAACCTTTGCATTTAAAAATTAAAAAAAAATCACGATAGTAGCAAATATAATAAATTTAAAAGAAAAATTATCACAGCTGACTAGGCTTTACAGGTCAATGGTCGATTACATTAATGGGATTAGTAAAAAAGCCTTCTATTTTGTTTGATAGCTGAATTTTGTGATTATGTTAGGTAATAGGTTGTAATAACTAGATGTCTGTGGAACCCTAAGCTACCCGTGGCCCGACACGCTTTTATTTGTACTTTTATTCATAGAAAACATAGTATTTTGAAAGTGTATGCAGTTCATTAAACCTTAAAAATACTTCAGTGGTCCAAAAATAAATCACTATGGCAATATAATGTCAAGCAAAACTCCCGATTACACAAAGCATATTTGTTTAGTTGTAATTTGTTCTTGTTAAATCGTATCGCTCCTGTCTTTCATTTTGACCCACCAAAAAAGTAGTTAATGGGATAAAACTGGTCGATAACGTTATAACCCGGATTAAAACTGGATTATAACTACTGGGTTATAACACTTATAACACAACCCATCTCTACTTGTAGTTATCAACGTGTTTTAGGATAATTTTCGAGTAGGTCATTTTGACTAGCTTTCACGACAGCTAACAAATTACTATACAAACACTTCGATTCAGCGGTTTTCTTGGAATACGTGGAAAAAAATACAGTAGCCGATTTCCGCGGATCGTGCTTCGCACGTTGTTTGCAGGTAACCCGAGATCAATGGCAGGAAGGCATATTTTTTTTTGTGTGGTGAAGCCGAATCGGATCATGCGGTAACGCCGAATCGAATAGAAAATAAACTGCATCATTCAAGAGCCATTCTACTATTTGTAAGGCGTTTACACATATACATGCATACATAAACTCACGCCTGCATCCCGGGGTAGGCAGAGACCAGGGACTGCCATTTGCCACGATTTCCTGTAAGGCGTTTAGGGTCCTAAAACCATTCTGTTTGAAACATTGACAAAAATACGTTTACTGATTATCTGAATCCCAAGTACCGAACCGATTTGAGAGTCGAACTTCTATATCTAGGTCGGTATAACTGCATTTTAACGAGACCAAGTCCGAACCTTATCGAAAATGTAAGCAAGTAATTAGAAATACATTTTAAGAAATGAATCATACCGTATTTAGATTCAAAGAAGCAGAACAGTGCCACGCAGTCCTCAGCATCGAGTCATCGCGGGTATTATAATTAGGTATGTGCCATTGAAAAACTCACTACTTACTAATAAACCACAAATTTGAGCTAGCTTTGTGGGATACATATGGCTACCCACAGCACTGGCTATCCTAGTTTGGGAGCCAGGACACATTGATGTAATTAACCAGGCAAATAAATTATGAATAAGGGGACTGGAAATAAAAATCTTTAAAACAGTGATCAGAGCTAAGCAGACAACGTTGCGCCTCCACAGTAGCCTTGGGTAAACCGTAAGCTGTATTTACAGTTTGGTACAAATTAAATAGTTGAAGTGAACACTAAGCCACTCGCTTTGACACAAGAAGGTAAGTGATTCTCCTGACTCCAAGACTACACATACACACTGCCTGGTTCTGTGATGCTTCTACATAAAATCACCCCCGACTTTGAAAATCAAGAGGTGTTATGTGTTTGACGCCTACTAAATAAATCATCTTATCTGTTTATGGCATCATAGCTTATCTAATGTTAGGTCTCGTGGATACTAATACAACCATTTCTAAGATCCTCAGGGTTGAGAAGCCATTCTTTCTCTAAGTAAAAATGTATAAAAACCTATTTAGCGGCTAAAAATTCCAACTAACAGCGGTGCGCTTGTGGAACGCGCTACCCCTGTACATACGCCAGGCCCCGTCAGTCGACGTGTTTAAAAGTAGAATCATGAGCACTACTTCGGACTTCAGAGTAATAATCCTATTTAATATTTTATTAAATAATTAAATTATCATAATTTTATGTAATTGTATTATAGTGTGTATTTTATGCTTATGTTTTTGGTATATATCATATTATAATTTTTATTATAATATAGTTGATGTAATTTTTTGCTATAAATCTTTCTTGGCACTACCCCCTGTACTATCCACATAACCCAAGGTTAGCTGAAAGAAAATACTTATTAGTATTAAGCTCGCCTTTGTACAAACACATTTTTGCGCATTATGGAATTTTTGAATTGATTTGAATTGAAAAAGATAGAAGCCTAGTGGGTAAAACATTGGACTCGGAAGCGAGAGACCCAGGTTCGATTTTCAGTGCGGGCATGTACCTATGACTTTGTTTTATAAGTTATGTACATTTGTGAAGTTATAGTAGTAATAGTACTCGTTAACGGTGAAGGAATACGTCGTGAGGAAACCTGAGGGTCAGAGCTATTCACATACCTCAGCGCTTGAAATCGCCAATCGGCGGTGGGCACGCATGGTGATTAAGCCCATACTCTCTCTCTGAGAGAAGGACTGTGCCTGACAGTGGGACGTATATAGGCTGCTTATGTATGTATAAAGAAGATATATTTACACCTTTTACTATGTTCAACTTTGAAATCGCGAAAAAAAATATCTGGCCTCTATTTCAAAGAACTTCATGGTTTACACAATAAACTGTGACAATCATCGAATTCTCAAACAAATTTTAGTTTTATGAAACGCGACCCAACCAGTTTTGATTTCAATATATTATTATTATTATTATTATTTATTACAAGCAACAAAGACTTTTTATATGGGTTAGTACGACCCAGACAAATGACACTAAAACTATGTTAGTAAGTGCTAAACTATTCTTTTTTATTATGTACGCCTGATATTTCTTCCAATACTTCGGAGTTCGTTCGTTCGTTCGGAGTAGAAGTTGTTCAAAATCTCAAAATCAACCTCAGAGCCCTACCACCGCAATTGCGCGGTGAACACGCCGCGACTGTGCGGTGAACACGCCGCGACGACGTCGCGATGACGCTGCGAAATATCGCCGCCGCGATTATCATTCGACGCCATTTTGTACAATCGCGTTCGACAGTCCGACCCGCCCCACTTCAGTCATATCAAAGATAGTGTGTAAGCGGACGTAGCATCGTTTAGAGGTACAATCGTCGTTCATAAGGTAATACTCGTACAATGAATACAATGTCATTTATAACTAACATTCAAAATCGGCCCGTTACATGGGATACATAGTAGTCGCTCTCCCCCAGTCAATTAGTGGATAATTAATTCTCCCAGATTTGTCGTTAACTTGTATCTGCTTTCGTTTTCTGCGACATCGAAGTAACAAAGCCAGCAGCAGCGTTTGCTCGTCAGATCAATCCATTTCGCTACTGAGTGTCCAAAACGCAGCGAGCACGCCGCTAGCTCGCGGCGAACGGTGCAGCGTCGTCGCGACGTCGTCGCTGCGTGCTCGCCGCGCAATCTTAGGGCTGTTAAAACACCTAAAATAGAGCAATGGTGAATTTAGAAATAAAGTGTACAGTAATGTATATACACACTTCTAGTAAATGAGAAATTGAGCAACTGTCTGCAAAGCGTACGCGAGTAAACATACCAGAGCGATGGAGACATCTGCTACGTCCATCAATCACCCGTTCAGAGCAATAGCTTTGCGATCAATGTACCCACTCATGTTAATACGATTCTTATACAAGTCCCTTCTGAGAAACGTAGGGTTAGAACGCAGAGGGGTAGAACTCCGGTCTCACATTCGGGATTCACATTCGTTTTCTGAGTAACGTACATGGGCCAATAAATTATAATTGGCTATTATTCGTATCTACCTGACCCGGCAAACGTTGTTTTGCCATAATAAAGCCTACAAGCTATTCTAAGACCTATCAAGTATACATAAAAAAAATTATAAAAATAGATGAAGCCGTTTCGAAGGAGTTCGATAACAAACACTGTGACACTAGATTTTTATATGTTAGATTAGCTATGCATTTTCGATTTTTCGGAGAAAGTACTCAACGAAAACAAATATCTCTGTTTATCGTGCCCACTGCAATCCAGACCCAATAATATACTTTGTTGACCGTTTTCATTCCGAACTAACCCAAACATTGGACTAAGTGAATGAGTGACATTGTCATTTCAGCGCAAAGTGCAGTGTTTATTGTGGGACTCGTGTCAATGTTTACTCTAGTGGGTTCCCGCGTAATGCATTGAGTAGCAAATTAGCTTACGGTAGACAACATACATTTATAAGCAGCTATATCGTCGGTCGGAATCATTACCGGAACATCTCCAAAATCACGTGTGGTCCCAGTGTAGGGCACCAGCCTTCTCTCAGGGAGAGCATGGGCTTAATCACCACGCGTGCCCACCGCGGATTGGCGATTTCAAGCGCTGAGGTATGTGAATAGCTCAGACACGCAGGTTTCCTCATGATGTTTTCCTTCACAGTTAGCGAGTGGTATTGCTACTATGACTTCACAAATGTACATAACTTAGAAAACAAAGTCATAGGTAATTCGTTACAAGAATTCCGCTTCGTTTACGTCTAAAACGTAAATGTTGACTTGCTGTCGACCGTACCCCTACCTAAGTAGGTCGCAGCTCATTCTATACAAGGCCTCGGTGTCTTATTGCTGTAACTCGACCTTCTCTTCTGTGTTCGATACTGGATTCTATTCAGACTACAAGCCGAAGGCGTTTTTCGAGCATGAAAACTGATACTGACTAGTATGAACGACACAACCGTCAGAAATGAAAACAAACACTCGTTTCTAAATACACTCACTGAAAACCTATTCAGAGGTTAAAAATTCCACCCATGCCGGGACTTGAACCCGCGACCTCTGGCTAACCGTGCCAGCGCTCTCCCAACTCAGCTAATGGGCAAGTGCAGGCATCAGTAATTAGGTCTACATATTTTTTGTGCTCTTCTATTAAATTTTTATTTTATGTTTTTGTCTCTCTCTCTCTCTTTCTCTCTCTCTCTCTCTCTCTCTCTTCTTCTTTAATTCTTTCTTATAATAATGTCGTTTAAATAGTTATTTTTTTTAACATAAATGCATGAAATCGGCCAAGTTCTACTAATATGATTTAAGTTTTACAGTTTACACAAATCAGCAAAAAACAAGGAAGAGGGTGGGGAGAGGGTGCAGGGGGGTGGAGCTCAACAACAACTCTGTAAATATTTTGATACAAAGAGTTTCTTTTCAGAAGCTAAAAACCTCATTTCTATAAGAGGCTTACAAATAATTACTTTTGATTCTCTCGTGTGGACGTCCCAGCTTAAGCAGACTGCAAACGTGTGTAGTCGATAGCGTATAAAGTTTTACAACCATGCACTCTATTTAATCACGTTAAAGGTAAGTTTGCAACAAAAAATCTCCTTGGTAAAACTTAAGATAAGATTTTTTTATTTATTAACATTAGGGAGTTTTGACATCTATATTACGATAATGTTATGAAGAGGAAAAGTTTGTAAGATTATAATTATATTTGTATGGAGGGGGTATAATGGCTCCGTACACAAAACTGCAAATCAGCGCGACGCGAATTCGCAATGCAGAAAACTGCGACACGAATTGCTGCGATGCGATTTCGTGCGGCAAGGCGGTTTCAATTCGCAAACCCTGGTATCTTCCCACCACTCCTTCCAAAACCAATGACCAAACTATTGTTGTAGCATGAGTTTTACTCGATTTAACAAACATAAAAAAACAATGAAAACAGTCGCATATGCGTTTGGGTTTGATCCTGTAGAGAACGATTCTACTAACCTAAACGCATCAGTACAACTAAAAAGCAAACTCATTTAGTATGGGTCACCCAGCACTATAGATACATAGATAGATAAAATATTCTTTATTGTATGTACACCAGGAATTACATATAAGAATTTATAGTACAGTACAATTGGCGGCCTTATTACTAAAAGTAATTTCTATACATACAGGTTTGAAGTTAATAACGATATCATCCAACCAAGTACTTGGCAGTTTGATTTTTAGGGTTCCGTACATGGTACGAGTATTAGCTCAAGAGTCAAGACTAAAGTTATCAGAATCGCGGGGAGACACAGTCGGTCCTCAAAGAACAATGGCTCGTTAGACGGAACAGGATGCGTAATGCGATTGAACGCCGTCTGAGCGCTCTCAAACACCGGCCTAAGCGCACTCGGGAAGACGGAATGACGTATGTCCTCCTTGCTGAGATACCAGCAGCTTTGTCTGATCTATTAAATCCACTAGCGTCCCTGAGTAGGATCGCATGGATTGACCTGCTATATACTGACGCGCTGACCTGTACCAACAATGAAACAAAAACTATGCGATTCGCCGCATTTCGGCGCGACTCGGCTCTAATGTACGCTAGGCTTAAGACTACTTAAGAGAATCAGCTTAGGAGTTATATTGCTGGAGCGAGTTAATTAATGGGCTAATATTTTTGGGAACTATTAAAAGTACTGAAAGGTAACGAAACTTTCAACTGGAGTTTTCTTATTTTCTATAAAAATTTTTTTTAGTCGATCAAAATATTTCTTTTTTACCATTTCGTGCTAGTGAGGAAACTGAGCAAGGTACCTAATTAAGTTTTACCCAATAAACAATCGCGATTAGACTGAATGTCGTAAAATGGTGTTTATAACTCGGCAGCCATCTTGAACATATTTGGACAGAAATAAGATGTTAAAAAACTACGTTTTATATTTGTAATCATTATATATTAAAAATGTCTGGACAAAAGAAGGACCAAAACAATGTTAAACTTCATAAGCAGCCTATATACGTCCTACTGTAGGGCACAGGCTTTTTCTCAGAGAGAGAGAGTTGTTAAACTTACAAAGCGTTTTTCTCGAAAATTACTTTTTGTGGGTTGGAATGTTTTTGCGTAACACGGTCCAATTGTTGGTCACGAATTCACCTTCCGAGACAGCCCAAACGGCGAAAATTTGCCTCACCAGGCAACTCTCGGCAGATTAACCGATATCTTCAGGCTTATTTTGGTACTAACCAATACCTGTAGATGTCAATGTAGACCGAGATAATCGATACTAATACAGCTCTAAAAAAATATTAGATGGCGTAGTGTTACCGTAAATTTACGTGTTAGTGTAGGTAGGGTAAAAAAACTAGGTCATTGAGGGTCGATTCCCTTAATGTATAACTATGACTCTGAACAAAACAATCTGCAGCTTATTTCTAATGGTCTTTTTTTTGTTTCAGATGTTGACGGCCTGCGAATGAAGCAGGAACTCAAGAAAGGATTGTCATTTACGGTAAGGTTAATTGCTGATTAAACTTCCGTCAATATTTTTTTATTGTTTTGGCTACATATAGTCCATCATTATCTCGGACTTCAAACTCATCATCAATGTCATCTTCAGCTCGTCAATATCCACTATTGAATAAAGACGCAAGCACCAGTTGCTTCCGCTTTGCGCTGTGCTTCTTCAAGACTAGATTAGAACTCTTTATTGTACACACCAGAAAAAAAACATTAAAAGGCTTACATTCATATCCATGCTGCGCTGACTTCCAACTATTTTAATTTAATTAATCTGTCCTATCTCCACGGATACGACTCCGAAGCGTCGCGGGATTTGCTCTCTCTCCATCATTCATCGCCAGGGCTTACGTAGGGGTTTGTTTGACTTATGTCGTGTGGTCGTTACTTTGCTAGCGACTGGCTGGCCGAAGTTGGCCTGCGTGGAGTTGACGCGTCGCTTCTGGTACTGAAGCTTTGAGAACTATCTTACGGCTGTTCTCAATGAGTCCTTATAACCACAAAGATCTGCATCGGGCTCTGTGGAGCCATGCAGGTAAAACGGCTATCGTAGTCGTACACGATACAAACCTAAGTAGAGTCAGACAATATTACATACTGGGGCATATTTGATGCAAAGGATCTCCCTTGTTGTCCAGCGCGGTAATGCTGTCAGCGTTATGGGAACGTTTGGGTCGGATATGTCTCGGGGTGATTTGATTGACTGATTTTATTTATATTGTTTATATTGTGCGTATGTGTTTGTGATTTATTTTGATGTTTTCCGGATGTATAATTCATAGTTTTAATTTTTGACATAACATTTGTGGCTGTAATATTTGTCCTGTTGTAAAGTGTGACTTTTTTTCCATTTAATAAATACATGACATTACGGGTGACTTTGCAATCGCCCGGATATATAAATAGAATTTACAGTGTTATTGTGTTAGCTCGATGCACACAATGTTCACCGAAAAACCAACATGATGCCTGAATTCCATTTATCAGTGTTTTCGGTAAGCCTAACAATGCACATTTATATAGTCATATTTCAAAGCCCAATTCTCCATATTTCCATTTACCGACGTTGACAGTTTTTCTGGGAAGTCCATGAAACTATATACCAACGTTGCCTAATCGGCAGTGCATCTACTTAAAGTTCATAACGTAAACATAAGATGCCTTCACATCAATTCCTATTGAAGCGCATTAAATACTCAGCATAATATTTTGTTGAAATACAACGAAATATGCTAAGTATTCTGGAGATCCGCTGGTTATAAGAGCCCCGAGATTAAAATCCTATTAAGTATTTAGCACTTCTATGTACACCTACCTACGCACTCTCATCTTCTTTCAGGCCTGTCCATCCTGAGGTTGTCTGGAAGAGATCGCTTTCAGTGATAAGACCGCCAATTGTATACTATTAAAAACCAGATATTAACTACCTTATGGCAAAACCCCTCATGGTTATGAAAATCATGAGGGAGGCCTATGTCCTGCAGTGGGCTTCAAATGGTTCATGATGATGATGATGAAGTACCTTATATCTCTGTAAATAACTGGTGTGCAATAAAGTGTTACCTATCTATCTATAGCTAGTTCTTCGTGCATCTACATCTATGGTCCTGTTTTATTTATTCGTTTTGTCTGTTGTGTATTTAGTTTTCTTTCTGTTGTTGTGCATATTATGTTACTTATGTTCTTATTTTGTTTCTGTGATGTATCTTGTTGGTATAATAAATGTCTTTCTTCTTCTTCTTCAATATAGAATTTGTGGTTGAGTTGAGACTACGAACTAGTATGCACTTTGAGACGCCTGCTAATTCTCTCGACCGACGATTTGGGGCAGATTGTCGGCGGCAGCGGCTGGGTGTTAGTCGTTTGAAATGCGCGCAGTTAGCTTTATACCGCCCGGTCTTCAAGCGGCAATTCCCATAAAAACGTAGTTTGGTTTCATTTTTAATAACGCTGGACGCAATTAAACCTTACCAATATGTTTTGAAGACCCAAATCAAGTTTTGATCGTGTTTAAAATTGGAAATAAACTAATCACTAAAGAAAATTGAGCCTTGTGAGAGGTTTATATGGAGAAGCTCATCGGTCAATAATTTCTGTTGTATTCATTTATTCTCACTTTAAAGCACGATCAAAACTGTAATCATCACCTCACTGGTAAAGTTTCATCGCGATACGGCAACTCGTTTGTAAATTAAAACCAAAGTACGTTTGTATAGGAATCGACTCATGAGGAATCACAAACACCAGACGAATTATCATCTGACTGTACATCCTGTGAGGTTTTCAGTGTAAGCATTTGACCACGCTGAGTCATCCCTCGGATGCCGTAAAAAACGACTAAGGAAAATCCAGTAGGTGGGAGCGGAACCTTTTGTGTACTAGAGTAAACCTCTCCTGCAATCACCAACCCATCTGCCCAGCTGATCAGACCCGAGGATAAAAAAGTGGTGGGCCTTGTGGGGGAGCCTATATCCAGCAGAGGGTTGATTTGAAAAAAAAAAAATGTAAATAACAAGTGCAAATGCAAAACCATCCCCGAATGCCCAGTCCAGGAGTGGTATGTGTCCATGACAGCGACGTCCTAGTGAAACCCATTACATTTCCAACCTTTTATATAAAAAATAAACCCGACAGCCAAAAAGTCAACAAGGCTTAAACTTTTAAGTTTAGCAGACCTTTATTTAGCTAGATCTTATTTAAGCTGTCTTGGCACACAGGTTTTTTTTATTTATAATTTTTTTAGACACTTTGGAGGCTTTTTTCTCTTCTATGAGAGCGAACGTCCGCCATTGGTTTTTATTTCCTACTGACACTAACGTTGCCAATATCAACCAATATCAATTTCACCTCTCGTCTGTCAAAATCGGTCCAGCCTTTTGGCCTTCACGCTGCGGCATACATTCATAGAAACATATACAATGCTTGAAACATAAACCTTTATTCCCTTCGTCAGGTAAAAAAGCCGGCCGGGTATCGTGAAAGCATTCCGCGGGTTATTTCGGCTCAGTCGCCGGCTTTCAGCGCTGTATTGCTCGTTTTGCCAAACTCGGTCAGCGGGCTCGCAAATGCAGCGGGAATGCGGAATGGCTGCTTTTTACCTATACATAGAATGGAAGAATGCCATTTATTTTAACAAATTAACACATCAAAAGTTCGTTTGAATCATTTAATAGTTAACATCATATAAGAATCCTTTAAAAAGTTACTATAGGTTTAAAATGGAAAATGGGAAAATCGGGAATGGGCAGTAAAGGCACTGAGGAGAAAATAGATTAAAAGTTCTTAAAAGAAGAAAGGTGTGTACCATATATGTTGCTTATAAGAAAATAATGTGCCTCTCTCAACTAAAATAATTTGCACTTTCTGTAATGCTATTTTTTTATTATAGTAGGGTTATCCATCGGTAAAACTAATTTTTTTTATGACATTTTAAGGACTTATTTAAAAAATATATCATCAGCCGGCAGTGGTACTGCCCACTGCTGGGCATAAGTATTTTCCCTAAATGCTATCTCTCACAGTCCCTTGCATCTATACACTTCAATATAAAAAAATATGTAAACGTTCAGAAAAGAAACAAAAAAATATATTGTAATTTTTATCGGTAGTAGCCTAGTGGACTCGGAAGCGAGAGACCTAGGTTCGATTCCCAGTGCGAGCATGTACCTATAACTTTGTTGTCTAAGTTACGTACATTTGTGAAGTTATAGTAGCAATACCACTCGCTACAAACATCGCAAGCACTTGAAATTGCCATCCGCGGTAGGCACGTATGCCCATACTCTCTCTCTGAGGTAAAAGCCTTTGCCTGCAGTGAGACGTATAAAAACTACATTAAAAAAACACTTTAGCAAGCACGCATTCCTGTCTGACTTCCCTACGCCAGACGGACGATTTTAGCGCGCCCATTTAGGACGTCTCGACGTCCGGTGTAAGTTCAGTAAATATTTAACGGGATAGGCTTGTGGCGATAGCCCACGTACCCACTGTAGATCACTTTCCGAGCAGTGGGCTTTTTGAGGATTGGGCGGCAATAAGGGTAATTATATTTTTATCTTATAAATTCAATCGCGGTTAGTAAGACCCGTTAAAAGACCCTTCAATCTCAGCATGTGTTAGCATCGTAAAAAGATGAGTCCTATATCAGTAGTGGCAATCTGAATTTCTTAAAATCTGTATGTGAAAAAACGAGTTTTCTATTTTGTCTTAAATTTTTTAAAAATCTTTTAACAAATGTGAAATTGCTACCTTTGATTCTAAAGGGCTGTTTTAAATCAGGAACAATCCTAAAGGCCGATTTTACATCTGGCATCCCTCTTGCGTTCGCAATCGAACATTTGTATTTATTAAAAGACAATAATCATTAAAAAAATGTGGTCAATGCCGACACTAGAAAATAAAATTACGGACATCTTAGACATGCTATTAGAATTGGAAAGTGGACGGGACGGGGAGGTTTGTGTATGTGTGCTTATTTAAGTAGAACCTGTAGAACCTGATGTTTTGAGGCCTTGCAAAATAAAGAAGAAGAAAGAAAGAAAGAAGACATTTATTTAAAGTGTCACAGAAACACAAATTAAACACCAAGGTACACAAACAAAATACACGAACATAGAAATAAGAATAGATCTATTTCAGTGAAACGTGAATTTTACAAGTCTGGTTTGAATTCGCATAGACTTTTTACTGTGTGGAAGTTCTATCCCACGATTCCTACGTCACAGAAAGCTCACATGGCTTCCCTCTCGGCTAAAGACGTACAACGCGTGATGATTTTGCAGAACTGGGCCGGAATGGCGTAATATTTTATGTTTATGGAGTTTCAGTTGGCTCGTTAGTGCCCTGACACTTTTCTTATCCTTGTTGTGGAATCAACAAGATCCTTTTCCCAACCAAGGTTGCTAAAGGACCAGGGCCTAGATTCTGTTAATGCATTGTAGTAACATGACAACTGCATGAACATGGCGGTTTTCATTTCATGGCTGCTTTAAGTCTACGCGGGCACACCCATCAAACCTTCTAGGCGTCAATGGTACGAAAAAACACGTCACGTGACCCGACAGTGTACCTGTCATTATACTACAATGCACTAACAGAATCGAGGCCCTGATATAATCGACAGCTAATCAATATTGGCATTTTTGTTGTAAAGTTGCCCTTGATCCAACTGAGTAGAGTAAGCGTAAACTTATCCGTAAGCCAACGTAGAGTGAACGTAAAGTTGCCCTCAACCCAACTGAGTAGAGTGAAAGTAAACTTGCCCGTAACCCAACTGAGTAAAATGAACGTGAAGTTGTCCGTAACCCATCTGAGTAGGAGTCCACGTAAATTTACATGTAACCGTTCTCTCTCGGATAACCTATAAAATTATCAAGTCGAATTGGTTAAAGCACATTGGACTCGTCACTTCTGTCGATAACCGATTGGGTAAAATAGTCCTTGAGTTGAGATCTGTGGCGGGTGCTGGTAGTGGCTGGATGAGGATGGGCGAAGACAGAAAGAAGAGAGAAAACGCAGGCCGTTTGACTTAAGAAAGAAATGGAGTTGGGGAATAAAAAAACCGTAGAGAGAAGAGACACCTCTAGAGCTTGCATTGACATAGGCAACGTCTGCGCATGTCATATTATTGGTATTCTGGACATTTCCAGCTCGTGCTAACCATAAAATCTCAATTTGACCCAAACATTCCACGAGTCTTACACTCACGTTACAAAATGCATTTGTTTCTTGACAGACGAGCTGCTATAGTGTATCTTGTTGATCATAAGTTCGGCTATTGAACATGACGTGAATTTTCAGTTTTCACTAAACTTACATATATGGCGCGGTTGTAGCGATTTATATATATATATATATATATATATATATATATATAAATGAATCTGTAAGCTCTGACAATCCTCATCCTTACTAATATTATAAACGCGAAAGTTTGTATGCATGGACGGATGCTTGTTACTCTTTCACGCAAAAACGGCTCAACGGATCCGGATAAAACTTTGCACAGAGATAGATTATAGTCTGGATTAGCAAATAGGCAATTTTTTATCCCGGTAAAATACACATCAAAATTACCACGCGAACGAAGTCGCGGGCAACAGCTAGTTTAAAATAAATGCCTCTATGCCTTTAGGATACGAACGGTCTGTAGTCTAGAACGTAATGTTTGCCCAGTTTTCACGTTACAGTCGACAGCACGTCAACCTTTACACGCGTGCACTCAACTCACTTACGTTACGGGCGAATTTGCAGCAAACATGTAAAGGTTGACCTGCCGTCGACTATACACACGTGCATAAGAGTCATAAATTATGTAAACTCATTTCACCTCATCGCTACACCAGAGCACACTATGCACAATTTAAACCTTTGAGTCAACTGCACCAAAGGACATTAGTACTGAGTTTTTCCGTCTCCTCACGGAGACCTACTCAAAATGTAATAATCTAAGGAAAATATGATCTATAAAAATCACGATGTTACCTTTGCAACTACTGGTAAAATTTTAGAAGAAGAAGAAATACATTTATTTGCAGCAAGAGTCACACACACAAAGGCACAAAGAAATAAACATAACAAAAAAAAAAGAAAAGAAATTAGGCAGACAGTAATAGGTACCTACAAGAAATTACAAATACATAGACATTAATACAAATTAATTAATTTCAAAATAAATAGAAAACAAAGTGGTCGCGGTGTGTCTGCTGCTGCAAAAAGCAACTAACTCAGCGGTGTGCTAAGGGTTTTCAGTTTTAGTTAGTATGTTTAAACGTGACGCAGTCAATTTGTATAAAAAATAGATTCATCTTCATCATCATCATCAGCCATTTGACGCCCACTGCAGGACAGGCCTCCTTCGTGGTTTTCATAACCACGAGGGGTTTTGCCGTAATCGCCACGCTTGCCAGGCGGGTTGGCGATCGCAGTATGCGGTTGGAATCTCAGGAAGACGCTGCTGCCCGTCTCCTGGTAATTGATTTCCTCAGTCGCCTTCTACGACATCCACGGAAGGAAATGGAGTGACGCTATTCTTAATCCGGCCCCACACGGAACAAAGGGTCACAGGGACTATACTCAAAAATAGATTGATTTTCTTTTATTTACATAGCAGGTCGCAGGTTTTTTGAAGTTTGCCACCCTTGCCATGATTCTCCCCAGTCTCTTTTGCAAAATATAACACACACACACAGCATTAATACCATCATTTAATTAAGCCCTCGATATTTCAGTACCACTGTTCCTAAGATTTCTCAAATGTGACATTACGCTACTTAAGATCTTCTTTTCTATCCACCTAACGACTCTTCTTGCGATCCATCACTGCATCTCCGTGGTTGTCTGGAAGAGATCGCTCTAAGCGATAAGACCGCCAATCTAATAATATTACCATTAAAAATATAAGAAATCACTTGCAACAATTTTTTCCTGGTGATCTTATTTATGCTTATGTCATTGAGTCCGCCGCATTGCATGTTTTTTTTATGTAAGCGCAATTAAAGTATCTCACTATGCCCACTGGTAGGGCACAGGCCTTCTCTCGGGGAGAGAGTATGGGTTTAACCACCACGCGTGCCCACCGCGGATTGGCGATTTCAAGCGCTGAGGTATGTGAATAGCTCAGACACTCAGGTTTCCTCATGATGTTTTCCTTCACAGTTAGCGAATGGTAGTGCTACTATAACTTCACAAATGTAGGTACATAACTTAGAAAACAAAGTCCTAGGTACATGCCCGCACTGGGAATCGAACCTGGGTCACTAGCTTCCGAGTCCAATGTTCTACCCACTTGGCTGCCACCGCTCTATAGTGAAACTCTCAAACTCAAGATTATAGACCCTTTGACGAGGGTAGTAAATCAAACCACGTACGTTGTTTTGGGCCATCCATTCCCAAAGGCCACGTAGCTACATACAAACATCGTAAAGAGGAAAAGGTACAGGTAAAAAAAAACCGGCCAAGTGCGAGTTGGACTCGCGCACGAAGGTTTCCGTACCATTATCTATACAGCATTAGACAAAGATAGAATTTGAAAACAGCGCAATAGAAACCAACAAGAAGCATTTTACATTGACATTTAACGACATGACATCAACGCTGTGAAGGTTACATAGATGGCCGCTAGATGGCGAGCGCTGTCTTTAGACAACGTTTGTTGTATGAGAGCCTGCCCTTAAATATTTATTCTTTTCTGTTTTTAGCATTTGTTGTTATAGCGGCAACAGAAATAAATCATCGGTGAAAATTTCAACTGCCTAGCTATCACGGTTCATGAGATACAGCCTGGTGACAGACAGACAGACAGACGAACAGTGAAGTCTTAGTAATAAAATAAAAAGAAAGAGCTGGTATTTTTAGGGTTCCGCAAACGAAGGGTGCCAAACGGGACCCCCGTTTGGCACCCTTCGTTTGCAGAACCCTAAAAATACCAGCTCTTTCACGGCATAGAAACTACTCAAATTAGTGCATGTGGCGTATTTGTATGAAAGCGATTGAACCAGCGATACCGAAAGGAAGGCGGCAACGCGCATTGCTCTGATTGCAACAGCTTAACCACCCTTATATGACGTCTTCGATACTCTTTAAACCATCACACCACATCCGTCCACTGCTGGACATAGATAGGCACGCCACTCTTTTTTGTATTCGACAATCTGTTCCAGCAATCTGGCGGGCATTGAAGGACTGATTCGATTCCTGCGATGCCCGCCGAGGCATCATTGTATTTTTTGGTTAGTGATCATAATCATCATCATCAGCCATTAGACGTCCACTGCAGGACAAAGGCCTCCCTCATGATTTTCATAACCATGAGGGGTTTTGCCATAATCGCCACGCTTGGTAGTCGGGTTGGCGATCGCAGTATGTGGTTGGATTCTCAGAAAGAAGCTGCTGCCCGTCTCCTGGTAATTTATTTCATCAGTCGCCTTCTACGACATCCACGGAAGTAGATGGAGTGACGCCATTCTTAATCCGGCGCCACACGGACGGTTGGTGATGTTCTAAGTATAATCTACCTACTGTTAACAGTTAGTTGTCAGTTGGCCAAAGTGCATACAAAAATAAACGGAGAGCTGTTAACAGTCAATTAATAGAATCTTAGTGTACGAGAAACCGGGCGTTAAAACCTCGCACAGCGAATAGCTTTGTTTGTGTGGTGACGTTGTTAAAACCTATACAAACCGCAAAACATGATTCACATGCTTAAAATTACCACTAGCTCGGACACAGAGAAATAGTGAATCAATAAATCCCTCTTGATTCATGCTACAGATATGATTCATTGGCAATTCAAGCTTGGGCGTACGTGCGTGATACTTGATACCTGAGTTTGCTTTCGAGTGTAGAATATGTAATAGTGATTCTAATATCCCAACATTTACAATGGCTAAGTTTTTTTGTCCGTTTTTTCTCCAAGTGATCTAAATTTTTAAACGGACACCTAGTTTTTTTTGTAACATTCAATAAGTCACAGTTTCTGTGTTACTTTGAATAAAAATGTTTGACCTTGACGCTGATGGAACCTGAGTATGTGAGGTGTTCACACACCTAACTATGAAGTGCGTATTCTACCGGTCTCACCTACGACACGGGCTGCGCCTAGTGTGGGAGTCGTCATCGATCATAATTATTGTAATTTTTTTCTTATAAATAAACATATTTAAAATATATATTCTCCGTTTGTAATCGCCAATCCGCAGCAAGCCGTCGCTGTAAATAAATACCTTCCATGTACACCCAGACAGACGCCATTTGTACAAACATACGATGCCCCCCAGTGGGAATCGTACGGCGTGGTAATCAGATGTGATACTTCTAGACCAACGAGGCAGTCAAATCAGTCAAATCGCGTGGCTGTCAACTTCAAAGTGACCACAAGTTGATATCACGGTATCAGTCCCTTGATTTTACTTATTCATGAGAACCAATACAATAATACATTAACAAAAATAACGTGTTTTAGTCGTCTCCCATCAGTTGTTAAAACCCACCGGCCTGCATAAGCGGCTGTCAAAACGCACTACGTAATGGTTTTACAGAGTGTTTTGTAAACATATTGGGTGCGCTACGGATTGCCGCGGTGACGCTTCAGTGCGAATTTTATTTCTGAATAATTAACGAGTTGTGTGATGTGATGGACTCACTCTGCGTGTATCTTTGTAGAAACGGATGGTGTTTTCTGTCCTGTCAGGCTCAATGAATATTTTTTGTGTTTAGATTCGAGATAAAAGTTTATTTGAGGCTGTAAAAGCAGCATCCCTTTTGCTAGCTTTATGACGTCATCATTGTGCTTGATGGTCACCATTATTTAGAGTAGCAATGATGTCGTAAGAGTTGTCACAATATTGCATTTTTATACTAAGTACTAGCTGGTCGGCAAAAGTTGTTTTGCGACCGACCTATTCTCAGACCTACCAAATATACACAAAAAAATCATAAAAATCCGTGAAGCCGTTTCGGAGGTGTTTGATAACAAGCACTGTGACACGAGATTTTATATGTTAGATTATTGTGTACTCTGTTGGTTTCCTCACAAAACAAAAAAGTTTAGTCGTCTCCTCGGAATACATCAGCTGTTATCACCGGCCTGTGTGAGCGGCTGTCAAAACTCTCCACGTAGTGGTTTTACAGAGTGTTTTGTGAACACATCGGGTGCGCTGCGGGTCGCCGCGGTGCCGAGTCGGGTGCGACTTTTATTTTTGGATAATTAACGAGTTGTGTGGCGCTGGTGCATTGGACTCGCACTTCATGTGTCTTTGTAGAAATGTGGATAGATTTAAATAGATAGAATATTTTTTATTTCTACATGTACACCAGAAATGACATAATAATATGGATGATTAAAAAATTATTTTATAATATGAGGACAATACTGAATGAGGACATTATAGGATGAAGACATTGTATGCCGGAGGCCGTTTTTCTACCATGTCAGGCTCAATGCATTATTTTTGGGTTTTATTTAGATAGATAGATAGATAGATAAAACATTTATTTAACGGCACAATACTAAAAAACACATTATACAAAATACAGAACATAAAACATAACATATTCATAAATATATAGGTGCTCAAATATTGAATTACACATAAAACATAAGAAAAAAAAAAAAAAAAAAAAAAAAAAAAAAAAAAAAAAAAAAAAAAAAAAAAAAAAGTTACACATTTATAATATCATGATTTTATCAAGTTACAAAACAAGGTAATTTCAAGATAAGCGTTGACTCAGAGATGAAAGATAGCATTTGGGAGAAAAGGCCTATACCCAGCAGTGCGCAGGGCTGATGATGATGATGATGAATCGTTGACCCAGGCTCGCACATTTAAAAAAAATTAATGATTGTAAAAATGAGTATTGTCGTGATTGACACAAACGTAGCCGACGCACCGCGGTACTACAAAATGAAATGACAATTATTTTAGACATGTTTCAATTTTATGTAGGTAGGTACTAAGCTTTCGATAAATGAACTTGGTGCGAAAAATTAAAGTTCATAAATGAAAATTGAACTGTCCGTAATTATATACCACATATTTGATACTAATCCATTTACATTAATTTTAAACAGACGGACAAACTGACAAACGACGGACAGACAACAGTGTTCCTAAAATGCTTCTGTTTTTCTTATTTCGGGATACGAAAATCTAAAACTTGGCTCAACAAACATTTTGCTTAAAAAGCTACGTCTATTTTATTTCTTTCAAGTGTTGAACTTTTATAACGTTGTTAGATGCCGAGTGACTGTATAAAATGGCTTAAGTGGTAGCACTCTGTTGTTTATATCCCACGGGACGCAGGGGGAATCAAAGGGGCCTGTCAAGGGAAGCCCTATTTCTTTCCAATTTGTGAAATATGGGGTAGATTCGTCGAATAATTTTGTTATCCCACTGCGAAAGCAAGGAGCACGCATGGTGATTAAGCCCTTTTTCTCTCGCTATCTCTCTCTCTCTCTCTCTCTCTCTCTCTCTCTCTCTCTCTCTCTCTCTCTCGCTCTCTCTCTCTCTGAGGGAAGCTATGTGCCCTATATAGTATATAGGCTGCGTATGTTATGTATATATTATGTTGTTTCCTTATGACCACTCAGAGGCTAAACGGCTGGACCGATTTCGACAAGTAAGGCGTCAAATTGACGCCGCGAGTATTACTTGCTGTGAAGCTTCACGAAAAAACAAAATGGTCGACGTTCGCTGTCGTTTATATCGTAACCTTATCGAGTTTAATTTTGCTGTTCCAGTCGAATTGCAAATCGCTGCCTAGTGTAGTCTCAGCCTTATTTGGTTCCATACCCGAAGGGTGCCAAACGGAACCCTATTACTAAGAATTCACTGTCCGTCTGTCTGTCTGTCCGTTTATCTGTCTGTCCGTCTATCTGTCTGTCTGTCATCAGGCTGTAGAACCGTGATAGCTAGGCGGTTGAAATTTTCACAGATGATGTTGCCACTATAACAACAAATACTAAAAACAGAATAAAATAAATATTTAAGGGGGGCTCCCATACAACAAACGTTGTCTAAAGACACCGCTCGCCATCTAGCGGCCATCTATGTGACTTTCACAGCGCCGATGTCATGTCGTTAAATGTCAATGTTAAACGCTTCTTGTTGGTTTCTATTGGCCGGGTTTGTCTATTTACAATAATAATAATAATAATTATAAAATCGTTTATTTCAGGCTTTACCCATATAAAAGTTAGTACATACATTTACACTAAAAATATGAATAAAAATATACCTATCACAAGAGTTAGATACATAAAACTTAACTAATCACTTAAAATTAATGTGAAGGGTGCGAGAGACAGCGACGGTTACCTATCTTACGGCGGGGCTGGGAGCCACAACACAATGTCTGTTACTTTGAAATAGAACGACGTGCGGGGCGGCACGATTTTAATTTAAAATAATCCTTAAATACGTACAAAGTTAGTAGTCTTTAGTTAATAGTCCACCTTCTCTCGTCACCCATTGGTTGGCTAAAATAAAATACTAATTAGCATTAAGCCCGCCTATTGTACAATATTTACTAAGTGCCATATAGAATTTTAAAAATAATAATATAAAGTAATAGTCTATAATAGAAGTGCAAAAAGCCCGTTCCTGTATTGTGCTCGACGCCCGTCCGCCAGCCGCACGCGGTCCGGCTTGTTTGCGCTAGGATTGTAGTCTCTACCCGGAAAGTATTAAAGTTTATTCTCCCACTGTGGGGCGCCGTACATTTATTTGTACAAATGGCCTCAGTCTGGGTGTATTTTAATGTTTACAGGGTATCCTAGTTTGGGACCAGAACAAGTGATTGTATTTTGTGGATGTTATTTTAATTATTTGTTTTATTTTAGTTTGTAACATTGCCGGCTCCTTGTCATGTGGCTAGTCTCTACTGTGTGTGCTCTGTACCTAGAAACGAAGATATAATGAACAAAACCGCCGCACTAGTGTTTGGTTTTATGTTAGTAACTGTCTCTAGAGGCTAGCCTCTCATCAGCGGAGATTGTTGATAAATTGCTATGGGATCCAGTTCCACTAGCAGGCAAAATGGTCTAGAGTAATATATGGATGTGCCTCTTTTGTTACTTTATCTCTATAAGCTTGATGATGTCGGTATTTTTTATATATTTTGATTTCATCCTTGTCTTATATTCAACAGGTTATAGTTTAATTTTAAGATTCATTTGCCCGCATTACAGGTTAAAAATGCTTGTGATCTGTGTTTCATTTACAAATGATACAACTTCGCTCTTTTTTGTAGAATGGTGATAAGTATAGCGCCAATTCGCTCTCGTTGTACAGTTGCCAGCAAATCAACTTTGAAATTCTAGTTACAAAGAAGCCCTTAATGTATCTAAGTAGAGTGCTTGGATGTAAAGGTTGAGTGGCTGTCGATTGCACTACTAATGAAATGGGCTGCCTGCCACATATTACGCACATATCTACAGGGTGACTTTGAATTCATTCACAGTATTTTAAGGGGGGCATATGGTGCTGTTATGAATAAAGCGACAAAAAAATCCTACCCATAATTATTTCACGAAAGTATAAACGCTTGTCGCCCTTGTTAATATCGAGCAAAACACGGCAAAACTATTACGTTTGTTGTATGGGAGCCCCCCTTGAATATTTATTTTATTAGGTTTTTAGTATTTGTTGTTATAGCGGCAACAGAAATACATCTGTGAACATTTCAACTGCCTAGCTATCCCGTGATAATCTGTCACCAGGCTGTATCCCGTCATGAGATACAGCCTGGTGACAGACAGACAGACAGACGGATAGTGAAGTCTTAGTAATAGGGTCCCGTTTGGCACCCTTCGAGTACGAAACCCTAAAAACTACTTTTTATTATATCCGGTTATGCATCATTGCACCCCTAACGTAAACAAACAATCCTACGTACATTAGACATTCGTAGCGTTTTCTATGTTATTTTTTCTTCCTATCAAACAATCGACAGTAAAAATTGGGGAGCGCGTAGACCATTCTATGCTAAAGTAATAGAAGTAACTGTATGGTATCTTAGTGAGCTGTCTGACCAGACAAATCGTTCGAAAACAGGGTTCACCGTATGCGCACAAGCCTATTATTAGCTTATTTCATATTCATTTGTACAACATTAATATTAATGTGATATGGCTATCATTACAAAGGGATTGGTAGGATATTTTTATATTCAAATTTGTTGGTCTTTGATAAATATAGAGGGACAAGCTTACCCGTTGTTACTGCATGCATTAGAAGTTGGGACCAAGAGCAGAAATACGGTTCATATATGTACAAGTTTTATTTACACCGAATAAATGTTCACTGGCACGGTGGAAATTATAATGTACAGAAGGAGTTAGCACTGACTAACCGAAATAACTTAATGGAACTAAAAACTACAGCATCTGCTTGAAAAATAACATTTTAAACGAATATAATCAGAACCAATCAAAATCACCAATTTTCTAGACAGTCAGGCAAAAACTATTTTCTAAATCTAAACTTTTTTCCTTACCGGCTACTCCACGCCTGCCAGCTAGGTACGCTAGGCGTTTGCAGATTCGAACAATGTGGATCGACCCTGCGCACGCCTTTCTGCGGTCTGTGAATGTGGTGTAGAGTCAACCCCACACACCGCCGATTTAAATCTAACAAATATACTAACTACTCACTCCCATGGAGTTCGTTATGATTTATCTGTCGCATTCAAAATCACAAATCATTCCTTCTGGAATGGGGGAAACTCAATTTCTTTTGACATAACTCGGTTCGACATTACATGCGTCAAATCAAATCAAATATTTTTTTTTTATTCAAAGTAGCACAGGAACTGCGACTTAATGACCGTTAAAAGTTAAACTAGGTGTCCATTTCAAAATCTAGATCATTTTGGAGAAAAAATGGACAAAAAAAACTCCAAACTTTGTCTTTTCAAGTCCTTAATTTTAACAGAGTTTATGTAAATATTCTAAAACCTTTAACTCATTGTATTGAACTCGCTTTTTGGCACAAAGTGTACTTTACACACTTTTGAACCGCGTTTCTGGCAAGCTTATTATATCCTCAGGGATCTTATTGTAGAAACGTGTCGGAAGGTATCGATTTTCAATCAAGTAAGTATTGTCAAATAAACATTGAATATGCAATACATCACAACAAATTTATTAGGTTGTGAGAAAATCTTCATTTTCGCCTAAGATACAGGATATGTTTAAGTAACCTAGTTAATTAATTAATTGTTAATTGTCCTTAGCACGGGTTAGTGCAACAAAAAGAATATAATAATTACTATTGTTACATCCTCACGGGGATTCACTCACGAAACTGCTTCATTTTGAGCCCGACTGATTTTACCTTAGTGTATAAAGTTACACTGATGGTGCTGCTCAAAATGGGTCGGCCCATCTCATTGGGAAATCCCAATGGAAGACAATAGGCCTTCAGCAGCCTTCTATTTATCTCCTATTCCTCCATGATAATTCTCGGGAAACGATATGTTTCTGAGTGTTTGTGTAGATAGAAATGCTAGAAAGATTCTGATAGAGTTTTTAATAGACCTGTTGATTCTGATTGTATTTTTAACAGACACGATGATTCCGATAATTTCTGATCCTATCCTATAAACATTGCGTTGATGTTGCTGTTGTAACCGAGTATATTTCTCCATGCAACATGTTCTGATTACCTTGTCGTGGGTGTCTGTGTGTTCTATGTTACTATGTGTCCAAAGAAGCACATATGCGAACACTATCAGAATCAGCATGTCTATTCTCAAGAAGTCAACGTCAACATCTTTATGTTAGACGAGACTCACCACTTCCAAAAATATAATGTTCCGTTGCTTCCAAATGGTGAGTATTGGATAGAAATATTTAAAATTTATTCTATTTACATAAATATTTCAACATAATTATAATTACACCAAAGCGTTATAATATTGGTAACGCATTGGTAGCCTAGTGCGTAGAACATTGGACTCGGAAGCGAGAGACCCAGGTTCGATTCCCAGTGCGGGCGTATACCCAATCCGTAAGTTATGTACATTTGTGAAGTTATAGTAGCACTACCACTCGCTAACTGTGAAGGAAAACATCGTGAGGAAACCTGAGTGTCTCAGCTATTCACATACCTCGGCGCTTGAAATCGCCAATCTGCAGTGGGCAAGCGTGGTGATTAAGCCCATACTCTCTCCCTGAGAGAAGTCCTGTGCCCTACAGTGGCACGTATTTAAGCTGCTTATGAGTTACAACATTATAACTGAGCACTACCTATCAAACAGCTGCTAGCATTCTTTTACATAACTTCACCACACTTCCAATCCCATCAGCAAACACTTCACACTCCGGTGCTACAGCGAGCTTTATGTCGAGTTCATCGACAATTGACAAGCTGATTCTGATAGTGTTCTCAATAGATACGCTGATTTTAATGGGGTTCCGAATAGACACACTGATTCCGATAGTTACATAAATCTTGTAGCATATTAGTAATATCACTACCTATCAAACAACTTCTAGAATTCGCTTACATACCTTGACCACATGCTGATTCTGATAATGTTCTGAATAGATACGCTGATTCTGATAGTGTTGCGAATATAGACATGCTGACATTAGAATCGGACTAGCGGCATCGATAGTATCTTATTCTAATGTGATGAGCTCTATCTTTGAGAAGATCCATTCCACCATAATTATGAGTATTCTCTTGTTGAAATAGGCGTGAGTGCATACCCGGAAATACGGAAACAATCCCGTATATCTTTATTGTAATCGGCTTACAGTCAACAAAAATTGCAATAGCAAACATTTATACCAACACCAACATTAATTATCCGAGCATTAATATTCAATATCAACAAAGTTTACATTTAAATGGTTCCATGCGGTCAGACAGCAGACGTTTCCGTTTTAAAATTAATCCGTGTTTCGTGAGCAGATTAGAGTATCAATTAAGCGTAGCACTCACTATGGGATTGTACCCGACGGGCGAGACGTATGGTACAGTACATTACATAAACTCACGCCTGCATCCCAGAGGGGTAGACAGAGTCCAGAGTTTGCTACTTGCCACGATCCTGAGAAACTACTTTCGATTTCGATCGACATTCACTATATTTTATCTTGCTCTTTGCTAATACATCCTATAGAGACCTATAGCCTCCCTATACCCACACACTTATATTTGATTCCCAGTAGGGGCCGCCGTACATTTATTTCCATGTTTGCGATGTCCTTGCCTGGTTACCATAGTACAGGGTATCCTAGTTTGGGACCAGGTCAAGTGATAGTGTTGTGTGGGACTTATTTATTTTACATGAAAACCCGGCAGCGAGATACCAGTCACATTTACAGGGGCTACATTAACGTTACTGAATAAAATGAATGTTAATCTATGTAGTCGCACTCAATCAATACAAAGCTACGTAGGCTGCGTTAGCGAAATCAATTAGCCACCCGCGGTATTTATCGTTTTCCATTTCATTGATGGGCTATCCACTGTACCGTCAACATCACTTCAACATTTACATGTGTGCTCTGTACTCAGAAAGCACGAAATTACGTTACGAGCGAGTTTTTAAAATTGCAACGAGAGTAGGTCGAGCTGTTGTCGACTGTACCTAGACAGAGTCCGGTTGGGTGGACAGTACTATTTTTCTAATTGTAAAGTGTAATTAATCCATGTAACTTTTAGGGCTTCGCTATTGGTCTTAATTAAAAGGCAACAGTGATCTAGTTTCCGTGTAGCGCCGGATTAAGATTAGCGTCACTCCATTTCCTTCCGTGGATGTCGTAGACTAAGGAAATAAATTACCAGGAGACGGGCAGCAGCGTCTTCCTGAGATTCCAACCGCATACTGCGATCGCCAACCCGCCTGCCAAGCGTGGCGATTATGGCAAACCCCTTCATGGTTAGGAAAACCACGAGGGAGGCCTGTTTCGGAAGTCAAATGGCTGACGATGATGATCGAATCGTAGGAAATGTGATATTTTTTTATTTGCTTAGGAAAACCATTATATAGTACACGAACACAATATAACTATAAAACATAAAAGGTTTTAAGCTACGAGCCTATTAAGGTTGCCACAGCATGCGCCATTGCTAGTGTTTAAGTTACGACAAATTTTATTTTAAATTTTATAAATCTACAGTTAAACTAAATATAAACAAAATTAAGTTTAAAATTAGAAATAAGTATACCTACATTACATAGGCACTCCTGATCTGAATGTCTTCTAAAAACATAAATCGTAATGAATGAGTGAAGTCATATCGGTGCAAAAGTGCTCCATCAACCAAATCTTGCAAGAGGGTATATTTTGATCGATGATGAGAGCTGAAATCAGAGCATTGATAATATCTGGATAGAGGCTGTTGATCAGAAACGTTTTTTAATAATAATATTTATTTATTTCAGATAACATTGATCCATTTGATTAGTAAGCAATATTATGTACACACAGTTTGGTTATATAGTAAAGACAAAAATTAAAAAGACGGAAAGAAAGTGCAGCGCTGTGCAGATCGCGTTGCGTACACGACCCTCTTTCACCCCGCATACCTTCAATCCGAAAAAGAGTCCCAAAAATCGACTTGTTACTGCGCTATTTGATCTTTGACGTTCAGAAAAGTAAACAAAATTGAGAAACAATACGTCATACATAGGCTTAGAGGGCCTGAAGATTTGTCACGCAGGATCTTTTGTAGTATGTACTCTAGCCTCTAACATAGGAATAAGTGCTGATTACTTAAATCGTACCTTCTATGTATCCTGACTGGGGTAGACGAGTTTTTGAGTGGAGACCGCGGTTAAACAGTGTAAAACGTCCTCAGACTCGGTGGAGCGATGATCTCCGCAGGGTGGCTGGCAAGAGCTGGATGACAGTAGCCGAGGACCGTGCTCAGTGGCGTGCAATAGGAGAGGCCTATGTCCAGCAGTGGACAAGCGTAGGCTGATGATGATGATTATGATGTAGATGTTCGTCTAACTAAATAATACATTTCTTCATTCTTTATCCTTATTCTATGTCCGAGTTTTTCGCCAGCAACTGTACCTGATAATTCACAAGTCACGATTTTCCTCCTTGCAAATTATTACTCAGAACGCAATGAAAGCTTATTTTCCAATCAGACGCTCCTGCGAAAGACGCTTTGGAAAATGCTTAGATCAGAAGACTGATTCGAAAATTCCGTAAAATTGAAAGGGGTTCTATTCAATTGGCAAGACCAATTTAACTCTACGGGATAAATTGGTCCTTTGAGTTTGAACGTAAACGCAAGCAATTGAATGTCTCAAACATAGACTACTCGACCGCAAGCGTGGGACACCGCCGCCGGCTGGCTGGACCGACGATTTGAATCTGATATACGAAGGCGGTGGTGAAGAGCGGTGGTAGCGGAGCGGTAGAACGCTGGCTTACCATTCGGGAGTTCGTGGGTTCGGATCCCGGCATGTACCAATGCCTTTGTTTTCTAAGATACGTATATTTGTGAAGTTATAGTAGGAATACCACTCGCTAACGGTGAACGAAAACATTGTGAGAAAAGCGGTAGAACGCCGAATCATCATTCGGGAGTTGGTGGGTTCGAATGCCTTTGTTTTCTAAGTTACGCACATTTGTGAAGTTACAGTAGCAATACCACTCGCAAATGCTGAACGAAAACATCGCGAGGAAACCTGAGTGTCTGAGGTGTTCACATACCTCAGCGCTAGAAATTACCAATCCGCGGTGGGCACGCGTGGTAATTAATCCCATGGTATCTTTCTCTGAAAAAAGCCCTGTGCCCTACAGACATACATACATAAACTCACGCCTGTATCCCAGAGGGGGAGGCAGAGACCAGGGACTGCCACTTTCCGCGATCCTGACAGGTCACTTTCGCTTCCTCAACATTCATCAGTCGTTTCATGGACGCACGCCGGTTTCCTACGGTGCGGTGCCCCACAGTGGGACGTACATGGGCTACACAAAAATAAAATAGGTAAATCTTTTAGCCTCAGCTTCTGAAAGAGTGTTCAAATGTAACAAGAGATTAATCTAAGATTAATTCAAAATACCGGCACGTGATTGGCTGAAATCAGCGTGACGTGAGATTAACATGAGATTAACATTTGATCGCTCTTCTAGAAACCGAGCGTTAGGGAGTCAGAGTTTGACTGTGATAAGGATTTCATTTATAAAATAATAGTTGTTGCCCGCGACCTCGTTCGCATATAAATTTTGATGTGTATTTAAAACATAACATAACATAAACTCACGCCTGCATCCCAGAGGGGTAGGCAGAGACCAGGGACTGCCACTTGCTACGATCCTGACAGATCACTTTCGCTTCCTCAACATTCATAAGTCGGTGCATGCACGCACGCCGGTTCCGGGTACTTTTTATCTTGCCCTTTGCTAGTGCATCCCCTATTTGGTCGATGTATGTCCTTCTGTGTATTTTTCCGGTTTAAAAAGAGTCTATGGTATGATACATACATACCGGGATTCGAGCCTACGACCTCTCGAGTGTAAGGCCAACATACTACCACCGACCACCGCACCAGGTAGAAGAGGGTAGACCTATTGATTGGATGGACCACTATGGTAAATTCCGATAGCGAATAAAGTAGGTAAGTAAGTAATTTGTTTATTTCCTTCTCACAGAGGTATCAGAACCTATATATAACATAACATAACATGCCTGTATCCCAGAGGGGTAGGCAGAGACCAGGGACTGCCACTTGCTACGATCCTGACAGATCACTTTCGCTTCCTCAACATTCATTAGTCGTTGCTTGCACGCACGCCGGTTTCGGGTACTTTTTTATCTTGCCCTTTGTTAATACATCCTCTATTTGGTCGAAGTATGTCCGTCTGGGTCGTCCCTTACCGGCCCTTCCATCCACATTCGCTCGATATATTTGTTTTGTCAATCTTTCTTCCTTCATCCTCTCCACATGTCCAAACCAACGCAATCTATAGTAGGTACAATTTGAGTAATCAGGACTTAATCCTATCTGAGAGGCTGGAGTCCATACTAGGAAAGATCCTGTGTTATAGGCAAACTCTTATATTTTTAACCGACTTCAAAAAAGTAGGAGGGTATTAATTCGACGCGTCATATATTTTTTTGCTATGTTTTCGCATAACTCCGTCAAATCTTAACCGATTTCGACAATTCTTTTTTTGTTCGAATAGATGTAACGTCCTATTGGTCCTATATTAATTTGGTGGAGATCTGATGAAGACTTTCGGAGATGGAGAACGGAACTCTTCAATGGACAGCAGTAAATAAAGCCTAATAAAGCCCATCCCATCTTAATGCTTCTTGCATTAAGCACGCCCTTGTACACTTACAATGTAATTAGTGCAATAAAGAATTAAAATAAATAAATAATCCTTTAGTAATATCCGTATGGTACATAAAATAGCATAAAAGTAGTTCTATGGTAATTTGGTAATGTTCTGGTGAAGACTTTCGGAGATGGAAATTTTAAAGCAACGAATTAAGTAGGGTAAATTATGGTTATAAGGGACTTGTTTATTTTGCTCCCGCTCCCCCACTCATAAGCAAACTATAGTATACGTCCCACTGTAGGGCACAGGCCTTCTCTCAGAGAAAGAGTTGGGCTTAATCACCACGCGTGCCCACCAAGGATTGGTGATTTCAAGCGCTAAGGTATATGAATAGCTCAGACACTCAGGTTTCCTCACGATGTTTTCCTTCACAGTTAGCGAGTGGTATTGTTACTATTACTTCACAAATTTACATAATTTAGAAAACAATGTCATGGGTACGTGCCCGCACTGGGAATCGAACCTGAGTCTCCCGCTTCCGAGTCCAATGTTCTACCCACTAGGCTACCACCGCCATGCCGCTCCCCCACTAAAAATTGAAATTTTTTTTTTTTAAATGAAAACTAAAAACCGACTTCGAAACATTACAGCACTAAAATTTAGAAATAATTTAAATAACTAGAATTATGTATACATGTAGGTATTGTAGAAGTATAATTTGGTAGTGGGTGCCCAGTTTCATGACCAGCACATATATTTTGGACACCGACTCCAAATTATACTTCTACCTACCTACATAATTCTAATTATTTAAATGATTTCTAACTTTTTAGTGCTGTAGTGTTTCGAAGTCGGTTTTTATTTTTTATTCAAAATTTTTTCGTTCTTCCTTTTGCCACTGACTGCTCCATAGAAGCGGAGAGATATGAAAGGAATATTTCACGGTCCAAAGCCGCGCAATTCAACCACAGTAGGAAGAAATATTTATATAACTCCTCTGGCTTCTTATTGCGCTGGAAATAAGAGCTACTTTAGTTAGAATCGTGTTAGTTTTTACTTGATGTCGGACACAGAGGATGGAATAATTCTATTGTGTGTGCTCAGACAACCCTGACATTTTCTTTACTTTAATTTTGTGATTGTAAGAATGTGAAAGTTTTGAACAAAAAAAAACGGACAAGTGTGAGTCGGATTCGCCCACCGAGGTTTCCGTACAAATTTGTAAATGGTTCAGGAATCATGTCTCGCAGTTTTTTCCGAGCTTTACTTAAGCTTCAAAGACTATTTTTTTAATTATTTTACTACAAATGTACAGTTTTCAGATTTTTCCCTTTACTTGTAGTTAAAGACGACATAACTTGTCAAATTTCATAGTTCTAGGTCAACGGAAAATACAAAAGGTCAACGGACAACATAATCATCATCCGAAAAACTGAACCTATAAGGGTTCCGTTTTTTCCTTTTGAGGTACGGAACCCTAAAAATAAATTGGAGGGCTACTTTGTGTGGGTTGGAAGGTTTATTGAGTAGTTAAGTGTAATTTGGTCGGTATACTTCATTAATTTTCTAACTTGCTTCGTAGTTCGCACGACATCAGAAAATTAAGTTTAGCCTAGCTGTGCTCGCGACATTGTTCGTACGGAATTGAGATAAAAACCTGCCAAGTTCGAGTCGAACTCACGCATAGAGGGTTCCTTTTAACAGGGTCACCACAAAAATGCGCAAATTCTGAATCACGTCAATTATTGTTTCCTCGTTCTAACGGTAACACACACTTGACTACAAAAACAGCGCTCATAGGTTCGATTCCCCCTGGACGCCGCCGTACTTGATTTGTTTAAATGGACTACCTATTCGTGAGATACAAACCCACGACTCCTATTTTGGTATTCAAGCTTGTTAATCGCTGAACCACCGAGGCAGTCAATATTTGCTGCATTTTACACGCGCGACTTTGCAGTAAAATGCATTGCCGACTCTTCCTATCTGTGGTTTCCTTTTCAACCCTACAACCTCGATAAATCTGTTATCTGCTCACCAATAAATGGTGGAACGAATTCGTCAGACAAAATTTACGAGACACGAGACCACCAAAACTTACCCAAGCACCTAATAGAATGTTGATACGGTCAGCGGCGACGGATATTGGAAAAGTCATCATCGCTTAAAGTTTGGCCAGACCAGTAACCGTTTACCTCACTTAGGGGTCTATTTAGAGACCATATTACTGGGCCGCGTTTCGAAAAACTACAATATTATTATGACAATTTGTACAATTTACAATTGTACAAGCGGTGGTAGCCTAGTGAGTAGAACTTCGGACTCGGAAGTGGGAGACCCAGATTCGATGCCCGGTGCGGGCATGTACCTATGACTTGGTTTTCTAAGTTATGTACATTTGTGAAGTTATAGTAGCAATACCACTCGCTAACGGTGAAGGAAAACATCGTGAGGAAACCTGTGTATCTGAGCTATTTACATACCTCAGCGCTTGAAATCGCCAATCCGCGGTGGGCACGCGTGGTGATTAAGCCCATACTCTCTCCCTGAGAGAAGGCCTGTGCCCTACAGTGGGACGTATATAGGCTGCTTATGTACAATTTATTATGACAATGTATACTCGCAAAGAGGGCTCACAAATACCTACCTACATTGTCATTTATTTTAACCTCAAGTACGTGGATGACCGAGCTTCGCTCGGTTTTTTATTTGTTAATCGTGTTTTTTTGGAAATTATATTTGAACACGATGAAAAAAAGGGGAAAAAAAAATTATCGGACTGAAGACAGAATCGAACCGGGGTCTTCTGCCTTCGGGACCGCCTGATTTCCCACCTGAGCTATAACAACCTTGTAGATAACCTTGTGGCGCGAAAAAGCAAGACCGCGTGCGGTCGACGGGCACGACAACGGAACGGGCTTTTTTGCATGTGTATTGTATACTCCAGGAATTGTATACGCGCCTTGTGGCAGGAAGGCGCTGGATGCAGGCCGCGTCCAACCGGTCTTTTTGGAAATCCACGGAGGAGGCCTATGTCCAGCAGTGAACCTCTTGTGGCTGAATGATGATGATGATGTATACTCCAAGTACATAAGTTGGAGACCGCAATACTCTACTCTAACCTAGATAGTATTTAAGGTTTATTTTAGTTCGTACGGTTGGGCCCTTAAGTCGAATTTGACTCAGTAACCAGGAATAGATATTTTCATTCAAACGCTCCATTTTTATTCAACATATCTTTGTCACAAAATTACTCATAAATATTTTTTGTATTTTAAAAAAAAATAGTTTTAATACGTGTATTATTTTATTTTTATAAAAAAATAGTGTTTCTTAAAACAAAAATGGATGGCTACTATAAAGTAGGGCTTGCACAGACTTCGTTTTTTTCGGAAGAACAATAACCGAATTGTTCGATGAAAATTTATAGGTTTGTTTTCAGAATGAGAGGAGAGTGTATAAATAGTTTTCTTAAATACTGAAACATGCCCAGATATTTCACAGCTAATCGCGGACAGGGTCTGACGGGATAATGAAACTTGCTGCTAATTTCAACGAAAGCAGGGATCTCATTCGGAGAAGGTAACAAAGTTCGACCGAAGTTGTACAAATTATGGAGACTGACTTAAAGGTTTATGCTATAACTTACACAAGTACAACGTGCGGGCTTCAGTTCAACTACACTGAGCGAGCAAAAATGAGGACCTCACCTAAACTTAGACTATAGCAAAGGACTATCGCGTATACTTGTGTATTTGTAGGAGCAAAATCGCTAACGCTGAAGAAAAACATCTTGAGGATAAGTTTATCTGGTGTATGAGCTCTTGCGGATAAATTTAAAACAAATAATGAAATAATATAAAATTATCGATTGACGAAACAAATATATCGAGCGAATGTAGGTGGAAGGGAAGCGAAAGTGATGATTTTTCAACCTCAGCCCCTCTACTCTATTACGCTATTGTGTTCAAATTGCGTCACAATTAAACGCAATAAGTCAGATATAACGACTTAGTAAACGTTTTTGTTGTAAGAAATGGCATTTAACTTAGTTATTGCAGACGTTCGTTACACAATAAATTTCTTAATTTCTTAATTGAAACTTCAGAGCGCATGGGAAATTGAAAGCATATTTTGGCTAAACTAATAAATAAATGCGCTCAATTGTAACGCAAGTTGGCTAAATTAGCGTCGAGAGTAGAGGGACAGTTGGCCCGTTGCCAACACCATTCTTATGACACCGCGTATTTCAAAATTGGTCCAGTCGCATGGCCTCCGCTTGGTCATAAAGGAACACAGGTACAGAAATCAGAAATCAATTTTTATCTCAACGTAAACTTTTACCTACATTCTGTTTGCTGAATGTCAATGTACTATGTTACTATGTTACATTAAAACATGCCCTCGTAAAACAATAACCCTCACTTGCTTTCGCAGTCGGCTAGCAAATAACCTATTGTATAATCCTAGCCAAGAGCACCGCCGCCTTGCAAATTGGGAACTTGCACTAAAAATGTTTAATATAATCGGAGAGGCCCTGCTAAAATATAAATAAAACTGTTAATTACTTTTCTCTCCGACTAATATTTTTTCATATTTTGACCTGTCAAAAAGTCAGTATAGGTACTCGCGTGGTACAAAAACGCGCAATGCAAATCGGCCTTAAACTATGACGTCACAACTAACGCCTCATAATCCCGAAAAATTATGTTTTTATACGTCTACATCCTCATAAGAAAACGTTTAGAATTCAATAAAAAAAAGTAAACCTTATAATTTTTTGTTAATTGTTTTTATATTGTTATAGTGACTTTATTCTTTTTGTGGTCCCGAAACCCTAAAAGAAATATTTTTATTCTTTATTTTTGAATTTTTCTAAGTTTGGATATGTCTTCTATGGTATAAAAGCAACGTCGTCGCTCTAATTTGAGTTAGACGCAAGTTCCCCATAAAAAAAACTAATATTTCTCCTTTTCATGCGCACTCTTGGAAGAAAACCAATTTGGCGAGTCAACGTCGTGAGAACAATGAACACTAATGGCCGTTTTCACATTAGACGACAATGGTAGCTGATCGATATTGTTGCACTAGTATTTATTTAACTTTTATTCCTTCATCAACAATGGCCCAGACATAAAAAACTGTAATATAAAATAAAAAGCGACTGCTTACAATTAACTACTAAGCGGGCGGAACCAACCTCGGTATCTGGCAGTGAGATACATTGTTGAATTCGGGTCCCGCCTGCTCAGCATCATCCAATTCAATAATGCAGCCTGTAATATACGGCCTTCTCAGAGAGAGAGACAGAGTATGGGCTTAATCAACACGCATACCCATCGCGGATTAGCAATTTCAAGGGCTAAGGCATGTGAACGCCTCAGACACTCAGGTTTCTTCACGATATCCAATCCAATGTCAACCATGAAACATGAAACCAAATATGAAACTACCAGTCCGATGATGTCGTATCGTTACGGTTACCGTTTATCGTTCAGTGTGAATCCGGCCAATAGTGCAAGAACTACAAAGCGCCAGAGTAGTCAATACGCTGAACCACGGAAGGCTTCTACTCGAGATCTTGACTTGAGTACGAAAGTTGCTTTCCAAGAAGCTAGTAACGTACATAGCACAAATACCTATCTACATTACAACAGGGGGGCTAGTCTCTTAAATCCATAATTGTTCAATAGAGTGATATTAGACCGGAAATGATTATTTCATTGACACTATAGGTAATCTACTAACCAATCTCATTCCAATGGTATGACCCGCGCAACTTAAGTCGCCGCCTTGCGCGATTCGACCCTTTCGCGAGAGATGCCTATCTAATTTGCGCGGGTTATACCATTGAAATGACATTGTATTGCTATTGCTTAGTAGACTACGAAATAGAGGCAAATAACTATTACTGTCGTACTAATATCATTCTAATGGACAATTGTGTATTCATTAGACTCTAGGCTCTGGGCCTAGACTCTGTTAATGCATTGTTGTATATCAACTGCATGAGATCGATTTCATGTCATTACCTCTTCAAATCAATGCGTGCATATGTGCCAAAGTCAATGGAATCAAAAAACGTGTCACGTGACCTGACTATGAATCTCCGTGGCTTTCCTCTACTTCTTTTTATTGTCATAAAACTTGTTGTGACATGGCTAGTGGCCCAGCATTTCTCTTGTTCTACATTCAATCATCCTGAGCATTGATCTTCTATAGTTTACTCTCACTAAAATGAACATAAAATGTGTCATTTGTCAACCTTTCCGTCCAGCTTATTGTCTCAATTCCATTCAGCAACATGTTTTGAATGCTTCCAGCCTATACCTCGGTATTCTGTATTCTCATCTATGTTCCGACCATGTTCTACCCAGAATCATATTTTGATACAGCAACCCATATTTCTTCTTCAGCTTAACGTATCGGTAACAAATTATTTAATTTTTGGCTACAATGGCCCACATATGAAACTCATCTTAAAAACTAACAATAAAAAACAAAGAAAATCTTATTTTCTACCGCACAATAATACAATAATAATACCTACAATACCTATTAGACTTTATTGGCTCAGAACTTGGTCACGCGCGCTCCACCATCTTTGGCCTCCAGCAAGTCTTATTGAGTGAATGTGGATGGGCACAAGGGATTCACAGAGGTGCTCCATAGTCTTAGGGGAGACTCCGCAACAGCAGTGGTTTCGCTTTTCCCTACCCTTATAAGCAAATTAGTATGAGCTTCCGAGTAGACATCATTTCAGCATTTCAGCTCAAATGAACGAGTGAATGAACGATATCGACCTCATTCAGCAGTCAATTGAGGATGCCATCCCGGGGCGCAGAGTTGATTGTTTGACGCGCCACAATGGGTGTATGTTAACTCTTCACATTGTGTGTGTTTAATTCACACACAAAATCAACTTTTGGCTTTGTTACTGAAATGCTCTGTTGACGAGGCTTAATAATCATCGATTTCGTTGACCGTTGTAAACAGGAGTAGGTAAAAAGTATTTCTTTTGGAAATTACCGTCTGACTTTTATTTAACAGTGTTGTCGCATCATTTTCACAGACACATCTGCCTTAATACACGGGGACTCTTTTATTTTTTGACTCTTCTAACAAAAATTCAAGTAAATAATTCCGGAATTAGGCTAATGATGTGTAGTGATTCCGAAAGTTTTACTACAAAGATTAACACACGAGCTTTAGTATCAGTCAGATTCTTAAGTTACCGCTGTACATTTTAAATATTGGTTCCCCTTTCCCATTTAGCATAAAATTATAACCTATCCATCTGCTTACTACTGTAACAATCATTCATTTCCCAATCACCATGTTAAATTGGCCCTTAAATTTGGGCCAGTACAGGCTCCAATCAACGGTTAGCACCCTTCCATTCATTCACTCATTATGGTAGTTAAGTAAGTATTCTATATACCAGATGAGAGTGCCATGAATCCTATAGAAAATAAAATTTTGTTAAAACACTAGAGAGCTGTTTTCGAATTTAGAATTTCTCTAAATAATTTTTTTAACATTATCGTATAGTTCTTTTTTGAGGAATCGGAAAACACAGATCGGTTCTAATTTTTTTACTTTGTAAAATTCTTAATTAAGGTGGTATGAAAGTATACATAGATGCTAAAGAAATTAAGGATGAGTGATCTAAGCCAGTATTCCGCAGTTTTTTTATGTTCAAATTACCTAATAAATTCAAATAAGAAAATTCAGTGATAGGTATTACCATAAATTAATAATATTATTTCGTTCCGTGTGGCACCGGATTAAGAATAGCGTCACTCGATTTCCTCCCGTGGATGTCGTAGAAGGCGACTAAGGAAATAAATTACCAGGAGACGAGCAGCAGCGTCTTCCTGAGATTCCAACCGCATACTGCGATCGCTAGCCCGCCTGCCAAGCGTGGCGATTATGGAAAAACCCCTCATGGTTACGAAAACCACGAGGGAGGTCTATGTCCTGCAGTGGGCGTCAAAGGGCTGATGATGAATAATATTATTTTACAAAAAATGAATGATTTATTTGTAATCTCTATAAAAAAAGTACAGGAGCTAGTTAGCGCAACCAATGAAAAAAAAAACATTTCTTTTACAAGCCTTCTTTGAGAAAGAGTGTCACCCAGAAATCTCAGGATCTAGCCATCTTTAGAACCTATACGCCAAAAACCTTGGGACAAGAACATGGTACTAGAACGTGATGCATTTCCACGAAAAACGACCGTTTTTCGCAAAAACTTGTAATTTTTCCGATGAACACCTACTTATTGTCTGCAATACACCGTGTGCCGCGGTACACACTTTCGGGAGCACTTATCTGAGCCACGCAGATGTAAATAGACATTTTGACGTTACAAATTTTGCATGGAGTGAAGATTGAATACACAAAACTTTCTTAGTAACTTTACTAACTTAAACTCAATTTTTTACTATTTCCACCAAATGGCAGGTTTCCTATGTTTACAACCAGAGAAATCTCACCTGGTATAGGGTATAAGTACTTTGTTTAAATTTCCAATGCAGTGCAATGTTTGCACCTTGAAACCATTGAAACTTTTTTTAACTATCATGCAGGTGTTAAGTTCAGCATTCTCACGGTAACTACTGCTCTATGAATGGGTAACTCAGTTGATTGAGAAATAGTGAAAAACTGGCAAAACTGGAACCTGTTCGCACCATCAAGTAGTGAAAAGTAGCCTAATTAGGCCATGTGCTATGAAGCAAGAGATAGCAGTAGCTGCAGACCATTATGCTGGGCAAGGCAGAAGGAAAGAGAAGGCTCTAAAGAAGAAGGATATCATGTATCTAAAGATAGCTCTCGCCATCTAGCGGCATGGATGTAAGCTTCATAGCGCCGATGTCACGTTAATAATGTCAATGTTAAACGTTTCTTATTGATTTCTAAAGACGCTGCTTTCAACGTACCTAATCTGTCTTGTCTATGGTCTGTATCTTTCTCTTTGCTAAAAAATGACTGACGAATAAACTTGTGCTGCAGAAGTTAAATCCTCTCTAAATTATTACGATACATCCCTGGACTCCGGAAGCGCTTTCGCCAAAATCATGGTTGTACAAGGAGAGGACCAGTGTTAAAACCGCGGAAGAGTTGTTCAGAGCTGCACTGAACAGAGAGCGTTGTAAAGAACTGACTGCCAACCTTCAGTGGTAAAGAGGCACTTTGAAAAGAAGAAAGCAAAAATGTACAAATGCAGCATTAAAAATTAGTATTTTTCTTAGAAAATTAAGAAATTCTCTTGCTTATACAATGTTATTTATTCAGTTGTCACACATATGTATGCAAGTTGCGATAAGAGTGTCGAAGATTTTGCCTCGAATGTCGCTGAGTGGGGAGTCAATTGAACATTTTTTACTCATCGCCCGCTTAACTACTTTATTTATGACCTTTGTAGCTTTGAAGCATTCAAGCGTATGAGGATTGATTGATCTTAGATTGAATTAAATGGCTCTGACTTTCTATGAATAGGAACTATTGTACCCTCCCTCTTACAATTTTTTGTGGTGAGATCTGGTTAGCACTTAAATCGATGTGAACTAAAATACATAGTTTTGAATGGTGACTCCTTCGGTGGAAGCTAAGGTGCGCCACTGATGTACCAGTAGTCAATATCAGGCAGTATCAGTCCGTCTGTCACCAGGCTGTATCTCATGAACCGTAACAGCTAGGCAGTTGAAATTTTCACAGATATTGTATTTCGGTTGTCGCTATAACAACAAATACTAAAAACAGAATAAAATAAATATTTAAGGGGGGCTCCCATACAACAAACTTTGTCTAAAGACAGCGCTCGCCATCTAGGGGCCATTTATGTAACATTCACAGCTCCCATATCATGTCGTTAAATTTCAATGTTAAACGCTTCTTGTTGGTTTCTATAGATAGCGCTGTTCTCAAATTCGATCTTTGTCTCATGTTTTATAGATAATGGTACGGAACCCTTCGTGCGCGAGCCCGACTTGCACTTGGCCGGTTTTTTACAGATAGTTTTTGCAAAAAGTGTCAGATAAATCGTGATTTTTCGGACCCACGGCCGAGAGCCTACGAGTAGTTTGTCAACGTCAAAGTGGTTAGTTTCACTATTAATAGATTATGTGGAGCGGAAGCCAAAAAAGAAACTCCACATTTATTTTTTTCAGAAAAAAATTAACATAATGTATTTTGTCACAGCGATGGTCACCGATTCTCAACAATACGGTCTTTCAAGGCACTAACCGCCACTTGACCTAAAGAACTCCTATTTGGGAACCTTGCCTTTATCATCTCTTGCTTACCTTGCTCCTAATACGCTGCATAGTTAACCACAAGGCTTTGGTTAGAACCTCACTATTATTATAAACGTGAAAATGTATGTATATTATGTTGTATTTTTGGGGTTCCGTACCTGTTGAGGAAAAAACGGAACCTTTCTAGGTTCACTGTTTTGTCCGTCCGTCCGTCCGTCTGTCAAGGGCCTGTTTCTCAGGAAAGGATAGATATCAGTGTCAAATACCAAGGCTTACAAGGTGTGCAGAATTCAAGCTTCGAAGTCAATTTAACCAGAATTATGAACGTGGTTCACAGCCTTTGCATTCTTACCTACCTTGTTGCAAAATCGCCCTTAACGAAACTGATTTGAGTGCACGTATGTATAGGTTCATGGGCAGTCGACTGTACGTAAAGAATACGTCAGATTTTAACACATGAAATTTTAAAACGTAAAGTGAACAACACAGGCTCTATCCAGTGTGGTGACCACTGCCTCTAGCTCTAAAATATAAAGGATTACCTTAGATGGCGAGTAATTCAAAGGACGGACAACATAGTACGGCTTACCTTCGGTTTCTCGTACACTGACAAGCTGTCAATCTACTATTAACAGCTGTCAGTGGGTTTTTTGTATGCACTTTGGTCAATTGACAGCTGTTAACAGTAGATTAACAGCGTGTTAGTGTACGAGAAACCGGGGGTTAGTACGGCGCAGTCAATACTAGTTTGAAATCCAAATGAAAAACGAATCGATAAATCGACTCGCTTTTACGGCAATGTTTATTCGGAGACAAGGTGTTTAGGATTATATAACGTATTAACTCTGTTAGTATGACCATTTTTATTGAATAAAACTTTGATACTTTTCTTTAAATGAACGTGCAAGTGGAACAAAGGCCCTTCGGGACACAGGCGTGAGTTTATATACAGTAATGTAAATCAACGAGCCTTTCTACGGCTGTAAACAGCAGGCAAAGTCTGAGTTAGAGCATCATCATTACTCGACAGACGCGCATCTCCGGAGCACTTCCATCCAAATTGCGTCGAGTTTATGTGGAGCTCAGTACTGTAGGATGTAATTATCACGCGTGGCGTCGTCTCTGTGGCGGTGAGAGATGAATCAAGCGGGGAATTGTTGGATTTTCTTTCAAAAGGTCAGAGTTTATTAAGAGATAAACGGCTAGGGTGCCTTTTACAAATCCTGGCCAACAATAGCACAGTACAAATAAAGACAATAGTAGTGTGGGCTCACTCATAATAATAATAACTACAACCATTGAATTTTAAAACACAATCCCTTGTCCTGCTCCCAAACTAGGATACCCTACCCTGTGCTATCGTCAGTGGCGTAACAGGGTGGCAGGGCTGGCAAAATGTCACAGGCCCCCGACCCGACGAGAGTTCCGGTCCGAAATACCGTGAATTCAAAAATAACCTAACCTTTTTAACAAAATTTAGTAAGAAGTAGCTTTTGCCCGCGACTTAGTCCGCGTAAATGACGAAACTTGTGTGGAAATGACAGGAAATATTCCTCGAGTATCATAATACCTTAAAAAATTTCACTCTTAAAGAGGGATTGTAAATTCGTATGAAATCATCATTTCATCAAAAAATGCTTGTCTATTTAATAAAACACCAAGCAATTTTTACGAACAATAAGACTAGGTAAGTCTATAAGATATTGAACTAAAAAAAGATTCGTATAAATTCAAAACCAGGAAAAAGGTATTGACAGTTAGACGTCAGTTTCTCGCTTATGAAGTGAGAAATAAGAAAATTTGTTTATGAATAGGATTATTGTAAAATAAATAACATCAGTTATTTCGGCTTTTCGGAAATTCATCTCCTAAAGCGGCTCGATGTGGAGGGTCAAGGACAAGAATGAGTGGCATGCCTTGGAAAGTCCTGTGTCTATCAGTGGATGAATTGGTCACTCCCCTTCTCTCTTATGTATGTTTTTAAAAAACCCGACGAGTTGATGAAATATCAATTTTATTCAAGTATAATTTGTACTCATCATCATCAGCCATTTGACGCCCACTGCAGGACATAGGCCTCCTTCGTGGTTTTAATAACATGAAGGGTTTTGCCATAATCACCACGCTTGGCAGGAGGGTTGGCGATCGCAGTATGCGGTTGGATTCTCAGGAAGACGCTGCTGCCCGTCTCCTGGTATTTGATTTCCTTTGATTTAATTTGTACTCAGTTTACTAAAAACTTTACTTTCCCTAGAAACTTTGGCATCCCTGTGCAACGTCTTAAGTTTTGAATTTTGCAAATTCAAGAAATACTTGTGCGCGCTGGTTGGTGTTTGCGTAGATACTAAATACGGGGACTAATTATATTTATGTACAAAAGAAACCTTTTAGCAAAACCGACAGGATTGTTTCACAGGAATCCCACCGTTGACGCTCATTGCCATGACTACGTGCGCGCGCGCGCTGCGCCCGGTATCCGTGGCATGGGCGGTGGAGAGGTCGCCACATCTTGTTTCATTATTTTTTTATATTTATATTTCGCGTAAAATAATACTCGACAACTATTTGGTGACATTACTAAAGCCGTCAGAAGGAATGGACAAGATTGGAAAGGGACCGAGAGGATTGGCGTGAAGGGACAGTTTTATGCCCAGCATTAGGCTCCATTGATAGGCTGGATAAAAAAAAAAACTTTGGCCTTTGCATCTAAGTAATGAGATGATTTATACAGCGTCCAATGGCACGTTCACTCACACTCGATGGGTGAAGAGACCACTAGGTTTAGATGGAGCCGACCAAGCCGCGGGTTTCCCGCTGGATGGGCTAGATAAAATAAAACTAGAGAGTAAATATCAGTTATCAAAATATTAAATGTAGTAGGAGAAAAATTTTATTAAGTAGTTACACTTTTTAGTAATGGGAACTAATTAAATGGTCAGTAAAAATTTATACTTGATCGGCAAAAAAGACATTGATCTGCCGACCCATTATTTGACTTATCAGAACGAGCATCATCAGTCAATGATTATTTTGCTCAGAATAAACGAATGAGCTGTTACATTATGATGAGCAAATAAATAAAATGGTCAGCGAATTAATGAAACGCGAAAAAACATATGTCTCTACGAAACGTACCTACTCAAATGGAGTTGAGTTTTCACAGTTTGGTACCGGAAGTCGGTATCTTCACACTGTGTTTGCCTAATAGAAGCAAAGATATGTGCGATGTACCAAATCTGATATAGACTTAACTAAAGGCTCTGTCCGATACGGCTTCCGTGGATTGGCGATTTCAACCTTCAAATGCCTCTAACTGGGATTTCTTTACATTGCTGACAAACACGGGCATATTCAAGAAACACTTGAAATGCTTTATTTTTATTTATGAGTGTAAATTACGTGACGACATCAACGTTGATTGAGTAAATGACAGCTTAACTTATGATTGGTTTTATATAAAAGTGTCAAACCATTGACTTCATGATGTATTACCCATCTAAATATCTAAGAACCACGCAAGATGGCGGTCTGAGGGTAGGAGTTGCATAGATATTTTGCCGGGTAATACTGAACTCGCTCCGATTGGTAACACAATTGGCAAGCCTCGCCCGCTTTCCCACAATCGAACGTGGGGTCATTTTTTTAGCGTTAATTAGACAACTACGTTTTTAACTATCACTGAGTGTAGCCCAGTAAACAGTGGCTAGAATATCTTGCTATATGCTAGCCACTAACTTTACTACGAAATAGAAATAAAACCGGAAACACGTTCACGGAAGCAAATACTGAAAAGATGCGATTCGGAACAGATATATGGCCAAGTCTTAGGACAAACTTGTGTCGCGTATTATGCGGGCGATCTCTGACTTAATTTCAGGGATTCAACTAAAATGTCAATAAATTTGAAATATCTACATTCTTCTAGCATAGGTGCACAGCAGGTCGACAGCAGCTCGACTTTCACGTGGTAGTCTCTATTCAGTTCCTCTATTAGCTATCTTACAACAAAAAAAAAAAATTGTTGACCGGCTATTGACGAGTCGACAACACATCAACCTAAACGCGCATGCACTCTAATCGGTTACGTTATGGCCATAGAAATTAGGTTGATGGCCATGGGTCCTAAAAAATACTATTAACATAATTGAGAGATTGTACAGACACTTTGCAAAATCGATCGGTAAAAAAAGATATGATTATTTTCCTCTCGGTGGTGCTAGTGTTACTCTATGGAGCCGCTTAACCTCATGCTACAAGTATCGCAACGGTTTATGAGCGCTGTCCTTGAATGCGCGGTGGCTATTTTGTGACTTTTCTCGCGATTTTGAACTTTGTGCGTCAGCAATAACTTGCGCGAACATCTTCGCCACTTTTGGCGAGCGCTCATAATTCGTTGCGCGACCTGTACGCTTAATTGTAAAGTGGTGGTTTTAGGGGCTCCATCGAGTACACTAGCGCCAGTAGTACTTCATACTCTAAGGTTATGGCTAAATTCGCAACTAAAATGTAAAGGTACAATATAGTCGACTGTACCTTCAATACGTAATACTTAAAGGTGCAGCAGGTCATACGATGCCATAGATTACACTGAATTTCAAAAGATGTAAGTTCCGATACTTGCCATCAATGTAACTATTACGATCGTCACTTGGCAGAAGGTAGTGAATTTGCACCGACTACCCGTGTCTATTTCTCCTTCGGCAAATCTCCGATATGAGGTTGCCTGGAAGAAATTGCTATTAGCAATAAGGCCGCCAATTGTATCTTTTCTTTTGTCATTGCTGTTTCTGTAACATTTTTTTCCGATATACAATAAAGAATAATCTTATCTTATTTACATAAGCAGCCTATATACGTCCCACTGTAGGGCACAGGCCTTCTCTCAGGGAGAGAATATGGGCTTAATCACCACGCGTGCCCACCGCGGATTGGCGATTTCAAGCGCTGAGGTATGTGAATATCTCAGACACTCAGGTTTCCTCACGATGTTTTCCTTCACCTTTAGCGAGTGTTATTGCTACTATAACTTCACAATTTATTTATTTTATGTACTACTTCTTGGTGCCCCATTTATAGGGCATAGTAAAATTACCCAGATTGTACAAATTTATATTTTTACCACGCTTTCAACTCGTGCGTGACGCGTTCAAAATAAACTTGTGCAACTCTGTTTCAAACTCCGAATGTCTTTGTATTTCCTTAGGGTGGTACATATGTCACAAAGGTTTAGCCTGACAGAAATACAAGAGAGCTTTTAAACAGACATTGTGTAAATCAGTATTAGTCGTCCCGACGAGTCAACACGTGTTCAACTTTATGACGCTTCCAAAAACGATTTAAAACTTAGTCGCTTTTTAATGTCCCGTTTATATCGCCCACTGTGCGTGGCAACTTTACGCCATCTATTTTAAAACACCCTTTTATTGCAGTTTCTATTTAAACTTTAGCATTAACAGATGTTTATTTTCGTTGTTACAGAATTCCTGAGGCCCACACAAGCTCATCGAAATGGGAAGTACGAGCAAAATGCGGATAGCTCTCCTTATAAGCATCATTTTAGTATCGAAAGTGACGGGCGACTTCACATCGAACTGTCCGGCAAAATGCAAATGTCTTTGGGCTAGCAGTACTAAGCAGGTGGACTGCTCAAATGCACATTTCCGAGAAATCCCCAAAACGCTAAGCACTGATATACAAAACCTACAATTCGCCGGAAACGACTTGTATGAGATAGCTATACACGCCTTTGAGGACGCTCTTCTGGAAAATCTGAAGAAACTAAGTTTAAGAGATTGCAAACTCTTGACCATTCACAAGAATGGCCTCAGCGGTCTGGTTATTATGATCGAGCTCGATTTATCGAAGAATAGCTTGAAAACTCTACACCCAGACACTTTCAAAGAAACACCTAAAATCAGATGGATATTCCTTAATGACAACCAACTGGAGAAACTAGACGACGGTCTCTTCAACAATCTACCGTTTTTGCAAAAAGTAATTTTGAACAACAACCACATCGTTCAGATAGGAAACAAGGCTTTCATGAACGTCCCGAAATTAAATAATCTTCGGCTGGACGGTAACAAGCTTGAGAATTTGAAAACCGATACTTTGGGAGAGCTGTCTTCTCTGTCCACTTTAGATGTTCACGACAATCCTTGGAGATGCGATTGTTATCTACAACCATTTAGAAACTGGGTTATGAGCAAAAAACTGTCTACCTTCCCTATATTCTGCGCCGAACCAGCCAAAGTCAATGGAAAGCAGTGGAAGGAGTTAGACTCTACAGATTTTGCGTGTCGACCTAACATAGCATACCCTGCAACCGGAACAGTTGTGAAAACTTCGGAAAATAACGTAACTCTAGGTTGTCAAGTCAATGGAAATCCTCTACCAGAAGTCAATTGGGTGCTGAACGCTCAAATAATTGATGGTACTTATAGGTATCAAGGGGAGCTAAAATACTATATAACACAAACCAATTATGAAAATAGCAAATGGCTAAATTTGACCATAATCGACGCAGGTAGCACTGATAATGGTGAATATCTTTGCGTTGCAAAAAATCCAGGTGGACTGGAAGAAAGTATGGTTATCTTACAAATAACACACACACCCCCTGGTATTATCATTCCAGGTGGTATGAATAGTAATATGATGCCAGTTCTCATCGGCGTCTCTTGTACCGCTGCTATACTGCTCATAATCTTAGTTATTTTGTGCTATTGTTGCTGTAGAAGAAGAGGTAGCGAGAAGAAGAAGGCAGATACGTCAAATGGAGATGCTCTGATAGAGGGGTCCGTTATACCCGAGATGGAAAAGAGTTTGATATCGGCCGTTAACCCTGTGATAAAACCACCGAGACGATATGACGTGCCACCATCAATTACAAGCGGTGCAACAGAAATGTCCGAGCTCAATAAGACATTGCTGGACAACGATTCTATATCTGGTAAGCAGATTTTGACTTATATTTGCTTTCTTTTCCTTTTTTAAGGTTCGGTACCTGAAGGGTACCAACGACATTCTATTAATATGTCTACGACGTCTGTCTGACCTGTAATGGAGCCAGTTGAAATTTTTGCAAAAAATAATAGAAAATAGGAAAAGTAAAAAATTGAGTGATTGTCATGCAAGAAACATGACTTTTTAAAAATATATTTGTTCTATCACGAAAACGGTCATACGAGTGTCAAACTTGATGCACTCTCTGTCATATAACGACAAATAATAAAAACTTGCCAAGTGTGAGACCCTGAATAGATAGATAGATGGGGCTAGATTGAGTATAACTTATCGAGAGTTTGGACTAAAACAGAGTTAAAGGCAATTTGAACTACTTTAATAGCTTTACTACTTTATGTCACAGCTGTATATATACTAAAATCTTTGTGTTTTGTTCCAGCACATAACGACGATGAGAAGCGCTCTCTCGATTTTGAGCACCAGCCGAAGCGCTCCCAGGACACATTGAACGTGGACTATGGCCGTCATGACGGACGCACCTACCCTCCAGACCTGCTCTCTTTTCCACCTCGTGCTGCACAGATATCACCTGCAGCTAGTAATGCTTCTACTGTCCCTGACACCACTAGGTTGCCACCACAGTTGAACCCTATAAGTCCTATCCATTCTCCAATTTACGGAATTTCCACCAGAGATCAAAGCATCTTTAAAACATTACCATATTCAAGGTCACAGTCACCTTTTACGAGCCCCATCACGCCACCTGTTGTAACTCCTAGACAAGGATACGTGACGATCCCAAGAAGACCAAGGGTACCGAGCTGGTCAAGCACGGCTAGCACGCAAATCATGCCAAGTACAGAAACGACAGAGCCCTTGTATGATAATTTGGGATTAAGGACCACGGCTGATGGAAGCTCAGTGCTGTCATTGAATAAAGCAGGATTGGAGCAACAGTTTTCGCCAATGAGGAACCGTCCGCTACCAGCCACGCCAACGGTTTACCAAAACCCTCACCCGTACTATGCTCCTATTGAAGAGCAGGAACCTATACCTTCACCGGTTCCATCACAGTACATGCAGAATCCAAGGAGCAATGTAAGTTCCCAACTGTCCGGTCAGTTTTTGACGCCAGCTCATCAAGAACCTAATAACCCCAGAATGAGTTGGACCGGCCAGAACGCTACTCCACAACCTGAGCCAAGAAAGACTTTGTTCAACGGCATAGACACGGTTAATAGAAATACAAGTGAGGGCCCGTTTCAACCTTCAGATAGTAGCACTTTAAGTCGAAAAGCAAACAAACCAGAGACTGGATCTCTGAGGAGAGCTCCGCGAGGAGAAAATAGCGAATATAGCAACGCGTCCTTGCTGTCGTCACCTTCCAAAGATGAGAGTAGAAGAAATGAAAGTAATGTTTCACTAAACCAATCAGGCACCTTAGGGAGGAGTGGTAAGATTCCGCCAAGGCCCCCTCCAAAGCCTAAGAAAAAACCGAGCCCTGATGCCAATCAGAATCAACCACTATTTGAAGATGAAGGAGAAGACGGTACAGAAGTGTAACAATGAATTTTAGAACATGGAAGTGACTACCAAAGTGCCAATGTGCGTCAGTGATTGAACTATCAAGTGATAATGTTAGCGAGTGCAATGAACTTATATATAGGCGTCGTAACATAATGTCATTTATTTACTTTGCGGTGCTCGAGTGTACATAGTTATCATGCTAGATTTTTTACAATGACGTGTACAATTAAATCTAATCGGACCATTTCATATTTTTAAGAATTTTAATGTAGAGATTGATTCTCATAGTTTACTTTGGCTCTCGAAATGTACACATTACCAGGTTACATATTTTAACTATTTATTGTTATTTACGACTTTACCATAGACAAATATAATCTTAATTACTATATAGGTTTTAGTTCTGAAGCTTTTCTTGGCCGATATTTTTAGAAGACTGATTTATTCTAAATTTCGACATTGAAAGATTATGTAAATCGACATTCCTCATTTCACTAACCCGTTTTTTTCCAAAACGTTTTCATTCCGATGTCAATTCTCATCGTCTAGGATTTTTTGAAGTTTTAACTGATTGTACTTTTGTCAAAAGACTGATCGAGATTACTAAAATGCTTTGTGATTATTGATTGTAACAATAGTTTTAAAAGCATGTAGTAGTCAATTGTCTGCGTACTATACATTTTCACTGTCTAAAATCATTAACTTCATTGTATTGTTAAGTTAATATCATTTTAGATTTAATAACTCTAATAGGATTATTTATTTGTACCCTATTCACTTTTTGTATGTTTTATAACATTCCTTGCCAAAATTTGAAGAGAAAAAGACATGCTTTTTATGACGTCCAACGTTGTCCTTGACTACATTTCAGAACTTTTTCCGCGTTGAAGTGGAAAATAACGCAAAATATATATAGAAACAAACAAATTCATTTAAAATAGTTCCTGACAAACATTTTGTTTTTTTTTTTAATAATGTTGCAGTAGGTATAATGTTTAGATGTTAAAAACAGATTATGTTTGTGCAGCTCTGGTGCTTATTTATACTTTACCACTTTTTTTGTATAATTTCTTTGTGAAAATATTTTTTAAATGCACAGTTACGTTTTTTAAACAAAGCTAAACGAATACAAGGCCTACCATGTAGTGACATGTGCTTTTTTATTATTCCTCTTTTTCCAAAGGGGAATGTAAAATGTACAATATTTTACAATGTTTTACTGTAGACCTCCAGTTTTGTATTATTGTGTAAGCGCTGTGTACATACAATTATTATAAAAAGTGATTAAAGCTATATTTAATTAATGTCTGATGTGTTTTATAAACAATCACCAAACTAACAAAAAAGATGGGATTCTCTTCGTCAACCTACATGTAAAATTTTACTATAACAACAAGTTCGAAATAACGATAAAATGTCTGTTTATGTAAAATTATGAGAAACAGCTTTTCACTGTGTGGTGTAATATCTATGGCACGAAAATGTATGGAAAAGCTGTGATTTTGTTTGAGATTACAAAGTTCTCTTAGTAAAAGTTGTTTAAATTGACGAGAAGAACCTCACTTTTTAGGAAAGATGAGAGGGGATTCTTAATTCTTGGTACCCTGTTGACAAATATTTAAATTAACTTGTTTTATTAACTTTGAAATTGCCTCCAAGAGCAATGCAATTCTTGAGCTGTTAACGACGTCATTAAAAAAAACATCATTAAAAATATATTTTCCGACTGCTCTAAAAGTCTTAAGTAAGGCGTAAATAACAATTTAATTAAACATCTTTTAGCATCAACAGACAGGACCAAATCTTTTTTCATACAAGAAATCGAATGAGACAGGACCGCCGTCTAATAAGTTTTTAAAATTAAACGCTAATTTAAGTCTTATCGAGGTTTTGTAAAATACTTTTCTGCAGTCGGATTTATTGTTTTTTATTGCAAAAATAGGTTATGTCGTCACCAAAAAACTAAACAATGCACGCCAGCCTCGCTGCCAGCAGCAAAAGTTACAAAAAGTGGGTACCCAATACTTTTTCGTGACTTTTTTACCAGCATAATTATACAGCCAGTAACACTCGCATAGTCAAAACTGTCAAAACCTTTATTTAGACCTCTCAACATAACCTTCTCTCGTTTTTGAAGTCGGGTAAGAAAGGCCTTTAAACGAACAATATGATATTTTACGACCCCAACACAGGGTTGAAAGCGGCCATTGTTCTTTGCTATATCGAATACCCAGACGAAATAAAAACTTCAGTTTGAGTGTCGAAAACTTATTCACAAAAAACCCATGTACAGTCACATGTAAAACAACCATGTGCAAACGGTTTCACAATGTTTTTACTTTTTATTGAAATAGGTAGTAAGAAAGTCAAGAAGTCACTAAAGCTATAAGTATTCCTCGTTCTAGGCCTGATACTCATTAACACAATTTAAGAAGTATCAAGCTTACGTTTTCATAGAACTACAATTTATGGTGTATTATGACAATTTGACATAAATTGCATAGTTGAATAACCGACAGATTAACAAATAGGAAAACCGCGCGACTACATCTAATTACCACAATAAACTATGAGCTGTAGTTTCATGAAATGTGGCGTTGTCCTTAGGCCTACTAGGCTTACCACTGTCTTTCTGTCCTCGGCCACGTTCATCGAGCCGCCATCACCAACTATATGCCTTAGTAGATCGTTCGTTCTAGCAAGCTGAAGGATATCCCACGTTGCGTTTTCCTGTTGGTGGTCACCTCTCTGGGACCATTTTTAGTCCATCAGTTATCAGTTCTTCAGTGTTACTGTTTTAGAATATGTGAATCTTCTAAACTGATTTCTTTCATAAAATATTTTATTTCCAAGTTGATCCACAAATACTTTGTGAGAGCAAAATATAGTATGTACCAGTGTATCTAACTGTAAGTAAATAATTGCTGTCTCTGTTACTAAAAGCTCTCTAGCAATAAAAGCAATCGATGTTAAAAACTTGCCGGAAACTTTTCAACGTGACAGTACCTGAACTCTCACGGGTGATCGTTGAAATGCCGAGTTATAAAAATATTTAAGAAAAAGTCATGCGTGGCCATGACGAATCAATATACTGTTGGTCCGATATCGAGGACTGCGACACTTTTACGTTTGCGTTCACTGTACTTGGTAACGTTACGGGCGACTTTGCAACGAACATGTAAAGGTGGAGCCATCGAGTGTACAGTACACAGTCTGGGCAAACCTACTTGCTCTAGATCTGCTTTTGCTTTAAGTGCTATCTTCTATCGGAGTTTGGCAATCAATTCGGCTAGCTAGGCTATCTTGCTTTTCGAGGCTACTAAAACAAACAAGGAACTGGTACTCTGTTCAAATCACTTTTGTTAGATTAGATTACATTAATACTCTTTATTGCACACCATAAATGATAAAGATACATGAAAAATCTTAAATATTTAGGTTACATAGTATTCCAGATGGATATTACTGAAAGATGAAGAAAGTAGGTAGGTGTACATAAATTATATAAGAATATGAAAAATGAGACAAGACGACTTACTTGCCCATTAGCTCAGTTGGGAGAGCGCTGACACGGTGAGCCAGAGGTCGCGGGTTCAAGTCCCGGCGTGGGTGGAATTTTTAGCCTCTAAAAAGGTTTTTGAGATGACTTACATTAATAAAAAAATCCTTTATATTACAAAATACCTAATAAAATTTGCATACATACAGGCTACACACATATATATACTGTGTATGTATATATTTATCTATAGGTATGTATTTAAAATACAACAGTAATAGTTAATAAAAGACAAAGATAGATGCGACAACAGAAACAGTAAGTAGCACCTATCTTTAGTGAGGTAGTGACGCTTTACCAATTCTTTAAAAATGGGTACCTAGTGACTTTGCCTTTCGCACTTTCACGGGCAAGGTATTCCAAAGTCGAATGGACTGAACGGTGAAGGATGAGTCGTAGAAATTGGTGCGGTGAGGTGGGACCTTAAGGAGTAGTGTTTGGGATGAGCGTAGAGATAAGATGTGAGAGGAGTGAAGAAAATTAAAACGCTCTTTCAGGTAAGAAGGGGTAGCTGGATTGAACAGAATAGAGTAATACCTGGCTGTATAATTTCTAACTGTGCTTTGTAAATAAGATAAGTTTAAAAAATACTAGTCCGTAATTGGCCTATGTTTGGGCTACATTAATTGCCTATCTTTTGTAACTTTGTGCTGTGGACTTTGTAAAACGAATAAAAAAAAAAAAGAGTAGAGGGGAGAAAGTGTGGATGCATTCCGACGGGGGCGAATGGGGACTTTCAATAGGAGACGTGCAATAGGAGAGGCCTATTTCCAGCAGTGGACAAGCATAGGCTGATGATGATGATGATGATGATGATGAATGGGGACTTGAGTTGTAGTTGTGCGCGAAATGTAGAGACATGGTCATATTTGCATAGGCCAGATATGAATCTTATACAGAAATTTTGAAGGCGCTCAAGTTTGTTTAGTTGCTCCTCTGTGAGTTGTTAGTTGTGTAGCCAAGATATATTTGGTCATACAGGCCTCCTTCCTGGAATACTGCCTTGTATGATAAATTGAAGGAGACTGTACTTGGTGTTACGCATCATAAATATTGCTCTTGATATACAATAAACTTATTATGTCCCAAGCCCGTGTATTCGTGGTCACTAGTCTAATTCTAGTGTAAAAGCGTCAACTACTTAATTCGTTAATGGATATAGTTTTGTAATACAATCCTACTATAATATTATAAATGGGAAAGTTTGTGGAGATGTTTGGATGTTTGTTACTCAATCACGCAATAACGGCTGAAATAGTTTGGGTCCCGGGAAAAGACATGGGATACTTTTGATCCCAGAAATTACTCATTCCATACGGACGAAGTCGCGGGCAAAAGCTAGTTAGATATAAAGAACTTACAACCTTTAGTAACTGAATAAAGTAAAGAAATGAATTATTGTTGCCAGATGAGCGGGTCGAAAGTAATACTTTTCAGACCTAGGGAGAATCGTTTTTAACAGACAGCTGTCAAATTATAAAACAAAACAGTTCTATTTTAACATTTCTTTTGAACTACGTTCCAAATTTCTGTACAGGCACTCAATTACAGCACGATGTAAAATTGAAATAACATAAAGGTAAGTATTAATTAAAGAATATATATTTTTAAATAACCCTATTATAATTTACTTTCAACTATTTCTTAATAACATTTGGGCAAAATATTTACCATTTTTTCAATGATGAAAATGAAAAATTAAGGCTAAATAGCTGGCCGGCCACATTTGTTCATTCATTTGTTTTTCCGATTCACCCATTCTTTATAAAGTGTACGCAGAGAGCAGAGGAGAGCGTTTGCAACTCAACTCTGTTGCACAGCAGATGTTGTAGATTTTAGGGCGGTGGTGGATGGAGAAAGTAGATCTAATGTTTCAAGTATTCATGGTGTTTATTAGATACTGTGCACAGTTACATCACTGTGGTTACATGTTGGAAGACGTATGTTGTTAATTCGAACGTGCGCGGTGCAGTCAGCAACACGGCGACCTAGAAAGGTGTACGGTGCCCGTGCATAAAGTAAAAATAAAAACATGAAAATCACAGTGTTTACCTCGGGTTAAAGACTTATTTAGTCCCTCGAACTATTGGCCAAACCCCGTCTCGGGACTAACCCCCGGTTTCTCGTACACTAACAAGCTGTTAATCTACTGTTAACAGCTGTCAGTGGTTTTTTTGTATGCACTTTGGTCAATTGACAGCTGTTAACAGTAGATTAACAGCGTGTTAGTGTACGAGAAACTGGGGGTAAATAAGTTACTTTCATCCCAAGGGTAAGATTTTACTATTGTAATATTAGGTTGGTGGATAAGGGTGAAAAGGGACCGTGAGAGAGGGCATTTGGGGGAAGAGGCCTATACCAGAGGTGGGCTGATGATGATATTTGCGGCATTGCTGCCAACGTCACAGTTCTAAGTCTCTTCCAGTCCACCTTAGCATATAGCGTTCTCTTTTCATCATCATCATCAGCCATTTCACCGCAGGACATAGGCCTCCCTCATGGTTCTCCAAGCTTCCCGGTCTTGTGCCGCCCGCATTCTCTTTTTATTCTGAACATTTTTTAAGCCAAAGCTTTTTTGGCACAAATAAAATACCTCCTACACATAAAAAATAAACCTAAACAAACTTCACGTCGGCACAACAACATAGGACGGGCGGTCAATTTGACAGATGGTCAGCACGGAAAGGGTTAATCTCGGCCATCCAAACGCTTCGTACAAATAATAAAGAGTTAACCCTCCTATTGAACTGGGTCAACGCTAGTGATGTATACGAAATGAGTAAAAACCCATTCACCAGTTAAATAAAATAAAGCACTGGCATTAAAAGTCTATGGTGCTCGCATAAGATGATAGCATAGCGCTTGAAATCGCTAATCCGCGGTGGGGACGCGCCGCACGCGTGGGGCCTTCAGACTCTCCGTTTGAGAGAAGGCCTGTGCCCTACAGAGGGACGTATATAATAGGCCGCTTAAAGTGAGTATTGTACACTGATATACATGACTTGTTACTCCAAAGATACACAGTTGGAGGGTTCTTGATGTAGATTAATAAAGAAGTATGCGACTTCCAGGAGAACTATATTTATTTATTTAAACTGTAGATAAGTGACAAAAACTATAGGAAAGTGGTGACAAGTGGATTGGTCCAAGGATGGAGTAGTAGTCGAAAAATGCAAAAGAAATCTAGGGTGACCTGATTAGGGTCCCGTACCCGAAGGTTACCAAACGGGACCCTATTACTAAGATTTCACTGTCCGTCTGTCTGTCTATCTGTCACCAGGCTGTATCTCATGAACCGTGATATTTCTATTGCCCAGATCACCGCTAGCTTTGTAGTAGAAAAATGTTGTTATTTTAGTTAGGGTTTTCACCCAAGTCAAACCGTTCCTTATGCCCGAAGTTTTTTACCGCCAACTGTCACTCATTCATTAGTGTTCGATTGGTAAACGAAATAGTCAGTTACGATTTTAAACTTTATTTCAATGTCCTTTGAGTCTCAATTTGTTTGAAAGATGTTAGTGAAAACCCCAATAGATATTGTATTGTATTCTATGTTCAAAAGCTTAGAACTTAATGAATCAGTCAGTTAGTGTTTAATTACAGTTGTGGGGTGTTTAAATTGCGTCATCAATAGGATTATGGATTTTTTTTACCTATTTGTGTTGGATAGGATTACATGAATGTGAGAACCGGTCGCTGATTATGGGCCTCATAAGAAGGCTCAAGGTCGCCCAACGCGCAATGGAGAAACCTATGTTAGGAGTTTCACTGCGTGATCGAATTAGGAATGAGGAGGTCCGCAGAAGAACCCGAGTTGCTGATATCGAAGAATTGCTCAGTTGAAGTGACAGTGGGCGAGGCACATAGCTCGGAGAACTGATGGCCGTTGGGGCGGAAAAGTTCTGACCTTGTGACCGAGGAGCAGACGACGCAACGTGGGCAGCCCCCCCACCAGATGGTCAAATGGCTGATGATGGTGATGATGAAAGGGAAAGTCGTAACCACAGATTATTTAATTTGTTTTGTTTTTTTTTTGGGTTGGGATTAATAAGCCGCTCTTACCTCTAAGATCGCTCTCGAGAACCTATTTCAATGCGTTGTTCGAAACTAAACAGCAACTTGGTAACCTAAGAGCAATCTCGGAGGCAAGAGCGCTTTACTAATAAGCCTCTTACCGCCGGTTTGCCGTACACTGACAATCTGTTAATTTACTGTTTACGGCTGTCAGTTGGCCATTCGTCAGTTGGTCAGTTGGCTGTCAGCGTGATAAACATTAAATATTATTTTGGTACTTCTTGGTCTGGTCTTTTAATATATTTTACACAAAATCAACTTGGATGCTCTTCTTCGTTACATAATCTACTCGTTATAATACTGCAGCAAAACATGTCGCATCACTATTGTGAATAAAAAAGGTGTCCATGAAGTGTTCCATTTTTCACCTGTGATTTTCTGTCATATAAATAAGGAACTTCATGGGTGTGCATCTGTCAAAAGTGAAAAAAACGGTTGGATCGATTATAATTTATTCAATTGCCAAAGTACCTGGATAAAAAAAAAACAGTAGATTATCAGGTTGTTATTGTACGAGAAACTGGGGTCCATATCTTACTCGTGGAAAGTTACAAAAATAGCCCAGTCTCTGCCCTAATAAAGACAACAGACGTAACATCCCGAGGCCATCCATTAGCAGCGAATTAAGCGCTAAAACGCACTTAGGATTACAAAGGAGGTATTTCGCAGCGTCACTGAGAGCTGTAGGAATTTTAAATTAGATCTCACTTTAAGGAAGTATTCCGCTACAGTAACACAAATTCTTAGTCTTAAACACTCGAGGTGTAATTTTACTGGCTGCCTTGGATACTCGCACTTATGCCTTAGGTGATAAGAGATAGAATATGCCTCGCAGTGTTCATGCTTAAATAAAAGCAAGTTTTAGTGCTACCTACATATTGAAATTGAAAAAAGGGTTTAATTATCACAAAAAATACAAAGATAACTTAACATAAATTAAGTGAATTATTTATTAATATACGAGTGAGTGACTAATAAAGCACTTTAGGACGTGTATCGTGTAGTGCATGCCTGCACTTGCCCATTAGCTCAGTTAGGAGAGCGCTGGCCCAGTTAGCTAGAGGTCACGGGTTCAAGTCCCGGCATGGGTGGAATTTTTAGCCTCTAAATAGGTTTTTAAAATTATCCTCAGCACGGGTTAATGCAACAAAAAGAATATTATAATCATGGAGGTGAAAAAAAAGAATATAATCATGAATCATGATATGATTCCGATGTAAAAACCTAACTGCAAAGTGGGTTACTCGGGGCTGCAAGTGATGTAAATTGCTTCGGCCAGATGTCGCTGCATGTATGTAATACAGAGAAGTTTGTAAAGACGCTCGAAATTTCGCCGATGCCTGCACTTGCCCATTAGCTGAGTTGGGAGAGCGCTTAGCGGTTAGCCAGAGGTCGCATTTATGGGAGTCACATAGAATGTGATAAGGATCTATGTATCTCATTTATAAAATATCAGGAAAATAGACATTTTTTTTTGCTATGCTAACGCTATTTTTTTACCACCACGCCTGCCTCTCTACTCTCGACGCTAATTTAGCTAACTTGTACTACAATTGAGTGCATTTATTTATTAATTTAGCCAAAATATGCTTTCAATAAGTTTAATGCTATTTCTTATAACTAAAACGTTTACTAAGTCGTATTATCTGACTTGTTGCATTTAATTGTAACGCAATTTCAACACAATAACGTCGAGAGTAGAGGGGCTGAGCCCTTTTTCATTTATTCTAGTAAGAAATACTACTTCGCTTCAATAGCATACCAAAAGAATCAAATTATTTTTTAATAATAAAAAATACCGCGTGTCGCCGGATTAAGAATAGTGTCACTCCATTTCCTTCCGTGGATGTCGTAGAAGGCGACTAAGTAAATCAATTACCAAGAGACGGGCAGCAGCGTCTTCCTGAGATTCCAACCGCATACTGCGATCGCCAACCCGTCTGCCAAGCGTGGCGATTATGGCAAAACCCCTCACGGTTATGAAAACCACGAAGGAGGCCTATGTCCTGCAGTGGGCGTCAAATGGCTGATGATGATGATGATGATCCCTGATACGAGTATCTTATAAATGAAATCCTTATCTCATACTATTTGAACATCATAAGCAGCCTATATACGTCCCACTGTAGGGCACAGGCCTTCTCTCAGAGAGAGAGTATGGGCATAATCACCACGCGTGCCCACCGTGGATTGGCGATTTCAAGCGCTGAGGTATGTGAATAGCTCAGACACCTAGGTTTCCTCACGATGTTTTCCTTCACCGTTAGCGAGTGGTATTGCTACTATAACTTCACAAAGGTACATAACATAACAATTTGAACATATCGTTGTAAATTTGTGTTAGGCCCAATATGTTGATGGATTTCAATATCCAAGACAAAACACTTTTTATTTTTTAGGTAGCTACATTGTTTATTTTCCTCCACGACGGAAATGGAGACAAAGGAATGAAACAAGCGCGCTACAGTAGTACTGTTAGAGCCACATCCTGAAGGAGCGGCATGTCCCGACGTGTTACAACTGGGTGAAAAACTCTCTTCCCAACTTGACACTTTGTTCATAATATTTTTCAATGACTTCCGATGCTCGTACATGGGTAAGATAAGATTAGAATATTCTTTATTGTACACGCCAGTAAACAATTACAAAAGAAGAGGCACAATTGGCGGCCTTATTGCTGATAGCATTTTCTTCCAGGCAACCTGCATCTGAAAGTTATTAAGAAAGTTAGTACATTGCGCAACAAATACGGATCTAATCGCAATTATTTGTTCTTAATTCTGTGGGGATTGGAATAGTTGGTTAGACGTTTGGCTTGTAACCAGAGTAAACCGTTACCTCTCTACGATGATGGTGCGTCTATATTGCATGCTCATGCCTTCATCATCATCACCATGAGCCGACCTCGGCCCACTGCTGGCCTTTCCTGAGCACAAAATCTTCTGTGATCTCTTGCCATCCGCATCCACAGACTCTGCCAACATGACCACCTCGTCAGACCCTCGAACTGTTGGTCTACCCACTAACCACCGTGTAGGATCGTACACCAAAAACAAAACACGTTTTTTAACCCTATTATATAAACTCAGGCCTGGATTTCGATGGGATTGGCATATTTTTACCCGATGACGGTGGATCCCAAAATGAAGGTAATGTATTTGCCCCTTGCGTATATGTGTATATTTGTCCAATTCTAGGTTGCCTCATAACTCCTTAACCAATGGTCAGATTTTAACAAATACAATCTCATTCGATTCGTCGTGTTTGCATGTCATAGGGTATATGAATCAGTATAAATTCAGTAACTCCTTTTCAGCCACAGCCGTCCGACTGTGGAATGAATTGCCATTAGCAATAAGACAGTCCCCTTCACCAGCGGTCTTTAAAAGCAGAGTGAAAGAATATTACCTATCTATAGAATAGATAATGTATCCAATATTACGTAGGTTACGTATTTCCTCTCCCCATATATAATTTGATTATTAGTATGTATGTATGTCTATTTGTTTAAATATTTATGTATGGTTTAAGTAAGTTTATATACTTTTCAACTCATATTTCTTATTTGCACCGACTACCCGTCTCTAACTTCTTTCTTGTCTCCGTCTATGGTTGCCTGGAAGAAATTGCTTGTAGTAATAAGGCCGCCAATTGTATTGCGATTTATTGAATTTCTGTTAATGTAATCTTTTTGTACAATAAAGAATATTCTATCTATCTATCTATAAATTCAATAAAAATAAAAAATACTAACAACTTACTTATGTGCTTATATTGTTTCTGTGATGTATCTTGTTGGTATAATAAATGTCTTTCTTCTTCTTCAAAAATAAGAAATAACCAGCAACCCGACTGCTGAACATTAACTATTAAGCTAATTTTTACCAGGGTTTGCCAGTTGCTACACTATTGAAAAACCTCTTTCGTTTCACCAAAACTAATTAGTCGCTGCATGAACCTTTTTATTTTTTCCGGATGAAGTTAATTTGGATGCAAATCTCGTCCTGTTCAAGTGACAATTGCATAGATTCCTTCGGAGCAGAACGTCCATTTTCATATACCCACCATCTTGTAAGACAATCCCACGCATTGAGATGTTCAGACAACAGGAAAAGCGTTCCGATTGAATATAAATATGTAATAGAAACCTTCACTCCCCGGGTTCAGAAAACTCCTGTTTGAAATTGTAAGACATACGTACGAGTAGAAGCAAGTATTTTTAAACTTGCTTTGCAGAGAAACATCTTGTGGAAAGCCACGGCTTACCTAAGCAGATAGAGAACACTTTAACGCACATAGAAAAGGAAATTATACAGATATTTAGGTTAGGTTAGGTTAGGTTAGGTTACGTATTAACCTTGGTTTCCTAGTAAATTGTGAACTAGAGCCGATTAAAATAATGATACAGATATGGGCAAGCTTCTAATTACTCCGAAGTAGGTAGGTACCAACGACTTTCACTTTGTTTTCTAACTTAGGTAATGGGTAATAAAACATTGGTAAAGTTGTAGCTATGAATAAAAAACACCACGGAAGTATTTCTCCCTACAAAATTCACACGCAAAAACGGCCCCCGTCCTCGCGATTAGTCTTTACCAATGAAATGAGCGCAAGATGTGCTGCAGAGTAAATTACTCTGTGATTGGTTCATTCTTTGCGCCTTGCTGGACGCGAAAGTTGATTGGGCGGTAGTAAGTGACAGCGTAACCGATGGTTGGTTTTATACAAAAGGTAACGCAGTCAAGTAAGTTTATGGCGCAAAGACACTAGTGCGACGGGAAATTTATGTTTTTCTATTTTTTGGCCAGATTGGATTGGTTGTCATTGACGAACTTTATAGAGAACATGCAGTGCTAGTTCCAGCCCTAAATCAGGGCGCCCTTTTATAGACATTACATGATATATAATTAAAATTACATAAGACTGAAATTAATATTACATAATGAGATCCGTAGACGAAAGAAAGTCGTCGACATAGCCCAGCGGATTAGTAAGTTGAAGTGGCATTGGGCGTGGTACATAGCACGCAGAACTGACGGCCGATGGGGCCGAAACGTTCTCGAATGGAGATCACATATCGGCAAGCGCAGCGTAGAACGACCAGCCACAAGATGGATAGATGACCTCAACCAAGTGGCAGGAAGACGCTGGATGCAAGCTGCTTCCAACCGATCTTTTTGGAAATCCATGGAGGAGGCCTATGTCCAGCAAGTGGACTTCTTGTGGCTGAATGATGATGATGATGAAGACTGAAATTATTAACCTCCTGATTTTTTAACATAAATAACGGCGCACCTGCCCCGTCACCGGTCACCCGGGCCTCGATTCTGTTAGTGCATTGTAGTATAATGACAGGTACACTGTCGGGTCACGTGACGTGTTTTTTCGTACCATTGACGCCTAGAAGGTTTGATGGGTGTGCCCGCGTAGACTTAAAGCAGCCATGAAATGAAAACCGCCATGTTCATGCAGTTGTCATGTTACTACAATGCATTAACAGAATCTAGGCCCTGGTCACCTTTCCTTCACGCATTTCAGCGGCCTTACAAGGCGCCTCGAACGGCTCCTCTCGCTCTACGCTAGAACCGGCACTGAGAGCATGCACTGCAGTAAAACAGAATTATTCAGTTACGTAGGGACATTTGTGAATGGAATGTAGTGGCATTAAGCAATCATTAAGGCATCAAGCCCTTACCAATAAACCTTAGTGCTTGAAATCCATGGTGGGTCCCTGGTATTAAAAATCGGCTTCATAAGATGGCCGTAGTACATACATTTCCTACAACTTTCTCGTACATCACTTTCACGTAAGAGTGATAGTTTCTGAAATGTCCATTAATGGATTCACAATTACAGTGCAGTTACAGTTCCCAGGCGGACATACTTCGACCAAATAGGGGTTGTATTAGCAAAGGGCAAAATAAAAAGTACGTGCGTGCATGCAACGAATACTAATTAATGTTGAGAAAGCGAAAGTGATCTGTCAGGATTATCTGTATCTGTCAGGATCGTGACAAGTGGCAGTCCCTGGTTTCCGCCTACCCCTCTGGGATATAGGCGTGAGTTTATGTATGTATGTAGCTACAGTATAATTACGAATTAGAGTTTACAGTTTGAACAAATTAAAAGGGCATTCTCTCACATAAAACAAAATCCGATTTTATTTTATTTAAAAAAAAAATTATAATTTTATTTTTCGAGAAAATATGTACCTGTTTGAGAGCCCGGGTCAAATATTTCGATTTGGTTTGCTTTCATTAATTTTTAGACCAAAAAAGGTCTCTACGAAACCGGAAGTAAGGATGTCATTGCATGGAAGTACGTCACGAGATGTATGGATCGCACATGAACAATGGAAGACCTTATGATGGATTGCAGAGAGTGCCAACGAAGAATTTGTTTCTGCTGTGTGTGTTGCCTTCATCTGTTGTTTATATTTTGCAACCTGAAGTATTCTTAAACCTAGGTAAGTATTCTTATTTTTCGGGCCCGGCATAATGGAAGGAGAATGTTAAGGAAGTCAAGACCCACAACGGGTTAGCGCAGGAAGAAAGTAAGTTCTAGTTTAAATTATCACCTCTGTATTATGAAATCCACACCAGAAAGACGAAGAATACGTTTTTTTTTCTCTTATCATTCAGCTTAAGGCTAAATGAGATAATATTTTTTTTGTTAATTTTTGCAAATATTTTTTAGTCTGAAGCAAACGTCTAAACAAGTAGTTAAGTGAACGGATTCAATAATGTAGTTCATTCGGTCTTGTGCCGCCCGCATCCAGCGAGTCCCCGCCACCGTAACCAGGTCGTCAGACCATCTGGTGGGGGGCCTGCCCACGCTGTGTCGTCCGGTCCGCGGTCGCCAGGTCAGAACTTTTTCGCCCCAACGGCCATGCTTTGAAAACCATGAGGAAGGCCTATGTCCTGCAGTGGGTGTCAAACGGATGATGATGATGATGGTGGTTCATTCGGCATCTTATATTTTTAACCGACTTTAAAAAGGAGGAGTTTCTTAATTTGGCAGGAATCGGTTTTTTTATTTTTTATTTTTTTCCCAGATTACCCCGACGCCTGGACCAATTTGAATATTCCTTTTTTTACGAGAACGAAAGAGTGCATAGCGCGGTAATTCCATTCATGTACTCACAGCAACGAGAACCAGCAAAGCAACGAGAAATGAAATTTAAGTTGACGTTTACTCGAATTCACGTTCACCAACTGCACCATCTTAAATCGCTTTAAGCACCTTGCGTCTAAAATTGAAAACCGTAAATCTTAATTTGCCTCTGGAAATCTACCACGTCCAACGTATTTGTGGCGATAGTGATTTCACAAAAGCACTACTAAAACCGGGCTTAAGATCGATTGCAGTTTGCTCTAATTATAGAGACGTGTGTTTCAATTTCACAGCTAGGAGTTGAAAGCACAGAGTAACTAGAACTAGAAGGATAATTGGTGCATAATATATTTTATATAACACCTGCTCGTCAATGGCATATTAGGTGTCATGCAAACTCAACTTAAAGCAAGTCATTTGTGTCCTATGGTCTAGCCGTTTACTGAATTTCATAATCCCCTAGGGAATTATGACATTTGAATTTGGAATGCAATCAACATTGAATATACGAGCTCCTTGCAATCCATGACCAAACGTCAAAATTAGAATATAAACTTTTCATAGAGCCCTACACCAAGAAGAATTTATTCAAAATTAGAATGAAAACTTTTCATAGAGCCCTAAATCAAGGAGAATTATTTTTAATTGTATTATGTTTTATTGCCTCGCAGTGTTTATATAAAGTAGAGTATGCATTTTGGGGATAAAGCAGTGTATTTGTCTCGGGCGTTTTTGAACCCCTCGGCCTCGGGATTCTAGCTTCGCTGCCTAGCTTAGCTTAGCCTCGCTGCGCTCGTGAGTTAACCCTAGGATCCCTCGTCCTTGGGGTTCAAAATATCGCCCGAGACATAATACACTGCTTTATCCCCTTAATGCATAATCTACTATTATCTACACTCATATCATAATCTTCAAATTAAGAATTCAAAGGTAAACACATATTGACAGGCTTTAAACAATACATAACTTTAAAGAAAATTAAAAAAAAGTGTAATATAAAGTTACATTAAAGGTCAGATTTTTCACTTTATGTTACAGTTATTTTTTTTAAAGTGTTGCTGTGATCACGGAACAAAACTTAAGTTTTTTTTTTAATGTCAAAAGTTGACTCTATAAAAAACCTAATTTCATTTTCGTGGTACCAAAAGTGCAACTAAAAATACCTAAAATTGCGCGCGCAAAACTGAGTGCAGACGATTGAATGTCAAGATACTTTTGTCGTAATTGCGCCATTTTGTTTCAAAAATTTCATTATGAGTGTAGATAAAGTAGTGTATGAGACTGCACATAACTTGGTATTAAAACACTCGCGAATGCTATTAAAAAACTGGCCAAGGCTCGTTTTTTAAAATCTCGCTCGTGTTTTAATAACCGTCATTATGTGACAGTCACATAAACTACTATTTCACTTCTCATGCTCTGAAAGTGCTTATTTGTGCAGGATATAGGCTGCACAAAATCGAATTCTGTGCACAGGTGCATTAACGTATCTATTCATAAATGTATCTGTATTAAGGCAAAGAAAATGAGCCATACAGCCAAACACAATAAGAAGGTCATGGATAGAATTTGTTATTTTATAATAGGTATTTACTTTAATTTATTTGCCTTATGTGTTTTTAAGACATAAAAGATATTACGGTAGGTTATTTTAAGAAAATTATTATTAAAAAAGTAATTAAATAGTAGACTGCATAGGTCTGCAGCCCAAGCCTAATATCAATGACGTAATATTTTTTTCGTGCGTTTATTAATTTCTCCAATTTGCTAAATTATACTACTGTTTTATTTCCTCGCAATCGAAGTGAAAAGCACAGTTTATAACTCGTCCACAAAACCATTTTATAAAAATGATTCGTTTTGTGCACTTGTTGTAAAATCTACTATTATTACCTCTCGAGTCGAAACCACGAACTGGCGAAGAAAATATACCTAACCATAAAAACAAAACTTATAAAAAATACAGGGTTTTTGGGACAACAAAAAATGCAAAAAATAAAGTTACGAGTACTATATCCAATGGAAAAAAAACTTATTTGATAGTTTTTTCAGTGAATTCTAAACGTTTATTTATTAGGCTGTAAATGCGTAAAAACATTATTTTACGAGGTAACTCAAATATTGATAAACACTTCTTATTAAATATTAATACGTACAAAAGGCGTTACGTTCGAGTTGTGACGTCATAGTTTGAGCCCGATTTGTGTGGCGCGTTTTTGTACCACGTGACTTTATTAACTTATCAACAGGTTATGTTACAAAAAGTATTAGAAAAACAATTACACGTGGTAATTTGAATATTAGACAAAAAATCGAGAAAAAGCGGCAAAAAATTACGTTTGTTGTATTCCCATACAAATACATATTTTATTTAATTATTAATTTTTGGAGCGAATATCTTTCTAAATATTCTGTGAATATTTCAAGCGTCTACCTATTGCCGTTATTAATATCGGGCAAAAACGGCAAAAAATTACGTTTGTTGTATGGGAGCCCCCCTTCAATATTTATTTTATGTTTATCGTTTTTAGTATTTATTGTTATAGCGGCAACAGAAATACATCACCTGTGACAATTTCAACTAGCTAGCTACTACGGTTCATGAGATACAGCCTGGTGACAGACAAACAGACAGACGGACAGCGAAGTCTTAGTAATAGGGTCCCGTTTGGCACCCTTCGAGTATGGAGCCCTAAAAATAACTAATTATTTGGTTCATTTGTTCAATAGTTCGTTCATTCATTATCATCATCAGCCATTTGACGCACACTCGCCATTCGTTCATTCATTCTTTCTTAATTTCTTCATTTCTTCATACATTCATTCATTCCCTCATACATTCATTCATTCATGATTTTTTTCATTCATTCATTCATCCATCCATCCATACATCCATTTATTAATTCATTAATACATTCGTTCATTAATTCGTTCACCCATTCATTCAATCATTCATTTATCCACACATTTATCCATTTATTCAGTTATTCGTTCATCAATCCATTCACTCATTCATTCAGTATTTCATTCATTCATTCGTACATTCATCTTTCAAAAATCTTTAACGGATTAATATTGAGATTTTGCTACACCCTTTATATCTTTAGGTACCTTTTCTATTTTTAGCTTCACTTTTGTACAATGGACACGATTGCAAAAGTCATTTTTCATGAAATTTCCTTAGTCAACACTATCAATAATGGATTTTAACAGCCATGGACAATAAAACTTGTTTTAGTGGGCTTTAAAATAAACAACACCAGCTGGCACAGAATGAAGATCTACTCAAATACAAGATCTGCCAACCTAAAAAAGAACTTATGTTAAGTAAGTAATTCTATATTATCTAACTCAACCTTCCTCTGTGCTTCAACTCAGGTACATATTTTTATATTATAGTCTACATACTTCCAGGACACAGACCTCCTTTGAAAGACAGAGTATAGGCTTAATTACCACGCGTGCCGCTGAGCACCCGCAAGGTACGTGAACACCTCAGGCACTCAGGTTTCCTCACGGTATTTTCCTTCACAGTTAGCGAGTGGTGTTGCTACTACAACTTCACAGATTTACGTTGCTCAGAAAACAACGTCATTGATACATGGCAAGATTCGAACCCACGAACTCTCGAATATGAGGCCAGCGTTCTACCGCGCTACTACCACTCTCAGATACTACAACTGGATTAAAAACCGCCTATCTGCGGTGAAGGAAAACATCGTGAGGAAACCGAGCGACTGAGATGTTCACATACCTCACCGCTTGAAATTGCCGATCCGCGAGGGGAACGCATGCTCATACTCTCTCTCTGAGAGAAGGCCTATGCCCTGCAGTGGGACGTATATACGTCCTATTTTATGTAACCTATATAGGTTACATAAAAAAAAACCACGGTAGGCTTGAGTGGTGACTAAACTAGGTCTCTCTCCAGTATATTTAATGACTCGCGATGCTCATAGATCTAATATATAAAAATCTCGCGTTACAGTGTTTTTTATCAAGCTACTCCGACACTGCTTCACCGATTTTTAAGAATTTTTATGTATATTTGGTAGCTCTGAGGATACGTCATCATCATTAGCCATTTGACGTCCACTGCGGGACATAGGCCTACCTCATGGTTTTCCAAACTTTGGAGAACAGATACTAAATGCAGACAAGCCTAGGAGGCTTTTGGTTTCTCTACCAACGATTAAAATTTTACCTAATAAATAATCGCTATTAGGCCCGTTTAATACATTATAACTATGTCTTCCTCTTTCTCTGAATCGACCTGTGCTATACATACGTTACATAAAGTCACGGCTGTATCCCGGATAGGTAGGCAGAGACCAGGGTTTGACACTTGCCACGAACCTGGCAGTGCTCTTTCGCTTCATCAACATTCATCAGTCGTCGCATGCACGCTCGCCGGTTTCGGGTACTTTTTATCTTGCCCTTTACTAATACATAATAATTTTATTTGCTATGCATTTGCTATATCGTCGTAAAAAATCTGGAGTATTTGCAGAGATCTCATTTTCTACGTATTCTTCCGTCCGTATTGACTGCCTGACTCGTTGGACTATCGGTGAACATGCTTTACTGCCAAAATAGAGGTCGTGGGTTCGATTCACACTGAAGGCCGTCGTACTTAATTTGTACAAACGGCCTCAGTCTGAGTGTATTTCCATGATTGTGATGTCCTTGCCTGGTTTCCATAGCACAGGGTATCCTAGTTTGGGACCAGGACAAGTGAACCCAAAGGAAAAACAATGTCAATACGAGCGGAGGCAATGAGGCCGCGGGTTTCGTCACGACGTTTTCCTACACAGTTAGTGAGTAATATGGTTATTACAAATAAACAAATAACAAATATGCATTAAGCACGCCCTTGTACACTTACAATGTAATTAGTGCAATAAAGAATTAAAATAATAATCTTATATATAAAAATGAATTGCCGTTCGTTAGTCTCACTTAAACTCGAGAACAGCTGGGCCGATTTGGCTAATTGTTGTTTTTATATATTTATGGAAGTCCAGGGAAGGTTTAAACGGTGAGAAGAAAAAAACGGTTGACGTCGGTGATACGAAGTTCACGGGGTCATCTAGTCTTATATATAAAAATGAATTGCCGTTCGTTAGTCTCACTAAAACTCGAGAACGGCTGGGCCGATTTGGCTAATTGTTGTTTTTATATATTTGTGGAAGTCCAGGGAAGGTTTAAACGGTGAGAAGAAAAAAAAACGGTTGACGTCGGTGATACGGAGTTCACGGGGTCATCTTCAAAATACACATCAAAATTACCACGCGAACGAAGTCGCGGGCAACAGCTAGTAATAAATATAAGTAACTTATAAGTTATAGCTATAGGTAAAGTATTTAAGTCATAGGTACAGTCGACAGCAGGTCAACTTTTACACTTTTGTTGCAAAGTTGCTCGTAACGTAACTGAGAAGAGTGCACGCATGTACCCATGAACCCACGACCATGCTAAGGTCTAGGTGCTGAGCCAGTCTATTTAATCTAAAAATATGTCTCTTTAAATACAGCGTCCGATTGTTCACTTAAGCGGGGGCACACAGGAAGGACGTGAGACGAGGGCGCTGAAAAGACGAGGCGTCCTTTCAATTCACTTTCATACAAAATGTACGGAAGCGATGGGACAAGGCCACACTGATAAGACGGGGTGAGGACGCGAACTTTATACCATGATTCGCGTCTTTCCCACGTCCTGGTCCCGCGTCCTCCCTATGTGACCCAGGCCTTACTTATCTAGTGTAGGTACGTAGGATTTGCCACTAAGCAAACGATGCAAGAAGTGGTACTTCTTTTTCGTTTTATTCCATCTGTGCTCCGTCCGGAGCAACGCCAAGAAGCTCTTAGTTAAATAGCATGGCTTCTAATCAATTTAATGCGCCGATTTTAGAGCTCTCTCTTCGTGTCAATAAAGACAAAGCGGAGCTAAGCTAAGAGTTAAGAAAAAACCCGTCTACTGCCTGAGAATAGTAGGTAACAGAAGATTGGACGAAACATTAACAGTTTTGTTTATAAAAACACGTTTCTTTGAAACACTCCCCAGAGTCAGTTTAAATAGTCAGTGGTGAAGGGAAAGACGTAACCGCAGATTATTTTAACTGCCTCCGAGGACTATTCTAGAGGATTCGTATTTTTGTACATAATTCACTATTCATACTTTATTGCGACCATGTAGCAGTTCAGATGTTACATGTTTGAGGGTTTTCTGGGTATGATACCCACTTGGGGCATAGCAACTTTCGAGTAGCAGAATAAAAAGGTTATTTATAAAAAAGGTAATTCCACGAAAACACTCTTAAAACGGAGTTTAAGCCGGTTTATTACAGGTACTCCTGCTATAAGCCGGCTATAAGCCCGACTTAAGAGTGTTTAGTGGAATCGACTTTTTATACATAAGACTGTAGTTTTTGACAGAGTAATATGGTTATTTTCTTTTTGTTGCACTAACCCGTGCTAAGGTCAATTTAATGTACGTAGTACAGAGAGGTTTGTAAAGAGGCTCGTAATTTCACTGCACTTGCCCATTAGCTCAGTTGGGAGAGCGCTGGCACGGTTAGCCAGAGGTCGCGGGTTCAAGTAATATGATGTAATAACCTCTTAATTTAAATCTCTTTATCAAAAATTAAGTATGGGTTAGCAAAGCATATTTAATATGTCCCGGATATCACTTTCTAGCAACGCCTCAGGCAACATTTGACGGAAGTATATAAGTACTCATAATTCTACAATCATCAAGACACCGGCCAAGTGCGAGTCAGACTCGCGCACGAAGGGTTCCGTACCATTATCTATACAACATTTGAATATTTCGAGCATCTTCCTGTTGCAGTTATTAATATCAAGAAAAAAAACGGCAAAAAAAATCACGTTTGCTGTATGTGAGCCACCCTTAAATATTTATTTTATTCTGTTTTTAGTAATTTTTGTTATAGCGGCAATGGAAATACATCATCTGTGAAAATTTCAACTGTCTAACTATCACGGCTCAAGAGATACAGCCTGGTGACAGACGGACTAACGCACGGACGAACAGTGGAGTCTTAGTAATAGGGTCCCTAACCCTTTGGGTACAGAACCCTAAAAAATGGATTGCGCGAGCAAGAGGAGTGTAAAAGCAGCCATAAAAATCTTGGTTCATTTTAAAATATTGCTGCATAGAACAGTGTCATCTATACGGAAGAAAATAAAGTGCGTTTAAAATTTTAATCGCATGTCCAACTTGATAATAATACATACAGAAATTAAAGCGCTCTTCGCTTGTCGAGAAATATCACCTCGTATAATATTGGTTATTTTCGTATTTCCGAATTTACAGAGTGTAACGTAATCCGCACTAGTGAGGCCTGTACAGTTACTTGTGTGCAGAGAGAAACCATTAGTACATATGAAGTTTCTGGGTTAAATGAGGAGAGAAGATGATAAGAATCAGAAAATATAAAAATGTTATTTCTGAACCCGATATGATTTTTTTAAGTAAGCATAAGGCCTTCTCTCAGAAAGCTAGTACGAGCGTGTTCCCCACTGCAGGACATAGGCCTTCTCTCAGAAAGCGAGTAAGAGCGTTTTCCCCACTGTAGGACATAGGTCTTCCTTCAAAAAGAGAGTTTGAGCGTTTTCCCTACTGCAGAACATACGCCTTCTCTCAGAAAGCGAGTACGAGCATTTTCCCCACTGCAGAACATAGGCCTTTCCTCAGAAGGAGAGGTTGAACATGTTTCCTACTGCAAGACAATAGGCCTTCTCTCAGAAAGCGAGTTCGAGCGTACTTCCCACTGCAGGATATAGGCCTTCTTTCAGAAAGAGAGTTTGAGCGTTTTCCCCACTTCAAAGCACAGACCTTCTTTCAGGAAGAGAGTAGGAGCGTTTTCCCCTCTGCAGGACATAGGCTTTTTCTGAGAAAAAGAGTATGAGTGTATACCCCACTGCATAACATAGGCCTTCTCTAAACTCTAAACTAGAAAGAGACTATGCTCAAGATCTATTGAAGTCATCGAAGTCTAAGAAGAATGCGTGTTTTTTCTTGAAGTTGTTTTTTCTTATAAAAAACCGGACAAGTGCGAGTCAGACTCGCCCACCGAGGGTTCCGTACAAATTTGTAGATACTTACATATAAAGAGTTCAGAAATCGAGTCTCGCAAAAAGTAGTTATCAATTTATAAGATATATCTAGGTCTAGCACGTAAGCCTACATTTGTTTGTACATTTGTCTTCCTTACTTACAAAACAACTGTCGCATCCTTTTGACGCTGAAACTTCGCACCAGGGGTAGACTTATAAAGCCAGCTTAAGATTTAACGGCACATCGGGCCAGGACGGCAAGTAATGGATGCAGCTGGGATTGCAGCGCTTGGAAAAATATACGGATTATGTCCGTGAGAACTGCGCTTTTAGGTAGAGATTAGTTTAAATCTACGCCGCTGTGTAATGTCGTTTCTTGCTTGTATCTTCATTTATTCTCGTTGAATCTGTTTGCCTAGCGTAAAGATATCACTCGACAGCATATTAAAAGTCGGAAAACAAAAAAAACCGACTTCAAAACACTACAACATTAAAACACAGAAATACTTTCAATAAGACCTTTAAATTCGAATTTATTCGAGATTGCACTTCATCATCAGTCATTTGACGCCCACTGCAGGACATAGGCCTCCTTCGTGGTTTTCATAACCATGAGGGGTTCTCGCCATAATCGCCACGCTTGGCAGGCGGGTTGGCGATCGCAGTACCTATGCGGTTGGAATCTCAGGAAGACGCTGCTGCCCGTCTCCTGGTAACTGATTTCCTTAGTCGCCTTCTACGACATCCACGGAAGGAAATGGAAGGACGCTATTCTTAATCCGGCGCCACACGGAACAGATTGCACTTGTAGAAATATAATTTAGAGCTGGTGCCAAATTACATGAGCAGCACATACATTGAACGCATAACGTAGGACGGGCAAACTGAATAGCTTATTGTATTTTAACGAATTCTAACAACAACGGTTCGAATGGTTCGGACACATATCAAAACTTTGTTTTAACTGTTGCTCTAAAACTAGTAGTAGAGCAACGGGAGATTGCATCAACTATCTACAACTCCCACTTTAAAATGCCGTTTGCAGACAATTCATAGTAGCTTTGCACTAGTACTGAGAATAACATTTCATCGTGTGAACATTTTTTGCTTAGTGCAAGTGGCTATTTTATTCTGTTTTTAGTATTTGTTGCTATAGCTGCAACAGAAATACATCATGTGTGAAAATTTCACGGTTCATGATATACGGCCTGGTGACAGACAGACAGACAGGTGGACAGTGGAGTCTTAGTAATAGGGTTCCTTACCCATAAATTGACATTTTATTTTGATTTTCTATGTATCCTATATACATCCCACTGCAGGGCACAACCCTTCTCTGAAAGAGAGTACACGCGTCCCCCCCCCCCCCCCTAGATTGGCAATTTCAAGTGCTGAGGTAGTGAACACTTTAGACACTCAGGTTTCTTCACGGTGTTTTTCTTCACAGTTTTCATCATCATCATCATTCAGCCACAAGAAGTCCACTGCTGGACATAGGCCTCCTCCATGGATTTCCAAAAAGACCGGTTGGAAGCGGCCTGCATCCAGCGTCTTCCTGCCACTTGGATGAGGTCATCTGTCCATCTTGTGGCTGGTCGTCCTACGCTGCGCTTGCCGATATGTGGTCTCCATTTGATAAGCAATTAATCATTACTTTAATTTTATTTAACAATTTTTATATTAATACATCTCATCTCAATCCTAAATACTTACAAGAACAGACCTAGACAAAAAAGTTGGAGAACACTCTTCCTCTTAAATTTTTAGTCTCTTTTCCTAAGCTGTTCTACAGGACAAAAAAAAAATTAATGAATGAATATTAATGAAGTGAAAGTGATCTGTAAGGATCGTGGCAAGTGGCAGTATCTGGTCTTATCCTACCCCACTACGATACAGGTGTGAGTTTATATTTTAATTTTTGTTCAACAGCACATTAGCTGAAATCGATTAAAGGTCCTTGGTTTCTGGCTATAGGTTCTAAACTTAGCTATCGGCTTTATTGAGGTTTATAATGTTCAATTTTTGGAGAAACGTGTTACAAAAATAATAATATAACTTCCGCACAGCATAATCACTAGTCGTGGTCCCCAACTAAGATGCCCTGTACTATGGTTACCAGGCAAAGATATCACAACAATGGAAACACACCCAGACTGAGGCCATTTGTATAAATTGTACGGCAGCCCCGACCTCCATGGGATGATACCGCTAGACCAACGCAGGCAGTCGATATGATTATAATAGAAGCTGGCCACTTATTATAAAAATATTATAAGATAAGATAAGAATATTCTTTATTGCACACAAGAAGCGAGACATAAAATATGAAAGTTACAATGAAAAAGTACAATGGGCGGCCTTATTGCTAACAGCAATTTCTTCGGTTAATTCTTCCGAATATTTTTTACAAAAAGTGGAGATGTTAACTGGATATGGTTTTACGAAATAAACTATTTGTATTTGTAATAGAAGATAATGATTTGTTTTCCTTTGGTGGTGTTAATTAGCACGAATACATGGCTATCGGTTACTATATACCAGTACCTAATATACAGCAAAGAAGAGGGTGGGCCTGTGTACGGGCGATGGTTTAACGTGATACATATATAAGTAAGCCTGCCAAGCGTGGCGATTATGGCAAAACCCCTCATGGTTAGGAAAAGCATGAGGGAGGCCTGTGTCCTGCAGTGGGCGTTAAATGGCTGATGATGATGATGATCTATAAGTAAGCGTTAATTGTTAGCTCAAACTGCGCTATGTGCTACGCGGCACTGGCGCCATCTATCGGCACGAATCAAGAGGATCCGAGTAATGGCTACTTTGTTCTACTCAACGATGTATAAACGAATAGCACACGACACGCCACGTAGTTACAGACAGCCCTCGCTGAGGCGCAATGTTTTCGCTGCACGCGGTTTTAACAAGCGACCCCCTACTACCGAACTGAAAGACGTTACACGTCAAAATTTGTAGAACTAAGGACTCTTATATGTGGCAGGACATTCATGAGCATGGAGTCAATTAAATGGGCTAATAAACGCTTTCCTCACCCACATTTGGATGAACTATTCATGCCCATAAACCCTATCGTTGATGTCTCTATTGAATACCAATGGCTATAATTTGCACTAATACACCGTCCTCTTGGGTGTAAGTCTTTTGACGGCAAGTTACCCTTGTATTTTGAGAAAGAGGCCACGAGATAGCTCTAACTAGGTTATTCTGAAACAGCGCCAGACTTTTTCCTCTGCTATTCCTCAGGGCCGGCGCACATATGGTGAAGCGCAGCGCAGAGCACTTTTCACTGTCAAACTATTATCGACATTGTCCTCATTGAAATAATATCCATAATCAATGAACACAACAATTAATTCGTTAGCGCATCAAAGCGACTGCGTTAAGTGTCGTGTTAATTGATTTTGGATATTATTTCAATGAGGACAACGGCGATAATAGTTTGACAGTGATAATGCTCTGCGCTGCACTTCGCCACATGTGCGTCGGACCTTAGAGCCTAGAGGCAAGAGTTTTCAAATAATACGATGTTTCTTGTCGTGACCTACGGAGCTGAAACATGGACACTGATAGTAGTACTAGTCTACTGATTCAAAGTGGCTCAGCAAGCTCGGAGTTTCCTTGACGGATCATATCAGAAAACCAAGGTGATTATAAATGTAAGACTAGAGACTGGAAGTGTAACCTTTGAAAGTTGAAGTAGCAATGTGCTGGTCACATTTGCCTAAGAAACTATCGCCGATTAGGTACAAAGGTTCTCGAGTGGTGACCATGAACTGGCAAATGCAGCGTCAGACGCCCACCAGCTTACTGGACCCTCGGTTTGACGCAGACTACTGTTGTGGATAAGAATGGTCGAAATCGTCGGCACGGCTTCACACCAATCTGCCTTACTCGGTTCACCTTAGAATGCGACCACGTAAATGTATGTAAGCTGCCATCCCAACCTGTAAAGGTATCCTCTCGACAAAACCACTCCAATTCCCACTGGTCATTTACTATTGTTAGGGCACAAATGGCTAACGGGTGAAGCCATTGAGCTATGGCTCGACTAAGACTTTTATGGGTTGACCTGTTATATACAACCGATGGAGCTGAGTATTTTCTTATTGTAATGCTCATTGCAGAAAGCGGGGTTATGTAGGGCGAAAACGTTTGAAGTTTGTTGTACTTTCGACCATGCCAAGTTAGGAACGAAAATCTGGAAGAAGGAAAATATGATATTAAATAAAATGTCATGCAAATTTTTAAACAAACAACTTCCAAGCACTTCTAATGATTGATTCAATCAATCAGTGGGCAAAGGCTTAAGATAGATAGATAGTAGACACTTTATTGTACAACCAGGAGAAAGAAATGCAAATGGTTTCTTACATCTAAGTAGTGGTACACAATTGGCGGACTTGTCGCTTAGAGCGATCTCTTCCAGATAAGTTTTGGATGGAGTGAGTGATGAATAAACTTTTCATGCCATCTAACTAGATATAAGAAACCATCTGGAATTCTTTCCTCTGGGTTTGCAATAAAGTTCTCTCTCTATCTATCTACAAATTGACAAGTTTCAAGATAGTATAAAAAATAAAAATATTATTATATTAAACTTTAGCTTCGGTGCTTGAAATTGCCAATCCGCGGTGGGAACGCGTGGTAATTAAGCCCATACTCTCTCTCTGAGAGAAGGCCTGTGCCCTACAGTGGGACTCGTGGGACTCGTGGATACTCTCTCTCTGAGGGATGCAGTGAGATGTGAATAGAGTACATAAAAAAACTTTGGCATAATTAAAATCAACTGTACAACAAAATTGGTTGTAATTACTGCGCAACGTACCAGCAAGAATATGCGATTCATTTCGTAATATTTTCCGTGATATACAAATATTTAATCACAGCTCAGTGTTGCAAATAATTGCACAAACATGTAATATTTTGTATCAACATTCCAATTTCCGTTTGTTTCTATAATCTTTTTCAGTAAAAAATTGTTGCAAAAGTGTATTTCGATAAAGCGGTGCATTTATGTCAAGAGAACCCAATAATAATTTCATTGACAACGAACAAAAACTGTTTTCCAAACAAAAGTTAGGCGACTTTTACATCTTTGATTATTGTTACAGCGAGCCCAAAAGGAGGGTAATGTATTTGGCTCGTAGGTATGTGTGTATGTATGTCCGATTCTATGTTCCCTCGTAGGTCCTGAACCAATGGTCAGATTTTGACAAATAAGATTTCAATCGATTCGCCTTGTTAGGGCGAGTCATGGGCCACATAAAGCGTAAACACCAGTTATGAGGGAACATGGATACACACATACATTTGGGCCCCGCCGCGGTTAAAAAAGGTATGCACGCTAAAAATGTTATCGATTAAGGACTGTTGACAGCATTCCCAGGCCGTGAATATAAAAGTCGTGTCACTGGAAATTATATACCACACAGGCTGATAATAGGCAAAGGCTTTCTTTTTCAAAATTAACTTCGACGTCTACGTATTAAATGAAAAATAAGTGTCTGCGAAAAAGAACATTGGTTTCGCGAAGTAAATAAAAATAAAATTAATAGACATTAAATTGCATCTTTTAGGCTGAAAGGCAATGTAAATTAACGTACGAAAATGTGCGATTTTTTCGTTTCATTCACCCATGTGAAGTTACAGGTCGTGGCGATTATGGCAAAACCACTCATCGTTATGAAAACCACGAAGGAGGCCTATATCCTGCAGTAGGCGTCAAATGGCTGATGATGATGAGAAAACCGTCTATGCCTCGTTACGACTATTCTATAGCTAGTAAACACGCGTTAGTTTATGTACATATTGGACCTCTATCGTGCCTATTTTATTACAGTTCCAACACCCGATACCGAGCTAAACTGGATAAACAAATCCCTTCATTCGATCAGCCAGCCCTAACGGAAATGTCAGCTGTTCGCCCTACCCGCGTACCCTTGCCATGTATCATCACAGAACAAAACTGAAGCCGAAGTTTCACACAGTATTTCTATTGTCAAATTTTGTTTTGTTAACTCCGTCCACAAAACACATTTTCACATATGAAAAGCAACATTGTATAAATAATATACTGCAAGATAATTTACTAGGTATTTGTGGAAAAAATGGAGTCCAAACTAGATCGAAAAATCTGTATCTTATCGGACTTATTCATAAAAACATGATTCCTCTTAAACACTCATTAGAGGCATTTTTTACGACTTTCCATAAAAAATTTAATCTGAGTAGTGTTTTATGGAATCGTGTTTTAAATATAAGACAGTATTTTCACACATTCTTATATTGTTAATTATTGTATATATGATACTATGAGGCTTTGCTACATAATAAAATTACGGACGGACTTGTTCTAGTAATAAAATTATATTTAATGCCATGACTTAATCACGCGTAAACACCTGAAAGAGCAGGATAAAATATGTTACATTGATGAACCATGTGCCTTATCAACATTTTAACTAGCGCACAAGTGGTGAGATGTTCACACCAAAGTGATAAAGCCTCTCTCGAGAGTGAGAATTGCAGAGCCTCTTTGCTCTCTGCATAGCCTCAGAGCCTGTCAGAGCCTCGCAACTGCCTCTGTGCAGAGGCCCTGTATTAAGACGTATATGGATTGCATATGTACGTATCTTATGTAACCCACTAGAACTTGCGTAAATGCCTTTAAATGAGCGATTTTTTTTCTATTCTTTTCCATCGGAATCTCTCGATAAGACCGCCAATTGTATACTATCACTGAGATATAACAATTTGTATGTTAAAATACCATTGATGTGCAATAAAGTGTTCTCTATTTGTCGCGATCGACTTCGCAGGCATAGCTACAGAGAAGATAAATGGTTCTTCTGCAGTTATCAGATCAAATGGTTGGACTCTAAATTTGACTGCGTAATCGAATTCTGTTTGGTGAACTACGCGACTATAGTTCTACTAAGAAAGTGGCATCGACCAGACAATGGACCGTTAGTTTGTACCTAGTTGCGGCAAAGAGGGGAAAACCAACGGGAAAGTAGGGAAACTCGTCGCATTGATATTATACTTGTGTTGTCGAGAAGTGTTCTTTACAAAGTAGTGTGTTACGTAAAATTAACGTTATATTAAATTGCAATAAAATTAAATATATCGAAAATGACATTAAAATTTAACAGAACGGGTTTTACCTTTTTTTGAGACTCACTACCATGGTTGTCACTCTCGTCACTCCGGAAACTGGCCATGAAAACTATTGAGATTGAAGCTAAGATTTTTTTTAATTTCTCCTATTGATTAGTACTTTCAGATTATATGTGTCATTATCTCGAAATCAATTCATTAAAAGTGTAACTCTCAAACGTTAAAAAGGAGCTTGAGAACAGTAACTGTAAATAACACAGTCTTAAAAAGGAGCTTGAGAACAGTAACTGTCCATAACGGAGCTGTTGGTACAATTTATCCATGAATTTTTAAATCATGAAGTATTTTTATTCGTTACTATTGTATTACAATTGGCTACTACAAGCTCCATGCGCAAAAAAGCCAACAAAGGTTAATTTTATGACGTGTAGATAGGTAGATAGAATATTCTTCTCTTATTAAATACTTTGACGTGTAGTCACCTCACATGGTGAAACTTGATTTTTTTTATTTCAAAAATGACATTCCACTTTTGACAATTGACTTCTGTCACTTCTCGCAGCCATCTTGAGAGCGTTTCCACATGATCCGATCCGATATCGGTGTCACACGCTGATCCGTTATCGGGGTAAGTAAAATGTATAAAATATGCACCTGTCTTTCATATTGTCCAGCCCGATATCGGATTTCGGAACCGACATATTTCTTACATTATCTTCGATATCGGATCGGCGTCCGACACCGATGTTGGATCGGATAATGTGGAAACGCTCTAGTTATAGCACAGAGGAAAAAGGAAGTTATAGGGACGCCAAACACTCAGATTTTGCAAGAAAAATTGCCACGAACATATTGAAAATTGCCTTTTGCAGGCGCGAACATTTTGTTTTCTTCATTAATTTTTAAATTAAATTTATACTACTGTATATTTTTGTAAGCATCGCGTGTTTGTGTATTTAATTATACCTTTGTGTGTGTGACTGCTGTAGTAAATAAATTGATCTCTTCTTCTTCTTACACCTCAAAGCTAACATCTCCGCAAAACAATTATAAAGAGGGGAAAATCGAAGGAAATACTTTACAATGTTGCTTTTAGGGTATCGTTATGATGTAATATTTAAGGGTAAGTTAAGGGCGTGCCTTCTTCGATAGTTATCAAATAATGAAGGAATTACTCATTGCTTGCGTTTTCTGTAAGCTTGTAATTTTTTGTCGGCGGTGATAAAAATCTTCAATCAAAAAAATAACTAAAACCCAAATAAGAAGCTATTTTCGTAATATACAATCGACAGAACGTCAACAATTTGTGTGCATTCCACTTACCCCCGGTTTCTCGTACACTAACAATTTGTCGTTCTACTGTTAGCAGCTGTCAATTGGCCAAAGTGCATACGAAAAAAACAACTGACAGCTGTCAGCATTAAATTTGCGAACTGTTATTGAACGAGGAACCAGGGGTTATCTTCGTTACGAGCTGTTATGCAACGAACCTAAAGATATATTTGTAGCAAGCGCATGTCAATTAAATTATGTTCGTGTATGAGGTTTTTTTTGTTAGATTGATATTTTACAAAATATCAGGTTAAAGCGGGATTCTTGATGTAAATGATAAAATATAATATCTTCGAAAACTAGTCTTGTTTCAATGTAGCGGAAAACTTCGTAAAAATACAGAATAAAAACAGGAAAATAAAGAATTTACAAGTATTACAAGTAATTTTTCTAAGGTGTTTGAAAATTTTGAAAATAGCACAAAATCAAAAAATAAATAAACTGTTTTCTATGTGTCTAAGTTGTTTCAAATTACGAACTCTATTTTAGGTGTTTCGATATGTTATATGAAGATTAACTCCTGAACTGCCCTCGCGGAATGCAACGTATAGGTGGCCCATACTAAGTTGGACATAGATCTGTGTCGCGGCTGACGAGTGGTTAAACAGCAATTTATTGACTGCATGCCCTTTCGCTGATTTGTGAAGAAACTTTTCGTTTTCTATTAAATTAAAACACTACAGTCCATCAGCCCTTTATTCATAGCATCTATAAATCACACTTCAAAATGCAGTGTCGTAAATATTGTTTTAATTAAACCGACAGAAGCGGGAATTAACTAAAGTAAACATTCAATTTTAAACTCGTAATTCATTACATTTTAAATTAGGGGAGCGTGAAAAAGTGTCCTTGGACACTTGATGTTAAAAAAATATTTTATTCCTCGCGGTGGGAAACATTTCTGATAGTGATGTTCAGTTTTGTATTTTTAAGAATTCTTTGTAAATATGCCCTAGCTTCAAGTATCGCATAATGTCGCATGTTCTTAATGTGTTTAACTGAGGGTGTTTCTGGATGGACATACGTATACATAACATGCTCACGCCTGTATCCCAGAGGGGTAGGCAGAGACCAGGGACTGCCATTTGCCACGATCCTGACAGATCACTATCGCTTCCTCAACATTCATTAGTCGTTGCATGCACGCACGCCGTGCAAAAGTAAATTAGTAAAGCTGTTAAAGTAGTTCAACTTGCCATTTGCTCTGTTTTAGTCCAAACTCTTGATAAGTTATACTCAATCTAGTCCCAACTATCTATCTAACCAGGGACTCACACTTGGCCAGTTTTTGTTATTTTTTATTACATGCACGCACGCCGGTTTCGGGTACTTTTTATCTTGCCCTTTCCTAATAAGTACATCCCCTATTTGGATGGACAAGATGGTATTAAACCAAGGTTAACTGAAAGATAATGTTATGAGCATTAAGGTGGCCTTTGTACGTTAACTTTCATAACATAACATAAACATTTACATACAGGTACATACGTTGCTTCTGGCCCCACACTAGGATACCCTGTGTCGTGGGAACCAGAAACAGCGACATCACAAACATGTAAAAATCCAAGACCTGGGGGTTTTTTTTGTCCCCAGCCGAGATTCGAACCCGGGACCTCTCGCATGGTATGCAGATGCACTACCGCTGCGCCACGAGGTCGTCATAAGTGCAATAATTTATTTTTAAATAATAGGTAATATTTATCATCTGTCTGAAATATCGTACATGACCCGTAACAGCATAAAATAGAAATAATAAACGCCATATACATATTTTAAAGTTTTTTGCAATAATAAAATGGCATAAAAATCTCTCGTATTGCCAAGTTTTATTTCATTTTATTTCCGCAATTATTTCTGTGTCTGCGAAGCTTTCAGCCTCAATAAAAGCATGAATGAAAAATGGCATCAAGTAGTCATTAATAGCAAGTGCACCAATATAAAGGTTTTTTTAATTGTGAATACTTTTAACGGTTGACATTTTTCACGTATTTAGAGCATTTTTCTGAAGATCTTCAGGACTACGAAAGAAGACCAGTCGGCCGTTTTTACTTGTAACGTTCACATAAGTCACAGTTTCCGTGTAATTTTGAATAAATCAATATTGAATTTGAATTTATAAATTTTATAGTCACAGAGGAAACTCTACAGTCTTATTTATGAGGAGTGTAAGACACTCTTCAAGTGCAGTTTACATAGTCTGTAGAAAAGAGAAACAGTCTCATTTATAAAACACTCCTCAGAGACAGTTCAAGTTTAAAGGGATATACGTACCTATACTCTAAGGTTTGCTGGAAGAAATGTCTTAGATACAGAGAGAAACTCGCTTTTGTACTTTTAATTTCTTATGTAAAGTCCTGTTAAATATCTTGTGTGCAATAAAGTATAATAATAATAATACGTAACCACATACTGTTTAAGCTACCACTGAGAGGTGTTTTAGAACTACAGACTATTTAAACTGCTTTTGAGGAGTGTTTTAAAAGAATCGTTTTTAGTGTTTTATAAATAACACAGCTAGAGTCTGACGGTTTTATTTACAAAACCACGATTCCTCCAAAACTCTCCTAAGAGGCAGTTTATTTAATCTGTGGTTATGACTTTTCCTTGTAAAATCTCAACCACAGACTATTTCAATGGGCGTTTATCTAGTGTTGTAAGGAATCGTATTTGTAGGGTTCCGAACACCGTACAAAAAAAAAACGGAACCCTTATAGGATCACTCGAGCGTCTGTCTGTCCGTCCGTCTAACACAACCAATTTGCTCCGAATCTATTGGACCAAATCAGGTGAAAGTTGGTAGGATGGTGTAATCTCAAACACAGATGAGCAGTAAATATTTTTTTTTAATGAGGGTCATTTTCAGGGGTCAAATTAGAAAATAAAAAAAAGTTTCATATTATTTTTGTTGCACTAACCCGTGCCGAGGACAGCTGTTGTACGTAATACAGAGAAAATGGTTCACTAAATCTAGTAGTACCAGATAGCGCTAGTACTAGTTAACTCGCGTCTTATTGTGAGGACTTCAAATGTGATTTTTTGTATTAATTTAAAAAGCACCGTAAAAATATTAATAAAAAAATAGAGGAAAAGTTACTATTCACCTCAAAGATATACTAGATTCAAAATTCACATTCAGTAAGAGTACCTATTGTAAAACATACCACAGTTGAATAAAAACATTTGACTTTGACATTGTAAAGAACCCTCTCCACGATGCGAGTTCAACTCGCACTTGGCCGGTTTATTATTAATTTAATAAGACTGTACTGCGTCAATAATTTTGTTTCAGCGTAAAATTACATATTACAAATTAGTGAGTATCGTTGTCATTCATAGTCAGTCATCATACAAAAGTGACGGTTACTATCCCCCAGTTTCTCGTACAATCTGTTATTTTTTGCGCCTGCCAAAATGTGAAAAAATTTGGAAGTAAACACTTTTAATGTAAAATGTTTAATCCTGATACTGTATAAGCAGCCTAGTTAAAGACTGATTATATTTTTTAAATGCCCCTGTGCTTGGTACCGTTAAGTTTACCTTTTAAATGAATAAACAAAATAACAAGGTATCTAACCTCCTTGTTAGTTCCAACTTCTTCTTTTTCTGCAATTCGTCTTTTGTTTTTAGGATTTCGAACCCAAAGAGTAAGGGACCCATTACAAAGACTCCGCTGTCCTTCCGTCCGTCCGTCCATCTGTCACCAGGCTGTATCTCATGAACCCTGTTAGTTAGACACTTGAAATTTTCTTAGGTAATGTATTTCTATTGCCGGTGTAACAACAAATACCAAAAACAGAATAAAATAAAAATTTAAGGTTTCCCATACAAGAAACGTGATTTGCTCGATATTAACGGCAACGGGTAGACGCTTGAAATATTCAAATGTAGTATAGATAAAGGTACGGAACCCTTCGTGCGCGACTCGCCCTTGGCCGGTTTTTTTAGTCTTGTAAAAATAAACAAAACCCTTTTAATTCTATTGAAAAGTCGTCGCACATTTTCTACGAGGATTTACAGAAGAGATTATTTTACTGTTAAAAGCAGTCAGTTCACAGATATTATTTTTGTATGCTCTTTGGCCAACTGATAATTGTCAAGAGTCTGTTGACAGATTATTAGCGGGGTAAGTATAATTACCAAGGCATCTTGGTTCCGCCCCATATTGGGCACGTCAGTTGCAATGTTCTGATATTCCGTTTGGATGCCCGCTTTATTGGCATTCAAGAACCGATATGAGAGCTCTTACTGCAAAAAACTTTAGGACTATTATACGCTGATAGTTAGAGTGAAGTCTAGGCTATGATTGGGTATGCCTTTGATACCGTATTCTCATTTAAATGTTGACAGCCCAGTTATTGATTCTTGTAACTGTAACAGTCTTATTTGTACAGAAATAATCCCTTAAAACACTCTTCAAATGCAATTTAAGTTTGTCTTTCCCTTTATGACAGACTGTTTCAACTGCATTTCAGAGCCGTTTTAGAGGAATTTTGTTTTTATAAACAGCACCGTTAGTCTCTGAAGACTAACTCCTTGGTACAGCGGTTAACACGATTGACTGACCAAAACAGAGAACGTGGGCTCGATCCCCATACAAATAAACTACGTGCATACGTATGGGAATGGCTGTAGGTATAGGGAAAATGAAAGAAATGGCCTCAGTCTGGATATACTTTCATGTATGTTATGTTCTTGCCTAGTAACCATAGCACAAGGTTTAGGACCAGTACCTACCAGCAAAACATCGTGAGGAAACCTGAGTGTATGAGCTATTCACGTACCTCAGCGCTTGAAATCGCCAATCCGCGGTGGGCACGCGTGGTGATAAAGCCCACACTCTCTCCCTGAGAGAAGGCCTGTGCCCTACAGTGGGACGTACATAGGCTGCTTATGTACCTACCAGTAATCGTACATAAAATTACATAAGCAGTCTATATACGTCCCACTGTAGCGCACAGGCCTTCTCTCAGGGAGATAGTATTGGCTTAATCACCACGCGTGCCCATCGCGGACTGGCGATTTCAAGCGATGAGATATGTGAATAGCTCAGACACTCAGGTTTTCTCGCGATGTTTTTCCTTCACCGTTAGCGAGTGGTATTGCTACTATAACTTCACAAATGTACAAAACTTAGAAAACAAAGTCATAGGTAATGCCCGCCCCAGGAATCGAACTTGGGTCTCTCGCTTCCGAGTCCAATGTTCTATCCACTAGGCCGCCACCGCTCTTATGTGGTGTGTGGTAGTCATTATTCCGCGACTGTCAAAAATATAAGATAAGATAAGAATATTCTTTATTTGCCTATGTCCTGCAACGGGCGTCAAATGGCTGATGATGATGATGAACCTCATGTTGGAGAATTCGCCGAAGCAGAAACAGATAGGGGTAGTCGGTGCAAATACCAATATTAATAGACATACATATACGTTATAATAATATCCTTACTAATATTATAAACGCGAAAGTTTGTATGTTGCGATGGATGTTTGTTACTCTTTCACGCAAAAGCAATTGAACGGATCCGGATGAAATTTAGCACAGAGATAGATTATAGCCAGGATTAGCACATAGGCAATTTTTTATAAAAAAATACCACGCGAGCGAAGTCGCGGGCAACAGCTAGTTAATAATATACTCATTTAGACATTCCGTCACAATCGTTACGTTAAAGTGTGCGAACGAGATAGTCCGAATTAAAAACAGTATAATGCAGCCTATTGTTAAGTAGAGATGGGCGGGGTATCCAGCTAGACGAGAAGACGGGCGGTGGGCGAAGGCAGTCACAAAGTGGTAGCCGAGAATAGGCCGTCGTTCGGTGGGTAGCGCCCCCCCGATGGGTTGATGATATTAAGAAGGCGGCAGAAGGACAATTGACAAGATTTTTTTTTTTTTTTTTTTATTTTTAATTAAGCACAGTGACAAAGTTATACAATATATTCTCTTCTGCCAAACTGTATTGCAGTTTAACGGCAGACACTCTCAGTAAATAATAATATGTTGAGATACAAATTGTAAGTTCACAAAAATGTTAATATGTAGGTAGTCTAATAATAAGTTGTACAGTGCGACGGCATTCCGGCTCGGATGCCCATGCAACCGCCGTGCGAACGCGCATGTGCGTCACGCCAGCGGGCCGTATTTAGTTAATACATTTATGGAAAGACTTAAAGAATAGGTTTACTTGTTAGGAAAAATTCCTTTAATTTGTGTTTTAAGTTTTGTTTTGTTCCTTGTAGGTTTATTAGATCGCTTGGTATGGCATTGAATATTCTCGGGGATTAACAGGGGATCCGCGAGGTTGGCGTGACGTTGACGAGGCCTATGCCCAACAGTAGGCGGCTTTTGTGGGCTGGTGCTAGGGTCTGGCCGCAGCATTAATGTTCATCCTACTTTTGTAAGTACCTAGTGTTATTTTGGCTTTTAAAGTTATTGGTGGCTATCACGGAATCTTAAAGACTTTGATGTATAAGTTTAAGTTGATTTGAGAAAAGATGGTCAGAGTGGAGTTTTTTTCTCCCGCTGCCCACTACAAAAACACGGCCCGAAGGCAGCGGCTAAAATAGTAACATAGTACATTGACATTCAGCAAACAGAATGTAAATTCTTTACGGTGAAATTAATTATTGATTTCTGATTTCTGGCCTTCTCTCAAAGAGAGCGTGCCCACCGCGGATGGCAATTTCGAGCGCTGAGGCATGTGAAAACCTCATGGACTCAGGTTTCCTCACGAAGGTTTCCTTCACAGTTAGCGAGTGGTATTGCTACCACAAATTCACAAATGTTCGTAACTTTGAGAACAAAGTCATTGGTACTGCGCCGGGGTTCGAACCCACGACCTCTTATATGTGAAGCAAGTTCGCTACCACCGCTTATTAGTTTTAATAGCTATTAAATAATTGTAACATCTTCCTAAACATTCACACGTTCGTAACACCACCCTATTTCCTCCATTTAATCACGACAAAAGCGAACGCTCTCGAGAGTCACAAAGATGATTTAGAAGCGCCACGGTGGGACACCGGACGGGGCAAAAGTGATTTAAAACATTTAATTATGCAGTGCTTATTTGTTGATTTATTGCTGGGATTTTCGTGCAGTGACTATGCAGAATTGACATCAAATTGAGAAGCTCTTATTAACTACTGGCTGACCCGGCAAACGTTGTTCCGCCATATTAATTAGCTTACGACCTATTCTTAGGTTCTTTGCCCAGTGCAGCGTGTACCTATGACTTTTTTTCTTAGTTATGTACATTTGTGAAGGCAATACCACTCGCTAACGGTGAAGTAAAACATCGTGAGGAAACCTGAGTGTCTGAGCTTCACATACCTCAGCGCTTGAAATTCCGCGGTGGGCACGCGTGGTGATTAAGCCCTGAGAGAAGGCCTGTGCCCTACAGTGAGACGTATATAGGTTGCTTATGCTTATGCTTCTTAGACCTATTAAATACACACAAAAAATTCATAAAAATCAGTGAAGCGGTTTCGGAGGAGTTCGATAGCAAACACTGTGATATGAGATTTTTAGGGTTCCGTACCCAAAGGGTAAGGGGCCCTAATACTAAGACTCCGCGGTTTTAGTGCAAAATGTTTAATCCTGACACTGAATAATTTTAATGATAATTATTGTTCTGTGTTTACTGACTTAGATAGATAGAATATTCTTTATTGTATGTACACCAGGATCACATATGAGAATTTAACAATAATACAGTACAGTACAACTGGCGGCCTTATTACTAAAAGTAATTTCTTCCAGACAACCATTGACGAAAAAAAAAAGAAGCTAAATGACTTAGGGTTGCAGCCTAGTTAAAGACTGATTATATTTTTTAAATGCCCCTGTGCTTGGTACCGTTAAGTTCACCTTTTAAATAAATAAACAAAATAAAAAGGTATCTAACCTCCTTGCTAGTTCCAACTTCTTCTTTTTCTGTAATTCGTGTTTTTTCGTTTTAGGATTCCGTACCCAAAGGGTAAGGGACTCGTTACTAAGACTCCGGTGTCCGTCCATCCGTCCGTCCGTCCGTCCGTCTGTCTCCAGGCTGTATCTCATGAACCGTCATAGTTAGACAGTTGAAATTTTCACATAGGTATGATGTATGTCTGTTGCCGCTATAACGACCAATATTAAAACCAGAATAAAATAAATATTTAAGTGGGGCTCCCATACAACAATCACGATTTTTTATAGTTTTTTGCTCGATATTAATAACGACAACAGGTAGACGCTTGAAATATTCCAATATTGTATAGATAATGGTACAGAACACTTTGTGCGCTATTTTGACTCGCACTTGGCCGGTTTTTATATATTAGATTAGGTTTTCAGTATTGCAATTGGTGTAAGTTGTATCCCACCAAAACATATGTAACAAAACTGGCCAACTTCTTGTCTCAAAAAAATACTTGATATTATGTAAGAACTTTCCAAGTTCCTGATCTTCGCTGAATGGGCATTGTCCTAAATATGTATTTACAATATGTATAGCTAAAATGATACGGCATTTTAAAGGTATAAGCTTAGTAAATATAATGCTACAATAAAAAAATAAAATAAATATTATTATTTTGATGATGCCCAACAGTGGGCGTCTTTCATGGACCATATAGATAGACAGAAACATGAATTAATAATATTCACTGATTTGTTGTATTTTTGTTTGTATTTTCAAAGGTTTTGAATTTTGCAAAAAAAGTTTATTTGGAAAAAAATTGTGAGACCATGTTTTGTTTTTTGATAAATAAAGCAAATTAATCTTTCTCAATCAATTCAATTTGGCAAGCAAAGCACGATATATTTTGTACGTTTTAATCCTACCTTATATATCCTACTTCCTACTAATTAATATTATAAATGAAAGTTTGTGAAGATGTTTGGATGTTTGCAGGTTTGGCGGTTTGGATGTTTGTTACTCAATCACGCAATAACGGCTGAACGGATTTACATGAAACTTGGCGGACAGATAGACAAAGACCTAAATTGAGACATAGCATACTTGATATCCCGGTAATACGTTCCCGTGGGATAATATTTATTTGAAGTTTAAAATAGATCTCTGTTAATGTAATCTCTGTGTACAATAAAGAATATTCGTTGTGCGAGCGAACGTTGTATTTTTAAAATAAAACGAATTCTGTGGCGGTACGAAGTTCGCCGGGACAGCTAGTATAATATTATAAATGTGAAAGTTTGTGAAGATTTTTGGTTGTTTAGATGTTTGTTACTCAATCACGCAATAACGGCTGAACGAATTTAGATGAAATTTGGTACGTAGATAGTTTGAGTCCCGTGGTAGGATACTTTTCATCCCGAAAACTACTCATTCCATGCGGACGAAGTCGCGGGCAAAAGCTAGTATTCTATGAATAAAAATGGATAATCGAATACAGTGGACAGTTAGGTACATATTAGGAGGGTTGGTTAGGCCACACATAATAGGCAAGAAGGGAACATCAGGCCTAAGATTTTTAGACCTCGTCTTCTTTTTATTTAGCCTCTATTATGTCCCACTGTAGGGCACTGGCCTTCTCTGAGAGAGAGAGTATGGGCTTAATTACTACGCGTGCCTACCGCAAATTGGCAATTTAAAGCGCTGAGGTATGTGTTCAGACACTCAGGTTTCCTCACGATGTTTTCCTTTGCTGTTACATCCTACAGAGCCCAAGTCTGAGACATAAACATACCCACCTAGCTAGCCACTAGGCTAGCATCGCTCTTTCATATCACAGCATTTGCTTACTATATAATATCTACTGGGTATGTTTATCTGCAGTAGCACTAGGCTCATATAAATTGCCGCATGTTGTGTGTTCTTCCTAATTCATTCTAATAAGAAATGTTACCTGCAGTTTGTGGAAGTAAAATGGATTTTCTATCGCGAAAGTTTCCAGACAGACAGAGGTTGGGGAAGAGATCACGGCTTAAACTACATGCACGTCTACGAAAGTGGTTTAAAGTCTGGTAAACTTCAGACACCCAACTAACCCAACATAGTTATCCGAATGACATTTTCACCATCAGTCTTGAAGTCTCCTGGCAGGGTCGCCATGAAGTATGTTGAGGTTTGCGGGTTCTTATGGTCAAAACGTAGGATACATTTATATGTCTATTATTGCGTAGTCGGGTAAAGTGCATACAGTTTACATAGAATCATCATCATCATCATTCAACCACAAGAAGTCCACTGCTGGACATAGGCCTCCTCCATGGATTTCTAAACAGACCGGTTGGAAGCGGCTTGCATCCAGCGTCTTCCTACCACTTGTATGAGGTCATCTGTCCATCTTGCGCATAGAATAAGATAATTTTAAATGCAGCTTATTGCTAACTTAACAATATTCGTCGCTGTGACGCTGTCGGCCAGTTTCTGAATTGAGAATTTCGTTAACTGTAGTGCTGTCTCTTCGAATTTCCCAGAAAGGAGCGTGACAATAACAAAACAAAAGAAGTTTAGTTTTTTCGATAGCACATTCATCGTTATCATCATCAGCCTTTTGACGCCTACTGCAGGACATAGGCCTCCCTCATGATTTTCCAAGCTTTCCGGTCTTGTGCCATCCGCATCCAGCGACTCCCCGCCACCGTAACCAGGTTGTCAGACCATCTGGTAGTGGTCCTGCCCACGCTGCGTCGTCCGGTCCGCAGTCGCCAGGTCAGAACTTTTTCGCCCCAACGGCCATCAGTTCTCCGGGCTATGTGCCCCGCCCACTGCCACTTCAACTGAGCAATTCTTCGAGCTACATCAGTAACTCGGATTCTTCTGTGAATCTCCTCATTCCTGATTCGACCACGCAGTGAAACTCCTAACATAGCTCTCTCCATTCATTGCTCCATTGCTCGTTGGGCGACCTTGAACCTTCTTACGAGGCCCATAGTCAGCGACAAGGTCTCACATCCATAAGTCATGACTGGTCACATTGGTTGTACACCTTTGTCTTGAGACACTGAGGTATTTTTGGACGCGAAAATGTGTTTTAAGTTACATACTAGGTTATACATACTATAGGTTATATTTTATTAAACACTTCATAAGGTATTTTATTCTTTTCACACATAACTCATGGATACACATAACATCTACTTTGTTCTCCAACTTATTATTCACGTTTATAGGTACAAAGGTTGTTCGGAAGAAATAACTTTAAGTGACAAGGCCACCGACAGTACTTTTACGACCAGATTTTTTTTTTGTGTACAATAAAGTTTCTCTACTCTACTTGTACTTGCATGCTCAATTCGGAATGCACCTTGCATCCCTAGAGAAATCTAAGAAGAAAATTCGACATTCAACCGGCGCAGGCCAATCTAGGTCTGGTCTGTTCAACTATTAGTTAGTTGGTACAGTGGACGAATAAACTTTTTACATACATTTATAGATCAGATCTAGCTTATGACCCCGAACTGGTTTACCTAGCTTGCAAATGGCGCCGTAGAGAGCTACCAGCTGACGTTTCCATCGCTGGATATTCTTTGCTTGTCGATGGCAAAACAAATCCATACTATACTATATAATATCATAGTTTATCCACACTTAATATTATAACTGCGAAAGTGTGTCTGTCTGTTCGTTATCTCTTCACGCTTATACAGCTGAAGTGATTTAGATGAAATTTGGTATGGAGATAGTTTGAGTCCCACGGAAGGACATAGGATACTTTTCATCGCAGAAATATATAAAATTATTTGGTATGGAGATAATTTGAATCTAGGGGAAGGATAGGAGCCAAATTACTCATTCAATACAGATAATCTGAATCTAGAGGAAGGATAGGAGCCAAATTACTCATTCCATACAGATAATTTGAATCTAGGGGAAGGATACGAGCCAAATTACTCATTCCATACAGATAATTTTAATCTAGGGGAAGGATCGGAGTCAAATTACTCATTCCATACAGATAATTTGAATCTAGGGGAAGGATAGGAGCCAAATTACTCATTCCATACCGATAATTTGAATCTAGGGGAAGGATAGGAGCCAAATTACTCATTCCATACAGACGAAGTCGCATAAAAATGAATTACGCAGTTACTAATAATTTAGTGACCTGTTTACTTTAATTCTGCTTGTAATTTATTTACGTTTTCTATTCAAGTAAACTAATCTTTTCTTTATTTAAATAGTAAGCAGATTGGATAAAAAATAAGCTACCCAAATTACTCACTCCATGCAGACGAAGTCGCGGGCAAAATCTAGTTATAATATACAAATTTTAAACCGTTGCGACCCAGAACTTTACAACGCTGACAGTGACTACGTCATCAGTTCTAATCATTAGGTTCTCGGGGGCACACCTGGTGTTAGGAATCGTAGGGTACGATGAAAGATGCTTGCTCGCTAAGAAGACTGGATTTTGAAAAGAAACTATTGTATTGTTCCACTGACTGTACAAAAAGAAGGCCCAGTCTTCAGGAATTTTTAGTAGTTTTTGTCTTTAGGTATATGTAAAGCTCGTTTTTTAGGTATATTGTAAAACTCGTTTTTCCTGGCAAAGATGGTTGGCTCTTAGTATGAAGGAAGTATCCCAGATACACGAATAAAGCTTCTTTATAATACAAGGGGAAAGGATGTTCAAAAAATCAAGACGACGCCGGTGTGAATACATAAGCAAAAGAAAACATTTTAGGTGTCGTGTGTTTTCTCCATTATGTTGAAACGTATCTCAGGCTCCTTAGCTACTACCTATATTAAAACATTGTTGGTATACAAATTATAGCTACATCCTTACGTGATGTTGCGTTTTGTTAATTTTGCTCAATGTTTACCAAATTTTTGGTTCAAGGTAAACTTTGCTTACTGGGTGTACCTATCACAAAAGCCCAAAGAAACACATAAATGTGACAGGAAGAATCTAGTCAAATTATTATTGAATTTATTCGCTAAACAAAAAAATCCACAATAATTTGCGACCATATATTTTTTTTTTTTTTTGCTTTTTATATACCAATACAAATTCAAGTGAGTACGTTTTGGGCTCAGCGAGAACTGTATTTTAAACTTCTTCAACATTCTTTTGTGTGTTTTAAGCCCACCAGGCTCTACAACAGCGGGCTCGACGACCACGGCAGAGATGCTAAAACCTAATACCGAGCGCATCTCGACCAACGGGGTTGGCGCTGGGGCTCTGGGTAGCAGCGATGATCTGCTGGATCCCGGCGCCCTCAACCCTGGCTTGAATAAGACGGCGGAGATTAGGTGTCTATCGCGAACTCAACCCGACTGCGTGAATTTTTGTTCAAGTTTTCTGTCGGGGCGTTATACTTCATTTTATTTTTTATTTATTTATTTCTTAAAGCTTACTATTTTAACAAGATAAAGTCCTAATACAATAGTGAAGCACACACACAAAAACAAGAATAATTAAACAATTATAAACAATACACACTACTTACGGCACTTATAGTACAAAATAAAGAGAGTAGTCTTTGTGAACTCATTCAGAGAACAGCAGAAGATGTCTATTGTTTCACTGACAGAATTGAGTAAGCGGAGAGCTCGCGTGAGGGGCGCATTTTGCAGGAGGCAAGTGCGTGCGCGCGGCACGGCCGGCAGCGGCACGCGGCGCCGCTTACTTACATCCTGTCGTCCTTCATCAAGGATATAGGGCCTTTATAAAAGATCACCACTTGTCTTGAGCGGTGACTTCGAGGTCTTCCCATTCCAGCCCAAGTGTTTTCGCCTCCAACGTCACTGATCGGCGCTAGATGGTTTTTGGAGGCGCCCTCATTCTCCTTCCAGGGGGTGGCCACGAGAGGCTCTGTCTGGTTGGATATTGGTCCGACCTAAACCAAGTATGGCCGAGCCACTCCTGAGTAAGGCGTTATACTAGTGTTTATTCGTAGGTATCGGTACCATTACATTTGCTAAGAACACGCAAACATTGACTCTCTTGTAATAGAAAGCACCCGTGAAGGCAAACCGTTTTATTTGAAACGCCAAATTCAAACTTGCATTCGCGCGCATTCCTGCAGAGCCAGACAACGGTTCATGTTACCACCTACTAGAGCATAAAAGAAATACGACGTTGTCTTATGGCAATTTTTCAATCTTTCGATTTATTAAGATTGATTCTGGCCGGCGAAATAATGAAAATAATTCTTGAAGCAAGAATTTCGCAAATACTTCTCATTCAAGATCTCATTTTTTATTGAGAAATTTGAAGAGAATTTGAAGTTAAACTGATGTTCAAATAAGCTTTTTTGTATTACCAAATAAAAAAAAAACTTTAAAAACCTATTTAGAGGCTAAAAATTCCACTTGAACCCGCGACCTCTGGCTAACCGTGCAAGTGATGTAAATAGCTTCTACCAGACTCGCTGCCTGTACGTAATACAGAGAAGTTTGTAAAGAGGTTCGAAATTTCGCCGATGCCTGCACTTGCCCATTACCTCAGTTGGAAGAGCGCTGGCACGGTTAGCCAGAGGTCGCGGGTTCAAGTCCCGGCATGGGTGGAATTTTTAGCCTCTAGATAGGTTTTTAAAATTTCTCTCAGTACGGGTTAGTGCAACAAAAAGGATATAAAAATAATCTGTAAAAAAATTAAATTTTCTGTCGCGTTACAACAGTTTCATCTCAAAGGGCGCCACAAACTTTTATCTTGAGATACAATATTGCTCGCTATACAATTCAATGGACAGATACGAAAATACGTATTATCTGGACGTAGAGTCAAATTCGGATTGACCGTCAGAAAAGGCCGCCTTAAGTACAATAAAATTTAACGATATACTTATAAATAAAAAAGCCCCAAAAAGTTGGGATATTCTGCCGGTTCGAGAACGATCCGTAATCCAATATATAAAGAGGCGTCCACTGCAGGACATGGGCCTCCTTCGTGGTTTTCATAACCATGAGGGGTTTTGCCATAATCGCCACGCTTGGCAGGCGGGTTGGCGATCGCAGTATGCGGTCGGAATCTCAGGAAGACGCTGCTGCCCGTCTCCTGGTAATTGATTTCCTTAGTCGCCTTCTACGACATCCACGGAACGAAATGGAGTGACGCTATTCTTAATCCGGAGCCACACGGATATGGACACGGCCAAGAGGCGTCATAGATTCCGATATATTTTAGGCAATGCCTACTTATTTTTGTCGTGTTGCTCGTAAGCAACTCCTCCGTACAGCCTCAGTACGGCCCGCGGCGTTCCATTTCACGCTGCTGAGGGCCTGACGTCCTACTTGGAAGGAAAATGGAGCGTTGTTTGCCTGCAGCGGGTATTTGTTTGAATTTTAATGTCGATTGTTTTCTATTTGCTGGTGAGAGGTTCCTTGCGCTGGTGCTACGGCCTATGTTATGTAAAAAAAGTTGGTTCTAGAACTTGGGTCCGAGATTGTTCCGGTTTCATCCACATCGCACTTTACATCCGTGCACTCTGCTTGTTAAGGTGCGACCCGGTGCTAACTACCACAATCAATAAAAGAACTAAAAAAAAAGAAGCGTCTTTCTTTATAATACGTTTTTGCAAAAAGTGAACATCATCACTCTCTGTAATAAAACTGCGATAGCATTTTTTAGAAAATACCGCCTAGAACTTAGTGTCAATAACCTACGACTTAACTTATTTCACTATAAATGGCCGTCTCTGGCAAAAATGCTTTAAAGCTGACGTTACGTTGAGCATGCTGTCTTGCTAGCACGCTCGTCTCATTTCCTAAATTTAATTGCCGTCGGTAATAATTTTATTATGCTCTTTGAAAATAGAGTTTATTTGCTATTTCAGTGTGTTCCCTATAAGTTATTTTTATTTACTCTCTTTCTTTGTATGTATATAGGGATTTTCTTACACCCTCTAAATAAGGCAGCAATGCAAAATAACTAAGTTTTTTTATATGTATGCAGAACGAATCGAATACGAATCCCACGCGAACGAAACCGCGCGCACAGCTAGTCCTAGTCCCAGGTTGCAAAACACTTTAAGCCACTTTTCTTTATTAAAATGAAATGCTTGATACCTCACGAGACTGGGCTTATATTGTAACTTTTAGGGGGCCATAAATTCTCCCCTTTTTTATGAAAAAAGTCGTTATCTGCGAATACGCCGCCGCCTTTCGTCCGTTACATGCCCCGAGACGTAGAATTATTATAAGGTATAGAAACGCAGCCCGAGCTTCCAGAGTCGGGCCACAAATTGGTAGCCAAATTGTCATGCTCAGGGTAGCCGGTTGTAATCAATCAATCAATAATCAATCAATCGGGCCGTATTCGTCCACTGCTGGACATGGGGCTCCACTTTCTGTACTCGGCCAACCCATCCAGCCGCTTAATATTTCGCAAACGGAACACTAAATCAAAAATTAATGATCTTCGTACACCCACAATATTTTTCAACGACCAATGATGGGGTAGACGAGAAAAAACATCGTCCCCACTTTTCATGTTAAGCGAGCAACAGTAAAAAAAAATATTTTCCAAAATTTTATTATCCTCCATTTCCTTCCGTGGATGTCGTAGAAGGCGAATAAGGTAATCAATTACCAGGAGACGGGCAGCAGCGTCTTCCTAAGATTCCAACCGCACACTGCGATCGCCAACCCGCCTGCCAAGCGTGACGATAATGGCAAAACCCCTCATGGTTATGAAAACCACGAAGGAGGCCTATATCCTGCAGTGGGCGTCAAATGGCTGATGATGATGAACTAAGTCTCGTTAAATGTCCCTTAAACCTACTTTAAGCAATGTCTTTTATTTGTGGATGAATGTCAACACAAAAAGCTATTTCTTTCAGTGTTGCCAAATAAGGCGATTATGGCGGCCATCGCGGATTTTTTCCATTGTGTTTTAAGTTTCGTGTCAATTCAACTTTGAGTTGAAAAAAGTCGCAAAATTTTGGAATTTACTCAGATTAATGAATAACATTAAATCTGAGGGAATTTACAACAACAAAGCATTCCTCACAGATAAAAAAGAAAAAAAGACAAGCATTCCTGACACAACCACAGACTACATAAGAATAAATTAAATGCGTAGTAGACATTAATAAACAACAGCGAGCAACAACGTTTTAGCTCGAACTTTTTATAAATCATGAAGTTAAAACGCCTACTAAAGTTAAATAGTGTCTACTTAAAGAGACTCTGAGAGAGGCATTACTTAATTTTTTTATAAAAAAAGACCGTAAGTCTTTGCGTGGTATGTCTATGCCCCAATATATTCCGCTCTGACAGAGGCAATCTGTTTTGCTGCGACCGACGCGCATGATTCTTTCAGATTTCGCTGCCTCACTTGACAGCCAGTCAGTGTAACAGCGATAAGAAACGTCAAATATGTTTTGGGGTCGTGTCTGGCCTTTCCCGTTGGCTAGGCTTACCAGCTGTCAGGATGGTAAGGCAAGGTGCTGGGCAAGCCTACTCCATCTAAAACAACGTCCCAGGCATTGCAGCGTCCGAGTGGTCCCTTCACCTATCTAGTGTGAGTGAGTTTTTCTTGTAACGTTCAATAAGTCACAGTTTCTGTGTTATTTTGAATATTTTTTTTTTACTTTGACTTGGACGCTGTATAAATCATCTCATTACGTAGATGCAAAGGCCAAAACTTTTTTTGGAGTTCCGTATCCGAAGGGTGATGACGGGACCCTAGTACGATGCCTACGACGTTAGTCTGTTTGTATGACGTGTAAAAGTATCTGTCTCTTACGCGTAGGACGCCCACCAGCTCGTGGAATGAGGATCTGAGACAGAATGCTGGCAGTGGCTGGATGAGGATAGCCGAGGACAGAAAGAAGCGACGTGCCTTGGAGGTGGTCTACGTCCAGCATTGGACGTGTACGGGCTGATTTATTTGTGTGGTCCTCGTCTGGTTACCACGACAAGTGATTGTGTTGTGTGGAAGTTGTATGCCCTGTAGTAATGTAACTGAAAACAACAAATAATAAAAACGTGTCAAGAGTATCAGTGTAAGTCGGACTTCTGCTAAGGGTTCCGAACTAAATGACATAAGAGACATCATCATCAGCCATTTGACGCCCACTGCAGGACACAGGCCTCCCTCATGGTTTTCCTAACCATGAAGGGTCTGGCCATAATCGCCACGCTAGCCAGGCGGGTTGGCGATCCCAGTATGCGGTTAGAATCTCAGGAAGATGCTGCTGCCCGTCTCCTGGTAATGTAGTTCCTTAGTCGCCTTCTAATACATCCACGGAGGGAAATGGAGTGACGCTATTCTCAATCCGGCGCGACACGAACGATAAAGATAGACATATTTTTTGCCAAACAGGTAATTTAGTATTTCTGATGGTACGGAACCCTCGATGCCAGGACTAGTGTCCGACTCGCACCTGGCCAGTTTTTCAGCGGTTAAACTGCTATTGTTTTAAAAAAGATCCTTTTTCTTCAGGAGGAAATGTCCGTTATCGTTCCGTTGCAGGGCGCAGGTTCTCTCTCAGAGACGTAGTATGGGCTTTATATTGAGCGAATCACAAAGCAATTATGCGCAAGTTGTATGACTATTTGGCGTTACCAAGGTATTGAGAACCTCATTCACAAACAAATTGAAATATCCGCTCTATCTACCGATTTGCTATCACCGCTTTAATTCGCCAATACGAGGTGGCCGGTACCAAAATATCGTCCCGTTTCAGCAAAAACATCGTAAGCGAAAAAAGAAAAATTTACAGGCGACAGTTTTTTTTTTAAATATCTGTTTTGTCATACAATGTTTATGTATAATTTTCTTACCATTTGTTGTTTTTCACGATTACTTTTATGATTTACTTACTAAAAAACCTCAAAACCTAACGCTTTCGCAACTAAGGTCGCTTACGATAGTATTTGATATTCATATGTAGGTGAAACTGGTGAATAAATGGACCTTGCGATAAAAAAAATGCCAAATAAGTGAAAAATTAATCTTATAATTTGTCATTTTTAATGGACAAACCCCGTTAATTAACACGGAATTTTAAATTTGCTCTGCGTATGCTACAGTTACTTTTTTTTTTGCTATCTAATCTAATTTTAAACTTATCTAATTTCAAAGCAAGTATTACTTGTTTTTGTTTTGATAACTTGTAAATGGATAAGTAAAATTATTTTCAAGCAATAATTTTACCGTATACCATCACAATAGGTCTGTAAACGTACCGTATAGGGTATACTTTACACCTCTCTCTGGAGCAAGCCAGTGGGGCGTCAGCTTCAACTATCTCCTTGAATCTCCCTCATTTGCATTCCCGGATTCTTCAGTGACATAAGTAGCCCAGTAGCCTAAACCTTCAGCACCCTCGTCATGTCACGTTAGCGGGATGGACGAAAGTAAACATGGAAGTAAGGATTTGCCTTGCCCCGTTCAACACCTTTGGGGATTAGAGGTGTGATGTGAAGGTCTTATAAACAGTAAGGGTAAATAAAATCGAAGGTATCGCTCCTTTTGCAGAATTCGATTCCGGTCAGTGGAGGCCAGGGCGTTTGTTAAGTTTTTAAGTAAGTTCAAATAAAGCGGTGGTAGCCTAATGGGTAGAACATTGGACTGGGAAGCGAAAGACCCAGGTTCGATTCCTAGTGAAGGCATGTACCTATGACTTTGTTTTCTAAGTTATGAGCATTTGGGAAGTTTTAGTAGCAATACATAGTGAGGAAACCTGAGTGTCTGAGCTGTTCACAAACTTCAGCGCTTGAAATCGCCAATCCGCGGTGGGCACGCATGGTGATTAAGCCCATACTCTCTCTCTCTCTGAGAGAAGGCCTGTGCCCTATAGTGGGACTCTTCATCTTCATCATCAACCCATTATGTCCCCACCGAGGGGCACGAGTCTCTTCCCTGAGGAAGGTATAGGCCATACTCCACCACGGGGGCCAAGTCCGGATTGGTGGAGGCTTGTAGACTAGTGGCTCGTCTACTGTCAGAAGTTGTCAAGCCGCCCTAAGGCCTCTGACTTGGCTTAACGACTGCCATCTATCGATGGCAGCCGGCACCAACAGCTTAACGTGCCTTGCGAAGCACGGAACCGCTCGGAAAAATGCCACTAGCGTTAGGTATAGACGGCGACCCATCCATGCACTGAACGCGCCCTGTGTTGCTTAACCTTCGTGATCGTTTAAGATCACTCAGGCAGCCGGGGCTACGAGCGATAGTGGGACTGGGACGTATATAATATGCTGCTTACGAAATAAAAACCGGCTAAGTGCGAGTCGGACTCGCGCACGAAGGGTCTCGTACCAGAGCCGGATTTTGAGGTCTGGAGGCCCTAGGGCAACAAAGGCCCCTAATTATTCCCAAATAAAAAATACGAAACAAAAACTACAGTGAATACGACGAATTTTTTTTAATTTGAAAAAAAAACAGACGATATAAGTACTCATAAAAGATTGGCGTTTAATGATAGTACATATTTGTGCCTTTTGTAGTAGCCCCGCCTGCCCTCCCCTAAATCCGGCCCTGTCTCGTACCATTATCAACATTTAGATATTTCAAGCGTCTGCCTGTTGACATTATTATTATCGAGCAAAAAATGGCAGAAAAATCACGTTTGTTGTATCGGAGCCCCCCTTATATTTATTTTATAGTCCTTTTTGTTATAGCGGCAACAGAAATAAGTCATCTGTGAAAATTACAACTGTCTAACCTATCACAGTTCATGAGATACAGCATGGTGACAGATGGACGGACGGACGGACGGACTTACCCTTTGGGTACGGAACCCTAAAGATTAGTATTATTCTCAATTCTATTCAGGAGGATGTTACATTTTTAATATCATTGATGCCTAGAAGGTTTGATACGGTGCGCGTGAATATAGCATGAATTAGCAGCAATGAAATAAATACAGCACGTTGATGCAACTGTCATTGTATCTATAGTCCGCACAAATATTTTTGGCGGCAACGTGAACATAGTCACAGATCGTTTGCACATCGCTTACTGTCTTTACAGTTTATGCGTGAGTGATTGACTACTTTAGTAATTGACTAATAGTAATTTACTACACATCACACTACCTCAATTACTCACATACACACACACACACACACACACACACACACACACACACACACACACACACACACACACACACACACACACACACACACACACACACACACACACACTGTAAAAACAGTAAGCGATGTGCAAACTATACGGCCCGAAGGCAGCGGCTAACATAGTAACATAGTACATTGACAATAATTTATTTCAACGTGAAGAATTTACATTCTGTTTGACATTCAGCAAACAGAATGTAAATTCTTCACGTTGAAATAAATTATTGATTTCTGATTTCTGATCTGTGACTATGTTCACGTTACCGCCAAAAAGATCTGTGCGCGCTATACTACAATGAATTAACAGAATCTAGGCCCAGAAAGACTGAACTAATTCGGTATTTGACACGATCAACAATAAATTATTTCATATGCTCGATTAAAACAAAAATTACGAAATATCTCGGAAAATGTATCTTTTTTAGTCAATTACTAGTTATTACAATTTTTAAATAGATTAAACATAAAAAGAGTGCTCTGAAATGTGACGTCATAAGCCAGTATTTTCACACAAAGTTCCGTTTTAAAAGTAACTCATTTGATATTTTGTCTTGAGAAAAACATTATAAAGATAGAGTCCCAGATAAACAGGCTCTCTTTCAAACTGTCCCTCTCTCTCTCTTTCCGAAGGAAACCATCTGCATCGCAGTGGGACGTATCTACAGGTGACTTTGAATTCATTCGACACTTCTTAAGGGGACATTCTAACCTTGATTTAGAAATACAGGTATGGTGCCAGTTTCGAAAAATACGGAACGTCAAAAAATATTTGTTTTGTTGAATCGCCTTTACATCTACGTAATGAGATGATTTATAAAGCGTGCGCGTCCAGTACAATAATGCTTTCAGGATGCTGTTGGGGCTGCCTCGGTGCTGTAGTGCGTCGGGCATGTTTGCGGACGCGCGTGTTGATGATTTCCACGCAATCCTCCGCAACCAATGCGTATCGTCGCTATACAGAGTCCGAGCCAGCACTAACAGTATCCTGAAAGTTATAGCAGAGAGGATGAACAGTCAAATAATTAGACACTGGGAGATTACTCACGTAAGAAAGGATAACTGCACCATCCCTCTAGCTCATGCTCATATCTATGAAACTTAATCTTAAGTACCTTAATTTTAATTTCAGAAATTTTTGATCTCACTAACATATTTACTTTTATTATTTAATGTAATTTTACTAACAACCTATGGATTGTTTTATCCGAAATAAAGTGATACATACATACATAAAGCGTCCAGTGGCACCTTCACTCACACTAGATGGGTGAAGGGACCACTCGGACGCTGCAGTGCCTTTGTTTGTAAAAGTAAAAAGTAAAAAAATGTTTATTGCTCATAACTTAAAATTGGGTACATTTTCCAGCGGCGCCCACGCTAGGAGACCCCGTATCGTTGTTTATTAGATGGAGCGGGCTTGCCCAGCACCTAAACCATGCTTACAGCAGTGGTAGCCCAGTGGGTAGAACAATGGACTCAGAAGCAGGTTCGATTCCCAGTGCGGGCATAAACTTTGTTTATTTTCAAAATTACGTCCATCTGGGAATTTAGCAATACAATAGTAGCAATACATCGTGAGGAAATCCGCGGCTTGGTTGGATCCGCATGTATTTACTTGTCTTTCCTGTGGGCTAGGCCGACTTCAATTAAGCATAAATAATAATATCAGGACGAAAAGAAATAAAAAATCAACAAAAAACTATGGTTTGAATGGTTTGCGTCTTATGGCCGGCGGCCAACCCAATTGTTCTTTCACTTGTTTACGCATATCGGATGATAGGCTTTTGAGCATTTAACATGATAGAAAACATTTTTTGACGTTACGAAACATCCTAGGTACAACTTTGAATTTGGAATTACAGTCTCGAACCAAAGGTCGAAAATCACGAATAATTAGAAATATGTTTTACCATTACTGTTAAAGTATCGAATACTTTTGTCATAATAAAACGAACATTGCCTCAAAAAATGTCTAACGATTTCAAAATCACTGCTTATTTTTTTCAAAATGCTTATTTTAGTAATCGTCAGACGCTGAGCTCCCTATTAAAATAAATGTTCCTTCACACTCGAAAGGTTTTCAACAAATAAGTTTTCCAATTAGCGAATGAAACGCGTCTCGCAGGTAATTCCGGGTTTTACCGCGAGCTAATTGGTTCTGCCTGTATTGCGTCTCTGTACGTGATGGCCAATTACGCTGCGACTTTCTTTCCGGTGGCAAAAAAATAATAAGTAGATAGGTAATGAGATCGCGGAGTGGAAGCCACAAACAAGATCTAGACGTGTTAACAGTAAGACATTAAGTATAGTACTGCTAGCTGACTCGGCAAACGTGGTTTTGCCGTATCAATTAGCCTACGACATTGAATTTTAAGTAGGGATAGAAGATCACTCCACAGCTTTGTTTGGTGATTGGCGCTAGTGTCGCTCGTTGGTAAGATTTGTAACTTCCCTATTTTTATTTTTGTGAAATAACGACATTCGTCCACATACACGTAATAGTTTTATTTTTCTTAGATTAATAATGTAAAAATCTATCGATTTAACCCATTATTGAATCGGATTAAAATATTTTTTATATCATGTAATATTTTTCGTAGCTCAGTCAGTTAGCACACTTGATAATGAGATCTTGCCCAATGTCACTAGATGTCACTATGCTGGCTACTCCCCGCTAGATGGCGCTGATAAAAATAAGTGATAATACTGGTACACTTTTCAATATTGAATGCCAACGACCTATTCTGGAATCTACCAAATATACAAAAAAATATCATAAAAATCGGTAACGCCGTTTCGGGGGAGTTCGATAACAAACACTATGTCATGAGTTTTTTATATGACTACAACAGGTGACAATCACGAGAAAATAACCGTTTTTGAGTGTGAATTTTGTATGAAGAAATACCTCTATGGTATTTTATTGGTAGGTTATCTACAATGATAGATACACGGTCGGGTCACGTGACGTGTAGACTAGAAAAGACAATTACATGAAATCGGCGCGTTCATACAGTTGTAATTGTATACAATCGGCGTACCTAGTTAAACGCTAGGCAGGGTTTCGATTCTGCAGTAAATTATTATTGCAATGACAGGTTCATGTTTTGGTCATGTGACATTAAGGTGGGACGATTCCTATACAAATGATTTTTTTTTAAACTACATAATTATACACTGAAGTTATGTATATCTACATTAATTTAGACTTTTGTTTGCGCAAATTTTTATGTTCTTGAAAAAAAAACAGTAGTTATAAACTAAATGAGACCAACAATTCAGTCCATACAAACAATATTAATTTCATTGTAGTATTAAACTACTGTTTTTTTTTCAAGGCAATGTAAATTGGCGCATATAAAAATCTTAATTAAGGCAGACAGATGTAATTTCGGTGTGTAATTATGTAATCTTTTTAACAAATTTGGAAAAAAATAATTTGTATGAGAATCGTCTCACCTTAATGCCTGATGAACATTTGATAAGTGTGTTCGCGTAGAGATGTGATATAAAGGCGCTAAAGAAATATCGGCGCGTTCACGCAGTTGTCGTTGTAGGATCGTTGTCATTGATTGATGTAATGTCTTTGTTATTTTAACTCTTAAAAAATTGATATAAAATTGTTTATGTTTTAAATTTTGTTTCTTTTAGGATAGGTATATTTTAAATAATATGTAGTAATGTGTAGTTCCGTGTGGCGCCGGATTAAGAATAGCGTCACTCCATTTCCTTCCGTAGATGTCGTAGAAGGCAACTAAGGGAATCAATTACCAGGAGACGGGCAGCAGCGTCTTCCTGGGATTCCAACCACATACTGCGATCGCCAACCCGCCTGCCAAGCGTGGCGATTATGGCAATCTCAAGGTCACGAAAACCATGAGGGAGGCCTATGTCCTGCAGTGGGCGTCAAGTAGCTGATGATGATGAGCCGAACCACTTATAAAAGGAAACTTCATACAAAATTCATTGAAAACTACTTTGATGAAGTTGTTAGTTCTGTAAAGCAGATAAAAACCCTTCTTTGTACGGAACACTACACTGTGCGGGGCCCGACATGCACTTAGCCGGTTTTTTAAATAACACTGTTTGTTGCTAAGCCCTACCTATCTACCATACCCAGACCTATCTACCATACTCAGGCAGAGTCTGTAAAACAGCAATAATGCCGAGCCTCTGGCCTTTTTATCAGGCCCTAATTAGGCGCACCAAATCCTGAGCAATTCCAATCGTTTGACAGTTGGACGATTGGAATCGCTCAGGATTTGGTACGCCTAAAATAGGGGCACATCTATATTAAGTGTACTTGTGCACCTATTTACATAAAAACGTCTGTAATTGAGTGATGAATAAAGTCCGATTTTTTTTTTGTGTTAGCTTGAGTTGTCGCTTATTACTATTAGTCAATACATACAAGTTATTCTCAGAGTAAAAGTCGTGAACCACCGTGAAAAATGGCGGAAAAATAACCCTCTTTTTCATTCATTTAAATCAAGGGCGTTCATAAATAAATAAAAAGCTAAAGGGCTCCTCTGAGAATAAATTTCAAGCGATAAAACGCAGGCACTGTGGTGTATTGTGTAATGGTTGTCTCGTAATGAAGAGACACTTTATTACCAGGGGCCCTTATTATGAAGCAGCGATATATTCGGAAGGGTCGTCAACGTCGCGCTTGAGCCCGACAATTCACTCGAATCTAGCGACAAATACGGTATTTCTTTTTTAATAGTTTCGATTAAAACTATTAACTCAATGAAACTATTCAAAAAAAGAACCGTATTTGTAATAACCACAGATCATTCCATCTATTTAGACAGAGAGCGGTGCGTGCGGCTCGGCGGCTCATTGTTCTGATAGACAGAGAGGCTTTATTAATTATTCGCGAATTTTTCAAAACAACATTTTTCTAATCGAAACAGTTAATAGTCTAAATAGATGGCATGTTTAATTACCTACTAATTACATAACCACGGCTTTCATACCACCCAGATTTCAGCGTGTGTTTAAACTGTAACGCAACCTAAATAAACTAGTGTCGAGAGTACAGGGACAGGTTACAGTCAGACTAAACACCGCACCGCTCTGGCTGGCTACTAATGGTTCTCATAGATTCGAGTTTGAGTCGAGATATTTTCGGCATGCGCCTTTTTTTTAAAAAAAAACAGACATTAATTTATGTTTTTATGTTCTGTTGAATGTTTTGTAACTTTTAGAATATATAAGAATAAGGAAATACCAGTGCCATAATTTATGGAAATGTAGAATTAAATTCGATAGCTATTGTTAGGCCACGTTCATTTTGCTAACAAAAATCATGGTGTATACTTTTAGCTTTTAGTTTCAATAAGTATAATGCAATTTCTTGTGACAAAACCGTTTAGTCGTTATTTTTGAATTACTTATTGCATTTAATTGTATTGCAATTTTAAACACAATAACAAGGGGAGTAACGGGGCTGACTACTAAATTCTTTTCATTATGTGGTGATTAAGCCCCGTTTCTCTCTAGGGATTCCCGAGAGAGTGATGAAGCCCCGTTTCTCTCTCTAGGCATTTCCGAGAGAAAGCCGCTTTTCTTGAAATGACATTGTTTTGAAGACCGTACAATATACTCTAGTTAATGTACGTCGAATTTTCATAGTAAACTATTCTGTGACATGGGGCACTGAGATGGTACGTATGCTTGCAGAAGAAGAGACTACCCTGTTTTGCCTACACCACATCAGGGACAAGAAACAGTTGTTTGCAAAGCAAACACATTAACAAGCGAAACCTTTGCGCTTCATTTTCAAATTATGGGAAGTCATGAATTTTCATCAATGTAATTGCAGGCGACAAACACTTTCCTACGAGATCTGGGCATTAAGTTAAATCAAATTCGCTGTATCAACTTTATTTCCTTTCATATACAGTAACTTTTCCTTCAAAGGGAAAAGAACGGAAGCCAACTTTTTTATCCATCCGTATGTCCTTCTGCCAAGACTTTTTTATTAGATGTAGAACATACGTACATTCATACATTTATGCCTGTGTCTCGAAGGGGTAGGCATAGGCCAGGGTTTACCACTTGCCACGGGAGGAAGTAGAACAAGTAAGGAGTAGAAAAACTGAGGTTTGTGGTCCTTTGGAGGTGCAAGAATTCAAAAGATTCTGTACCTACTCTTAGGGTATGAAATAGTTTTAAGGCTTTCGTACGCAAAGGGTGCCAAACGGGAAACTATTACTCAGGCTCCTATTACTCGGGAGGCCTGCAGTGACATTAGAGCACTGCTGGCTTTCTGGAAAGAGATAGGCTGGCTGGAGTAAACTCACAGCTTTGCTATGTAGAATGGCCCATCCATGAGGTTAATAAGTGCGGACATCTCAGGTCTAACCATTGAAATTCAATGGTCTAACTAACTAACTACTCTGCCTCCGCTGTCTGTATATCTGTCTGTCTGTCTGTGTGTCTGTATGTCCGTCTGTTCGACCTTTAAAGGACACAGAATGTGTGGTTACGGCGGATTACCTTAGAAATAATAAAATTAAAAAAATAAGTGGGGTCTCCATAAAACAAACGACGTTTGTTTTGTTTATACTCTATCGTAAAAACGGTTATACATACAGGCATCAAACGTGGCATGATTCTGAGACTTATTATTATTCTAATGAAAAATAATACAAAACAACCGAGCGCCGAACCCTCCGTGCGCGAGTCCGGCTCGCATATGGCCGGTTTTTTTATACAGTGTTTTGTATTAATTTATCAAGAACCTAGATCTTACGACATAAGAAAAATAAGAAATCATAAATTGTTAATTATTTATATAAGTTATTATTGTGTTATTATGAAAAGCAACTTGGTTTTTACGTAGCAATAATCTATCAAATCTTGAAACATATACAAAATGCGAGGTTTCACAAGAAATGAGTTCATCGGCATAACGTTTTTTTTTTATTTTCCCGCAACGTTTTTGCTTTAGTGTGCTTTAGTTAAAACTCAAACGGCTGCTTGAGCTGCTATAAAAGGAATAAAAGTTTAAAGTATCCATCAAACACGCTGTTAACCATCTGTTGACTGCCATGTCTTAATGCCTGCTTTAATCTTTGATGAAATATATTCGTAGATCAAAGTTCACTTCGGGATTTAAGTGCTCCTTTAACTGTGGTTTAATTTCTTAAGATGTACAGAACCTCGTAGAGCTTACCCAAACTTACATGCGAGAGTTAATCGAGCTTTGAACTTTAGTCTGTTTCTATCTATCTATCATCATCATCATTATCGTAATTATTAAGTTTACTTAATTTTCTATGTTATTCCTGCATACCTACTAGTTTTATTGCGAAGTGCAGACGAAATAAAGTAATTTTTGCTTAGACGCTATTGATTGCCGCCAGCTAAAACCATCACACAAGAAAATCAGTTTAACAAAAAAAATAAGTTTGTGCAAATAAAATTTTCGCTACTTGGCCGAGAATTCACAGCCCGATTTTTACTACCAAAAAATTACGGAAAGTGGAAGGAAAAATCTCTTGTTTTTATTTATTTTTTAATTTTATTTTATTCAAAAAAGTAAAAAAACTATATATTATTTTAGTATCTCTATATATTATTTACTTAAATTATTCTTATAGGTACATACACAACGTATATTTAAATTCATTCGGCTTCAGTTCTTACGCAAACAAATCGTTGACAGAAATCGCGAGTAAACCGACGCAACATCGTCGATCAAGTTGCTCAATTGTTTAAATTAAGATAAAAGCAGTACGAAATAACATGATGCGGTTAATGTTTTGTTTTAAGTACATAAGTGTAGTTATTTTATTTTATCATTAGTTCTTTAGTGTGGCTTTACATACTTTGTTTTTATCAAGCAAAAGAGGATAGCTATACAAATTCTAGGAGTCAAGTCTATGGTGCAAGGCTATTTGTTGTTCGTCACAGTGCAATGAAGCATTTCGTAAATTTTGATGATAACAGCCGAGCATGGACGAAAATTTGAGAGCGGCACGACGTTCATACAAAACAATCACTAAATTTTTGTCCGAGTAGGACGTCCCCCTCCATCTCCTGGCTAAGCGGTTGATTGTAAAACGTGAAAAATTCAGGGTAGTAACACACATAATAAACTTAAAAGGAAAACTATCACGGCTAACTAGGCTTTACAAGTTAAAGAGTAATAGGCGACCAACCGTGTGGCGTGTGGCGTGGCACGTCCGTGTGGCGCCGGATTACGAATAGCGCCACTCCATTTCCTTCCGTAGATGTCGCAGAAGGCGATTAAATAAATACATTACCAGGAGATGGGCAGCAGCGTCTTCCTGAGATTGCAACCGCAAAACCCTTCATGGCTAAACCGTGAGGGATGCCTATGTCCTGCAGTGGGTGTCAAATTGCTGACGACCAACTTATAAAAGGAAAACTTCGTGTAAAATCCATTAAAAATTACTTTAATGAAGTTGTTAGTTCTGTAAAGCAGATAAGACCCCTTATTTCTACCCCCTACAGAACCCTACACTGCGCGTTGCCCGACAGGCACTTGGCTGATTTTCATAAATAAGGCAGTAAGTGATTAGTCGTTAAGAAGTTATCACTGAAGTGATGCCTAACCGACTTTGCATTGCAGTTGAATAAATCGATATCGATTTCGCTCACTAGTTGGTTCACGCTGCAACTAGCTCGCCGGAGGAAGGAGTTTCGCTCGTAATTAGTCAAGACCTGCTGTTTGGATATAAGAGGAAATGAGCGCCTGGATCTTGTAGGTAACGTGCAGGATAGGTTAACCAAGAGTTCGGATGAGTGTACCTTTCTCATAATTATCCCCAAAAGATGTTTAGATGAAAAGATCGCAGTCCAAATGGAAGGAGGTGATGTTTTTACAAAGCTTCAAATAAGTGTCAGATTTGTATGGGCTCTTTAATCGATAGCACGAATCTTCTCTGGTTTGACTTATGTCTCTCCATATAGACACTCAATTCAATTCAATTCAAATATTTTTATTCATTGTAAAAACAGAATGTTTACTTAATGAACGTCAAAGTTGTTAGTTTCACAATTAATGGATTATGTGGAGAAGAAACTAACAAAGAAACTCCACATTTATTCTTTTCAAAACACGTTTTAACTTAATTAACAGAGTTTTCAACTTAAAATATTAGTCATGAATGTGTTGAACACTAGTCACAATCGTCCTTTAAATAATATTAATCTACTGTTTAATGCCAAACATCTTTGTCTTCTAAATAATCCTTGATGTTATAGTAAGCCTTTTTGCACAGAATGTGCTTAACACATTTTTTAAATCGCGTTGGAGGTAACTCTAATATATCTTGAGGAATTTTGTTGTAGAACCTTATACAGTGCCCCATAAAGGATGTGTTAACTTTTGCAAGTCTAAATAGTGGAAATGACAATTTATGTTTATTTCTAGTATTAACATTATGGTGGCCACCAACATTTTCGAAGTCTTTGATATTTTTTCTAACGTACATAATATTTTCATAAATGTATTGACATGCAACTGTTAAGATGTTGGTTTCTTTGAAGAAATCTCTTAGCGAATCCCTACTACCTAACTTGTAAATAAATCGGATGGCTCTCTTCTGCAAGATGAAGATAGTCTCAATGTCTCAATGTCTCAACTCTACTTTGGGTTCCATATTTGCGATGCGTACTCCAGGTGTCTTCGGACTGTAGGGCAATGTGCAGTAGGGTTCATGTCTGTGGTTGGTGCTTATTCTATTATTTCAACAATATCATACGCCCACGCGGGCGCGAACATAATGCAAATACGTAAATCTAGGTGTTTTGTTGAGCTATGCGCGTGGGAGGTCAGAAAACATTGATGTGCTGTCATAGAAGCTACTAAATTATTACCGATGACGAAAAATGTTCACGAGTAGAGGATACAAACGACGGACGTAACAAGCAAAGGTGCGTGTGCGGTTGTAGGTGCGGGTGCGCATGCGTGCGTGCGTGTGTGCGTGCGTGCGTGCGTGCGTGTGTATGTGTGAATGTGTGCATGAGATAAGATTATTATTACCTGAAAGCTGCAATGCAGAGAACTTTGTAGTGAAGTTAACAAATAAAAGTAAATCTATTATCTGCTAGGCTTACATTTTATAAATAGTGTATTCATACATGACATACACGTCCCACTCCCACTGCAGGGCACAGGCCTTCTCTCAGAAAGAGAGAGCGAGTATGGTCCACCGCGGAGGGGCAATTTAAAGCGCTGGAGTTTTATGAACCCCTCAGACTCAGTTTATGAGCTTTATTCACGACGATGTCACGACCAAAACAGAGGTCACGAGTTCGAATCCTTCAGTCTGTAGGTTTTCCAAGCTTGTGATGTTTAGTCTGGTTACCATAGCACAGGATATCCTACTTAGCGACCAGGACAGGCGATTGTGTTGTGTGGAAGTTATTTATTTTAGTGGAGTGAAATAAGAAGTATTTCAAATAAGTGCAGGGTAGAGATGGCAATAAATGGCGTCTTTTGATTGCGTAGACCAAGATCCAAGATCCACGGTGGACCGTGGAATCATTCTGGCTGAATGTGCAAAAAAAAAACTGTACTCTCGACATGAGTCTTATAGCAGAGAAGAGATGCGAAATTGTATATTTTCCGCACAATTAGCTCGGGGCGAGCCGAAATACGTCGCGACGCCATTAATTCCGAGAAGGGTCCGCGGAAAAATTTGTCAAATGCAAATCGTTGCGCCGCCGAGTATACAAGCCGAGTGCTGTACATGTGAAATTGTCAAGAAGTAACACTGTTGAATATTTAGCAATAATAAAATAAAAAAACATTCGTAAGCACTACACATTTCGACCATTACTGCCGACGGCGGGAGCTCCGTCTCTACTCACCATGGTTAAGCTCTGAAAATCAGCGTGAAACCTGGTCCGACTGTGGTCGGACTCTTCCTAACAATATTAATGTGGACTCAGGCAAACACAGATGATAAAACAATTATGAATTGTTTTACTGAATTGATAGCGCAAAACAAAGTTATGACAAAGGCATGACAAAGTATATCGACTCGGCCACACTTATGATGCTAAAGCCCAAAATAGGCTCAGCAGACCACCAACAGCTCCTGAAATGAGACGAAAGGATTTATTTGGCTTCTGATGTGGAATCAGATCACAGAAATCGGTCAATCAATGAAAAGTATCTAAAAGAAATTACAATAACAGAAGGGGTCTAGGAGCATAGGTTCGAGCTTGATTGTCCCAGTTTGTGTGATTTGCTAGGATTGAATCACCTATAGGCATTAGCCCATCTAGGGTTATTTTCCAGAAGGCCTAACCCTGAAACATGCGGGGTGAACCATTCCAGATGGGCACCCGACAAAGTTGGCTCCCCCACTGTCTAAGCTCGAAAACAGAGTAACGTATGAACCATATTTCGTCGCCAACCATTTTCTATTACCAATTCAAAGGAAAGTACAAAGAAAGATTTACGGGTTAACATAGGTCCTGGAGAGAGTAGGTACCGATAATAGCTAAGGGTGATTTTTCCGAGTTTGTCACCTGGTACTAACCTGCAAGATAATACTCGTCGTAGTCCATGCAATCCAATAAACAAGTCATCGTAGAAATGTTCGTAGATTCTCGTTAATTCATTGCTGAAAATCGAGGAAACTTGAATTATTAAATCTGAATCGTGAAAAGTTAAAAAAACCTTGTTTGGGTTAGGTTATGTTAGGTTAGGCTACTGAACTTGAAAAAGTACTGTAGGGGGTAAGCAAAGTGAGCTTCTACATACAAACCAACGAATATTGTTGATTCTTGCTCGCAGATGTAGACAAGCGAGACAACTTTATACATCACATACATTACACGCTCACGCGCATGATAATTGTTTTTAAGACTACCCTAACAAATCCACCCAATTCTTAAAGGTTAAAGTTCTACATTCAGTTTCTCGTAAAGGTACTCGTAACGTAAGCTTATGTCAAATTTTATGTATAACGCGTGTTTTTGGCAATAAATGTAGTTCACTTTCTCTATCACTTTCTCTTAACCATTGCTTTCGCTGCAACGTACATTCGCTGTAACGTACTTCGAGCTAACGTAGTGGAGTCGTTTATAGTGATTTTTAGGACCCAGAACGGAAAAATAAAGAAACATTTATGCCAAAAACGGCTTTAACGGCTTGGCGTTAATGCTATCTAGTCCTAGGTTTTTTGCCTTAAGTTCACGGCCATGGGTCCTAAATATCGAAAGAACTATTCACAGTTCCTCCGGTGTTCTGAAGCTTCGTATTAAATAGTCTCCGCAGAAAGTTTTCCGAGGTCTACATTTACAACAGTGAGCACACGTTAAGCGACAAGGGGTAAGCCATGAGCCCACACGCAGGGGTTTTCAACTTCAGTATTAAATATTTAGACTCGGGTTTTGAGTGGAAATAAACGGCGGCAGCATGATGAAAGTTCTGCAGCTGGGACTTGGGGGAAGGTTGGATGATTTATCATCGTTGCGCATGGAGAAGCATTGAAGGAAAAGTGAGATGTGTAACAATGCATTCATCCCGAAAAACATTAATTACCTACAACTAGTAGAAAAAGACGTGTGTTGGTGGCGACGTGTTGATGAAACGAAGGAGGCTTGTCACGATCATGGCAAATGGCAAACCCTGGTCTCTGCCGACCCCCCCCCCCCCCGGGATATAAGAGTGAGTTATGTTATTCTGATTAGAGTTTATCACCAGTCTGAATAGAAAAACTTGCATCCGATTTCTCTAAGTAATTACTTAATTGGGTGCCTATCCGTCTATTTTTGAGCGATCTCTATGACAATAAACTTTTTTATATCTTATTTTGTATCTGAATTTTTAGTAAATTCCTAACTGGAGAACTTATAGATAAATAGGTAGATAGATGGACAAAGAACACCTTGACGGCACAACCAGAAGAAAGAATACAAATGGTAATGATGACCGCCTGTGAGTCCCTCTGTAGGGCACAAGCCAACTCTCAGAGAGAGAGTAAGGGTTGACTCACCGCTGAGGTACCTCAGGCACTCAGGTTTCCTCACGATGTTTTCGTTCACTGTCAGCGAGTGGTTTTGCTACTATAAATTCACAAAATGTACCTAACTTATCGCTTTTAGCGATAAGACCGACAGTTGTATACTATGTATGATCTGCAATAAAGAGTATTAATCTAATCTAACTTAAACAACAAAGTCATTGGTAGATGCACAGGGGTTTGATTTGAACATCGTGGGTTCGAGCTGGTTCGAGCCTTCTGAATGTGAGAACTTGCAAAAAAACGGCAAAAGATCACATTTATTGTATGGGAGCCCCCCTGAAACATTAATTTTATTCTGTTTTTTTGGTATTTTTTGTTATAGTGGCCACAGAAATACGTACTTAATCTGTGAAAATTTCAACGGTCTAACTGTCACTATTCATGAGATACAGCCTGGTGACCGACGGACGGACGGACAGCGGAGTCTTAGTAATAAGGTCCCTTACCCTTTGGGTAAGGCACCCTAAAAAATATCTCATAGGTGAGTCTGACTTCACACTCGCTGAGTGCATTTTGCTCTAGCAGAATCCAGGCCCACGTGCCCCGTCAATAACTTGGGAGAAACGAGCCGGCCGCGGGACCATCTCGAACTTGGCCGGTCGCCAGAGGACTATGGAGAGCTTTATTAAATTACCCGATCTCTACATCCACCCAGGGCCTTCATTTGTCTTAATATTAATTAGGGAAGTCGTGTTCAAGTTTGCCAGCCCGACTTCTGAGAACCGTTGCGGGCGGCTATGTTCACGTTGATATAAAAGATACTAAGATAATTAATTATAAGGCTAAACCTAAAATTTGCTTTTACCAGTAAGGCAGAGTTTTGAAATAGACCAAAGCACCTTATTAACGGCGAATAAAAATATTTTAATTTACATAAAGTATTTTTCTTGAATTCCATTAGGTACTCCTACAAATATCTTGGGACTATAGATAGAGCATGCATTTTCAAATATAATTTCTGGAGTTTTTGGCCTTTGAACCTTTTCATCTTTCTTGCAAATTAACCCGTAACTTGGCCCCCGTGGTGGAGTATGGCCTATACCTTCCTCAGGGAAGAGACCCGTGCCCCTCGGTGGGGACATAATGGGTTGATGATGATGAACCCGTAAGACAACTGAATATAGTGCAAGCATGTAAGTGTTGTTGTGCTGTCCTATTGTACGTGTGACAGCCATCCACGCATGAATATATTATATAGTTACATAAACTCACGCCTGTACCCCGGAGGGTCAGCCCCACCAGAGTTTGCCACATGCCACGATAATCCTGGACAACCTCAGAAATGTTATGTAACACGTAAGTATGTGTTTACGTAACACTTAAATGCACATCTTCTGTAACCGAAAAAATGAATATGTCATTGTATCACTGGCCATATGCGTAAATTAACGCGAAAATACAAGTTTCTAAATATTGGTGTTTTATTATGCTTTAGGTTATAGTCAAGTAATGTATGTTTAAGGTCAAGAATAGATTCCTCGTCCAAGTGTGGAAGAGTAGAGCTTCCTGATACAGGTATGTCCATACTTAAAAGGAAGTTCTTGCCCGATTATGTTATTGTAAACATTTTTGTAAAGTAAATAAACGATTTTTATTTCATTTTTTATTTTATTTTACCTTTTAATTAAAAAAGGTTCCGCGCTGACCTATCACTCAAGATCCCGTGAAAATATTGTCAATCTCGTTTGATTCTAAGTTAAAAATAAGGGAAGATACGTGGAAATCGAAGCCAGCGGCCACAGAGAAGGGACTTGGGGCGAGACGCGGAAAGGACCCGTCGTTAATCCAATTCACGTTTATACAAAATGTCCTGAAGGGACGGGACAAAGCCCAAACAGAAGAGACGGGGCGAGGGGCGCGATTTCTATGCAATGCGTCGCGTCTTTTCCGCGCCCTCGGCCCACGCGATTTGACTGCACTATCTGTCTATCCAAGGGTAAGCTCTATTCAGTGAATAAGTCCAAAAATGTGTTACACCGTGATAATAATCCTTTAACTGCACCACGGCACGCACTCCGTAGTACAAATTATGGGTTACCGTAGGCACTGACTGAAAATCAGCGCTGAGGGATCACTTCCTCAGCACAACGCTGAGTCAGCTGTCTTTTGTGGCAACGTAGATACACCACAGGCTACATCTATGGTCCTGTTTTATTTATTCGTTTTGTCTGTTGTGTATTTAGTTTTCTTTCTGTCGTTGTGCATATTATGTTACTTATCTGCTTATTTTGTTTCTGTGATGTATCTTGTTGGTATAATAAATGTCTTTCTTCTTCTTCCTCTTCTCATATAATAATAATAATGACAACTACAACAGCCTCTGACCGCTGGATCCGGGACAATAATAATCACTTCCACACAACACAATCACTTGTCCTGGTCCCAAACTAGGATGCCCTGTGCTGGGGTAACCAGGCAAGGACACCACAAACCTGGAAATACACCCGGGGCCATTTGTACAAATGTAAGAAAATGTGCAAATGTATATTTGCAGAGCTATCCATAGATAAATTGTATGACTGACAACCCTGTCAATCCCTGGATAAGTATTTATCTATTTTCTTACTTATACAGTGACTTGTAACAGGTCGCCCTTAGTAAAGACATCGAATTTTAAATAGAAAGCTCGTAAAGGGGTCCATTCTAGTTTTACTAGAACGCCAAAAAACCGTCCGGAATCGCCGACTATCACGAACCTGCTATTAGTGACATCTGGCTCGGTTCGCAGATTTATCCCGCCTGCAGGGACTTTCTGATGGATAGGCTGCAATGTGGAGGCAGTGGGGACTTGTGAAGTCATTTTCGTTGAGTTTTTCACGGTAGACGAGGCGATTTGTCAGACGTATTAGGTATAAAAAATAGGCCAAGTGCGTGTCGTACCACGCGCGGCGGAGGATTCCGTAGATGGCCGTCGCGTCAGGAGGGTTTTTTTTATTTTTATATTATTACGAAATTTATATTATTGATAACCGTGAACTCAGTTAATATCTGAGTTAATGGTTAAACTAATAACGTTTACTTCATCAGAGTAATTTTAAATTAAATTTGTAGGAAGTTTTCCTTTCATGAGTTGATCAATTATTAGTTGTAGACTACTTAGCTGTGAAATTATCTTTACTTAGGTTAGCTACGTTTATTCTTTCATTCTTCCTTTTATTACTATCTATTATTATACTTCATTGCACACAAAAAACAGTACAAGAAATATGACAATATGAAATTACATGTACAGAGGCGAGCTTTTAACTACTTTATCTGTGCTACTGCGGAGCTACTGACCTCATGTATCTTCAGACAACTGTTTAGACTCCAAGAATGATGATTTTTCTGTGGCGCGCACAATGCTTCCCATTTTAAACCAGTTTTCAACTGTACGTAGCCGGCAAAAGACTTGGTGAAATATGGGAGATATGCCCTCAATAACATGAGTGGAGTGAGCTCACAAGAATATGTTCAGGAATTTTACGGGCGGGATAGTTTGAAATTCCCCACACAAATTCAGCAAAGTTTTCAGTCTCAAAGTAGTCCGAATACTTATTGAAATAGGTACTCGAGTACTACAAGCCTGAGTTGGCAGTGCCTAGGGCCTTTTCACGTCAGTGCATTCGGCACTTATACATATACTAGATCAACTTTCACGCGCTTGCATTTTATAGATGACTTTTCAACAAAAAAATAGGTTTTTCTCAAACATGCTTGGAAATTTGAGCATTATTTCGACAACCTTCTTCGAGATAAATCGAAATTGCTGTACTGGCCAATTACACGCGAGCAGCGGCCGGAAAAAGTTCTATGAAAATTCATAACTGCCGTGTTTTGCGGCCAAATAAATTACATACTAAACTCATATCTGTCGTGTTATTTAAAAATGGAACGATCTTTTACTCCGAACAATGACAACCGAGGAGGTAACTTATCAGAGGTTTTATTTAAATTTCAAACTGGCTTGCCATAGAAAGCTGGATATAAGTAGCTATTGAAAAAAAGAACACTTTAACGCGGCAAAAATTATTGTTGTTCGTTCGTGGTTAGTCTGATTTTGAAAGTTTATTGAATTTCTCAAATAAAAAGTTTTTCCTTAGTACTACATACTTAGTTTTAATTTCCGCGCATTATTTGAGAAAAATCATATACAAGCCTTGGCCACAACTAGGCATTGATGGACTCACATGTGTGTGCCTCGGCTTCGCCGCAGTTCGTCCATCAATGCCTCTTTTGCTGGCCGCTGCAGTAATGTACTATATCTTCGGATGTAATAGACCACTAATGTCATCGGCATGCTTGTACTATTCATATTCTACTATTTATTTACATTTATAATATATATATTCATAAATGTGAAAGTTTGTGAAGGTGTTTGGATGTTCTGATAATTGTCACTCAACCGCGCAATAACTGCTGAGCGGATTTACATGAATCTTGGCATACAGATAGACAAAGACCTGAATTGAAACACAGCATACTTGATATCCAGGTAATGCGCTCCCGTGGGATAATATTTATTTCAGGTATAAAATAGATGGCGTTGTGCAAGAATCGTATAAACGGATTCTGTGGCGGTACGACGTTCACCGGGACAGCTAGTATTTTTATATCATCATCAGCCATTTGATGCCCACTGCAGGACATAGACCTTGCCATAGTCGCCACGCTTGGCAGGCGAGTTGGCGATCGCAGTATGTGCTTGGAATCTCAGGAAGACGCTGCTGGTCTCCCGTCTCCTGGTAATTTATTTCCTTAGTCGCCTTCTATGACATCCACGGGAGGAGATGGAGTGACGCTATTCTTCATCCGGCGCCACACGGCTATTTTTATATGGCATGCTTATATTATGATACGCTTATCTAAATGCATAATCCGGTATATATATCATTATTCAGCCACAAGAAGTCCACTGCTGGACATAGGCCTCCTCCATGGATTTCCAAAAAGACCGGTTTGAAGCGGCTTGCATCCAGCGTCTTCCTGCCACTTGGATGAGGTCATCTGTCCATCTTGTGGCTGGTCGTCCTACGCTGCGCTTGCCGATGTGTGGTCTCTAGTACTTATTTATTGACCATGTATATAATTTTATTATGACCCCCCCACACCCCTTTTTTATTTTTATTTTGTTATTTTTTCTTGTATTGAAGTAATTTATGTATCGTGCATTGCCCAAGCCACACTATCCACAAACCTAAGGTTGACTGGAAGAAAATGCTATTTAGCATTAAGTACGCCTTTGTATGAAAATTGCTTTCTATGCAATAAAGAATTTAAAAATAATACTTCTCTACGAGACCGAATCAGAAATGATGAGATCCGTAGACGAACGAAAGTCGTCGACATAGCCCAGCGGATTAGTAAGTTGAAGTGGCAGTGGGTGGGGCACATAGCACGTAGAACTGATAGCCAATGGGGCCGAAAAGTTCTCGAATGGAGACCACATATCGGCAAGCGCAGCGTAGGACGACCAGCCACAAGATGGACAGATGACCTCTATCCAAGTGGCAGGAAGGTGGATGCAGGCCGCTTCCAACCGGTCTTTTTGGAAATCCATGTAGGAGGCCTATGTCCAGCAGTGGACCTCTTGTGGCTGAATGATGATTAAATCTGTAGCTATACGAAATTTTCGGTGTGAGAGTGCGACTCTCGCTTTGCCGGCTTTTGTACCAGCCCTAAACAGAAACTGATATAAATTATAGAGACAACTCCATCGTTAGCTACGACCGTCAGAATAGCACCCCTCGAAATATATCTAACCGTTTATCATATAAAGCGATGTAATAAAACGCATTAATACCAGGTTTTGCTGCAGTTCACAATGGAATTACTACTAGCCACGAATCTAGAGATACCCCTCCAGGATAGCCTGTTGGTTAGCAGTAAATATTGTACATTAAATTCATTAAATACAAGTTAAATATCAGAGAAGCACTGAAGGAAATGAGGTTTCCTTATGAATATTTTCAGCAACTGCTTTGTGCAAACCATTTCCCCTTTCGCGAATTATCTATTGTCTCCAAACACGCTTCAGTGAGTTTCAAAACACTTATTTCCAGCGAAAGATTTTTGTCAAATATTTGATCGCAGAGCATTCGGTCTCTACTGTAATACTAGGGATTTTATAAAGATTTATAGGTTTTTTTATCGATGTTTATAGCGCTTAAAAATTGTATCACACTGATGATCAGAGATCAATATTGAAAATCTTTTATGTTTTAATTAAATAGATCGACTTGGAAATCGGATGAAAACACAATGTATCTCACAAGTAATACATATTATATTAAATTAGATTGTTTAGTGCGATTGCCAAGTCAATCCATTTATTAAGGGACTGAATAAATTAACCGACTTGGTATTATATGGAACTCACAACTTTTTACTGTACAGGAACTGAGTTGCGAGACTTGGTTTCATGTTCGTGAAATTCACCAAAAATATTGACTTTTTCTTGCACATATTATATTAGGTACATAAATTCACGTCCATATCCAGAAGGGATAGGCAGAGACCGAGGTTTGCCACTTGCCTCTTTTTCATTTAGTTTTTTCTTTTAGGTTTTTCTTTTTAGATTACAGTTACGATTTGGCTTATTTGATCAACTGTATGTTCAATCATGTTACGATAAATAAGCGTGTTGTCTGTTTTTCTTTGCGTAATGTGTTTTCTTCCGTACCCTTTGGGTACGGAACCCTAAAAAACCCTAAAAAAACGTACCCACTAGGAGGTGGTAGCCTAGTGGGTAGAACATTGGACTCGGAAGCGAGAGACCCAGGTTCGATTCCCAGTGCGGGCATGTACCTATGACTTTGTTTTCTAGGTTATGTACATTTGTGAAGTTATAGTAGCAATCGTCAGAAGTGAAGGAAAAATCGTGAGGAAACCTGAGCGTCTGAGCTATTTGCATACCTCAGCGCTTGAAATCGCCAATCCGCGGTGGGCACGCGTGGTGATTAAGCCCATACTCTCTCTCTCTCTCTCTTTCTGAGAGAAGACCTGTGCCCTACAGTGGGACGTATACAGGTTGCTTATGATGACCCAAAGGGTAAGGAACCCTATTACTAAGACTCCACTGTCCGTCTGTCTGTCTGTCTGTCTGTCACCAGGCTGTCACAGGAACGGAAACTAAGTACCTAAGTACAGATATAGTTAGATAAAACTTTATTGCACGACCAGAAAAAGAATTACAAATGATTTCTTATAGGCACTTATAACTATTGCAGTATATTTTTGTATCCGTATAAGCAATTTAAGGGGATTTGGCTAGACGTTTAAGAGGCAATAAATTCTCTCCATACGTCCCACCCCCCGTTGGAGCGGCCATCGCACTGCATTACCTGCATTAAAGCGTTGCATGGACGCCTCTGCGCCGGTAAATATCGATATAGAATACTAGAGGGCCTGGGGTGCTCGTTTGAAACTTATAAGTTTTGTGTCGAGAGAATGGCAACAAAGAGGACGTGTCAGCGCTTGAAATTTCAAATCCGGTGGGCACGCATGGTAAGCATATACTCTCTCTCTGAGAGAAGGCCAGTGCACTAGGATGTATAAAGGCTACCTAAAGCGGTTATAAAAGGGTTGCACATAACTATGTGCTTATTTATTGTGTTCTATTGTGATTAGGTGAGTATGGGGATGTTAATATGGGTCTTGCAACCTAAAATAACGGCGGCGGTTTATTATAATAGCGCGCTTTGCAACTGCAACTACGAGAGTTAATTTTTTATTTTGTGCTTGGGAAGTCAGCAGAAATCACACAAGTCGACAAGAAACATATAATGATTGGCCAATAAGGGTGCTCTTTTGGATGCGACGAAGCAGTGAGGAGGAAGAGAAACGCGATAAAACCGAATTAGACAAAAAAACCTCTAAAATGGTTTCGTATATAATGATGAGATCCGTCGTTATATGTACGCTAGCTCATTTATGATAATAGTGACCCATTTCGTAATCGCTCGTAGCCCCGGCTGCCTGAGTGATCTTAAACGATCACGAAGGTTAAGCAACACAGGGCGCGTTCAGGGCATGGATGGGTCGCCGTCTATGCCTAACGCAAGTGGCATTTTTCCGAGCGGTTCCGTGCTTCGCAAGGCACGTTAAGTTGTTGGTGCCGGCTGCCGTCGATAGATGGCAGTCGTTAAGCCAAGTCAGAGGCCTTAGGGCGGCTTGACAACTTCTGACAGTAGACGAGCCACTAGTCTACAAGCCTCCACCAATCCGGACTTGGCCCCCGTGGTGGAGTATGGCCGTTACCTTCCTCAGGGAAGAGACCCGTGCCCCTCGGTGGGGACATAATGGGTTGATGATGATGACCCATTTCAGTTTTGGGCAGTCGACAGCGCATCAACCTTTATACGCATGCACTCTACTCTGTTACGTTACAAAATGTAGGTTCAGGGTAAATGCCCCACAGATGTATCTTTGGGCTTTGCATCCGTTTGATACTGAACTACGGAAAGAATTTGGGTAAGAGAAATGGTGCTCTACTCACAGACGACGATGAAGCTGGTCTCCAGGTCCCGGGACACAATCCACACAAGATTTCACAGGGTTATTTCAGTATCTAGCACACGCCGGCCGGCAGTTTCGAAAAGTGGATCCAACGAAGTTTTAACGTACACCGCAAGCGAAAAAAGTGAAAAATAGTGAATGAAGTGAACGAATCTATGTTCAGAAGCGCGTTTGGCGCGGGGAACGCAGAGCATTTAGTCTCGAACCCAAATAAGTAATTTAGATATTGTACAGCATCTACGTAGTGAGATGATTTAAACAGCGTCCAGTGGTACCTTCACCCACACTAGATGGGTGAAGGGAATACTCGGATGCTGCAGTGCCTGGGACATTTTTTTAGATGGAGTCGGCAAATAACTTGAACAAAAATCCGCAGTCGGTAGAACTTAGCACATATTTTTTCGGTCCTACCGACTAAATCATCCGGGTTGGAGGTTAAGATGGGAGTGCCACAGGGATCTATTTTGGGCCCGTTCCTTTTCCTCGTATATGTAAATGATTTGCCGTTCATGGTTCAAAATATGTCAGAGATAGTATTGTTTGCAGATGACACGTCACTTATTTTTAAGATTAAGAGACAAGAAAATGACCTTGCGGGTACAAATAATGCTCTCTCTAAGGTACTATATTGGTTTACTTCTAATAACTTATTATTAAATTCAAAAAAGACAAAATGTATAAAATTTACACTACCAAATGTCAAAATGGTTGACAGCAATGTTATATTGGGGAATGATAAACTATACCTTGTAGAAGAAACTGTATTTCTGGGTATCACAATTGATTCAAAGCTTCAATGGGGTCCTCATATAGGAAAATTGGCAAATAGGCTCAGTTCTGCAGCATACGCAGTTAAAAGAATCCGGGAACTAACTGATGTCGCAATTGCTAGGCTTGTTTATTTTAGTTACTTCCATAGTATTATGTTCTATGGTATACTACTGTGGGGTCGGGCTGCAGACATTGAGACCATCTTCGTCCTGCAGAAGAGAGCGATCAGATTCATATATAAGCTAGGCAATAGAGATTCGTTAAGAGATTTCTTTAAAGAAACCAACATCCTAACAGTTGCTAGTCAGTATATCTATGAAAATATTATGTATGTTAGGAAAAATATCAGTGACTTTAAAACTGTAGGTAGCCAACACAATGTAAATACTAGAAATCACAGACTAGAAATAGACATAAACTTTCGTTCCCAAAATTTAGGCTGGCAAAGGTTAATACATCCTTTATGGGGCATTGTATACGTTTCTACAATAAGATCCCTGAGGATATAATAAGCTTGCCAGAAACGCGGTTCAAAAAATGTGTGAAGGGCACTTTGTGCCAAAAAAGCTACTATAACATTAAAGATTATTTAGATGACAATGATGTCTGGAATTAAAGCCAGTTCAATGCATGAGTTTTAGAACATTTATATAAATCCTGTAAATTAAGGACTTGAAAAGACTAAGTTTGGAGTTTTTTTGTCCATTTTTTCTCCAAAATTATCTAGATTTTGAAATGGACACCTAGTTTAACTTGTAACGTTCATTAAGTCGCAGTTTCTGTGCTACTTTGAATAAAAAAATTTGATTTTGATTTTGATTTTAAAGTCCGAAGAATTCTAAGTCTTCTTCTAGAATGGACCCGAAATACATCAACCTAACTGGAGTTAAAGTCATTTGTGAAAGTAAATTTTCAAGCCGGAATTTCACAAAGTACTTAAACACGGATTTATAAACAACAAATAAGAAGTACATACATACTACATAAACTCACGCCTGTATCCCAGAGCGGTAGGCAGAGACCAGGGACTACCACTTGCCATTGCCACGATACTGACAGATCACTTTCGCGTCCTCAACATTCATTAGTCGTTGCATGCACGCACGCCGGTTTCGGGTAGGCACTTTTCATCTTGCCCTTTGCTAATACATCCCCTATTTGGTCGAAGTATGTCCGCCTGGGTCGTCCCTTACCGGCCCTTCGACCCACAAATAAGAAGTAAGAGGTCCTTAAAGTGCTTCACAATATTTTTACGTCATTTTTATAAACAAGACTTCACATGCAAGACCTAAATTGAAAACAAGGGAGAACGGGCGAATAACAATAGAGAAGCGACAGACACACGTGAAATTGAACAATAACATTGAAAATACACAGGAAAGGGAATCTTTGTTACTGGCGGCCGTCTGAGGGCGGGCGCAAAGAAAATTGGTTCGCCATTCTACGCCTCCTTTGTGATCGGATTGCTTGGAAAATACTTGAAAAGATTGGTTCACGCGGAAGGCAAAATTTCCTTTACATAATAGCAGGTAATAATATCTACTCGACGGGACACTATCTATCTATACTAACGTATTCTATCTATTTCTATACCAATATTACAAAGAGGAAAAGTTTGTAAGTTTATATGTTTGTAAGTCAGTCTCAGGCTGGGTGTATTTCCATGATTGAGACCCTTATTTTACTGTCCCAACTGGATGTAAAAAAAGCGGTGGTAGCCTCTAGTGGGTAGAACATTTGACTCGGAAGCGGGAGACCCAGGTTCGATTCCCAGTGCGGGCATGTACCTATGACTTTGTTTTCTATGTTATGTACATTTGTGAAGTTATAGTAGCAATACCACTCGCTAACGGTGAAGGAAAATATCGTGAGGAAACCTGAGTGTCTGAGCTATTTACATACCTCAGCGCTTGAAATCGCCAATCCGCGGTGGGCACGCGTGGCGAATAAGCCCAAACTCTCTCTCTGAGAGAAGGCCTGTGCGTACAGTGGGACGTATATAGGCTGCTCTGACGAACTCTGACTTGCAGAACTGAATAAATGTGAAAACCAACTTTATTTTACAAAGAATATTATATCACGTCTGATTATGATGCTGGAGTTTGTGGGTTCGATTCCCTGTGGGCCACCGTACATTTGTAGGCCATGTGGCGTCAGTTTGAGTCCCTGAATGGTTACCATGGCACAGGGAATCCTAGTTTGGGTCCCTGCCTGGTTACCATGGCACAGGGAATCTTAGTTTGGGACCAGGACAAGTTCTTGTATTGTGTGGAAGTTATTTTATTAAAAAAATTGCATGTAATATCTCCAAAAGTACTTACCGGATCGTATTCTTTTTTTTTACTCACCCAATTTAAAAAATCCTTTCACCAGTATTTAGAATGGACCTTCGGGGTGGAGATTGGTCATAGACTAATCCGTTTACCATGCTTGCGTAGTCGCGGGCACTGATACATACATAAGCAGCCTGTATACGTCCCACTGTAGGGCACAGGCCTTCTCTCAGAGAGAGAGAGTACGGGCTTAATCACCACGCGTGCCCACCCAGTATGTTTTTGGACTTATTCACTGGATAGAGCTTATCCCTGTATAAACAGATAGATAGTGCTGCTGTCAGATAGTGATGGTGCGAGCCGACCTAAGTAACTTACAAATATCCAAGTTATAGTACATGCCGGTATTCGAATCCACGACCTCTCACATGTGAGGCAAGAATTCTACCGCTGCCACAGTTTATGTATCGTTGCATCTACATGAGTTATAATATAAAGTAATAATTAATTAGAATAGAAATATTCTGTTTCATTTTTCAGCGACGGCATATTTTAAATTTCACAACTCAGAAATGCCAGAAGCCTGTCAAAATCACTAGAATTTCCGGGCTCTAATTCTTTTTACACATTGGTACACCCGTTGCCGCAATCAATCTTGATCGGTTACACGTGCAGGCAGGACACGATGTTTGCACCAGCTTTTTAGGGATCCGTTCCGAAAGGTGCTATTATTATGTTTACTTACAGACGTTCTCGAGTGGAGACAACGAACTGACAAACGCAGACGGACATACTTCGACGAAATAGGGGATGTATAAGCAAAGGGCAAGATAAAAAGTCCCGAAACCGGCGTGCGTGCATGCAACGACTAATAATTAATGAATGTTGAGGAAGCGAAAGTGATCTGTCAGGACCGTAGCAAGTGGCAGTCCCTGGTCTCTGCCTACCCCTCTGGGATACAGGCGTGAGCTTGTTTATGTAGGTATGTAGTATTTAATATTCAGCCTAGTATACTCATTAAAAAAAAACAGTGGATTATTCAGCCTAAATCCGATCGCGCTCAGAATACCTACTATTGCCGCCTCGGGACATTCTGCTCGCAACTATGGCTGCTGCACCTACTACTATCCTACGCCGTTTGTCCGTCCTTCTGTCAACAGAACAAGTAGCAAACTAAAAAAAATTACAGAGTTCCTCTGTGAGTGCGTATTATGTGGTCGCTGGTATGGTGAAAAAGATTTTAGAAAATTTATACAAAATAAAAAATTGCAAATGAAAGCTGGGTCTCAGAAAGAAAAATCGGAAAAGTGCGAGTCGGACTCGCCCACCGAGGGTTCCGTTAAAATTTGTGAGTACTTAAGTTTAATTTACCTCCAGGCGTTCTTGAGATAAAGAGTTGACAGACAGACGGACGGACGGTTCCGTTTTTTCCTTTTGAAGTACGGAACCCTAATAAAAGTTTTTAGGTACGAGTTTTCTTTAAAGACGCTTACCACAAATTTTAGTCACAAATTATTACCAGAAGTGGTGAATCTGTTACATAATAGGTAAGAAAGACAAAACATTATTTGAAAAAACACTGGCCAGGGTCGCGTTTCATAAAACTACGAGTTTATTATGAGAATTCGATATACATTGCGTAGCCGTTTAGAACAATCAATCTACCTGCTCGTGAATCTGTGGGTTAATCGGCTATGCAATTTAGATCCAATTGTCATAGTAAACCATGAATTGTAGTTCTACTAGATTTATAATTATAGTCATCAAAATGGAAAAATGTGTGGTGGTACGGAACCCTTAATGGGCGAGTCTGACTCGCACTCTGCCTATTTTTTTACAGAGCGAACTAATCTATCTCGGTGGCTACACCTGTGGATTTATTACCTACTCTGCCAAGGTAACTTTGCAGGAAAACTAGCGAATTTGGACCGTGTTATTGTTAGAGATAGAGGATTGCGTTGGTCGGCGAAAATTGCTGATGGCGACGATATTGTTGTGAGTGACGCGTAGTACTATCTGTCACGAATCATGAGAATTATTCATCACGACGCATGAGCAAAAAGAATGTTGCTGGTCGCGGCTGGATGAGCATGTCCGAAAACAGAACGAAGTGGCGTGCCTTGGAGGAGGCCTAGGCTCTGCAGTGGATGAACACTGACTGATTGATTGATAGAATCGGGCTTAAAGTGATTGATGCATTTTTTTACGTTTATTTTTTCAAAATAAAAATCTTAATATTTAGTACACAATGTCGCCAAACTGCAATGTAGTTTGTTGGCGAAGCGCTCTATATCTATATACCTATTACTTACTCTTAGATCTCTATATATTAGCTTGGTACGATACCCAGAAGTTATATAGATGTACCTGTCATATATAAAGACAAAATTAAATACAAATACAAAATAATTATATACCTATTCTTTTTGTTGCACTAACCCGTGCTGAGGGCAAATTTTAAAAACCTATTTAGAGGCTAAAAATTCCACCCATGCCAGGACTTGAACCCGCGACCTTTGGCTCACTGTGCCAGCGCTCTCCCAACTGAGCTAATGGGCACTTGCCCATAGGTTTTTAAAATACAAAATACAAAAATGTTTATTTTAACCGCAAAAACACAGCATTATCTTAACATGTTATACGGAGTATACAGACAAAAGGTATTATTATGATGATGTTACCGTTGTTATGGCAAAGTTTAGTACGAATGCAATTTACTGTGGTGTCCACACTAGGTTATACCTGTATTAGCTTTTAAGATTTTTTTTTATAATAAAACCGCAGTCGACAGCAGACAAACCTTTACAATTCCGTTGCAAAGTCATCTGTAACGTGACTTACCCCCGGATTCTTGTAGGTACACTTATAGTTTTTAGGTTCCTTAGTCAGCAAGGAACCCTTATAGTTTCGCCTGTCCTGTCCGCGGCTTAGCACAGAGATGACAAGTACTAGAAAGCTGAAATTTGCCATAGATATATACCTATATTAATCAGACTCATTACCAGATTACCAGACTAAAGGTTTGCCAACGGGCGATGGAGTGCAGCATCCTGGGTGTAAGAGGAATTGACCGAATCCGGAACACTACGATCCGATCCAGAACCAAAATTGGTGATGTCGGAGCTGTGACCGCAAAAATGAAGTGGAACTGGGCAGACCAAGTCGTAATAGTCGTATAGGCTCAGACAGATGGGAAAAACTTGTCACTGATTGGGTTCCACATGACGGATATCGCAGACGTGGTCGGCCAAGGCGGAGATGGCGGGACGATGTCTCGACCTTTTTGCCCGGATGGGAGAGGATGGCTCAGGACAGAGAGAAGTGGAGGATCATAGGGTAGGCTAACTAAAAAAAAAACATATTAGTAGAAGAGAATGTTAAAAAAAAATTAGTGTACCTAAATTTGTCATCTATCTATCTATATTTTCAGCCCATGAAAGACACCCACTGTTGGGCGTCTAACTATCACAGCTAAGTAGGCGTTTACAAGTTATAGGCTACTAACTTATAAAAGGAAAACTTCGTACGAATTCCATTGAAAATTACTTTGATTAAATTGTTAGTTCTGTAAACCACGTAAAAAACCCGTCATACATACTCTTGATCGGTTTTTAATGTACTGTTTACAGCTGTCAGTTTCTTTTTGTATGCATATTGGCCATCTGACAGCTATTAACAGTAGATTAATATTGTTAGTGTACGAGAAACCGGGGGTGAGTAGAGTGAAGCGGCTGTTCCAAAAATAAACACAGTAACGGACTTTTTTTTCAAACCGAAATATTTACACTATTGGTTACTAGTTGGTTCCAGTAACCAATAGTGGTAGGTACCTAATATCTCGGTTTTGAAAAAAAAATGTCCCTTACAGTGTTTATTTTTCGGAGAGTTGAATATCCCTGAAGGCTCTTTCATTGATAGTTTTAGTTTTACGGCCGCGCCGGAAAATTATCGTTTGTGTTTTTTTTCTGAAACCGTTTTCACTACTGGCGTAGCCGGTAAACAACGAAAAAAAAGTTAAATTTATTGTTCGTCTAGACAAAACAAAACCATAGAGGAATAATTCGCCGGAAACAAAGTCTAGATAAAAAAAACTGGCTGGAGAAAACTATGTTAAAAGAAGAATACGAAGTTAACGAGGCTGCTGAATGAGGAAACAATCGATCGACTCGAAATTCAGGTGGATTAAGAAAAGTGACTGCTAAAGTTTTTTCAAGAAGTTGTACCGAGTACCGAGCTCTGTGCCTACAATGTAGGTAACATTGTAGGCACAGAGCTCGGTAAACTTTAGGGTTTAGTTGCAAAATCGCACGTAATTTATCTCAATAGAGTTTATTGTCAACGGAAGTCAGTTGACGAGACTTGAATTTGCCTTCTTGAAATTCAATATTTCGTTTGGCAAAAAGAGATAGGGATAGGAAATTAACCTTAAATTAATTTAATTTATTTTTAATTTTTATTAATATACTTTAATTGAAAAATATTACTCTTTAACCGACATTAAAAAAGGAAGAGGTTATTAATTCGACGCGTATATATTTAGTTTTATTTATTTTTTATTTGGCTATGTTCTAGCATAACTCCATCAAATCTTAACCGATTTCGACAATTCTTTTTTTGTTAGAATAGATACAACGTTCCATTGGTCCCATTTTAATTTGGTGAAGATCTGATGAAGTCTTTCAGAGATGGAGAACGGAACTCTTCAATGGACAGCAGTAAATAAGGCCTACTGGGGCCCATCCTTTAGTAATATCTATATCTGTATGTTTCATAAAATAGCGTAAAAGTAGTCCCAAGGTAATTTGGTGATGTTCTGGTGAAGACTTTCGGAGATGGAAATTAAGAACTTCAAATTTTAAAGCATCGAATTAAGTAGGGGGGCAAATTATGGTTATGTGGGACTTGTTTATTTTTCTCCCGCTCTCCCACAACAAATTGAAAAATAAAGAATTTTAAATAAAAAAATATAAACCAACTTCAAAACAACAGCACTAAAAAGTTACAAATAATTTATAAGAATACCTTTAAATTAGAAGTATGTATACATGTAGGTATTATAGAAGTATAATTTGTAGTCGGTGCCCAGTTTCATGACTAGCTCATATATGTTGGGTACCGACTACAAATTATTCTTCTACTATATCTACATACGTATAATTTAAAGGTACCTGTTCTTTTAACTTATTTCTAACTTTTTAGTGCTGTTCTGTTTTGGAGTCGGTATTTTTTAAATAAAATGGCTGATGTGCGTAAGCGCTAGGAAATAAGAAACAAGGTCAAGGTCTTGGGAAAATCTCACTTTTACATCTTTTTTGCCAACTTGTGCCTGACTACGTAACTTCTCCACTGTGGTACCTATAGAATGGTCCTATTTAGACTTTTCCAAACTGTCAAATAGATAGGTACATATTCGGAAACGTGAAAATGAATAACCCAATATAACTAGTGGGCAGTTACGTGATAGGAGGGCTGAACCGTAAAATCAATGGGCCCCAGTCCGAATTCATTAAAGTTATCGCTAACCATTCTCTGTAGGCAACAAACAATATTGGCTCCATAAATTCCACTTCAGCGCAACATTACAGCCACACTGGCACTGACATAGATGCGTTCTGCGTTTGACAGATGCATATCATATTTTACAGTGATACCAGCGCCCGGTTGCCCCAAATTGCCCACTTGTGCCCCACTTTGGCATGAAACGGCACACAATGAGTGGTGTTCGGGTTTGGATTAAAATGTTTACTTTTGTGCTACACTCCAGAGCAATGTGTAAGAGGCACCGACGAAAGCGTTCAATCTTAGTAAGAAAGGATGGATAAAGAAAAACATAAACACATACAAAGGGGCTCGAAATTTCATCGATGCTTGCACTTGCCCATTAGCTCAGTTGGGAGAGCGCTGGCACGGTGAGCCAGAGGTCGCGGGTTCAAGTCCTGGCGTGGGTGGAATTTTTAGCCTTTAAATAGGTTTTTAAAATGGTCCTCAGCACGGGTTAGTGCAACAAAAAGAATATAATCATGTAGGTACAGCGATATAATTCCGATGTAAAAACCTAACTGCAAAGTGGGTTACTCGGGCTGCAAGTGGTGTAAATTGCTTCGGCCAGATGTCACTGCATGTACGTAATACAGAGAAGATTGTAAAGGGGCTCGAAATTTCATCGATGCTTGCACTTGCCCATTAGCTCAGTTGGGAGAGCGCTGGCACGGTGAGCCAGAGGTCGCGGGTGCAAGTCCTGGCATGGGTGGAATTTTCAGCCTCTAAATAGGTTTTTAAAACATAAATTACATGACATAAACTCATGCCTTAATCCTGGATGGGTAGGCAGGGACCAGGGTTTTCCACTTGCCATGATCCTGAGAAACGCGTTTAGCTTCATCAATGTTCATTAGTACCCGCACGACGGATTTGGCTGCAAAATAAATAAACAGGCCGGGATACAGGGCGTGAGTTGATGTCATGTTTTTGGAAAATAATGTTCTGCGTGGCGCCGGATTAAGAATAGCGTCACGCCATTTCCTTCCGTGAATGTCGTAGAAGGCGACTAAGGAAATCAATTACCAGGAGACGGGCAGCAGCGTCGTCCTGAGATTCCAACCGCATACTGCGATCGCCAGCCCGCCTGCCAAGCGTGGCGATTGTGGCAAAACCCCTCATGGTTATGAAAACTGCGAAGGAGGCCTATGTCCGGCAGTTGGATTCAAATGGCTGATGATGATGATGATCATTTTATACTTAGTGTACAAAAGTCCATGTAGGTATGTCCCCATGGAAGACTCAGGACTTTTTTCAAAGACGGAGTATGAGCTTGATCACCGTGGATGCCCACCGCGGATTTTATGCGCCGAGGTGAGTGACACTCCAAACACTCAGGTTTCCTCACTATGTTTTCCTTCTACGATAGCGAGTGGTATTGCTAGCGCAAATTCACAAAATATAACGTGTTACTTAACTTACCGCAAAACCTGAAACCTATATTTTCAGTATTGATTACTAAATCATTTCCCATATGCAAAAGTTTTAAGTTTACAATTTTATTTTACATTTTTCACTATACTTAAAACTGGATGCGGACTATAATAAGTATAAAAAATTAAAAAAACATATATTTTCCATTAAGTATACCTAAATTTTTTACGTACCCTTATCGAACCCAGGACCTCGCGGATATGATGCGAGCTTTACATAATTATTTCACTTATGGTGACTTATGCACATAATAATGAATGGTCTTTATTACCCTGTTCTTTTTATTTTATTAAGTTGTAAAATAGTTGTTGCTCAAATTAATGTTGAGGAAGCGATAGTGATCTGTCAGGATCGTAGCAAGGGCAGTACCTGGTCTCTGGCTACCCCTCTGGGTTACAGGTGTGAGTGAATGTTAAGTGGTAAATTTCGAGATAGATAGTTTATTCGACCGCGCTTCTTGATAGAGTCTAGACGAAACCATATAAGTAAGGCAAATTAGCTAGAAACTACGGCACGTGAATTCCTCAGACGCTTCCTCACAAGGTTTCCTTTTACAAACCTTGTGGTATTGCTACTAAAAGTCGATAAACATGTACATAAACATTTATAAAACATACATAAATAATTATTATACATACACATGTATATGTAACTTAAGTTTGTTAATGTGCGTTTTAACTGGGATTTCCTATATTTCAAGGTTTTCCGACGATGAGGATCAAGCAGCAGGGATGACGGACAAAGAAAAATCTGCCCAAGGTAAGAAGCCAACACCTTACACATTTTACTTATCGACAGTACCTAAATTTTCTGTAGACCAAATCGCAAAACAATAAAATCAAGATTTAGTGACTTCTGCCGCCTAATTATGCGCAACAAATCTTGAAACTTTTCTAACGATTTAACTGTCAATTCCTTGATAATTGAGATAGCAAACGTCAGGAATCCGTCAGGACTTTATGCGCATAATATAGAGGTAGTTCTTTTTCTTGTGTCATGTTTCGTCACACGTAGAGTTCTAAAACTTCGTGGTTCCCTTTCCAGATAACACTATGATAAGGTCCAACACACTAGCCGTCCCTTCCTACAAGCCGTCTTCGAGTCACTCCGCTGGGCGCCGGCTGAACCTCGACCTACAATCCCTGCGCTTATCCCCGACTCAGTTGACCGATCACGCGCACGGAGTCACCCGGTCTTTGTCCCACGGCTCTGTGATTAACTCGCAGCAAAAATGGTGGAAGGTCGACGAAGCTAAGGGCACTATAAATCGGCCGACCAGTCTTATGGTCTCTGAAAGGCACGGTCTCTACAACACCGCCTTACACACGACCAACCCCAACAGGGAGTCGTTTCTGAGGAGCCTTCATACGGTCACGCGGCGGCCGAAAAAGTGCGCGATCGACAGCAAATCCAACTGGGAATTGAATTACGTTAAGGAGTATCAGAGGGAGCAAAGCAAGGGGTTGCACTTGAAGAAGTGGGCGTGCGGAAAGTGTACCCTGGAGAATTCCGGTATAAGAACTCACTGCGAAGCGTGCCTTTCACCAAGAATCTCACCTTTGGCGCGCATTTCTAACACTCGTGGTCTGAGCGTCACCACTTTAGGTGGCCACGAGTCTTTGAAAAATGACGGCGCGACGTCCCTGCCCTCCACCGGTGGAGTTATGATCACAGTCCCCGACTGGCCTCAGACTGGCTGTGGCACTACTCTAGGATCTTCCTTCCGAAGGTCAATTAGTGCTCAGAATTCCCCGGAAATTCGTCCCACGTATCGGCGTTCCTTCTCAGAACAAACCAACGCTGATTGCCGGCCGATTGGCAAGGTGATCTCAAGTAGAAGAAGCCTGAACGACTATCAGAAGTCTCTGGCCAGCTACTGCGGTAGCCTAAAGAGACCTGACAGCTTAGAACGCAAAGACAAAGCAGATAAGCGCATCGAAGAGAGCCAGGACGTTGAAAAGGAGTGCAGTTGGGACACCAACGCCGAGGGCGTCATATACGCTCTGCCGAATAAAGGCAAATACAAGGACCTGAACCTCCAGTTGCAAGTGAACAACAACGGCACAAGATACTCGTACGTCTCCGTACAGGATACGAAAAACGTAATGAGTAACTCACACAACGAAGCGTTGTACGTGAACGATATAAACGACGGTGACTACGCGCGGATAGACGAGCTGCTGGGAGCCGAGAACTGTATCTCGCCAGTGAATACTGTCGAGGCGAGTGCGAGTAATCTAAGGACTTCACATATCGGTGTGTCGGTGCCCCGCGATCCGAGTACTAAAGTGTTTAACATGCTGCCCTCTGTCGGAAAGGTGTCGCATAACCCGAGCCGGGAAACGGCTAAAGTGTCTTCGCCGCAAACTCAAGCATCGTGAGTATACAACCTCTTTTTCATAACCATTGCTTAATTTTCAAGTCGAATTTCGAATGTTGACAAATTATGCATTATGCATTAGTTGATGGGCGGGATAGTTGCCTTCGAAAGGTCAATGTCAAAACTGCAAACAAATAGATGTGGGTGGAATCAGAAATCAGAAATCAATAATTTATTTCAACGTAAAGAATTTACATTCTGTTTGCTGAATGTCAATGTACTATGTTACTATGTTAGCCGCTGCTTTCGGGCCGTATTTGTCCTAGTCCTGGTAGGCGTTCATTTATGAATGTATTTTTAATACCAGCTCTGCTTTGGTAGAACCAAATACGATGATGTCACAATTGGATGTACCTATTAAAACTTAATTACTTTCCCCTGACATTGCGGCAACTTTGTTGCTTCAATCCAATTTCATTTTGACTTCTGTTCCATAAGTTAGTAGAGCTACGAATTTTGAAATCAAAATTAAACTGTTGGAATACCTGAGGACATTTACAATGAATTCCTCCGTAATCGACAAGAGCACTCCGAGGCCTGTGCCCAGTCGTGGTTTCCACAGGATGGCACTCAATGATGAAGTGTGTAAGAAGAAGAAGAATAGTACATTGTACACCGAGGGAAAAAAATCGATCTATTTTTGTTTGTGAGTATGTTTAAGCCCGACGCGCAGCGAGCCCGACGCGCAGCGGAGGACTTAAAGTAAAGCCAACTGGAAACTCAGAAATAGAACCTGCGAGGAAAATAAAATAATTTAGAATAATTAAAAGCGTACTGTTAAACTTATCAATTTAGTAAAGAACTAAATTTAACAAAACAAAACAAATTACAAATTTCGCAGTGCAGAAAAACGTTGCCTTCCTCTTTCATTGAGAATTGAGTACAAAAAAACGTCCCACCTCCTTTTTCTAATTATTTCATGTAAAACGTTTTTGAGATTTGACGCTTGTATTTTTTTTTGTTTGCTGCTAAAAAACTAAAAAACGCTAGCAAGGCAGGAATGGATTTTCATACAACATTCGGGTAGGAATGAAATTCCATATAACTTTTCCCGCCGCACTTTTATAAGGGAGAAATGACGAACTTTGTAACCCGTCTAAGAACGAGTAATGGAAGCTTTCTGAGTGGGTGTGGTATAAAATAGAATCCGTCCCGTTCTCGTCGCCGTGCCATGCCTTGGAAACCCGGTTAAAGTCATCTAGAAAACTCCTTAAAAAAATATCAAGAACATCCTATCAACGACATTGTAAAAACGGCTGTGAAACATGGGGCGAGTCTAGTAAAGGGCCGGATGGATTAGCGTGAAATAGTAAAGGCTTATGGCCAACAACAGTGCGCTCTGTGGGCTGATTAGATAGATCGATTCGAGTCAAGCTCTCGTCGCTAACACAGTCACCTCTTCCCAGCCGTGAGAGCCGCATGTGGCAATGCAGCGAGTGCTGGTTCGCCTACAACGCTTGGTGGGCGCGCGCGTGCCGCGGTCACGCTGGCGTCGCGCGATCAGCCTGATGCTCCGACGAGGTAAATAGTAGATTGTTAACCGAGGGCTGAAAGGCACCCATTCCTGTCGAGATGTTTTGGCGCTCGAACGTAGTGAGAGCGCCAATAGTTTGAGGCAAAAATGGGTGCTATCACCCGAGTCAAACACTCTACTTTTCATTACGAATACGAGGAAAGTAAACACAAGCCAGTTAAAATCAAAATTATTAATGTTAATCACTAAAAGATAAAAACAAGTTTAAAATATAAAACTTAAGGAAATCACGCCGAAACAGACGGATGGTCTAGCTCGCGGCGAGATAGCTCGCGCGCCAACTTGTGCTAGCCGTACTACATCACAATTCGCAAGATGGCGCGCGACCGCGAAAGACGGCCATTTTGAATTTGCGTATTTGGTGGTTTTATCTGTGTCTTAAACAATATTTTAATTTATTTCGCAAATCACATCTCGCATTGAAAGTGACTAATAAATACATAAAGTATATTATATTAATTATAAACATCAAAAATAATTTAAATGTCAAAAAAACTAATAAATGAAGAATTAATCGTTTTATGGCTGTACTACTAATTACTACTACTACTAATCAACTACCATTGCGTTGTTCAATATAAACTACGATTCATGTATATATTTTTTAATACTTTTCTGCTTTAGAGCAGGCATGTACCACTTTCAGCACGGTGCCTGGATGAACAATGACCCCCTTTAGAGTATGAGTAATGAAAATGTCCCTTGCTACTCTTGTGTTTCGGGTTTTGTTCCCTTTTCAAGGGCGAGAAGAACAGAATGAAATTTGTTAGCTAGGCTAGTTCGTTTACAACGCATGGTAGGCGTGCGCGTATCGTGCCGCACGTCGCGGTTACTCTAGCGTCGCGCGGCCAGTCCGATGCTACGACGAGGTAAATGTCACATGTTACTCTTGTGTTTAAGCTCTTGTTTTCTTGTTAAGGTGTGGGAAAATATAGAATAAAGGAAAGCTGGTGGTGGGGCGTGTAAATAGCCTCACCAGGGGGGTGATTGCTCACAAATTAAGTTTAAAAAAAGGATGAAAATTTCGATTGTCGTCGGCAATAAAGTAATTTTGGACCAGCACTGACCTGCAAATGACCGCGTCCGTTCTCCTTCCTCCCGAGAGCGGCAGGCTGATGGTATACGCTGCTGCAGGCCCCGCAGGGTTTTGAATGCGAGGGTTTAGCCGGCCGGCAACCTAACCTTTCAGTTCGTAGGTGGGCGAAAAGTACAGCGAGTACTTTCGCTGAAAACACGCACAATGCAATGAGGTCACTGATATCACAGTTTTTGCGGTCCGAATCTTCAGATTCATAAATAAATCAAACTGTAGCGAGAAGATGCACTTTTAGGCTCCACACCAAGAGCTTGCGAAGACGCCATGACAGTGAGTGTTCATATCTCATTATTTTTGACCAATAACGAATTTTTGTCGTCGTGGGATGTTCTTTCTTCCAACCAATGCCCAGCGTTTTTAGTTTCGCCGGTGAAGACAGCCAACGCCATCTCCCGAGATTTTCGGAGAACATCTGCAGCGTCATCGACAAGCAGGCAAGCCCATACTCAAATGCCGACGACAATGAAAAAACGCGGTTTATCCAAATATGAACGAATTGATTTTTTAGGATTTAAAAGGCGCTCCACCATGCACCCCGCCTTGGAAGGTCGCTAGATCTTTCAAAACAAACGAACTTCATGACTGATCGGAATACATAGTAAATTCAGGACAAGAAATGAAACTAATATTATAAGATACCTACGTAGCCTCTTAACTACTAATTAATATTACATGCTAAGTAAGTTATTATTGCGTGGGAATGGGATATAGTTTCGTGACAGCGCGTTTGTAAGAGCCAGTTTTGGTTTTAACAATTGCCACGCGAACGGTATCATTTGCACCTTTGAAAACCTCGGTGATTACTCCTAACGGCCAGTTTAACGGAGCGGTATTCTCCTGTTCTACGAGAACCACAGTACCTAACTCTACCGGTTTGTCTGGAGTAGCCCATTTCTGTCTAACTTGCAGCGTATGCAGATACTCTAAACGCCATTTCTTCCAAAAGGATTGAACCATACTATCTAGCAACCTTTTGCGCTGTAACAAAGACACGCGTTGATTAGACATATCGGCTGCGGGTAAGTATTGCAACGGAGTAGACATCAGAAAATGCGCCGGAGTCAATACCTCTGGGTGCGGATCTGAAGACAGCACGCACAGTGGGCGAGAGTTTAAAATGCACTCTATTTGCGTCAGAACAGTTTGGAGCTCTTCATACGTGAGGAGTTGATTCCCAATCACTCTATATAAGTGCGTCTTCATGCTCTTAATGTTAGCCTCCCAGAGCGATCCGAAATTTGGAGATCTTGGCGGGATTGTTTTCCACTCAATGCGTCGGGTCAGCAGCTCATTTGAAAAAACAGCTTTAAAGCTAGAGCTCTGTAACAGAGCATACAGCTCATTTAGTTGTGCCTTCGCTCCAACGAACGTTGTAGCGTTGTCCGAATAAAGGCAGGAGACTGAACCTCGGCGTGAGATAAAGCGCTTGAACGCTGCTAAAAATGTTTCAGATGTCAGATCTGAGACAAGCTCAATGTGTAGAGCGCGTGTTTGCATACACACAAACAATGCCACCCAAGCCTTTTGGGAGTGTTGGCCTCTGCGTCGTGAAAGTGTAACCCTAATTGGGCCTGCATAATCAATTCCGGTGTGCCCAAAGACTCTACATTCAGAGACTCTATATGAAGGGAGATCTGCCATCAATGGCGTTGGATGCTTTGGATTCACTTTAAAACAAGTGTTGCATTTACGCAATTTCGATCTTATGACCGTTCTGGCATCCAGTATCCAGTAGCGTTGTCTTATTATGGACATTAGAAGTCCTGCTCCAGTATGACAATTCATGATATGTTGATGTTGTATGATTAAGTCAACAATGTGGTCGCGTTTTGGAAGAAGAACTTGATGTTTGGCTTCAAAGGGAAGGTCTGATTGTGAGAGTCTACCTCCAATTCGTAAAATGCCTTCTCCATCCAAGAACACTGCTAGACTTTGCAGTCTCTTAGGCAGTAACTTCCCAGCCTTTATCAGTTTAATGTCATCAGCGAAGTGTACAGTTTGGACAGTACGCAGTAAAGCTTTCTCCGCATTTACCAATCCTTGTATCGACCTAGGTTCAACCTGCGATTTAAATCGCGCGAACTTCAGCACATACGCGATGATACGGAGCAATTTCTCCCAAGAAGAGATGCGCTGCGCTAACTCATATAGTAGCGGTGGGTCTATATCTGCAGTAACAGCCATTGCGACTGCCTTATGCTCCGGCAGCTCATTGCAATCAGCGGGAGAGAATGGCTTAATGGGCCATTCCTCGGGAGCGCAGCGGATCCACGGAGGACCGTTCCACCACAGATCGTGGGATAAAAGTTGCGATGGGAGCATACCTCGTGAAAGGCAGTCGCTCGGATTTATTGCGCCAGCCACATGATAAAAGTGCTTGGCAGGTAAGTTTTCCTGACACTGTGCGATGCGGTTGCTCACGAAGATCGACCAACGGTGTGGCGAAGAATGTATCCATGAAAGAGCGATTGTCGAGTCCGAGAAAGCGTAGATCTCGGCGATAGGGATGCGTGTTGAGTAAGTATCTCTCACAGTTTTTACTAACTTAGCCATAAGCAAAGCGGCGCATAACTCAAGGCGAGCAAGAGTCGTGATTTTAGTCGGCGAAACCTTTGACTTCGCGCAGAGAAGGCGAGTTTGAATACCAGAGGGGTAAGTACAATGAGTGTACACGACACAACCCATACCGTTCATGCTGGCATCACAGAATGCAACGAGACGCAGCTCACAACCCATCTCCACACCTACATGCCGCGGGATCCTTAACGTGTCCAGAAGATGAAATTCTTGCGTTAAGGCCGTGAAACGCGTGCGTATACTTTCGGGAGCGACCGCGTCCCACTCATAATTGCCCAACCACAACTCCTTAATGAGCAGTTTGGCGTACAGGATCACTGGCGCCACTAGTCCGATTACATCGAACAACCGTGCAACTACCGAGAGTATATTCCGCTTTGTGCACTTTTCGGTTATAGCGGCGGATGTGAAGAAGAAATTGTCTTCACCCGGTTCCCATGAAAGGCCTAAAACCTTCGAGACATCATTATCTATATCAAAGGTCAATGACTTGCGATGTGAGTCGGGCAGACTTTCTAGCAGAGTTGATGAATTGCTTGACCACTTCACTAAGTCAAAGTCACCTGATTTGAAGAGTTTTATCAAATCTTGAGCTAGACGCGTTGCAGTCTCCTCATTATGTACTGAATGAACTAAGTCATCCATATACAGGCTGCTCTCAGCTACCTTGGCGGCATCAGGATAATGCGGGCTCATGTCGGTAGCCAGCTGTCGCACAGTGCGCATAGCTATGTATGGGCTCGACTTGAGACCGAAAGGTTGCCTATTGAAGGCAAAAGTGCGGACTTCTTCGGATTCACTGAACCGAAATAAAATGCGTAGGTATTTACGCTGGTCAACCGGTACACCAATACGTAAATAATGTTGTTTAATGTCAGCGTTCATAGCAATGGGAAACAATCGAAAGCCTAAAAGCAATAAAAATAGATCGGCTTGCAGATTGGGCCCAATGTGTAGTACATCATTGAGTGAAAGCCCAGTGTGCGTTTTTGCACTTGCGTCTAACACGATACGCGGCATCGGTTTGTCAGGCCGAACCACGGCGTGATGTGGTATGTAATAACCATCGGGTGACAGCTGAGATGCGTCGACCGGGCTAAGGTACCCGTTGTCTATATAATCTTGTATCACTTCATTATAATTTTCGCGCAATTTTGGCGTTACACGGAACTTTCGCTCCAGCGTCATAAAGCGGCGGTAAGCAGCAGCATGCGAGCTACCTAACTCAGAAGGGTCTCTGCAAAATGGCAATGCTACTGTATAGCGACCCCCATCATCACGAGTTACGCTGGACGTAAAGATGTTTTCGCATTCTGTTTCTTCCGGGGAAAGAAATCGTTTAGTTGGCACTTCTTCGAGTTCCCAGAACTTCTGTACCAAATCGTTCAGTGCCAACGCGGAGAAAGAAGAAGCAGGCTTGACATCCGTACGTGGGTAATCACCCATTAGAACCCACCCAAATGTCGTAGACAATGCAGGCGGGGCTTGCAAACCACACTCGACCTTAGTTCCCAAAAATATGTATGGAAAAAGTTGCGCTCCTAATACAATGTCGATATCTCCGGGTATGTTCCAACTTAAGTCTGCGAGTGGAAGCTCGGCAAAGACACTTTTGTCGCATTCAACGAACTGAGTCGGTAACTGTTCCGCAATGCATTCGACAACTAGTGCGTAGATTGTATATTGGTGCTCTGGATAGACACGCGATTTGATCTCAAGGTAAACATATCCAAGTATTGGACGTGAAGCTGCACCAACTCCCTTTACGAAGGAATTGTGCAGTGGCGTTATTGTTAGATTTAGTTTTCGGCAACAGTCTGTTGTTATCAAGTTATTCTGTGAGCCGTTGTCAATAAGGCATCTTACTATTGAAGAGGTCGTGCGACCTTTAGGGCGCGCGTACACTTGCGCCGTAGATAACAGAATCGTTGACTTCGATTTTGTTGCTGACGAAAGTAATACTGCGGCATTATGTACTGACGACGACGGTGGCGGCGACGATGAGTTAGCACTCATATGAGAATGCGTGGGTACATCGGGTTGCAATTGCGGAGCGAGCGGGGTGTTATTGTCAGGCGGCGAGCGAGTGCCCGGCATAACGCAAGGAGCGGGAGCGGAAGACGGCGACAAGGGCTCGTCTGTATGTACCATGGCGGCGTGCGAGTAACTATTTCCGTTATTTTCATTTTTATTTTTTGAGAAACAAAGCTGGCTGTGGTGACGCTTACTGCAGAATTCACAAACAGACGTCGATTTGCATTTCGAAAGATTATGCAACATACTGAGACAGTTTACGCAACCATGTTTCGCTTTAACAAATTGGTATTTACTATGTGCATCTCGTTTTTTGAATTGATTGCAACTGTATAAATGTGAGTGATCGCTGCTACCACACATAACGCATGAACCACGTTGCGTAGAGGGCGCTGTCGCTGACGGTGGCGCAGAAAAATCTGTCTGAGCGTTTGACTCCGTCGAGACAAAAGACTTGTAGGTATGTTGCCCACGCGTATCGCGAGGCGATATATTGGCGGGAGCTTTGTTCGAAGTACTTGGTCGCGAACGTTCTAATATCTTTACTTGATCTTGAACGAAATCAATCAGCTGCTTAGTAGTAGGTATTTCCGAGTCCCTAACTGACAGTTCGAAAGACTGAATAGTTTGCGTGTCTAACTTCCTAAGTGCACATTGGACGAAAATAAAATCGTTTAAATCTTTGATTTGTAATTGTTTAAGCGCCGAAATCGACGCAGAATATTTACTGATAAATGCATCGAGACTGTTTGCATTGTGCGAGCTAGCTTTCAAGTCCAAAATATTATTTAGGTAAAAAGTCCCTAAGGCGCGTTCATCTTGAAACTTCTTTACTAAAGTATCCCACAAAATCTTATACGTTTCACCTGTGGGAACAATACCGGCGGTATATTTTACTGCATCATGAGTAAGTTTGGAAATCAAGTACTGCACACGCTGCGAGTCTGACAGTTGTTCATTCAAGTGTATATTTGTTTTAAATGACTGGTAGAATAAATTCCAGTTTTCAGGGCGTCCGTCAAAACTCGGAATTACCAAAGGTTGCAATTTCACTACAGGCACAGTCGAGTTACTCGCCTGATGTAAACACGCACTGGTTTTCGCGGCAGCGCCGACGGTCCCGGCAGTGGCGCCGGCGGCGATCAATCTGTTTCGAATGCGTTTCACTCTCGTGTACAAATCCTCAAATGACTCGAGACAAGCGTAATCCGGAATTGAGTCCGGTTTTAATTGTAATTTAATCTTATTATATTGGTCTACTACTGACTCAAACCTATCGCGTAAATCATCTATTGTTTCCGATTCAGCCATGAAGTTCTCATTTGATCGCGACGATGAATCAAAAGAAACAATAGTCTTAGAAGAGTTATATAAACGATTAATTCTTTGAAATAATACTTCCTTCTTTTGCTTCAATAAAGTGAGCATAACTTCTGGATTCGTTTGTTCTTCCGTCATATTTACAAAATTAAATCGACAACACGAAAAAACAAACGATCGGAATGCGACGTGTTGATATTAAAACACGAAGTTAGGCTCAGTTCACGAAACTTATGATAAAGTGACGGACGAGAATAAATTTTAATGGCGGCAATTCAATGTACGTGCGACAATAACAGCAAAATGGCGAAATGTAGATACAATGGCGGAGCGGAAAAACATGTATTTCATTTATTACAATAATGAAGGTAAAAGCGTAATACGCGGAATTCTAAGAACTACAACGATTTTACCTAGGGTTGTTTAGCGGGATTTATCTACCAACCAATTCAAATTGATTACGTAGGTAGATAAACTTGGAGCGTTAGGTACAAGACTTTACCAAAAGATACGTAAAATCAAGGGGCGTAAATGAGAAATTTTACCAAAAATTACGTAAAATCCTAGGCGTAAGTTCAGAATCAACCAAAATTACGTTGATCTGATGAATAAAAGGTGCGTTGTGAACGATATTCACCAAATATACGTGAATACGTGCGAAGCTGTATGGAATGTCATGCAAGAATTTACCAAAAAATTACGTAAATCTTCAATCTACTGGACAATCCGAGACTCGAATAGGACCAAAATATGTTGGGGCGTGTAAATAGCCTCACCAGGGGGGTGATTGCTCACAAATTAAGTTTAAAAAAAGGATGAAAATTTCGATTGTCGTCGGCAATAAAGTAATTTTGGACCAGCACTGACCTGCAAATGACCGCGTCCGTTCTCCTTCCTCCCGAGAGCGGCAGGCTGATGGTATACGCTGCTGCAGGCCCCGCAGGGTTTTGAATGCGAGGGTTTAGCCGGCCGGCAACCTAACCTTTCAGTTCGTAGGTGGGCGAAAAGTACAGCGAGTACTTTCGCTGAAAACACGCACAATGCAATGAGGTCACTGATATCACAGTTTTTGCGGTCCGAATCTTCAGATTCATAAATAAATCAAACTGTAGCGAGAAGATGCACTTTTAGGCTCCACACCAAGAGCTTGCGAAGACGCCATGACAGTGAGTGTTCATATCTCATTATTTTTGACCAATAACGAATTTTTGTCGTCGTGGGATGTTCTTTCTTCCAACCAATGCCCAGCGTTTTTAGTTTCGCCGGTGAAGACAGCCAACGCCATCTCCCGAGATTTTCGGAGAACATCTGCAGCGTCATCGACAAGCAGGCAAGCCCATACTCAAATGCCGACGACAATGAAAAAACGCGGTTTATCCAAATATGAACGAATTGATTTTTTAGGATTTAAAAGGCGCTCCACCAGCTGGTGTTAGATTGCCTACAATCCTTGGTGGGTTCGCATTCTTGATGCCCGATGCTCCAACGAGGTCAAATGATGCTCCTACGCGGTAAAATGTCCCTTGCTACTCTTGTGTTTCGGGTCTTCTTCTTCTAAGGGTTAGAACAACAGAATGTAATTAGTTAGCTAGGCTGGCTCGTTGGCGCGTAACCAGACGCACGCTGCGGTTACGCTAGCGTCACTCGATCAGCCCGGTGCTCCGACGAGGTAAAATCTCTCTTGCTGCTCGTGTGTTTACGGCCGTGTTTGTTGTCAAGGAGTGAAAGAATTAAATAGCATAGCTACCAAGACTGCTAGAATAAAATAAGAAAGCGAGAGCTGGTTCGCCTTTATTGATGGAATTAAGACTTCCAGACTTATCCTTTATCGTAGGCTGATGATCTGAATACTGGATTATGATAGTTACTTCAATGCACCACGTTTCAGGCCAACAAACGCCTCGTCCGAAGCGAGCAGCAGCGGGAAGAGCGAGTCGAACCGGAATGAGCCGCCCAAGCGTTTGACTGTACCGATAGCGTCGCTGGATCACGACTTGAACAGCGACGAGCTGTTGTTTGCCGTTGGTGAGTAGCCATTTCTTCTCCCTTTCTCGAGCGAATTCCTAACCAACGATAACAGCCTATGTGTACGGCTCACACCGTTCTAGGTCGCCGTATTGCACCGCGCACCCGCTCACGGGCCATTAGCGACATACGTCTTCCGACGTTTAATTTTGCAAGGCGTCTCATAAAAACCAGGAAGACCTGAACATTAAAATCTACTTTCTTCATCCACCAGCGCCATACAACCCCCCTGACCGACCCTGTGCGGCCTAAAAAGCGGCGGCTGGTAAACGAGTCCCAAGCCTCGTCTCATTTACCCCATCAGGGTCTTTAACCTTTCTTCACACACTAAACTTCTGTCGTAGAGTCACCCCGACCTGATACAATGCAGAAACTGGCAGCTGCCCAGGTAGCACGACAACGCGAGTCGCGCGTTTTAACGTCAATGGTCGCGCCATTCCAGTACATCAATTGTCAAATTCTGACATTTTAGCACCACAAAACGCGTGACTCGTGCCATCGTACTACCCATGCTGGTCTGCGTTGTATTGATTTCCCCTTGGCGGTAGCATGAACCATTGAATTTTAAGCAGTCTACTTAAAATTCAATGGTAATATGATAAAACATCTTGGGCTCTATGAAAGACCAAAAGCCATCAGACAATAAAAAAAACGGCAAAATTATCAACGCAAGGAAAAACAACGGTATTCTGTTTCTTCCATTGCACTTTGAACTTCAATATCCGTCTATCTACTTGACTGTTTGTTTCAAATAAAACTGGGCAAAGTACAGTTTGCCTAAGTGTTTGTTTTCGGTAGATATTAGCGTCATAATAGCCCATTAGGAGTTGATTTGTTTTTGCTTCCGTTGCAAGCGTAGGCAAACGCTGATTAACCGGAGTAGTATTTAGAACGTTTTAGAATTTATTAATTTGACTTGACCGATTGGCGTCTTCATTCCCGCCTTGAAAGGTTGTGGCTAGCTAGCAAGCTAACACCACTGTTAAAAATTCATTCTCTTCTCAGTGAGTTCTTAGTTATTTTCTACAAAACTTACGTTGGATCAACAGTATGTGAGTAACAAATCTTTTTCTTTTTACAAGTACATCGAAGTTCTTGTTTGTTGAAAGTGAAAATCTTTTTCATTTAGAATAATGTAAGGTACCTTTGCACATTTAATCATAGTCAAATGTTAAACTGAATCTGTACGCATTTAAGATTCATACGAGGTTTTTGTAGGTTACCCTAAAAAATTATTTTGCTACATTTTGTTCAACTAAATCGCAAATTGTGTTTCTTTAATGCGTTTACGTACATTTTTGTTTTGTTTTTTAGAGCAACAACTTATCTTTTGTGCTCGCTAACCCCTTTTTGGTGAAGTTTAACGGTTTTTCCGTTCGTTGTCACAAACATTTACAAATTTTTCTCCATAAATAAATTTCTACCCTAGAATGGATGACGCAACAAAAAATGTTCAAAAGCCGTGCGAGTCATTGCCAAAGGCGCGAGCTCGGTCGAGATCAAGTTTTAGTAGCTCCTCCAGCTCCAGTTCCAGTCCTTCATCAACGGATTACACGTCCAAACGATCAAAGAAGGGGGGCAAACGTAACAACCACGCCGACCGTAAATTACGCGAACTAACTAAAGAAATGCAGCGGCTTCGTGAACAATTAAGTAACAAACAAAGTGATTCTCGTACCATTGTTAATCATAATCACGAATGTCAGAGCACCATTAATCCTCCTCACGAGATTCCTGCGCCTCAGTATCACGCAACTCGGGGTGACAATGTAAATCCTAATGACGACTCATACTCGGTCTTATCGCTAGATTGTAGTAGAACTCTGTACGACGAAAGCGTAACACAGAATAGTGATCGTAATGACTTATTCACCTTATGTTGTTTTGAGTATTGTGTCGTCAAATAAATGAATTTTCTTCTTCTTCTTCTTCTTCTTTGATATAGAAACTAAAATAAAGGAACCTTCTGTTCCTAAAGCTTCGGAGTCCGATTTGAAATTGCTTCTCGAAGCCCAACGGTTCAATAATCGAGATTGGTGCGAAATAAGATATGCTGAAACCCAAAAAAATTATAATCAATCTCCAGGCTTTGTAGCTTTGGAAGCGAACGACGAAGTCAACGCATACGATACCATTCGTCATTTAGCTTACACTGAAAAATCGTACGCGGCTCTCACCCTTTGCGTTATGAAACAACGAGAAGCATTTCAAAACGGTCTCCGAGACTTACTGTCATGGGCAAAAAACTCTCAAAGTTTGAATTTCGACGATTTAAGTGAAAGAGTAGTTGAAATATTCTCCAACGGCGAATATCATAAAGTCTCGTCGGACTTACAGCAAATGATATGTGGCCATCGTGCTGAGTCAATTCAGATGAGAAGGGACGGGGCGGGTGACAAAGCATATCAAAGATCCCTTGATAAAAGAGATTTAAAAAAAATCCCACCTAGCTGTGAAAACCTATTTGACGCTGCAGCGCTCACTGCTACGCTAGAAAAAAGCGGTGGAGTACGTAAGTGTTTTTGGCCTATGCCTAGCACTACCACAAAGTTTTCCCCGCAGGACGGACCAAGCAAGCAAGTTCGCACGAATCTTGCAAATAATAGCAAAGTAGCGCCCTCGCAGGGTGTCTCGCATGTTGGATACTGCTGCAACAATATGCCCTCGCAGGGTCATAGCAACTTTTACAAAAATCTACCCTCGCAGGGTGAAAAAACTTTTCAACGAAATTCCTATCCCCCGCAGGGAAAATTTTCAGGTCAAAACAGATTTTTTCGTGGTCGCACCTCGAATCAAAGACCTCAGGGACAGCAGAACAGTCGAAAAGGGTGCTTTACCTCCTACACCTAGAGGTGCAAAACAGCAGCGTAAGTATTGACTCGTTTCAAGCGGGACAGCTGGTGCACTATTTAGCAAATTGGACAGAAATGGAAGCTCCACATGTCCTGCTGAAAATCATACAGGGGTATCGCATACCCTTTCGCTCAAGACCCCCTCTAGTATACCCAGATTTGAATACAAGCAAACTTATAACTCCAAAGTCCAAAGAAATGTCACAGGTAATACGAAAGATGAAAGGCGAAGGCATTCTGGGGACAGTGCCGTGCTCACCAAGCTTCCTGTCGACCTTTTTTGTTGTACCAAAGAGCGACGGATCGCTTCGTCCCATCTTCAATTTGAAAGCTCTAAACAAATTCGTATTCACAGAGTACTTTCATCTTCTAAAACTGAGTCGAATTCCAGACTTTCTCCAACAAAAGGACTGGCTATGCAAGATAGACCTGTCACAGGCGTATTTTCATGTACCAGTTGCCAAGAGTCACAGAAGTTTCCTACGGCTTATTTACAACGGAGAACTTCTCGAGATGACCTGCCTACCCTTCGGACTGAGCACATCTCCCAAGACCTTCGCGTCCCTCACGAATTGGGTTGCGCAAACCCTGAGAGAGAAAGGTGTTCGAATCGTAGTATTTCTAGACGACTTCTTGATTGCACGTCAAGATATGTCTGTTCTTGTAAATCACGTCAAAACTGTGATCAAAACGTTGAAGTTCTTAGGGTGGAAGATCAACCATCAAAAATCTGTCTTAGTGCCACAAAAAAGCTTAGAGTACTTGGGGATCGAATGGAAAACTTGGTCGAACCAAAAGTGTTTGCCCAAAGACAAAGTGCGCAAGTTAATTGCCAATGTAACAAATATGTTACAAGCAAACGAGACAAGTTTCAAGGAAGTAGAAAGTCTCGTAGGGCTATTAAACTTTGCCAGCTTTCCAGTGCCAATGGGAAGGCTTCATTTTCGTGCTCTGCTGAACTTTCAAAACCATATTTTGAAGTCGAGACCACAAAAATTTTAATTATTGAATCTTAAAAAAACCGAGGACTTGTGGGGTATGTCGGTAAAAATTGTTAGTTCAGTGATCCATGTCCTAGCTTTACCGTTAGCAAAAATTTTCAATAAATGTGTAGATGAGGGAGTATTTCCGGACCTCATGAAATATAGTAGACTAGTACCCTTATTTAAAAGCGGTGATAAACACGATCCAACCAATTTTAGGCCCGTCTCAGTACTACCAGTATTAAGTAAAATATTTGAGAAGATCATCTTAGATCAATTACTTACGCATTTCAATAATTACCAACTCTTTCATAGCCAGCAATTTGGTTTTACTAAAGGGCGGAATACAACAGACGCCGGAGTTATGTTACTTAAACATATTTTCAGCGCGTGGGAGGATCGCAAGGATGCAGTAGGCATATTTTGTGATTTATCAAAAGCATTTGATGGTGTAGACCACGAAACGCTACTCCTAAAGTTAAAACACTACGGAATAAAGGGTGCAGGTTTAGATCTTTTAAGATCGTATTTAGAAGGAAGGGTCCAAAAAGCAGACGTAAATCGTATTAAATCCTCGGGTTCACTTGTAAAAATAGGAGTCCCGCAGAGATCTATCTTAGGGCCGCTCCTTTTCCTAGTCTATATAAATGATTTACCGTTTATGGTACAAAAAATGTCTGAGATAGTGTTATTTGCTGATGGCACGTCACTTATTTTTAAAATAAGGAGACAAGAAAATAATCTTGACGATGCAAATAATGCTCTCTCGCAAGTACTAGATTGGTTCACAGCAAATAATCTGCTGCTAAATTCTAAAAAGACAAAATGTATAAAGTTTTCCTTACCTAACGTACGAGTAGTTGAGAACAACATAGTAATTGGACATGAAAAATTAGAATTTGTAGATGATACTGTATTTCTGGGCATCACAATCGATGCAAAACTACAATGGGGTCCACATATTGTAAAATTAGCACACAGACTTAGCTCTGCAGCATATGCAGTGAAAAGAATTAGGGAACTCACTGACGTTGCAACTGATAGGCTTGTTTATTTTAGTTACTTCCATAGTATTATGTCCTACGGTATACTACTATGGGGCCGGGCAGCAGACATTGAGACTATCTTCATCTTGCAGAAGAGAGCCATACGATTTATTTACAAGTTAGGTAGTAGGGATTCGCTAAGAGATTTCTTCAAAGAAACCAACATCTTAACAGTTGCATGTCAATACATTTATGAAAATATTATGTACGTTACAAAAAATATCAAAGACTTCGAAAATGTTGGTAGCCACCATAATGTTAATACTAGAAATAAACATAAATTGTCATTTCCACTATTTAGACTTGCAAAAGTTAACACATCCTTTATGGGGCACTGTATAAGGTTCTACAACAAAATTTCTCAAGATATATTAGAGTTACCTCCAACGCGATTTAAAAAATGTGTTAAGCACATTCTGCGCAAAAAGGCTTACTATAACATCAAGGATTATTTAGAAGACAAAGATGTTTGGCATTAAACAGTAGATTAATATTCTTTAAAGGACGATTGTGACTAGTGTTCAACACATTCATGACTAATATTTTAAGTTGAAAACTCTGTTAATTAAGTTAAAACGTGTTTTGAAAAGAATAAATGTGGAGTTTCTTTGTTAGTTTCTTCTCCACATAATCCATTAATTGTGAAACTAACAACTTTGACGTTCATTAAGTAAACATTCTGTTTTTACAATGAATAAAAATATTTGAATTGAATTCAAAAGTGCTACCCCATTCCATGTCTGGTGAAGGAAGACCTCAGATGGTGGTTGCAAAACTGCCAGTATGCGTCTCTAATTCATGTGCCTCCACCGACACATTTTCTCACGACAGATGCGTCAGATGTTGCATGGGGTGCTCAACTCGACAATATTCCCCTGTCAGGAAATTGGTCACAAACAGAAAAGACATTACATTGCAATCTGAAAGAGATGATAGCAGTATTAAGAGTGCTAGAGGACAACTATCAGTACCTGAGAAACTCGACAGTTTTGATCCAAAGCGACAACAAAACCGTGATATCGTACTTGCGCAACGAGGGCGGCACGAAGTCGAAAGCTCTCCTAGACTTAACGTACAGGGTTTATCACCTGCTCGATCAAAACCAAATTCGTCTGAATTTATTTCACATACCGGGGAGATACAATTGTCAGAGTGGCACCTGACACCGGAGATAACTTGAATAATTTTCAGAAAGTGGGGCACACCGGAGGTAGACCTGTTCGCATCGGCGAGGTCGCGAGTGGTCCCGGTCTATGCATCTCTCGATCTGACCGATCCCCATGCTCTGTTCCACGACGTCTTCTCCCGGAATTGGAATTACAACCTGGCGTGGCTGTTTCCGCCGCCATTTCTTATACCAAAAGTATTAGCCCACCTCAACCAGGCGACGGGCTGTTTCCTACTGGTAGTTCCTCGTTGGGAACGAGTATTCTGTCGAGCGGACATCAAATCGCGTGCCCTGTCAGCCCCATTCACACTGTTGAGACTCGAGCAAGTGTTAGTAGATCTATCGAGAGGCAGGCCTTCACCCAATGTTCACGAGATGTTACTGGAAGTTTGGAGAATTGGGGGTGGTCTAGGAGTTTAGTTGGTTGGAATGGAGCCAGATGGAACTTCTGCAAACGTCTTGGAGGCCATCTACGCAAAAAACCTATAGCGTGGCTTGGAGACGATGGCTTGAATGGTGTGCGAGTTCTAATATAGAACCAAGTAGTCCCACTGGTTCTGATCTAGCGAAATATTTGGCAGATTTACATATATCTCAGCAGCTGTCATACAGTACGATTTTATTACATAAATCCGTGGTTTCTACTCTCTGCCATCCGGAAAAAAACTGGGATATTGAGTTCTCACGTATTAGTTAAGCAGATATTGAAATCAATAGCGTTAAAAAAACCTGTGTTACATAAACCTCCTATTTGGGACCTCAATGTTTTAGCAGATTATATGGGAAAATACACTGTTGATTTTAGAAGTGTTTTTCAAACATGTAGACATACGGCAGCGTTGCTAGTTATGTGTTCAGGGCGAAGAATTCACGATCTAACTCTGCTGAAAGTTGATTCTGATCACTGTGTTATATCAAATGATTCAATAATTCTTTGGCCCAGTTTCGGTTCAAAGACCGATTCCCATGATTACAGACAATCGGGATGGAAATTAAAATCTAACACTGCGAATAAAAATCTTGATCCAGTTTTTTGGCTTAATCATACAATTTCCTTACTAGCTGAAAAGCGTAGAGACACGAAATGTTATAATCTGTTTCTTAATATAAGAGGCGATGTGAAACCTGCATCTCGCACTGTTATAGCGGGTTGGATAAAAACATTATTAGTGGCAGCTGGAATATCAGCTACCCCGGGAAGCATACGTTCAGCTGTAGCATCACGAAATTGGGTAGATAACTATGCTATGGATGATATACTCTCCAGGGGTAACTGGCGTTCGGCTAATACTTTTTGTAAGTTTTATAGGCGTCAAGTTAATTCTGCCCGTCCTGGTACTAGTGTGCCTGTGTTGTTTAATCCTGTTGATTAATTTCAGAGTAAATAAGAATTGTTTACTTAACTATCTCGCAGTTTTAAGATTATAATGCGTTGCGGTACATAATCTGGATCTCTCTCTTTAAAAGAGATTTACCTTTGTAGTCATCTGATTCTGTTAAATAAAACAAAATTGATAAAATTACATAATATTATTATTTTTTCCATTTCACATTTTATTTGGATCACATTGGCGTCTGTCCTCTTTTCAAGGTCACCAGGCGATAACAAACACGTCTCAATTAATTCGTAAGCTTCGTATAACGGTCAAGTCAAATTAATGAAAGCGTTTATACGGTACGGGCCGAGCCGCGCTCCTACAAGACATTCGTGGCACACCGACTCGCAGAAATAGAAGACAACACTAAGAAAGACGACTGGAGGTGGGTGCCGACCGCACACAACGTTGCCGACGACGCCACCCGAGCGACGCCAGCGGACTTCGACTCGAACCACAGGTGGTTCAACGGCCCCTCGTTTCTATACTCACCCGAAGCGAGTTGGCCCCGAGAGCACATTGTCGAAGTTGCCGCCACCGGCGAAGAAAAAGAAGTCTGCGCTGCAGCCACCTGCCCTCGGGAGCCAGAGCATCCGCACCTACCCCAGTTCGAGCGCTTCTCCAAATGGACCCGTTTGTTGAGAGCGACAGCACGAGTACTGCAGTTCGTCGACCTACTCCGACACAGGCCTCCCCTCGAAGCGCCTCCGGCCACCGAAACAGTAGCGGCGGCGAAAAGAAAACGGACCCGCGCCAACAACGAACGAGATCAAGCCTGGAACAAGCGAATGAACAAAACGTGCACGAGAGCGCCCGTCGGCTCGGCGCCCCCCGGCGCAACACCTCCACAGAGAAAATTTGTAACGCTAGAGGCGCCGTACCTACTCGCCGCCGAACAATTATTAATTCGTGCCGCACAAGAAGACTCCTATGCCCGAGAGAGACAACGCATACAGGAGGGCCGCACGCCAGACAAGGAGGACCGACTAGCAAAGCTGAGTGTGTACATAGACGAAAAACACATACTACGACTGCGAGGCAGGATCGAGGCGGCCGACGACTTCTACGAAGAAACAGTGCGACCAATAATACTACATGGGAAACATTATTACACAAAATTATATGTTTCGCACGTACACGAGAAGCTACATCTCGGCGGCACGGAAATAGTGGTCAACGAGCTCCGTCAGCGATTATACATAACGAAGATTCGCCCGACGGTCAAAGAAGCCATCGCCCGGTGCCCAAGCTGCAGACTGAAGAAGGCGAAGCCGGCGCAGCCCTCCACCGGAGACCTACCAGCGGCGCGCCTGGCGCACCACGCACGCCCCTATACCTACACGGGCCTAGACTACTATGGGCCACTGGAGGTCACCGTGGGCCGACACCGTGAAAAGAGATACATCGCGCTGTTCACCTGCATGACTTCAAGGGCAATACATCTCGAAGTGGTGACCTCGCTCAGCACCGACTCTGCCATCAACGCACTGCGCCGTTTCATTGCACGGCGCGGGTGCCCCACAGAACTATGGAGTGACAACGCGACAGCCTTCCGGGGTTCCTGCCGCGAGCTGGCGGAGGCAATGAAGGACGCCGCTCACGCCCGCCGCATCAACTGGCGCTTCCTGCCCCCCTCTGCCCCTTTCATGGCAGGGGCGTGGGAGCGTATGGTCCGCACCGTGAAGGAGGCGATGAAGGCCACGCTGCACGAGAAACACCCCAGCGACGAGACACTGCAAACGCTGCTGGCGGAAGCGGAGGCCACAGTGAACTCCCGCCCCCTCACCTACGTGCCCGTGAACCCGGAGGACCCCCCGGCGCTGACACCCAATATGATCCTGCTCGGGCCGGACTGCTACTCACCAGCGCCCGGCACGTTCACCGACAGCGACGCCAACGCCCGTCAACACTGGCGGCGCGCGCAGCAGCTCGCCGACACCTTCTGGCGCCGCTGGGTGCGCGAGTACGCGCCCTTACTCCAACATCGGCGGGAGCCGCACAATAAAGGGACACCCCCGGCCGTCGGTGACGTGGTCATCATCTGCGACTCCAACCTCCCCCGCAACACATGGCCGCGGGGTCGAGTGACGAGGACGTTCCCGGGCAAGGACGGCGTGGTGCGAGTCGTCGACGTGGCCACCAGCAACGGCCACATCCTGCGGCGACCGAACAAGAAGATCGTCGTTCTACCAGTGGATTCGCAAGGCGACGGCGGGAGAAATGTTAACGACGAAAGCGACGTCACTGTTTAAATGATTACTGTAAATATATTGTTAAAATAAATAAATAAATACAGATAATATTTGTAGGACATTAGAGTTAAGGAAAATTAAAAATTTAAAAAACCCCCGACACAAAAAAATGCAAAAAAACCTAAAAAGCCTAAGAACAATTTAAAATTACTAGGTAATTAAATACCACAAATTTTCATCAAAAAAAGGTTGCCTTATAAACCCTATAAAAAGTCAAGAAATAAATTCGAAATGATAACAGCAAGTCTAACTATCCACTTTGGACTTCCCTTATGCCGGAGGCATAAGTGCTAATATTGAACTCCAAGTAGTTACCTTGACCCGCTGTTGACCGTACGTATGAAATCTTTTGATCAAATGTTGTCGCGTCGGGGGACCGCTCTAATTTATAAGCCTAACATTTTGTTTAAGTACATATTATGTAAATTACCTATTAAGTTTATCCTAAGTCCTCAATTTCAAGGTTCATTTAGTAATGTAGCAGTGTACATATTGTGTTTTTATTATTATTACGTAGATTCACTTGAAATTCTTAATACCGTTTATCATTTTCGTTGTAATTTCAATGTAATTTTATTTAGATAGTTAGGTGTTTAATATAGGTAAAGAGCGGTCCCCCGACGCGACAACATTTGATCAAAAGATTTCATACGTACGGTCAACAGCGGGTCAAGGTAACTACTTGGAGTTCAATATTAGCACTTATGCCTCCGGCATAAGGGAAGTCCAAAGTGGATAGTTAGACTTGCTGTTATCTGTATTTAAGTAGGGTCATCATTTGGAATTTATTTCTTGACTTTTTATAGGGTTTATAAGGCAACCTTTTTTTGATGAAAATTTGTGGTATTTAATTACCTAGTAATTTTAAATTGTTCTTAGGCTTTTTAGGTTTTTTTGCATTTTTTTGTGTCGGGGGTTTTTTAAATTTTTAATTTAAGTATTTTTTATTTCATGCTTTTTGTAAGGACTCCTTTGTTTTTTAACTATTCCAGTTTCGTACCTTATTTCAGTCTTCCTTTAATTTTTTAACTTTCGTACAAATAGGTAAGCTACTTCAAAGATAGCTATTTGATTAGGATTATCTTTGATACGAGTAGGTATTTAATGTGTATATGTATATGTGAATCTGCAATTCAAATTACTCGTATTATATATGTAATTATATATGTGCCCTTTCATTTGATACCCATATTGAGGTGACTGAAAAATATTAAGTATTCTGCCATTTTGTTGCGGCGGCCATCTTGGATTAATTTTCATCAAACGTATCTAAGAGTTTTGGTTAGTTACAATTCCATGCCAATATAGCGTACGTTATTCTACTATTTAAACACTTCGATTGAAGACCTTAACCATAGCTTAATTAAAAAAGTAAGTTATTCGTCATGTGGTGATGGCGGCCATCTTGGATTTAAAATTTGTCATAGTTATAGTATTCTACTACTCAAGCCCTTTCATTTGATACCCATATTGAGGTGGTTGTTAAAAAATATATATTCCGCCATTTTGTAGCGGCGGCCATCTTGGATCAATTTTCATCAAACATAGCTAAGAACACTCCCGACTAATTCTCCTTTCAAATAAAAAAAACAAAATCAAAATCGGTTCATCCGTTCGGGAGCTACGATGCCACAGACAGACACACACACAGACAAACAGACAGACAGACAGACACGTCAAACTTATAACACCCCGTCGTTTTTTACGTCGGGGGTTAAAAACCTAGTTAAGCAACTTATGTTTTGTGTTCATATTCTATTCCTATTAGATTTAAGTGTGTTATGAGAATAAAGATATTTTTATTGGTTGTTTTTTGATGTAGCCTGTGCGAACCGAGCTCCGACTGAAGCAACTCGAGGCGCGCAGGCACCTATATTAATACCTCGGTGAGGCGGGGGACCGCGGGCCGGCCAAAATAATACAAAACCCTTATTAGAAAGCCCGCGGTCACCCAAATCATTATGTAAAAAGATATTTAGAGACTTAAGGTATTGAATAAGCATAGATTTAAGACAATAAATGTAAAATAAAACCATTTTAATTAGAAATAAAGCCTAGCGGGGAAGGAGGGGCGAGGAAGGGGGCGGTGTGCGGCGCGGGGTCTGCCCCTATATTACGCTCACCAAATCCTGAGCGATTCCAATCGTCTAACTGTCAAATTAGTATGGAATTTGACAGTTAGACGATTGGAATCGCTCAGGATTTGATGAGCGTAATTAGGCCACTAAGGTAAACAAAAATACTCTCAGGCGGTCCAATAAAAGGCGCGCGCGCGTCATTCAAGCCCTCTTCGCCATCAACCTAATAAGAAAATCTACAGTCCACGCTGCGCCCCGCAATAAGTACACACAAATACGAATTGCGGGGTGCTCTATGTACATCACGTACAATGATGATGATGTATACTCCAAGTACATAAGTTGGAGACCGCAATACTCTAACCTAGATAGTATTTAAGGTTTATCTTAGTTCGTACGGTTGTGCCCTTAAGTCGAATTTGGCTCAGTAACCAGGAACAGATATTTTCATTCAAACGCTCCATTTTTATTCAACATATCTTTGTAACAAAATTACTCATAAATATTTTTTGTATTTTTAAACAATATAGTTTTAATACGTGTATTATTTTATTTTCATAAAAAAAATTGTTTTTCTTTAAACAAAAATGAATGGCCACTACAAAGTAGGGCTGCACAGACTTCGTTTTTCTCGGAAGAACAATAACCGACTTGTTCGATGAAAATTTATAGGTTTGTTTTCCAAATGAGAGCGTATAAATCGTTTTCTTAAATACTGAAACATGCCCAGATATTTCACAGCTAATCGCGAACAGGGTTTGACGGGATAATGAAACTTGCTGCTAATTTCAACGAAAGCTATCTTCTTAAGGGATCTTATTCGGAGAAGGTAACAAAGTTCGACCGAAGTTGTACAAATTATGGAGACTGACTTAAAGGGTTATGCTATAACTTACACAAGTAGGTACAATGTGCGGGCTTCAGTTCAACTACACTGAGCGAGCAAAAATGAGGACCTCACCTAAACTTAGACTATCACGTATACTTGTGTATTTGTAGGAGCAAAATCGCTAACGCTGAAGAAAAACATCGTGAGGATAAGTTTATCTGGTGTATGAGCTCTTGCGGATAAATTTAAAACAAATTATGAAATAATATAAAATTATCGATTGACGAAACAAAAATATCGAGCGAATGTAGTTGGAAGGGAAGCGAAAGTGATGATTTTTCAACCTCAGCCCCTCTACTCTATTACGCTATTGTGTTCAAATTGCGTCATAATTAAACGCAATAAGTCAGATATAACGACTTAGTAAACGTTTTTGTTGTAAGAAATGGCATTTAACTTATTGAAACTTCAGAGCGCATGGGAAACTGAAAGCATTTTTTGGCTTAACTAATAAATAAATGCGCTCAATTGTAACGCAAGTTGGCTAAATTAGCGTCGAGAGTAGAGGGACAGTTGGCCCGTTGCCAACACCATTCTTATGACACCGCGTATTTCAAAATTGGTCCAGTCGCATGGCCTCTGCTTGGTCATAAAGGAACACAGGTACAGAAATCAGAAATCAATTTTTATCTCAACGTAAACTTTTACCTACATTCTGTTTGCTGAATGTCAATGTAGGTACTATGTTACTATGTTACAGTAAAACATGCCCTCGTAAAACAATAACCCTCATTTGCTTTCGCAGTCGGCTAGCAAATAACCTATTGTATAATCCTAGCCAAGAGCACCGCCGCCTTGCAAATTGGGAACTTGCACTAAAAATGTTTAATATAATCAGAGGCCCTGCTAAAATATAAATAAACCTGTTAATTACTTTTCTCTCCGACTAATATTTTTTCATATTTTGACCTGTCAAAAAGTCAGTATAGGTACTCGCGTGGTACAAAAACGCGCAATGCAAATCGGCCTCAAACTATGACGTCACAACTAACGCCTCATAATCACGAAAAATTATGTTTTTATACGTCTACATCCTCATAAGAAAACGTTTAGAATTCAATAAAAAAAGTAAACCTTATAATTTTTTGTTAATTTTTTTTATATTGTTATAGTGACTTTATTCTTTTTGTGGTCCCGAAACCCTAAAAGAAATATTTTTATTCTTTATTTTTGAATTTTTCTAAGTTTGGATATGTCTTCTATGGTATAATATAAAAGCAACGTCGTCGCTCTAATGTGAGTGAGACGCAAGTTCCCCATAAAAAAACTAATATTTCTCCTTTTCATGCGCACTCTTGGAAGAAAACCAATTTGGCGAGTCAACGTCGTGAGAACAATGAACACTAATGGCCGTTTTCACATTAGACGACAATGGTAGCTGCTCGATATTGTTGCACTAGTATTTATTTAACTTTTATTCCTTCATCAACAATGGCCCAGACATAAAAAACTGTAATATAAAATAAAAAACGACTGCTTACAATTAACTACTAAGCGGGCGGAACCAACCTCGGTATCTGGCAGTGAGATACATTGTTGAATTCGGGTCCCGCCTGCTCAGCATCATCCAATTCAATAATGCAGCCTGTAATATACGGCCTTCTCAGAGAGAGAGACAGAGTATGGGCTTAATCAACACGCATACTCATCGCGGATTAGCAATTTCAAGGGCTAAGGCATGTGAACGCCTCAGACACTCAGGTTTCTTCACGATATCCAATCCAATGTCAACCATGAAACATGAAACCAAATATGAAACTATACCAGTCCGATGATGTCGTATCGTTACGGTTACCGTTTATCGTTCAGTGTGAATCCGGCCAATAGTGCAAGAACTACAAAGCGCCAGAGTAGTCAATACGCTGAACCACGGAAGGCTTCTACTCGAGATCTTGACTTGAGTACGAAAGTTGCTTTCCAAGAAGCTAGTAACGTACATAGCACAAATACCTATCTACATTACAACAGGGGGGCTAGTCTCTTAAATGCATAATTGTTCAATAGAGTGATATTAGACCGGAAATGATTATTTCATTGACACTATAGGTAATCTACTAACCAATCTCATTCCAATGGTATGACCCGCGCAACTTAAGTCGCCGCCTTGCGCGATTCGATCCTCTTCGCGAGAGATGCCTATCTAATTTGCGCGGGTTATACCATTGAAATGACATTGTATTGCTATTGCTTAGTAGACTACGAAATAGAGGCAAATATCTATTACTGTCGTACTAGTATTCATTAGACTCTAGGCTCTGGGCTTAGATTCTGTTAATGCATTGTTAGATCGATTTCATTTTATTACCTCTTCAAGTCAATGCGTGCACATGTCCCAAAGTCAATGGAATCAAAAAACGTGTCACGTGACCTGACCATGAATCTCCGTGGCCTTCTTCTACTCCTTTTTACTGTCATAAAACTTGTTGTGACATGGCTAGTGGCCCAGCATTTCTCTTGTTCTACATTCAATCATCCTGAGCATTGATCTTCTATAGTTTACTCTCACTAAAATGAACATAAAATGTGTCATTTGTCAACCTTTCCGTCCAGCTTATTGTCTCCATTCCATTCAGCAACATATTTTGAATGCTTTCAGCCTATACCTCGGTATTCTGTATTCTCATCTATGTTCCGACCATGTTCTACCCAGAATCATATTTTGATACAGCAACCCATATTTCTTCTTTACCTTAACGTATCGGTAACAAATTATTTAATTTTTAATCACTTGGCTACAATGGCCCACATATGAAACTCATCTTAAAAACTAACAATAAAAAACAAAGAAAATCTTATTTTCTACCGCACAATAATACAATAATAATACCTACAATACCTATTAGACTTTATTGGCTCAGAACTTGGTCACGCGCGCTCCATCATCTTTGGCCTCCAGCAAGTCTTATTGAGTGAATGTGGATGGGCACAAGGGATTCACAGAGGTGCTCCATAGTCTTAGGGGAGACTCCGCAACAGCAGTGGTTTCGCTTTTCCCTACCCTTATAAGCAAATTAGTATGAGCTTCCGAGTAGACATCATTTCAGCATTTCAGTTCAAATGAACGAGTGAATGAACGATATCGACCTCATTCAGCAGTCAATTGAGGATGCCATCCCAGGGCGCAGAGTTGATTGTTTGACGCGCCACAATGGGTGTATGTTAACTCTTCACATTGTGTGTTTAATTCACACACAAAATCAACTTTTGGCTTTGTTACTGAAATGCTCTGTTGACGAGGCTTAATAATCATCGATTTCGTTGACCGTTGTAAACAGGAGTAGGTAAAAAGTATTTCTTTTGGAAATTACCGTCTGACTTTTATTTAACAATGTTGTCGCATCATTTTCACAGACACAAATCTGCCTTAATACACGGGGACTCTTTTATTTTTTGACTCTTCTAACAAAAATTCAAGTAAATAATTCCGGAATTAGGCTAATGATGTGTAGTGATTCCGAAAGTTTTACTACAAAGATTAACACACGAGCTTTAGTATTAGTCAGATTCTTAAGTTACCGCTGTACATTTTAAATATTGGTTCTCCTTTCCCATTTAGCATAAAATTATAACCTATCCATCTGCTTACTACTGTAACAATCATTCCTTTCCCAATCACCATGTTAAATTGGCTCTTAAATTTGGGCCAGTAAAGGCTCCAATCAACGGTTAGCACTCTTCTATTCATTCACTCATTATGGTAGTTAAGTAAGTATTCTATATACCAGATGAGAATGCCATGAATCCTATAGAAAATAAAATTTTGTTAACACACTAGAGAGCTGTTTTTGAACTTAGAATTTCTCTAAATAATTTTTTTAACATCATCGTATAGTTCTTTTTTGAGGAATCGGAAAACACAGATCGGGTCTAATTTTTTTACTTTGTAAAATTCTTAATTAAGAAATTGGTGGTATGAAAGTATACACAGATGCTACAGAAATTAAGGATGAGTGATCTAAGCCAGTATTCCGCAGTTTTTTTATGTTCAAATGACCTAATAAATTCAAATAAGAAAATTTCAGTGATAGGTATTACCATAAATTAATAATATTATTTCGTTCCGTGTGGCACCGGATTAAGAATAGCGTCACTCGATTTCCTCCCGTGGATGTCGTAGAAGGCGACTAAGGAAATAAATTACCAGGAGACGAGCAGCAGCGTCTTCCTGAGATTCCAACCGAATACTGCGATCGCCAGCCCGCCTGCCAAGCGTGGCAAAACCCCTCATGGTTACGAAAACCACGAGGGAGGTCTATGTCCTGCAGTGGGCGTCAAAGGGCTGATGATGAATAATATTATTTTACATAAAATGAATGATTTATTTGTAATCTCTATAAAAAAGTACAGGAGCCAGTTAGCGCAACCAATGAAAAAAAAAACATTTCTTTTACAAGCCTTCTTTGAGAAAGAGTGTCACCCAGAAATCTCAGGATCTTGCCATCTTTAGAACCTATACTCCAAAAACCTTGGGACAAGAACATGGTACTAGAACGTGATGCATTTCCACGAAAAACGGCCGTTTTTCGCAAAAACTTGTAATTTTTCCGATGAACACCTACTTATTGTTTACAATACACCGTGTGCCGCGGTACACACTTTCGGGAGCACTTATCTGAGCCACGCAGATGTAAATAGACATTTTGACATTACAAATTTTGCATGGAGTGAAGATTGAATACACAAAACTTTCTTATTAACTTTACTAACTTAAACTCAATTTTTTACTATTTCCACCAAATGGCAGGTTTCCTATGTTTACAACCAGAGAAGTCTCACCTGGTATAGGGTATAAGTACTTTGTTTAAATTTCCAATGCAGTACTATTTCCACCAAATGGCAGGTTTCCTATGTTTACAACCAGAGAAGTCTCACCTGGTATAGGGTATAAGTACTTTGTTTAAATTTCCAATGCAGTGCAATGTTTGCACCTTGAAACCATTGAAACTTTTTTTAACTATCATGCAGGTGTTAAGTTCAGCATCCTCACGGTAACCACTGCTCTATAAATGGGTAACTCAGTTGATTGAGAAACAGTGAAAAACTGGCGAATCTGGAACCTGTTCGCATCATCAAGCAGTGAAAAGTAGTCTAACTAATTAATTGCTATGAAGCAAGAGATAGCAGTAGCTGCAGACCATTATGCTGGGCAAGGCAGAAGGAAAGAGAAGGCTCTAAAGAAGAAGGATAGGTATCATGTATCTAAAGACAGCTCTCGCCTCTTTATCTAGCGGCCATGGATGTAAGCTTCATAGCGCCGATGTCACGTTAATAATGTCAATGTTAAACGTTTCTTATTGATTTCTATAGAAGGCGCTGCTTTCAATGTACCTAATCTGTCTTGTCTATGGTCTGTATCTTTCTCTTTGCTAAAAAATGACTGACGAATAAACTTGTGCTACAGAAGTTAAATCCTCTCTAAATTATTACAATACATCCCTGGACTCCGGAAGCGCTTTCGCCAAAATCATGGTTGTACAAAGAGAGGACCAGTGTTAAAACCGCGGAAGAGTTGTTCAGAGCTGCACTGAACAGAGAGCGTTGTAAAGAACTGACTGCCAACCTTCAGTGGTAAAGAGGCACTTTGAAAAGAAGAAAGCAAAAATGTACAAATGGAGCATTAAAAATTAGTATTTTTCTTAGAAAATTAAGAAATTCTCTTGCTTATACAATGTTATTTATTCAGTTGTCACACATATGTATGCAAGTTGCGATAAGAGCGTCGAAGATTTTGCCTCGAATGTCGCTGAGTGGGGAGTCAATTGAACATTTTTTACTCATCGCCCGCTTAACTACTTTATGACCTTTGTAGCTTTGAAGCATTCAAGCGTATGAGGATTGATTGATCTTAGATTGAATTAAATGGCTCTGACTTTCTATGAATAGGAACTATTGTACCCTCTCTCTTACAATTTTTTGTGGTGAGATCTGGTTAGCACTTAAATCGATGTGAACTAAAATTCCTTCGGTGGAAGCTAAGGTGCGCCACTGATGTACCAGTAGTCAATATCAGGCAGTATCAGTCAGTCTGTCACCAGGCTGTATCTCATGAACCGTAACAGCTAGGCAGTTGAAATTTTCACAGATATTGTATTTCGGTTGTCGCTATAACAACAAATACTAAAAACAGAAAAAAATAAATATTTAAGGGGGGCTCCCATACAAAAAACTTTGTCTAAAGACAGCGCTCGCCATCTAGGGGCCATTTATGTAACATTCACAGCTCCCATATCATGTCGTTAAATCTCAATGTTAAACGCTTCTTGTTGGTTTCTATAGATGGCGTTGTTCTCAAATTCGATCTTTGTCTAATGTTTTATAGATAATGGTACGGAACCCTTCGTGCGCGAGCCCGACTCGCACTTGGCCGGTTTTTTACAGATAGTTTTTGCAAAAAGTGTCAGATAAATCTCTTAATCATGTTAATCGTGATTTTTCGGAACCACGACCGAGAGCCTACGAGTAGTTTGACAACGTCAAAGTGGTTAGTTTCACTATTAATAGACAAGAATATTGTTAATAGATTATGTGGAGAGAAAGCTAAAAAAGAAACTCCACATTTATTTTTTTCAGAAAAAAATTAACTTATATATGTAGATTCTCAACAATACGGTCTTTCAAGGCACTAACCGCCACTTGACCTAAAGAACTCCTATTTGGGAAGCTTGCCTTTATCATCTCTTGCTTACCTTGCTCCTAATACGCTGCATAGTTAACCACAGGCTTTGGTTAGAACCTCACTATTATTATAAACGTGCAAATGTATGTATATATTATGTTGTATTTTTGGGGTTCCGTACCTATTGAGGAAAAAACGGAACCTTTCTAGGTTCACTGTTTTGTCCGTCCGTTCGTCTGTCAAGGGCCTGTTTCTCAGGAAAGGATAGATATCAGTGTCAAATACCAAGGCTTACAAGGTGTGCAGAATTCAAGCTTCGAAATCAATTTAACCAGAATTATGAACGTGGTTCACAGCCTTTGCATTCTTACCTACCTTGTTGCAAAATCGCCCTTAACGAAACTGATTTGAGTGCACGTATGTATAGGTTCATGGGCTGTCGACTGTACGTAAAGAATACGTCAGATTTTAACACATGAAATTTTAAAACGTAAAGTGAACAACACAGGCTCTATCCAGTGTGGTGACCACTGCCTCTAGCTCTAAAATATAAAGGATTACCTTAGATGGCGAGTAATTCAAAGGACGGACAACATAGTACGGCTTACCTTCGGTTTCTCGTACACTGACAAGCTGTCAATCTACTATTAACAGCTGTCAGTGGGTTTTTTTGTATGCACTTTGGTCAATTGACATCTGTTAACAGTAGATTAACAGCGTGTTAGTGTACGAGAAACCGGGGGTTAGTACGGCGCAGTCAAGACTAGTTTAAAATCAAAATGAAAAACGAATCGATAAATCGACTCGCTTTTACGGCCATGTTTATTAGGAGACAAGGTGTCTAACGTCTATAACGTAATAACGTCTTAACTCTGTTAGTATGACCATTTTTATTAAATAAAACTTTGATACTTTTCTTTAAATCAACGTGCAAGTGGAACAAAGGCCCTTCGGGACACAGGCGTGAGTTTATATACAGTAATGTGCGTTTCTACGACTGTAAACAGCAGGCAAAGTCTGAGTTAGAGCATCATCATTACTCGACAGACGCGCATCTCCGGAGCACTTCCATCCAAATTGCGTCGAGTTTATGTGGAGCTCAGTACTGTAGGATGTAATTATCACGCGTGGCGTCATCTGTGTGGCGGTGAGAGATGAATCAAGCGGGGAATTATTGTTGGATTTTCTTTCAGAAGGTCAGAGTTTATTAAGAGATAAACGGCTAGAGAGCCTTTTACAAATCCTGGCCAACAATAGCACAGTACAAAATATAAAGACAATAGTAGTGTGGGCTCACTTATAATAATAATAACTACAACCATTGAATTTTAAAACACAATCCCTTGTCCTGCTCCCAAACTAGGATACCCTACCCTGTGCTATCGTCAGTGGCGTAACAGGGTGGCAGGGCTGGCAAAATGTCACAGGCCCCCGACCCGACGAGAGTTCCGGTCCGAAATACCGTGAATTCAAAAATAACCTAACCTTTTTAACAAAATTTAGTAAAAACTAGCTTTTGCCCGCGACCTAGTCCGCGTAAATGACGAAACTTGTGTGGAAATCACAGGAAATATTCCTCGAGTATCATAATTCCTTAAAAAATTTCACTCTTAAAGAGGGATTGTAAATTCGTATGAAATCATCATTTCATCAAAAAATGCTTGTCTATTTAATAAAACACCAAGCAATTTTTACGAACAATAAGACTAGGTAAGTCTAGAAGATCTTGAACTAAAAAAAGATTCGTATAAATTAAACACCACGACAAAGGTTTTGACAGTTAGACGTCAGTTTCTCGCTTATGAAGTGAGAAATAAGAAAATTATTGTTAAATTATTATGTTATGAATAGGAAAATAGTTTATGAATAGGATTATTGTAAAATTAAGAACATCACTTATTTAGGCTTTTCGGAAATTCATCTAAAGCGGCTGGATGAGGAGGGCCAACGACAAGAATAAGTGGCATGCCTTGGAAAGTCCTGTGTCTATCAGTGGATGAATTGGTCACTCTCCTTCTCTCTTATGTATGTTTTTAAAAAACCCGACGAGTTGATGAAATATCAATTTTATTCAAGTTTAATTTGTACTCATCATCATCAGCCATTTGACGCCCACTGCAGGAAATAGGCCTCCTTCGTGGTTTTAATAACACGAAGGGTTTTGCCATAATCGCCACGCTTGGCAGGCGGGTTGGCGATCGCAGTATGCGGTTGGATTCTCAGGGCTGCTGCCCGTCTCCTGGTATTTGATTTCCTTTGATTTAATTTGTACTCAGTTTACTAAAAACTTTACTTTCCCTAGAAACTTCGGCATCATTGTTCAACGTCTTAAGTTTTGAATTTTGCAAATTCATGAAATACTTGTACGCGCTGGTCGGTGTTGGCGTAGATACTAAAGACGGAGACTAATTATATTTATGTACAAAAGAAACCTTTTAGCGAAACCGACAGGATTGTTTCACAGGAATCCCACCGTTAACGCTCATTGCCATGACTACGTGCGCGCGCGCTGCGTCCGGTATCCGTGGCATGGGCGGTGGAGAGGTCGCCACATCTTGTTTCATCAATTGTGCTGAAGTATCGAGAAAATCCGTCTAGCATATATTTTATATTTATATTTCGCGTAAAATAATACTCGACAACTATTTGGTGACATTACTAAAGCCGTCAGAAGAATTGGACGAGATTGGAAAGGGACCGAGAGGATTGGCGTTTTATGCCCAGCATTAGGCTCCATTGATAGGCTGGATAAAAAAAAAAACTTTGGCCTTTGCATCTAAGTAATGAGATGATTTATACAGCGTACAATGGCACGTTCACTCACACTGGTTTTGGTGGAGCCGACCAAGCCGCGGGTTTCCCGCTGGATGGGCTAGATAAAATAAAACTAGAGAGTAAATATCAGTTATCAAAATATTGAATGTAGTAGGAGAAAAATGTTATTAATTAAGTAGTTACACTTTTTAGTAATGGGAACTAATTAAATGGTCAGTAAAAATTTATACTTGATCGGCAAAAAAGACATTGATCTGCCGACCCATTATTTGACTTATCAGAACGAGCATCATCAGTCAGTGATTATTTTGCTCAGAATAAATGAATGAGCTGTTACATTATGATGAGCAAATAAATAAAATGGTCAGCGAATTAATGAAACGCGAAAAAACATATGTCTGTACGAAACGTACCTACTCAAATGGAGTTGAGTTTTCACAGTTTGGTACCGGAAGTCGGTATCTTCACACTGTGTTTTAGCCTTGGGTAACTCAGGAGCCAGATATGAGAGGACACACATCTCCCTTGCCGTCAACTGTGTCCCAGTTATATCCCAGAGATGTCAACTATATCTGGCTCCCTCACTATACTCTCAACTCAGTACGGTAGACATCTAGCTCCTGCTGCTTTATCCAGCTCACAACAAGTGCGCGAGAGCGAGACCGAGATCGGCTGAAAACGGATGCGTTCGGCCGCATTTCTCGTCGCAGTAATAAACGAGAGACGAGAAAGGGTCACCAGACTCCTACAAATGTATTGACTTGGTGATCTTTTTGATCGCTATTGGTACGGATGGCTTGTTCGGTCAACATCGGGCATTTGGTCCCAGTACTCGTACTAAAAAGATGAACGGTAAAGACGATAATCATATATGCTTGTCACGCTTTCATTGGGTTCAAAGATATTTATTTCTCATAAAGAACTTACAGTTCACTTAATTAATGAGAAAACCTATAGAAAGTGTCAAAAGTTAATTAATAGATATACATTTTGATTCTGGTTTGAACTCCTCTTATTGGAATAGACTGATAGTATAAAAAAGAGCGCGTCGGCTGGATAAAGTAGGAAACAGATAAACTAGACTCACGAGCACTCACCACTTGTGTCTTACGGCTCTTGAATCCAAACACACTCACTCGGTTGTATGTCGTATGAGCTAGGATACAAGTGGTGAGCCAGATATGATACAGATATAGTGTGTCCCGGTGAGCTAAGATATGGGATATAACAACTCCCTCTAAGGACACACTTTGCGCAAGTCTACTGTGTTTGCCTGATCTGATATAGACTGAACTAAAGGCTCCGATACGGCATCCGTGGATTGGCGATTTCAAACTTCAAATGCCTCTAACTGGGATTTCTTTACATTGCTGACAAACGCGGGCATATTCAAGAAACACTTGAAATGCTTTATTTTTATTTATGAGTGTAAATTACGTGACGACGTCAACGTTGATTGAGTAAATGACAGCGTAACTTATGATTGGTTTTATATAAAAGTGTCAAACCATTGACTTCATGATGTATTACCCATCTAAATATCTAAGAACCACGCAAGATGGCGGTCTGAGGGTAGGAGTTGCATAGATATTTTGCCGGGTAATACTGAACTCGCTCCGACTGGTAACACAATTGGCAAGCCCCGCCCGCTTTCCCACAATCGAACGTGGGGTAATTTTTTTAGCGTTAATTAGACAACTACGTTTTTAACTATCACTGAGTGTAGCCCAGTAAACAATGGCTAGAATATCTTGCTATATTCTAGCCATTAACTTTACTACGAAATAGAAATAAAACCGGAAACACGTTCACGGAAGCAACTACCAAAAAGATACGATTCGGAACAGATATATGGCCAAGTCTTAGGACAAACTTGTGTCGCGTATTATGCGGGCGATCTCTGACTTAATTTCAGGGATTCAACTAAAATGTCAATAAATTTGAAATATCTACTTTCTTCTAGCATAGGTGCACAGCAGGTCGACAGCAGCTCGACTTTCACGTGGTACTGTCTATTCAGTTCCTCTATAAGCTATCTTACAACAAAAAAAAAAATTGTTGACCGGCTATTGACGAGTCGACAACACATCAACCTAAACGCGCATGCGCTCTAATCGGTTACGTTATGGCCATAGAAATTAGGTTGACGGCCATGGGTTCTAAAAAATACTATTAACATGATTGAGAGATTGTACAGACACTTAGCAAAATCGATCGGTAAAAAAAGATATGATTATTTTCCCCTAGGTGGCGCGGTGTTACTCTATGGAGCCGCTTAACCTCATGCTACAAGTATCGCAACGGTTTATGAGCGCTGTCCTTGAATGCGCGGTGGCTATTTTGTGTCTTTTCTCGCGATTTTGAACTTTGTGCGTAAGCAATAACTTGCGCGAACATCTTCGCCACTTTTGGCGAGCGTTCATAATTCGTTGCGCGACCTGTACGCTTAATTGTAAAGTGGTGGTTTTAGGGGCTCCATCGAGTACACTAGCGCCAGTAGTACTTTATACTCTAAGGTTATGGCTAAATTTGCAACTAAAATGTAAAGGTACAATATAGTCGACTGTACCTTCAATACGTAATACTTAAAGGTGCAGCAGGTCATACGATGCCATAGATTACACTGAATTTCAAAAGATGTAAGTTCCGATACTTGCCATCAATGTAACTATTACGATCGTCACTTGGCAGAAGGTAGTGAATTTGCACCGACTACCCGTGTCTATTTCTCCTTCGGCAAATCTCCGATATGAGGTTGCCTGGAAGAAATTGCTATTAGCAATAAGGCCGCCAATTGTATCTTTTCTTTTGTCATTGCTGTTTCTGTAACATTTTTTTCCGGTATACAATAAAGAATATTCTTATCTTATCTTATTTACATAAGCAGCCTATATACGTCCCACTGTAGGGCACAGGCCTTCTCTCAGGGAGAGAGTATGGGCTTAATCACCACGCGTGCCCACCGCGGATTGGCGATTTCAAGCGCTGAGGTATGTGAATATCTCAGACACTCAGGTTTCCTCACGATGTTTTCCTTCACCTTTAGCGAGTGTTATTGCTACTATAACTTCACAATTTATTTATTTTATGTACTACTTCTTGGTGCCCCATTTATAGGGCATAGTAAAATTACCCAGATTGTACAAATTTATATTTTTACAACGCTTTCAACTCGTGCGTGACGCGTTCAAAATAAACTTGTGCAACTCTGTTTCAAACTCCGAACGTCTTTGTATTTCCTTAGGGTGGTACATATGTCACAAAGGTTTAGCCTGACAGAAATACAAGAGAGCTTTTAAAAATACATTGTGTAAATCAGTATTAGTCGTCCCGACGAGTCAACACGTGTTCAACTTTATGACGCTTCCAAAAACGATTTAAAACTTAGTCGCTTTTTAATGTCCCGTTTATATCGCCCACTGTGCGTGGCAACTTTACGCCATCTATTTTAAAACACCCTTTTATTGCAGTTTCTATTTAAACTTTAGCATTAACAGATGTTTATTTTCGTTGTTACAGAATTCCTGAGGCCCACACAAGCTCATCGAAATGGGAAGTACGAGCAAAATGCGGATAGCTCTCCTTATAAGCATAATTTTAGTATCGAAAGTGACGGGCGACTTCACATCAAACTGTCCGGCAGAATGCAAATGTGTCTGGGCTAGCGGTAATAAGCAGGCGGACTGCTCAAATGCACATTTCCGAGAAATCCCCACAACGCTAAGCACTGATATACAAGACCTAGAATTCGCCGGAAACGACTTGTATGAGATAGCTATATACGCCTTTGAGGACGCTCGGCTGGAAAATCTGAAGAAACTAATTTTAAGAGATTGCAAACTCTTGACCATTCACAAGAATGGCCTCAGCGGTCTGGTTATTATGATCGAGCTCGATTTATCGAAGAATAGCTTGAAAACTCTACACCCAGACACTTTCAAAGAAACAGTTAAAATCAGATGGATATTCCTTAATGACAACCAACTGGAGAAACTAGACGACGGTCTCTTCAACAATCTACCGTTTTTGCAAAAAGTATTTTTGAACAACAACCACATCGTTCAGATAGGAAACAAGGCTTTCATGAACGTCCCGAAATTAAATCATCTTCGGCTGGACGATAACAAGCTTGAGAATTTGAAAACCGATACTTTGGGAGAGCTTTCTTCTCTGTCCACTTTAGATGTTCACGACAATCCTTGGAGATGCGATTGTTATCTACAACCATTTAGAAACTGGGTTATGAGCAAAAAACTGTCTACCGTCCCTATAATCTGCGCCGAACCAGCCAAAGTCAATGGAAAGCAGTGGAAGGAGTTAGACTCTACAGATTTTGCGTGTCGACCTAACATAGTTGTGAAAACTTCGGAAAATAACGTAACTCTAGGTTGTCAAGTCAATGGAAATCCTCTACCAGAAGTCAATTGGGTGTTGAACGCTCAAATAATTGATGGTACTTATAGGTATCAAGGGGAGCTAAAATACTATATAACACAAACCAATTATGAAAATAGCAAATGGCTAAATTTGACCATAATCGACGCAGGTAGCACTGATAATGGTGAATATCTTTGCGTTGCAAAAAATCCAGGTGGACTGGAAGAAAGTATGGTTATCTTACAAATAACACACACACCACCTGGAATGATAATGCCAGTTCTCATCGGCGTCTCTTGTACCGCTGCTATACTGCTCATAATCTTAGTTATTTTGTGCTATTGTTGCTGTAGAAGAAGAGGTAGCGAGAAGAAGAAAGCAGATACGTCAAATGGAGATGCTCTGATAGAGGGGTCCGTTATACCCGAGATGGAAAAGAGTTTGATATCGGCCGTTAACCCTGTGATAAAATTTGTTTTTTTGCCGAGTATAGAAACGACAGAGCACTTGTATGATAAATTGGGATTAAGGACCACGGCTGATGGAAGCTCAGTGCTGTCATTGAATAAAGCAGGATTGGAGCAACAGTTTTCGCCAATGAGGAACCGTCCGCTGCCAGCCACGCCAACGGTTTACCAAAACCCTCACCCGTACTATGCTCCTATTGAAGAGCAGGAACCTATACCTTCACCGGTTCCATCGCAGTACATGCAGAATCCAAGGAGCAATGTAAGTTCCCAACTGTCCGGTTAGTTTTTGACGCCAGCTCATCAAGAACCTATTAGCCCCAGAATGAGTTGGACCGGCCAGAACGCTACTCCACAACCTGAGCCAAGAAAGACTTTGTTCAACGGCATAGACACGGTTAATAGAAATACAAGTGAGGGCCCGTTTCAACCTTCAGATAGTAGCACTTTAAGTCGAAAAGCAAACAAACCAGAGACTGGATCTCTGAGGAGAGCTCCGCGAGGAGAAAATAGCGAATATAGCAACGCGTCCTTGCTATCGTCACCTTCCAAAGATGAGAGTAGAAGAAATGAAAGTGATGTTACACTAAACCAATCAGGCACCTTAGGGAGGAGTGGTAAGATTCCGCCAAGGCCCCCTCCAAAGCCTAAGAAAAAACCAAGCCCTGATGCCAATCAGAATCAACCACTATTTGAAGATGAAGGAGAAGACGGTACAGAAGTTTAACAATGAATTTTAGAACATGGAAGTGACTACCAAAGTGCCAATGTGCGTCAGTGATTGAACTATCAAGTGATAATGTTAGCGAGTGCAATGAACTTATATTTATATAGGCGTCGTAACATAATGTCATTTATTTACTTTGCGGTGCTCGAGTGTACATAGTTATCATGCTAGATTTTTTACAATGACGTGTACAATTAAATCTAATCGGACCATTTCATATTTTTAAGAATTTTAATGTAGAGATTGATTCTCATAGTTTACTTTGGCTCTCGAAATGTACACATTACCAGGTTACATATTTTAACTATTTATTGTTATTTACGACTTTACCATAGACAAATATAATCCTAATTACTATATAGGTTTTAGTTCTGAAGCTTTTCTTGGCCGATATTTTTAGAAGACTGATTTATTCTAAATTTCGACATTCAAAGATTATGTAAATCGACATTCCTCATTTCACTAACCCGTTTTTTTCCAAAACGTTTTCATTCCGATGTCAATTCTCATCGTCTAGGATTTTTTGAAGTTTTAACTGATTGTACTTTTGTCAAAAGACTGATCGAGATTACTAAAATGCTTTGTGATTATTGATTGTAACAATAGTTTTAAAAGCATGTAGTAGTCAATTGTCTGCGTACTATACATTTTCACTGTCTAAAATCATTAACTTCATTGTATTGTTAAGTTAATATCATTTTAGATTTAATAACTTTAATAGGATTATTTATTTGTACCCTATTCACTTTTTGTATGTTTTATAACATTCCTTGCCAAAATTTGAAGAGAAAAAGACATGCTTTTTATGACGTCCAACGTTGTCCTTGACTACATTTCAGAACTTTTTCCGCGTTGAAGTGGAAAATAACGCAAAATATATATAGAAACAAAAAAATTCATTTAAAATAGTTCCTGACAAACATGTTGTTTTTTTTAATAATGGCGCAGTCAATACTAGTTTAAAATCCAAATGAAAAACGAATCGATAAATCGACTCGCTTTTACGGCCATGTTTATTAGGAGACAAGGTGTTTAGGATTATATAACGTCTTAACTCTGTTAGTATGACCATTTTTATTGAATAAAACTTTGATACTTTTCTTTAAATCAACGTGCAAGTGGAACAAAGGCCCTTCGAGACACAAACGTGAGTTTATATAGGTACAGTAATGTAAATCAACGTGCCTTTCTACGGCTGTAAACAGCAGGCAAAGTCTGAGTTAGAGCATCATCATTACTCGACAGACGCGCATCTCCGGAGCACTTCCATCCAAATTGCGTCGAGTTTATGTGGAGCTCAGTACTGTAGGATGTAATTATCACGCGTGGCGTCGTCTGTGTGGCGGTAAGAGATGAATCAAGCGAGGAATTGTTGGATTTTCTTTCAAAAGGTCAGAGTTTATTAAGAGATAAACGGCTAGGGTGCCTTTTACAAATCCTGGCCAACAATAGCACAGTACAAATAAAGACAATAGTAGTGTGGGCTCACTCATAATAATAATAACTACAACCATTGAATTTTAAAACACAATCCCTTGTCCTGCTCCCAAACTAGGATACCCTACCCTGTGCTATCGTCAGTGGCGTAACAGGGTGGCAGGGCTGGCAAAATGTCACAGGCCCCCGACCCGACGAGAGTTCCGGTCCGAAATACCGTGAATTCAAAAATAACCTAACCTTTTTAACCCTTAATAAGGCGCGAGCCAGTAGGCTAGTTAGAGAAAAAGTTGAAATTGATTTAGGGTAAGTTGATACTCTAGAATATGAAAAAATATAAAAAAGGGGGGGTTTTCATGGGGGGAGTAGCTTTTTTTTGGGTGGGAAATAATATCCCTTTGCCCGATTAGGTTTTTGGGTGGGAAATAATATCCCTTTGCCTGATTAGGTTTTGTACTTTTAGCCTCAGTTTCAGTCTTTCCATATACAAGCACTAGCCCGTGGTTTGGTTTACATTTCTTGTAAAATTATTAAAATTTGTGTAAACTAGAAGATTAAAACAATTTAGAATAATAAAAATGTTTTATTACGCTTATAAAACTAGGAAAAAATTAAGGTAAATAAAAAAGCGTGCGACAGAGATAAAAATGTGAAACATTAGAACGAATAAATAGAAGAAATAAACAGGTGAGATGAATAATAAATGCAAGTGCTTGCCACCAACAAAAAAATTGTGTCTGACAACTATTGGCAAAAACAACACCAAATAAATGCAAACGAAGTCGGGTGCAGTAGCTAGTTAGCAATAAAAAAAATCATGAACTTATCGGGCAAGGGGAAATAATTTCCCACCTATAAATTTGCAATTTTTGAGTTTATGGTTTATTACATTGCCTTTGAAAACACACATAAAACACCATCAGAATAGACCTTTTACCAGAGCAATCAAATTGTTCTTACAGGATTTTTTGTAGAACAAAAACTCGTTTTTCTTCGGACTGTCAGAAAAATCACCGCTTTGTTTACTCAAAATTCTCCCACCGACTCTTTGACATAAAAAAAAATAAGTCAAAGGTTGCCAATAAGCAAAAAGTTTTGCCAGGAAAAGAAAAAAAAAGTCCTAATAATCTGTGGTAAGTGGTTCATTCGTTCACTGCAAATGATTTGTAGACAATATTTTACTTTAAAAAAAAACGTCGTGGTGGGAAATAATTTCCCCTTGCCTTATTAAGGGTTAACAAAATTTAGTAAAAACTAGCTTTTAAAAACTAGAAACTTGTGTGGAAATCACAGGAAATATTCCTCGAGTATCATAATACCTTAAAAAATTTCACTCTTAAAGAGGGATTGTAAATTCGTATGAAATCATCATTTCATCAAAAAATGCTTGTCTATTTAATAAAACACCAAGCAATTTTTACGAACAATAAGACTAGGTAAGTCTAGAAGATCTTGAACTAAAAAAAGATTCGTATAAATTAAACACCACGACAAAGGTTTTGACAGTTAGACGTCAGTTTCTCGCTTATGAAGTGAGAAATAAGAAAATTATTGTTAAATTATTATGTTATGAATAGGAAAATAGTTTATGAATAGGATTATTGTAAAATAAATAACATCAGTTATTTCGGCTTTTCGGAAATTCATCTCCTAAAGCGGCTCGATGTGGAGGGTCAAGGACAAGAATGAGTGGCATGCCTTGGAAAGTCCTGTGTCTATCAGTGGATGAATTTGGTCACTCCCCTTCTCTCTTATGTATGTTTTTAAGAAACCCGACGAGTTGATGAAATATCAATTTTATTCAAGTATAATTTGTACTCATCATCATCAGCCATTTGACGCCCACTGCAGGACATAGGCCCCCTTCGTGGTTTTAATAACATGAAGGGTTTTGCCATAATCGCCACGCTTGGCAGGAGGGTTGGCGATCGCAGTATGCGGTTGGATTCTCAGGAAGACGCTGCTGCCCGTCTCCTGGTATTTGATTTCCTTTGATTTAATTTGTAGGTACTCAGTTTACTAAAAACTTTACTTTCCCTAGAAACTTCGGCATCCCTGTTCAACGTCTTAAGTTTTGAATTTTGCAAATTCATGAAATACTTGTGCGCGCTGGTCGGTGTTGGCGTAGATACTAAAGACGGAGACTAATTATATTTATGTACAAAAGAAACCTTTTAGCGAAACCGACAGGATTGTTTCACAGGAATCCCACCGTTGACGCTCATTGCCATGACTACGTGCGCGCGCGCTGCGTCCGGTATCCGTGGCATGGGCGGTGGAGAGGTCGCCACATCTTGTTTCATCAATTGTGCTGAAGTGTTGAGAAAATCCGTCTAGCATATTTTTTATATTTATATTTCGCGTAAAATAATACTCGACAACTATTTGGTGACATTACTAAAGCCTTCAGAAGGAATGGACGAGATTGGAAAGGGACCGAGAGGATTGGCGTGAAGGAACAGTTTTATGCCCAGCATTAGGCTCCATTGATAGGCTGGATAAAAAAAAAAACTTTGGCCTTTGCATCTAAGTAATGAGATGATTTATACAGCGTCCAATGGCACGTTCACTCACACTCGATGGGTGAAGAGACCACTGGTTTTAGATGGAGCCGACCAAGCCGCGGGTTTCCCGCTGGATGGGCTAGATAAAATAAAACTAGAGAGTAGTAAATATCAGTTATCAAAATATTGAATGTAGTAGGAGAAAAATGTTATTACCTATTGTATAAAAAATCAAATATTTCACGATTCGATAGAAAAAAACTCTTTATCTACACTAATGTTGTAACATTCTTCTTATGTTTTCAATACTTGACTTATAATTACTACTGTTATAGCGCAGACAACAAAAAACTCAATTTAAGCAATTTCACATGATGTTATAATATTCACATCGATATCGTAAAATCTCATTATAACATCAATAAAACGCGACCAACTAGATTGCAGGGCCAATCAGGTTGGTCGCGCTTTATTGAAGCTGCGCTCTCATTGGTTAAATTTTAATGGCGGCAAAACCACTGTGATTATACACGTACGCGTGAATTTAATTTAATAAATTTGTTGTTTGATTAATTGCATTAGTGAAGATAAAGTAGTGTATGCAACTGCATATAACACGGGTATTAAAACACTCGTTACTATTATGAAACTCGCTGCGCTCGTTTCATAAACTCACACTCGTGTTTTAATACCCTTCTTTATATGACAGTTGCATAAACTACTATTGTACGTCAGACTGGCAGAAGAGCGCTGTTGTAGGCGTCATATTTATGGGGTCCCGAGCTCCCTACACCTGGCGAATCCAATCACACCTTGAGGCAACTGTAGGTACACAGAGCCACGGCCTTTAAGGCGATATTACACGGCTCAATTTCAGTTCAATATTGCTTTCAATTACATTGCTTCAATTGCATGGAGACATCTAAATACATGTCAATGCTATTGCGCCATTTCATTGAAACCTATGTTTCGAGGAACGTTTTCAATGCAATTGACTCAGTATGGACAATCATTCAATGCGATTGAAAGGTGTAAAGACGGAGAATGAACAATCAGGCAATTTTTTTTTTAAATGGTGTTTAAGTGGCGTGGTAGTCACGCGGCGCAATTTTTGGAATATTTCCAAACATATTATGAGGGTTTGTGTGATAAATCCACAAAATTATGACGTCAGAAACCAGCGTGAGAATGAAAGGTCATAAAAAAAAGACTGAAATATTGACGGTGTCACGGAAGAGCACATAAAATTGAAAATAAAAAGTAAATTAACTATAAGGAACCCTTATAGTTTCGCCATGTCCGTCTGTCTGTCTGTCCGTCCGCGGCCTAGCGCAAAGACCGGTGGTACTAGAAAGCTGTAATTTGGTATGTGTATACATATTTATCACGCCGACAAAGTTAAAGAATAAAATTTTGGAATTTTTTTTTTACTGTTGCTCGCCTAACGTGTAAAGTGGGGACGATTTTTTTTTCTCGTCTACCCCATCATGTGGGACATCGTCCATTTTTTTATTTACCGTTCCGTTTGCGAAATATTAAGCTTTAAAGTGAAATTTAATACATCCTTTATGGGGCTACGTCCCCCCCCCCCTCTCCTAGCTAAACGGTTGATTATGAAACGTGAAAAAATTCAGCGTAGTAGCACATATAATTAATTTAAAAGAAAAAGTATCACCGCTAAGTAGGCTTAAATAGTTAGCGAGTAATATGCAACCAACTTATAAAAGTAAAATTTCGTACAAAATCCATTGAAAATGACTTCGATGAAGTTGTTAGTTCTGTAAAGCAGATAAAAAATCCTCTTTTTACGGAACCCTACATTGCGCGTGGCCCGACACGCACTGGACCGGTTTTTTAATTTAACCCTTTACCGCATGATATTTTATTTTTCGCCAAAAAAAATGTATGTTATAGGGCATTAAAAATAAAAAAACCCGTTTTTTTTGTTTTTCCATATTTATTATTATATTCGAAAAAAATACAAAAAACCACTTTGGTCCAAATTGTGCACACTATGCAGAAAGGACAGATGTCATATTTGTACCATTATGCAATAAAGGAATTAAAAAAATATTAACTTAGGTGAAACGCGGAGTAACAATTGCCACCATAAAATATTTTTGGATCCATCCTAAAAAAAAGTGAAAAAGGATAAAAGGATGCGAAGAAAACCAGCCAAGTTCAAGGCGAACTCGCGCATTGATGGTTCATAAAAATTATATAGGCAATTCAAATTCAGACAGACGGGGTAGGCATAGTAGTGTATAGTGTATCTTTGGGCACCATATTACTTACGGAACCCTAAAAAGAAGTAAGAAGAAAATGTGTGTGCAACCCAAGGTAATAAAATATTCATTCGCTAGTAAGACTACAGTTTATGCATTTTGGATCATAAATAGACCACACCCGTAAATGCATATTCTGCATGCCGTGTCAGATTAAGACCAGACCGACGCAAGTATGTTCTGCATTTTTGCATGCTGTTCCGAATGAGGTACACACCGAAAAATCAAATTTGTGATGAAATTTACTAGTGAAAAGTTGAAAACTTACCTGTACGTAGTTGTTTACGTATTCATCTGACGAATCAACTACAATATTTGCAAGGAAACGCTGTAAAACTATTTTATTTTTATTTTCCAAGTACGGCAATCGTCACTGGTACAAATTTCGCTCCAAAGTAAACTTTGAGGTTACATAAGTTCCAAACGTTTGACAACAGATGTCGTTGGTAGTATCAAAATGAAGGGGAGTACGGTACGAATTCGGATAAGTATGCTCTGGGGTCACAATATTTAACTTTTTAAAGAGTTTTTGAGCAAAAACCGGTTTGGCTCGCATTAAGACCACGATGCGGTAAAGGGATAATCAACTCTTTTAAATAGTCGCAGATTAGTGACAATACTGCGCGTACCAGTTAGTTGTTGGCGCGACATCGCTAAAATGAATATTGAATGTCATACCTAAATTATTACTGTGTGAGGAGGTAAAGTCATTCAATGTTCAATGCTTTTCAATGGAATTGCTTCTATAAATTTAGGCGATACTATACGGTTCAATCATATTGAAAGCTATATTGAACCGAAATTGAACCGTGTAATATCGCCTTTATCCACTCGTCGGTCGTGACGTGACGTCATAATAATGGTAAAATTATGACGACATTCGATGTCGGACTCACTCTCATTTTGAACGCGGCTGCGAATATAATCGCGACCAATCAATTTTGACCCAATACTATTCGGAGCATTAATTCAGCATTAAATTGGTTCACGTATCCGGTGGGATATGAAAATGTAGCGATTTAAAATGCAGTTTGTTGACGATGCAGCTTTGTTTCGTTTACTTGTACGTCGACAGCTGATCAATCTTTAGGTAGGTACATTTTTATTGCATTTCAGTAAGAATTTAGTATCTACTTATTGAAATTATTTAGACTGTCGAGTTAATTATAGGTAATCAAATTCCTGTAAAAGATGATGTGCCGGGCTAGGAATAAAGGCTGTCTAGGCAACCAGTTTTCCGTTGGTACAGCCGAAAACACATCAACCTTTACATTACATTTTAATTACAAAGTCACCCGTAACGAAACTGAGTACATAGGTACCTACTTAGAGTGCACGGATATAAAGGCTTATATGCTGTCGACTATAGGAACCTAAGGCAAGTCTAGCACTAGCGATATTAATAAAATGTATTCGTAAGTAGATCCTCAACTGGAGAAAAAAACTAGAAAAATAACTTCCACACAACTCAATCACTTGTCCGTGGTCCCAAACTAGGACACCCTGTGCTATGGTAACCACCTGGCAAGGACATTATAAACATGGAAATATACCCAGACCATTTGCACAAATCAATTACAGCGGCCTCCAGTAGGAATCGAATCCACGACCTTTGTGTGGTAGTCAAGCGTGTTAACCGCTAGACGAACGAGGCAGGCAAATAAGACAACGATATTGCCGATGACGGATATGGTTTTTACATCACTGGGTAGCCATCTGCAGTGGAAAAATGGCTGATGGGTTGGATTGAAAGGTAGACAGTCGACAACTCATTAACTCAATTTTAACTCCCTGCCTTTATGGAACTCTACTATTTTTGTTCCATATTTTAGACAGCGCCATCTATTTATCGTATCAAAAACGACGAGAGTGATCTCTCTGCTCGCCAACTATTTAGGGGTATATTATTTTAATCACTCTAGACGTCATGGGACATAAAGTTCACTAGCGCCACAGAGAAAAAAAAAAGAGCCAACAATGAAAAAAATCATATTGGCTTCGTTTATAGATATTTTTTGCAAAAGGTGGCTTACAAATCTCTCCGATCAGTTGCGACCTCAGAACATTTTGTGTTCTGAGGTTGCGACCCAGCGACCACTGATTTTTAGGACTTCGAACAGTTTCTGATGTCTAAAACATTCTTGCTGGTGTGTCTGGTGAAGTAGTGACTGAAGAATCGAGCAAACCACGCAGGTTACATCCATGGTCAATCACAAACAGACAGACAAACCATCTAACATAAAAAATAATTAAAGTACTGACAACATAAACTATTTTAATTAACACTGGCAACACTAAAATTTTACAAAAAAAGTTAAACACAAACATGGTGGATCAGCTGTTTTCAGTGTTCTCCGGTATTTTGTTTTTATAAAACGAAGCCTTGCTATGGTTTCGTAGCCATGTGTGAATTAAAATGGGCTCCATCGCGTCTGTGCTGCAGTGGCATTGCGAGACCTGCGGCCAAATCAACCCGACCGAGAGTGTAAAGTGTCTAAAATGTGGTACGAAAAGAGTTTCAAGTCATGACAATAGGACGAACACCAAGCTTCACTCAGGACCAGATTCTTCACCAGATAACCCGAATACAGTCGAGAACAGCGGAGGAACTACTCCGAAGTCAGAATCTATCGTCATACCAGCCACAGCTCCGTTCAATAGGTGAGGATACTGTTTACTTTCCTGTCATGAATCTTTTCATTGTCGGAATGTCACTTGAGTTATCGATTTTTCTTTTCCCATATTTAGGTTATAACGCTTTTGTATTTCATTATTATGTTGGGCCGTAGGTGGAGTTAATCAGTGTAATTGCCCGACCTTAGTCATTTGGGCAAAGGTTTATGTGAGCTTTTCTTTGGAAATGTATGTTTGGTTAGCCAGGCCAAATGGACAATGAAAGTAAGTGCTTACTAGTAGGTATGTAAGTAGTTGTTGACGGATTCTACATACGTTTATTGCAAGGGTACAACCTTCAGACCTGAAATAGAACTATCCTTGAGTGTGTAACTTTAGTTTTCAGTTAATGGTTGCCAATTCACGAGTAATCACTCATTTGATTGAGCAGTATTTTATTTGTTGGGTAAGTTCTAACAAAGATTTTTTACTACTTATAACCCGAACAATACGAAAATAATAGTTTCCACACAATGCAATCACTTGACCTGGTGCCAAACTAGGATACCCTGGGCTATGGTAACCAGGCAAGGACATGATAAACATGAAAATACACCCAGACTGAGGCCATTTGTACAAATGTACGGCAGACCCCAGTGGGAATCAAACCTACAAACCCCGGTTTTGGTAGCTAAGCGCCTCAATGGCTAGACCATGAGGCAGTCTGAATAATAATTAGAATCTAAAGGATTTGTATCTTTGACCACTTATAGTCTTATTTACAAAAACATGATTCATCTAAAACACTTCTCAGGTGCAGTTTAAATAATTTGATAAGATGTAATCAAATTATTTAATCTCCTTTACCATAGACTATTTGAAGTGTCTCTTAGTAGATTTTTTTTACTGCTTGTAATCCGAAAAATATAATTTGAATCTATTGGATTTGTATCTTTACTTACGTCCACTAGAAGTCCTCTGCTGGAATTAGGCCTTCTCCGTGGTCTCCATTTGAGAACTTTTCGGCCTCATCAGCCATCAGTTTGTGCTATGTGCCCCGCCCACTGCCACTTCTACTTACTAATCCGCTGGGCTATGAACAATGAATAAATTAGTAAAAAAGAAATTTAAGGTTTAACCTGTAGATGTGAGGTCTTAATTTTGAACATGGAAGTGATTAAAAGCCTTCTTAACTTTAAGGCCTTCTGACACGGGACCCTGTTAGATTACTAATTCACTGTCTTTCTGTTTGTCTGGCTGTCTGTCACCAGGCTGTATCTAGTGGTTTCAGATACTGTGGTATCAGGTATCAGGTGGTTGAAATTTTCACAGATGATGTATTTCTATTGCTGCTATAACACAGAATAAAATAAAACAGTTTAAAATACATTTTAAGGGGGGTTCCCATACAACAAAGGTAACTTTTTGCATTTTTTTGCTCGATCTTTGTGTCTAATGTTGTATAGATAATGGTACGAAACCCTTCACAACACAATCACTTGACCTGGCCCCTCAGAACATAAAAATAAGGAGAAGTGCCATATGGGCGTGGCACTGTCGACCAACGTTAGCCCGGTTGGGCTAACCTCGGCGAAACGTTTAAATATGGCCGTCAATCGCCTCGCGCCTGCTATCGCGGTAACATATGTGAAAAATGCCTGATTACCTACAGAAATCGCAGTGATACATGCTATTCAAATAACAGTGCAGTGTCTTTTCACCGGTAAGCCTATTTTACTCACTATATCCATCTTTAAACTACGAAAAATCATAATTATAATAATTTTCCTGTGCCATATGCATTCCAGTACTAAGAACATAAATGAGACGTATTTATATCGTCGGGTTTACTCCACTGCTGTTTTTATGTAGAATTTTCGTGGAGGTTTTCTAACATGGAAAAGCAAGCCCGCAATGGACCGTCTCGCGAAACTGACTATTGTTCTATGCGATGAATTGCGATGTTTCGTGGTACGGCCGCATGTATTTGCCGTGAACTGTCAAAGTCACCAGTAGGTGTCAGCGGGAGTCATAGTGATGGGGTAGTTGCTTTCTTTCCAGGCTGATTAAGTATCGATACTTCGTCGCATTTACACTCGTTCGTCCAGACTTCCAAAATTACTAGAACCAATTATATTGTACGACTAGGTAGCTATTGTCCGCGACTCCGTCCACGTGGACCTCAGTTGCTAAGGAAGCTTCTACTTTAGTGGCTGATTTTGTCGTAATATAAACAGGCTTACTTTTCACCACGTATTTCAAAAAGTTTTTAATAAAGATTTAATTTCAGGTTTCCCAAAGACCCTAATAGGAAAGATAAATTGATTGAAAATACAGGGAGATTGCTTAACTGGCTTCCTCTCAAATCAAATACCGGTTGCTCCATCCATTTTACGGAGAAATGTTTCCAGATGCTAAAGAGTGGAAAAAATATTAACGTGGGCAGGTCCTGCTTTGAAAATACCAGTAATAAGGAGTTCCATAAATGTTGAGGTACCAATATACCTAAAATTACGGCATAATTATATTTTACATGGTGTGGAATATTCGATTGTTACTTTATTCTGATTCTCTATTTCAGGTGACAATGGACGCAACGACGCATAACTCTGCAAAAGAAAGTGTTTCTAAAGAAACAAGTCAGGTGATGTGGTTATGGTGCTAAATAATATTCTTATAATTTTTTATGAGCCTAATCTTATAAATGAAATTCGATTAATTTAAAATAAAGTAAATGAAGTGTTTTCAATAATTTAATAATTTATTTACTATTTTAGATCCGTATTAGAAAGTTTCGGATATTGTTACTGTTGAAACATGCGTTCCTGAAGAAATAACAGGTGACCAGGTAATGTTTTTAATATTTTCATAATTTATTTAATATTTTAGATCCCCTTGGAAGTAAGGGATATTTTTTTGTCGAAAAATGCTGCGAATGTCAAAGCCGCCTGTAAATAATTGTCAGACATAGAGGAATGTCCATTCGATTGAACACATAATTTATCGGTCATATAGCGCCGCCACAGACTAGAAAATCGAAAAATCATATGAACAAAGTTGAAAATATAACATCGAGTTTTCAAAAGTCGTAAAACAAAGTTGATGTAAATGACTTACTTTAATTGACGTGTTTCAGGAATTGTGTTAACTTAAAAATGGCCCTGTATAAATAAAAAACATTAGATTTTTTGCAAATGCATACTTTTTGTATTTTAGATACAGCAACGAGTTGCCGAAGGCCCAGAAACTGGTAGATTTATGTCGATTGAACAAAAAACCTCGAAAAAAAAATCACGCAAAACATTGAACAATGTCAACAAGTGCTAAATAAATATTTACCTTTTAAGGGAACAGTAAAATATTCTCTGCAAGATCTCAGTCGGATGATGATGTTATCTTTTTAATGTAAATGTGTTTCGAAAGTTTCTTTAAGTTTATGTTTCACAAGTTTCTTTTGGCCAGTTTCTGAATTGAGAATTTCGCTAAGTAAATGGTTAACTGTAGTGCTGTCTCTTCGATTTTTTCACAAAAGAGCGTGACAGAACGTTACTTATGTTTTTACTTAGTGAAATTCTCAATTCAGAAACCGGCCCTTTGAGTTCTTACTACCTTAATGTATTTTTCACAAGTTAATAAAAATATTATTTATGTGATATTATTGAGAATGTTTTTTATGTACCCATCACAGTTGTCACCCACCAAGACAATGAAAATTTTAATCCAAGCTCAGAAACATCTACAGTCACTGCTAATTAATTCACGAGTTAAAATAAGTAGTTCTAGATTTTTTAAGGTGTGCGCTATACAAAAACGCGCATAAGGTAAAGGCAAGGCGCAGGCATCTTGCCGCTTCAAACAAAAATTACGCAGGCGATATGTTTTGAAATATATTCAAGCGGCGCGGCACAGCCAACGTCGTTTCGTCGCCTATGTAGGTTTTCATACCTACATTTTGTAGGTAAATCAGCAAATGTTCTCTAAACTTTGTCATTTAGAATATTTGGATGATTAGAATTTACGATGAAACGGAATTCACGAATTATACGATAGGTAGGTATGAACAAAACTGACATATTTAGGAATTAACACATTGGTAGGCAAAGCCTGTAAAAATAAAAGCTTAGGCAGCCTTTTGCAAAGGATTACTACAACGAAATAAAGTAGTTACAGACTACGCGACGTAGAGAAATAAATAGTTACTATTTAGGTATAGATGGCAAGAAAAAAATCGACATAATGTACAAAAAAGTTTTTGTACGATGTACGATTTTTTTTAAGTATAATCGATAATGTACTTTTTTGTCCCCATCACTAATGTTGTGCTGCTCTTCTCATTGGCTGTTTCATTTGTGTAAACAGCGAATAGTGAGCCGGTTGTTTATGTTGTAATCAAATAGAGATTATGAGGAAAATGTAGCTGTGTGAGTAAGTGGCGACATCGGTTTTCTAGCAAACGGGCCATTATAACACTTCTCCTTCTTTTTGTGTTCTGAGCCTGGCCCCAAACTAGGATACCCTGTGCTATGGTAAGCAGGCAAGGACATCACATACGTGGAAATACAGAATGAGGCCATTTGTAAAAATGTACAGCGGCCCCCAGTGGGAATCGAACCCACATCCTCTATCTTGGTAGTAAGCGCCTTAAAGGCCCAACAAGGAACCCTTATATTTTCGCCATGTTCGTCTGTCTGTCTGTCCGCGGCTTAGCACAGAGACGATATGTACTAGAGATGTGAAATTTGGCATATATATACATACTTATAACGCCGCCAAAACGGTAGCATTAAATCTCGAAATAATAGTTATTTACACAACTATGGCCGTAAAATAAAGAAAGGCCGATATCGCAGAAGTTTAAGGCCCGAGCCGCAGGCGAGGGTCATAAATATGCGATAGAGGGCTTTCTATTTTACAGCAGTTGTGTACACAATTTTATGTCGTCACTTGGCCTCAAAGTGGGTTTTGCCGTACGCGTAGCGTGCGGAAAAACCCGCTTTTTGGCCAGGTGTGGCATAAACATTTCTTATGGTACCTACCTCGCCTATGCCTAAATTAGGCATGCAATTTTTTTTGTCACCTACACCATGGTGTGGGGTATCGTTGGATTGGACGTTTAAAAATATTGTAAGTGTAGAAAAACCGTTTTTCGATTTAGGGATCCTATCTTTGTATCTTTGCGTCGAGGTCCCATTGTAACATGGATGGACCTTTATTGAATTAATGATTGTGGTTAGTGATTGTGAGTTTAGTGATATTTATTTCATGCTAAATACGACTAAGACTAGAATTTATGACAGTTATATATGAAACAAAACTAATAGACTGTGCAGAATTTATCTAAAAACAAAAATGGCGTTGAGCAGGACATAATGAGGATGAAAGGTGATAGATGGACAAAACGCATAACCGAATGGTATCCAAAAGATGGAAAAAGAAGCAAAGGAAGACCTAACAGGAGATGGTTTGATGATATAGAGAAAGAAGCAGGATCTACATGGCCAATAATAACATCACAAAGAGTAGATTGGGAATATGGGGGGGAGCCTTCGCTCAGAAATGGACAGCCAATTGATATAATTATATTTTTTTGTAATTGAAATGACAATTTATAATAAAATCAATTTAATTAAATTCAAACTAAAATATATTTCAATTGTTTATTGTTTTCAAACCAACAAAGTACTTACATAATACAATTAATTCAAATAATATAATTTAATGCATGCTAAATATGTTAAAAATTGTCCAGTGCAACAAAAAGAATATATATTTTGTTATTTAAGATTATTGGCAAATAAAGGCTATCATTTACATACTTATTACTTTAGTCCAGTTTTTTATTTCCATTTGTTTTCTTTTTGTTGTTTTATGAATAAATTTGTAGCATAAAAAAAAACTAACCCCCGGTTTCTCGTACACTAACAAGCTGTCAATCTACTGTTAACAGCTGTCAGTGGTTTTTTTTGTTAGCACTTTGGTCAATTAACAGCTGTTAACAGTAAATTAACAGCCTGTTAATGTACGAGAAACTGGAGTTAAGACTACAGTTTGACAGAATAGCAGTAACATGAGAAACAGAAGGCCAATTAAGTCTCCACTTATATAAATACAGTATATAGCGAGATGGAGAGACATGTGTGGAAGCAATTTTTTATTTTATTTATTTAATCTATGTTTCACGTTGTCGCAGCGGATGGTCAGCGGTGGGCTCCGCACCGGGGGCGACACGTGCTTGGCGGTGCGCCTGCGGCCTCCGCAACGTTTCCGCTGCGTGGCGCTGCGCCGCATGTGATGCGCTCGCGCCGCATGCGCCAGTCTACAGGTATGTATGCCTCAAGTTGCCTCGTAGTTGTTTATTATTTTTTTATTTATTTATTATTTTTATTTATTTGTATCACCACTTAACATCTATAATAATATGTATTTTATGTCTTATGACTTCAAAAAAGGGCAATTTTCAGCGATAATTCTTTACCACGTTGTCTGATTTTTTTTTTGTTAGAAAGGGGACCTCAGAGGTGGTCCCATATAAATTTGGTCAAGATCTGATGACGGGATCCATGAGATAATCGTCAGACTCTTCAACTTGCGAAGGCATCATCACGAAATTGTGGCCACAACCATACGGCGATAAAGAATAATGGCAGCGCCATCTAGTGGCTTCGTTTCTCTTTAGTGCGTATATTGAAGGCGTTTTTATTATTATTGTTATTTTGTGTGACCATATTCATTAATTAATGGGGAACTTGCCTCAAATTTACCTAGATTGGAGTGACATTGTTTATGTACCATAGAATACAAAAGTTCTTAGATGGAGATAGATAGGTGGATAGAGAACACTTTCTTCATTGCAAAACCAGAAAAAAGAATTAGTAATGATTGAATTACAATTACAATTTATCGACTTGCGTGACCAGTGTGGTGTCATTGTTCATGTTAAGCCTTAGGCCACTGCAATGTTATTGTGGTATGACGAATTTAATTAAATTTTAGTTAGAAACCTATTTGTATGTGTTAAATGCTAAATAGCATTTTCTACCAGGCAACCTTTGGTTTGAGGATAATGGCTGGGTGGGTAGTGCATTTAAATACTAAAGTAGGGGAGGGGGGAGCAGGGTAATACTTATATAATAGTCGATAAACATGTACATAAACTTTTATAAAACATACATAAATAATTATTATACATACACATGTATATGTAACTTAAGTTTGTTAATATGCGTTTTAACTGGGATTTCCTATATTTCAAGGTTTTCCGACGATGAGGATCAAGCAGCAGGGATGACGGACAAAGAAAAATCTGCCCAAGGTAAGAAGCAAACACCTTACACATTTGACTTATCGACAGTACCTAAATTTTCTCTACACCAAATCTCAAAACAATAAAATCAAGATTTAGTGACTTCTGCCGCCTAATTATGCGCAACAAATCTTGAAACTTTTCTAACGATTTAACTGTCAATTCCTTGATAATGGAGATAGCAAACGTCAGCAATCCGTCAGGATTTTGTGCGCATAATATAGAGGTAGCTCTTTTTCTTGTGTCATGTTTCGTCACACGTAGAGTTCTAAAACTCCGTGGTTTCCTTTCCAGATAACACTATGATAAGGTCCAACACACTAGCTGTCCCTTCCTACAAGCCGTCTTCGAGTCACTCCGCTGGGCGCCGGCTGAACCTCGACCTACAATCCCTGCGCTTATCCCCGACTCAGTTGACCGATCACGCGCACGGAGTCACCCGGTCTTTGTCCCACGGCTCTGTGATTAACTCGCAGCAAAAATGGTGGAAGGTCGACGAAGCTAAGGGCACTATAAATCGGCCGACCAGTCTCATGGTCTCTGAAAGGCACGGTCTCTACAACACCGCCTTACACACGACCAACCCCAACAGGGAGTCGTTTCTGAGGAGCCTTCATACGGTCACGCGGCGGCCGAAAAAGTGCGCGATCGAAAGCAAATCCAACTGGGAATTGAATTACGTTAAGGAGTATCAGAGGGAGCAAAGCAAGGGGTTGCACTTGAAGAAGTGGGCGTGCGGAAAGTGTACCCTGGAGAATTCCGGTATAAGAACTCACTGCGAAGCGTGCCTTTCGCCAAGAATCTCACCTTTGGCGCGCATTTCTAACACTCGTGGTCTGAGCGTCACCACTTTAGGTCGCCACGAGTCTTTGAAAAATGACGGCGCGACGTCCCTGCCCTCCACCGGTGGAGTTATGATCACAGTCCCCGACTGGCCTCAGACTGGCTGTGGCACTACTCTAGGATCTTCCTTCCGAAGGTCAATTAGTGCTCAGAATTCCCCGGAAATTCGTCCCACGTATCGGCGTTCCTTCTCAGAACAAACCAACGCTGATTGCCGGCCGATTGGCAAGGTGATCTCAAGTAGAAGAAGCCTGAACGACTATCAGAAGTCTCTGGCCAGCTACTGCGGTAGCCTAAAGGGACCTGACAGCTTAGAACGCAAAGACAAAGCAGATAAGCGCATCGAAGAGAGCCAGGACGTTGAAAAGGAGTGCAGTTGGGACACCAACGCCGAGGGCGTCATATACGCTCTGCCGAATAAAGGCAAATACAAGGACCTGAACCTCCAGTTGCAAGTGAACAACAACGGCACAAGATACTCGTACGTCTCCGTACAGGATACGAAAAACGTAATGAGTAACTCACACAACGAAGCGTTGTACGTGAACGATATAAACGACGGTGACTACGCGCGGATAGACGAGCTGCTGGGAGCCGAGAACTGTATCTCGCCAGTGAATACTGTCGAGGCGAATGCGAGTAATCTAAGGACTTCACATATCGGTGTGTCGGTGCCCCGCGATCCGAGTACTAAAGTGTTTAACATGCTGCCCTCTGTCGGAAAGGTGTCGCATAACCCGAGCCGGGAAACGGCTAAAGTGTCTTCGCCGCAAACTCAAGCATCGTGAGTATACAACCTCTTTTTCATAACCATTGCTTAATTTTCAAGTCGAATTTCTAATGTCGACAAAAGAATATTATGCATTAGTTGATGGGCGGGATAGTTGTCTTCGAAAGGTCAATGTCAAAACTGAAAACAAATAGATGTGGGTGGAATCCTGGTGGGCGTTCATTTATGAATGTATTTTTGATACCAGTTCTGCTTTGGTAGAACCAAATACGATGATGTCACAATTGGATGTACCTATTAAAACTTAATTACTTTCCCCTGACATTGCGGCAACTTTGTTGCTTCAATCCAATTTAATTTTGACTTCTGTTCTGTAATGGACAAGAGCACTTCCATGTGGCGCCGGATTAAGAATAGCATCACTCCATTTCCTTCCGTCGATGTCGTAGAAGGCGACTAAGGAAATCAATTACCAGGAGACGGGCAGCAGCGTCTTCCTGAGATTCCAACCGCATCCTGCGATCGCCAACCCGCCTGCCAAGCGTGGCGATTATGGCAAAACCCCTCATGGTTATAAAAGCCACGAGGGAGGCCTATGTCCTGCAGTGGGCGTCAAATGGTTGATGATGGACAAGAGCACTCCGAGAAGGCCTGTGCCCAGTCGTGGTTTCCACAGAATGGCACTCAAGGATGAAGTGTATAAGAAGAAGAAGAATAGTACATAGTACAACGAGGGAAAAAATCGATCTATTTTTGTTTGTGAGTATGTTTAAGCCCGACGCGCAGCGAGCCAGACGCGCAGCGGAGGGCTTAAAGGAAAGCCAACTGGAAACTCAGAAATAGAACCTGCGAGGAGAATAAAATTATTTAGAATAATTAAAAGCGTACTGTTAAACTTATCAATTTAGGAAAGAACTAAATTTAACAAAACAAAACAAATTACCGCGCTTGTTTTTTTTTCGCAGTGCAGAAAAACGTTGCCTTCCTCTTTCATTGAAAATTGAGTACAAACAAACGTCCCACCTCCTTTTTCTAATTATTTCATATAAAACGTTTTTGAGATTTGACGCTTGTATTTTTTTTATGTTTGCTGCTAAAAAACTAAAAAACGCTAGCAAGGCAGGAATGGATTTTCATACAACATTCGGACAGGAATGAAATTCCATATAACTTTTCCCGCCGCACTTTTATAAGGGAGAAATGACGAACTTTGTAACCCATCTAAGAACGAGGAATGAAAGCTTTCTGAGTGGGTGTGGTTTCAAATAGAATCCGTCCCGTTCTCGTCGCCGTGCCATGCCTTGGAAACCCGGTTAAAGTCATCTAGAAAACTCCTTAAAAAAATATCAAGAACATCCTATCTATTCAAGTCAACGACATTGTAAAAACGGCTGTGAAACATGGGGCGAGTCTAGTAAAGGGCCGGATGGATTAGCGTGAAATAGTAAAGGCTCATGGCCAACAACAGTGCGCTCTGTGGGCTGATTAGATAGATCGATTCAAGTCAAGCTCTCGTCGCTAACACAGTCACCTCTTCCCAGCCGTGAGAGCCGCATGTGGCAATGCAGCGAGTGCTGGTTCGCCTACAACGCTTGGTGGGCGCGCGCGTGCGACGTCTGCCGCGCGGGCCGACCGCCGCACGCCGCGGTCACGCTGGCGTCGCGCGATCAGCCTGATGCTCCGACGAGGTAAATAGTAGATTGTTAACCGAGGGCTGAAAGGCACCCATTCCTGACGAGATGTTTGTGAGAGCGCCAATAGTTTGAGGCAGAAATGGGTGCTATCACCCGAGTAAAACACTCTACTTTTCATTACGAATACGAGGAAAGTAAACACAAGCCAGTTAAAATCAAAATTATTAATGTTAATCACTAAAAGATAAAAACAAGTTTAAAATATAAAACTTAAGGAAATCACGCCGAAACAGACGGATGGTCTAGCTCGCGGCGAGATAGCTCGCGCGCCAACTTGTGCTAGCCGTACTACATCACAATTCGCAAGATGGCGCGCGACCGCGAAAGACGGCCATTTTGAATTTGCGTATTTGGTGGTTTTATCTGTGTCTTAAACAATATTTTAATTTATTTCGCAAATCACATCTCGCCTTGAAAGTGACTAATAAATACATAAAGTACATTATATTAATTATAAACATCAAAAATAATTTAAATGTCAAAAAAACTAATAAATGAAGAATTAATCGTTTTATGGCTGTATAGGTTACTACCATTGCGTTGTTCAATATAAACTACGATTCATATATATTTTTTTTAATACTTTTCTGCTTTAGAGCAGGCATGTACCACTTTCAGCACGGTGCCTGGATGAACAATGACCCCCTTTAGAGTATGAGTAATGAAAATGTCCCTTGCTACTCTTGTGTTTCGGGTTTTGTTCCCTTTTCAAGGGCGAGAAGAACTTGTTTCCTTGTTAAGGTGTGGGAAAATATAGAATAAAGGAAAGCTGGTGTTAGATTGCCTACAATCCTTGGTGGGTTCGCATTCTTGATGCCCGATGCTCCAACGAGGTCAAATGATGCTCCTACGCGGTAAAATGTCCCTTGCTACTCTTGTGTTTCGGGTCTTCTTCTTCTAAGGGTTAGAACAACAGAATGTAATTAGTTAGCTAGGCTGGCTCGTTGGCGCGTAACCAGACGCACGCTGCGGTTACGCTAGCGTCGCTCGATCAGCCCGGTGCTCCGACGAGGTAAAATCTCTCTTGCTGCTCGTGTGTTTACGGCCTTGTTTGTTGTCAAGGAGTGGGAAAATAAAGAATTAAATAGCATAGCTACCAAGACTGCTAGAATAAAATAAGAAAGCGAGAGCTGGTTCGCCTTTATTGATGGAATTAAGACTTCCAGACTTATCCTTTATCGTAGGCTGATGATCTGAATACTGGATTATGATAGTTACTTCAATGCACCACGTTTCAGGCCAACAAACGCCTCGTCCGAAGCGAGCAGCAGCGGGAAGAGCGAGTCGAACCGGAATGAGCCGCCCAAGCGTTTGACTGTACCGATAGCGTCGCTGGATCACGACTTGAACAGCGACGAGCTGTTGTTTGCCGTTGGTGAGTAGCCATTTCTTCTCCCTTTCTCGAACGAATTCCTAACCAACGATAACAGCCTATGTGTACGGCTCACACCGTTCTAGGTCGCCGTATTGCACCGCGCATTGTCGAGCTCACGGGCCATTAGCGACATACGTCTTCCGACGTTTAATTTTGCAAGGCGTCTCATAAAAACCAGGAAGACCTGAACATTAAAATCTACTTTCTTCATCCACCAGCGCCATACAACCCCCCCGACCGACCCTGTGCGGCCTAAAAAGCGGCGGCTGGTAAACGAGTCCCAAGCCTCGTCTCATTTACCCCATCAGGGTCTTTAACCTTTCTTCACACACTAAACTTCTGTCGTAGAGTCACCCCGACCTGATACAATGCAGAAACTGGCAGCTGCCCAGGTAGCACGACAACGCGAGTCGCGCGTTTTAACGTCAATAGTCGCGCCATTCCAGTACATCAATTGTCAAATTCTGACATTTTAGCACCACAAAACGCGTGACTCGTGCCATCGTACTACCCATGCTGGTCTGCGTTGTATTGATTTCCCCTTGGCGGTAGCATGAACATAGTCACAGATCGTTTGCACATCGCTTACTGTCTTTACAGTGTATGTGTGAGTAATTGACGTAGTGTGAGGCGTAGTAAATTACTATTAGTCAATTACTAAAGTAGTCAATTAGTCACACATACACTGTAAAGACAGTAAGCGATGTGCAAACGATATGCGACTATGTTCAGGTTACCGCCAAAAAGATTTGTGCGGTGTGTACTATAACACTTCTGTCGCAGAGTCGACCCCGACACCGAGTGGCCCAGAAAGCGGCGGCTGGTCGTGCACGCGCTGCACGCTGGTGAACGAGCCCGAAGCGGCGGCGTGCGCCGCCTGCGCCGGCTCCCGGCGTGCTCGGCAACAGACTTGGTGAGTGCGCGAACAACCGTCGGGGAGAATGGGGAGCATGCAAAAGTTCACAGATTTCGTGCCTCACACGACTATCGAGCACATTAGTAATGAATTGAGTCATAAATGGCATGTGAAAAATGCCGTTGTGACTTTTTTCAAAAAGGTTAGGCTACAGGGCGAACCCTTAACCCGATCGTCTTTGTTTTAGGCTCAAATTGTAGCTGACTACCCTATATTGTCAAGAGGAATTTATCTCAAATTTTTGATATCATTCTTCGTTACCAAAATATCATAACTTTTTTCGTTTTTGACTTTCTCGAATAATTTCTTGCTGTAGCTCTCGTGAATACGCGTCTTTTGAGCCCGTTATGAATATCATATCTTCACAACTCTCCGAGATATAAGGGTGTCGCACTTTTTCATGAAATCGGAGCCTACACAGCAAACAAAAAGACATTACCAATGTCAGAACTACCTTCTAACCAACTGCTGACTGCTCCGTTGGTCTAGCGGTATCACGTCTATGCTGGAAGACGGAGATTCTCACTGGGGGCCTCCGTATATTAATAGCCTCCGTAATGTTCTCAGTCTGGGTGTAGTTCCGTGTTCGTGATGTCCTTGGTTACCATAGCACAGGGCCCTAGATTGGGACCAGAACAATTGATTAGATATATTCTTTATTGTACAAAGAAATTTATTGTAAACGTGAAATTATTCCCACACTGCGTCGTCCGGTCCGCGGTCGCCAGGTCAAAACTTTTTCGCCCCAACGGCCATCAGTTCCTCGAGCTATGTGCCCCGCCCACTGCCACTTCAACTGAGGAATTCTTAAAGCTATATCAGTAACTCGGGTTCTTCTGCGGAACTCCTCATTCCTGATTTGAGTGCACGCATTGTGGGAAGGCCCCCCACCACTGACGACCTGGTTACGGTGGCGGGGAGTCGCTGGATGCGGGCGGTACAACACCGGGAAGCTTGGAAAACCATGAGGGAGGCCTATGTCCTCCAGTGGGCGTCAAATGGCTGATGATGATGATGATGAAATTATTATTATTAAACTTAAGGCTACTGTTTATTCGCAGTAGTGTTCACTCATTACCTAGCTAGACGTACGCTTCTAAGTCCGAAGAGGTCTCGATGTCGTGACGGCGTAATACCGGTTAATGACTAAAAAAATTTTTTACTTTTGATAAATTGTCAATATTCATCAAAGGTATACAATTTTTTTATTTTACAATCATAAAAATGTTAGAATGTACTAGCGAGAGGGAAGCTTGAAGTAAAAGCAGCCTTAAGAGTTGGACTCTTATCGGTGCAGCATTCTCCATTCGGTCATAGGCCAGTTCCTTCACAGCTGGTATGTCTCGACGTGCGCCCTCTTTAATTCCAGGGTGAGCAATAATTAGAGTACACATGGCTTTTGGAATGTACCCGCACGTAATTTTTGAGTACTTAACTCATATTAATGTCGTTATGGCGAACAACTTTGGTCAAAACAGCTTCTCTTTTTTAATCCATTCTTTCCCAAATCCGATTTACGGTTTCCAATTAAAGTTCTTGTAATTATCATAATAAAATGAACGAAATGAAATGAACTAAAATTATTCGAAAACTATTGTCGTTATTGCTTACGCTAAGGCGAATTGTTTTGTAGACAACCGGATCTTTCCTAAAAATAAGCCAAAAGTGGTCAATACACGTGGTCACCATTTCCAGGTCTTGCAGCTCCTGCACACTGCGCAATCCTATGTCTGCGAGTCTATGCCTCGCCTGCAAGACCCCGCCCGTCCCCAAGCACGGCATACCGACGTCCACCACGGAGACCAACCCCGTCACCAGTTGTAAGTCTATAATTTATCCATACATCAGCCCACACTGGACAGCTGGACATTGGCGCCCAGAAGGCACGCCGATTGTTCTCTGCCATGCCCATCCGGCCACTGCGAGAAATCTGCCTTAGATCGTCAGTTCAGCGAGCTGATGTACGGCTGGCGCTGCTGCTTCGTGGTCACCACTCGAGAACGTTTTCACTCTATTGGTTATTTGTTCTTTGGTAGATGTTACCAGTACCATTTCCAGGTCTTACAGCTCGTGCACTCTGCGCAATCCAACGTCTGCGAGTCTATGGGCCAGTTTCTGAATTGAGAATTTCGCTAAGTAAATAGTTAACTGTGTTAAAAGAGCGTGACAGAACGTTACTTACTTTGTTTGCTTAGTGAAATTCTCAATGCAGAAACCAGCCCTATGTCTCGCCTGTAAGGCCGATATTCAGAAACACAGCGTTGAGCTACACTTAACGTGAACTAAGCTGAGCATCGGTTGAGCAATCTCAACGAAGACTCAAGAATTTTCTATTTACAGTCAATATCTCGACTCGAACTCAGCTAAGCCACAGCTCAAGCTAAACTTGCTCGAGCGTGTAATCTGTGGTAGAGTTTTTGACGTTACCGGTTTATATTATCTGTTAACGCTACATGAAATGCATACAATAACCCACAGGAGTGAATGAGATGGCAACAAATGTCGAAACTTATTTTGACTTCTCATTACACTAAAAACACAATTTAACTTTTTGAAGGAAAATGAGCATGTAAAATGACAAATTGTGAATAAAAAACAAGGTTACTTCACCACAGGTTAGTTAGATTTCTCGAATGTCAAATTGTGAATAAAAAAAAGGTTACTTCATCACAGGTTAGTTAGATTTCTCGAATTGCCTACAGGTGTCGCTACTTTCTTCGTCATTGCCACCTTGAGTCTGAGCTACGTCGCCGAAATCCACTATTCAGTCTCAGCTTAGCTTGAGCTCAATTTTTGGTATCTCAAACTCAACTGTGAATACAAAATATCCCTAAGACTTTCATTTTGACAGTTGGAAGACTCGGACTCGCATTGGGCTCACGCTCAAAATTGTTTCTGAATATCGGCCTAAGACCCCGCCCGTCCCCAAGCACGGCACATCGACTGAGACCAACCCTGCCACCAGCTGTAAATTTACGTTTTATCTATCAGCCCGTTCTCGTTCACCACTGGACCTAGGCCTCCCCCAAGGCAAGACATTTGTTTCTTTCTTCGGACATTCTCATTCAGTCGCCGCCAGTAATCTGCTACAGATCTTCGGTCCGAGCTGGTGGGCGTCTTACGCTGCATTTGCCGATTCGTGGTCTCCACTCGATGTCCTTTTCACTCCAGCCGTTATATCGGTTCTTTGGCAGATGTTACCAGCCCGATGATTTCGTTTGCCTATCTGAGTGACTTCGTTTTCTAAGTTACATACACTTGTGAATTTATTATTATTATTATTATTATTAATACATTTATTGCACATAAGTAAAAAAATACAATGGCAATGTGGCGGACTTAATGCTATAAGCATTTTCTACCAGTCAACCACAGGTGGCATTAATCTAGCAATGCTACTCGCTACACGTGAAGGAATACTTCTTGAAGTGTTCACATACCTCAGCGCTTGAAATCGCCAATCTGTGTCTTGATTAAGCTCGTACTATCTATCTGAGGGAAGGCTTGTGCTTTGCAGTGGGACATAGACAGTGTTCGTAGCGTGTAGCCTCGCTGAGCTTCTACAGAGGAGATTTGTCATTTCGCGTTAAGATCTCATTTGAAACTCTTCGCTCTCAGCCGGCCGAAGCCCTTCGCCCCGCCGCGTTTCGCGACACACGCCAGCGCTGCCAAGACGAGGCGCGAAGCACAGAACACCGCCAACGGAAACCAAGTGAGCCCCTAAAATAAAAACGCGACTTATTCATAAATAAAAACACGATTCCTTAAAACACTCCTCAGATGCAGTTTAAATGGTCTGTGGTAAAGGGAAAGACGTAACCACAAATTGTTTAAACTGCCTCTGAGGGGTGTTTTAGATAGTGTTTTTTTTTTATAAATAAAACCGTAAATGTATACCTAACTATAAATGAATGCATGAATGAATGAATACTATTGTCGGAACCAAAGATGGCGGAATCCACATACTTACATGAACGACAATTGGATGTTGATGAAGAGGTTTGTCAGGATAATGGCAAGGGGCAAATCTTTATGTCTACCTACCTCTGCCGGATACAGGTGAGCGTTTAAGTAAGTTCCTTACGTTTAAATATTTTTTTGATTTCTCCTGTGACGCTACTCCTTTGGCTCTTTTTAGAGTTCCGTACCCAAAGGATAAGGCACCCTATTACTTAGACTCCTCTGTCCGTCCGCCCGTTTGTACGTCCGTCCGCCCGCCCGTCCGTCCGTCTATCACCAGGCAGTATCTCATGAACCGTGATAGTTAGACAATTGAAATGTTCACAGATGATGTATTTATGTTGCCGCTATAACAACAAATACTAAAAATAAAATTAATATTTAAAAGGGTTCCCATACAACAAACGTGATTTTCTTAATAACGGCAACAGGTAGACGCTTGAAATATTCCAATGTTTTATAGATAACGGTACGGGACCCCTCGTGCGCGATTCCGACTCGCACTTGGCCGGTTTGTGTTTATTTCTGATTTCCTGTATCGCAACTCCACCCGGGGGTCACGTGTGGGGTAACGGGGGTAAACCTACGGACTCGAGTACCTTCAACCCTTTTGTTTTACCCTTCTCCAGGGCGGAAACTTCAGAGTGGTCCTGCTCAGAGTGCACGTACACAAATTCTGCGTCGGCGGCGGCCTGTGAGATGTGTCAATCGCCGCGCGCGCGCCTTCTGCCCCCCGCGCCTGACCAGTATATCTTGGACGACGATGAGTCCCGTGAGTAGAGGGTTAGGGGTCATGCTAGACTTGCTGACGGTCATCGTGGTAAGGATCTGAAGGTAGCTTAGATCAGTGTTCCGTGAACTTTTTGTGTTCAATATATATACATAGGAGACGTACGTTCGAAATTTCCTCATTTCGTAGGTGCACCTTGAGCACAAAGATATCATCATCATCATCATCATCATCATCAGCCATTTGAGCCCACTGCAGGACATAGGCCTCCTTCGTGGTTTTTATAACCATGAGGGGTTTTGCCATAATCGCCACGCTTGGCAGGCGGGTTGGCGATCGCAGGATGCGGTTGGAATCTCAGGAAGACGCTGCTGCCCGTCTCCTGGTAATGTATTTCCTTAGTGGCCTTCTACGACATCCATGGAAGGAAATGGAGGGACGCTATTCTTAATCCGACGCCACACGGAACCACAAAAATATATATGAATATAAATCAATTGCTGTTCGTTTGTCTCGCTAAAACTCGAGAACGGCTGGGCCGATTTGGTTAATTTTTTTTTAATGTTTGGAAGTACATGGAAGGTTTAAACGGTGAGAACAAAAAAAAGATTGATGTAGGTGGTCATCTAGTTAATAATATATTTGATTCACCATACACCAAGTAAACATTTAGAGACGTAAACATTCAGACACAGACGTTACTTATTACCCGACTGCTGCGGAGCCCAAATGGAGGGTAATGTGTTTGGCTCGTATGTATGTAAGTATGTCCGATTCTATGTTCCCTCATAACTCCTTAACTAATGGTCAGATTTTGACAAATAAGATCTCAATTGATTCGTAGTATTTGCGCGAGTGTCGTAAGCTATATGCAGCTATATAAGCTACAATCAGCATAAATCCAACAAAAATTAAAAAGACAAAAATAAAAGAAAACTGTAATAAAAAAAAACCAAGAACCCGACTGCTGAACGTTTACTACTAAGCAGGCGGAACCCATCCGCGTGGCGTCGGATTAAGAATACCGTCACTCCATTTTCTACCGTGGATTTCGTAGAAGGCGACTAAGGAAATAAATTACCAGGAGATGAGCAGCAGCGTCTTCCTGAGATTCCAACCGCATACTGCGATCGCCAACCCGCCTGCCAAGCGTGGCGATTATGGCAAAACCCCTCATGGTTATGAAAACCGTGAGGGAGGCCTATGTCCTGCAGTGGGCGTCAAATGGCTGATGATGATGATGAGGCGGAACCCAAATTCAACATAGTTTGTGACTCGTTGCGTTGGTTCCGCCTGCTTAGTAGATAACTTTCAGCAGTCGGGTTGTGGATCAGGGTGTTTATACACGGGTGGCACGTGCACTGTGCCAACTGCAGTCGTCGGCGCTCGACGCTGACATGTCCGCGAGAGACCCAGTTTCGATCCCCAATGCGCCGACGGCAGTCGCGGACCTACATAAGCAGCCTATACGTCCCACTGTAGGGCACAGGCCTTCTCTCAGGGAGAGAGTATGGGCGTAATCATCACGCGTGCCCATCGCGGATTGGCGATTTCAAACGCTGAGGTGTGTGAATAGCTCAGACACCCAGGTTTCCTCACGATGTTCTCCTTTACCGTTAGCGAGTGGTATTGCTAATATAACTTCACAAATGTACATAACTTAGAAAACAAAGTCATAGGTAGATGCCCGCATTAGGAGCACTCCATGGCGCAACTTATGTATGGTCCGTATAGATCTTTTTGGCGGTAACGTGAACATAGTCACATTGCTTACTGTCTTTACAGTGTATGTGTGAGTAATTGACGTTGTGTGATGAGTAGTCAATTACTAAAGTAATCAATTACTTACACATACTCTGTAAAGACAGTAAGCGATGTGCAAACGATCTGTGACTATTTATTTATTTATTTATTTACTATGATTACGTTACCGCCAAAAACCTTTGTGCGGACAAAATTTTTGCTTAATTTATCTGAATAAAAATCCTCAATCGATCAATCGAATTTTGCTTACAGCGGAGGGATCGGATAGTGAACGGCAAGAAAGTACACCGATGGAAATACTGAGGATCCGAGAAGAAAGTCACGCGTGGACGCAGTGGCAAGAAGTCTTAGCGCAATGCTCTGCGGTAACAATTTACAACTTTTTATGAATTATGGTTCTTTTGGAAATCCATGGAGGAGGCCTATTTCCAGAAGAGGATTTCTTGTAGCTGAATGATGATGATGATGATGATATAGATAGGCGGACATACTTCGACCAGATCGGGGATGTATTGGCAAAGGGCAAGATAAAAAGTACCCGAAACCGAAAGCGAAAGAGATCTGTCACGATCGTGGCAGGTTGCGGACCCTGGCCTACCCGGTCCGGGAGACAGGCGTGAGTTTTTGTGATATTATTTCCAGCGTTTACTCAGCCACTCTGTGACCACCTTAGTCCTCCGATTAAATTACTGGTTACAATGGGGATCTTGCGTCTGACTTAGATTGGAGTGACATTGTTTTTATACCATAGAAACCATATAAAAACCTTGGAAAAATTTAAAAATATAATAACAAAAATATTTTTTACGGGGTTTTCGGGGCCACAAAATACGAAAAATTAAGTTACTCTAATAACGTAAAATTTATTAGATTTCGTTTTTTCATTGAATTCTGAACGTTTTCTTATAAGGGTGTACTACATGCATCATCATCAACCATGTGACGCCCACTGCAGGACATAGGCCTCCCTCATGGTTTTCCTAACCATGAAGTGTTTTGCCATAACACTACATGCATAAAAACATTATTTTACGAGATAAGTCGAATATTGATTAACGCTTCACACATCAAGTGACGACATAGTCTAAGGTCGATTTATATGGCGCGTTTTAGGACCACGTGACTATATTGAGCAGAGAAAAAAAAATCACGTTTATTTATCTTTTAACGTGCCCTCTCTCATTCTGTTGAAACATTTTTTTTAAGTGCAAGTTCTCCATTATTTCCAGACGGGCGAACCGTACGTAGACGAGTCGTTCCCAGCGTCCCCGCGCTCCCTGTACTACGGTGGTTCCGCCACGGAGTCACACGCGGCCACGCGCTGGCTCAGACCACGGCAGATACACGTGGACCAGGACCACCGGCTGCCCTGGCTGGTGTTCAGGGAGCCTCGGCCTTCGGACATATCGCAAGGTGAGTTAAAAAAAAAACTTGGGCCTTTGCATCTGCGTAATGAGATGATTTATGCAACGTCCAGTGGCACCATCACTCACACTAGATGGTTGAAGGGACCACTCGGAGGCTGCAGTGCCTGGGACATTGTTTTTTAGATGGAGTAGGCTTGTCCAGCACCTATACCGTCCTGACAGCTTGACGGCCTAGCCCGCAGGAAAGACAAGTCAATCCGTGAGGAGTCAACCAAGCCGCGGGTTTGCTCACGTTGTTTTCCTTCACCGTTAGGTGAGGTCAACTTAGCTTGGATAAGCTTAGTAAAACTTGCTCTAAAATGAATATGTTTGGTCCGACAATTTTCGCAAAATTGTCAAGAAAAGTTGTAGCATGTTTCATAGACATTTTAACCTAGTTATTAAAGCGCCGATTTACAGTTCCATTATGGATATACTTCGTGGCTAGAAGTATAAAGGCTTAGCTCACAAAATAACATTGTAAACTTTAAGAATAATAAACTAATTTGGTATGGTACAACTTTGGAATGACCCTCTACAGGTATGAACTACAAATATTATGTTGTATGGACTACAAGTATGTTGACCTTCGTGCATTGTGGTTTTCAAGGTCGTGATCGAAGTGAATCGCTGAGTCAAGAGCCAGTCCTTTAGCATTAGAAAACGATCGTTATCTCTTCCACCGTAAAATCTAATCCTCCCTTGTCCGCAGGCGTCCTCGGCAACTGCTGGCTTCTCTCAGCCCTCGCCGTGTTAGCGGAGCGTTCCTCACTCGTCCGCGGCGTGTTGGTTCGCGGTGAGCCCAGCGTGGGGGCCTACCAGTTGCGGCTCTGCAAAGATGGCCGCTGGGTCACTGTAACTGTGGACGACTTGCTACCGTGTAACAAGAAGGGGCATCTTGTTTATTCTCAAGTAAGGAGTAGGTCGGCAAATTAGAAATAGAAAGCATTTATTGACATATTACGACAAAGGGTCGAGGCTCAGCATGATGCAACCAAGTCAGTGATGTTGGCAGCACTGATTTTCAGCCACTACCCAAAAAAAAAAAAAACTAAACTTACATGTAAGAGAAAGGTAAAAAACTTATGAATTTGTACCTAGATTCAACTATTTACAATATACATATACTACATACTACTACTTATATAATATAAATAAATATATTGTTTATAATAAGAATACATACAATACACTTACGCATACATATACATACATACACATATATATACTCATACACATACACATACATATATATATATATATATATATATATACATGTCCGCGTGTTCCTGTGTGTAGAGTGAGCGAGTAAAGGGTGTGTAGGTATGTGTGTGTGTGCATTATTATTACGCTGATCAAGCTTAGAAATAAAGCTGAGAGTACTTAAGCTTCATTATGGCGTATGAGGCGTACTGCGTACCAGCTTCGGCTGTGCAAAGATGGCCGCTGGGGCACCGTCACTGTGGACGACTTGCTACCGTGTAACAAGAAGGGGCATCTTGTTTATTCTCAAGTAAGAAGTAGTTCGGCAAAGTACAAATTTACAATTTTAAAGATGAGGCTGGGAATATTCAAGCTTGAATATGGCGTTTAAGGCGTACTGCGTACCAGTTGTGGCTGTGCAAAGATGGCCGCTGAGTCTCTGTCACCTTGAACCCAGGGGCCTAATTGTCTATCTTTTGTATCTATCGCGATCCCTTTCAAACGTCAACTTGAAAGGGTTCAGACGTACTTCAGACTTCATTTAACCTATCCCTATCACTTTCAATGCCAGCTCGTGTCAAATAAACGCAGTCCGAATTTTGTCAGCACCTTTCAAACGTGAAATAGAAAGGGTTGCGTTATACTAATGTACTGAAGGGACGGGACGAAGCCCACACAGAAGACACGGGGCGAGGGCGCGAACTCTATTAACAAGTCGCGGCTTTTCCGCGCCCTCGCACACGCCCCTTCTGTGTGGCCAGGGCCTTGGCAACTTGCTTCCCTTCATCAAGAAGGGACATCCTGTAGAATTACAGGTCAGAACATAAAAGATAAATGCTTTCAGCCGTGCTTTGGCTGCAATCATAAAACGAATGTCGTGCAAATTACCATAAAACGGGTGATTCGCGGCAGTTTTTTAATTTCGACCAGCTAGTGCCGATTGACTGGGCGTCTTGGGCTATTCTACAAAAAGATCCCTGAGGATATAATAAGCTTGCCGAAACGCGGTTCAAAAATGTGTAAAGCACACTTTGTGTTAAATAAGCTACTATGGCATTAAATATTATTTAGATGACAATGATGTCTGGAATTAAAGCCAGTTCCAGGTTTTAGAATATTTATATAAAGTCTGTTAATTTAAGGACTTGAAAAGACTAAGATTGGAGTTTTTTTGAACATTTTTCTTCAAAATGATCTAGATTTTGTAATGGACGCATAGTTTAACTGGTAACATTCATTAAGTCGCAGTTTCTGTGCTGCTTTCAATAAAAAAAATTGATTTGATTTGATTGATTGATCTTGTCCTAGAAATCACTGAATAACCTCTATTGTGTTAGATAGGCCAAGAGTGTCTTAGTGGGGGCTTAATTGCTTCTCTCTTTCTTTTTCTTGTGACTTTTTACGTGTGCCCGAAAATACGTTCTTTCTCTCATAATGTACTAGTTTAAATGTGCGTGGTTTTTTATCTGTTTCAGGCGAAAAGAAAACAGCTTTGGGTTCCACTAATAGAGAAAGCTGTCGCGAAACTGCACGGGTGCTACGAGGCTCTGGTTTCAGGAAGAGCGATAGAAGGTGACTTTCATGATTCTATGTTAGGTTATTTTGTTGTTTCACTGACGTTCTGTCCACGTTTCGTGTTTATAAATGGATATTGACGTTTTCAATCCCGATAATCATGCCATTTTTACCATGCCGGAGATCGTGGGTTCGATTCCCACTGGGGCCCGCCGTACGTAATACGTACAAATGGCCTCAGTTTGGGTGTGTTTGCTGTGGACCTTCCCTGCTTACCATAGCGCAGGGTATCCTAGTTTGGGTCCAGGTCAAGTGATTGTTTTGTGTGGAAGTTATTATTAATATTATTATTATAATTACGCGTAGAAATACGACACACGAGGTGCGTTGACTGTGTATTCACAGCACAGGATACCGAGAGGTTACAGGGCCTGTTTCTTCTCAGATGATGCTAGTTTGGGACCAGGAGAAGTGAGTACGATGAGTGAGTGTTACGTGTATCTGAGTGCAATACAATTCCAATTATATAACCAGTGCGAATTAAATAAGCACCCTGCGCGAAGGAGAAAGCATATCGCGATGTGCAGAATTAAGTTGCACGGGTTATGCCAATAGAATGCGATTGGTTACTTCATACCTTGTGAATAGAACAGTTATTCCCGCTCTAGTAACATTCTATTTAACATCTATTTAGCAGACTTGAAAATTAAATGAAAATTAAAAAGCATTTAATTATAATAACTTCCACGCAGCACAATGACTTGACCTGGTCCCAAACTAGGATACCCTGTGCCATGATAACCAGGCAAGGACGTCACAAACATGGAAATACTCCCAGACTGAGGTCATTTGTACAAATATACGGCGGCCCGGGGTGGGAATCGAACCCACGACCTCTATCTTGGTGGTAAACGCCTTAACGGCTAGTCCAACGAGGCTGTCAATTAATTAAGACTATACTCTCTCTCTGAGAGAAGGCCTGTGCCCTGCAGTGGGATGTATATAGGCTACCTGAAACAAAATACTAGTAAATTATAGACCTATTAGGAACTAAGTTTCATAAGTAAAGTATGTTCTTTAACCATGTGGTTATTCCTTTGGTGAAATTACAGTTAAAATAGAGTGAATTAATCAGGGTTTTCTACACTAGACACGGCTTGTAACGTGGGGGACATGCTTACATACAAATGGAAGCATGTTTGTTTGTGGCAACCAATCATTCATTCATTCATTCATTCACGTAGTTATGTGCAAGCTGTCTACCGTCCTCCACGTTACAGGCCGTTTCTAATGATGTGGGCAAGGTTTCGATGAATTTATTGTGAAATTCTTCTTTCCCCAGGCCTTTGCACGCTTACCGGGGCGCCTTGCGAGTCCGTCTCCCTGCAGGCGGGCGGCGGCGGCGGGGGAGGCCCTGGGCCGGCGCCTCTAGAGCAGCTGGACCGCGACCTGGTTTGGGCCCAGCTGCTCTCCTCGCGACAGGCTTCGTTTCTCATGGGGGCGAGTTGCGGCGGCGGCAATATGAAGGTAGGACGGCTTCCCAGTTGTTGATTGCACTCATGGGACCTTGTTAGAAATAGACATAGAAAACGTTGATTTGTCTTCAACATAGTAAGACACAGTAATCACTTATGCTATAAATCAATAATGAAAATTTATCGAGTAATTTATTTAACAGCATGTTAATTAGGTGTGAATACAAAAAGTTCTGTACCTCAGCTAGCAGTACACCAGTGTGCAATTAGTTGTTAGGTAGGTATGTCTTGGATTTAATATGATTTGAGAAGAGATTGTCAGAGTTTCTTTCCTTTTTGCTGCTTTTTGCTTTACTACAGCTCGACTCTAAGGCAGCGGCTAGCATTGTGCATTGATATTATCCAAACAGAATGTAAATTCTTTACGTTGAAATATTTTGTTTTCCTTGAGTGTCTAGAGTTGCTAGAGCGAGAACCAGTGCGGACCGTGCTGCTCTGAAGGCTGCCTTCGTTCTTGATAGTAGCTGGGTTGGGATTTTCTCAAAAAACTCAATATTTCTTAAGTCTGACTTCTCAGGGTCAATGTTCCTAACGACGCAGAGAATACGACGGTTTCGGGAAGGCCGTCGGTGAAATAACATCCGCTGCCTCGTGGTTGCCTCGGTGGTCTAGCGTGGGTTGTGGGTTCGATTCCCACTGGAGGCTGCCGTTCTTAATATGTATAAATAGCCTCACCCTGGGTCACTATTGTCACTATATCCACGTTTGTGATGTCTTTGCCTGGTTGCCATAGCACGGTATCCTAGGTTGGGACAAGGACAATTCACTTGTCCTTGATTGTGTGAAAGTTATTATTATCATAATCTGATAGATTTTACTTAAACATATGCGTGTGCGCTTTGTCTAGTCTCTATGCATATACTGTGTATCTCACAAGAAACGCCCAATATTGCTTGAAACTAACTTCCCTAAACAACAACTACACTGCATGGGTCAGCAAGACTAGACTCCTGCCGCGATACAGTTTTTAACGAGCGCGGAGGGTAGTTGTTGGTTGCTCTTAGACTGTTACTGTTTCGTAACCGGCTGATCGAAATATTTAATATAGTACCTACCTACTATGAGATCCTAAGTTTACACTAACTATTATTAAGATAGGAAAATTTTTATTGACGTTATTGTTTTATACTTACATGAGCCTCTATGCCTATACCTATTTAACAGTGCGAACATAATATCTTTCTTGTATCCGTAGATACCCTGCTACCATAATACGTCTATCGCTCACACCATCTTTAACTAACCTCGCAGGTCGACGAGGAGGAATACCAGCGCCTGGGCCTGCGCCCCCGCCACGCGTACTCCGTCCTCGACGTAGTGGAAGTGGAGGGCCCCACGCGGCTGCTGCGCCTGCGCAACCCCTGGGGGCACTACACGTGGCGCGGCGCCTGGGCGCTGGGCTGCCCGCGCTGGAGCGAGGCGGCGCGCCGGGCCGTGCAGGCGGCGGCCGGGGCTTCCGACGCCGACCGAGATCATGGCGTCTTTTGGATTAGCTTTGACGACGTGCTCAAGTGAGTCCCGTGATCCATTTTTAGCTTGTGTCGAAATTCCTTCATAAACACGTAGTTAGAGGCCTGAGCCAACGAAAGCTACGTTTATTCTCAGCAAATACAGGGTAATAAACCGCGGATTGCAATTTGATCCCGCTTCTGATGTCGGCATCAGAAGTGGGATGGGCTTCGGTGAGTTATCTACTAAATTGAGTGCATAATATTTTCGTAGCCAATACGGGAAGAGCTCAATCTATAATAAGGGTTAAGATTCTGCTCTTATGAGCCTCATACCAACCTTTTGCTATATGGCTAGTAGAAATAGCTAGCTAATGTAAACCCCCGGGGGCACCACACGTGGAGCGGCGCGTGGGCACTGGGCTGCCCGCGCTGCAGTGAGGCGGTGCGCCGCGCCGTGCCGGGGCTTCCGACGCCGATCATGATCATGGCGTCTTCTGGATCAGCTTCGGTGACGTGCTCAAAGTGACGATGATGAAGTAGTTACCTATATTCAGATTAGGACTGCTTTAGTTGCATTTTCAGTTCGAACCCTTACTGTCGTATCATTTTATTGATGAGCGCAATCATGGACATCTTGAATAATGAAAATGGCTATATTTTACATGTAAACTCTATGAAATCATGGTTGCGTCGTTCTTTTTTCACTATGCTCACAGATCACTCAGAGTTTATAAGACTATGCTGAATGTCAAACTTTGTTTACAAGCCTTTAGGTCTTGCAACCATAGACAAACATGGCTGACATATTACATATATTTGATATATATTTACCATTTAAGACTTACCTACTTGAAAGGAGAATCACGTAGCGGGTTGTGTAGTTTCAGGCCTGAGAATATTGCTTATATTATCGGCACCATCATTTGTGTTTTTGCGGCGAGTATAGTAAAAAACCGGACAAGTGCGACTCGGACTCGCCCTAGGTGGGCGAGTCCGAGTCGCACTTGTCCCGTAAAAATTTATAGGTAGTTACATCTTATAAATAGTTCAGGAATCGAGTCTCGCAGTTTTTTCCTAGCTTTTTCCGAACTTCAAAGACAATTTTTTTTATGATTTAATTACAAATGCATACTTTTCACATTTTTCCCTGTACTTGCAGTATTTTATAAGCCAATCTTACTAGCCAAATTTAGGAATGTACCCTATAAATTTTGATTCCCTTGAGTGTCGAAATATACGTTTTTTGCGGCATAAACGGCCGTATCTTTTATGTTTACTTAGAAGTTTGCTTTTTTCACAGCTTGAAGGGACTGTAGAACTGAGTATGAGGTTTCAACTCTATTGCTCCGCGCGTTCCCAAGATGAAGGGTCTTGACAGAATGACAGACGGACGGACTGACAACAAGTGATCCTATAAGGGTTCCGTTTTTTCCTTTTGTGGTACGGAACCCTAAAAAATATAAAAACTGGTGGATAATCAGTATGTGAACCAACTTCTCATGTCAGACAAGACAGGGAGCTTGCCAAGTTACCTAATTAATTATTTATTGGTGTATATCGATCATATACGGACTTCTTATAATATAAGTCTCCCAACACTCATTAGCTTCGTCTCTCTCTTGCAGGTACTTCGACTGCATAGACATCTGCAAGGTGCGAGTGGGATGGCACGAGGTGCGCCTGGCCGGCATCCTCCCGCCGATGTCTTCCACGCGGCACCTCACGTGTCTGCTCCTCACTGCCACTCAACCCACTGAAGTCGACTTCACGCTGTTCCAAGAAGGACAGAGGTTAGTTTTCCTTCCTCGACAACCTCACTGATGTATGTTTAATATGATTGGAGTTTCTGGCCGCAACAAATTAATTAATTAATAATTATTATTATTATTTATTCACAATTTAGTTTGTTACTTAAATTTTATTGTATTTCAATTCTAATAATTATTATATTTCACCAATACACAATTGGACACTGTACCTACATAAAATCGGCACAATTTCGTATAGCAATTCGTCCTGCGATCTCCGCGTTACAGGTTAAAGTTTAATATTTCGCAATCGGAAGCCTAAATAAAAGAATTGTCTTCCTGCATCCACAATATATTTCAACGATAGACACTATGGTGTTGGCGAGAAAAAAATTGCATCCCTAATTTAGGTGTAGAGGACGTGCACTAAAAAAACTTTTTTCGAGGTTTAATTCTACCGTTTTGTCGGCGTAATTAATATGTATATGTATGCCAAATTTCAGCTCTCTAGTACTTATCGTCTCTGTGCTAAGCCGCGCACAGACATACAGACAGACAGGCAGACAGACAGACGGACGGACAGTAAAAACTATGGCTACAATGTTTGTTTTCCTTTTTTATGTACAATAAAGTATCTTCTATTTATTCACAATTCTAACATAATTTTAATTGTCAAAAAAAGTAATCGATAGATGGATAATATTTTATGGTACATAAAATAAGAAATTACACAGATATATAATTGTCCATTGAGACGATTCCATATCCATATTCTAATCCCAGTACCAGATTCGGGTCGTCGTCATCGTAATTTCGTCCCACTGCTGGGCACAGCCTTTCTCTCAGAGAGAGTGAGAGAGAATACGCTTATTCATCACGCGTGCCCACCGCGGATTGCTAATTTCAAGCGCTGAGGTATGTGAACACCTCAAACGCTCAGGTTTCCTCACGATGTTTTCCTTCACAGTTAGCGAGTGGTACTGCTACTATAACTTCGCAAATGTACGTAACTTTAGAGAAAAGTCGAAGGGTCGAAAAAAAAAGTCATTGGTACATGCCGCGATTGGAACCCACGACCGCCCGAATGTGAGGCCGGCATTCTACCGCTCCGCTACCACCGCCCACCAACAAAAGGGTCAAATCATCATCATCAGCCCTTTGACGCCCACTGCAGGACATAGGCCTCCCTCGTGGTTTTCATAAACGTGAGGGGTTTTGCCATAATCGCCACGCTTGGCAGGCGGGTTGGCGACCGCAGTATGCGGTTGGAATCTCAGGAAGACGCTGCTGCCCGTCTCCTGGTAATTTATTTCCTTTCCTTAAAGGGTCAAATAAAACAAGATAAAAAAATCTTGTCATTTAAAAACCGTTCACGTAGAAAAAGGTTCTAACGTTAGTATCTCATTGTCAATTCAGGAACTCGGCCAAGAGTCAGCGCTCTCAACTGGATCTCTGCGTGGTGGTGTTCCGAACTAAATCGGGGCCAAGCGCGCAGGTCGGGAAGCTGGTCGCGCACAGTAAACGACAGGTAAGTGCTAGGCTTGTTTATTTTAGTTACTTCCATAGTATTATGTCCTACGGCATACTACTGTGGGGTCGGGCAGCAGACATTGACACGATCTTCATCTTACAGAAGAGAGCGATCCTATTTATTTACAAGCTAGGTAGTAGGGACTCGTTAAGGGATTTCTTTAAAGAAATTAACTAAAAGTCAAATACATTAATGAAAATATAATCTATGTTAGAAAAAACATCAGCAATTTCGAAAATGTTGGTAGCCATCACAATATTGATACTAGGAATAAACATAAATGCTCATTTCCACGTTTTAGACTTGCAAAAGTTAATACATCCTTTATGGGGCACTGTATACGGTTCTACAATAAGATTCCTCAAGATATATTAGAGTTACCACCGACGCGGTTTAAAAAATGTATTAAGCATACTCTGTGCAAAAAACCCTATTGTAACATTAAGGATTTTTGGAAGACAAGGATATGTGGTATTTAATTAATGTTAACAGGAACGATTGTATCTAGTGTAGTGTAACTTTAAGTTGACAACTCTGTTAATTAAGCAAACCTGTTTTGAAAAGAATACATGTGGAGTTTCTTTGTTAGCTTCTTCTCGGCATAATCTGTTAATTGTGAAACTAACAGCTTTGACGTTCATTAAAAATGTTTATTTTGTTTTTATAGCGAATAATTTTTTTTTTACTTTGACTTTGACTTTAAGCTTGATTCTTAAGTTCGGTATTTAACTTACTTACTTCTAACTTCCTAGGTCACCACAACCCCTTGCGGGTCTTGGCCTCCTTGACAGTCTTCTTCTGCGTGTCTCGGGCCCTTGATTGTCTCTGCTAGTTAGTATTTTTGCCCATATTTCTGAGGTCTTCGGTCAACGCTTTCTAGGCGTGCCTCGTGGTCTATTGTTGGGGCGTCCACCTAGTCCTCTTGGTCGCTCTGTTTGGAATTTTCTGTTTATTCAAAAAGAGTAGAAACAGGTGAAAACTAAATGTTTTTTAAAACTTAGTCCATTCGTTCTTCTTATTCGAGTGAGGGTGATCAAGCCGCCGCTGTTTTTGGTTTTGTCAAATAATTTCATGCAGATATCTCGCCACTTCTATCGCACGGGGGGTAGCCCATTCGTTATCGCTATTTGATTACAGTAGTATTTTATATTTTTATAAAATGGCTTTTGTCTCTCGAACACATTTAAATACAAATAAATAATGGAAAACACAACAATTCTTAAAATAAAATAAAAATATTCTTTAACCAGATTACATGACAAATATTTGACTTTAGTTTCTACGAATTTCGCCAAGTTTTACTCGTTTAAATTTAAAGTTAATTTTGTAATTGTTAGTCCGGAACCCTCAGTGTGCGAGTCCATTTCGACCTGTCCGGATTTTTAAGTTCACGGCCCGCTCAGGCCTTACTGTCTACCTCTTCAAAGCCCCAACTTCCATTCCAGGTGCGAGGCTTCGTCGGCTGCCACAAGATGCTCGAGAAAGGCTTCTATCTAGTCGTCTGCCTCGCCTTCAACCACTGGCACACCGGCCTCGAGTTGGCCTCGTCCTCGGCCTGGCCTCGGCATGTTCTCGGCGCGCATTCGTCCAAGCCACTAGCGGTGGAGAGGCCGCCACTGCACCCGCATATACTGGCCGACGCCATAATTGGCCTTACGCTGGCTAGAGGCCAGAGGCACGAGGGCCGGCAGGGGATGACGGCCTACTATCTAACTAAGGTTAGTATTTAAATAGCTCACTTAATAAAAGCTTCTGCCAAGATCTTGATTATCAACTACAAAATAAAAATAGTTCAGTATAGTTGCTTTGAATGCCAAACTAAATTAACTAATTTGGATCACAGAGAACAGTGTGATCCCCTGATAAAAAAAGCAAAATATATGCTTTATTACAAACAAATTACAATCACAAACTACAATTAACAATAGTTTTAAAAAGAGCGGGTAAATGTGAAAGTGAGATCCCCACACTAGGTAAGCCTGTATCGCGGGGACCGGATAAAGTTGTGGCCACAAACAGAGCGAATTGACGTTTATGTTTGTAAAAAACCTATTTTAGAGGCAAAAAATTCCACCCATGCCGTGCCAGCGCACTCCCAACTGAACTAATGGGCAAGCGTAGGCATCGGCGAAATTTCGAACCTCTTTACAAACTATTTACTTTTTCTCTGTATAACGTACAGGCAGCGAGAAATTGTCCTCAGCACGGATTAGTCCAAAAAAGAGTATAGTGTTGATTTTTGTGTTGTGAGTAGATATTTGAGAATAATTTAGTATAGGAAATGTTTGGATACTTTAATTTGAAATACATCAATATACTTGCATGCATAAATATACTAATACATACATATATATTTTAACTTAAAGTATGACTTGGTAACTTAATATATTATATTCTTTTTGTTGCACTAACCCGTGCGCGCTGAGGACAATTTAAAAACCTATTTAGAAGCTAAAAATTCCACCCATGCCGGGAGTTGAACCCACGACATGTGGCTCACCGTGCCAGCGCTCTCCCAACTGAGCTAATGGGCAAGTGCAAGCATCGATGAAAGAGCTACCAAGATTTTTGTATGGGGCCTGGCATAGTTCATAGTGGCGCCCTCTATATTTTTTTCAATATCGTGGAGCATGATTAAACCTAGCTAGATCGATAGAGGACAAAAAAGTAAACAAGAAATTATTAAGGTCACCATGTCCTAAAGTGGCACGTTTAGGAGTTATTGAGCTTTGAAGTTTGTATGAGATTTTTATAAAACTTAACTTTTGAATCATTTTTCACTAAATACTGGACTATATGCTTGGCACCTGTGACTCGTTGCCGATTCTTGACTAAATTGCTAAATAAGTCGTAGAAAAAACACCCAGTTTATTATAGATACCGTATATTAAGGCACCCGAGCGTAGCGAGGATGCTTACAATGCGAGGGTATTACGGGAGCTTTTACCAGAGTTATAAATCTGCTTTTCATCAATCCTATCAGGTAAATAAATAAAATAGTGTATTTAAAGGAAAATTCACCACCTAAACCTATCTATATTAATTAAACTGTAGGTTTTATATTGACATGTTTTGAATTTTAATCGAATTGAACGAATTGGATGCATGAATAATACTATAATTTCATGTATATATGTATATAAGTAGGTAGGTACCTACTAGACATAGCTACCCAGACTTTAAAAAACATCAAAGTAGGTTTGAATCCCCGAGAAAACTCATATCAAGTGACAAATTCAGTGATGAAACTCAGTTAGTGGAAATTCCATACAAACTTCAAAGCTCAATAACTCCTAAACGTGCCACTTTAGGACATGGTAACTTTAATAATTGTTTACTTTTTTGTCTTCTATCGATCTAGCTAGGTTTCATCGTGCTCCACGACATTGAAAAAAATATAGAGGGCGCCACCGAGACTATGCCACTAATCTTCGTGGCTCTTTCGAGCCTCTTTACAAACTTCTCTGTATTACGTACAGGCAGCGACATCTGGCCCATTAGCTCAGTTGGGAGAGCGCTGGTACGGTGAGCCAGAGATCGTGGGTTCAAGTCCCGGCATGGGTGGAATTTTTAGCCTCTAAATAGGGTTTCAAACTCAATATATTTTTAAAAATCTATTTAAAGGCTAAAAATTCCACCCATGCCGGGACTTGAACCCGCGACCTCTGGCTAACCGTGCCAGGCCTCTAAATAGGTTTTTATAAAAATTGTTCTCAGCACGGGCTAGTGCAACAAAAAGAATGAGTTAATATATTGTAATCAATATTATTATTTAATAGACTAATAGTTACAGTTATTAGTAGATAAATGGGGTTGTAATACTTATGTGGTTAGTTGCTCTAATTTCAAATTTTTTTCTCAAACATGTTTGAAAATTTGAGCATTATTTTGACAACCTTCTTCAATATAAATCGAAATTGCTGTACTGGCAAATGTACAAATACATGCGAGCAGCGGCCGGCAAAATCGGTTGAAATCAGTTGAATAAAAATACATATCTGTCGTGTTTTAGCGGTCAAATAAATTACATAGTAAACTCATATCTGTCGTGTAATTTAAAAATGGAACGATCTTTTGCTCCGAAACATGGCAACCAAGGAGGTAACGTATTAAAGGTTTTATTTAAATTTCTTAAATAAAACCTTTAACCGTTTTTTTTGTAATTTAATTTTTTTTTTGGGTTTATGTTGATTTCATATGCCTATGACAGTCGCGCAAACACGTCGAATCGATTGAGATCTTATTTGTCAAAATCTGACCGTTGGTTAAGGAGTTACGAGGGAACATACAGCCAGACATATTTACATACATACGAGGCACCGAACATATTGCAATGTCACAATGTCACTTTAGATCCATCTTCTCAGCTCAGGAAGGTTCAAATAACAAACCATCCGTTTGTCCCCAGGGCTGGGCGGGCCTGGTGGTCATGGTGGAGAACAGACACACAGACAAGTGGATCCACGTGAAGTGCGACTGCCAGGAGAGCTACAACGTGGTCTCCACCCGGGGGGAGCTCAAGACCATCGACTCGGTTCCGCCGCTTCACAGGTGAGTCTTGACATTTACTCAGGTGGTCGGCCAATAATCACCCCCTGGTGATACATCATGCGGTTTTAAGGAGCATACAGACCAAAGCGGTAGCTGCGGCAGGGGCGGTCATTTACTGCAATAGTATATGTATACTGGCGGTCATTTGCCGGTGCACATAATTTCTGGAAAACTAACTGTCTTAACTGCACCATAACAAATACGTCCTGTCCAAACAGATGTTACGGTTGCAGGTTGTTTCTGACACGCGTAAAATGAATAAAGAACATTTGTAATCGTACTAAAATCAGTTTTAAAAATGTTATGCTCAACGAAAAAATTAATACACCTGATATCTCACTACACCCTCCCTCACCCCTCGCCCTTGTGATTTGTTTCGTGATTGTTTTCCGAACCCCCTCCCGATTTTCGAGCCTCACGTGATGAACAATCCCCAGGCACCTCAAGTACAAAGTATTTCCTACTGATGTAGCTCAAAATCTTCACTCGTCGGTCATTTTAAATCACTAATATGCCTAAACAACTCTTTTTGCCAGACAAGTAATCATCGTCCTCACGCAACTCGAAGGCAGCGGTGGCTTCTCAATAGCCCATCGCCTCACGCACCGCCTGGCTAGCGGGGCCAGACTCCAGGACTGGGCTCCCACTTCTGATGACGAGCCGAGACACAGACCACCGTTGGCACGAAGGGTAGCTGGCTTGCACGCACCACGCCTCATCACGTAGGACTTTGGACTCTAAACACTAAGGTGTAAGAATGAAATCTGCGTTGTAAGATGTGAAAAAAAAAACAAATATGGCGGCTGCGTTGTTAATACAGTATTAAGCCTTAACTACTGGAGCAATCAATAATTCGGCTAAGGAACGGGTTGGCCAATAAAATAGTTTAATTCTGTGTCTTAATGCCTAGACAATTTGGACTTACGTGTTGACTAGGTAGTTCTATGATCCCACTTCTGATAACGGCCTAGCCACAGACCTCAGCTAGCCAGCTTCCATGCACCACATCTCAACGTAGGACTTTGGACTCGAATCAATACCAAAAATTCTCCATTGTAAGATGCAAAATATCAAAAAACAAATATGGCCGGTGTGATTACAATATAAAGCCTTAACTACTGGAGCACTTAAGAATTCGGTTAAAAAACGGGTTGGCCAATTAAATTGTCTAAATGAGCATCTTAATTCCTGTAGAAAATGCGCAGTTCTTGACTAGCTAGTTCTGGGATCCCACTTCTGATGAGCCTATCCACGTACCACCGCTATAAGGGTACCCGATTAATAAGCATCACGCCTTATCACTTAGGATTTTGGTCTCCAAACACTAAGGTGTAAGAGTAAAATCTCTGTTAGATTTGTACGATACGGAATGTCAAAAACAAAGATGGCCGCTCTATTATTTACTGCTATTATAAACTTTGATTTCTGGAGCGTAGAAGCGAGTCCTGACTGGCTAGCTACTAAAAGAGATCACCTGAGCGCACCTTAGAAAATACAGGCGCCTTATACAATGCCTGGCTTGTTATAGGGTGCCAATACTAATGCTTAGTCAAGACAAACTACCGCTGGCAATCTGGGTAGCTGGCATATAGCACCAGCCACGCCTCATCCCGTAGGATTTTGAACTCCAGACACTAAGTTGTGAGAGCGAAATACCCAGTGACGATATAAGGGGACTGGGAACTTATGAAATAAAATTAAAAAATACCTTCAGATTGGGTTATGGCGTGACATGCACACATTGTGTAATTAAGAAAAAAAATTATCAGATAGAATCTTCAAATAAAAATTTGCATTTGTACACAGATCGACTTAGCACTACCACTCGCTAACGGTGAAGGAAAACATCGTGAGGAAACCTGGGTGTCTGAGCTATTCACATACCTCAGCGCTTGAAATCGCCAATCCGCGGTGGGCATGCGTGGTGATTAAAGCCCATACTCTCTCCCTGAGAGAAGGCCTGTGCCCTACAGTGGGACGTATATAGGCTGCTTATGATGATCGCCGCACACAACACGCATTTAGTTTTGATAATAATTGAGTTTCCCTGTTGTCAACTGCACAGTTAAGTGTTGGTTCGTAAGTAAAGAGAATTGCAAAGGTAACCCATCCTGGAATTTAATTTCCCTATATTTTACGAGTTCCTGGTCCACCCATAATCACGTTACTGCAGGGTAAGGGTAAAATAGACTTAGCTTACTGTTGTACCGTTGAAAAAACATTTCGTTTCATTCAGCTTTACCCTGTGGGTGTAAACATTAACGGTTTCATATATAAAAACACGATTTCTTAAAACACTCGATAAAAGCATCTGTGGTGGAGATTTTACAAGGAAAAGACTTAACCACAGATTAAATAAACTGCCTCTGAGGAGTATTTTAGAGCAATCGTGGTTTTATAAAGAAGACCGTAAGTATATCGAAGTAAAAAAATTGGTTCATATGTCTTGAATTAATTAAATAAACGAATGAACTAGGACGAGCAAAGAACTTGATAGAAATTATCGCTTTCTGTATTTTAACGATTGCTAACGGTGTGTTAACATCTAGAGAAAAGATGAAAGAAACGAAATATATCATATGGAACAGCTGAATAATAGTTGCGTTCTTCTGGCCATTTAAAACCGGAATTGCACCCAAAAATGCACCTTGGAGTGTTCCGATTACAGCACAATTCAATGCAATTCGTCACAAAACGCTGAAAAAAGTTTTAATGTACAAGAAAGTGAAAAGGATTATGACTGCCATAAAATATGTATAAGAGGATTTATAAGGCAAGAGTAATTTTAAAGCGTAATCTTGATAAATGTGGAATAAGTTTAAAGTAGATGCGATTTAATAAGAATTCTATCACTACAATAACAGACTATGAACTCGTTAGACAAAGTTATAAGAACATTTATTTTTAAACTAACTCAATAAGCTCATGCACAAAACGTCACTTTAAAATGTTAGGAGTAAAGATTATTATTGGATGTCGTCTCACCTTATACAAAACTGATAATATCTGCCTTGTAATCATTAAAATTGGAACGTTGTCTCGTTCCTTCTTTGTTAGTTACTTAAAAGAAAGAGAGACAACTGTAGATAAGCAAGACATTCTCATTAGTGAACGACGTGTTTCGAAACGTGCAATACGTAATTTTAAGCCGCACTTGAGTTGTAATGACGATATTTTTTCTACTTAGCATGCCTGTTCAACTTCAGGTGTAATACTCCCTTAGAAAACTTGGCTTTATTGAAATACCTAAGTATATCGCATTAATTTGCATTTATTTGTAAAACTGTAACTTACATGATATTTCATGGAATGTTCGGGTGATATATTTGTCAAATTTCTGGGTAAAGCAAGTATGATTTAGGTAAAGATATGTTTCCCTACAGGGAATATTTGACTAAAGTGGCAGGGAAGATCTGGAATATTATAACGGTCAGTAGACTTGTGTATCCTTGGTTGGACCTTTTATAGGAAACGGACATTGAGTGCAAGGTATAAACAACAGAAGGGGATGGAACCTTGTCGACGTCAATTTGCAATTTTAATTTGGTGACGTAATAATGCACAGCTAGAAGTTCGTATTACAATAAAACATAGCCAGTAATGTACGGCCGATGCCAATTTCTGGCTGTGCATTAATGCCTCCCGAAGTTCGAATTTAGAATTCACTTCGACAAGTACCATCTCATTTCGATTGCGCTCGGTTTATACAATACAACTTTTGTTTCTATTTGGCCAAGTTTCGTCAAAATCTTTTTGCTGAATCTCCTGACAGATCGACTGAGTGTTATTTCCTAAGTAAAATATCACTTAAGGCATAGTTTCGCGTAGCCGTATAAAATGTGTATCGAATGCGTTACAACTGATATAAATTAACTAAGATCACATGTAAAATTCGATCGAGTATAGAAACTGATAATCAATTTTATTTTTTTAGAAAATCAACTCTGCCTGACACTTGTAAAGATGTGAATATAGCTCAGCGTTTTTAACATGGCCTTTGTATTTATCGTATTTAAAGTCGGAATTTTCATTGACGTGTAGGCATTTTCTAGTATGATATTGAACTAAAATGTACTTGAAATCAAAGTGTAAATAATCACTAAGCTAATGTTACGCTTTATAGGGGCTATGGCGGCCCACGGAACTTTGGTAACTAACGGTTTTAGAATAAGCTCCCATGTAGAAGTTAATTTTTATTCCAAGATGCCTCACAGTAATCTTATTTTAACATGACCAACTTGAAACTTGGTATTATGAAAAAGACGCTGTTGGAACTAGATGTTTTTAGTTTTGTAAGCGAAATTAGTTTTTATTTTGTTGTTATTTTATTACTTTTTAGGTGCGCTAATATCTCCAGCTTGTTTCGCGACAGGTATGAAAAATCTTTCGTTGTCGAAAGAGTCTCTAATCGCCTGATGGGTAATTGCTTAGTGCCACCTTTTGTGGTCTGATTGCTTTGGCATATCATTCAAACATTATGTTTGTCGTGAAAGAAAATAAGTGCTTATGAACCTTATCGTTGGTTGAAAGTTCGCCGGAGTTTCTGATCGGCTTTAAAATAAAAACGAAGTTATATCGAATTACATCTCTATAATCTGCCGATTTATTTATCCCACCGACAAATTGAAATGTCAGTGTTAAGTTTCTTTGATAGTAGATTTTTTACTAGTTATTATTAAAGTCATAAGTTATCAAATAACGATTCCATTAATTTTGCTAATAAAAAAGTGTTATCGTCTATTTTCATAGATATTTTTACGTGATGATTTTCTTGCCATATAAGTTTTATTTACAACGATTCGATTAGTATTTAGATTGATGTTTCTTTAAGTTTTGTTTGTAGTTATTTGTGATTGTAAAGTCGAGTGGCTAAATACCGTGCAATTTTAGTGTCCAGAAATTACGATACTTTTGATGTACATAATCTTGTTGCTGCATCAAATGTCGTTGCTAGATGGATTTTATCTGAATAGCCTGCCTAAAGTGACACTTCAATGACTTATGCCGCCCTCCTAGCCTAATCCGCCGGGGAAAAATCAGTTCTATAATCGTAATTAAACTCGATATTAGATGTATAACTATGTACAAGCATCGCGAGGCATTGAAAATGCAACGAGACTCGGGAAAATTAGTAACGTGCGGCATTCTTAAAAAAAAAAAAAAATGTATATTTATAATGCAAGGTCTACTTGCTATAAGCATAAAATCCATCTATGGACTTTTCATTGTACAAGTGCGATAAAGAATTTTAATAATTTAAGATAATTTGTTGTGGGAGACACTAAAATTTTGCGGTATATTTACGTTCGCGACCAAAGTGGTCGATAAAATCATGGTAGGTGTGTTTTTAAAATAAGCTAAGCCTATGGACAGTTTCCCGCTGGACGATAACGGTAACTGCAACATTTTTTTGCAAACGATGGCCAGCCGCCTTGGCTAATAATATGAAACTAACCCTTAATCGATTTCAAAAAAGACCGGTTGGAAGCGGCCTGCATCCAGCGCCTTCCTGCCACTTGGATGAGGTCATTTGTCCATCTTGTGGCTGGTCGTCCTACGCTGCGCTTGCCATTCCATGGAGGAGGCCTGTGTCCAGCAGTGGACCTCTTGTGGCTGAATGATGATGATGAACCCTTAATGTCTCGTACACTAACATTTATTAACTCCTGAACTGCCCTCGCGGAACGCAACGTATAGGTGGCCCATACTAAGTTGGACACAGATCTGTGTCGCGGCAGACGAGTGGTTAATCTACTACATATCAACAGTTGTCACTTGACAAAAACTCGTAAAAAAAAAAAAAATAACCTACCCCCGACACAAAAAAACTAACGTAAAAGCAACAAACATTTTGGTCCGCCATTTTTTTTTATCGCACTTAAATTTGGCCAGGACGTACGTTGTTTTATTCAAAGCACCATACCTATATCTCTTACCGTTTTGTCAGGCAGTTGACCATGTCCGTAAAAAGCTGAGTGGACTTTCATCGAACATGGCTAAGAACCATCTCGATCAATCTAGCTTTCAATCAAAAAAACCGAATCGAAATTGCTTGATCCGTTTAGGCGCTAGGACGGAACGTACAGACACACAGACATAGGCTTCAAACCTATAAACACCCCTCTTTGGGTTGCGCCGGGGGTTAAAAACGAAACAATTGACAGCGGCGTACAGTATATTTGTTAGTGTACGTGAAATCGGGGTTAAATTAAAGTATGTAACTATAGGATGATTTTGAAATCGTTAACTATATTTTGGAAGAATTTTGTTTTCGTTGTAAAAAACAGTATTATTAATGATTTGTCGGTAATGGTATAACATTGTTGTAAATATTTGTGATTTCCTGTCCTTTCGCTCGAAACTGTGTGAATCCAAATTCAAAGTGGTAGGAAGTGCCACGACGTTGAAAAATGTTTTCTAATATGTTAAATGTATTGGAGTCTGTCCTCCGACATGCGTACACAATTAAAAGAACAATTGAGTTGGCCGGCGCCGACCATAAGACGCTCGACCCAGTTTTTTTCGATTTTATAACGTTTTAAATAAATCCGTCCCGATGTTGTTTGTTTATGCTTAATGAAGTTATTTTGGGTAACTAAAAAAAAAATTTCGTGCACCCCATTTTTTGCTAAACTAACGCCATATGTTTCTAAATCACGGTCAGAATGTCTCCTTAAATGTCAATCGAATTCAAAGTCACCCTGTAGTGTCGCGTCGTTACGGTTATCGTCTAATGTAAATCCGTCCTATATCGGCCACTGCTACTGGCTGTACAGACACGACTTTATGCATAATACTCAATTTCGTGCAATCGGTGTGTCATAAACAATGACGATGTCAGTGATATAATTTTTATAGGTTATTATTAAAGAATGAAAAGACAGCACAAATTGTATTAGCACGTTCAAGTAACGTTTGACACTATTGGTATTACGTTTTTTAACCGACTTCAAAAAGGAAGAGGTTCTCAATTCGGGGCAATATATTTAGCTATGTTCCTTCATAACTTTGTCAAATCTTAACCGATTTCGACAATTCTTTTTTTTATAATCTGAAGTTCTTAAGGGGCTCCATGCAGTATACACTAACGCCACCAATGAAAAAGGCAATATCTTTTTTTCACAGACCGTGTTGGCAAAAAGTATCAGACCAATCTTCCAATCATGTTAAGTCATTTTTAGGACCCACGACCGAGAAACTAGAATCACGGACTTGGGACAGATTTTTGACGTTAATGCTATATGGTCCTGGGCATTTTTGTCTTATGTTCTCGGCGATTGCGCTCAATCAGTCACTATTAAGATTTAATTATTAATAATTATTAACTCAAATAATAATAATAAATTAATTATTTAAAGAATATTCTATCTATCTATCTATGCACAAAGACAGTGTACAAAAGGTGGACTTAACATGATTTACACTTTTTGCAAGAGACTATCTGTAAAAAAGATATGATTTTTTTCCGTTGGTGGCGCGTCTTAGGTTCTCGGCGATTGCGCTCAATCAGTCACTATTAAGATTTAATTATTAATAATTATTAATTCAAAGAATAATTATTTATTAATTATTTATAGATCTATCTATCTATGCACAAAGACAGTGTACAAAAGGTGGACTTAACATGATTTACACTTTGCATAAAAATTATCTGTAAAAAAGATATGATTTTTTTTCCGTTGGTGGCGCTAGTGTTCCTGCTTGGAGCCCCTTAAGAATATTTAGGTGCCATATAACCAAATCAACCTGAAGAAGATGTCAAGAACTGAACAAATATTTTTGATATATCACGTTTACTTGGAGAAAGTAATTGAAAGACTGCCTCTCGCTCATCCAACACCGACGACAGTATTGTGTAAGTGAGAGGTGAATAGTTGTTCAATTAATTTATTTAATTAAGCGTGCTATACACACGCTATCGTTCGTACTGGGCACTTAATTAAATGTATTTATTTGTATGTGAAACACGTCGATGATTTCTCATTCTGTTTCGGTAGCTAAAGACGCTTGTTATTATGGTTTCTAGCTAATAACGTTATATACTTAATGCATGTTACGATTATGATAAAAGTAAGGTAATAAAAAATGGTAATTTATTAAATCCACGTGTTTTGTCTTTGAAAATGAAAATGAAAAAAACTTTATTTAGAAAAGGGTTAGAAGAGTGGTTACTGGCTCCCAAACTAGGATTCCCTGTGCTATGGGTAGCCATCCATATTTAGAAACTCTGTAAATACATACTCTTAGGTCAGTATAGGTACAGAATATTGGAGAGATTCAAATGTTTGATTGACTTTGGCCCCAACCGATCCGTAGTCACACCAAATTGCCACACTAGTGGCTTTGAAGGAGGCAATTAACTAAAACAGGGATAAAGGGCTATATCTAGGCTGTAGTCCTTAGATTCCTGTCTGGTTTAGGTTACTAGTTTGGTTCCAACCATTATGTCGACGATATAATGGTTGGCTATCTCTTTAGTTTATTTATTCCGTGTGGTGCCGGATTAAGAATAGCGTCACTCCATATCCTACCGTGGGTGTCGTAGAAGGCGACTAAGGAACTACATTACCAGATTCCAATCGCATACTGCGATCGCCAACCCGCCTGCCAAGCGTGGCGATTATGGCAAAACCCCTCATGGTTATGAAAACCATGAGGGAGGCCTATGTCCTGCAGTGGGCGTCAAATGGCTGATGATCTCTTTAGTCTAGTGGTTTGTTAACCACTTGCCTATCAAAGCAAAGGTGGCAGTACTTGAGTAAGTAGTACAAAATAATGACCTCCGTCTGTATTTCCATGTTCGTGAGGTCCTTGTCTGGTTACTATAGCTTGGGAACAAAAAAGGCCAGAATAAAACCTACTCTAAGTTCAATATACTTTTTAAAGAATCCCGTTTATTTTACAATTAGGTATGTCTGAAGTTTTAGGCGTCTTCCTGCCACTTGGATGAGGTCGTCTGTCCATCTTGTGGCTGGTCGTCCTACGCTGCGCTTGCCGATATGTGGTCTCCATTCGAGACGCTGGATGCAGGCCGCTTCCAACCGGTCTTTTTGGCAATCCATGGAGGAGGCCTATGTCCTATGTAATCTTGTGGCTGAATGATGATGATGAAGTTTTAGGCCGGCCACATACCTCGGAATCGGAATTCAGTTTCAGAACTTCGATTGCGTTTGAAACGCAGTAAATTCGTACAAACCTATGGACCATACTGCAAGTTTCCGTTCGATTTTTTTCCCTATACTTACGGAATTCCGCGTGGTAGCCTGCGCGTCCGGAATCCCGTACCTACGGAAACAAGCCGTTCCGAACGTGACTCGCTACGTATTTTCTTCTTAGCAAGCTACAGCAACAATGAAATCGCAATCAGAAAATCGTCGTCCATATTAGCTGAAAAAAAGTCTGAACTCAATAGCTAGCGTCTCTCAACTGAGCGATGCTATTCCGAATCGAAATTCCGACTGTATGTGGCTGGCCTTAAAAGCAGTAACCTAGGAAGAATCCGAACTGAGGTAGATACTAAGCGGCGATACGCAGATGGGACGTGGGGCGAGGGCGCGGTAACATATATCGAGTTACAGATCAAGAGCGATCGCAGAGCAGGGACTGGTCTGTGACTATACTACTTACAGCGCCCTCGCCCCACGTCCCATCTGTCTGTCTCGCGCTTCAGATACCGGCCACGAACCTTCTGAGTCGAGCACGTGGCTCTACGTAATAGAGAACGGAAACAAGTAAAAGTTCAAGATGGCGGCTGCCGCGTCATTTCCTGTCGCCCTTGCAGGTACCAAATGCCAAGGCCATTCTCACTTTGCGTTAACAACCCCATCCTAGAAGGGAAATTGCACTGTTAGGTACTTTGGGTATCTACCTACTTATCTGCAGGTCTTTTGCGCAAGGTAATTCCTAGGTAAGTAGGTAATCTAGCCGGTGAAACTTAGCTTGACCCCAAAGTTCGGTCGTTATTATAATAATTTAACGCCAAATAGATTTCAGTTCTAAAACAATAATTGATATGGAGTTGAAACTGTCTTCAAAACGGGGTCTCACTAACACATGATTTTTAAAATAAAATCTCCATATCACAACTTGTTAAGTTTTTGAAGAGAGGGCTCCTGTTTTAGTTTTGCCATGTCCGACTATTTTTCGATTTATCTTTAACGCGTACATTTTGTTAGAGTAGTCCCCCCTCCCCCATCTTCCGGCTAAACGGTTGATGTGCATGATGAAGTCAAGGTATCATGATGAAGTTTAGAGAAAAACTACCACAGCTAAGTTGGCTTTACAAGGTAACGAGTAGGTAATAATAGTCAACCAACTTGTAAAAGGAAAACTTCGTACAAATTCCGTAGAAAAGTAGAACGTTGGTAGAACGCGAATTTAATAAAATTATGTTTAATTTTATTAAACCCTGATATTTCTAAAATATAGTTGACGAGAAAAATGTCACAGAATAAAAGCTATTGCAGAAAACAAACTCTAATTCAGGTGTTTCAGGCATTTTAGATTAAGCAAATATACACAGTTACGCAGGTAAGTTCTTTAACAGACGATGAGAACGAATGAACTTAATTCAATAGGTATTTTACTGTTTGCTGAACCCTTGATGCGAGCCAATAACTTGTTATCCTACTTGAGTAAATAGACGATTTCTGATGTTCAAGTGAATATTTGCTTAGGTAGGTATTATACCTACCTACCTACATTCGACTGAATAAGAACCGTGCCCTATCTTCTTCCAATAATATTGTGAAGCGATCTCGGAGATCATTATTCATAAGTTGAACACCTGTTTACTTACACAACATGTTAGTGAAATAAATTGAAAACAGTGTTAAAACTTGCAATTTATTTCTTTTATTTTTAATAATTTTACAAAACAAAAGATAATTTTGAACTTTTACTCATTGGAAGTGGTTTAATAAATTGTCAATGATGAAGAAACGGCTACTGTCACTTAGATTTATTCACCTTCTCAAATCTTCCAAATCATACCTACTCTATGCCAAATTACAGTAGGTACGCCTTATACTCTGCAACAGCACATAGGCTACTTTTAATCCCGGAAAAATAGTTTTTTTTTAACCCATTATAAAAGTTTCCCGCGAACGAACACTACCTATAGCCCGGGGCTATCCCCCGTCTTCATCATTGATTTTATAAAATAAAATAAGTTGCCTTTCAGTAAAATGTCCTATACAATAAAGTACCTGCATATTTTCCAGAGCCAGGAGATACCCCGTCTCCCTATGTATTTTTGCACAAAACTCGTGAACGTGTTTCCATTTAATGAGGAAATATCTACCAACACTCAACTGCACATCCTTTTGACTGCGCTCGACGTTATGTCTTACCAAAGTGAGATTTTATTCAATTTCCTGTCGCGGCGGACTCTGTACGTGTCGGCTGTGATAACGTTTCCCCACAGTCTGTTCCAAAGCGACTTTGAACGATGAAATAATCACCAATACACTGTGGGCTTAGATACTCTATCCTGACTGAGAAAATTATATTTCAGGCATATACAGGGTGTATTTTAAACCCCATACAGTGGTTCTACTTACTTTCCTACTTTCTACTAATGCTGGCGCCGGATTAAGAATAGCGTCACTCCATTTCCTTCCGTGGATGTCGTAGAAGGCGACTAAGGAAATCAATATCCAGGAGACGGGCAGCAGCGTCTTCCTGAGATTCCAACCGCATACTGCAACCGCCAACCCGCCTGCCAAGCGTGGCGATTATGGCAAAACCCCCCATGGTTATGAAAACCACGAAGGAGGCCTATGTCCTGCAGTGGGCGTCGAATGGCTGATGATGATGATGATGATGATGATGAGTATACTTTTGATAAATGTGGTCTAAGGGTTTGATAGACAATACAATTGCGAACATTCAAGGCATATGTTTCTTATCCTGCTCTAAGTTTTTGATTGAGGAGATTCCAAAATTAATAATTTTTGAAACAACTTTTTTTTATTAAAACTACGCATAAAAAACAAAAATATGTTTAAAATGTCAAACACATTTATCAAAAGTTTACTCATATTATTACAATATTGAAAAATTTTAAACTGTGTGAGCGAGACAGCATGCTCCATGTAAGAACAGTCTTAAGCAGCAGGGCATAAGCCTTTCCTCAGTGTTGGTTGACTGCTTCGTTGGTCTAGCGCGTTAGACCTGTTTAATACTTATATTACATGTCACGTTCTATAAGCACAATAGGTAACTATGCCTGTTCTTTAATTTGAGCTATTACACGGATCTCTATTCATCTCATTGAACAATCGCTGGCCAATTTAAACATTCGGGAGTTAGTAAAACAATTAGTTTAAACAACTAGGTCAGTCTAGTAGTTTGTAAATAAGAATATACCGTGCAGAAAACAATAAAATATAGAACGTGAGGGGCCTTTAACTATAACCCAGAGCTGCTACTTGCTAGCTCTGCCGAACATTAAGCGCTACTTGGGTGATTTTCAGTTGGTCTAACTTTGATGCCTAGCTTCTTCAATTGTTGTTTTTCAGCAAACTAATTACATAATTTCAGGGACTCTAGTGAAAGAGCTAATCCCAAATGGAAAACAATTTTTTTATAATTCTGGTGGCCTGGCAGAAAATCACGCACTTACGTTAATTTTATTAACAGTCTTAACTAATACCACAGTATAATGAACACCAGTAGGCAATATTGGCCGTCCGCTGTATTTTAAAACCTTCGCTCGCTTGATCGGAGTAGGCGCGACAGGGCTGACGCGCTTGTGTTTCGAATTCGATACTGCCACATTTAAATACCTACTGTCGTCTCATTTATTATGTCTTTCGAGAGTTGTAGATAGTTATTTATTATTATGTGCTTGTTTAGTATGAAGTCTAATAAGTTGATACGAAATAATATGTCTAGTTTCTACTCACAATGTAACAGAAAGACTAAGTTTGTAATTTGTGTCATGGAATTTTTGACATTTTTGTCATTGTTGTTGGGGGTTATGGGGCAGAGGGATTGATACACGATGATTACATAAACAAAATGTTGTATTTATTTTCTTACATCAGCCATTACAAGCTCACATACAGAAGGAAGTGACCACAGACCATAGAAACCTACATAGACGATAAAACTCTACTAGTGATGTGACATTGTTTCCATAACAATTGTCATGGAAAAAAGAGCAGAAAATTTTAAAAAGGTATATTCTGGTCTTGATACTATCGAGTTTAGACATCCGTATACACCGAGCAATATAGTCGACGTGATTTCGACATTTTCTTCTAGCTAGCCGATCCGACGCGTCGCCCATCTGCACTCACAGAGAATATAATCACTACCGCGCGGTGAACACCGTACTGCGGTGTGCCTGAAGCTCACCGAGGCCTCGCGTTTAGTAGTTACGTACCTATATTGCGCGTCTCGGACATTAGTAGGAAGATTGGTAACTGATTCTTATTTAAACTGTGCTAATACTGTATTTGATACTTACTGATCTTTTTTGGAGTTCCACACCACAAAAACGGAAGCCCTGTATCTTGGTTGTATCGGTCCATCCGTCAAGACCCTTTTTTACCGCGAACTTATAAAGTTAATAAGTTAAAATTAATATAAGATACTAGAAGTCAATTCAATAAAAAAAATGTTTCATACAACCAAACTTACTAGAAAGTCATATACTTTTTAATGTCTACAATTTCGTGTTACTTTAGTTCATCATCATTATCATCATCAGCCATCTGACGCCCATTGCAGAACATAGGCCTCCCTCATGGTTTTCATTACCATGAGGGGTTTTGCCATAATCGCCACGCTTGGCAGGCGGTATGCGGTTGGAATCTCAGGAAGATGCTGCTACCCGTTTCCTGATAATTGATTTCCGTAGTCGCCTTCTACGACAGCCTTAATCCGGCGCCACACGGAACGTTACTTTGGTTAATTTTGACGGAAATAAAAGATTGAGACCCTTCTTCATGTTTTTCACGATAACCGCTTTAAGGGTATGAGAGCACTAGGGCTCTCTATACAGAGAAAACACAATAAAGGAAATAAAATCTCGGTCAATTAATCTTCATCCTTATCAGACCACCGCTGCTTACTGCTGGGTACAGCCCCCAAATGCCAAATGCCGCTTGATCAAGCAAAATATCGGCTTAAGCCTCCAAGTCCATGTCAGCTCTTAAAGCAACTTTCTCCCTCCGACAGAGTTTTTAACATCAACGCCTCGGAAAGAAACGTCCATCCGACATTACAAATATATTCCTCACATATTCTCGCTAATTTCCTTGGGGATTGTATCTGCGGTCGCAGCTCTAACAGCTGTAGAGATGGGCTCGCGGCTTCGCTGGCGGGCTAGTCATTTGCGATTGCCCGTGTATTTTTTTTCTACTGATCCAACTGCAGTACCGCATGGTTAATTTTATTATTAAATATAGCAAGTGATACGGGATCCTGCCTTTTCGCTGAAAATTGTTACGCTGATTATCACTTGCCAACCAACATTTCACCTATTTTTCACTTTGACAACAAACGATTTACAAATTTTTGTATGGCAACGTTTCATTTGGTAGGATTGTTGTTAAGCTGATTATTATAATGAAACAAAACGTTTTGGGTATTTATTATTTTTCAAATCTTTTACTAGGCCAAACAACTATTAGATGAATAACGTTTCGTCTGTGAAACAGTTCCCTTTTCGTAAATAGATATAATATATAATAAAAAAAGCTAGGAAAATTCTATCCATTTTACTAGGTTTTCCTAACCTTTAGGTTAATCTATAGGTTTGCCCTAACCTTCTTACCAATATAATAATGATAAATCATAAATACCTGTCACAACATTTATTATACAATAAACAACTGAATGAATATTACGCTAAGTAAAACATACGCTACTTAAAAGTTGGCATTTTGAAAAAAAATCATTATAAAAAGCAAACCAAACAAACAGTTGGCAACTGCGAGGTTGGGAAATAAAAAAAATAATAAGAAAAGTTGGCAAATAATTATTCCGCAAAATAATATTCTTCGAAACGTTAGTTGCCAAATGAAAATCGGCCAAAAATGTTTCTGCAAAAAGGCAGAGAACCAAGTGATACGTAGTAGGTACAACTGTAGTCTCGCACAATACTTCTTTCTGTGTTGTATGAGGGAGGCAAATAATTTTTCAATTACTTTTTTTGAGTAATCGGTAATCGTGTAATAAAACGTAATTTTGTTAATCCATTCCGTAATATGACCGTGTTACGGATAATTGTTAGTTAAACCTATGATTTCCGCTCTTAATAGCCCCACATTTAAGCCATCGTAGTAGGGCTGTGAGATCACACTAGCCAGTCCATCGCTTTCGAAAAAGCCAGCAATGCTCTAATGGCACTGCTGGCCACCTGAAAGGATCCCAGCTTGCTTGCGTCCGTGGTCCTGAATGTTTTTTCCGCTTATCCACGCTCAAACAGTGAATGGTCATATGGGCGGGTGTTCCCTCTTCCCTGAGGCAACCGGGCCATAGCGGGAGTTTGGTCAGTTCCAATGTGTGAAAGTGTTTATTCAGTCTTATTAAAAGAAGAAGAAGAAGAAAAACATTTATTGGGACAAATTAACACATGACAAGAAAAAAAGGCATAACAAATAAGGATGACAAAACCAATTTTATTAAGTCTGCATTAAACAGTTGCAGCCCAGACCTTTGCGATGTTCACTGCGTTATCACCTGCAATCACTAGGTCCTCCTGAGTGCAGAAGGACCTAAGGACCAGTAGACCCTCCTGTTTATTCAGTAAGCATTGTCTGTCAGAAGTGTCTTTGATTTCAGCAAATTGCATCTCTTCAAACGCAACAGGCTAAGTGTGAGGCGTCTCGAGATTGTTGGTAGAGCCTCGCTTTCTTGTCTGTATTTTGTTTCAGTTTTCCATGTACCACGGATAATGAAGTAGTTGTTGACTCTTCATTATCGTTGTGTTGAACAGTCGAACAATAATAGTAGTAGTTGGCAATCGGAAGCACTTTAACTTCCCATAACTGTAACTTTTAAAAAAGGTAGCTATTCTCAGAATGGCCATTCAGACTCTTTAAGGCACTCCTCAAATGCAGTCCAAAATGGTATTTGCCTTTACCCGAGACAATTTGCTAAACCGTATTTCAGAAGTGTTTCAGAAAATCGTGCTTTTTAACTAATAAAACCGTAAGATTCTTCTCAAATTTTCTCTTTCTGTGTTATTTTCTTATCGGTTGTAACCTAGTAGATAGAACATTGGACAAGGAAGCGAGAGACCCAGGTTCAATTTCCAGTGCGGGCATAGTACCTATGACTTTGTTTTCTAAGTTATGTACACTTGTGAAGTTATAGTAGCTCACTCGCTTACTGTGAAGGAAAACATCGTGAGAACACCTGAGTGTCACATAACTCCGCGCTTGAAATCGCCAATCCGCGGTAGGCACGCGTGGTGATTAAGCCCATACTCTCTCCCAGAGAGAAGGCCTGTGCCCTACAGTGGGACGTATATAGACTGCTTATGTATGTTCTTTTCTTATGCTCACATGAGTTGTACAAATAAAAAGCTACGGCTATTTTGGTGGAAAACAATTTAAATTTAATTAATACGAGTATAATAAACTGACTGAAAAACGGTATTTCGGTAAAACAATTACCTAAGTCCTCTTCCGCTTACAGATAATTCTTTGCTAAGCTCTAGGTACAAATAGTTTAAGTCAAATAGTAGTAGTTTTATCTGGAGCTTCTTTGAGCAGTTGTTACTACCTACATTTTGTGGTTTTCTTCTAATTATAGCAACCCTCCGTGGAATTGCCCGGTTTCTACAACAGAGGCGACCATGAGTAGGTATTTAGAAAGAAAAAAAACATAACTTTTATTTACATTGCCACAAAAGCACACACAAAAATAAAAATTACATAAGTTAAATGATTACAATAAGAATGAGAAAATAAGACAATAATATCAAACAATAACAAATCCGTGTGGCGCCGGATTAAGAATAGCGTCACTCCATTTCCTTCCCTGGAAGTCGTAGAAGACGACCAAGGAACACAATTACCAGGAGACGGGCAGCAGTGTCTTCCTGAGATTCTAACCGTATACTGCGATCGCCAACCCGCCTGCCAAGCGTGGCGATTATGGCAAAACCCCTCATGGTCATGACAACCACGAAGGAGGCCTATGTCCTGCAGTGGGCGTCACATAGCTGATGATGATGATTAACCGTTAAGAAAAAAAGTTAACCACACGGTGTCTCCAAGATTAAAAAAAATCCGTGCAAGTTCTCCATTGTAATTTAACTAACCTTCACAGCTAGAAATTAATAAACAATCACCGGAACAAGGTAGTTAATGGCAATAGACCTGCCGATGATTTTCTTATAATTTAGAGGACAAAATTCATGGTTTAATTTGACCTTCACTAAACCCTTGTTTCATGGAAATTATGTTAAAGTATCTACCTAAAACCCTAAAGGTGGCAAAAATGAGCTGCTATCTTTTAAAAAATAGTGGTTGTCTGTTCGTTTGCGTGGTCTAAGAAAAAGTCGTTGCAACGAAATCAAGATAGTAAATTAACGTAACTTTATTTTTTAATTAGCCGGTTCCATGTCCCAGTGCTGGGCAAAGGCTTCCCCTTTAGCTCTCCACTCTTCTATCTCACCGGCCATTCCCTGCCACCCCGGCAGAAAGTTCGTAAGGTCGTCCCGCCTTTTCCGCCTTGGTCGGCCACGTTGGCGATGATCGTCGCTTGGGACCCATTTTTGTTTGACCATTCGACTTACGTAACCCCCCCAATTCGGTGACTTTGGTTTTAGGGCGTAGCGTGGTGTTCCGGATACGGTCAGTCCCTCCAACATCCAGGATGTTGCGCTCCGTCGCCCATTGACAAACCTTGCCAGAATCAATGTCCTGGTCAATTGATCAATTGACCTAACATCAGAACTTCTGAAGACATTTTTTTTTCAAAACCGAGATAGTTCCACTGTTGGTTACTGGAACCAGCAACCAATGTCTCTTACTGTGTTTATTTTTGGGACAGCCGAGATGTATCCTGTCTTGTCTATCCTAACCTATGGTGCTCAAACCTGATCTTCCATATTAAAAAGTGGGTGAAATTGTATAGATGGCCTTAGTCTGGGTGTATTTCCATGTTCTTGACGTCCTTTGGCACCATAGCCAAGGATATCCTGGTCTGAGACCAGGACAAGTGATTGTGTTGTGTGGAAGTTATTAATTTAATTGTCGCTACAAACTATACCGTTTGGGTAAAGCCGTGAGGCTCCACTAGTCCAGCATAATTAATTGAACTATCCATGACCCTGCTGCACCGATAGATTCATTTTCGTAATCGACATGCTTTTGCAAAATAAAGTTTCAAACTAGCGAATGGAAATTTCGTAAAACGGCTGACCCGACCTTTGTGTGTCGCCGTGAAGAGTTGATGAAACGACCTGCAATGTGTCATACAATGATAAACGTTTAAATGCGATTTCAACTGCTTGACTGAAAGAAAACCTTATAATAGAGGTAAACGGAATAAACAATTTGATGAAGCGAAAGAGGCAAACCCTGTTCTCTGGCTACCCCTCCGGGGTACACGAGTGAATTTATGTAATGTAATAGAATAAACCATTTTACGAAAGCTGTAACCGCTAAGTTAATTTAAGGAGCGACGCGTTGCCAACTAGCACCGGCAATGAAAAAAACCGGCCAAGTGCGAGTCGGACTCGCGCACCGAGGGTTCCATACTCGCGCTTGGACGTTTTTTATTATTACGCCAAGTTTAATGCCTGTATGTTTTACCGTTTTTACAATAAAGCATAAACAAAAAACGGCGAAAAAACACGTTTGTTGTATGGAAACCCCTTTATTTCTGTAGTTTATTATTTGTTATGTAATCTGCCGTAATGACACATATTCTGTGAAAATTTGAACTGGCTACCTATTACATTTCCAAAGATACGGATTATGTTAGATGTATATTTTCTCTTTAAAGGTCGGACGGACGGACGGACAGACAGACGAACAAACAGCGGAGGCAGAGTAATACGGTCCCGCTTGGTACCCTTCGGGTACGGAACCCTAAAAACATACCCATTTTCTGCCATTATTCGTTTTCGGAAAAAGTCAATGTCATAAATCTCAATAATAGTGAAAGTTTTTTTGAAAGTTGGCTGAAACCGACAGCCAGTAATGGCCGCTTTTGGCAAAAATCCTTTATACTACACCTGCTTGGAAAGTACCTTGATACTTTATCAAATTTACGGTAGAAAATACATCATGGCATATCGAACAAATATGCGGGGAGAAAACGCATCTGAGCGGGAGAGAAAAGTGTATGAAAATCCATTTCTTATGTGGTTTTTCTTTTTTAATTTTGGGTAAGACTATGCGCCGGTAACCTAAATATCAAAAGCCAAAAAGTTTTTACAGTGAGTTTTTATCTCCAAGTTCGCAAAATGACACTGGCCACTAGCTGTGTGTTGGATGGTGTCGGGCTGGCAGTGCGACCCTGCGGCGGCAGGATAAACAATTTGAAAAAAGAACATGTGAAAATTGCAGACGCCATTGGCGCCATTTCCAATTTGTGTGTTGTTTGAGGATTCAGTTTTCGTAGAAAGTAAAATAAAACTATCAAAATGATAAGTAGTGATAGGCAGGTGTAGTATAAAGCACTATGTATCACTCGAGAGAAACTGCGATTCCCGATCTCGGGTGTTTTAAAGCCCTCGCCTACGGCTCGGGCTTCAAACGACACCCTCGACGGTAATCGGTCACTTTCTCCTCTCGGTGAACAATGTACTATTTCATTTGTCATACTCGGAAAGTAGTGTTTGTTTGATCCGAGTAGCGGGTCAAAGACGCTGCCCCGTGGTTGGAAAAGACTCATAGTAATTGCTTCCCTCTCTAGGGCGGGAATGAATTTTAAAAATAGAATTAAATTTGATTAGATAGTCGGCTACGAAAAATGTTATATAAAAAAAATTCGAAAAAGAAAATCTTGCGGTCTTGTGAGTGTATAAACATCCAGTGTGAATATTAATAGTAGATTGTTAACCAAGGGCATCAATTGCATACGAGGTTTTTGGTGCCCGAGCGCAGCGAAGGCGTTAATTAGCCCGAGTATGCAATTGATGCTTACACCCGAGGTAAACACTCTGCTTTACATATCGATTGTGAGGTAAGTAAAAAAACAAGAAAGCAGGACTTTTGAGAAAGAACTCCAAAACACGAGACTTTTTTACTCTTCACGATTTTATGGCACGCAAGCGCGTCAAATCGTGCTGGCCAGTTTCATTTTTAAATCGATTTCAATTAACATACGATGTGACTGCGAAACAAATAGTTCGATATTTAAAATAAAATCTTCATAAATTCTAATATAAATTGTCTCGATTCCGATTCGAGTAAATAATCGATACCGAGAAAAAAAGTATTAACTTTTAAAAAATATTCTTCTTGCAGTATGAGTATGACAGTTTTTTTTTTCAAATTCCAAAACCTATGCTGTAATGTTAACATTACATGGTATGTTTTAAAACCTATGCTGTAATGATATCCATACACCCCGGCATTCAGGGAAATAAGTGACTACTTACAGAGCAAGAGATATGTAAAAAAAATAACTAGTAAGCGGGTCGGCCTAGGGCGGTGACGCGGTGTGTTCCATCTTTAAAATTTAAAAAAGAGTATAATTTGGCGGGATACTAACTAACTTAAATACTTACAATGACTTTATGAAGTGGCGAGCAAACATGTAAGTAATAGGTATGTACTAGGTACACATGTATTTTTATCAATATATATTTTAGACAAACTGCTATTTTTTACTTTCCTTCTATTCGAAATGAAAAGTAGAGTGTTTAACACGGGTGAAAGTCACCAATTCCCACTCGGACCATAGCCAATATCTAAATACCTCGTATGGGAATTGATTCCTTTCCACCCTGTCCTAGGTTTTAAAAATAACTTACACAATAATTAATGAGATTTTCGTGATGTTCACTTTTTGCAAAAATGGTAGGTATTTATAAAAGACATTACTTTTTTCATTGCTGGCGCTAGTTAGATCCGGGTAGACGGGTAGATCCGGGCACGTAAGTAGGTATATTGGCCCAGGCCGATGGACTTAAATTGGCACTTACTGGTACCCACACGTGGGATACCCAAGGGATACCCCAACGTGGCCAACCAAGGTGAAGTCGGTTTTATGATATTATTTTTATGATAATCGTGTTATCCGTCTATTTCGTATGCCTACCAGTTAATTTCTTGTACCACCTCTCGTTGACTGGTAGAAAATGCTTATAGCATTAAATTCGCCGCATTGCCATTATATGTTTGCTTATGTGCAATAAACGTAAACGCAGAAAAGACATTATTTTACGAGATAACTCAAATGTTGGTAGCCAATAGCCATCGGAAGCCTTGTGACGGTACATTTTACGCCCAATTTGTCTAAATACGTTTTTGAACCACGTGACAAGAATTCCCTTTCGAGAGTCCTATGAAAAAGTCACAAATGTCACAAACCTATAATTCATTTGTTAGGGTTCAGTTTCATTACTAACGTAAATTTGTTGTACTGGTTGGTTTTGCTAATAAATAAAATAAAAATAAAAATGATTCGTTAACAACTATGAATTCATGAAACACTAAAAAAATGGCAACCTTGAAAGAGCACCTGCTATCTCTTATTAATAATATTATATCGAGTCCCAGGCGGACATACTTCGACCAAATAGGGGATGTATTAGCAAAGGGCAAGATAAAAAGTACCCGACACCGGCGTGCGTGCATGGAACGACTGAGGAAGCTAAAGTGATCTGTCAGGATCGTGGCAAGTGGCAGTATTGGTCTCTGCCTGCCCCTCTGGGATACAGGCGTGAGTTTATGTATGTATGTATATTAGTATAATAAATTATTTTATGTAGTTAATTCCTTATTTATACATAGTTGTAAGTATTTTATATAATTTTATATTTTTTTTTACTTTTTTTTTATATAATATTTATTTTATATTTAATCTTGGAAGTTCATGTGTATGTACCCTCTTATTTACATTTTTATTTCTTTAATGTGCACTCAATAATACTCCCTTACCTCTTGAAAATTTCGAAATGATTTAAAATTTCAAAAATTTGTATGGAAATAAGCTCGCCTATGTACGCTACGCTTAATGTATTGTATAAATATTTATCTCTGTGTATAAAAATATAACCCTTGTACTTTTAAGGAAATAACGGTAACAATTTAACAAAAGTTTCTCTAGACAATTTAGGTCACTCAAACTAATTCTGCATTGAGAATTTCACTAAGTAATAACTAAAATATCAATCCGTCTCTTCAGACTTCTGAAAAATAACACACGCTTGAAATATTCACAGAATATTTAGTTGTATATTCGCTTTGAAAATAAATAACAAAATTAAAATAAAATACCACCTGTGTCCTGCAGCGGGCGTCGGGTGATGATGAAACTATTATTGGTCTATCGATTTATTGATAATAATAACAATAACTTCCACACAACACAATCACTTGACCTGGTCCCAAACTAGGATATCCTGTGCTATGGCAACCAGGCCATTACAAACATTGAGAAAGAAACAACCATCACATTCGTAGCTACAAATGTTTCATGGGACAAACATTTATGGGACAGTGGCAGTACCTTCAGAAGCTTGAAGTGACGACAAATCTTGAATATGATATTTTGGTATGGACTTTCGTAAAATAAAAGTGTTAGTGTTCTATAGCCTTAAAAGCTTAGGAACCAGCCGGCTAGGACATATTTACACGGTCAAGAAGTTTAATCGTCCACTCTAAATCAGTACAATTAAACGGAGTGACTCCACCGCAGGTCATTGTTCACATTTCTTTGTCCGTGGCACTCGTTTGCTCGACAGTGACTTGTGTAACCAGAGCAGTGTTAGATACAGTTTCTTCAGTCCCAGCCCAGCTGAAGATAGCGACCAACACACGGCGAGTTTCTAAACTGCGACCTTGGCGTTGGCAACGCCATTTGTGACGGTTTAAGGTTCACCCACATTGCGTCGGGCCGGGGCCGGGCGAGCGCAAAGGCACAAACATTAATAATAATAACCTACATAACATTTTAATAAATTAACGCAACGCCTACAACATTTTTACAGTACCGATCAATAAACAGAAGTAAAAAAATATGAATTTTGTTGATAACAATTGACCGCGTCAAGTTACATGACTTTTAAACGTTTGCTTATTGTACTGCATTTTTGTAAACATTTCATGTCTGTGTTTTTCCTGGTACAATAAAGAATATTCTTATCTTATCTTATCTTATTAGTTACGATACTGAAAAAACAATTTCGAGGCTTTGCGTTATTTCAATAACACGTTATATACTTTTAAAATATTACGGCCTTACTTATATATTACATCTATGACAATACGATTCCTCTAAAACACTCCTCAGAGGCAGTTTAAATTTTCTGTGGTCACGTTTTTCCTCTACCACAGACTATTTAAAGTGCTACTCAGGAAAGGTGTTTTATGAATACCTAATACCGTGAGAATTTAAGAGCAAATTACGCTCAAGCTCGGCGACGAACGGCGCGACCTCGGCCTGTCGTAATGTGAACAGGCCTTTACAAGTCTGTTCTAGGTAACGAAAATTATCTATTTCAGCTTAATAAGGCATGATTAGACTATTCATAGCGGCAATTGTGAATTTGAATTCATTAAATTGCAAAATAACGTGGTGAGGAAATTAACAGCTTACCTAGTTGGCTCCGCAGTAAAGTTGACCCTGCCAATTTGTACTGTGTATTTTTAAATTTTTTATGTTATGTGCTCTAGTGTACAATAAATAATATTCTGATCTTATCTTATCTATGCATAAAAGTCGATGAACCTCAAATAGCTAATAATACCGAGCGGTGGAAGCGGAGCGGTAGAACGCCTGCTCGGGAGGTCGCGAGTTCGAATCGCCGCATGTACCAATGACTTTGTTTTTCTAAGTTATGTAAATTTGTGAAGTTATAGTAGCAATACCACTCGCTCACTGTGAAGAAAAACGTCGTGAGGAAACCTGAGTGTCTGATGTATTCACATACCTCAGCGCTTAAAATTGCCAATCCGCGGTAGGCACGCGTGGCGATTAAGCCCATACTCTCTCTCTGAGAGAAGGCATGTATCCTGCATTGGGACGCACCTATAGTATAGGCCACAGAACATCCAAGTGTTGGAACGATATTCCTCCCCCAGTCCGTTAAGCGCTCTGTAGATGTGCCTTTGGGCGCAAACTCAGGGCATATTTGCTTGAGCCGCAGTCTTTCCCACCCTCTCCCAACTTCTCGCAGTAACTGACTTGACCACGTGATCGCATCATCGTGGTGTTTTGTACGTACTGCATTTTTGTAATATTGTGTAGCATTAATTATGTTATATTAACGATATTAAAGTGTTTATGTAGATTTGTGTACATATTTATTATAGTCATTTTTTCATCATGTACGTTTTTATTTAATTATTTATATGACTTATATAAGTATGATTATAATTCTTTTTCTTGACACGCTGTAACACACTCCAGGATGCTCACAGAGCAAACATGAAAATCAGCGCTGTGGGCTAATACCCTCAGCAAAAGCTGAGCCTGCCGCCTTATGCATCAACAGAGACACACCGCGTCTAATGTTTGTAGATTTGTATATTCTGTTTTAAAGTGTTCTATATTTTTTGTCTTAAGTATTTTGCTTATTGTTGTATGTATGTTGGTGTGATAAATTCTTATTCTTCTGAAAAAAAAGCACCGAGCTACAGAAAAAAAAGGCTCTTCGGGGAAAACGGACAAACATTTTTGATACTGGACAGCAGGAGATGTATGTGCATATTTATTTAGCGATGGGCGACTCGAGTCAATTTACTCCAGTTACTCGAGTTGGGTTGTCAGCGAGTAAACTCGAGTTGAAAATTCCGTCAACCGAGTTTACTCGGCGGGTGTGAGCGAGCGAGCTGACTCGCGAGTGTGGCTGAGTGAGTCAGTACTATGCATGTCAGTAGTATTAGTACTATGTCAGAGTGAGAACGGTACAACATGCACTCGAGCTACAGTATCAACGCGGCTGTGCATACGTAAAGGATTAAACAAACAAACGCGGTGGCGGTAGCGGTCCTTACATACTCCATTTACTGCAGATTAATTATATAGACGTTTGTATGGACCGCCACCGCCCACCGAGTTGGTGTGTCTGGTCCGACGGACTCGCGCAGCTTGACGGAGGCGGTGCGCGTTGTGACAACGCTGACTCGAGTTGACTCGAGTTGCTGCTCGAGTCAGCCCTTAGTTAAACTCGAGCTACTCGAGTTGAAAAAATTGCGACTCGGCCCATCGCTATATTTATTCGTATCAAATTCGTGCTGCCGAATAATCAGTGCCGCCTGTCTCAGCTGAATATATGTTGTTCCATCTAAAATGCCACAATTTTATAAGTAGTTTTTCAATTTTTTTTAATTACACATCGCCTTAATAGTTATAGATTGTCAATGTAGTTCATATTCTTTTTGTTGCACTAATCCGTGCAATTTTAAAAACCTACATGTAGTTTTTACGGATATAGTTTTTAAGGGTTCCGTAGTCAACAAGGAACCTTTATAGTTTCGCCATGTCTGTCGCTCTGTCTGTCTGTCCACGGCTTAGCTAAAATACGAGCAGTACTAGAAAGCTAAATTTTGGCACAGATATACATCTTATTTACGGCAAGAAACAGCAGACAATATTCGAAAAAAAATGTGTACCTCCTACAGCTAAATTAGGCATGATTTTCTTTTTTTTTACATTAAGGTGTCGGGTATCATCGAATTGGCAGTTCTAAAATATTTTGATATGTGGGATTTTTTTATTTAGATATCCGTTTGCGAAATGTTAAGCTTCAAAGCGCAATTTTTTTGTCAGAGTAGGGCGCCCGCCTCACCCTCTCCCGGCTAAACGGTTTATTGTAGAGGCTGATGTCTTGGGGGGTCTTGATGTCAAACCAAACCACGTTTGTATGGGAATCGCTTTGCGAGGGGCTTTCTTAATATGATGTTGCCTATGTTTCGTCAAAATTAATTAGTAATCATAAATAATAATAATAAATTCCACACAGTACAGAATCGCTCGTAGCCCCGGCTGCCTGAGTGATCTTAAACGATCACGAAGGTTAAGCTACACAGGGCGCGTTCAGTGCATGGATGGGTCGCCGTCTATGCCTAACGCTAGTGGCATTTTTCCGAGCGGTTCCGTGCTTCGCAAGGCACGTTAAACTGTTGGTGCCGGCTGCCGTCGATAGATGGCAGTCGTTAAGCCAAGTCAGAGGCCTTAGGGCGGCTTGACAACTTCTGACAGTAGACGAGCCACTAGTCTACAAGCCTCCACCAATCCGGACTTGGCCCCCGTGGTGTAGTATGGCCTATACCTTCCACAGGGAAGAGACCCGTGCCCCTCGGTGGGGACATAATGGGTTGATGATGACAATATTACGTAGATCAAGATCCGAACATAGCTCAAGATTCCTCTTTCGAATACATACCAGCAACATATTTTTACGGGACTGCGGCGGAGACCAAAAGGAGGGTAATGTGTTTAAAGGGCCTTCGAGAAGCTGTCTAAGTTAAACGAAATTATTTTCTATATTTCTTTGTATGTGTGTGAGAGACCGAGATGTAGGCTTTTTCGAGTTCGAGTAAAATTTGTTAGAATTATCATTAATTAGAATAAAAAAATATTAAGGAGGATTATCCAAAACAGAAATTAAATTGTGGTGGCCCACTTCGCAGGCTCAAAACCTACATGTTTAAAATTTGGGGGGAGCTTCCGGCCCCTCCTGCACCCCACTTCCGGTGCCCCTGTCGGGATGTCTTTCTGGCATGTATAATCCAATCCACTCAATCAATCCCACAATGCTGAGGATCGTGGCCGCTACGACGATGGGGATGGGTGTGGGGTAGAGTACTATCTGGACCTTCTTTTCATAAAACTACAATTGGTAGTTTATTATGACAATTCTACATACATTGCATAGCCGATTAGTACATGTTAATCTGTGGATTAATCGAATTTTCGTGGTAAACCATGAATTGTAGTTCTATGAAACCTGGTGAAATTTAACCACTCGTCTGCCGCGACACAGATCTGTGTCCAACTTAGTATGGGCCACCTATACGTTGCGTTCCGCGAGGGCAGTTCAGGAGTTAAGGGGTTTTCCTTGGGGATTTAGTCCCTGAATTTGGTGGTCTGCTTCGAGCTCGTTTTTCAATATTCAAGGCTGATACGTCGTTTTGCGATGTTCGCACAAAGAGGACATGAAAAAAACAAAAAACCCGACTGCGGTTTTTTTCAAACAAAACTACAAAGACAGAAACAAGATATTTTATAATGACCACTTCGATTCAGAAGAGATGGTCCTGCTTCACTCGAGTGAGCAAATAATATAAGAGCGTACATGTCAATAACTTTCGTTTAACTTAGACAGCTTCTCGCAGGCCTTTTTGAACGAACTCGGGCCCTTTTTGTACTCCCACCCCCAGCGAAACCTACTCCCGGCGCTCCTGCATACCGACATTGGGGGGCCCTTAATCACCACGCTGGGCAGGAGGTTTACTCTGGTACATGAAAAGTGCTCCTGACCACCTCCAAGATTTCCCTTTGTCGCGTCTTACGAAACCCAGGGGATAAGTCAGGGTTATCATATTCTTACTCCGAGAACAGAGAACCACAAGGTAGTAGGTATAAAAATAATAATAATATATGTTTATTTTATTATTATTATTCACGGATCCGTGTGGCGCCGGATTAAGGCTCCGTGTGGCGCCGGATTAAGAATAGCGTCACTCCATTTCCTTCCGTGGATGTCGTGTTCAGACCAATGATCCATATTTGTTAATATAAGCTTAACCTGTGTTAGTAATTATAATCATAATCATAAAGCATTTATTTGTGGTTCATAGGTACATTTACATTTGGTGTTCAGTCAGGTTTCGGATCGCTATGTCCTGCCATAAAGGCGTACAAATATATTTTTTGTCAGCGTACAAAACCTGTACCCGATGAATGTCAATGATTTGAAAATAAAAACTGTCAAAATCTATATAAATCTTGAACTTAAAATTAAGTAAAATAATAATTTCAGTATGTGAAACCGTACAATGAATATTACAAAAACATTATGTCAGATTTGTAAGACTTCTTCTACTTGTTATGTGAAACAAAATGCAACATAATTCAAATTATTAAAGTTGGAGAATATAATATATTAAATTACTCAAAAAAACAATTACAATTGTTAAAAAAATTATTGTTAAAAAGGTAATCATAAAACAATTCACATTTAAAATTGACACTAGCAATTGAAATTGAAACTATGTTTGAGACATGCATTTTCATCCAATACCTCAACCTTGTCCGATATAGTAAGAAGAATGTCATTCTGCTCCCGATGATCGCGTGAAAACCATTTGTCTGCGCCTCTGCAAATAACCCTGAAGAGCTGTAGTGACTTGGTAGCCCCAACGACATTCTCAGCCCATTATTATATTGAACGCGTGTAATAACGCGTTGCGTAATAATACCTTTTAATGGGCTTCGTTACACTTTTTCTTTATTATGTCTTCATCGCTGACATGTCAAAGATTTCGACAGTGTCAACTATTCCCTACTCTCGACTGTATTTGGGTGTACCAAGATATTTCTCGAATTTTCTCTGCCGAAGATCTACTGAGAACAGAAAATTTCACAGTATTCACTTCATCAAATAGCTTTAAAGCATGGTACGGATAAGACATGTTGGCCATCACTAAACATTCTAGGTAAACAAAGTACTAAATATATAAGCATGAGTGCTTGAAATCTTTCCTAAGGTTAGAAAGGCTTGGCTTATTCAGTAATTTATGTTTCAGAACAAATGCAAATGATAGCACGACAACGATCCGTTGCAGTTGCGCCAGCGCAGTCACCTCACGCAGGCGCATCCACAGCAACCTCTCTCCGCCACGGTTATCGATACCGCCAGAATAAGATTACGAACAATATAAATAATAGTGTGAAGCCAAAGCAAACAGTTGGTTTCGCGCTGCCATTTCATTTCCACGGCTAGGCCGTGTTTATAAACTATCGGCTGCCTTCAGTCAGCTATGATACGCGAGTGATCATCCAGTTTGGTTTACACAGCAACATGAGTACGGTCAAGCGGTGCCTATTATTTTTTATATTGGCTTTTATTGAATATAATTTAATAAGTGTGAATCCCCTGAGCATAGGGGCGACTAGTGACAATGTGACGAACGCTAAGCATGTAAAGAAACGAGAAGCTAAACCTCAACTATCTGGTGATGTATTTCCCGATTGGGTACCGTTCAAAAATAAGCACGGGGAAGAATTAGGAGAGTTCGTTCAGGTTCCAAAGGCTAAACCTAAGAAGAGGTTAGCTCTACCGATGAACTTTAAACTTAGAGCCGTGGCTGAACCTCAGAATGACTATTTTGATAAAATTCAAGGGGACGGCGAAAATGAAGCAGATTACTTTGAAAACAAAGATTGGAATGGAGCAACAGGAGTTCTTCAAGAAAATACAGATATAAAGACAAACACGGAAGTGGTTCTGAAGACTGAAGATACTTCTAAAACTACTGCAGATAACAGAAAAGAACAGAAACACAGGGAAATCTCGGATATAGATGGCGTGGTAAGCATTATCAAAAGTGTAGATCCGAATAGTGTAGCTCTAGAAAAAAATATTCTTACCACTGTTTCCCCTGGACATTATAAAAAATATGATAATGGTAATTCAGAAGAGGAAACTGGAAGAAGCAAAGAAATCATACTAAAAGATAACAATGAAGATGACAGTGATTACGATGAAACAAAAACATCAAAAGAAGATAAAGAAAGTGACGCTAAAAAAGCCTTTATCCTAAACAGTGTAGATGAATTAAAGGAAAGACATGCTTTAGAACAGAAGTATATCTCAGAAAAGGCTAAGGAAGAGGAACGATTTAAGGAAGAATTGGAAAGAGATACTATAAGGGCAAAAAATAAGAGGAAGAGTAAAAAAGGAAAAGATGTCGAGAAGGAGAATTACCACGACGACTATGAAGATGATGTTAAAACAATAGGAGAAAAGTATAAAATCAAACCTCGTCTTACGACAACTACACCTACCACGACAACAGTTCAAAAAAGGGGTTCCTCGACAGCGGTACATCACAAACGAAGGAAAGAGCCTGAAACAGGCAAACTCTCCGTATTCCGAAATCCTCGCTTGTATATGGTTTACGATGAAGAGGAAACAGAATCTCCCCACAGAAAGAAAACCACGAGAAGGCAACGGGTAACCACCACAACAACTGTTGCTCCATCAAAAGCTCCGAAGTTCTCTTCTCGATATGTCTCCACCACCTCTTCGTCTCTCGAAGAAAACGAATCAGACAGTAAAAGAGACGACACTGTCGAATTCGAACGCGGAGCCTTTGTTCCCGAGAAGGACTCCAACAACGGCGAACCAACTCTGTTCTTCCCGAAAAGACGAAAAGTGAAAAAAACAAAGACGACCTCGACAACGAAAACGGCCACTGAATCTGGCAAACAAGCGCCTGAAGTTACCGCTGCTGATGCCACAGCCTCTGGCTCCGCAAATTCTGTCTCTAACACCATACCCGTAAATTTCTTCACTAGTCCAAACGCCGACGGGACCACCGGAACCGGCATCGGAACTTCGTCTGAACTGACGTTACCGTCTTCCTTTTCTTCTACCGATTTGACATCTTCAGCCGCACCTGCAGAAACTTCCGTCCCCTCTAAGACTACCATGTCTGAGACTACAGCACCTTCAGGTGAGGATATCAATTCTGCAGGAGCAGAAACAGCCCCGTCGGGCCCCACAGGGCAAATGAGCAACTCTATCGAGGTTATGGATGGTACACCGACAACGGAAAAAATACGAGAGACCACGCGCAATAAAGAGAAGAACACCAAAAAGGCTATAAATCAAGCGCTCGTGTCGAGACTGGCAGCTGATCTGGATGCATCGTCGACGAATAAACACAAGAAAGAGGATTTGAAAGAAGAGGGTGGCGATCACGAACATGAGAGCGGTGAGTTGTTCTTGTTTTCGCTATGCTTTTAAATCGTCACACAGTTGTGACGCATACCGTTGAAAAGAAATGAAGAAAAACAAACTGGGTCCGAACCCGAGACTACAATTTTCTTTTTATTTTATTTTATTTATGTCGTTTATGGACAGAACCCACAGCACGAGTTAATTATATATTAACATAGTAAAAGATTTATTTATCATAGGCCAATTAAGGGCTTATTTTATAAAACTTAACTAAGAGACAGGCATTTTCATTTTAAAAGTGCTCATTTTGCTAATAACCTTTAAGTTCATAAATACGTTGCGTTCCGCTTCTCTTTAGGAGCTTAGATTTCTTATAAATCGTGTATTTGTCCTAATTTTACACTTATTTATACGTTTGAATGGGCAGAGAACTGTTTCGGATTTAGCCAGGTGACACTAACAAATTAATAACCTCCAAACAACGCAATGAATTGTTCTGGCCCTAAAAAGGGATTTCTTGTGCTAGAATTACCAGATAAGGACATCATAAACAACCAGACTGAAGTCATTTGTACATAATGATAATACGACGGCACCCAGTGAGAATCGAACCCGCAATCTCTGGCATGGCCATTAAGCGTTTCACCGCTAGACCAACGCGGCAGTCTGTCGTTTGGTGTCTGAAGTTTGTTTCGCGTTGGTTTCACGCTGCGATCGCCAACCCGCCTGCCAAGCGTGGCAATTATGGCAAAACCCCTCATGGTTATGAAAACCACGAAGGAGACGTATGTCCTGTAGTGGGCGTCAAATGGCTGATGATGATGATGATGATGAACTTAGATTTAAGGCCAACTGTATATTTAGGCCGATATTAAATAGCGACTTAAGTGACATTTAAGAAGTGATGCAAGTCGGCCTTATTCTATTTTTATTTTTCGGAGGTTTGCTCGATGTTTTGTTAGCTTCTAGCTTAACTCCTGAACTGCCCTCGCGGAACGCAACGTATAGGTGGCCCATACTAAGTTGGACACAGATCTGTGTCGCGGCAGACGAGTGGTTAATAAACATACAAAACGTGCTACTGAATTACTTTTTTTAAATAGCGATTTAAAAATCACTTGAAATAAGCATACTATTATTAGATTAAATACTCAAGGCTTTCTCTATATTCTTCTCTATTCTTCATTATAATCTTGAAACTTGATGCGGTCGAATTGAGAATTTATTTTAAGCTTTTACTTTAAAACCATTACATTACTAATAACCTTTTAACCATTTATTGCCAAGAACAAAGATTATTCATCATCATCATCAGCCATTTGACGCCCACTGCAGGACATAGGCCTCCCTCATGGTTTTCATAACCATGAGGGGTTTTGCCATAATCGCCACGCTTGGCAGGCGAATTGGCGATCGCAGTATGCGGTTGGAATCTCAGGAAGACGCTGCTGCCCGTCTCCTGGTAATTCTCCAAAGATTATTGATAGGTACCTACTCAAGAAATAATTCTGAGGTTTCGCGTTATTCCAATAACAAGTTGTAGAGATTATTTATCATTAAAATTTCATCTTTCACTGTGAAATCTTAGCCGTCTCACTAAGCTGGTATTTTGTAAATCTGTAAGAGAGCAATGTCTTAAAATTAAGACAACGTTATTAAAAGTAAGTGAATCTGTTGAACTTTCGCAACTTGAACATTTTGAGAGGTATATTTCGTTAATAAGACAAGACAAGACAAAAAAATAGCATAAGCTGTGTCGATTACAAAAACTAAGCGTTACTGGGTCCATCCTTTGACAACATGTCGACTGACCGCTGCACTTGCGATAATTTTCGCAATGCGCGGAGCTGGGTACCGTTTCAGAAAGTTTTTAAAAATTCGTACGATTTCGCATGAGCGACTTTGAATCGCAAACTATTTATTTTCGCAGTGCGCGGGAATCACTAGAATTAGTGTATTTCTATTGTTTAGATAATTGCGATATTTTTTATCGCAGTGTGCGCTCAGCCTAAGAGTGTGTGTGTGTGTGTGTGTGTCACAGCAAAGCCCAAGCGCCATACCTTAGTGCCTGAACAGATCTTTACTAACGTAAAATGCCTTGAAACGAGTTAATCAATTTACAATCTCTTTATTGTAAGCTATTAACCTGTCGGGAAGCCATATCTGTGTCGACACGCCGTTGTGACAGCGGTCGCGTCGCAACCTCTCGACAAAATGGTAATTTTGTCGCATTAGCTAGGGTCCAGACAGACTATTGGCTACATTTCGCGATACGTCGATCAGTTGTCACGATCGGATGGGTTTCTTTAGGCCCGGTTGCGATAGTGACAGTTTGATGTTAGCTTTAAAGGCTTTGGCAAGTTTGGCGGCGGCGCTGTCGCGGGAATAATGGTGACAACCCACAGCCCCATTGTTGGGACATTGTACGCAACAAAACTGTGAGATTACTCCAGCCAGCTATCTTTTTACAGAAAGCGAGCAGTGCTCTTATACATCTTAGTAATTATAAACGCGAAAGTTTGCATAGATGTATGTTTGTTAAACAATCACGGCAGGACGGGTGAACCGACCTAAATAAAATTTGGCACAGATAAGTATAGATTACTGTTTGGAATAGCCCAAGGGTTACTTTTTATTCTGAAAAAATATACATAATTTCCACGCAAACGAAGTCGCGGGCAACAGCTTATAAAATAATAAATACAACACTAACTAGCGAATCCTAAAAAGAGGGCAATGCCGGATAGACAGACACGCTGACCGAGACATGTGTAACAGTTGATTTCTATTTAATTGTAACAGTTGTTCGCATTAACAAATATAACGAAAAATAAAAAGACATTTATTGTAACAACAGGTTACATCACGGAAATAAAACAAACAGATGAGTATCATAATATGAACCACAACGAAAATAAACCCTCCCTTACTTTTCGGGAAAATTATGGAGATTGCGACATACCCTATAGAAAATATACCTATCGTAAAGTTCACAAACGCAAACATTCATTATTTATTTATTACATGATCACATCTCTTCAAAGTTGCAATGACGTGGCAAAATCAAGTAACGCCAAGTGACACAAAGAAAAGATCTGCGAAGAAAAATAACTTTTCTTCCCATTTCTACTCGCTACAATGGTGTACCTACTCTCAGGAAAATTAAACAAGCTTTATTCTCTATTGATCATCGATATGCATCGATTTATCGATTCTTAAAGCCCAGGGCCGGATTTAGGGGAGGGCAGGCGGGGCTACTGCCCTGGGGCCTCCACAAGGAAAGGGCCCCCACAAAAGGGTAATATGTACTATCATTAAACGCCAATCTTTTATGAGTACTTATAACGTCTGTTTGTTTTTCGAATTAAAAAAAAAATCGTCGTATTCATATTCATAATTCTACCGTACAACTTCTTCTTCAGTCCTTTAGAAGTTTCTATGAGAAACCTTATGAGGCTCTAATTTATTTTTAATTCACATAATATAATCAATTCTAAGCATCGTAAAATTGCAGAGCGATCATAAAAATGAATAAAAATCAAAATCTTAACGACCTGTTTTTTATTTTATGTTTTTATTTGCGTCAACATTTAAAACATTGTACGCATATACACTATCCATTGAATAATAATAATAATGTGAATATTTTTTAACTACCTACCTAGTGCAGTGATCCACTCATCAGTTGGATCGCCTTAGAAAAACTTCTTTAACACATATGCAATCGTGTATTAAGTTCTTGGCGCTAGATTCTACCGTGACCGCGGCTAGGTTCTGAAAATAGCTAGTACTTTTATTGAGATTTGTTTTATTCTTCTTTTTTTTTTTTTTTTTTTTTTCGGGTTTTACTTTTTTTTTGCAAAAACGGATAGTTAGTAAGCCCGGTCAAAGCTTTTATACTTTGTACGAAATGGATTGATTAGTTCGATAATAGATAAAGAACAATAATTAACGAGCTAAATTTTTCGTAAGCTCTGCGAATCAAGGCGGAGCCTGGTCGGACTCTTCCCACCAATAAAGTGAATCCGGAATCACTTAATAACATTATTAAGATAAACGGATGAATTACGTATACTTATTTTCCAAATATCTGGAGCTCATAATTAAACACAAATCGCAATACAAATAATGTTTCTTTACAACTATATTTATTGACAACCGACTCTAATTTGCTAACTATTTAGCAACAAAAAACACTAACCACCACGTTTTCCCGTCAACCTTTAAATCCATGGTAATTCTCATTAATCAAAACCATCTTCTCTCAAATAAAAATCAATTTATTTCTTCGACCATCGCAAAAACTTACTTCTAAGTCTGTTGTTGAAAAACTGGCCTTATTCTTACACAATTAAGGTCTTAGTGAGAGATAGCAAAGAGGCTTCTTTGTGATGATCTCCGAAACAGGTGCTACAGCAAAGACTACAGGACCGCAGAAGAACTTTACTATACTGAGTTTTAGATAGTAAAAAAACATGCTAAAATAATTATCAATGAATGTGTTAGTGACGTCAGTCGTCAAAATTGTATTAATTAGATGGGCATTTCTCAGATTTTAAAAATGCCATCTTTTGTACCAATTATTTGCTCGTGCAGCACAATGAGTCCATAGGAATCGTGAATAAATTATTTCTGTTCGTTTGTACATTAAGATCTTTGAAGGTTAAGATAGATCATGTCTGGAATTAAAGCCAGTTTAAGCTCATGCATGAGTTCTAGCATTTCAATGGTTCTAGGTTTGAGTAGATCAATTATTAAACTCTATTAGTTTAGGACGAAATTTTTATATACGGAGTGAAATTTCTTTGTCAGATTTTTGATAATTAGGTATGTGTTATCGCTTACTTGGTAGCCTAGAGGGTAGAGCATTGGATTCTGAAGCGGGAGACTCAGGTTCGATTCCTAATGCGGGAATGTATCTATGAATTTGTTTTCTAAGTATATTTGTGAAGTTATAGTAGCAATACGGAAGAAGGAAAACCTCGTGAGGAAATCTGACTGTTTGAGCTATTCAAATACCTCTTGGCGCTTAAAATCGCCATTCCGCGGTGGGCACGCCTGGTGATTAAGCCCATACTCTCTCCCTGAGAGAAGGCCTGTGCCCTACAGTGGGACGTTTATAAGCTGCCTATGTGGTATCCCATCCCTTACTTTATCTCTGAGAAGAGCGCGTGAAGGTTTTTTTGTACATTTTTTCATAACTATTCCTAAATTACCGTTAAAATCTAATTATTAATAAGTGTAAAAATTCCACAATAATATACATAACAGCATAACATAAACTCACGCCTGTATCCTCACGGAGGGGTAGGCAGAGATCAGGGTCTCCCACTTGCCACGATCCTGACAGATCTCAAATAATAATAATTATAAAAAATATTATTAAGTAATTAATCTAATATATAAAAATCTCGTGTCACAGTGTTTGTTATCGAACTCTTCCAAAACGGCTTCACCGATTTTTATGACTTTTTTGTGTATATTGGTAGGTCTGAGAATAGATCGTAGGCTAATTAATGTGACAAAACAACGTTTGCCGAGTCACCTTAATATAATAATAATGCAGCCTACTCGTATGTACCTACATCCACTGTAGGGCCTTCTCTCAGAGAGAGAGAGAGTATGGGCTTGGCTCTCCGACATTACCTCTAAATCAGGTTTTTGAAAATACATTTTACTCTCTGATGGTTAGTATTTCAAATCGCAAAAAAATATAATATTACTTTTCAATGTCCTATCTAGGGCCGTCGGTCATTATATTTATTATTTTTTAAACATTATAGTATAAAAAAAATCGCAATAATTTGTCAAAATTATCACCAGATATGGTTTCATTTGAGCTGTAATGAGTTTTGGATAATAAATAACATACCAAAATTACCATCACTGAATGTGTTAGTGACGTCGGTCGTCATCATCATCATCATCATCATCAGCCATTTACCATCCACTGCAGGATATAGGTCGGTCGTCAAAATTCTACTAATATGATTTGTATTTCTGTAGCTTCAAAAATGCCTACTTTTCCCCCCAACTATTCGCTTGCGCAGCGCAATAAGTCCCATGCAAATCCGTGTGCTTGGAGAACCCAGCCTTCATCATCACGCGTGCATTTGTAGTAGCAATACTATGCGCTCACCGTGAAGGAAACCATAAACCTGAGTGTCTGAGGTGTTCACGTACCTCAGCGCCTGAAATTGGCAATCCGCCGTGGGTATGCTTGGTGATTAAACCCTTATTATCCTTACTAATATTGTAAACGCGAAAGTTCGCACGTATGGATGGATGTTCGTTACTCTTTCACGCAAAAACGGCTGAACGGATCCGGATGAAATTTCGCATAGAGATAGATTGTAGTCTGGATTAGCACATAGGAAATTTTTTATCCCGGAAAAATACACATCAATATTACCACGCGAACGAAGTCGCGGGCAACAGCTATTTGTTACATAATCGTGAGAATTGAAGTCAGAGACGATCAAACTTTCTGTTCTGTTTTAATTTCTTTCCGTGGGAGGCCGTGGCCAGTCGTGCGTAGTGGACGTGGATGAACTTTGGTGGAAAAAAAAGTGAAATTAGTGAATCATTTTATCATCTGTTTGCTAAGTCGCGGTTTTGCTTCCGTCACGTTTTTCCTTTTGATTGCTTCGCTGTGCAAACGGGAAAATTGTTTTGCGGGATTCTTGCAGGATTTGCGGCTGTCAGTGTAAAAGAAAAAGCTTTTTGGTCTATGAATTTTTTCTGGATGCAACAAATTATTTTCAGTCGAAAATTTGCTCTGTCGTTGTCATCAGTCGAAAATCTTTTATAAACGGCACAGTTGACGTATCAAGCTTTAAACTGGTGCAGAGGACAGGGGGCTTTTCTCAGAGAGAGAGAGAGAGAGAGAGAAATAATGGGCTTAGGTAATCACCACGGGTGCCCACCGCGGCTTGGCGATTTCAAGCGCTGAGGTATGTGAACACCAGGCAATCAGGTTTTCTGACTATTTTTTTCTTAACTGAAAGTATTGCTCTTAAAAACTCATAAATAAAAATCACTAAGTCATTGGTACATGGTGGGGTTCGAACCCACGGTCTCTTCAATGTGAAGCAAAGTCCGTGGGGGGTTTTAGCTCGGCAATAGGTGGAAAATAAAATATCATCATCATCAGCCATTTGACGCCCACTGCAGGACATAGGCCTCCTTCGTGGTTTTCATAACCATGAAGGGTTTTACCATAATCGCCAGGGTTGGCGATCGCAGAATGCGGTCAGAATCTCAGGAAGACGCTGCTGTCCGTCTTCTTGTATTTGATTTCCTTAGTCGCCTTCTACAACATCCACGGAAGGAAATGGAGGGAAGCTATTCTTAATCCGGCGCCACACGGAAGTAAAATATGGTTTAGATGTATCACTCATCCCGGATAACAACAACGGAATTAGATAGATAGAGAACACTTTATTGTACAACCACGTGAAAGATATTACAAATAGTTTCTTATATCTTATTAATGGTATACAATTGGCGGTCTTATCGCTTAAAGCGATCTCTTCTAGGCAACCTTTGGATGGAGTGGATTGCAGGAAGAATATAGTCAGTAGATGGATGTAAATAATAAGAGAATCTGAAATACAATGAAGTATGTGAAGTAAGAAATATGTATAGCAAAAGATTACAAGAGTATAAATGGTTATAATACATATTGTACATAATCAAATACATATAAGCAGCAGTTTACATGTACATAATATACATGAATGAATACCTAAGTATATTTTGTCATATTACTCTTAAAGGGAAGCTAAGCACGGGGTAACATCGACACAATTGAATTTCTATTAATTTCAATCAAATGACGCGTTATGAATTATATACTAATTTAGGTGCCGATTTTTAGGATTTCGTACCCAAAGAGTAATGGACCCTATTACTAAGACTCCACTGTCCGTCCGTCCGTCCGTCTGTCACCAGGCTGTATCTCCTGAACTGTGATAGTTAGACAGTTGAAATTTTTACAGATAATGTATTTCTATTGCCGCTATAACAACAAATACTAAAAACAGAATAAAATAAATATTTAAAATATACCAAAATTACTATCATTAAATGTATCAGTGACGTCAGTCGTCAAAATTCTATTAAAAGGATTGATTATTATTACTATTATTAAAATCCTTTATTGCATTTAAACAAACAGTTTTGCACATAGGCGAGCTTAATGCCACTTAGCATTGGTTCAGGGCCGTGGGTCCTAAAAATCACTGTTTACATGATGGAGAGATTGTACTGACTCTTTTTGCAAATTTGATCTGTAAAAAAGATACGATTTTTTTTCTCCGTGGCGCTAGTATTGCTCCCTGGACCCCTTAACACGAAATTGAAGGTTGAAAGGTGACAGGCGACTGTACTGGGCCTAAATGTTTATCTCTTTGTTCGTAATAAGCTTTTTTCCCGCAAAAGGACTTTCGGTCCCACCTTAATGTGATTTTTTTTGAGTAGCGACGAAAGGTCGGACTTAAAAAACATGCCTTCCCACCGTATTTTGAGCAGAGAATTTCAGTAAGTAAACGAGCAAAAAGAACCGATCTGGGTAAACGAGCAGGTCATTAACCTTTAACTGACGACCTATACGTCTCACAGACGTCATCGAATTTGTTTTGACCATAACTCACAAAATATTTCTCGAGCGGCACCCACCCTCCCGGTACCTTCCTCACTCGTTGTCGTCTACCTGTCAGTCGACGTCGCCCTCGCGGTGAGCAATCAGGTGTCCAGAGTGGAGCTGTCGACGTCCCACAGACGTAAGTACGGTGTTAGTGTACAAAAAATATATACGTCTGTTATTCGTCACATCGGTGTTTGTGCCTTACTACTCATAGTGTCTTAAAGACGTGACATCGGTATTCATGTTTTAAGTTACTTTGCAGAATGCCGAGATATATAAATGCAACATCCAGCAAGCGGCCAGGACCTGCTGTTGGCGACGAAGTACCATCAACTTCTCGTAAACGGAGTAGACCTTTTAATAAGGAAGAAATAACTTTAAATCTCATCAATGACAGTGATGAAGACTGTAGTGTTTTTAACGATGAAATTGGAGATCCCGATTATCTTTTGGAAAGTGATGACGATACTAATTCAGAACAGTCGGAAGATTGTGAAATTCACCAGGATTCAGAGGAAATTCACCATGCTATAAGGTATTTTATACATATTTATTACCTACTAGCTTTTTCCCTCGTCTACATCGTCACATTTGGTAGTCAACTTTTTTTATCTTTTTGTAGCCCAGATCACGAATCTGAAGAAAGAGCTGATAGATGCCAGAGCATTATTAGACGAATTGAGGAAGGTGGATAAGAAATGCTCCATGCTCGAGAAGAACGCGACGTGAGAGAGTAATAGGACCCACTGATATGCCTGAACCTCCACCACCAAAGAACTATCCAGCACTCGATTTAACTCGAAAGACCTGTGTGGTTTGCCCCAGTCACTTGAAAAGCGTACAAAGTATGCTTGTTATAAATGAAACAAACCAATGTGCCTTCAATGCTGCGTTCAAGTATGCTCAGACTGCAAAACACGCCAAACATAAATGTCCAAATTGAAGTGATGTGGTTTTTTTTGTTTTTAAAGTAAGAGTTACGTTCTTTGTTTTATTTTGACAAATGACTTTAGAAGTTATATTATTTTAAGTTCTTAAGTTGATTTTTTTGTAACTGTAAAAAATATGAAGACTGAAGTAAGTGCCTAAAAATTAGTTTTGTAAAATGACGATCTCATTAAAAATGCTTTATTGTTCATGTAATGATATGGTGTTTTATTTCAAACTTACAATTTATTTACCTTACTACATTTACTTTCAAATATAACAACAAAAAAATATTTGCAATTTACGAACACTTTATTATGTGCAGTTTTTATACGTACGTCTCACAGACGTAACTTCGGTGTTAGTGCGATGCTCAGACCAGGTCGTCAGTTAAAGGTTAAATCTTAGAGCCATCATCCACGGCTACTCTAAAACACGATTCAAACGCTGTTTATGCGCGCGTATGCATTGCTTCCGTACAAAAAGTAGCAAAAAGCACGATTGCATCGCTTCTACAAAATTTTACTTAACGCGCGTATGAAAGTCGACGAGGGCGATGGCTCTTAAGCGCGAAACACACAGATGGGACGGGGGGCGAGGGCGCGGTAAGATGTATGGAGTCAAAGACGACATTACTTGCTCTGCGGTCGCTCTTGGTCTTTGACTCTATACAATATTACCGCGCCCTCGTCCCACGTCCCATCTGAGTGTTTCGCGCCTAGAACAGGCGTGAGTTTATGTTGTTTGTGTACGCTTGACTACCAAAGCAGAAGTCGCGGATCCGATTCTCACTAGAAGCGGTCGTACTTGATTTTAACAAATGGCCTCATTTTGGGTGTATTTCCATGTATGTGATATCATTGACTGGTTACCATAGCACAGGATATCCTAGCTTGATAACAAGATGTGTGTGTGTAGTTACAGGAGCACGTATGTGGGCGTGTTTCTATACACGTACGCTTGGAAGCTTTAATAACGCCAGATCTCCGGTTTTTGTGTGCTCAACTACATCACAACTTTAAGTATGGCTCACCTGCCGTCGTGAGATCAAAGAACTACCTAGAAAAACAATTTTAACTTAAACTGAAACCCATCAAATTGCACGGTGTCGGTAGATCCACTTCAGCACTCCGATCTGTGCTGAGCAAAGGGGTGTGAAAGCGAAACTAAGCAAGATCCGAGTGCACAAGGTACCTTAAAATATTGGAGGTCAAATTGTTGCATAAGGGACGTGAAATTATTCGGATCCAATCAATCGTGAACTGCGGAATGCTGACTCAAGTACCTACTTGCGTATCTTCTGAGGGCCTCCTTTTATTACTTTCTCCACTAGTGTGCAACTTTCGATAGTTTCCCATTTATTTTCAACAGAGTTGTTAGTGAAGCCTCAATATGGTGAATTCTCACTATTTTCCTAATAGATAGATAGAACATTACATTAACATTTTATATGGTACATCATCATCATCATCATCAGCCATTTGACGCCCACTACAGGACATAGGCCTCCCTCATGGTATACCCAACCATGAGGGGTTTTGCCATAATCGCCACGCTTGGCAGGCGGGTTGGCGATCGCAGTATGCGGTTGGAATCTCAGGAAAACGCTGATGCCCGTCTCCTGCTAATGTAATTCCTTAGTCGCCTTCTACGACATCCACGGAAAGAAATGGAGTGACGCTATTCTTAATCCGGCGCCACGCTCCAAAATTTGAGGTATTTTGGAAATAAAAATGGCGTAAGCACTACTGCTAACAACTGCAAAAAACGAACTTAATAAATTTATTGAAGTACATTTTTATTAAGTTTCAAGAAAATCTGACCACAAAAATCTTACTCTCCGTACAAACTATGGCACCTCTTCACCCTCTACGGGTTGAATTCTGATAAACTGAGAAATACGTGTTTCGTAAATTTTATTGAAGTAAATTTTTTCTAAGTGTTACAATTTTTAAAAACTGAGCAACACCTGTTTGACAAATTTATTGAATTACATTTCTTTTAAGTTTAAAAAAAATCCACCTACAAATATTTTATTTCCAGTACAACGTTGGCACTCCTTTTTACCCTCTTTATTGTTAAATTATGATAAAATAAGAAATCTGCGTTTCACAAATATTATTGAATTATATTTCCATTAAGCACCCCTTTTTACCCTATTAAAGAAGAAATTTAGAAAAACTGAGAAATAAGTATTTCATTAATTTTATAAAAGTATATTAATACCAAGTTTCAAGTAAATGTAACCACAAATAATTTACTTCCCATACAAATATTGAAACCCTTTTTTATCCTCTTAGGGGTTTAATTTAGAAAAATTGAGAGACACGTGTTTCATTATTTTGAACAAAGTATCTTTGTTCTAAATTTCAAGATAATACGGCCACAATTTTTGTACTTCCCATGCAAACATGGCACCCTTTTTTACTCTTTTATGGGTCTAATTTTGAAAAACTGAGAAATACGTCTTTTATCAAAGTAGATTTCTTGCATGTTTCAACAAAGTCACAAAAATTTTACACACTTTGGCACCTCTTTTCACCCTCTTAGGGATAGAATTACAAATCCGACCGCAAACAAATTTGGACACCCACTTTCACTCCTTTAGGGGTTGAAGTTTTTAAAATCCGTTATTCTCTCTAATGTCCATTATTAATTGACTCTCTGTGCCAAACGGTTTGGGCTGTGCGTTAGTGAGTGTGTTTTTTTTTTTTTTTTAGCCCTAAAAAGGGCACCCTCCGGAGCGGTAGAACGCCGGCTTCTCATTCGGGAGGTCGTGGGTTCAAATCCCGGCATGTACCAATGACTTTGTTTTCTAAGTTACGTACATTTGTGAAGTTACAGTAACAATACCACTTGCTAACTGTGAAGGAAAACATCGTAAGGAAACCCTAGTGTTTGAGCTAGTTACATACCTTAGCGCTTGCTTGCTTACAATGGCCCGAGTATGAGGCTAACGCACTTACCCCCAGTTTCTCGTACACTAACAAGCTGTTAATCTACTGTTAACAGCTGTCAGTGGTTTTTTTTTTGTATGCACTTTGGTTAATAATAAGTGTGTTAGTGTACGAGAAACTGGGGCTAAGTGCGGAAATCTCATGTCTAACTAGAACTAGAACAAGTCAATAGAGATATTAGTTTTCGTACCAAAACTTCACACTATTGTAAGCACTACATTAATATATAAATAACTTCCACACTACACAATCATTTCTCCCCGTTCCATACTAGGTCATGCCATACTATGGTAACCAGGCAAGGACATCACAAACATGGAAATACACCCTGACATTAATTCAAAACTTTAACGACCTTCTTGGCAAGTAAAATTAAATGGTTCTAGCTCAAAGCCCTAAGTGGCACACATACAGACAAACAAAGTTTCCGTACTCTTGACGCCGGTTACTGTACATCAAACAGAATTGTTAAACTTGTAACTGTTAATAGCCGCAGACCGCGACGCGAGAAAATTAAATGAAAAATCGTAACTGACAGCTAGCAACTTGATTGTAGGGGTCAGTGTACAGTGCTACACTGGCGTCCACAAGCTAAAATGCCGCTATCGCCATCCAGTTGTTTTTGACTTTTTGATGACATCTTAATCAGAAAAAAAGTCTCTATCTATCCCTCCAATCAAATTATTCCTAGCTTTGAAACAACTGAAAATGCCGTTACGTTAGTTTAATTATTAAATAATAATTGTGTTTAATAACACCAAAAATATATTTTTGTTAAGCTGAATTTATCGTTACTAATTAAAGGTAAAGCTATTTTAAAGAACTCAAAAAGATCTATCTTTTGATATCTCAAGTGTAGTCAAAATACGTATAGTTATCAAGTAGTGTATAATTATATCCTCAGTTTTTTGCGCATAATTCGAAAGTTGATTTTTGGAGACAACGGCGTTTTAGCTTGTGGACGGCAGACTGGCCCAGGCCCTAGAGTCTAATAAACACATCGTTTTTCAATACAATGATATTAGCACGGCAATAGCTCTTACTTGCCTTTACTTCGTAGCCTACTGAGCAAAATCAGTACAATGCCATTCCAATGGTGTAAACCGCGCAATTAAAGCATCTCTCACCAGGAAGATCAAAAGCGCGAGGTGCCGAGTTAAGTTGCATGAGTTATACCATTCGAATGCGATTGGTTAGTAGGCTACCGATAGTTTTAATATAACAACCATTGCCGTACTACTATGACTCTATCGAACCACTTTGCATTTAAGAGTCTCGCCGCCCAGATTCAGTTAATGTATTGATGTTTAACGTCAACTGCATGTATGCGCCGATTTCATTTCATTGCCGCTTTCAGAACCATTTGTATTTTTTGAAAAAAAAAGGAATATAAAAAGTAAACTTGGCGGAGGCAGTGTACCTGCACTAGGTCTTGCACCCGGCAGTCACGCAGCGGAACGCCACAGCCTCTGTGTATAATCCGATTGGAGCCGTCAAACAGCCGGGAAACGCGTAGGTTTCTCTCCTAACCGTGGTCAGAACTTTCTGTTTCGGTTTATCCATCGGAAACGGAAGAAGGTATTTTAGCTGGAAACGAGTGTCGTAAATTGATTAGTACACGATAAGATTTTGGACATTTAACACACGTCTTTCTCTTTTGTAGATTGTGCGAAAAAAAGGCTAAGTTGCCTGTCGCACAATCTACGATGAAATGTAAAAAGTTGTTATTCTTATTTATATACGTATGTATATATAAAACTTCACAAATGTACATAACTAAGAAAACGAACATGCTACATGCCCGCACTGAGAATCGAACCTGGATCTCTCGCTTCCGAGTCCAAAGTTCTAGCCACAAGGCTACCACCGCCTCGATACCACTGCTAACCGTGAAGGAAAACATCGTGAGGAAACCTGAGTGTCTGAGCTATAAACGTACCTCAGCGCTTGAAATCGCCAATCCACGGTGAGCACGCGTAGTGATTAAGCCCATACTCTCTCCCTGAGAGAAGGCCTGTACCCTGCAGAGGGATTTATATCGGCTGCTTATGCATACTAAACTTACCATCCTGAGTTCATCGATTCTCTCAGAGAGAGAGAGAGAGAGTATGGGCTTAATTACCGCGCGTGCCTGATGTGGACACCTCATACACTCAGGTTTTCTCTTGCTCGGTCTGTATATATTATACAATAGCAAAGTATATATGGAGTGGAGTATGGCCTATACCTTCCTCAGGGAAGAGACCCGTGCCCCTCGGTGGGGACATAATGGGTTGATGATGATGATGATGAAAGTATATAAAATATTTTTTCACGTTACCGTACCTCTTTGTATTTGAAAGATTGACGAAACAAAATATAGACCGAACGTGGGTGGAAAGGCCGGTAAGGGACGACCCAGGCGGACATACTTCGACCAAATAGAGGATGTGTTAGCAAAGGGCAAGACAAAAAGTACCGGAAACCGGCGTGCGCGCATGCAACGACTAAAGAATGTTTGTGGCAGTCGCTAGTCTCTGCCTACTCCTCTGGGATACAGACGTGAGTTTATGTATGTATGTAGTTCATCACAGTGAAAAGAATATTCACTCAAATTATTGATAACGATTTCTAAATCACACTGTTACTCTTACGGTCGACAGCACATCAACCTTTATTTATATATGTGTACTCTAATCAGTTACGTTAAAGACGACTTTGCAACAAAAAAGTAAAGGTTGACCTTCTATCGAATGTACCCGCCTGTCTCGAGGAAAGTAACCGCGATAATTTCAGGCCGATGTCTTGAATATAAGGTGTATTACGCCGCGATAATGTTGGTGACTTGAAAAACTAATTAAAATATATTATATTAATATTAATATCAAAAACAATACATACTCACCTAATGAGTTCCAAAGAAAATTTATCACCTCCATTACATATTCATGTTCGGGCCAAATTAAAAGTCGGGTAGACCTCGTGCTGAGGGTTTTCTTTAGAAATTACTTTCCCTAAATTAAACAGGCCCTAACTTTCTTCGACCACTTTTAATGGGAAAATTTACTTTTCTAGGGCTTCGGCAGGAGTGATGTGTAAAGAAACTGTACGTGAAATTAATTATGTACATAATATACAAGGTGACTTCTAAGTTCCGCAATTACTGAAACATGTTAATAAGAGGTTGTGTTTAGGGCAAATTTTTCGAATATAAATATCTTTATTGTTATGAATGTACACAAGATTGATCACATAAATATCCAAACTAGGATGATCCTGTGCCATGGTTACCTACTTAAAAATAACAGAAGTCATATTGAATTCGGTATTTGACACGATCAACAATAAATTATTTCATATGCTTGATTAAAACAAAAGTTACAAAATATCTCGGAAAATGTATCTCTTTTAGTCAATTACTAGTTATTACAATTTTTAAATAGATTGAGCATAAAAAGAGTGCTCTGAAATGTGACGTCATAAGCCAGTATTTTCATACAAAATTCCGTTTTAAAAGTAACTCATTTGATATTTTGTGAAATACCCAATTACAATGTGGTGTACTGCTTAGCATAAAAATATATTGATTAATTAATAGTAAGTTATTTAAAAAGTAATGAAAATAAGTTTCAAACTTACTAACTCTTATTTATAAAGACACAATCTTAAAACAAGTTTCAATGTCAGTTTAATTAGCTGTGGTAAAGGGAAAGTCGTAACCATAGATTACTTAAAGTCCCTCTGAGGAGTGTTTTTTTTATGAAATCGTGTTGTTATAAATAAGACCGTAAAAGTGGTGCGTTACAACTAACTCGTATTATTTTATCGTAAAAAAACTCTTAGTTCTTTCGCAGACTAATATTGTTCGAATTGTCAGGATTGACATATTTTTATGAAATTCGCGCCCTCCGCGCTCTACCAATGTAACAATGTTCAATGATTGTTCCACATAGAAAAATGTCCATAAAACATGTTTTCAAGTATCTACCAGACAGCGCCACTAAAAAGAAAAAAAAAACGACGTAAAACGACGACACAAAAATTCTTTAATTTAAAATTGAACAAAATATTTTCAAAATCACTCACAACAAAAGTTGCTATAAATGACTAACACTAATTGACGTAGGAATTGCCTGGGAATTGCGTATTGACGACGCTAGTGTCATATCACAAAAAAAAAACTAAATTGCGGACGTCTACCTTCATATAGTAAGTAAAATGTCACCAAAAGCTTAAAATACCGTTTAATACGGAGAATACCGTTTACCATTGTGTTAAAATTATTAATTTAAAACAAAAATCCCTACTCCCAATAGTTTTCAAAAGGCCTGCATCCTTTGTACCGCACCGCAGTCTGTGGGCCGGTTTCTGAATTAAGAATTTCACTACATAAATACTTAAGTAACGTTCTGTCACGCTCTTTTCTCAGTAATTCGAAGAAACAGCACTCCAGTTAACTATTTACTTAGCAAAATTCTTGGCTCATCGATTTCAACTATTAGATTTCGATTTCGATTTTAACAACCTTTGAACTGTAAAGAAAGTTTTGTTTTAATAAAGCAAATTGCTAACCTACTTAGATATGCCATTCACCTAGCGATTACACCTCGACCTTTCCGTGCTATATGTACGTATCTCTTCAGCTCATGAAAGTCTGAGGCCGCCGTTAGCCAGCCGTCAATTATCTTACGTCAAATAATACCAAGATAAAACAGATTTAAGGTTGTATATGTCTTTATATCTATAATCTGCAGAATTGTAAAGGACCCAATCGGGCCACCATAACAATGGTTTTTAATTGTTCTTATCAAAGTCATAATTTAACAGGTTTAAATATGTATATGTACATAATGGACAGTTGACCGTCTTAAGCCTGGAAGGTCATTTACGGTCAACAATAAAAGAAGACTGAGCCTAATCCATTTAAAGGCTTCACCGTACTTTAGGGAAAAGTCTTGGTAGCTCTGGAGCAGGCAACTCTTTGTCGGACGAGTTTTGTGTTCAAGAATTTCTAGACATAAAACTTGGTTGACAAAAAAATCCTGCTTGATTAGGAGTGACCAAGGTTTTTGGTTAATAAGGTGATCAAGATATTTTATGTGAATCTCGCACAACGTTTAGTTCACTTTTTTGTCTGACCTTCCAGGTTTGAGACTGGTATATTTTGAGACATATTTTGAAGACATACAACCCTAAGTACGTCTCATCTTGGTAACATATGACGCAGGATTGTCGACAGTCAGCTCAAAGTCTATCTGGACTCTACTAGTTATCGTGAAGTTTCTATCTAGGCTACTAAGAAAACGTGCTAAGCAGCGTAGAAGTTAAAAGGACTCCCTCCTTATGAAGTAAAGTTTTCTAATATCTTGCCGCGTAACAGTTTACCAAGTCTTGCAAGTGCAATCTAATATTTCTATTTAATAGAGAGCTAGCAATAACAATATTTTGATGTTCGCGGAGAGATCAAGTTAATAAACGTGATAAGGATTTTTCTTTAAGACAAATACTTTTCAAAGTATGACCTGGACCGAGTTTCATAAGACTACAATTCGTAGTTTACCGCAACCATTCGATTTACATTGCGTAGCAGAGTCTTCCTACTTGTTAATCTGTGGGCTAATCGGCTTTGCGATGTACATCGAACTGTCACAGTAAACGACGAATTGTAGTTTAATGAAACAGGCCCCTGTTGTCGACTGTCGAAAAGTAATTGTAAACACGTGGCTATATACTTTTTTTTTGACACGGTTAGCCAGAGGTCACGGGTTCAAGTCCCGGCATGGGTGGAATTTTTAGCCTCTAAATAGGTTTTTAAACACGTTGTGTAAAATAGGACGTCAAAATGGCGAATATGGCTACTGACGACTTATTATTAAACCATATTTTATGTGTATCAACCCTTGTTAAGAAACATCTGCACAGAATGTACTGGACTAACTAATTCTAGTTAGATATTTATTTTAGGGGTTTCAGACGCGTAAAACTTGGAAAGAAATGTTTTTGTGATTTTATTTTTTATTTTTTCCGAGTTTTTCTATGACCTTGTGATGTAAATACAATATCACTCCAATATATTTTTTGGGCAAATTCCCACTAGTAGCGTAGGGAATTTACATGCGTGAATTCCTGAGTTCGCATACCGGAATGTTTCAATGACTTTGTTTTCCAAGTTTCTGAATTTGTAGTAGCATTACGCGCCAACGCTCATTTTAAATTGTTCCAAACACAAGTTCTAGAAAGGACTGGAATGGAACCTTCCACATTGCGACATCGCGAACAATAATGATATATTAATGTAAACTTTCATACAAAGTCCCGCGGCAATATTGTTAGCTACCCACGTACCCTTGACTGCTAAACTTGAATTAAACTTTTCACATATAGACATTGTTGTCAGCAGAACGTTGCAATAAAACAGAACCTTTCGCATACATTTATTTTTATTGCACTTTAAGACAAGTACAGTCGAAAACCTTTACATACGTGCACTCTCTTCAGTTACGTTACGGGCGATTTTTCAACGAAAGTTTGAGTTGTCGACTGTGCAAGTCATTATGTCTCAGCCCCGGGCCACACAGTAGGGACGTGGGGCGGGGGCGCAGAAAAGACGAGTCGTTAATCCAATTCACTTTCATACAAAATGTACTGGAGGGACGACACGAAGCCCAGACAGAAGAGACAACGCATCGCGTCTTTTCTCCGCCCCCGCCCCGCGTCCCTTCTGTGTGGCCCGGGGCTGTAGCGGTGTTGATTGATTGATTATTTTTAAGCATTTGTATGTAAGCGAGCAAAATACTTACATTAGAGAGGTCGTGATTGTTGAAAAATGTTGTCCAAGTACATTTGTTTCCTTTGTGGCATCAATACCAGTCGCTAACCTGTTCACGTACCCCAGAGGTTGAAATTGCCAATCCGCCGTGGGCACGCGTAATAATTAAGCTCATACTCACTCTCTGAGAGAAGGCCTATGCCCTGCAGCAGCAGTAACATTTGAAAAAAAAACTGTACCTAATGAAAATAACCAACAACCCAACTACTAGCCAATCTAGGCAATGAGTACATTTTTGAATTCGGTCCTGCGTGCTTAGTTAGTTAATGCTCAGCAGTCGGGTTGTTGGTTATTTTTTATTTCATACATACATACATAAACTCACGTCTGTATCCCAGAGGGGTATTCAGAGACTAGCGACTTCCACTTGCCACGATCCTGACAGATCACTTTCGCTTTCTCAACATTAATTAGTCGCTGCATGCACGCACGCCTTTCTCGTTTACTTTTTATCTTGCCCTTTGCTTTTTATTTTTGTCTTTTTAGTGATTTTTAGGGTTCCGTACCCAAAGGGTAAGGGACCCTATTACTAAGAGTCCACTGTCCGTCTGTCTGTCTGACACCAGGCTGTATCTCGTGAGCCGTGATAGCTAGACCGTTGAAATTTTCACAGGTGATGTATTTCTATTGCCGCTATAACAAAAAGTACTAAAAACAGAATAAAATAAATATTTAAGTGGGGCTCCCATACAACAAACGTGATTTATTTGCCGTTTTTTGCTCGATGTTAATAACGCCAACAGGTAGACGCTTCAAATATTCAAATGTTGTACAGATAATGGTACGGAACCCTTCGTGCGCGAGTCCAACTTGCACTTAGCTGTTTTTTTCTATCTCTTGTTGAATTTATGCAGATTTAATTTAGCCTCCTACGCTCGCATAAACACGACGAACCGATTGAGATATTATTTGTCAGAATCTGACCATTAGTTAAGGGGTTATGAAAGAACGTAGAATCAGACATACTTACATACATACGAGCCAAACACAGTTACCCTCTTTTTGGGCTCCGCGGCGGTCGGGTAAAAATATAAATCTGAGAAAATAAATCCTAGAACAAAAGTTTTGGTGAAGCACTGAAATTGAATCAGGATTGAGGAGATCCGCAGAAGAACCCGAGTTACTGATATAGCTCGAAGAATTGCTCAGTTGAAGTGGCAGTGGGTGGGGCACATAGCTCGGAGAACTGACGGTCGTTGGGGCGGAAACATTAATAATAATAACTACCATACAATACAATCACATTACCTGGTCCCAAACTAGGATACCCTGTGCCATGGTAACTAGGCAAGGACGTCACAAATATGAAAATACACCCAGACTGAGGCCATTTGTACAAATTTACGGCCGCCCCCTGTGGGAATCGAACCCGCGACCTCTGTTTTGGTAGCTAAAGGCCTTAACGGCTAGACCAACAAGGCGGTCCTGACTTGGTGACCGCGGACCGGACGACGCAGCGTGGACAGGCCCCCCACTAGATGGTCTGAAGACCTGGCTGACCTGACGAGTGGCTAGAGTCTAAGCCTCCATAACATAGATTAAAATCTAGCGTGGACAGATGGACAGATGACCTCATCCAAGTGGCAGGAACACGCTGGATGCAGGCCGCTTCCAACCAGTCTTTTTGGAAATCCATGGAGGAGGCCTATGTCCAGCAGTGGACACATCGCGCTATGACCGGTCAACACAAAAATTTTCGGGCCGGCTGTCGATCTTTTCACCCACAGATTAAAACAAACAAACAGTTCAAACAAACAACCAAAACGAACGTCAGTCTGACAAGTATGACAGGTATTCTCATCCGATGCATTATTTTCAACTCAATCTCTTGCGCCTACTACAAAAATTTAAGAAACAAAGTCATGCATCAGTTGGGTAAAAGCCCTCGCAAATGACGTCACGAGGAGTGAATTTTATTTTTAATTTTTTAAGGTGCTTAACAATAACTTAGAACAACAAAAATTAAATTAGTCCTAACAAATTATGTCTACTTTCGTAAAAAATAAAAAAATATGACCCTTAACCAAACTTTACATTGCGAATTGTACTGTGTCTTTACCTGTTTTATTATGTCATGTGCTATAGTGTACAATAAAGGATATTCTTATCATATCTTATCTTGGAGACTTTTTCTTAGACTGCCCCGTTGGACTAGCCGTTAAGGCGCTTACTACCAAGACAGAGGTCGTGGGTTCTATTCCCAATGAGGGCCACCGTACATTTGTACAAATTGCCTCAGTCTGAGTGTATTTCTATGTTTTTGATGTCCTTGCCTGGTTACCATAGCACATCGTATCCTAGTTTGGATCCAGGTCAAGTGATTGTGTTGTGTGGAAGTTATTATTATTATTTATCTTACTTTTAATATTGTCACTTTCTTAGTCACCTGTGCCTTTCAATTTGTGGTTATTTGAATAAATACTTTATCTCATCTTATGTTTACCAGGCGGTGCCAAGGACTACCATTCTGAACATGAAGAAGAGCACGGGGAACAAGGAAAGAAGGCCTACGAGGTACGTTGAATTGAAAGTGCAGTTATTTCAATAATAAGAGCTATGTTAACTGGTATTAAGAATCACGTTGTATCAACAACTCAGAAACTCGGGTTTACTCACGATGTTTTCCTTCACCGTTTGCAAGTGACACTGCTACTACAAATTAATAAATTCAATGAGTTGATGAAGTTAGATTGTATGTCACACCATCCAACCCCTCTTGTCAATTTGTCAGACAAAATAGCTCCATGACTTCACAGCTTCAATCTGGTGAGAACGTTTACAATCAAATAAAGAAGATTCTACACAATTACCTTCAGAACACAAAAGAAGATAACAGGCAGACGAACAAAATCGGCTGGACGTCCAAGAATAGGTTCAAGGATGAAGTTCTCTACCGACCAAAACCCTGGTATTACCCCCATACCTCTATCTATACTGCCTTTGGACGTAAGTTCTGCTGGGTGCACTAAATTGTTTCTAGCGGACTAACCGAAGTGCCTATCTTTACCTGTCCTTACGCCACCTTACGTTTTTGGCGAACCAGGTATAATGTTGAACGTACTGGAGGAGATATTTTAAACCACTTTTGTGTCGCGAAAGTTGCTGCCAATTGGCTGCAACTTTCTTCACGGTTCGCTAAACGACGGTACATGCGGCGGTACCTTTTGAATCAAAAATGCCATCCAGTATCTTCAAACACCATCTGTGTAAAATTCTTATACGAAACAAGCAGAAGTTTGTTGCAATTTTTTTTTTCAATTGGTATCCTACTCAAAACGATAGCAAAAAAAATCACAGACCTCCACTTTCTTGATGTAACATAAATTTTCATTTTGATTCATTTTGCCATATTGTTGTTCGTATAAAATAAGTCTTACAAAAATCATGACTTTGCAACGAGAACCTTGTTTGGAATGTCTCTTCCATAAGGTAGTACATAATATGTCATTGTTATTATCTTAGAAGTTTTCTTCTTCTTCGAGTGCCATTTCCTATGGTATAGATGAAGACCACATCTTTCTCCGAAGTTTTCCGTCTTAACAAGGAAGAAAGGACGAGAAACTGGCAGTTTGTTAAAGTCACTGTCGTAAGTGATGTAGCCACATCTTTTGTATTCTTCTGTTGTTTAGTTTTTCCGCGCGAAATGTATTTTTGTGTGCTTAAAAATGGTTGGTTCTCTTAATAAATTAACAAAAAAAATAAAACGTTAGAAATTTAAAATTTTAAAGGAAAATCTTCCTTTGCTGTTGCAATCCTAGCTGCCAGACATATTTTTTAAACATTAGTTTCACTTATGTGTAACTGGCACATAAGTAAAACTAATGTTTAAAAAATACTATAAGCACCGAAATAATGACGACGATACCCTGTATCCCAAGAACGTTATTGTTAAATTTTTTGCATTATTTTAATTACCTTAAAAACCTGTGCCGATAAAATAATTATTTTCCATCAATTTCACATTTATACTGTTGGAAACAAATCTCAGGCCACTGGATTTAAAACGGCATAAGATGTAGTGCTTGAAAAAAGTTAACTGTCTTAATCGCCGAACCCATGGTACGTATAATATTGTGAAATTGTGAGTGGATCTATTGGCAAACTTTTTTTAACTTTATGTATACATATCTTACTAGATATTATAGATATATCTTACGAAGGTCAAGCTAAGTACTTACATATGTAGATATAATGTGAAAGTTCGTATTTATAAGTATCAAATCAGTCTGACGCAGTCCGAGTACTTAGTCTAGGTAGATATTCTTGCTATAAAAATAACCTCTATTCTTCTTTCAACTATCGCACTGTCTTTTGTTAGTTGTTTGTGTACTACCTTTGTCTTACCAGTCTTAAATCGTGTTTGTTGTTTTATATCGTTAGATCTCGTACCCACTCTCGTATCTCTATTGTTGTTTGTTTAAAACGTTATCAAAACATCCTTTCGTAGTTGTCTTTATTATCGTAAAAGCCAAGACAATAAATATGACGATCTCTGTTTAAAGAGGGAACCGTAATTTTCCCAATTTCAGTCTGCGACCCTATGAAATACGCCCTCACAATGATATGCTACGGACAAAACTGTACCTACGTCTGTTTGTTTCTATGATAAGTTCCGCCTTTGTCAAGGGTCCATATTGCAAAACAGCAATATGTTCGGAAGGGTCGTCATCATTGCGTTTGAGCCTAAAGATTCACTCTAATTTAGCGACAATTACGGTTCCTTTTTTAAATTGTTTCGAGATTTCCTGCCACTGATTAATAAACGTTAGAAATGGATCGTTCCTTATCTACCCACAGTACTCCAAAAACAGAGATCTTCATAATTTCTTTTCGAAAATGGTGGGCTCTGTTAATTAATACGAAGAACTTTTACTATAGGATATGTTAAAAGGGAAATCTTTAAAATCATAAAAAAAGTATCGATGAGACGTATCTACCATTTTCGGAAAGAAAAGGGAATTTTGGTACATCCATAATAAATGGTGTGCCGCAACAGAAGCTCTGAAATTATTCTAGTAATAAATTTTATCTCGAATGGTAAAATCAGGCCTTGGTTTGTTACGCTGTGGTTCAATTTTCAGCACGTCACTTTCTAGTCGACTACCTACGTAACATTTCAAACTTAACCGTTTTGACCTAACACGAAAATAAAACAATCGGGCTGGAGTGGTATTCAAATCAATGCACCACCGCGCCACAGGGCCAAGACAAGTCGTCGGCTGCAGGTTTGAAATCTGCATCAGCTCGAAATTTTTGTGCTGGAAATATATGTTAAAAACTATTCTAGCCTTATTTTCGCCCCCCCAAACCACGGCTATCACGAAGCAATGAAAAATGCTAAAAGGCATCACGATCGTACGACCGGCCCGCGTCTTTTTGCCTTAGAATTTATTTAATTTACTTCTTTTTGAAAATATACCTACATATCAAAGAGGCACGATCTCACAACCGGGCCGAGATTTTCCTTTCCACCTTAAAATAAAACTTGCTTACTAAACGAGGACTTCTGACTTCATATGTTGGTCGACGGAAAAAATACATGTTAAAAACCAATCTAACCTCATTTTCACATCCACACCAGGGGTATCACGAAGATACGAAACACGGCAAAGGGCATCACGATAAAGAGGACCACCTTGGAGACTACCACGACCACGGAGGCCACGACAAGCACAAGCACGACGAGAGCAACCACTATGGCGCTCATCACCACGAGGAGCATGGCAAAAAGCACGCCAAGGTAACCTGGGCCATCATCAAGCGCTGGTACTTGAACGCCTTGAAACCAATTCGTGAGCCTGAAAAAACTACCAAAAACTGAGCTAAGTTCTGAAAGCCTTTTCTCAATTCTCGATTCTCAAAATAACAGCTAACTCGTGAGTGGAATAGATTTATCCTCTGATCCAAAATTATTGCTTACTCGTGAGTGGTATCATGGAATAAAATTCAATGGTGGTATAAATTTATTGAATAAATAATATATATTTGAATAGAGCTTATTCTATCAAGGGTAATATAATATAATAGAACCTATCAAGGGGCGGTAATTGAACTCCTTAAGACCAATTCATGGGCGTTAAAAAACTACAAATAACCGAGAAAACTTATCTATTCTCAGTTTTAAAATTACAGCCAACTCCTGATTGGATTTTGATTTGATTTAAATGGATCTATTCTAATTTTTTTTTAAATTACGGCTGATTCGTGAGTGGAATAGATCTCTATTCTTAGTTCTTAAAATAACGAGTGACTAGTCAGTGGAATTGATCTATTCTTAGTTCTTAAAATTACAGCTGACTCGTGAGTGGAATAGAAATATTCTCAATTCTAAAATTGCAGCTAACTTGTGAGTGGAATAGATCTATTTTCCAAGGCTTACTCTGTGAAAACCACTTTAGTACTGAGAATAGATCTTATCCAGATAGAGGTCAAGAATTCAAGAATGCTACAATAATGTTTTTAACATTAGTTATTTAAGTCACAGATTGTTCGTGCCGACATCGAGGAGCAATGGTATTATAATAAGACGATGTACTAGTTTCGTTAACCTTACAGGAACTATGACCTGACTATGGTTAAAAGGTACTATGGTACCCGACAGGTAACCTTTACTAGTATCTGACTATCCAAAAAAAAATTCCTTATATACAGAACAGCAACCTTTACATCAACTACCATGCATTTGTGGGGAAAACGTTTCAAAATAGGCGGTGTAAATGTAAATGTTGACCATCTGTCAATCTGCAGATTGTCTGTCCAGCGAGCTGGCAGGCATCCCACGCTGCGTTTGCTAGTTTGTGGTCACCACTCGCGGATTTGTCTCTTATAATTTCTTTGGGTGATTGTGACCAGCCTACTGCTGCATCAGTTTACTTATCTGAGGCTAGCTTAGACACCTTAGCCCTTTGGCTTTTCGTCGCATTTCTGATAGCATTTTTAATGTCTCTCTGCTTTCATTCACACCCGCGTCTATGCTATCCGCGTCGGCAGTACGAGGAGTCCGGCAAGCACAGCAAGGGACACAGCACCAAGGGCTCACACGACATCCACAAAAAGGACGAGTACGAGAAAAAAGTTGAGTTCTTCGAGGAAGAGGGCGACTCGGGAGAGGAGGAAAAACACGGCGGGTACAACCAGGAGAAAGAGCACTCGTCGGTGAGTTTATCTTACTTTTTTACATTGAGTTTGTATGGTGGCGCAGCGGTGAAACGCCGGCCATTCATTCGGGGGGTTCGAAACCAGGCATGTACCTTACTTCGTTTTCTAAGTTACGTACATATGTGAAGTTGAAGTAACGATACCACTCGCTAACGGTGAAAGAAAACTTGAGTCTCCGAGGTGGAAATTGCTAATCCGCGGTGGGCACGCCCATATTCTCTCTCAGAGAAAGTCTGTGCCTGTAGTGGAACGTATATAGGCTACATACAAGTAAAGCGTATTTGTCCTACTACTGGTGAAAAGCCTCCCATACTTCTGTCCAGAGTTTTCGATCTTGGGCCAGCTTATAGGTTGGGTGGAGATCGTCTCTCTTGGCAGGGGACCGAGAGAGTTGGCGTAACAGAGAAGAGGCCTGGCCCTGGAGTCTAAAACACTCATAGGTTTTCAAAAGAATGCTATAAGCACGACAATAACTATTATTCGCCTTTATTTGGTACTCTACTAAGCAACAGCATCACAATGTAATCCAATGATATAACACGCGCAAATGAAATAGGCATCTCTCGCGGAGAACATCGAACCGCGATCGAGTTAAGTTTCACGGGTTACACCATTGAAATTCGATCGGTTACTAGACTACCAATAGTGTCAATGAAACAATCATTACTGTACTTCTATTGAAGTGCTATGCATTTTAGAGACTTGTCCCCCGGTTGCATTCGACCGACTTTCGCCCAGCCGAGGTCCCTGTCTTTTTCTGCGCTGCAAATCGACCCAAAGGCAGCGGCTAACATTATATTTGATTCTAATTTCTTAAGCCTAACTCTCTGGTGACTTCAATTCTCTCTACAGTTGACAAGACATCGATCGTTTCATGCGCCCACTCTAACGAGTTTCATTACAGGCGAATGTGCAACAAACATGAAGATCGACTGTACTTCAGAATTAGAATATTTTTTTAATATTATTCAAGTAAATTACATTAACTTGGAGCTTACCAATTTTTAGTAAGGTCAAATTTTTGCCGCAAGAACCAGAGTAAATAGGTTTGTGATGCCCAAACAGACTGTAACGAGCGTTAAGGTCATCAGTTTCTCAAAATAAAACAAAGGCGATGTCACGGATTTAGGAAATGGTTCGCTATACACTGCTGTCTCGACGTCTTGCGCCATCGCAATATAATAATAATAATAATATAAACGTTTATTTGAATTTACCTACCTGACCTCACCGCCTCAGCGCTTGAAATTGCCAATCCGCGGTGGGTAGCCCATACTCTCTTTTTTAAAGTCGGCCTGTGACCTGCAGTAAGACATCTCGCTACAAAAAAAAATACTCAAGCAGCATTTGAACTCAATATCATTCCTCATTAAAACATAACATAAACTCACGCCTATATCCCTGGCAGGCAAAGACCAGAGTCTGCTCCTTGCTGCGATTCAATTCCGCATTTAATGAATAATTTCGAAAAATTTCAGCTGATAAATGGCAAGAGCTTGAAACGACAGACTATTTAGACTGTATTGGAGGTTGTTATAAAGGAATCGTGTTTTTAGTGTTCCGTACCTCAAAAGGAAAAAACGGAACCCTTATAGGATCACTTTGTTATCCGTCCATCAATCGGTCCGTCCGTCCGTCCGTCCGTTTGTGTGTCAAGACCTTTTATCTCGAGAATGCGTGGAGGTATCGAGTTGAAATATACTGAATTAAGTCTACAGTCCCTTGAAGCTGTAAAAAATGAAGCTAATGTAGACATTCTTGCAATTTCATGCTCATGGCTGACATCCGTAATCCAGCGACGTCATTTGGTAAAACTTTCATGAATCGACACTTTCTTACTCCGCTGGGTCAGCGACCCGAAGGGGGTCTTGGCCTCTGTTACAAGAAGTTGGCACTTGTCTCTATCCTGCGCGGTCTCCTGACTGTCGACGGTCTAGAGCACACGCAGGTTCTTGGCCACTTCATCCTTCCACCGATATCTGGGGCGGTCAACCGGTCTTTGGCCGCTTGGTAGGCCCAGGTGTCCTCTTCGCCGCCCGATCCTTTCCCATCTTTTCTAAGTGACCCAGCTAACGGATTCGGTGGGATTTCGTTTCTCCGGTGATATTGGGTTCAGAAATGAAGACATCTTACGCAACAAAATAAACAAAGAAGAGATTTTTTCTACACTCGAAAGAAGTAATTCGAATAGAGGCGATTTGACGGACAATTTGTTATGCTGTTTTTAACATTAAAATTGATTCGCTGTGAAAACAGCGTTCGGCAATCTATGTAGTGGCACACTTTTTATAGATTGCAAAAGACGTGAACAAAAGATACTAGGTATGCTGCTTAGATTGAGTATTTTTCGAAATTCAATTAATCTATCAAAGCAAATGTTTACTTGTTAGTTTTTGTAATTTGGAATTCTAATTCTAATTCTTACATACGTACTTACATATATAAACTCACGCCCAATGGAACTGTTGAAATTAGTTGTAAAATATATTATTAATCGAGCAACCTTTACATTTTTTATTGCGAAATCACCCATAAGGTAACTGAGTAGAGAACACGCGTATAAAGCTTAATGTGCTATAGACTGTACGAAAAATCTACAAACTAATAAGACTACACCCGCGCATTTCAAACAACAATTGAATCGTGTGATTTTAAAACGACACATGTCCTTTCATTACAACTTTGCAGGAAATAGAAAAAACTGTTTTATTCAAATACTAATATCTACAACAGCAATATTTTAGCATATTATATTGATTTCTGTATGAATAAACTACATTTTTTTTCTAATATAAATCAATAGGTAGGTGTAAATAATTTTATAAAAAAAAAAATGGGCAAGTGTTATTTTACTTGTGTTGTTTTAAAATCACACGATTCAATTGGCCGGCCAATTAACTAAAGTTAGGTTCTAAGCAGAAAAGTCTAAAGTATTTAACTCGATTAAGTGATTAAATTCCATGAATCGCGGCAGCGCCTCTAATCTACTCAATGTCCCTGTGAATTACTCCGTCTGAGAAGTAAGACCATCGGATCGAGTTCGGATCTTCAGCTCCTTAAGTAGTAATAATAACTTTCACACAACACAATAGCGTCACTCCATTTCCTTCGGTGGATGTCGTAGAAGGCGACTAAGGAAATCAACCAGGAGACGGGCAGAAGTGTCTTCCTGAGATTCCAACCGCATACTGCGATCGCCAACCCGCCTGCAAAGCGTGGCGATTATAGCAAAACCCTTCATGGTTAAAAACTATGATGCGGGCCCATGCCCTGCAGTGGGCGTCAAATGGCTTATGATGATGATGATGATATTCTTTTACAAGAACATACATAAAGGAAAACCAGCCAAATGCGAGTCGAACTCACACACGAAGGGTTCCGTACCATCATCTATACAAAATTTGAATATTTCAAGCGTCTACCTGCCGTTATTAATATTGAGCAACAAACGGCTAAACAATCACGTTTGTTGTATGGTAGCCCCCCTTAAATATTTTATTCCGTTTTTGGTATTTGTTATTACAGCGGCAATACGTCATGTGTAAAAATCTCAACTGTCTAACTATCACGGTTCATGAAATACAGCCCGGTTACAGACGGACGGACAGACAGACGGACAGCGGAGTCTTAGTAATATTCCGTACCCTTTGAGTACGGAACCCTAAAAAAGATCCCGACGAATTGAGAACCTCCTTTTTTTGAAGTCGGTTAAAAGTGACTCACAAAATTAAATCTCTCATACACATCCAAAATTTAGAGCCACATACCTAGGACGAGATAGTATTTCTGCTAAAAATGGCCGTGAGCGAGCCAATGAGTGTGACTCTCATCATCATCATCTTCAGCCCGTCAATATCCACTGTTGGACAAGGGCCTCTGGAAGCGCCAGTCGCTTCGTCTTTACGGTGTTCTTCACCAGGTCTTCCCTACTTTCTTGCCACGTCGTCGCGCCAACTGGCTAGGGGTCGGCCTATACTCCTACGTCCATTGCTCGGTTGCCACTCTAGTAGTTTACGACTACATCTTCCTCTCTGCGACAAACGTGACCTGCCTACAGTGAGACTCTAACTATTGAATATTCTACGGCCCATACTGTGTAACAAGAAACACTGTGTAACACGTTGTAAAGTATTCAAAATATAAGAAGCCCGTTTTGACAGCTACAAAAACCATAGAATCTAACCTAGTTTGAGATCAAAAACATTAAAAATCTAAACTATGAGCCACTTGTCGGACTACAAAATCAGTTTTTTCTTTCGAGCGTTAAATAATACGCCAGAGTATGATGTGTCTTTTTATGTATTTGATCGAGTAAATCCAAAGTAAATTGCATTTTTGTGTAGCTGTCAAAACGGGCTTCTTACATTTCGACAACTATAAGGAGATTATTTTTTGTCTTTTAGGGCGGGAAATTCAAAAAAGGCAACCTCGACGCGCACCACCACGCGCACCACAAAGGCGACACAGGACACTTCGCCAAAGGCGGATTTGGTCACGGACGCAAGGTAATACCACCCTTATAGGTCCCTAGGCTGGCGACCCTACGTCATGCGTTAACAAGTTGAGATCTGCTTAGGCTTGTATATCTTCGTTGAAGTTCGGAAGGGCCGCAGGACCTGCGACCAAGTATAGTGCTCGGCATGGAAGACTTACGTGTTTGGGACTGGCAACTCTGTATTTATACACATCTTTTGAAGATATGCAACTCTATATTGGTCTCATCAAGGTAACCTATGAAGTAGGGTTAATGACGGCCGGCCCATGGTCTATAAAACGCCGATGAGATAGTTCTTGAGGGCGCTGATGAAATGGGCACTCAAGAGCGATCTCAGATTAATACGGTCCATAACCGTTATTTTCGTTTGGTAGTAGAATAGTTTTTCAAATCTTTAGATGCTTAATTCAGACACAAGGTCTAAATGAAAGTATTTTCAATCCCATATGTTTTTATCTAATTATGCCTCTTTTCATTAAAGTTGAGTAAATAATTGTCGAATGCGCCGCGCGAGCTCGCAGTTTTTTACGATGCGACGTCGCATCACAGTTTTGTTTACGGGCCCTGAGGCCTTGCTAAATAATTAAATTACGGACAATTTAAGTACAGTTTTGTTTTTCTATATCTACTTACTTAGTTTTTGATAAAGAAAAGAAATTTCCAAAATTCAAAATGAAAGAATAGTATATATACCTATATTTTTACAAACACAAAAAAATATCAGGCGAACGACATGCACCGCATGCCAGATGTACTAAAAACCTTCAGTTGGCACAAACATTTGATTTTTAAAAACAAAAACTATGTTAAAGTAGAATTTAAGATGATTGTGCCAGGGACGAGACCATTTTTTCTCCAAGACTAAATACAATAAAGTATTTGTTTGCGTAGTTAAGTAACTGTGGAATAATAATGTTATGTGACTTTTATCCATAATATCATGTCTGTTGTAGCGGCCTCTTCACTTTTTCCGTTTCCTCTTTGATCAAAAATTATATTTCCTGAATTCAGTTTGGTTCCACTTTGCTTGGAGATTCTGAATCAACATCTACTATTTTAAAAAGTCCATTACTATGTCGTCGGTCAACTACATCGTTTGCCAAGTAACGAGTGTATTAATACTTATAACAAAAGTATAACAGTGATGAGTCATATTTAAACTGCATCATATTGAAGAATCTCCTACTTCTCTACTATCGAAGAGACTGTTAAGTCGGAACTAAAACACTCCGCAATCGTCCACTGAGGTCCAAAAAATAATATTTCGCCATCCTTCACCCAGGGCCACAAGCATTCGGGAGGACATGACAGCCACGGGAAGCGCGCACAGGCGCACTTCCAGAAAGAGGGGCACGATGGCGGCAAGAAATGGATCTACCACCACGGGTCTCCGGCGAAGACGGCGAACCTCGTTATCATCGATCGACGGAAGGACCGCCTGCAGGTCGGCCCGCAGTACTATGGGGCTTAACATTTTGGAGCGCTGAGAGCGCGCCAAACACCTACAAATTCCATCCGTACTTGTTAGGGAACAAAGCGGTGAGGAAAAAATAGAGGACTTAGAGGTCACAGGATCTTGTTAAAATGTAAAGGCCATTTTTGCCATATATTTTTTCTTGAAAGCCCTGGCACAAGCAAGTGCTTCTATAAATTGCCAGTTGCCAATAGAATTGACAAAATACTGATCTTACTTTCTAATTGTCTGGAGACACGATGTACATTCCGCATCCTATTTTAATTTAGAAATTTGGAATAAGTAGTTGGCATCTTTTGTAAAACTTTGACAAAATTGTAGACCGCAAAAATGGGCCCTAACATTGTTGCTTTCAATAATATAAATGTAGCATATGTTTAAGGATTACTAAGGCTTATTGTGCAAGGAACTCATCTCGGACTGATCGGAATTCAGCTTTAAGCCTCACCGCTTGGGGATATCTACTTGAGGCCTGCGGTCTCACTAAGTTTGTCCTCATCCATTTTAATGCGATAACAGTAGGACTCAGCACTGCCGACCAGTTATGTTGGCCAACATTGCCGACCCCCGGTCGGACTCTTCGGACAAAAATTCAAGTAATTGATTCCGGAATTAATTTAATAACTGCCATTGAAAATAGAAGACAATATTTGAACAACGATGAGGACTGGTTACTGAAGAATGCTCTCAGCTGGAAACCTTAAGGTGGCTTAAGAAGACCTGAGAGATCAATTCAAGCGAAGATCTTTTGGAGATCAAGATCTGATCTAGCAAGTTGGACAAACAAGGGGTAACATCAACGATTTCGCACAGATTAGAGAGACAAGGAAGTAGCTTTTGTTGGCCCCAACCTCTCAGAGGAGTTATGGAATGCGAAAAAAATATGATGACTTTGAAAATGAAATTAATGATGAAAATGAGTTATCACTAGTCTTTACAGATGTTGTTGACTACAGATGCTAACTCTTCTGATCGATAAGAGGACTTACTTAGTGTCATTGCCTTTGTCCACCATAAACTGCAAAAATAGTCAGAGCTTTAGGTATCAGAATTTGTGCCGAGCAGTGGGGAGGTTCTGTGCTGAATAAGTACGATCCACAAAGAAAGAACTATTTACTAATAGAAACTTATTAGCAATTTTAGGTTCGACCGTCGTTTAAGGTTAAGGGTGAAATATGTACTGTCTGTATGTTTAAGTCAAGTCGTATATAAGATTTTATAAAGCCAGGCTAGAAGAGTGCTTTTATATTTTTTTAATAAGTACCTATATGATATTTTTCAACAAAACATTGTATGATGTATTTTTTGCCCGTTTTGTTGTTATGTAAACAACATCCGTTTCACAAATTCTTGCATTTCTTTGTAACTTGCAATCAGAAAGAACAATTTATTTCGTGTGAAATCGGAATTTGGGTTCAAAGGAGTAAAGGATTGGCCACTTCCTTTATTTTCCTTCCTGTTACATCAAAACTACAGATTCAGAGTAAAAAGTACAGATGAACAACAAAGATGCCTACGGGAATCGTATATGACATGTGATTCACCAAATATTTGTGAATAACTTGAACCAACTTTTGATATGGGAGCAACTTTGAAATCGCGAAAATTTTATTACCTCTACCAAAATCAATTTTGGTACTTGCGTAGTAGTAAATGTATGAAACAGCGAAATTTGTTTTGCTCGATTTCAGTGTCGGTTTCATAATAACAGTTGCTTTTATTGATGGGTAGAATAACGAGCGGTGGTAGCGCAGTCCGTAGAGCGCTCGTCACGCATTGAAGCGGTCGTGAGTTTGAACCCCTGCATGTACCAATGGGGTTTCCTACTTGAAACCTAATGCCGTTTCATCCTCAGCCATTTGACGCCCACTGTAGGACATAGGCCTCCTTCGTGGTTTTCATAACCATGAGGGGTTTTGCCATAATTTCTTGAGAACCTTTACTCGAACAATCGAGTAACTCACGGACAACCGTGAGTTTTATAATTTGTCAGAACGATGCATCAGAATCTCTAACGATTAAAAGCTGTAAACGCTATTTCTCGAAATATCGTCAGTACTGACTACAACTCGGTCTAAAAATCACTATCAGTTTCAGTATCGTGAGAAAACTTAAACTTCCCATCCTTACATCAATCAGCGTTTTAAAAATTCCAATACGAGGTGGGCACTCATGGTGATTACATCCGTACTCTCTCTCTCTTTCGGGAGAAGGCCTGTGAACTGCAGTGGGACGTATATAGACTGCATTATTATAACCCACTTACATTCTACGGGACCTTTCTGCAACATCCAATATAGGTCCAATCTACTTTGCATCGGGCGACATGTCTTACACGACCATCTTTTTCTTCCTTCATACTTAGAGCCATCGCCCACAAAGATTTTGGAAGCGCCTCTAAGCGCGTTTTGTGGCATTTTTGAGAAGCGATGCAAACGCGCTGCAGTTTTGCTTCCATTTTTAAGTGAGTAAATTGCGTCTATAAGTGACCGTGGGCGATTGCTTTAAAATTATCTCCCGATGTTTATTTTTTTGTCTATTCGAAAATAGGGTTAAATAAACTAAATAATATACCTAAGTCAGAAATTTATGAAGCGGAGCACATTTTATCAAGGCTGCTGACAGATTTTAATTAATTTATTAATGACGTGTTTGTTAATAAGTCTACCTTACCATTGCGAAATAATTAAATTGGAAATCTATCTTCGGTGCCCACGATACAAGCTTGCTTAGTGTGGGGCCACAGAAAAACTAATTGTACAATTATTGGAAATACTCTTGCTGTTGGAAAAAGGCAATCTAAGCTATGTCAACCAACTAAGTTAAATATCTTTGCTGATTTCTTTAATATTTTTTGTATCTCAAAATGTGAGGCTGGCTAATTGATATTATTACTTTAACGGACAAGTGTATTTTTAGCAATAAATGTAGGTCACTTTCACTTTCACATAACAAATAAAACACACAGTTTTATCGATGTTACTTCACAGGCAATATCTACGACTTCATAATACGACTATATAATGCTTGTTTGCCATTGTAAATAATTCACCTTTTAAACCAAATATTATATATGCTTCACGTATACTTAAGCTTTTTCATGTAAATAAATGAGTTTCTTTTTACTAATAAATTGAAAGATTTTCGTTTTTTGCTAGTTTTATTCATTGGGTAAGATAACATAATCGTTTATTGACGCCAGCAACAAAAAGCGGGAGCAACAAAAAATATATACACTATAAACTTATAATGCAAAATACATATAAAAATATATAAGTTTTATATGCAATATAGACATATAAACTTTTACACCATTAATCTATGGATAGCAAATATCATATTGCAAGACATTGGACTCATTGCCCCTGAACATACCCATAGATAAACAGAGAGATAATGCTGTCAGATAGCGTTGGCACAGGCTGGCCTAGTGAAAGTGCGCATTATTTAACCACAACCATCGTTGTACCTAATACTGATTCAACGGAACATTAAACTTTAATCTACAATTATCCACTTTCATTGATAATATCGATTTTGTATACTCAGGTAGCGTAAGAGACATTCGTTACGTTGAAATGGAAACTTGTCAATGTGAACCACTTTTACTATGGTGAAAACTTCGAGATTGCGAAAAAAATTTTGCTGTACTAAAGTACACATGCTGCAGAGCACTCTACACCAATCCTCGTCATAGCAGCCACAATCTTCTGCATAGAGGGACCAACTGATTGGATCAGATACTTAATTCGTCACCGTCATAGATGACACCTAATGAAGAAGAAGAAAAAATACATAATACCAATAAGCCACATCACAGAAATAAAATAAGCAGATAAGTAACATAATATGCACACTAACAGAAAGGAAACTAAGTACAAAACAGACAAAACCGCAAAAACAGAAAGATAGGGCCATAGATGTAGCCAGTGATGTGATGAAGCTACTGATGTCATTTTCGGTCAACAGTCATTGATTAACATTTTGTTATCCGTTTATTTTAGCTATTAACTTTGCATCTTAATACACTGTACTACCATTAATACCGTAAAACGGTTAGTCTTCAGACTTATATTAAAGATAAAGTTGTACTCGTTTAGCCTAGTTCTAATTCGTAACTTCTAATTCGATTTGTACTTAAAATACGTACATACATACATACGAGTACATACATAAACTCACGCCTGTATCCCAGAGGGGTAGGCAGAGAGCAGGGACTGCCACTTGCCACGATCCTGACAAACAGTTTCGCTTCCTCAACATTCATTAGTCTTATACGCATTTTAAAAAATCATATACGTATTTAAAAAAATCATATACGAATTTTAATACCCTAGTGAGTGGCTAAAACGTCTCCAAAAAAAGCTAGATTGGCCATTAACAATGGAGTGCTGGTCCCAACAGTCAAGCGGCAGTCCCTAGTCTCTGCCTACCCCTCTGAGATACAGGCGTGAGTTTATGTATGTTGTAAGTTGTGTATTAGCTAAACACACTCATTTTGCACACTTCTTGTCTGAAGTTAGATGGTTTCGAAATACTATCTCGGTGGGGGTTCGATTTCATTGGCCTCCATTATTCCTTATGCCTTGCTGTCTAGTACGCCATGGAAGGACGGGTTGCCATCGTATGTGGCCAACAAAATGAAAAGAAGCTATTTCTAAATGATAAACGATTTTGAAAGTTATTTAATGAAAAAAAATATTATATTTTACGGTTTTTCTGTTTAGTGACGCTTCATGCTGGATAATTATTAAGATCAGATTGACCTATATGTTAAATACAATTAATATTATTCTACGTAGAACTAAAATTTACTTATTGGAAGAGGGCGAAAGCGCGAATTTAGTAAAATTATATAAGCCCTAATATTTTGAAAAATATAAATCTCGAAAAAAAGAGAAAAACTCATAGAACAAAAGTTGTTGTCAAACACAAATTATAATGGCGGTGATTCAGGAATTCCGCAATTTCGAAATTACCCTGTTCCTGAAAAACCTGTTCAAGTGCGAGTCGGACTCGCATTCCGATGAATTCGTACCACCACCTATAGTTTAAGATAAAATTAAGAAATTAAGTATTTCATCATCATCATCATAAGCAGCCTATATACGTCCCACTGTAGGGTACAGGCCTTCTCTCAGAGAGAGACGATTTAAATTAGCAAAAATATTATATCAAATCGAGTAACATTTTGCGGGTGATTATTGTTTCTTGTTATTCTATACACGCTGAAATCCGGGTGGGTTGGAACCCGCGGTTATGTTATTAGTTATTAAAAATGCCATTATTTACACTATTACTTTTATGTACTTATGGAAGTAAATAAAAAAATGTAAGTTGAGAAATGTAATTTCGAGTTGAGAAATCTTGTTTAAAGAAATGCGCGAACAATTACTATCGCCTCTCCATCTATCAGAACAATGACCAGCGGACCCGCGGCATGCACGCACCGCTCTGGATGGCTACCGATGGTTCTAATAGATTCGAGTTTGTGTCGAGATATTTTCGGAAAGTGCCTTTTTAAAAAAAGCAAACTAGATAGATAGATAGAATATTCTTTATTGTACGCAAACTAGCGTATTTGATAGCTATTTTTAAGGCACTTTCATCCTGCTATGGCTTTCAAACCACCCAAAATACATGGTATATAGATACCGCATTATTCAGATCAAGTCAAGTCAAGTTTTACTCACTCAGTCACATTACGGGCCAATTAGTTAAGGCTAAAAACTTTGCAACAAAGATAAGAGTTGACCTGCTGTCGATCTGTAAGTAAAACAAGGAGGCGATTGCGAAATAGAAAAAGTTTGCTGGTTCAATTCAACACACCCTCGTCCTTACAAAGTACCTCTTGTTTATCGACGCCGCGCCGTATCGCGTTGCGTTCCAGAAGATACTTCTGACACCGGCCTGTTGTAGAAAAATACGGAGAAATGCCCTCTAGCTACTTGGTGTCACTTTGATACAGCGAGAGGTGAACACCACCGGGTGCTTCAGTCACTTTAGGAGGCTGTTGTAGAGCTATATTGAAGCTTAAATAATAATCTTTTATTTTCTTACCAAATTGCACTAATTTGAAGATAATGTTGAATTTACTTTATAACATCTTCAAAGATAAAGACATTTATTATGACAATGCGGTGTACTTGGAAAAGTGCTTTCCTGTATACGTTCTATTTAATTCAAATTAATACAATTTCAGTAAATTACAATATTATTATTATATCTTCAATAGGATTTAATGAAAAATACAGAGTTACTTAAAAATACCCAAATTAGAGTTTATATTTTACAACAACCTTTGTTCGATGGGAAATTTATTAAGCTGGGTTTTGACGGTCTTGGTTCGCTCCGACCGTGTGCGTACAGTTTTGGTTGATTATAACGACGGTCAGTGCGTTCGGACCGAGTGCGTCGTCATAATCAACTAAATCTGTACGCACAGGGTTGAGCGTAATAAAACCGTGAAAACCCGGCTTTAAATTCACACTCTACGCGTTTTGCTAATGTCGCAGCCTCCAGTGCAAAGAACATAGAAAATATACATTCAACTTTTCATTGTGCATAGTAAATACAAAAACGTCCATTTTATACAAGGTGTTCATTTGTAAAGTAACGCCCGACTCAGGGTACTTTCTACTCATCAATACGAACAGTTTTTACTATGGGACCAACTCTAAAATCTTAAAGAAAAATAAGCTGTTCCGTACATTTTGTTCAGTAGGTATCGAATTTAGTATGGTACAGTTGTTTTTTTTTCGCGATTTCAAGTTCGACCCGATAGTAACAGTTGTTCGTGTTGTTGAGTAGAAAGTATCCTGAGTCGCGCGTTAGTTTACAAATCAACACGTTATATAATTGTTTGTAGCATTTACGCATTTACCACAAAATAATACAAAAAAGTAAAGCGTAAATAAATAAATAAAGTAAGCGGTGGTAGCCTAGTGGGTAGTTACATTACACTTGGAAGCGGGAGACCCAGGTTCGATTCCCAGTGCGGGCATGTACCTGTGACTTTTCTTTCCAAGTTTTGTACATTTGTGAAGTTATAGTAGCAATACCACTCGCTAACTGTGAAGGAAAACATCGTGAGGAAACCTGGGTGTCTGAGCTATTCACATACCTCAGCGCTGGAAATCGCCAATCCGCGGTGGACACGTGTGGTGATTAAGCCCATACCCTCTCCCTGAGAGAAGGCCTGTGCCCTACAGTGGGACTTATATAGACTACTTATATAATACAAAAAATATTGAAGAAATGGAACAAAGAAAATTTCAAAGGTCATAGAAGAATAGTAGTCTTGTGTAACCAACTCTCAGTATAATCAACTATCTTTCAGAAATTAAGCATCGCGCATAGGGTTATAGCATAACAATAACTGACAATTGAAGAGTAACTGACAATTTAGACCGTGTTACGCAGAAACAGTCCAACCCACAGTACATTCCTTTCGCGAAAAGCCCTTTTCTAGGTACTAGATGGTTTTGTTCACCCGTTTTATATTTGTAATGGTTATAACATTAAACACGTCTGAACAAAAACGTGGAAAAAAACCAATGTAATACATAAAAAGCCTTTTTTTAGCAAGTTACGTATTGTGGGTTGGAATGTGTCTGCATAACAAACGGTCTAATTATGACAATTGAGTTCTGAGATGTGGCGCATGCGGACGTACCTGCGTTTACCGCTAAGCTTGCTTACGCCAGCTACACTCGGGCACATCAACGAAGCCTGACGGCCCAACAACAGTCGCCGTAGCCGGATCGGCAGGGATGACATCATCGTCGTCATCACAGCGCAACAAATTGTGTAGTTAATTCTCTTTAAAGCTTACACACTGAGCTTCCGTGAGTTTCCGCACTGAAAGCTGCCAGTTCTCGCTGCCTAGTATACGAAATTCAAGAAACACCATCGCTCGTGGCGATACAGAAGCAGCAATAATAATGATAATAATAATAAGGCAGCCTATAAACTGTAGGGCGCAGGCCTTCTTTCAGAGAGAGAGAGTATGGGCTTAATTACCACGCGTGCCCAGCTTGCGCAGAAGCGATATACTTACCTAGTTAGAAAATGGCTGCAATACAGTCGCCAGTGTATCGATGCAGAAGTGAATTCTAGGGTCGGCTAAAACACGTCCGAGCAAGTCTAAAACACAAACTTTTGAGGCAGTGAAACAAAATCTACTGCTTCTACCTATTAAAACCTACTGTTTACCCCCTATTTTTATATCTATATTACCATCTGTCATGAAGCAATTCATTGAACATATATGTATTTTTTTTAATGAAGCAAACTGCTATTTGAATTACTTATGTTGTATGAACTATCCGTGTGGCGCCGGTTTAAGAATAGCGTCACTCCATTTCCTCTCGTGGATGTCGTAGAAGGCGACTAAGGAAATAAATTACCAGGAGACTGGCAGCAGCGTCTCCCTGAGGTTATGAAAACCATGAGGGAGGCCTATGTCGTGCAGTGGGCGTCAAATGGCTGATGATGATGTTGTATGAACAATAATTTAAAGGCAATTTGACTTATGTGACCATGTACCGTGACTTAGTTTGACTTAGTCCGCAGACCCTGAAGCTAATATCGATGCTCGATACAGCGGCGATAAAGTCGCATAACTGTATCGTTAAAGTATCGATGCACACACGCAACTGTATTCAGTCGCGCGTTTGTATCATTTCAAACCGCAGCGATGCAGTGGCTGGTTTCATAAAGTCGCCGTAGGCATAAGGGGTAAAATCACCTTCTTTACTCCTGCGTGGACAATAATATGTATCATTTTACACCTTTGTAATCTAAGCCCCAAGTTATTGCGTGTCGACTTTCAGCCTTATTGCTTCTAACATTAGAGGGGCAATAAAAAGCCACTCGTCTTTTTATACGGCATGTTATAGATTATTTGTGGATTCTATTGTGGCCAGCCACAATAAAGCGTTCGATAACGCGTTGTAAATATTGTAGTTTCAATAACCTGTCATTAATGACCGCTCCTTTGGTGTTTCGCCGAAATCGTCAATGTAACTTTGAAGTGGCACGATTACTGCCTCGATGACGTAGTTACATCTAAATTTTATTTATAGGTAGAAAGAAAACACTATGGCACTACCAGAAGAAAGAATTACGAATGTTTTCTTATATCTAAGCCACAGAACAGAAATCTAAGCAGTGGTAGCGCAGCGTTAGAGCGCCGGCCTCATATTCGGGAGGTCATGGGTCCGCATCCCGGCATGTACCAATGACTTTGTTTTCTTAGTTACGTACATTTGGGAAATTGTATTAGCTATTGTTACTACAATTTCACAAATGCACGTAATTCCACTTCCCAATGTTCTCCACTCGCTAACTGAGAAGGAAAACCTTGTGAGGAAACCTGAGTGTCTGAGGTGAGGTGTAATTGCCAATCCGCAGTGGGCACGTGCGGTAATAAAGCCAATACTTTACTCTCTGAAAGAAGGTCTGTGCCCTGCGGTGGGACCAAAGTGGGACGTATAGGTATAGGCGACGTAAAAAATCTAAGTAGTAGTATTTGGTACTACGGCGTGATACCATAAAAAAATATAGGAACTATATGGCAGTCCCTCGTCTCTGCCTACTCCTCTGGGATACAGGCGTGTGTTTATGTATGTATGTATGCATGAGAAGGTGATTGACACTGATATTATTTAAAACACGCTCAAACTAAATCACTCCTTAAATGCAGTTTATATAGTCTGTCGTAAAGAAAAATTTCTACTTAAACTGCACTCGATGTATGTTTTAAGAAATCGTATTTTTATATATAAACTCTAATTGAACAGTGTTTATCTAAATGAGACTGCTGGAAATTTTCCATAACCTAACATAAACTCGCGCCTGTATCCCAGAGGGGTAGGCAGAGACCAGGGACTGCCACTTGCCACGATCCTGAGAGATCGATTTTGCTACATCAATATTAATTAGTCGTTGCATTCACGAACGCCAGTTTCGGATAGTTTTTATCTTGCCCCCCTCTATCTTAAATCCCCAATTTGGTCAAAGTATGTCCACCTGCGACGTTCTTAACCGGCCCTACCACCCACATTCGCTCGATATATTTGTTTCGTCACACTTTCTTCCTTCATTCTCTCCATACGCAACGCAACCAACGCAACATTCCTTTCTCAATTCTAGTCACTACATCCTCTTTCAGTCCACAACGTTCTATAATCAACCTATTGCGTATCCTGTCGTTCAAAGTAACACCAGACATACTTCTGAAGGGCCTTTCAAGGAAATTTCCATTCAGTGGAAAAGCATGATCACCCGCTCTTCCCTAACACTCATCGAACGATTAGCATCAATCGATTCCGGGTAGCTTGGTAGCTGACTTGGCTTGACCCCTCTCGTGTTAAGTGTCAGTCTTTCAACGATGGGATGAAAAGGTTTCCTACGATGTTGTTTCGTGAGATAATTTTAGATTTCCGCGAACGGAAAGTTCAGAAGAAATGAGTGGTGGCAGCAGAATACTGCAGCTGCATAAATATCTTCAAGTGGCAAGCAATGACAGTGCGTTGGAATATATATTATGTACTAACACTAGAATAAAATTCACTAACAAACGGTTTGCAGGTTTCGGGTTCATCATCATCAGCCATTTGACGCCCACTGCAGGACATAGGCCTCCTTCGTGGTTTTCATAACCATGTGGGATTTTGCCATAATCGTGACGCTCGGCAGGCGGATTGGCGATCGCAGTATGCGGTTGAAATCTCAGGAATACGCTGCTGCCCGTCTCCTGGTAATTGATTTCCTTAGTCGCCTTCTACGACATCCACGGAAGGAAATGGAGTGACGCTATTCTTAATCCGGCCAGCCCATTGCTTGCTAATCTTAGAGGCTATGTCAGTCACCTTAAACAGAGGCGACCGTTTCCCCGAAATCGCGTATAAATCACAATTCACAAGTTTTTGTATCGTTAGATAGATAGAATATTCTTTATTGTACACAAAGATTACGTTAACAGAAATTCAATAAATCGCAGTACAATTGGCGGCCTTATTACTACAAGCAATTTCTTCCAGGCAACCATAGACGGAGACAAGAAAGAAGTTAGAGACAGGTAGTCGGTGCAATTAAGAAATATGAGTTGATATGAGATTATATTAGGGGTTAAAGTATGAAATTGCCGTTTTATTGCAATAGGTTCTTTGAATTGACATAGAATCTTCATGGTTTGAGGTTTTCGAATGAAACTTTTTTCAAATTGTTTCTATGATTTTCTTTTTTTAAAAAATGTGAAATATTTGAATATCGACTTTCAATTGTTTTTGTTATTCAATTTAGACAAGAAAGATGGATACTGCGAAAATTCGAGTGATTATGAGGCACCCATTTTTCGTATTTTTTTATTTTATTGATTTGACGCAAGTGAGTCAATATTGTGGGTAAGGTAACGTTAAACCATGCCGCTAATTCCTGGGTAGTTTGATTAGGGTCGGCTTCCACTATCTCTCTTAATTCATCGTTATTCACCTGTGTGGGCGGTCTTCCTCGTGGCTCGTTCTTTAAGTCGAAATTTCCATCACGAAAGCGTTTAAACCAAAATCGCACGGTGCGTTCATTAGTAGACCCCTCTCCAAACGCAGCATTGATATTGCGGGCTGTTTCTGCCGCGTTAGTTCCGCGTCGCTACTCGTATTCAAAAATCACTCGAATTTTCGCAGTATCCATCTTTCTTGTCTAAATTGAATAACAAAAACAATTGAAAGTCGATATTCAAATGTTTCACATTTTTTAAAAAGAGAACATCATAGAAACCATTTGAAAAAAGTTTCATTCGAAAACCTCAAACCATGAAGATTCTATGTCAATTCAAAGAACCTATTGCAATAAAACGGCAATTTCATACTTTAACCCCTATTATAATGCAATGTAACGTATAAATTTTAGAAGGATTCGTAACTATTATCTAAGAAATGTAAAAAAAAAATACATATTTTTTTGCCCAAAACGTACTTGAAACCGGCGTGCGTGCAACGACTAATGACTGTTGAGGAAGCGAAAGAGACCTGTCAGGATCGTGGCAAGTAGCAGTCCCTGGTCTCTGCTTACCCCTCTGGGATACAGGCGTGGCGTGAGTTTAAGTTATGTTTTTTATGTTTACATTTTGCCGTTTTATAATGGACTTCAAACTTATATTTTTTCATGTTCAGCGATAATTCTTGAAGATAATTATAATAATTGAAATCCCACGTTGTTCAATTTCAATTATTATATTATTATCTTCAAGGGTGCTGATTATCTCACTAACATAATTCCGACCTATCTTGACCATAAAAATGTGGTTAAGATCTGTTGGTGAGAAAATCGTGGTAGAGTATATGGTTTCAAATTCAACTCAATACCCGTTCCCGAGATAAAGAGTCTTGACAGACTAATGAATGGACGGACGCCGGACGGGCGGACAACAAAGTGATCCTATAAGGGTTTTTCCTTTTGAGGTACGGAACCCTAAAAACGAAAAATAAATAATGAATTGTCTAATTAATTAAACAAACAAAATTACTCTGTAGTTAGCGTCATTATATGAGTGTTGTTGGAGTCATTGTCCTAAAAAAATAAACAAATTCTTAAGAGTACTAACAAACGTCCTCGGGTAAAATTAATATAACCCCGATTCAGTTGTCACTATTTATACTGCTATAAATACTAGCTGGTTACTCTAGTAAACCAGTAATTGTAGCACTTTTTGATAGATTACAATACATAAACTCACACTTACACGCCGGAGGTGTAGGCATAGACCAGGGTTTGCCGCTTGCCAGATTGTTGACAGATCATCTTGTCCTAATTCGTCTAGATCGTTTTTTCGGTGACGTTAATAATATAGTAAAAAATCTTTAACATATTTAGCTAAAGTAAAGCTATCGAATCCCACCCGGAGGGCGTCTCTAAAATGCATAACTTGTCTATAAATTACATAGTATATTGTTATTTTATTTTTATTTTTTCGAATGATGAATGGATATAGTCGTTCAATAGTTCGTTCGTTCAATTATATTGTGTACAAGGTTAACCAGTAATGAATAGTGTATCTCAACGATTCGTTGCCTTATTGTTGCTTTCAACCTGTAGCATGTACGTACAAAATGTAATTGTTTTTGCGCCAAATAAAGTGATTTATTATTAATAGGGACGTATTATAGCACGGTATTAGTTGTTTCATTGACACTTTTGGTAGTCTAGTAACCAATCGCATTCCAATTGTGTAGCAGTGCCTTTGCAACTTAACTCGGAGCTTCGAGCGATTCAAATTACGCGAGTACCATACCATTCCGTGTGGCGCCGGATTAAGAATAGCGTCACTCCATTTCCTTCCGTGGATGTCGTAGAAGGCGACTAAGAAAATCAATTGCCAGGAGACGGGCAGGAGCGTCTTCCTGAGATTCCAACCGCATACTGCGATCGCCAACCCGCCTGCCGAGCGTGGCGATTATGGCAAAACCTTTCATGGTTATGAAAACCATGAGGGAGGCCTGTGTCCTGCAGTGGGCGTCAAGTGGCTGATGATGATGATGATGATATCATTGGAATGACATTATCCTGCGATTGCTTTCTAGACTACCAAATAGAAGCAAATAACTACTAGTGTCTTGCATATATCATTATATTGAAAAATTATGACATAGTCACCTAGGCCTTGTGTCAGACTTGATAGCAGTCGGGTTTCTTGTTTTTAGTGAGTTTTTTCATTTAGTATCTGTTTTGCTGAGAACTGTGAGAACTTAATGCCAATAATTTAAAATCCGGGACAATTCGAGGAGATTCAACATCAAGAACGGTCTTTTATTGAATCAAGTTTGTATTTAATTACTGTCAATAGTCAAGTAGGCAGTTGTTTTATTTAAGGTAGAAAAACTGCGATCCAAGTTCAAAGTCTCGGAGTCTGATTTAATTTTAAGATCAACCGACAAAATCCGTACCGAGTTCGGAAAGTTAATTAGGAGAGGCAGGGCACGGAAGACCGGTGTTGTTGCCCGTCCCGTCCTTTTCCACGAATACACGATATGCCGAGCAGAGGCTCTCGACGAAAATGTTGTCGACTCGCCTTACATATTTTTTATAGCTTATATACGTCCCACTGCACGGAACAGGCCCTCTCAAACAGAGTATGGGCTTAAATACCACGCGTGCCCACCGCGGATTGGAAATTTCGGACGCTCAGGTTTCTTCACCATATTTTCCTTCAAGTATGATGAATATTTTATGTTTTCCAATATTGAGCATGGACGTATCTGTCCTACGGAACATTTCTGACTTATCGTTTAATGTAGGTAGTGTATAAGCGTACAATATAAAACGAAGTGTGAAATTGTGTGCGTTTATTTAATAACTATGTGACCCGGCCAACTTCATACCTTTCTTTAAACTATTCTTAGTGATTTTTTATAGGTTTTAATAGTTATTCTGCTGTTCGGGGCGGACACAAATTCAACAAATCAAAGATCATGAAAATTGGTCGGTCCACCCGTTCTTGAGTTACAAACTAAAACGACTTTGTTTTATGCTGTATGCAGAATTACCCAAAATATGCCTTCAGTTTCCGATGTGATTGCAGGCTCTTGAAATTATTGTGCTAAAAATGATTTTGAATGCAATACATCGAGATTTGCGGGGCTGAACTCCGTTTTCTTAATGATTTGAGGGTCTGGAGAACGGGACAGATGACGAAAATAGACTTTAGGACTTATTTGGTAGCGCAGTCGTGTCGCTTACTTTACATCTAAGAGGTTCTACGTTTCATCCTTAGAATCTCTTAGATGTAACGGCTGGGTGAGGATGGCCGAGGAAAAAAGTAAAGAAGTGCCTTGCCGTGGGAAGTGGGAAGCCCAGCAATGGACGAGTACTAAGGGATTATTGATTATAATGTACCGGTAACTTCATTTCCTGAGTTACACATATTTGAATTTGCTGTAGCAATACTACTCTCAAACGGTGAAGGAAAATATCGTGAGGAAACCTGACGGTCCGAGGTGTTCACACCTCAGCGCTTGAAATTGCCAGTCCGTTGTGGTCCTTGTGATGATGGCTTAATTTTTCATGAAATAATTGTAAAAATACTACCATACAATAAATTTAAAAAAATATAACTATACTACACAATACAATCACTTGCCCTGGTCCCAAACTAGGATACCCTATGGTAACCAGACAATGCCGCCACAAACACGGAAATACACCCAGACTGAGGCCATTTGTACAAATGTACGGCGACCCCGAGTGGGCACCGAACACACGACCCCCGGCATGTCTCTTCATCTCTCTCTATCCCTCTTTGATTATGCCTGGTAAGATAAGATAAGATAAGAATATTCTTTATTGTACCAGGAAAATTACAAACATGAACTATTTACAAAAATGCAGTAGGTACAATTGGCAATTTCTGGCAGTAGGAAGAAAACAAGTCGTCAATGTTAATAACTCCGTGTGGCGCCGGATAAGGAGTAGCGTCACTCCATTTCCTTCTAAGGACTAAGGAAATCAATTACCAGGAGACGGGCAGCAGTGGCTTCCTGAGATTCCAACCGCATACTGCGATCGCCAACCCGCCTGCCAAGAATGTATCAGCTATGAGAGCTGTGGAACCGACGGCATCCAGGGCACGTCCATCCGCGCCGCTGAGGAGGGTGTCTTCCCTCCTACGAGCGGCGCATCTTAGCACCCTATAGATGCCGTCCCACACGCTCTCATGCTGCTGCTTAAAGCAGAATTCCACCCAGCTGGCGGTCTTGGCCGCCTCAATGGCGGCCTTGTAGTCCTCCTTGGCCACCAAATATTCCGCAACGGCTGACGATCTTCAGTCTGAGTCTGATACTCATGCCCGTGTCAGGCAGGCAGTCGCCCGCATGGAGGATGAAGCCAGGGCCAAGCCGCGGGAGTTTATTCCCTTCTCCCAGCACGAGCTCTCGGGCGTCTTGAAGGGTATCCACCCTAAAAAGGCGCCCGGGGGGGACGGCCTCACGGCTGACATCTGTAGTGCGGCCATCAGGGCAAGAAATGATGTATTTGTTGCCCTGATGAATGCCTGCCTCTCTCTGGGATACTTCCCCAGGGACTGGAAGGCTGCGGTAGTCAAAATCCTGCCAAAGCCCAGCAGAGATGACTACTCGCAGCCGAAATCCTACAGGCCAATCGGGCTCCTGTCTGTCCTGGGGAAGATCCTAGAGAAGATGATGGCCGGGAGGCTTCTCTGGCAGCTCGGAGTGGGCGGAGGACTGAGCCCACGCCAATATGGCTTTATGCCGCAGCGCAGCACGGAGGACGCTTTGTATGACGCTGTACAGCTCATAAGAGATCACGTCGGGCAGAAACGCATTGTCGGAGTCGTCTCCCTCGATATCGAGGGGGCTTTCGACAATGCGTGGTGGCCCGAAATAAAACATCAGATCTTGGCCACCGGATGCGACCAGTCTGTCTACCAACTTCTGTGCAGCTACCTGAGCGAAAGACAGGTCACAGTCAGGTACGCTGGGGCACACGTAGACAGACCTACTTCGAAAGGTTGCATCCAAGGCTCGACGTGCGGTCCACTGCTGTGGAACCTGTTACTGGACCCTTTGCTCCGGCGCGGTGGGGACCTTCGGGCTCACCTGCAGGCGTTCGCGGACGATATTTTAATTATCGCCGCGGCGCAGACTGTGGGTGAGCTCGAGGGCATCCTCAATGCCGCGCTGGACGCCGTGTCCGAGTGGGGAGAGGCGGCTAAGATGAGGTTCGCCACCCAAGCTATGGTGGTCACCAGGAAGCGCGATGTAATCCCACCCAAGCTGAAGCTTGGAGGGGAGGACATCGCGTTCTCGGAAGAGATCACCGTACTGGGTCTGACGATCGACAAGAACCTCAATTTTCTTAGCCACCTCAACAGGGTCTGCGGCAAAGCTATGGCTAGGTTCCAGATGGTGTCTAGAGCGGCCAGGGCGACTTGGGGCTTAAATGCCGATATCGTCCGGCTGCTCTACACTACCGTCATCGAGCCTACCATCCTCTACGCGGCCAACGTCTGGGCGCCTGTCGCGCAGCGCGCGGGGGTCAGAGCCTTACTCGACAGGGTGACCAGGGCCTTCGCGATTCGCATCGCGAAGGCCCACCGCACCACCTCCTACACAGCTGCCGTCCTCTTGGCGAGGATCCTCCCCCTCGACCTTAGGGCCGAGGAGGCCCTTCAGCTTTATGAGTTGAAGAGGGGGAGGCCCTTCGCCACGCTCCCGGGCCGGGAGGTCGAGCGCCGCTGCAGCCCGTTCACGCTGGCACACCCCGCTCTACGAACTTCAGTTGAGTTCGAGGAGGTGGCCAGCGTGGAGGAGCTCGGCAAGGTGCCCGACGATTGGGCCCGGGCCTATACGGACGGCAGCAAGATAGGGGGCAAAGTGGGCGGAGCGGTCATCCGGGAAAACGGGGGCCTGATCCGGTTTTACTGGATCAAGGCCCACGTCGGGATCCCCGGCAACGAGCGGGCTGACGAGTTGGCCAAGAGGGCGGCGTTGTCTCGCAAGGACACGGCAGCCTATGACCCGTATCCCGTCTCACACGCAAAATTGCAGGTGAGACGGGAGACGGTGGCAAAGTGGCAGGCCCGCTACAGCGAGTCTGCCACAGGCCGCGTCACCTCACTGTTCTTCCCGGACGTCGCATCGGCCCACAAAGTCCTTGGCAAATACACCATGTGTAATGCCAAGGCGCAGCTCCTGACGGGGCACGGCGGCTTTCGAGCGTACCTCCACAGGTTCAAGCTCGCGGGGAGTCCGTCCTGCATTTGTGATGACGTGACTCCCGAAACGCTGGAGCACCTGCTGGAGGAGTGCCCCCGTTTTGGAGCTGCTCGGGCCGATTGCGAGATTCTCCTGGGAGCGGCGGTGAGGTGCGAGGCATTCGCCGCCTTTATGGCCGACTCCAAGAGTCGAGAAGTCTTCCTGCCCTTCGCCCTGGCAGTGACAAAAGCGGCCTCCAAAGCCAACGGGGGCCGGACTTAAACATGTTTTTCATCTCGGTTCTTTCAATATTTTTTTTTTCTTTTTATTCCATATTCTATTATCATTTTTACACTCTTTTAGTTTCAGATAGGCCGGGCGAGAGGAGGGCGATCTGACTATTAAAAGGCTCTTACGAAATGTTTTACATTTTTACTTTTTATATTTTTATTTTATATTTGACCATTGTTTTATATCCAACTATTTTAAACTTTGACACATGTTCTTTTTATGTTTTAACTTTTATCTTTAGCCCCGGCGCCTTGCTTGTTACTACTCTTAGGAGTAGACAGAGACAAGGCGTCGGGGTTTATTGAGAATTATATTCTCATTTTTATCCCTTCCACTTTTATATTTTGACACATATCATTTTATTAGTTTCCAATTTTAGCATTTTACTTTTACAATTTTATCACTAAGACATTTTACTATATAACTTTAATAATTATATTTAGAATTTTATAACTTTACCATTTTAATTTTAAGACATATTATTCTATAGTTTTAACTTTGAACATTAGCATAAGGGAATTTTATTATATAACTTACTTTAAATTTTAATATAGTAACAAAGGTCGCCATAATATAAATAATGGCGGTACCTGCTAAAAAAAAAAAAAAAAAACCCGCCTGCCAAGCGTGGCGATTATGGCAAAACCCCTCAGAAGGAGGCCTATGTCCTGCAGTGGGAATCAAATGGCTGATGATGATGAACCCGAAACTTGCAAACCGTTTGTTTAGTATCGATATTTAAATACATACATACATAAACTCAAACAAACTTGCTTACATACAATAATAGAAAAATAAAGGAGTGTGTGTGGGACAATGATACTATTTTATTACAGTGTTTGCTATTTGTATTTGACAAAATCTCACGCCTGTATCCCAGAGGGGTGGGCAGAGACCAGCTTTTGCCACACGTTTGGTGTTTTAATCGGCTAGGCTGCATTTCTCAGTCTGGGTGTATTTCCATGTTTGTGACGTCCTTGCCTGGTTACCATAGCACAAGGTATCCTAGTTTGGGACCAGGTCAAGTGATAGTGTTGTGTGGAAGTTATTATTATTATTTAATCCCGTAGACAAAATAGGTGGCAGAGAATAATTAGTAAACTTCGTGTCATTTCACACTTCAAGTGTAGACACATCGCTACAATGCAATACGCTTTTCCGACTTCTCTGTTTGACCTGCATGTTTGTGTCGAACCGATATTGATGCGGTTTTCAGAAAAGTATTTGTTACATTCTGGAGAGGGTTTGGGTACCTATTAACCGACATAAAAAAGGAGGTTCTCAGTTTGACCCTTATGATTGTATGTATATTATGTACTATTATCTGCCATTTTCGCGCGTTTGGCTGAACCGATTAGTTAGACAATGGAAACTAAAAATAGTGGAATAAAATAATTTTAACAAAAATTATGGCAAAACCCTTCGTGATTAGAAAACTTTGAGAGAGGCCTATGTCCTGCAGTGGACGTCAAGTGGCTGATGATGATGATGATGAAGAACCGCCTTCAAAAATGACACATAATTATTCAGTCACACAAGTAAGCTAACTGACTTTTTAGATCGCTTACATAATAGCATGTATTATTATTTAAAGACATAATTATAACAATTAAGTTTTTTACAGCACCGTATATGGTTTAAGGAAATAAATAAAATAAATAAATAAATTGTTTATTTTCATCAAAAGAAATGAGAAAAGAGCGGTGGTAGCCAAGTATTGTGGTGGTAGCCTAGTGGGTAGAACATTGGACTCGGAAGCGACACACCCAGGTTTGATTCCCAGTACCGGCATGTACCTATGACTTTGTTTTCTAAGTTATGTACATTTGTGAAGTTATAGTAGCAATACCACTCTCAAACGGTGAAGGAAAACATACCTTAGCACTTGAAATTGCCAATCCGCGGTGGGCACGCATGGTAATTAAGCCCGTACTTCTTCCCTGAGAAAAGGCCTGTGCCTTACAGTGGGACGTATGTAGGCTGCTTATATATTATATATAGGACAATTCGATGTAAATTGCAAAGTTTATTAAACCACAGATTAACAAGTAGACTGCTTCGCAATGTACGTCGAATTGTTATAATAAACTACGAGTTGTAGTTTTATGGAACGTAGCCCTGGTGTCTGGTCCCTCCGGGATTTAGGCGTGAGATTTTGTAAGTAGGATCGTATTAATTAGTCCATGAGATTTTGTAAATTGAAATAATTTAATTTGATTTCGTCACCCACTTACCTAATTTCAGTAAATTACACAGTTGACGGGAAAACAACATTCTCATAAACAAGGTAAGTAATGAATTCAAGTAAAGTGGCTTACAATAGGCGGTACACTGTACAACTCTTATTGCCTGCACATAAGTGCGACTATCTATTAAAATGGTTTAAGCTCAACGAAGATGACTGTACACTGTACAGCGACGCACAAGAGAAATTATTGAATTTGGAGTGAAATCGCAGAATATTAATTAATATTTCATTGTCTTCTAAACAAATGCATTGTTTTATTTTAGGAACGAAATTAATCTAAGGGTCTTTTCATTTTAGTAATTACTGAGACAAATCTGATCCTCTACTCTTGAAGCGTGAGGATGAACGCAATCGCTTGTAAAAAAATATTATAGTGTTTCAGGAGGTCGTGGGTTCGAATCCCGGCCTGTACCAACGACTTTGTTTTCTAAGTTACGTACAATTCACAAGCAATACCACTTGCTGTGAAGGAAAACATCGTGAGGTGAACCTGAGTGTCGGAGGTTTTCACATACCTCAGCGGCTAAAATTGCCAACCCGCGGTGGGCACGCATGCTAATTAAGCCCATACTCTCTCTCTGAGAGAAAGCCTGTGCCCTGCAGTGGGACGAGTATCTATAGGCTACGTAAAAAGTGGAATATTTCGATACTTATAGCAGTCGATTGGCAACACAAAAAGTTGGCTCTGTTCAAGTGTTCATGCCTCTGATGCACGTACTTCTGCCTTCTTCTGAACCTACCTCGCCGGCAGCACAAATAGTAGATTGTAAATAAGCAGCCTATATACGTCCCACTGTAGGGCACAGGCCTTCTCTCAGGGAGAGAGTATGGGCTTAATCACCACGCGTGCCCACCGCGGATTGGCGATTTCAAGCGCTGAGGTATATGAATTGAATAGCTCAGACACTCAGGTTTCCTCACGATGTTTTGCTTCACCGTTAGCGAGTGGTATTGCTACTATAACTTCACATATGTACATAACTTAGAAAACAAAGTCATTGGTACATGCCCGCACTGGGAATCGAACCTGGGTCTCCCGCTTCCGAGTCCGATGTTCTACCCACTAGGCTACCACCACCACAGAAGATTGTACAAGGGCTTAAAGCGATCCATTTTTTGCAATTTATTAGTCCGAGCGCAGTGAGGACCAATATAGTCGAGGATAAAAATGGACATTTAGGGCTGAGTTATACACTCTGTTTTTCATTTCGATTGCGAGGAAAATTTCGGACAACAAAATCGTCGTACAGTGAAAGAACATAAAAAATAACTTATTCCCGCTAATTAATTTTTTAATGTTTTCTTTTTATTTTTACCATGTGAATTTAGACTTAGATGCTGGTTTTCTGACTTATCATAAAAAACATTTTGGCGCATTTTTAAACAATAATCAACTAAGATTTTATCTAATTTCAATAATTTAATTATAGAAAACGTACGGAATTCAAATAATTATAGCAAAAATAAAATAAAACAACAAGTTTCAGTATTCTACGAAATTTTACTGCTCAGTTAAATCGTGCAATACATTTTGACTCTGTTTGGCTGTTGAGCTTTATTATCTTGGTTTTAGAAGAAACATGTATTTTATGCACCGGAGCTTAAATAGTAGATTGTACAACAAGTGCATAAAACGCACCATTTTACTCGAGACGTTTATCCATCCGAGCGAGCTTGCGAGCGAGGATAGATATAAAGTCGAGTGTAAAATGGGTTTTATGGACGAGTTGTACACTCTACTTTTCACTTCGATTGCGAGGAAATGAAACAGCAACATCTTTATCTTCACTAATGCAATTAATCAAACAACAAATTTATTAAATTAAATTCACGCGTACGTGTATAATCACAGTGGTTTTGCCGCCATTAAAATTTAACCAATGAGAGCGCAGCTTCAATAAAGCGCGACCAACCTGATTGGCCCTGCAATCTAGTTGGTCGCGTTTTATACGAAACGAAATAAAATAAAGAGGTTGTTGTATGAAGTTAAAGATGTTCGTGTGGCTGTTGCAGCGATTGCCTTGGTCTTCGACGAAGATTTTACTTTATGCTCTAGAGCATAAAAAGCGACTTTATGTCGCCTACGCACGACATAAAGACGAACTTTTAGAGCATGAGAAGTGAAAAAGAGATTTTATGTCATCTATGCATGACTTAAAGTCTAACTTTACGAGCATGAGAAGTGAATAAAGTGTTGGAAATAGGTTTTCGGTTTTAAGTACCTATTTATTTCTCATAAGAGCGAATTACATTTCATTCACTTAAAATGAGAAAAACAGGACTATAATCTAAGGAAATATAAACATAAACATGCAACACCTTATTCTAATTTCACTTATTACAAAACGCTTAAATTTTATATTTTTCTTTGATGTGGCATCTTAATCGGAACTTTTTTTATAAGCTCCTGAAACAGAATTGGCATTTTTCCCTATTGGGTTCGTGGTGCAAAAAGTTGTAAGTTTGTAAGTGGTTTTTAGTGCGAGTCTATAACTGTGGTGCTTTGCCTTGAATTCTATATTCAATTGGATAAGTTTGTGAGTAATTTTATAAATAAGGCGACATGTTTGATAGATATACAGTTGCCTAATATTCGTGAGTTTTGTGTCTTGGTATATAGTTCGTGTAGGTGTAAGAAAATCGTAACAAAAAAGTACTTTAATAACTTTATTTGTGAGCTGAGCGCCATACCTCTATTAGATACTCAATAGGGAGTTTCACAAGGGATTTGTAGATGGTATAGCGGACGTGAGTTGGTAAGCAACCAGTTACGCAACGCAGTAAGCCGATGAGTGATTTGTGTTTTAATATAATTCGCTCAATCTGTGCCTTCTATGTGAGTTTAGAGTCCGGAGCAGAGCAAGACATTTCTCCTGATAAAGATATTTCTTTGAAATAATTATAAGGTCTCATTAAAGAACAATTTATCAAAGTCCGGGCTCTGGAAAAAGTTTACGATGCTCGGCACGACGAAAATGAGATACAATTGTAGTGAAATTCAACCGTTGAACACAGATACCGGTGATCTCATCGCAGAAATATAGATAGCACTCTCGCCAACAATTGTTCAATTATACTTAAGTACGCCAAAAATTTTCATGACAGCTGTCAACTAGGTACTCAGTTACTTGTGATAACGGCGACTTAGTAACGAAAATGTTAAAATGGTTATTTATTCACATAATTATTCTTATTTTCGAATGAGTTATAAGTTACGTAGCGGAGTTTAATATAGAGGAATAGGTACTAGAAATAAACAGAAACTTTGTTGCCAAGATTTAGACTAGCAAAGATTAATTCATCCTTTATGGCGCGTTGTAGGTATACGATTCTACAATAAAATACCTGAAGATGTGTAAAGCATACTTTGTGTCAAAAGGTCTACTATAACATAAAAGATTATTTAGATGCCAAAGACGTTTGGAGTTAAGGCTAGTTCAATTCAAAGTTTTTTCAAGTTTTAGAATAATATGTCGACTCAGTTAGTTAAGGACCAAAATTTGAAATGTTTGGAGTAATTTCGTCCACGTTTTCTCCAAAATGGTCTAGATTTTAAATGGACACCTAGTTTAACTTGTAACGTTCATTAAGTCGCAGTTATTGCGTTACTTTGGATAAAAACCTTTTGATTTGATTCAGAATAGTGACGTTATTAAGTGACAACACAGGTAAAGAAAACTAAGTATCTTTATGCCACAAATTCTTAAAACAATCGGTAATGAAACCTTGTGTTGACAATGACGGATTGTTAGCATTTTTAGGGTTCCGAAGTAGAACCGACCCAAAGGGTGCCAAACGGGACCCCATAACTAAGACTTCACTGTCCGTCTATCTGTCTATCTGTCACCAGACTGTATCTCATGAACCGTGGTAGCTTGACCGTGGAAAATTTCTGCTATAACAACAAATACTAAAAACAGAATAAAATTAATATTTAAGAGGGGCTCCCATACAACAAACGTAACTTTTTGTCGTTTTTGCTCGATATCAATAACGGCATTAGGTATATGCTTGAAATATTCACAGCATATTCAGTTCTATATTCGCTATAAAAATAAATAATTCAATTAAAATAAAATAAATATTTAAGGAGGGCTCTCATACAGCAAACGTGATTTTTTTGCGGTATCTTGCTCGATAGATATGGTACGGAACCTTTCGTGCGTAAATCCAACTTGCACTTGGCCGGTTTTTATTTCAGACAGTATATTTGAAAAAATATATATATATATTTACGAGGGAAAATTGATGAGAGGCAGAGTATGTTGGAGCTACGACGTTCTTCCTTCCCGCTCGAGTACTCGTAGGTATACAAAACATAATATCAATATTGCCTATCACTCTGTCATGGATGTAACATGATATATGTTAGCGCAAACGCCTCTCCTGATACTATGAGGCACTTACGAACAGACACTTCACGCGTGATAAAGTGGTGTTTGTGAGTTGTGTGAGGAGGGCAACAGGCAAAAACGTAGGCGATCACAAGAAATAATGCGCGGTTAATTTAAGAAAGGGACTGTAAAACTATTCTCTCGCTCACACAAAATAAAATTAAAATAAATAATTAACTTCCACACATCACAATCACTTGTCCTGGTCCTAAATTAAGATACAGTGTGCTATGGTAACCAGGCAAGGACATCACAAACATGGAAAATATACACCGAGACTAAGGTCATTTGTTCAAATGTACGGCGGCCCCTAGTGGGAACCGAACCCACGACCTCCGGAATGGTAATCAGACGTGATCAGTCAGTCTAAGTCTGAGTGTATTTCCATGTTTGTGAAATCCTTGCATAGCACAAGTATCCTAGTTGGGGACCGGACAAGTGATTGTGTTGGGTGGAAGTTATTTGTTTATTTTACTATCGTAGTAACATAGTAGATTGTTATACAAGGGTGGAAAGGAATCAATTCCCACACGAGGTATTTAGACTACCTCGTGTGGGAATTGGTGACTTTCACCCGTGTTAAACACTTTACTTTTCATTTCAAATATAAGGACAGTAAAAAATAGCAGTTTTTCTAAAATATTTATTGATAATAGTTATTTGTTATACAAGAGTGCAAAGTTGCTTTTTAACCGCGTGTTCAATTTTGATGACCGAGCAAGCGAAGGATTCTAAAATTGAATCACGAGCGCAGCGAGTGATTTAAAAATCAGAGTCCTGAGCGTCAGCGAAGGAATCAAAAGAGCACGAGGTGAAAAATCTTTGCACTCGAGTGCAACACGTAACTTTTCATCCCACCTCAGCAAGGAAATGACTAAATGCAAAAAATAACACAAAAAATAACATAAATTCGGCACCATGGAGGTAGAAGTAAATAGGTTTTATGATGTTTTGAATTTACAAATTTAGTGCACACGATACCTATGTTCTAAATTCAATTTACTTTATCCTCTAGCGGATAAAAACGGCTTTTGTACTCAGATATGGAAGAGCAAAAATACTCTTTCCGAGATGGGGGGATGAAAAAATACATGTGTAGTACATACCTATTACTTTCTTGTTTGCTCGCCACTTCACAAAGTCATTGTATGTATTTAAGTACCTACCTTTCCTTTAAAATTTCTGGAAAAATATTTTCGAATACTGTATGTGCTTCGTCTTTAAATGAATCTGGGGTATTCGAAACCGCTTGAACTCATTTTTAATCAAATATTAGTCTTTAGAATCGAGATTTTGAATTTCGGTACAACTTACAGAGTTAGTATCCCACCAAATTATACTCTTTTTTAAATTTTAAAGATGGAACACACCGCATCACCGAACTAGGACGTCCCGCTTACTAGATTTTTATATTCACACTGGCTGTTTATAGGTACACTCACAAGACCACAGCATTTTTTTTAGAATATTTTTTATGTAAAATTTTTCGTAGCCGACTATCTGCCCAAATTTAATTCTATTTTTAAAATTAATTCCCGCCCTAGAGAGGGAAGCAATTACTATGAGTCTTTCCCAACCAAGGGTGGGAAGCAACGTCTTGAACCCGCTACTCGGACCAAACAAACACTACTTTCCGAGTATGAGAAATGAAAAGGAAATTCCCTCAAAATACTGCTAACGATTTCAAAATCACTCTGCAGTGGTTGATAATGGCAAAAAAAGCGGTGGTAGCATAAAGCTAGAACGCTTGCCTTACATGCGAAAGAGGCATAGTTCTGTTTCGTAACATACGACTGTACGTTACATTTGGCGCAGGTTGGAATTCTGTTTTGGCCCGTAAATATCGTTCCCTAGATGAAGATAAAATATTTTTTACGGCAATAGTTATACAAACAACTCTTACCAAGTTCTTTAAATAAATAAATAATTTCCACACAACACAATTACTTATCCTGATTAAAAACTAGGATACTCTGTTATGTTAACCAGTCAAGTACTCCAGAACACGGATTTCACCCATACTGAGGCCATTTGTACCAGTGGGAATTGAACCTCTGTTTTGGCAGTCAAGCGTGTTAACCGCTAGACCAACAAGGCAGTCTTGTGTTTAAGCCTGGAAAGGTTAGTGCGGAACTCTGTCCACGATAATTCAAAGTCGAACTAAAGCATTACAAGAATCAATGAGATGTACCTATCAACAGAATGTAGAGTCGATGAAGTAGGCTCTTCCCATCTCGCGGAGTAAGATAAATTGACGATTTGACGACCACGCTTTTCGCGCCAATCCTTCATACTACGATACGTCCAATGAACTGGAACGCAAATTGTGACGGCAATGGTGTGTCGAGAATTGCTCCACACATTTGGCGTGTATTTGGAAAAGAGATACAAGTACCCGAAACCGAGACCGTTGATGAAGTGAAAGGGGTTTGTATTGAAAAATAATAAGAGTATCAAAGTGCTACAGTAGGCATCGTGCTATCAAACCTATATTAGAACCATTATTAGCTAAACCTATATTAGAACCAAGAGACCGCCAACAATGGAAAATAAGGGGGGAGGCCTACGCCAAAGAGGCGACTATTACTAATACTGATACGATAATAATCTAAAATGCATGAATAATTTAATAATAAATAGAATATATTTTTGAATGAACTAATAATAACAATACTAATTTCATATAATGTATCTTTTACTTGATCATACACACAACTTTTATTGTCTTATGACATTGGATAAGATCATGCCTAAAATAACAAGAAACAAATACACAATCATAATTACATTTTTATATTCAATTCAATGTACACCAAAATCAATTTAAATTAAATCAATAACATGAATTATAGCAAAGAAATGTATTTCGATGAATAATTAATTATATAAAAGTTTCAATGAGCTTTAAAATTACATTCATTTAATTTGATAAGACGTTTGATATGTATGTTTCAACTGTTACCTTATAGTAGTAGAATAAAGGCTTTTTTATTTTATTTTATTTATTTTATATTAGAACCATTATTAGCTAGCCAGAGCGGTGCGTGCGTGGCGCGAGTGATAGTACTGATAGACGGAGAAGCGGTATTAATTTGTCTGCGCATATTTTTAAAAAGATTTCTCAACTACTTTTTTTTATTTACGTCTACACTTAAAAGTAATTGGCATAAATAGATACCATTTTTAAGGGTTACGTAACCGATGGGTGCCAAACGGGACCCTATTACTAAGACTTCACTGTCCGTCTGTATGTCTGTCTGTCTGTCACCAGGCTGTATCTCATGAACCGTGATAGCTAGGCAGTTGCAATTTTCACAGATGATGTATTTTTATTGCCTCTAACCTCTATAACAAACGAAGATCTACTACCACTAACCTTATGATTTTTACTAACTGCTTATTTGAAAACATGGATGACCGCACACAAACAGATGCTATTTACACGGACTTTCGAAAGGCTTTTGACAAGGTCGATCATGAATTACTCCTTAACAAAATTGCATTCAATGGGATCAGAGGCAATCTATTAAGATGGTTTGCGTCTTACATTACCAACCGAAGTCAAAAGGTTGTTTTAAATGGATACCACTCAGATACGGTACAGGTTTTATCGGGGGTCCCACAAGGTCCATACTCGGGCCGTTACTTTTTATACTGTTTATAAATGATTTAAACAAATGCTTTCATCACTCCAGATTTTTGTTGTACGCGGATGACCTGAAAGCTTTTCGTAGTATACAGAACATTAATGATTGCCATCTGCTGCAGCGCGATCTGGATCGATTTACGCAATACTGCATCCAAAATAAACTACAACTAAATATAGATAAATGTAATGTAATTCGTTTTACGAAAAATAAAAATAAAACTTTTGTTACAATTTGTGTAAACAGCCTTTAGAAAGGGTCGAACGGTTGCGTGATCTAGGGATGCTCCTAGATTCAAAATTACATTTGGATCTTCATATCGACAAAATTATCAACAAAGCATACCAAATGTTTGGTTTTGTAATGAGAGCAGCGAAAGATTTCGTAAGACCGGCGACTTACATTTTTCTCTACAAGGCTTTGATTAGGTCCCAATTAGAATACGCTGTACCTGTCTGGAACCCTTACTATAATAAGTACAATGATGCTATCGAAAAAGTTCAACGCAAATTTCTTCGCACCATGCACTACCGATGTCATCATGCCCGTCTCCCTTACAACCAATTGCTTACTTTATATAAAATACCTACACTATATTCTAGACGTACACTTCTTGAAGCAATGACTCTGTACAATATATGTCACAATAGATACGACTGTAACATACTCACGAACAACCTGTATTATGTAGTGCCCAGGAGCGTACACAGGCGTCAGGTGTGCGCGCGACGACTGTTCGCTGTAGGCAAATGTAGGACCAACGCAGGCAAGCGATTGCCATTGCGCCGACTCGTTGAAACGTATAATGGGCGCTTTGAATCCATAGACATATTTTCACTTTCTATGAGTAAATTCAAGCAACAGGTTATCAGCATACTTGATCATCAGTGAAGTAGGTGTAAACGTTTTCCTTTTTTTCTTTTCCTTTTATTCCTGCATATGTTTCTTTGTATCTTGCAGCGTATGGGGGTCGACGCGCTTTCAACTGCACTTGTTGATTTTACACGACCTTTCTATCCAGTAAATACATACATACAAGTCAAGTAACAAACATAATACATATATAATAAGGAACTTACAGCTAAAATAAAGTCAGTAGGTGCGTCTACTGGGCGTCGACCCACATCGGCTAATACAGTATAATTATGTAATTTTTAATGCTATTTTATAAATGATTTAAGCGTTGATTACATACTTAAAGATGCTCTTTTAGTGAGTCACATTTAGTTCACAACTTGCTTAGTAAACTGTGGATAACGTAGTGGACTACATGTTTATAAATCTTTCAACCTGTTTGTTTTTAGTAATATTTTAATATGTAGTTGTTTGTTGTCCCAAATAAATAAAATAAAAAAAAAAAATAACAATACTAAAAACTACTAAAAACAGAATGAAAAAATATTTAAGGGGGGCCATATAACAAACGTAATTTTTTTGACGTTTTGTGCTTGATATTAATAACGGCAACAGCTAGACGCTTGAAACATTCACACAATATTTATTTTTACATTCGCTTCAAAAATAATAAATTAAATTAAAATAAAATAAATATTTAAGGAGGGCTCCCATACAACAATCTTAACGTTTTTTCTCGATTTTTAAACGCTTCTTTTTGGTTTTTATAGATGGCGTTCTTCTCAATTTACCTAATCTATCTTGTGTCGATCTTTGTCTAATAATGTATATATAATGGTACGGAACCCTTCGCTTGCAATTGGCCAGTTTTATATCACTAATTAGATAACCGCGGCTTTCAAACCACTCCAACATTCCTGCATCGCACAAATAACATCCGACGAACAACAGTCGGACCGTCCTGGCATATCTACTATCTGCCTGACGGATGATTTCCATTTACAGCGGAAGAGCGCGATCACCCGCTCTTCCTTACACGGCCCATATAAGGTTCATAAGTGAACGCTAAATTAATCTTACAGAAGATGTTCTTGACAATCGCAGCTGCTTCATAAAGACCGTTTCAATACATCTACCCACGCTTAAATGTTCTAATCAACTGCGCAAAACAATAGGGAAAACTTAAACAATGATATGGTGAACGTCTAAGGAGCATCTGTGAGAAGCATCCATTAAATCTCTACGCCGCCAGCGATTCCTAAAGTCGGTTTCGCGGATTCCAAGAGTTCCGTGGAAAAGTCACTGGGATTCCGCGAATCATATTTGACACTGAATCGTTGGATTATTTTGACTGTTAAATAATTTCTGAGCTACAACTATTATTTTCGGTTCACGTAATAACAGAAGCCGGAAGATTGAAGTGAAGTCAAATCTTAAACTTGACAAAGTTTCGTGAAATAAAAGAAGTATGTAAGTGTTTCATTGTCCTAAAAGTTTAGGAACCAGTGCTCTACACCTTTGATTCAAAAACAAGGATTTCCAGTTTGCATTCTCAAGTTCTCAACGTGACGTTTAATGTGGTTTATGCGCCGTGTGGCGCCGAATTAAGAATAGCGTCACTCCATTTCATTCCGTGGATGTCGTAGAAGGCGACTAAGGAAATACATTACCAGGAGACGGGCAACAGCGTCTTCCTGAGATTCCAACCGCTTACTGCGATCGCCAACCCGCCTGCCAAGCGTGGCGATTATGGCAAAACCCTTCATAGTTATGAAAACCACGGAGGAGGCCTGTGTCCTGCAGTGGGCGTCAAATGGCTGATGATGATGATGATGCGACGTGATGCGTGTTGCAGTACAGAAGGCGGTTAAGGTTTTCGCTTAGGAGGGGGCAGAGTGAACTTTTGTTTGAAACGTCAAAAACTTCTATTGACAATCGATTATGACTATTTAGTAATGAGGGAAGGGAAACTTTTGTTTGAAACGTCAAAAACTTCTATTGACAATCGATTATGACTATTTAGTAATTCTGAAACCATTTTGAAACCATTTTGATAAAAACTGATCGTAAAGAAATTATTTAGTCGCGAGTGAGGTAATCAAAATTAGATATTTATTTCAACGTACAGAATATTAGAAATACTGTTTGTTGCATGTGCAGTTTAATGTCAAAGGTAGCTAACGAAAATAAAACTTCCACACCACGCAACCACTTGTCCTGCTCCCAAACTGGGATACCCTGTGCTATGGTAACCAGGCAAGGACATGACAAACACGGAATTACACCCAGACTGAGGCCATTTATGCAAATTTACGGCGGCCCCCAGTGGGAATCGAACCCACGACCTCTGTCTAGGAGAATAGTACATTTTACACCGTGGGGAGAAAACGATATGTTTCTGTTCGAGAGTATGTTGTAGGAGGGAGGGCTTAAAGGAGAATCGAGAACAGAAATAGAACATTCTCCCGAGAGTAAAAGCGTACTGTTATATTATCAATTTAGTAAAATAAAAATTTAACAAAACGAATCAAATTACCGCGCCTGTTTTCTTTTTCGTAGTGCAGGAAAAGGTTGCCACCCAGACAAGGAAAAGTCAGAGCGTACATGTTGTGGTGTGTCAAAGTTGTCACAAAGGGCATCTGACTCAGCACTATGCTGAGGGTGTGAGCCCTCGGCGCTGGTTTTCGGTATTTCGGGTCTTATTGGCGGGGTACGCAAGATGTGACTTAGAATTCTGCGAGATTAAGTTTAGTCAAATAACGAAATAATTCATTCTGTCGGGCATTGTACCATTCTACATTTGTATTACTAGTTTAGTACCAAAGTCAATACAAAAGTTTAGTCAACTGTTCAAATGCAACGCTTTAGACGCATGCAAACTGTAATGTAAACAATACAGTCACATTGAAGAATACTTCAGTATTATAGTCCAGCGGTAAAGTACCTTAGCTGTTATTGCCTGTGAAATAAGTCTGAATATCGAAGGTAGAAGAGTACTTCCAGTGTCGCCATGTAATGCAAAGTTGGTGAGGCTGCGTTTTGTGAGCGTGGGCGATTGAAGCTGCCTTTGTTTCTGTTTCGACTTATTTTCAGTCGACAATGCTGACGTACGGTTAGCACAGTTTAATTGGATGATTTATATTTCAAGAATCAAGAATATTTATTGTGAGCTTAGACATGGGTTACACATTTAGCAGAAACAGTTGCTATTTTAAATAGGATCACCAAGTCGTACCTTAACAGGTGTACTCACATTCATCCGTCCTTCACATAATACTTTTTATATGGTGGAAAGAGTAACGTGTCAGAATTATAATAACACTTTAAAAGTATAGAAGCTAGGTAGCACAGTTTAATTAGATGATTTATATTATTATAAGGATTTATATAATTAGCGGTTGTAGCGTAGAGGTAAAACGCTGGCGTCATATTCGGGAGGTTGTGGGTTCGAATTCCGGAATGTATGAAGATTGTAGTAGCAATACCACTCTACACTCTAACTAACCGTGAAGGAAAACATCATGAGTGTAAAGCGGAAGAACACTATCACTCACTCTTCCTTCAATGACCGTGCTATCTCACGTCGTGGCGATGTCAATAAGCCTCCACAATCATGTGATTTGACACCGTTGGACTTCTTTGGGGATATTTAAAAGAAAAAGTGTACGTCAATAAGCCAAGAACAATTCAAGAGCTAGAGGATGAGATAATAAATATACATTACACTAAAACAAATTTTATTATCTACTGAACTGCCTGACCCTACCTTCAGGTAAGTACACTTGAAGCCACAAGTCCGGTCTGTGAACGCAGCCTACTATGCCAATACACATCTCGGCTAAAGCCGCGTCATATTGCGCTGCTTTTGACGTGTAAGTACTTTTGGATTACGTTATTAGCGGTGAATTGAAAACGCTATTGTAAAAAAACATAATTATTGTAAAAGAGAAAACCTGACTTCTAAAAAGTCTCGAGTTGTAGATGTTGAATTTCTTGAACAGGTAAGTTAGACGTAAGTTGGTTTGGTTCTGGATGTTGAGTCTTTTCCGCGCCGTCGTCCCACGTCCTTCCCGTATACCTACCCTAGGCCTAATACATGTCAAACACAAACAAAAAACAATATAAATAAAACCGTTTTGATTCTATATTAGGCCAATTAAAATTTATTTTTTAATAGTACTTACGTGCATTAGTCTGAAATACATAACCCTCTTTTTCTCTTTTATAATCGGGTGATGAAACGTGTTAGCGGCCATCGGGGATACCGGCATTCCATGCTCTTTCGAAATACCGGCTTTTCAACTCTGATAAAGCCTTGAAGAAAGTTTTCTTGATCTGGGCTTATTTCATCAAATTACGACTCATGGTCTACACTACAATGACAATTAATTCGAAGTAGATAGCAAAGTTGATTAACCCACAGACTAACAACTAGAAATACTCAGCTACGCAATGTACATCGAATTGTCATAATGAACTAAGAATTGTTTAATGAAACTCAGCTCTGGGGACGGCCGGTCCGGCCGACTGTTGTTCGTCGGATGTTATATTTATGGTATGTCATGTGTATCACTTTTCTTGCGTGATGCAGGTATGTCGTAGTATATGGTGCGCGCAGAGATGTTACTGTGCTCGCCACAGGCATTATTAAGAACGCGTTTTTACTTCTGAGATCGCTCTTGAGTGAGTTTTATGTAATGCGACCCTGATCTGGAGTTTTCCGTACCTTCATACGATAGAGAACTTGCACTAAAATATGTTTTAACATGCCTGTAGAACCGTAATGTGTGTTGTATTTTTTAATTCCTTATTATTCCTTATTATTCCTTATTATTACCTGTATAATCATGCAATAAAAATACATTTAATTACGTTACATTAGGTACATTAAATTAAATAACATTGCATTGCCTTGCATTAAATTTCATTGCATTGCGTTACAATTATACATATCATTAACTTAAATAAACTCCGGCCTTTATTCCTGACGAGTAGGCCAAAAAGACAGGGTTCACCACTTGCCACGATCCTGACGAATCATTATAAGTAAATTTAAAAAATCAGCTACAGTTTACGACCGCCTTAGTTTAAGCCCCCAACCACACTGCATTACGTAAATTCACGTATCAGGGAGTCTTCTTTGAATGTCTGTCCCTCAGATGGACGCACACGAACCACTGGCGGTTGTTTACTGAACATCAACACTTTAGCTTCATCGTCATGCAAACGTCGATCCTCATTATCGAGGAACTTGCCGTGCTCAAAGTATTCCTCAATCTCTTGAAGTGTTCTATTTCTGGTTTCAGGCAAAAGGAAGTACAAGGAAACAAGTGATACTATAGTCCCCACAGCGAAAACACCGAATGTCCCATAAAGCTGCAGATGAGTCAACATATAAGGTAAGATTTTTAGGAAAACAAAGAATGCCATGGCTAGCGTGGCCCCACCTAACCCTGCACCAACTTCTCTGTGAGCCAAAGGGAATATTTCCGCGTATATCACGAGAGGCAATGTTGCGCAGCCCAGGTTTGCTAGAATGAAGAATACACCCAGCAATGATGGAACTAGCAAAGGGCCTCGATACATTTCTACGCCTCTTGAGATGAGAAATGTTACCAAAGATATGATAATGAGTAGTATAGTTGACGTAATCCCGCTGAAGAAAAGTAGCGTTTTGCGCCCCATCACTTTGATAAAGACACAAGAAGCGAGCGTGCTAACCAACGAGACAATATCTAACCCAACAACGTAATACAAAGAGTTGTCCTTATCGTTGGTTATTTTCATAATTATATCAAGAGCGTACGCCGGGAAGAAATGCCTCCCACTAGTTTCACACAAAATGGCGCAAAAGAACAATATAGCTAATGGCTGTAAGAAGTTCTTCTGCTGTAACTTCCGTAGAAAATTCATTACTTTCCTGGTTACTGACGTAGTTGGCTGTGTTTGGGACATTCTCGTCTTTTGCGCTTGGATTATGGACTCAATTTCCTTGACAGCTTTTTCTCCTCGTCCCCGTAATAAGTAGAAGGCCTCCTCGCTCTCCGCGAACCTATTCTTTGACACCAACCACGAAGGACTTTCGGGCCAAGTCAAATTAGTCAGGAAGGAAATCACGCATGGTACGATACTCAATAGAGCTACATTCCTCCAATTCAAGTAGTTAGTTATAATGTGCATGTAGATGTACCCACAGTATAAAACAGAAGTTTTCATGTTCAAGAACAGACCTCTAAGTTCTGGCGACGTGTACTCCGCCATTATAGTGCAGCCAGAGCAATAGATGCTGGCAATAGCAAATCCACCAACGAGTCTTCCGATCATCAGGGTTGTGATATTTTGGGCGCTGTAGATAATCAGCCATGCTGTGATGAGGAGGAGCGTATCGAAGGCGAAGACCCAGCGTCGTCCAAACCGATCCATTAGTATAGCAGAGGCGAGAAAGCCTAGCATCATTGGAATGCCCAAGCCAGAAGCTGAAAAAGACAGTTACGCCGTTTAGATATTAAAGAGAAAGATAATTCTTGTTATACTGTAGGGACTGCACATTATAATCACACAAAATTTGATACTTGTATGTATTACCAGTTTTTTTATAGATTAGAATAAAGTCGCATAAAAAACTGACTTCAAAACACTACAGCGCTAAAAACACAGAAGTAATTTATTTTAGGTATTGTAGAAGTATATATATAAGTCTATATATATCTATCTAGAAAGAGAACGCTTTATTGTCCATAAAAAAAGAAACTACTCGGATACAATAAGATGATATGATCAAATGTAATAATTGGTAGGCGGTGCCAAGTTCCATAACCATTGACCAGCACATACATTTTGGGCTTCGGAAAGTCAATAGATTTTCATCAATTGAAGTCTTTATTTATACAGTAATAATTGACAAGTTACAACTGTATTTTATACACAGTCTTTTAAAAACTTTAAGATACCTATTTATTTAATAATTGTAATTGAATATTATGTAACACAACACTCTGTTGGAAACTTGGTCTTTTTCTCAAATTTACTATGCAAATGCAAGCATTCGTACACATTGTCGAAATGAACGGTAACTATTATCTATGCTAATCATTACAGTTCATTGTAAACTCCTGAAGTAGTAAGCCATGAAATTTCTCTCGCTGTCTCACTACCTTTTTTAGGGTTCCGTTGTCGACAAGGAACCCTTATAGTTTCGCCATGTCTGTCCGTCTGTCTGTCTGCCTATCCCCGGCCTAGATCAGAGACGATTAGTAGGCTCTATATTTTCAAATAATATATGGAAATGTGTAGTTTTTAAGTTTTGTTTTTATGCCTAAACTAACGTATGTTTTGAGGGGCAGTCAAGCTCAGAACCATAAATTGTGCAGAAACCTGTTGTACTCTCTCCCTCTGAGAAGCCCTTAGAGGGACGTCAAATTTTAGGTTTGCGGCTTCAATGTAAGGAACCATCCAGGTTTTCTCAAGCCGGTCATCGTCAGACTCACATTCAACTTAAATTCTGGGTTTCTTCAGGGTGACTTCGAATTCATTCACGGTTTTTAAGGGGACATTCTAACCATGATTTAGGAACATATGAAGCTAGTTTAAAACAAAATAACGCATCTAAAATAAGTTTCTTTTTGTCACAAAAATTACTTTACTCAGGGCCAATTTTTTAATAGTGAGATAAAACTTAACTGGAGAATAAAACTGATGTGGTCACTGTCTTGTCGTATGATTTAGACAGTGACCACATGCAATTTATTCTCCAGTTAAGTATAAACAAACAATATCAGGACGAAAAGTATAAAAATAAAATATAACTGTGGTTTAAGCATCTTACGGTCGGCGACGGTCCATTAAATTTTTTTTAAATTTTTTTCGCTGATCGGACGATGTGCATAAACAAATAAATCAATTAATTTAATTATATTACATACATGAAAAATCAAAATTGTACAACTTAATTTTTTTGGAAGTGCAATAAAATTCTTATTTATTTATTGTTTACTGTTGGATGACAGAGTCTTAAACATTTAACATATAAGAAAACATTTTTCACCGTTATGGTGCTTCCTATCGTAACGAAGTATTAGCTAAATTAGAAATGAATTAATTTAGTTGAGACATTTGTAACAACATTATAATACAGTTGAGAACTTAAGGAGTCAGGGTCCAGTATGAAAGTGGGTGTGCGATGCCCCGCATGCGAAAGTTTAGACAGCGACAGTTCTTAAATTAAGTATTCTCTTGTCATTGACAACCCTTACTAACTAGCGTCACCAATAGGAGAAAAATCATGTCATCCTTTGTGACACTTTTTTTGGAAAAAATGTGAACATCGTGAATCTCATTAATGCAAAGGCCATTTAGATTTAGGTTAATTAATTTAGATGATTGATTGGATGGTAAAAGGTTTAATTAGATTGCCTAGAGCCAAATAACCCAGGACTTTAAACGATTTCTTGTAAAAACAGTTTTTGGCACCAATGACTTGACCCCCAGTTGTGTACTATGTAACTTAGATATTTAAGATATTTCATATACTTTTATTATGTATGGTGTGTAATAGATTCGTTTAATCTAATCTAATCTAAAGTCATAGGTTTTTGGCCCTAGGTTCGTTATGTTCTATTAGGGGCGCTAGTTAGCTCCAGGCAGATAAAAACACAATACCTAGCCAGGAGGCCGTGTCCAGATCCACCTTAATGGTGGAATCAGTAGCGCGAAGACCTGGCAGCAGACAATACGAGTAGCTCATCATCATGCCATGCCCGAAGAAATCGGTGAAAAGCCCGAATCCAATCCAGTACTGAAAAAGTTGAAGACAGTTACACACCTATAGTAGAAAACCGGCCAATTGCGAGTCGGACTCACGCATAAAGTGTTCTGTACCATTATCTATACAACATTAGACAGCGTCAAATGGCTGATGATGGTTAGACAAAGATCGAATTTGAGAACAGCGCCATCTATAGATGGTTTCTGTAGAAACCAACAAGAAGCGTTTAACATTGACATTTTACATGACATTATTGTATGGGAGCCCTCCTTAAATATTTATTTTATTCTGTTTTTAGCGAATATAGAAATAAATGTTCTGTGAATGTTTCAAGCGTCTACCTGTTGCCGTTATTAATATCGAGCAAAAAACAGCAAAAAAAAAATACGTTTGTTGTATGGAAGCCCCCTTTAAATATTTTTTTTTTCTGTTTTAGTATTTGTTGTTATAGCAGCAACAGAAATACATTATTTGTGAAAATTTCAACTGCATAGCTGTCACGGCTCATAAGATACAGCCTGGTGACAGACAGATAGACGGACAGACAGACAGACAGTGAATTCTTAGCAGAATTCACTGTCTGTCTGTCTCCATTTGGCACCCTCCGGGTACGGAACCCTAAAAACTATAGATGTGTAACTAAATGCCAAGAACTGAGGCCTAATTATGCGCTCTAAATCCTGATAGTAATTAGTGTGGAATTTAACAGTTAGACGATTAGGAGCGCTCAGGATTTGGTGCCCGTAATATAGGAACTGACCTCATGCTCAATTGTGCCAGGGGGGCGGGGCTTGCCAATGGTGCCAGCCAATTGGAGTGAGTTTAGGCGGAATATCTGGGCACGTGCGACAGTTAGACCGTCATCTTAGCAAAGTACCTTGATGTTTCCGACCACCGAAGTTGATCGTTTAACGAAAAACATTTTGATATTCCGCAGTGAAATGGTACATAGACGAAAAAAAGCGCTGAGTATGTATTAATTACCAACATTATTTGTATAGGTCTTATTTTTCGTAGATAAACAGCAGGACATGTCACGCAAAAGCCGTTGGAATCAGTTTCCACTGGGAAGTATAGTCATTCATTTGTTTATCGTAATATCAGTCAGTAACGTTCACGTCATGCACGTATGGGTTTTTATTCGTAAGTTGAAGATCAGGAATAAACGGCTTAACAGATTTGAGGAAAATTTAATATAGCATAAGTATATACATACTTACACACATATATATATATACCAACGAGGCGGTCACACTAACCGGAAGTATATTGAGTAAGTTGGCTTTTGCCTACATTGTTACCTGTTTAATCGTTGGAGACACCATGATTGCAATTCCTCAAATTAACTTTTAACCTATTAACATTTCATTTTTCAGTCAATAATACTGCAATATTATTGATACATATTATTCTCGACCACGGTAAATAAATTTCACCGATAAATTTTGACACTTGCACAAATGTTAAACTGGTCTGGCGGCGAAAAATAAAATGAGCGGTAGTTAGTGAGTGTACTGAATAATAAAATGAGTATTCTACTGTATACCATTAAAAATACTTGCAGGGTAAAAGCGATAGTTAACAGACCCCGAGAAAATATGAAACAAAAATGTTTTGAAGTTCTCTTGTGAAACACCAATCGGTCACCACATTCAGCGTAAAGATGGTACCGAAATATGCATATTCGTTTAATATGGATATTGTCCGGCTGGGAAAAAAAAACCCCCCAGGTCTTGGATGTTTAAATGTTTGTGATGTCGTTGTTTCTGGTTCCCACGACACAGGGTATCCTAGTATGGGGCCAGAAGCAATGTATGTGCCTGTAGTAAATGTTTATGTTTATATTATTAATGTTCGGTGGATTCATTTATTAGTAATCTGAAGAATTATACTTACTTCTACAAAATTAATAAATGATCTACATACGGATTATTTAATATGAGCTGTACAATATCGTAACTCGGCTTGGATTCATTGTCACGTTTACGTAGATTTCTTTGTGGATTTGGATCGTGATCAACGCGATACCGACCATATTCACACAAATCTTTTCGGTATGAACATTCTAGGTCATGAATATATTATTTCATATGGGTTTATAAATAGATATCATCGATATCCAGTATCAGTTAGAATATCGTAATATTACCTAGCTGAATATTCGGGACTATTAATTCTGAAAAATATTGCTACTGTAAATGAAATATGAAAATAAAAAAAATTCAATTCAGTACCAGAAGCGGCTTCCTATCTTTTACACTTACACAACACGGTGAAATGTGAGATTTTCATATTTTAAATAAGATTGTAGTTAAAGATTTAAACAACACGTTTTTGTCAGTACCGAATTAAACATTCAGTGTCTTAAATTTCCACTAAATTATATTTGGCTTTTTAAATTATTCTTAAGTTTTTATGTGATACCTTTGGTATAAAAGCAATGCCTTATTTGGGTCTTATTTTTTTTGTTTCTTACATTAATATTTCTCTTTGATATTACTTTTTTCCTAAATTACGGTCTAGATAATTTTGTTAAATTCCTGCTTCACCAATGTCGCATTCCTACATAGAGTAGTAATAATAAATAATTTTATTGGATAAGACATCCTAAATATATATGTATAAGGTTAAAATACTGTTTTAGGTAGAGAAAAATGCCCATTCGACGTGTATTTAACACAAACGGTTAAGCTTTATCTATCCAACAGTGCCACGGCAAATCCGGCAGCGTCCTGCAGTGGGCGTCAAATGGCTGATGATGATGGAAAAAAAATGCTTTTAATAAACTCTAATAGATATCTAATTCTGATTGTTTCAAAAATTGCGTCATCATCATCATCAACAGCATCATTTGACGCCCACTGCAGGACATAAGCCTCCTTCGTGATTTTCATAACCATGAGTGGTTTTGCCATAATCGCCACACTTGGCAATAAGTTACTCTATGAGGCGGGTTGGCGATCGCAGTATTTGCATATTTCAAAGGAATCATATGACCAACCGTAACAATGCCGATCTTAATAAATTCATTAAATATTGACACGAGTCCACACAAGTACAGTTCACCCTCAATACGCTGCGAGCACCTGTTCAAACTACTTAGCCATTTGGCGTTGATAGTTTTAGTGACATTGGAAATGGTACGTTGACCATAAAATAGCAATTACTAGATTTTATCGAAAAATCTAGTTTTCGCATAAAGAGTGTTGTAATGTTTACTACATGTGCATGTTTTGCATGCCAATGTATTTTTTGACTGTATTGAATTTATTTATTTTGCTTGGCTATCCATGCTGGTCCCAACCATTATACATGGTAAGGAGAGTTGGGTATGGCAAAAGAATCAAGAAAGTAGGATTAGTGCAGTAGAAATGGAGTCCATGACATGTACGTCTGGTTTTACAATAGGTGACCGGATACGCTATAGTGTGATTAGAGAATATTGTGGAGCAGGATGTAGTGACTAGAACTGAGTCTGGAATTAAAGCCAGTTCAATGCATGAGTTTTAGAACATTTATATAAATCCTGTAAATTAAGGACTTGAAAAGACTAAGTTTGGAGGTTTTTTGTCCATTTTTTCTTCAAAATGATCTAGATTTTGAAATGGACACCTAGTTTAACTTGTAACGTTCATTAAGTCACAGTTTCTGTGCTACTTTGAATAAAAAAAATTGAGTTTGAGGAAGAAACAGGAAAAAATTCAAGCGTTTCTTTAGACATATGGATAGAATGAAGGAAGAAAGATTGGCGAATATATTGAATTAATGGGGGTGGAACAGCCAATAAGGAACGTCCCAGGCCGTCCCGGGCCAGTCAGATATTTTTTGGTATCGCACGAAGGCGATAAATTATCGCTGAAGACTACAGAAACAATTAAATGCAATCTGTTTATTATTTTCAGTTAAATTCTCTTTAGCGTGAAATCGACGGGATTGCTGGAATAGCACTTTATGAATTTTTATATTTGAAATAAAATAAATTGAATTGAATAGGACACCTACTACATATCTTTATCTACACTGCTAGCGGTGTAACGAGGTAATCGCCTCGTTGCTTTTTTTATCATTTTCGGCCATCTACTATTCCAAATTTAACTATTTTATGACATGTGCCGCAGTGTTCGGACGTATGTAGACAGATATTCCTCAGCCTCCGAACTATGTGGACGTAAACGAAATTCTATCTTTATTATCAAATTTTATTACAACACGTCTGTCACCTTATCCTGCGTATCCTGTATCTTTATCTACGAAATTAATAATATTCAAAAGGCACATTAATAAAATTAATGTAAGTGTTCTTCCCTTCAACTCCTCATTGTATTTTTATGTTTTAGACCGTAGTTAAGCTTTTCTATTTTATTGTTCTCAGGTGCCTTTCCATTATATTATAAATACACCATGCCCCTGGATACCGTCTTTTATTTTCACGGATCGCACTCAATCTAACCTCCTGCGACAGCGGTACGCCAAAAAAAGCTGCAAATAGCGTTAAAAGCATGAAAATCAAAACGACTGATCTTTAGGCCATACGAATCAATTTGACCCGTAGCACAAAAAAAATAATAAAAACGGAGAAGAGTACGTCATCATTTTTTGTATGGGAAAAAAAATTTGTTCTGAAACCGATCCGATTCTAAAAATATATCACATCAGTCACTTGTTTTAAATTAAAATTAAAATAATTTTCAAAACATCAGAATAATATAACTTTATTGATTTTACGCTTTACGCACTCTGCCAATGTCGCAGCCTTAGCTGGGTTCTCCGGCATTACCCCTAAATCAAGACCATACATTTTACTCTCTAACCATTAGAGAGTATTTAAAATCTAAAAATGTACATATTACTTTTCAATATCCTATCTAGTGTCGTCGATCATTAGTTTATGTTTTTTTAAACTTTATAGCATAAAAAAAATCGCAAACGTTAGTCCAAATTATAACTAGATATGGTTTTATTTGAGCTGTAATGAATTTTGGATAATAAAATTTATACCCAAATGACTATCACTCAATGTGTTAGTGATGTCGCTCGTCAAAATTCTATTAACAGCATTTGTATTTCTGCAATTTCAAAAAATGCCTACCTTTCCCCGCTGTACGTCTCATACAAATCCGTGCCCTCGAAGAATCCAGCCTTAAGTAAATCATCTTCTTTGAAGAGTATCCATTCCATCCAAACACATTATGGTTTTAAACATTATGTAGCAAAAAACCGTTTTTTATGGACACAAAAAAGTTGTTGTAAATGACAAACTTTAGCAATAATGACATTTTAGAAATAATTCTGCATTTTTTAAATAATCACCAAACAATTTCGGTCGCCAGTGCTATCATACGTCCTGAGTATGATAGCACTACTGAGCATAAAGCGCTATGAGTAGTGTTAGCAGAAACGGCACTGTCAATAGACAAACAGTAGTACTAGGGTCATATATTAATAGCTCGCCTGCTCGGCTGCCATTTTCGGGACATTTTTTTTTCAAAACCGAGATATTACTTCTATCGTTTACTGGAACCAACAAGTAATCAATAGTGGAAATATCTTGGTTTTGAAAAAAAATGCCCCTTACTGTGTTTATTCTTGAGACAGCTGACTTGTTCCTAAAAACCGGTTGCTATTTTTGTAACGCCGATGATTATGCATAACGTTTTGACACGGATAACGTCTAAGTATGTGTCGAATTACTAATATGAACGCGTAAATTAATTACGGAAGCGGAACGCACTCGTCTCTTTCTGGTGTTTGACTGGGCTAATAATAAAGTATTTAACTGTAATACTTAGTTATTATGAAACGATAAGTAATTTTACAACATGTATTTTGTATACGACTGCCATCTATCGACGGCAGCCGGCACCAACAGCTTAACGTGCCTTGCCTCCACCAATCCGGACTTGGCCCCCGTGGTGGAGTATGGCCTATACCTTCCTCAGGGAAGAGACCCGTGCCCCTAGGTGGGGACATAATGGGTTGATGATGATGATTTTGTATACTAAAACTACGTACAAATAATCGTTCTCACCTCTAGGGCACACTTCGATAAAAAGAATTTCATTAAAAAACGCTCTTGCAATAAAAACGTACACTTTCCTCTGCCGTCTATAGATACTCGTAATAGTGCCCATTAGATGAAAGAATGCTGTAAAGCTATCTATGCACTTTCCTACCAGTACGTATCAGACAAACCAACTAGTACATGTTTGAGTTGTGTTTTAACACTAAAATGTGAACCTAAGTGTGTATGTAGGATTAAGTATCTAATTAGTATAATTAACCCTTAACCACTTGCGTGCGTCATTTAAATGGTGTTTCGTTGAAAACTTCATTTGGCGCTGGAATTTCTGCGTGTCCTTTTTTGTATTTTTCTCGTCCACTATGACGGCGGACAAAAATCGCGGGCAGACAATACGAGTAAATCGCCTTGTAACCTAACTAATCTGAAACTACAGCTCGTTAAGTTTCACTAGGTGGCACTAATAAAAGTTTTTATTGCGGTTAGGTCGTGTTTGTAATGCCGTGATTATGCTTTTGCAAATTGGAGAGCTTGGCAATTTTGTCACGGATCCCGTTAACAGTCCTGGACCAAATTTATATGAGACCACCTGTGAGGTACCTCCTTTTTTTTCTACCAAAAAAGAATCAATGAATTCGGACTACGTGGTAGGGAATTATCGCTGAACATACATAAAAAGAATAAAAACGATCTGAGAGAAGTCGGTTAAAAGAGTATTTGTATTGTTAGTAAGTAGGTAATTGATTCAATTATGATTAATTGTCGATGAAGCGCAAGAGTAATGAAAAAAATTCAAAAAATATTAATCACAAATAAGTACCATTATTTTAAACAAAACATTGACTTTTTTACACTGTGTATATATAAGGAGCCATTGGTAGGATAAAGAAACTGTTATTTCTAATGCTGGTCGTAAATGGATTGACCCAACACTAATTGAATATACTTCCTATACCGTAATACCCTTTGTTGTTGAACTTTTTTCCGCACGGCGCTCACACGCGGGGGTGAAGGGGGAAAATTACAAATTCTGCGCTTTTTAAAACAAAGGAAAGACAAAAAACCACGAAAGGAAAGTCATGCCATGTCAAGGCGGAGTTCTTCGGGCGCTGGCTGAGCAGGGTTCTCCCGTGATATCTTTTTACTTTTTTTATAATATGCATATAATATTAATTGCTGTTTGTTAGTCTCGCTAAGACTGGAGAACGGGTTTTTTATATTTATGGAAGTCCAGGGAAACTTAAACGTTGCGAAGAAAAAAAAAAAGATTGACAGATGTAGGTGAAACGAAGTTCACGGGGTCATCTAGTTTCTATTTTTTTTATTCAGCCTATATACGCCCCACTGTAGGGCACAGGCCTTCTCCCAAAGAGAGATATAATTTTTAAGAGATCAAACAAATTCCATACGAATACCCATCTTAAGACACGCTTCTCTTCCCCTGTGGTGTCTAGTTTCTCAACAATAACCCACAGTTGCCAATAAACGTTACTGAAACTAGTTTAAAACCGAACTAAGTACCATCGGTGAGTAGGGGATAACGTGTTTTATTTTCTTTCAACAAAGTATGGGCACAATGTGGTTCGATAGGGACCGAAGTTTAACTCTTGCAGAGACTTCGAATATATATATCGCGATACTCATACATATATAGGGTGGATTTTTTTAACCTCACTTGAAGGGAAAGAGCATAACATAAGCAGCCTATACAGGGCGTCCCAAAGTTATGGGCCATGAAGGGAAAGTACCTTAAATATCGTAGATAGGGTATTTTGCTGAAAGAAGACTTTATGTTATTTTGTAGGTTACAGGCTTTGTCTCAGAGAGAGAGTATGGGCTTAAATCACCAACCGTGCCCACCATGAATTGGCAATTTCAAGCCCTGATGTGAACACGTCAGACACTCCGGTTTCCTCACCATGTTTTCTTTTACTGTTAGCTAGTGGCATTGCTATTACAAATTAATATTAGTAAATAATTTTATGCTTGGCAATTCTAATTGCCAATCCGGGCACGCGTGGTAATTAAGACAGCCCTGCAGTGGGACAATACAGTCTACATAAAAAAGTGATTTTTTCCGGTGTTCAATTAAGAATTATCTTAGCCTTATTGTTTAAGGGACGCAAGCGAATTTCGCCTATCTTTAACTGAGATCAAAATGCACGGGTCTAAATCGTCTGGCACCAACACAAATGGTGCCGGAGGGTAATTTCCCGAGACAAATTAATACTCACCTCCGATCCCGAAAACATCGCTGGGATAAAGTCACATTCGCGAGAAATAGGAGATGGCTTTAGTGACGTTAATTTGAACAGAACTACTAATATAAATATATAATGTCATTCCTGTATTGCCCATGCCCTTGATTACATACATACATAAACTCACGCCTGTATCGCAGGGGTAGACAGAGACCAGGGACTGCCACTTGCCACGATCCTGACATATCACTTTCGCTTCCTCAACATTCATTAGTCGTTGCATGCACACACGCCGGTTTCGCTCTAGATTAATTAATGGAAACGGGCATAAAATCTTTGTCAAGCTGTTGAAAGATATTTTTATTACATTGCCGGTTCAACTTCGCTTGCACAAACTTGTCACGTCGCCAGTTGTACAGCAGCCCTCCCCGGTTCGCGGTTTTTCCCTGGTGGCTTGGTAGCCCGGGTGACGTTGTGTCCTGGAGAAATCGAGGGATCTTTTCAAATTTCAACATCTGAAGCGGTTTAGGTGTTTTTTTATAGTTTGCTTCGGATTTATTGAATTTTTTATAGTTTGCATTTACCTTCGGAAAACATAATTCGGCGGAGTCGTAGTGATATTCACAAAAAGTCAAAGTTTTTTTTTTATTAAAAATAATAACAGACTTCAAAACACTGCACTAAAACCAGAGAAAGAATTTGAATGTATATAACCTTTAAATTCAATATAGGTATTGTAGAAATATATTTTTTTGGAGTCAGAGCCCAAAACGTATGTGCTGGTCTTGTAACTTGGCATCGGCTCCAAACTATACTTATTACCTACATGGAATAAGTATACTTTGTTCTATTTATTATCTACATTAATGATTTGCCGAAGACAACTGTGCACCCAATGACATTATTTGCTGATGACAGCACCATTACTATTAAATATAATGATAATATAAACAATTACAATAATGACATTAATAATTCACTGACATCTGTAGTTTCCTGGCTCGATAATAATGATTTAAAAATCAATTTAAATAAAACGAATATTATGCATTTTTCCCAAAGATCAAATAAGATTACTGACATCAGTCTAAAGTGTCGCGACACCATTATAAATGAAGTTGAAACGACAAAATTTCTTGGTCTAACTATAGACAACAAATTAAATTGGAAAATTCATATAGATAACTTATGCAAAAAACTAAGCTCTACAGCGTTTGTACTACATAAACTATCCACAACAGTAAGTACAGAGACACTCCTTACTGCCTATTACGGTCTAGCTGAATCAACTCTCAGGTTCGGTATAATATTCTGGGGCAATTCCACTAATAAAGAGCTAGCTTCAAAACTCAAAAAAGATGTATACGATCCATGTTTCGCATGAAGTCCATAGAAAGTTGCAAGCCCATTTTTCATACCCACCGGCTTCTGACACTTCCGTGTTTATATATATTTGAGGTAGCCATGTTTGTACGAAACAACCCTCATCTGTTTCCCTCTCTAGGCGACACGGTACGTAGGAACCGCCGCCGCAATGAAAATAGACTACGTCTTTATCCATCTCAAACTACTTTGATGCGAAAAAGTATTCTGTGCATGGCGCCTATAATCTTTAACAAGATACCAACACTGTACAAAGAATTAAATGTAGACTTATTTCGAAAGACATTAAAAAATCAACTTATTGACAAATGTTATTATAATATCGACGACTTTCTAAATGACACATTGTAACTTGTTTTGCCTTATTAACTTAATTATATTTGTATGCCTATGTACAGGTAGGACCATAGTGATCTCAAATTTAAGACTGAACACCAATTATGTAAAAAATAAATGAATTATGAATTATGGAATATTTAAAAGGTCATATTCGTTTAAATTATTTCTCTGTTTTCAGTGCTGCAGTGTTTTGATGTCGGTTTTTTATTTTTATTTAATTGGGTAACTCGTTTTTGGGTAACTCGCTTGTCCTGCTAGAGAACTGGGATTTCTTATTTCCTACCTGAACACGAGGCACAAACTCGTGCACATTACGGGCACGAACAAAATTTTTCGGTGGACACATCACCGAAAAGTGGGGTACCTCCACCAAATGCGGCGACCTAACTATTAAAAAATAACAACTTTTATATAACACCTGCTCGTCAATGGCATATTATGTGTCATGCAAACTCAACTTTTTTTTTTTTTTTTTTTTTTTTTTTTTTTTTTTTTTTTTTTTTTTTTTTTTTTATATCTTTTATTTATTTATGGAGGGCTTGGTACAGTATATTCCGACCTCAACTTAAAGCAAGTCATTTGTGTCCTATGGTCTAGCCGGGTCATTATAAATGTACTGAATTTCATAATCCCCTAGAGAATTATGACATTTGAATTTGGAATGCAATCAACATTGAATATACGAGCTCCTTGCAATCCATGACCAAACGTCAAAATTAGAATATAAACTTTTCATAGAGCCCTACACCAAGAAGAATTTATTCAAAATTAGAATGAAAACTTTTCATAGAGCCCTAAATCAAGGAGAATTCTTTTTAATTGTATTATGTTTTATTGCCTCGCAGTGTTTATATAAAGTAGAGTATGCATTTTGGGGATAAAGCAGTGTATTTGTCTCGGGCGTTTTTGAACCCCTCGGCCTCGGGATTCTAGCTTTAGCTCCCTCGTCCTTGGGGTTCAAAATATCGCCCGAGACATAATACACTGCTTTATCCCCTTAATGGATAATCTACTATTTTATTATAATCTTTTCAACATCTTATCGATTTCCTAGCCAGGTAGTCATTGACTGACACCTCAAACAAAATGTAAAGATTCTCTTTCAATTTAAAATCTAACCAGACGGTTGTGCCGGCCAGCTGCCATAAAGTATTATCGTTACAGTACAGTCACCGGTGAAGTGACTGTTAGCCGCCGAACTTATTCAACCGCTAGTCGACTCACTGACTCTGGCACTTGCAGGCTTTAGAGCAAAGACTTCGATTCCTATCAGCCCTAGCTATGCTATATATCAGATAGCTATGGTCTTGAAGGGGAGTGATGTGGCGAACACATGTCAACTCTAAGCGCGCTCCATATACTCCAACATCCCTATATCGCGCAAGCAAAGTGTTACACGTGATATATGTACCGTAAATATAACGTTCGGCGAACAACAGTTGGACCGGCCGTCGCCAGGCATACTGCCTGAAGGGAAATGTCTCTTTATAGTGGAAGAGCACGATCACCCTCTCTTCCCTATAAACTTTTCTTATTCACTCCAAATGCGTATGTATAGGATGGGGCGAAGAAAAACATAATAGGTGCGAGGCCCGTCGTCGTCGCCTCGTCGATAACCGTAACGAGACACGACAGTAAAATTACGACTTCGGTCAATCAACTATTTTTAAGTCTAACATAACATATACTCACGCATGTATCGCGGAGGGGTAGGCTCAGGGATAGATGCGTAAGCAGACCAAGGTCTGCCACTTGCTACGATCCTGAGAGATCAATATTCGTTGCATGAGATGCAATGGTCAATATTCGTCCGGCGGTAGGGCTCGTGCCTTCTCTCAGAGAGACAGCGTGGGCTTAATCACCACGCGTGCCCACCATGGATCGGCGATTTCAAGCGCGAAGTATGTGAACACCTCAGACACTTAGGTGATCAAAACATAACTCGTATTGTTCCTCCAAAAGAATTTAATACTCCAACATACCTGTCAAGTAATAGGCCCTGAAAATAACTTTAAAATTCACAGAAACGCCAGACGGAGGATTGGTATTCAAATACAAACGGAAACTGTGAGTGAACGGAGAGTCGACAAAGGTGAGCAAAAAACTGTTATACGTACGAGGTTTATTTACAACAATATTAAATATTATCTTACAATATTTACAAAACCAGAAAAAAAAACTAAATCCATACTTATGTTCATTTCTAAATAAAATATTTGAGCCGGATCGCTGTCGGCCGGTATCGTACTGAGAAGGCTGGCGGTATTGCCTCGCTGTACTTCCGAGTACTATAATCAACGAAAGATTGACGATGACACGTGACCTATTAAAATTGTCCGTAGTTTTATTTCAATCAACTAATCAGCCCGTACCCGTCCACTGCTGGCCTGAGGCCTCACCCAAGGTACGCCACGTCCTTTTATACTCGGCCATCCTCATCCAGCCCCTGCCAGCTCCTGCCAGCCCCTGCCAGCAATCTGCCTCAGATCGTCGGTCCAGCGAGCCGGTGGGCGTCCTACAATGCGTTTGCCAGTTTTTCTGGCGAATGAAATATGAATATCTGTATTTTTCACTTTTGTACTGATACAAACAACACTTGCCCTGTTTTACGTTTACAGCTTCTTTAGTAGCAGCTTCAATTGATTTTTTCCACTCAACGTAATTCTAACAAGAAAAAAAGTTGTATGGACTTTTCTTTTTTATAGTTATGATTTTACGTAGATATATCTATATCCATAAGAACCATCATCATCAACCCATTATGTCCCCACCGAGGGGCACGGGTCTCTTCCCTGAGGAAGGTATAGGCCATACTCCACCATGGGGGCCAAGTCCAGATTGGTGGAGGCTTGTAGACTAGTGGCTCGTCTACTGTCAGAAGTTGTCAAGCCGCCCTAAGGCCTCTGACTTGGCTTAACGACTGCCATCTATCGACGGCAGCCGGCACCAACCAAATAAGAACCATGAAGTTCATTTAAAAAATTGCCTGCGGATAGTACAACAACTCTTATACTGCATGTCTGCACTCTACTCAGTTACGTTAGGGACGACTTCGCAACTCACACGTAAAGACTGATGTGCTGTCGACTGTACGTACCCACTCTTATTATGTTTATTCCGAATTTGGTCATTTGTACAAATTAAATAATATTAGAACAATTAGAAGCTCGATTTTTTGTACCAAACGATAAGATAAAATAAAAATGTTTTATTCAAACAACCGCTCGTAGCCCCGGCTGCCTGAGTGATCTTAAACGATCACGAAGGTTAAGCAACACAGGGCGCGTTCAGTGCATGGATGGGTCGCCGTCTATGCCTAACGCTAGTGGCATTTTTCCGAGCGGTTCCGTGCTTCGCAAGGCACGTTAAGCTGTTGGTGCCGGCTGCCGTCGATAGATGGCAGTCGTTAAGCCAAGTCAGAGGCCTTAGGGCGGCTTGACAACTTCTGACAGTAGACGAGCCACTAGTCTACAAGCCTCCACCAATCCGGACTTGGCCCCCGTGGTGGAGTATGGCCTATACCTTCCTCAGGGAAGAGACCCGTGCCCCTCGGTGGGGACATAATGAATAGAATAGAATAGAATAGAAAACGTTTATTTGGGACCAACACAATCAAACTAAAAACAGTTATGGTTTAGCGTGTGAATTACGTTATACATAATGGGTTGATGATGATGATACATTTAGGAACTGTATCATGAAACTGGGCACCGACTACAAATTATACTTCTACAATACTACATGTATACATAATTACATACTTCTAATTATTTAAATTCTTTCTAACTTTTTAGTGCTGTAGTGTTTCGAAGTCGGTTTTTACTTTTATTTAAAAAAAAAATTTTTAAAGTTTTAGTAGGGAAGCGGGAGAAAAATAAACAAGTTCCTTATAACCATAATTTACCCCACTTAATTCGTTGCTTTAAAATTTGGAGTTCTCATTTTCCATCGCGGAAAGTCATCACCTCACCAAATTACCTTGGGACTACTTTTACGCTTTTTATGAAACATACGGATATTACTAAAGGATGGGCCCCATTAGGCCTTATTTACTGCTGTCCATTGAAGAATTCCATTCTCCATCTCTGAAAGTCTTCGTCAGATCTTCACCAAATTAAAATGGGACTAATGGGACGTTACATATATTAAAAAAAAAAGAATCGAAATCAAGACAAGAATTGTCGAAATAGGTTAAGATTTGACGAAGGTATGCGAAAACATAGCCAAAAAATATATATATACATACGCGACGAATTGATAACCTCCTCCTTTTCTGAAGTCGGTTAAAAAGCAATAAACGGAATCCGTATAAATTCTCTTTATTTCTGGTACAGGATCCTAAAAAATACTCATCCATCGTAACAAAGGTCCATTGATAAGTTTAGATCTAGGGAAGACCCACTCATTCGCATTTACATGGAGCCATTGAGATTGGACCAATAGGAGAGATGTCGTAAAATGCGTGGGAACACTACGTAGCTATGACGTCACCGGTACAGTCTTTGGGACAAAGTTGTAGGTAAGGTTGTAGGTACAGTGGGTTACAAGTAGATACCTGACCTTAAGTATAAGGGGGGAATGTACGTTGGGTTTCGTTTCACTTAATTCTAGTCAGATATTTTGCTAGTCTAAAAGGTATTTCTAAAACGGCTTAATGGCTTGTTATTGGTGATATTTAATTATTTTTGGCTAACAATTGGTAGAGCGGTGATAGCCTAGTGGGTAGAACATTGGACTCGGAAGCGAGAGACCCAGGTTCGATTCTCAGTATGGGAATGTACCTGTGACTTTGTTTTCTAAGTCATGTACATTTGTGAAGTTATAGTAGCAATACCACTCGCTAACTGTGAAAAAAAAACATCGTGAGGAAACCTGAGTGTCTGAGCTATTCACATAGCTCAGCGCTTGAAATCGCCAATCCGCGATGGGCACGCGTGGTGATTAAGCCCACCCTCTCCCTGAGACGACGCCTGTGCCCTACAGTGGGACGTATATAGGCTGCTTATGTAAAATAAATATTTAAGTCTAATGTTGTATAGATAATGATACGGAACCCTTCGTGCGCGAGTCCGACTTGCACTTGGTCAGTTTTTGTTCTCTCCATTTTTTATACAAGAGCTGTGTTTCCCGGGTGTATTTCCGTGTATGTGATGGAATCGCCTGGTTACCATAACACAGGGTATCCTAATTTAGAACAAGTTAATGTTGTGTAGAAGTTTTTCTTTAAATTATTGGCCATGACTACACTATAGTACCGGTCGGTATTAAGTTCGACTCTAAGAAGATGTGTAGAAAGTTTTTATTAGAGACCAATATAGTAATAATGTGGTATTATTAATCAGAAATTAGAAATACGCTATACACAGCAATACATTACATTCTGTTTGCTGAATGTCAATGTACAATTAGAAAACAAAGTCATGGGTACATGCCCGGACTAGGAATCGAACCTGGGTCTATCGCTTCCGTGTCCAATGTTCCACCGCCCACTAGGCTACAACCGCTGTTTAATTATATTTATTTATTTTATTTTAATTTAATTATTTAATTTTGAAGCGAATATAGTACTAAATATTCTGTGAATATTTCAAGCGTCTACCTGTTGCCATTATTAATATCGAGCAATAAACGGCAAAAAAATTACGTTTGTTGTATGGGTGCCCTCCTTAATTTTATATTTTATTCTGTTATTTTAGCTATCACGGTTCATGAGATACAGCCTGATGACAGACATCCATACAGGCAGACTGACAGTGAAATCTTAGTAAATAGGGTCCCGTTTGGCACCCCCAAAATAAGAGTGAGTGAGTGTGTGAGTGTGTGTGGGTAGTGTGGTTCGATAGAGATTTAAAATGTGGCATAAGTACACGGCCAAAACTAGCTACGTCGGCCACATATTGACCCATTAACGAATCCAATCATCAGCAGTCGCCACAGCCGTATCGGTAAGGATGACGTCTTAAGATGAGAATATTCTTTATTACCAGAGCACATGAGATAAAAATTCACCAAAGTCATGGCCACCCTAATGTAGCTCCGTTCCACGAAGAATGCACCTCCATACCTGAAAATATTCAACGAGAAGCCCACGCGAAAATCGGCCAGTAACTCCTCTACCAACAAGTGATAGGGCGGACCCCCGCCCACCGATGCTGTAGGGCGGGCGGTATATATACAGCGCAGATGACACGGCCTGCACAGTGTTAAGCCGTAAGTCGCAGAGTTCACCGGAACTCCTGCTGAAGGTTCAGTGATTCGACATCAGTTCCGGCTGTTTCGCGAGTTGACGCCGACGAGTTCGAGTTCCCAGGTGCCAGGTAAGGTTCTTAAGTTTTTGGAAAATTTTTGAACTTTTTTAAAGTAACGGCTAGTGTAGTTGGTCAAACTTAGGGAAGTTGAAAAGTGGGAAATAAATATTTTCAAGTAGTTTTTGACGCGCCGTTGTTAATGTTTGAATAACATGTGTAGTTTGAAGGTGAACTTTATTAATTGACAAACTTTTAAAAGCTGTTAGTAAAAAGTAGTATCGTGACAACTTAAGAACGTAATTGCCGTCTCTTGCTCTTGCTGGCACACTCCAAATTATTGCAAAATAATATATTAATGTCAAATGAATTCTTCACCGGCATCAGAAAATAAACCGCCGACATTTTAAACACGTTAATATTTTCAAGTACTTGATTTTTGAAAGAGGAACGTTTCGTAAGAATTTTATCGCTTGTTTCGCGAAATTTCGGTAGTAAAATATAGTCACGCGAAAACAAAAATTGCGGAACATACATGGAAATTATATTCTTTTCGTTGCACTAATCCGTACTAAGGAGAATTAAAAAAAAACCTATTTAGAGGCAAAAAATTCCACCCATGCTGGGACTTGAACCCGCGACCTCTGGCTAACCGTGCCACTGCCGTGTGCCTCTGACACGGTTAGCCAGTGGTCACGGGTTCAAGTCCCGGCACGGGTGGAATTTTTAGCCTCTAAATACGTTTTTATACATGAAAATGATTCGAACAGCTGATAAGAGTAGGTATTTGTTAAAAAAAAACATTAGTCCATGTGTGCATTTTCTACATGAGGTTACAAACTCAAATATAGTTTTTAAAACATAAATATTTCTCTTTCTTACATAAAGGTTTCTCGTAAATGAACTACCTGTTAATCTACTGTTAACTGCTGTCAGATATTTTTCTGTATGCACTTTAGTTAACTGACGGCGGCTAACAGTCGATAATTGGTTGTTAGTGGACGAGAAACCGGGGGGATTTTTTTATAACATTGGGTAGAATCAATACGTACCCATGATATCTACACACGTATTATTGAAAAGAATCACTGTGAAAACTAACCGCAAAGTTTCAAAGAAGAAAAGTTATCCTCCGCGTCTATTCAGATATGAAAATCCTCGGAAGTTAAAATGATAGGACAGAAAGGCTCTCTACAAGTTAAATTGGGCCTCAGGGCCTCGACTCCGCTAACTGCATATTTGTTCAATAGAGTGTTTTTATTGGATTAATTGAAAACAAAACTTTTGTGGCATTTATTGCACACAATACACACAACAGTTTTTGAACACAGGATGACAAGAAAGAAATACATACAAAGTTTACTTAAATACCCAGATGCGATACTGTCCCCCAGTTTCTCATACACTAACACGCTGTTAATCTACTGTTAACAGCTGTCAATTGACCAACGTGCAAACAAAAAAAAAACACTGACAGCTGTTAACAGTAGATTAACAGCTTGTTAGTATACGAGAAACCGGGGGTGTGTTTCGCGGCAATAGATGGGCGCCAGAAACAGCATGTGTCGGGGCGTTGATATCAACAAAGACAGCAATATAACATAACATAAGCAGCCTATATACGTCCCACTGCAGGGCACAGGCCTTCTCTCGGGGAGAGAGTATGGCCCTAATCACCACGCGTGCCCACCGCGGATTGGCGATTTCAAGCGCTGAGGTATGTTACTCAGGTTTCCTCACGATGTTTTCCTTCACCGTTAGCGAGCGGTATTGCTTCACAAATGTACATAACTTAGGAAACAAAGTCATAGGTACATGCCCGCACTGGAAATCGAACCTAGGGCTCTCGCTTCCAAGCCCAATGTTCTAACCACTAGGCTACCACCGCTGTGGTAGCTTAGAAAGCAAAGACAGCAACATCAATAACGAAATGATATTATGTTATTTTATTATTTATCTAGGCATAGGCAATAGCGGTGTTCTGTAATTGTTAGTTATAAACTAATCAAAGGCATTTCATTTGAACTATCATAGACATAAGCATATAAGCATAAGCAGCCTATATACGTCCCACATTTGAATATTTCAAGCGTCTACCTGTTGCCGTTATTAATAGCCCCCCTTTAATGTATATTTGATTCTGTTTTATAGTATTTGTTGTTATAGTGGCAACAAAAATATAGTATCTGTGAAAATTTCAGCTGTGTAACTATCACGGTTCATGAGATACAGCCTCGTGACTGACGGACGGACGGACGGACGGACAGCGGAGTCTTAGTAATAGGGTCCCTAACCTTTTGGGTACGGAACCCTAAAAAGTATCTCATTGGAGAGGCCGTGTTAAAAGATTAATAATCGTGATAAAGACTTTTTCTTCACAACTAATAATTATTGTACATTCAGCAAAATTGAGGCCTAGGACGTCAACAAATATCAAATATCATATTCACAAGTACTGTCGAGCAATATTTGAGCAACTTTTATTACCTTATCTTAAAACGTGGCCTGTGTTGAAGTTTGCAGCCCGAGACACAATAATAATTTCCACACAATAAATGTTGTATCTGTGTGATTTCCTTTTAAGGGTTCCGTACCCTAAGGGGTAAGGGACCCTATTACTAAGACTCCGCTTCCGTCCGTCCGTCCGTCCGTCAGTCACCAGGCTGTATCTCATGAACCGTGATAGTTACAAAGTTGAAATTTTCACAGGTAATGTATTTCTGTTGCCGCTATAACAACAAATACTAAAAACAGAATGAAATAAAAATTAAAGGAATGTTACAACAAACGTTGTCTAAAGACAGCGCTCGCCATTTAGCGGCCGTCTATGTAACCTTTCCAGCGACGATGTCATGTCGTTAAATATCAATATTAAACGCTTCTTGTTGGTTTCTATAGATGGCGCTCTTCTCAATGTACCTAATCTATCTTGTGTCGATCTTTATCTAATGTTGTATAGATAGTGTTATAGAACCCTTCGTGCGGGAGTCCAACTCGCACTTGGTCGATTTTTTATGTACAATAAAGTGTTATCTGTCTATCTACAGGTGATGCTTCCAGAACATACATGTTTTCCACTTACTGTTGATAACAACATTTGATATTACTAGTTCAGGAATTAAAATATTCTACTCTCCACTCATTTCGTTTCTTGTAGGTTTATAAAAAAAACTAGCTTACTAAAACTAGTTGTTTTGCTATATTAATTAGCCTATGACCTATTCTCAGACCTACCAAATATACACAAAAAAAAATCGATTTTGATTTAGATTTAGGTTAAAAAAAATCAGCAATGTAATGTAATTTAATATAATCTGATTAATTTTATTCTAAATGCTAATTTATACTAAAGTATTAATTTATTTTAATCAAAATGTGTAAATAATTAATTAATTTCATGAACTAATTTAAATTTTTACCGAACACACAATTTTGAAAGATGTATACTCCTGTAAAGGTGTTTCACACGGAATTATACATTAGAATGTAGTCTTTAAATGAAATGTGAAAATACTGTTGGAGTAGCTAATAAATAATAAATAAATAAATTTAGCCGTTTCGGAGGATTTCGATAACAAACACTGTGACACGAGATTTTTATATATTAGATTATGCCATCATAAGCAGCCTATATACGTCCCACTGTAGGGCACAGGCCTTCTCTCAGGGAGAGAGTATGGGCTTAATTCACCACGCGTGGGATTGGCGATTTCAAGCGCTGAGGTATGTAAATAGCTCACACACTCAGGTTGCCTCATGATGTTTTCCTTCACGGTTGGCGAGTGATGTTGCTACTGCAACTTCACAAATGTACATAACTTAGAAACCAAAGTCACAGGTACACGCTCGCACTGGGAATCAAACCTGGGTCTCTCGCCCGCCTATACATATAGCAATCTTTATTGCATTACATGAACTAGTAATGTATTAGAATAGGACGGTGGTAGCCTAGTGAGTAGAACATTGGACTCGGAAGCGAGAGACCCAGGTTTGATTGTGTGTGTATGTGTGTATATATATACTACATATATGGCATATATTTATATATCTGCGTATGTGTATTGTATGTATTCTCATTATAAACATTATATTTATTCATATCATATAAGTACCTAGTAGTATGTTTTATGTTGATTGATAGAAAAAATCTTTATGGCACTAAAAAACCTATTTTGTACAAATGCGAGCTTAATACTAGGTAGTATTTTCTTCCAGCTAACCTACGTTGATGTTTATATTGTAATATTGTATATTTGCTCAGTGGCGTGCTATAGGAGAGGCCTATGTCCAGCAGTGGACAAGCATAGGCTGATGATGATGATGATGATATTGTAAATAGTTTATTCTAAGTTTAGTTATTAGTTTTTTTTTGTATAGTGGCTGAAAATCAGCGTTGACTTGGTTGCATAATACTGAGCCTCGACCCTTTGTCTTAACATGTCAATAAATGCTTTCTATTTCTACTTCATAATTCTATATCCAGCAGTGGAGGAGCACAGGCTGATTGATTGATTGATACCTAATTACACAGGGTATAGCAAAATACTTATATAAACCCGAAGGTCAGGGTACTTTAAACACGAACCACTATTCTTCTGGAAAAAGTTCGAAGTTATAAAAAAAATGTTTTACTTTTATTAAGTTCCAACCCATCGGCCATTTAGAAACAGCTGACATTTTCCGCTATCTCAAAGTTTTCCCTATAATTATATATGTTGTTATAAAAAGTAATACTCTATAATGTACAATGTGTAACAAAATACCCATACAAGCATACAATCGAAATTAGGAATTTTCACTCGTCAGTTCGTATTTTTCGATTGTATGCTTATGTGGGGATTTTGTTACACCATGTAAGTATACTATAGACTATAGAGTATTGCTTTTTAATTGATGTCAAATTACTATTAGTGTGTTGCGTGCGTAAGTATTAGTTAGACCGTAATGAGAACATTTTATTTCGATGTATTTTTTTCAATATTCCGGACAAAAACTTTCTCAAAGTTTCATAAGAATTCTCGGAGTGATTCTTCATTCTACATACACCCTTGGACATTGAACCGCTCTTACCAGGAAGCCATAGAGTCACATTTAGATTGTCAAATACCCTACCCACTGAAAGCCTGAAATATTCAATCCACATTATCGTCGTATCAAACAACTTTCACGCGAAATATGTGTCCCAAAACAGCGATAGAGGTCTCATACCGCAAAGTGCATACTTGATCCAGAATGTGAGTATGTTGTTTGATCACCAGAAAAGAGTATAATATTTCCTCTACTTTGTTCGTATTTTTTCCCTATAGATGATCATAATGGTCAAGCCTATAGTGACCCGTTCAGTTTCCGTCAGCCATTCATTTCTATGACAGTAGCAGTAATGACGACTAGAACGTCACATCGTGAGGAAACCTGACGTCAAACACCTCATGTTTACGTAACTTAGCGCTTGAAATCATTAATCCGTGTGGGGATTCAACCCGTTTTCTCTCTCTGAGTGAGCCTGTGCCTAAACGATTGAAATCTGTTTGGTTTGAAAGCCGTGGCTATGTAATTAATCATAAAAAATAAGCTCTATTCAGGCATAACTTTTAAGAACAGACGTAGATAAAAAAAACCGGAGAAGTGCAAGTCGGACTCGCGCACGAAGGGTTTCGTACCATTATCTTTAAAACATTAGACACAAAGATCGAGAAAAAACGGTAAAAAATCACGTTTGTTGTATGGCTCCCAAACCACCCAAAATTGCCTAGTTGCTAAAAAAACCACTCGTTGCCTAATCGTACAAAGTCACGGCCTTATTAATTTTATTTATTTATCCATTTACATCTATCGTAGGCTGCGCCTAATACGACAGAGTAGTACCAGAGTAGTACAGAGTAGTACTACATATATTTATAAACTCACGCTTGTACCCCGGATGGAGTCAGAGACCATAGCTAATTTTAATGCTACTTAGGGTCACAAAGGATACCTACCTACTGTGACCTTTGTGAATTCGGTATAAAAAAACTTATAAGCTTATAAAAACACGATTCTTCTAAATCACTCCTAGCTAAGAGGCAGTTCATTTAATCTGTGGTTACGGCTTTTCCCTGTAAAATTTTCCTCACAGACTATTTTAATCGGCGTTTTAAGGAATCGTGTTTTAGGGTTCCGTACCCAAACGGGACCCTATTACTAAGACGCCGCTGTCCGTCTGACTGTCAGACGTACCCAAAGGGTGCCAAACGGGACCCTATTACTAAGACTTCACTATCCGTCTGTCTGTCTGTCTGTCTGTCTGTCACCAGGCTGTATCTCATGAACCGTGATAGCTAGACGGTTGAAATTTTCCCACATGATGTATTTCTGTTGCCGCTATAACAAAAAATACTAAAAACAGAATAAAATAAATATTTAAGGGAGGCTCCCATGCAACAAACGTGATTTTTTTCCCGTTTTGCTCGATATTCATAATGGCAACAGGTAGACGCTTGAAATGTTCACAGAATATTTAGTTCCTTTTCTCTTTAATTTTTTTATGTACCTATATATATACGTCCCACTACAGGGCACAGGCCTTCTCTCAGAGAGAGAGAGAGAGAGAGAGGGTACGGGCTTAATCACCACGCGTCCCCACCGCGGATTGCTACTATAACACCCACATGACCTCCCAAATGAGAATCCGGCATTCTACCGCTCCGCTACCACGGCTTCGAAATAACTAGAAAGCGTTATAAAACTAGTGGATGAAACTTATATCTACTTACGTTTTTACTTTATTAAATGTGACTTATACAGCATCTAACTAAAATTCTTCATACAAAAGTCGATTTAAATGGCGACTTAAGTGAAATTTAAGAAGTGATACAAGTCGGCCATTGAACAGTAAAAATAAAAACCAACTTCAGAACACTACAGCGCTAAAAATTTTGAAATAATTTAATAGAATACCTTTCAATTAGAAGTATGTATACAAGTAGGTATTGTAGAAGTTTAATTTGTAGTCCGTGCCCAGTTTCATGACCAGGACATAGGTATATGTTGGACACCGACTACAAATTCACCAGAACATCACCAAATTACCTTGGGACTACTTTTACGGTATTTTATGAAACATACGGATGACATAAAGGATGGGTCCCATTAGGCCTTCTTTACTGCTGTCGATTGAGGAGTTCCGTTCTCCATCTCTGAAAGTCTTCATCAGATCTTCACCAAATTAAAATGGGACCAATGGGACGTTATACCTATTCGAAAAAAAAAGAATTGTGGAAATCGGTTAAGATTTGACGGAGTTAAGAGCGAACACTGCCAGAAAAAAACATCCTCCTCCTTTTTTGAAGTAGGTTAAAAATACAAATTCTCTAAAATAGCAATTCTGTCCACTACCTTCCAATAATTGAATTCGTTTCGCGTTATCTCTTAGTGAGATCCATCATTATTTATTCCAGTCGCCACTCGAGTCTGCATTAGCAAATTTTCGGTTTCAAATAAAAATACTTAACTGACTTCGAATAGGTACTTAAATAAACAGCCAAGTGCAAAGCGAACTCGCGTACTAAAGAGTATAAGCACTTTCACCAATAATATGTAGGTAATAATTTTTTTGTGAAGTTGTAGTAGCAATACCACTTCCTAACTGTGAAGAAAAACGTCGTGAGGAAACCTGAGTATTTGAGGTGTTCACATACCTCAGCGCTTAAAATTGCAGATCCGCGGTGGGTACGCGTGGTAATTACGCCGATACTCTCTCTCTCTCTCTCTCTCTGAGAGAAGTCCTGTGCCCAGCAGTGGGACGTTTTGTATAGGCTACGACTTAAAAATGGTTCCAATAACATCCACACAATACAATCACTTGTTATCACTTAATTTTAAATTCTAGTCGAAGGCAGAATAAAAAAAAATCGGCCAAGTGCAAGTCAGACTCGCGCACGAAGGGTTCTGTACCATTATGACATACAACATTAGACAAAGATCAAATTTGAGAACAGCGCCATCTATAGAAACCAACAAGAAGCGTTTAACATTGACAATTAATCCGCGTGGTCGGGATGAGTTTGCGATGGACACGCAAGAGTATACACTTATTTTTTAAATTAACAAAATCTGTTAATAGTAGCAGTCCTTGGTCTCTGCCTACCCCTGTAGGATACAGGCGTGAGTTTATTGGGATACAACAATCGTTGAAGCAATTATCTCTGCATCTCCAAGTCAGATACGCACGTTATTTGCTATCATCATTTCGACATGCTCACCACCAAACCCATCTGACCTGTGGCACAAATACAAGGATAATGTGTCAGAAGTCATGACATATGGTGCCGAAACGTGGACACTCACGGTGGGGCTGGTCCACAAATTTAAAGTCGCTCAGCGTGCTATGGAAAGGGCTATGCTCGGGGTTTCTCTTAAAGATCGAATTCGAAACGAGGTGATCCGACAGAGAACCAAAGTCACCGACATAGCTCACCGAATTAGCATGCTGAAGTGGCAGTGGGCCGGCCATATCATCCGAAGAACTGATAACCGATGGGGTAGACGAGTTCTTGAGTGGAGACCGCGGATCGGTAAGCGTAGTGTAGGACGTCCTCAGACTCGGTGGAGCGATGATCTTCGCAGGGCGGCTGGCAAAAGCTGGATGAGAATAGCCGAGGACCGTGCTCAGTGGCGTGCAATAGGAGAGGCCTATGTCCAGCAGTGGACAAGCATAGGCTGATGATGATGATAATGTGTCAGAAGACATTTTACGTCAAATTCGTGCCTGTTCAAGAAATGCCGATCTTGAGATGAATGAGGTAATACATAATAGGGCTTTGGTCTTGATCAAAGACATGTGTTACCTCATGTGCGGTAGTTTATTAGTCAGGTTAGGAATGCCACCGATTTTCGCCAAACACTGCCAGTCAATTACCAGGAGACGGGCAGCAGCGTCTTCCTGAGATTCCAATCGCATACTACGATCGCCAACCCGCCTGCCAAGCGTGGCGATTATGGCAAAACCCCTCATGGTTATGAAAACCACGAAGGAGGCCTATGCCCTGCAGTTGGCGAGTAATTCCAAGATCAACTGCAGCCGACGAAATTATCGTAATAAAAATAAAATCCAAAATCTGCTCATTTATTGTCTCTAAAGCGGTAAAGCGTGACTAAGTTCGCTGGATCAGCTAGTTAGTAATACACCCTAGGTAATAAAGAGGCATATAATAGATAAATTTAAATATTTTGTGGATCCGCGCACATGCGTACAGGTCCAGTGCCTGAAAATTCGGCAGTCAGCTTATTCTCAAGTCACATTCAGGATGCTTAGTTAGTATTTTGTAAAAAAAATAATAGCTCGATATCAAGTACGGATATTATAAACTTAAAAAAAACTGACATGAAAAAATAACCAACATTATTGAGCATTAAGTAATAAGCAGGCGGGGCCGACCTAAGGAGTTACATTGGTGAATTTGGGTCCCGCGTGCTTAGTAGTTAATGTTCAGCAGTCGGTTTGTTAGTTATTACCCGACTGCGGCGAAGTCCAAAAGGAGGGTATTTGGCCCGTTTTTTTATTTCAGTAGGTAGTTTATTTTGTCTTTTTAGTGATTTTTAATTTTTTTCTTAGATTTGCGCTGATTTTGCATAGCCTGTGATACTCGCAAAAACACGACGAATCGATGGAATTCTATTTGTCAAAATCTGACCATTGTTTAATGAGTTATGAGAAAACATAATATAGGACATACTTACATACATACATACGAGCCAAACACATTACCCTCCTTTTGGGCCCCGCCCGAAACTTAAACGTTTCTCAAACTTAAAATGCAAGTGAGCCATAACTACTTGCAATTAGTGGCGGTAGTTAGCTCCGGGTAGCCCCTTAACTACAAAACACCCAAAACTGCTTTGTGTTTTAAAACTCAATGAAAAGACCTGTAAAGTACGTTAATTGTTGGCACGAGGCTGGCCCGAGTACTTGCCATACAAAAGGTGTAAAGTTAAAAGAAAGGTCGCTTTAATGACGTTTAATTTTCAACCTACCCCAACTTACACTTAAGATTTCTGCTCTAAGTGCGACTTGGTCACTGCGTAAATAAGTAAAAAGATAAATAATTAATATGACAGGGTTGTCAGTCATACGATATATCCATGAAAAGTTCAGCTCCTATATTACGCGCACCAAATCTTGAACAATTCCAATCGTCTAACTGTCAAATTCCATACTAACTTTATTCAAGAGAGTCCTTCTGCTGTAACATCATTAATGAAGAGATTAAAAGAGCAGTACCTTTCTAACCTGTCATAAATATTAGGTTTATGTACGTATAAGTATATATATGTATATTTAAGTATATTATCTTATTTCAATTGCAAAGTCACCCGTAACGACTTTTCTGAGTAGAGTGCATGCGTGTAAAGGTTGATTTGCTATCGACTGTAGAGTATTGATATTATAGATGATATGCATTGTCATTCGCAAACCTACATAACTTATTATTTGCTCATGTTATGAGCTAATGCAAAGTGAACAATGGTGCTAACAGATATCATCATTATCATCATCATTCAGCCACAAGAAGTCCACTGCTGGACATAGGCCTCCTCCATGGATTTCCAAAAAGACCGGTTGGAAACGTCCTGCATCCAGCGCCTTCCTGCCACTTGGATCAGGTCATCTGTCCATCTTGTGGCTGGTCGTCCTACGCTGCGCTTGCCGATATGTGGTCTCCATTCGAGAACTTTTCGGCCCCATAGGCCATCAGTTCTGCGTGCTATGTGCCCCGCTCACTGCCACTTAAACTTACTAATCCGCTGGGCTATGTCGACGACTTTCGTTCGTCTTCGGATGGATATAAAAAATTGTTAAAAAATCATTTTTTTTTAATTCATTATAAGATGAAAATGTTTACAAAAATGAGCGTCAAAGCTGTTAAGCGATTCTGCGCCGAGCAACGCCGCGGTGCGTCACCTACACCTATGCCTACACCGTCACCAGCGCGGTTTGATCTGCTTCCCCGCGCGAGGTGGCAGTGTACAGCGGCCGCGCTGCCTCGTTGGTCTAGCCGTTAAGGTACTTAGCTACCAGAACAGAGGTCGTGGGTTCGATTGCCACTGAGGGCCTCCGTACATTTGTACAAATGGCCTCAGTCTGGGTGTATTTCCATGCTTGTAACGTCCTTGCCTGGTGACCATAGCACAGGGTATCCTAGTTTGGGACCAGGTCGAGTGGTTGTATTATGTGGAAGTTATTGTTGTTATTATCTGCTTCGCAGTCGACAGACATTAAAAATGTCTGTTACAATTTATATTATCAACTTTCTGCAGTTATATTAGCAATTTGGTTTTAATATAGGTACTCGAATTAAAAGACGCCGTGTCCATAGATGACTTTGGGTCCATCCCTGTCTTAGGGTGGAGATCAATCGATCGTCCTTTATGCATAAAAACACGCGCGGTACTGCGGAGCCAGTGTGTTGTACGCTTCCACGCAGTTTGGCAGAATCTGCGCGTGGGACGCGCTTCCTTGCGCTAACGCGTCGGCAGTGTGTTGTCCTAGGCGTGTTTTTAATTTTAAGCTGCGTATCGACTTCGCGCGGCAAACCATCGAACATTGGCTCGCGCGGCTGCCTCGCACTATGCATACTGTGCCGCCGCGCGCAGCAACTCGAACATTGGCGCGCACGAACGTGCCGTGCGACGAACCAGTTCATGTCGGTTTTTGACGGCGCGGCAAAGGAGTGCCAGTGCGTTTTGCGCGCGCAGTTGGGACGGATCTCTGCAATATGAACGTTAGTGTTTTTTTTATTATTCTTACAACAACAATGTATGTTCGTTAACACAGTCTTAATTAATTAAATTTTAATAAAATGTAGATTAATTTGCATTTTTTTTTAATTGGTTTTTTTTTTATTCGATAATGTCCGAAATGGTGTTTATAGGTCAGGATCACTGCTTTCTTCTTATTCTATGATGCTAGGTATGATCGCGGGCCGTTTAAACCCAGGAAATTGTAAGCATGTACTACAGCTTAAACACTAACGCAGTGTTAATTAACAACTTTCCCGTCCCCACACAATTAAGTTTTACAAATGCCCCACACACATCTTTTATGTCAAAATCAGTTACACCGTACACGTGATTACTGAATTTATTTCAATACGTTCCTCGTATAGAACAGGAAAGGTTTAAGTATACATATCTTCCAAAAAAAAAATTTTGTTTTTTTTTCATTAACTTTCGATCTTAAACCGAAAGTCAGACTCACATGTGGCACTTTTTTTTTATTTCACTACAGAGTTTAAACTATAATGAAACCAAGTTTGCATGTATTATCGTTATGACGAAGAGCAGTTCTTTGTTTTCTGGATAAAACAATACTTAAACAGCAAACTTCGGAGTTGTGCTAAGTCAAAGACCAAACAGCGAAACTTCCTTTAAGAACTCTTCTTTGAATTCGAGTTCACGATAATGAATTTTAAACAATTATGCTGCGTTTGCACGATTATGCTGGTTGCCGCTGCAGTGAGCAGGAAAGTGATTAGATAAGTTTCTCCTTGAAAAACTTACCTCATCTTATCTTGTTTCTCAGAGTAGTTGTAATCTCTAAGAATATTAGCCGATATAGCCTAGTATTTGCTGGCAAGCGGTGGTAGCGGAGTGATTAAGACGCCGGCTTCTCATTCGGTAGGTCGTGGGTGCCAATGACTTTGTTTTTCTAAGTTGGGCACATTTGTGAAGTTATAGTAGCAGTACCACTCGCCAACTGTGAAGGAAAACATCGTGAGGAAACCAGACTATCTAAGGTGTTCACATACCTGAGCGCTTGAAACTCCCAATCCACGGTAGGTACGGGTGGTATATGCCGGGTTTCGACCCCACGACCTCCTAAATGAGAAGCCGGCGTTCTACCACTCTGCTACCGCTTCTATAAATATTTATAGATATACTTGGATTATAATATTCATGGAGTTGGTAAAGATACAAGTCGTTGTAATTACAACTTCATGTAATTTTAATAAGAGCGAAAGCTCTCTAGAAACTACTGCAAACCATTAACTATGTAAGACTATCGCGATTGATTAGAAATACTATAGAAAAAAACTATTTTTAGTTTGAAGCAGGATTCAAACTTGTTCCTCTAGTTCGCAGTGCCTGATGGATTAACTTACATGAAGTTCTTGTTGTCAATCAATGGGACATTTCAGTATTTGAAAGTCCGATGTTTCTCGGATTGACTTAGGTCATTAAGGGGCTCCATAGAGTAACACGCGTTCCACCAAGGGAAAAAACCATATATTTTTTCACAGATCGTATTTGCAAAAAGCATCAGTAAAGTCTCTCGATCATATTAATAGAGATTTTCAGGACCCATGGCCATGAACATAAGGCAAAAACTCAGGAAAAACGGGAATTTTTGGCATAAATGCTAACTCGTCCCAGGCCCGTGGTCCTAGGTTCTCGGTCGTAGTCTTAAAAACCCTATAACATGAATGAGAGATTGTACTGACACTTTTTGCAAATACGATCTGTAAAAAACCGGCCAAGTGCGAATTAGACTCGCGCACGAAGGGTTCCGCGCCATTATCTATACAACATTAGACACAAAAATCATGAAAAAACGGCAAAAAATCACATTTGTTGTATGGGAGCCCCTCTTAAATATTTATTTTATTTTTATTTAAGTATTGTGGCGAAGGTAGAATGGAAAGTTAAAGAAAATCTGATTACGCTGACGTGTATTTTGAAAACGGAAAATTTCTACAAGGGAAAGTCCTGTGTGACTTTTAAATTTACAAAAATACTTTGAGTTCAACGGAATATTGGTCAATTTGTTAAGATAAGTTTGCAGACCTTTTAGCTCAGTAACAGCATAGTTTTGCCAATTAGGTGCTTACTGTTGAACTTGTTACCGATAGAGTTATTATAAGTTTTAGGGGGACATTCTGTTAAACGTGGCTCGGAAGGACCAATTCAAAGTTTGAGATCGCCATTTGAAATACAGAGCCCTGTTTCATAAAGTTACAATTGGTTATAAACATACAATTGCCAGTAATTTTCAGCCAACCATGCATTTCGTTTACAAATTTGTGTCCAGGTTTCCTCACAATATTTTCTTTTACTGTTAGCTAGTGGCATTGTTGTTGAATTTATTTTATTTTATTTATTTATTTATTAGATACACAAAACAGTATTAAGGACATAAATTATAAATATTTCATAAAAAATGCTCAAATCAAACCATAACACCAAGACATAACTTATGTATGTACTTTGGCCATCTGACATCTGTTAACAGTTTATTATCAGATTTACTGTGTACGAAAAACAGGGTAATGTACGTAAATTACAAATCAAAGTCTCTACTTGCCGGGGTTCGAACCCACGTCCTCTTAAATATGAGGCGAACTACCACCGCTTCGAGGTACGGAACCTTAACAAATGTCTTCTATTAGAAACTAATTGTGTTTACCCGAATGAGGGTAGGGCGAAAACGAGGTGCGAAACAATGAATATTATAGCAACGGGCCTATTCTGCTAACGAATCTTCTGTCACTGGTAACCGCTGATTTATATCCACAATTTGCTTTATCTACGTTATTTTGTGTTCGTCTGAAATCTTAATCACCGAAAAGTGGCAGGGATTCGAACTCTTGTTCCGTGCAAATACCGTCGCTATCTGGAAACAACCTATCTCTGAAATACGCATCTTCTGAGATATGTTTGAAAAAAATATGTTTTGCTCCGTGTGGCGCCGGATTAAGAATAGCGTTACTCCATTTCCTTCCGTGGATGTCGGAGAAGGCGACTAAGGAAATAAATTACCAGGAGACGGGCAGCAGCGTCTTCCTGAGATTCAAACTGCATACTGCGATCGCCAACCCGCCTGCCAAGCATGGCAATTATGGCAGAACCCCTCATGGTTATGAAAAACACGAGGGAGGCCTGTGCCCTGCAGTGGGCGTCGAGTGGCTGATGATGATGTTATGCGTTAACTGTAAAGGGAAACATAGGGGAAAACATGAGTGCTGGAAATCGCAAATCCGCTGTGGGCACACGTGGTGATTGAGCCCATACTCTCTCTTTGAGAGAAGGCCTGTGCCCTACAGTGGGACGTATATGGGCTGCATTGCGCTATCATATTGTGTGCAATTCCTGGGACACCGAAATTTGAAAAACAAATAGTTTTATGTTCAGTACCTACTCAATGAATCTCTGGGCTGTTTAGATAAAGTAAAAATATTCTTGTACCGGATATCTACATCGTTTAAGGCTGTACCTAGAAGAGATTTAAGTTAAAGCCGCGTTTTCACGATCTTAGTCTTAGCCTGCCCACGCTGCCTCGTCCGGTCCGCGGTCGCCAGGTCAAAACATTGTCGCCCCAACGGCCATCCGAGCTATGTGCCCCGCCCACTGCCACTGAGCAATTCTTCGAGCTATATCAGTAACTCATGTTCTTCTGCGGATCTCCTCATTCCTGATTCGATCACGCAGTGAAACTCCTAACATAGCTCTCTCCATTGCTCGTTGGGCGACCTTGAGCCTTCTTATGAGGCCCCAAATTTACATAATTATAAATAAATCTATTAAACCTAATTTAATTATAAATAAATCTAAAAGACTAATAATTACTCACTTACTCGTGTCGGTGGTACTTAATAAAATAAAAAATTCAATGAGACTCGCGCCGGTCGCAAGACTAAAAAAAAACGTTTATGCGATTCAAGTCAAGTTAAAAATATGTCCCGAACTGGGCTATTATGTGTGTTTAATAATAAATTCAAGTATTTTGAGCAAGTTTATTATATAAACATTTACACACCCATATGAGTAGAGCATAGTTGGTCTATTATCCTATTGTAAAACTACCGAAATCCTATGTTCAAGTGAATAAAATTGATTGATTGATTGATCATTTACGCGCACTCAAAAAGTAAACAATTTATCCTAATATTAACTGCATTATAATCCGAGCCCTTACAATGTTTCCAAAAAGTTTAATCCTTTGCACAAGACCCTTTTTGGGGTTCATCATCTTCATCAGCCCTTTGACGCCCACTGCAGGACATAGGCCTCCCTCATGGTTTTCATAACCATGAAGGGTTTTGCCATAATCGCCACGCTTGGCAGGCGGGTTGGCGATCGCAGTATGCAGCTGGAATCTCAGGAAGACGCTGCTGCCCGTCTCCTGGTAATTTATTTCCTTAGTCGCCTTCTACGACATCCACGGGAGGAAATGGAGTGAAGTTATTCTTAATCCGGCGCCACACAGATCTTAATCCGGCGCCACACGGATTTGGGGTTATTTGGTTGCAACTTTTTGGGGTTATTTGGTTGCAAAACTATAAAATGGCGAGCAGTAAACATAATATTTGTTCCTACAAACCCCGAACGTTGCTAGTTAAAACTACCTACCATTTTTAATAATTAAACCGACTCAAGGGTAGGTACAAGGTAAATTGGCCCTAAAGCAAACTGGAACTAAGTATCCAAGCTAGCAAAATTTGTTTGGAACACTAGTTGAAACACGATTTGTTTATCGGTACGGTCGGTAGAGAGGTACTATTCCACGAATCGAGCTCCCAAAGAAAATCGTCCGTGTGCGCCCATTGGTTAATGCGCGTGATCTTAAATAGCCACTGCATTAAGCAAACATACCGTCCAAAGCGGACCGTTTTCGCTTATTGTTTCGCTTATTTGTAGCCGCGCGCATTGACCAAAGAGATGCGATTATTTGAGTTCGACTCGTGGAACGGAGTATAGGTGCTTATAATGAGCTGTGAATTGACCCGCACTCTTTATCATTGTAATTTTATTTCTTCTAATGAATGTGTGTTCGTCTACGCGTCTACCTCGTTGGTGTAGCGGATAATATGCTTGACTACCAAACCGGAGGTCGTGGGTTCAATTCCCATTGGAGAGCGCCGTATTTGATTGATACAAAAGGCTTCATTAACCAGGCAGGCGCCGGATTAAGAAAAGCGCCACTCAATTTCCTTCCGTGGATGTCGTAGAAGGCGACTAAGGAAATCAATTACCAGGAGACGGGCAGCAGCATCTTCCTGAGATTCCAACCGCATACTGCGATCGCCAGCCCGCCTGCCAAGCGTGGCGATTATGGCAAAACCCCTCAAGCTTATGGAAACCACGAAGGAGGCCTATGTCCTGCAGTGGGCGTCAAATGGCTGATGATGATGATGATGAACCAGGCAGGCACAAACAAGGAAATACACCCAATATCCTTGTATGTGTCTGCCTGGTTACCATAGCACAATGTATACTAGTTTGGGACCAGGAAAGGTAATTGTGTTGTGTGGAAGTATGTATGAAATAGCTGCTATTCTTTCCACTATAGATGATGATTGATTGACAATGTAGAGTAACTCCCATAAATTCTTCTGAACCTTTCCGCAATAATCTGTTTAGTAGTCACTTTTACAGTGTGAAAGCAAGTTAAACACACTGAAAACGATGACACACGACACCCGCGCCAAAGTAAAGTTCGGTAAAAGCTGCGAAAGAAACTGAAATTTTGTAAAGAAGGCTATCGGGCTACAGGGTGAATGCCCTCCAGTCGGCACCCTCCTAAGATTAGGTAAGATTTATTTGTAGCTATGATATCTCACAAATATCGAGACTTTTGGTTAGGCGGGAAGACGCACCAGACACACCACCAGCCCGGTGGGCAGACTACATTGTAAAAGCAGCCGGTAAACATTGGACGAAACTAACGAAGTAGGTACCAGTAAGTGAATTAGGGTGAAAGAGAAAAGGCCTATGGCCAACAGTGGAGACTAAGAGCAGACTAGATATATGTATATCGCACAAGCAACTAAATAAGGTTTTGTGCCTGTCTTGATCGCTGCAGCTCGCTGAATATAAAATAAAAACTGGAAAGGAGAGAACCTCCCGTTAACTCGATATCCGCATCCAGTCGCATTGTTAGCGGAAGACACGGGCTACTATCTGGAGCAAAGCACAGTCGATAGCTAATAAATCAACGTTAACATAACCTTTTGTCACCCGTAAAGTAATTCACGCTGTAATCAAAAGATATATAGGTATGTCACTCACAATAATATTGCAATAATGAGAAATCTGGAGAGCGAGCCTGAATTCCGTCACGATTCTTTGATAACTTCTAAACAAAAATGACCTTATCGTTGTTATGATTGACACTAATTTAGATTTTAATTATAATCGTAATGACATACTCTGGTATCTGTCTATGTAGTAGTAGTAATTCTACCTATGTAATTTACATTCAAAATTACAAATTCATTATAATAAAATTGTAATTTTATTGTAACTGTAATTTGTTTTACGTTTTACGTGAAAACAAAATAACAATCCACACAAATCATGTTGAACGTGGTGTCAAACAAGCCAATGCTGGAAGGGATATCCGGCAGGTTACCACACACCTACACTTTCGACAAGAAATATAAGGTATAACTACAGGAGGAGCTAGCCGACTTCTCGGGTGTACACGAAGTCAGAGTCTATACGAATGGCTCCAAAACCGAAACTGGAAGCTTTCTCCAATGATTGAAACAAAAAACGTCCACTACAATTAGCACCCTGAATACCATATTTCAGACAGAGTAAGTACATTGGCACAACAAGCGCAGCCGCTTTACTAAACATGAGAAACGTAAAAGAATATGCAACACGCATAATCTCGGACAGCGCTACAGTAGCACTCCAAAATAACCTCGCAAACAACAGTTTTATACTAGAGTGCTACTAAGAGCTGGAAAAACTGACCACAAACAACCGAGTCACCCTACAATGGATAAAGGGTCACTGCAGCTCCCTAGGCAACGCTGCTGCCTATGAGCTCGCCAGAAGAGGCTCGGAAACTACAGCATAGGGACCTGAACCTCTACTCTCACTACCATACGATCAGTTTCGCAAATGGTTAAGGCTGCAAACAGAAACACAGCATGCCGAACTATGGAAAATGGAAACGAAATGCAGTACAATTGGCGGCCTTATTGCTTATAGCAACAAGGTCGAAGCGCCACGCTGCGTCTGAGGCGATGCAATCTGCGCATAACTGTGGCACATACGATGGGCCACTGCCCACTAAATAAACACTTCCACACCATGGGACTGGAAGGTGAAACACCCGCCCACGTGACTATTTACTGTGAGAGCGTGGAAGTATAATGGACATCCACCATCGGAAAGCTGGGATCCCAGCCAGTGGGAGCCTGGGAGGCCAGCAGTAACATTGGTGCAATAAGATAAGATAAGATATTTGATAAGATATTTGTTTAGATAAGATATTTGTTTATTTTCTGTCCACAAATTACATTCACACCCGAAAACAACATTGAATAGGTAAATGATACAGAGCAAAGGAATGTACTATTTGTGGAAAGACTGGAGCCTAAACTAGATCAAAAGATCTGTATCTTAGGTTTCCAGGCCTCCCGTATTACAGAGGATTGGTATCATTCTCGTAGCGTCATCAGCATAAGGTACACGGTATTATTGCGTTACGGTTAAAAAATGACAGATGTTATAAAGTAAGGTAAGATGTATGTATGTATGTATATATGTATGTGTGTCTCTGCTCAGCCCTACGACCGGAGTCTTGGGTTCGGGTTTCAGCCACTAAGCAGAGGGTGTGTGAATGTGTGTGAGGAGTGTATTTTTCTGAAAGAAGATTTTGCTCAGTATACATCATACTGGAATCACAGTGACTGAGAAAGTCTAGAGTTATACGCATATGTAATTATGCAAGTAAAATAAGCAGGTATTAGATCTCAATGCTGGCTTTCTGAAAAGAGATTGGCTGGCTGGAGTGATCTCACAGCCCTGCTACGTACAATAGCCCAATTATGAGGCTAAGGCCCAGTTTCTGAATTGAGAATTTGGCTAAGTAAATATTTAACTGTAGTGATGTCTCTTCGAATTTCTCAGAAAAGGGCGTGACGGAACGTTGCTTAAGTATTTACTTAGTGAAATTGAAGAAACCGGCCCATAGTGCGGAAACCACAGGTCAAACTAACCTACTTACCCTCAGAGCGCGACTCTTCCTCACACTTGTCCGTTTTTTTACGCACAGCCTCCATTTCATACGTAGCATAATGTAAAGAGTCACTTTGTATTAGTATGTTTCTGAACTCTTTAGTGGGCTTTTTGTAATATTATGAAATCTACTGTTATTTAGCTATTTGTATGAAGGAAGGATACTCAACTAAAGGTCAATATTGGCATGTTGAGAGTAAATGCCAGTACTAGTACGTAGCAAATCATAGGAAACATACGTAAATACAGGGTACAAGTCTTCTCTCAGAGAGAGAGAGAGAGAGAGAGAGAGAGTGTATGGGTTTAATCACCACGCGTGCCTACCGCGCAACTTGGTGATTCCAGTAATAAATACTAGACTGCCTTGTTGGTCTAGCGGTATCACGTCTGATTACCATGCCGGAGTTCGTGGGTTCGATTCCCACTGCGGACCGCCGTACATTTGTACAAATGGTCTCAGTGTGGCTGTATTTACTCATTTGTGATATTTTTTCGTGGTTACCATAGCACAGGGTTTTCTAGTGTGGGACCAGGATAAATGATTGTGTTGTGTGGAAGTTTTTTTTATTATATACTCGTACGTACATACATAAACTCACGCCTGTATCCCAGAGGGGTAGGCAGAGACCAGATACTACCACTTGCCACGATCCTGACAGATCACTTTCTCTTCCTCAACATTCATTAGTCGTTGCATGCACGCACGCTGGTTTCGGGAACTTTTTATCTTGCCCTTTGCTAATACCTCCCCTGTTTTATCATATGATTGATGTAAATAGTTTTAGAATACTCAAACAGGTTTGTTACTTTGCAAAAGCATTAATTAGTCAGGATTTCTATTGTTGGAGACAAGCCACAATGTTGACCACAATAGGATGGCTAGATCAACTAGACCAAATTGTGTCCTGTAAATAACGAAATAAAATAAAACTTAAAATTACAAATAAAATTTACGTCAGAATTTTTTAATTCACTACCTGTTCCCGCTACTTCCTTCATCGGTTCTAGAATTAAAGTATTTCTTACAAAGGTTGTCTAGACGAGACAGGACAGGTTAATGTAATGTTTAAAAACTTATAGCCATCATCCAGAGTACAACCACCGGTTTCACATATAATGAATACACGCGCCCACCGCAATCACAATTATCTTAATAAGAAAAGGTTTAATTGCAAAAGCCTGCTGCTACATACGCGTTTCCATTTGTTCACTGTGTGTTCTGTGTGTTTTGGGAAACGAATTGTTCCCTTTTTCTAGGGATAGATTGGAAATGTTCTTAGTTTTGATTTTAAAGCTAGTAAAACTTTTTGTGCGTTTTAATTTCAATTGGGTTCGAATCTTATCATGTATCAATGACTTCGTTTTCTTAGTTCCATGCATACCACTTGCTAACCGTGAAGGAAAACATCGTGAGGAAACCTCAGAGAAGGCCTGTACCCTGCAGTGGGACGTACATGCGACAGTTTGGATAGTTGGATGTTTGTTTGTTACCTACTCAATTCATGCCAGAACGGCTGAACGGATCTGAATGAGCTTTGGCACATAGAATAAAGTCTGGAATAGCACATTTTTTACTTTTTATCCCGGAAAAATACACACAATTTCTATGCTAGCTAAGTCGCGGGCGACAGATAATAAGTTTAAATTGATACAAATTGATCATTATGGTTAAGAAGCGAGTATTTCTTATTTAAATATACGTAATGTTCGTCAGGTGTTCACATATCTTAGCGCCTAAAATTGTTAATCCACGGTGAGCACGCGTGGTAATTAAGGCCAAACTTTCTCTCTCTATCATGTGTCGAGATATTTTCATACCTTTTACTAGTGCTTCTTGCGCGGCGCAAAGAAAATGCGTGGAACCCAGCGTTGCCCAATTCTGCGTATTTTTACGTAAATCTACACACTTCAGGCCTTTCCTGCAAACCTACGAACTTCAGACCAATTGTACAAATTTGCAAAATAATTCATTCGCGAAAAAGTTGGTAAGCGTTCTGTTTCATACTAGCACCTACGAATGACTAGCGCACACTCGCTTCGCCATACAAAACTCGCGTCAAGTCGCGTTATTCATTTTTACAAACAAGGTTCCCATTAAATAGAGTAGTGACTGTGTAAATCGAAACGTCTCGCCGTGAAAAGGGAAACTTAACCTAAAAATATTTCGAAAGAGTTGTTTTGTTTGTTTGGTTTCGATCAAATTTCGATATTTTTCAGCTTCTTGCTTATTATTTTTATGGTTTCATCTACCCTACCCTCTTTATTTCAGTATAAAAAGTACGTAACACTTTTCACTCGCAAATTTTACTAGTGTTACGTGATTTTCTAATGTGGCCTAGGCTTTTTTCAAAATCCGAGTTGGCAACACTGGTGGGACCTGCTATAATATCCGACAAATACCATGAAAAAATTAACTTTGGCTTCGCATGGACGTATTTCGCGTGTCATTAGAATTCTTCGGACTTTACTTTAGTTAAATTAAACAATAATAAAAAAATGCACTTACGAGTCCATCGCAACCTAATCCCGACTGTGCGAAATTATGTTCAAGTTATCTGTCGGACATTATACATCACATACATTATATAAACTCGCACCTGTATCTCGGAGGAGTAGACAAGGACCAGGGCTTGCCACCCGCCACGATCCTAACAAAACTGTTTCGCTTCATCAACATTGACTTGAGAAATTCTTCATTGCACTAAAAAAAAAAATTCAGCCGAGGCGAGCTTAATACTAGACAGTATTTTCTTCCAACTAACCTACGTCGATGTGGATAGCAGATGGTGTAGTGGCAACAACATTCATTAGACGTTGCATGCACGCACGCATGTTACACGCAGGTTTCTTACTCAGGAACCGGCGGTTAGACATAATTCTACCCGCTACCAAACCGCTCGACATGACATAAAATGTGTGTCGCTTACCAATGGGGAATAGGACCTAATAATCTTTCTTAGGGCTTCGTTTGACGATCGTCTTTCTATATAGGCCCGTCGAGTGTTGACAAACGACATTCAATTCCACGAAAGTAGTGGAGTCCTCTCGGCTCCTTTAATAAATAAGTTGGAGTCGGCTTTCGGCGAGACGCTCGGGAAACTAGAGAAATAAACGTAAACAAATTTTGCGTAGAGGTATTTTGTAGATCAAAATACAAGCTCTACCTCTGAATTTTCTTTGGGGTCATCCATTAAGTATGTCACTCTAATTTCGTGATTTTTGACCACTGCCCCGTCCATGGCACTGTTGGTCACATTTATGAGACCTCCCTCCTCCTTGGTGTGACGTCACATATTTTGCAATTCTACGTCTAGAAAGTATTAAATTGAAACAGCAGTGCTAAAATTAGTTTTATTTCCATTTAAATTATCTTTTAATATTATCAACATAATATCAAGCATTTGAAAAAAATAACAAAACAATAAATTATTAGACGTCACGAAATTTAGGATTCCTCCCACCGAGTGTCACACAATGTCACACTTTCTCGACCCACTCCACCCCTCTAAACATATGACGTAGGTACTTTATGGATTCAACATTTTGTTAATAAAAATGACATGTCAAGATAATACGTATCAAACAAAATATATATATCGGAGACTTGATCACAGTCTATACAGTATTTATTGTCTCGTCGTTGCAGCAACGAAAGCGTTTTTTGACATATCCACAGGCTCATTAATTCTTTAATCTGTGACTGAATTTATTAGCGTTTTAGCTACAACTTTTTATAGATCATAAAGTTATACCGTAGCTACACAGCGTTTCACTTAAATAGCCTCTGAAGAAGTTCTTCATTTTTTATAGATGAGACCGATAAAGTTATGTAAGGTCTTTTGTCGGGGATTTTAAGGATATAAAGTGTAAAAGGAGATGAAATTTCAGTGTAATTTTTTTATTATTTTGTGCGACCAACGTTAAAACAGATATTACTCACGTATACTGACAATCTAACCCCTGGTTTCTCGTACATTAATGATTTGTTAATATATTGTTAATAGCTGTCGGTTGTTGTTTTTGTATGCACTTTAGCTAAATGACAGCTGTAAAGAATAATAATAACTACCACACAACACAAGCACAAACTAGGATACCCTGTACTATGGTAGTCAGGCCAAGACAACACAAATGATGTAAGTCCTTGACAGTAAACCAATTCCACTGCGAGTATTGTTATTTAATGACGATGCGATTGGATTAAATAACTATTATACATTTTGTAACTGACAAGAACGGAATCTGAAGGTTTGCTAAAGGTCATTTGAATGGTGGCGTGGTGGCCGGGTCACCTATCTCCGTCAAATGGTTGCGACTGGTGATGGCTGACCCCTGCGTTATGCTCGTGAACGGGTGCTGTTCGTGTGTCAGGCCGCAGCATTGATATAATTTTTTCTACTTTTGCATGAAAATTAAAGGCGCTGGATGCAGGCCGCTTCCAACCGGTCGTTTTGCAAATCCATGGAGGAGGCCTATGTCCAGCAGTGGACTTCTTGTGGCTGAATGATGATGATGATGATGAAAATCAACTAATGTTTTGGCACTAAAACTTTCGTAAACCCGCTCTCAGGAGGGAGATACAGATAGTTGTAACAACATAAATCCGGTCGTAGGGTCGTAGTATCCGGGTAAGTTAGCGCGTTATTATACAGTTACAACACTGTTTCTGTGTGACCATTATAAGTGATTTATACCGTGGCTTGTCATTTCAGTACTCTATGATAAGGTATTCTCTCCAGACTCTTTATATCAGTAGGTACTTTGTACATTACATAAACTCACGCCTGCATCCCGGAGGTGTAGGCAGTGACTAAGGTTTGCCACTTGCCACGATGCTAACAAACCTCTTTCGCTTCATCAGCATTTTTTTTGTCGTTGCATGCACTCACGCCGGTTCCGGGTTCTCATAATCTTGCCCTTCGCTAAAGTAAATTTATCTATTTATTTGTAACTTAGCAATTGATGGTCAACTTCTTGGTTTTCGCAGCCTTCAATTTTTTCCTTAAGAATTCTTAAAGTGCTCTCTTTCAAAACCTGCATGCGCGAAAATTTTTAAAACATTTTAGTAAAAAAAAAACGACTTTAAAGAAAGAACCAACTATACAGAAGAATTCATTTTTCTCATGGATACCAACAACATAAGGTACTCTTCAGCTACCTCTTTTGTAACAAAAAATAATTATATCGGACATACTATTAACGCTGAACATACATAAAAGATTAAAAGACGAATTAAGAGCCTACTCCTTTTTTTAAGTCGGTTAAAATATGTCGGCGGTTGATGTCCAAGTGTCACTAATATCTTAAATATAAAAGGCGAGCATCCAACACTTATCAATGCCTAGCCCAAACCGTTGGACATAGGAAGCATAGAGAGTCCTTTAATAATGGAGACAAGAGATAAGACCGGATTTAAAAAAAAATTAACCCCTAAAGGGGTGAAATGGGGTGTCCAACTTTGTATGCGGTCAGATTTATACAAATCTTGGTACAATTGTACCTATGCATAAATGATGCGACGTAAATTTTATTGTTTTTCAAAATTCAATCCCTAAGAGTGTGAAAAAGGGTGCCAGTTTGTACGGGGAGTAAAATTTTTATGGTTGGATTTTCTTGAAACTTACAAGAGATGTACTTCCATAAAATTAATGAAATTCATATTTCTCAGTTTTTCAAAATTTCACGCGTAAGAGGGTGAAAAGGGGTGCCAAAGTTATAAACTTGGTAAAAGTTATAAACGGGGAGTTAAACATTGGTAAATATTTTGTGGTCGGATCTACCTACTTCGAAACTTGACATAAATGTACTTCAATAAAATTTATGAAATACGTTTTTCGCAGTTTTTAAGAGTTCCAGTCCTATGAAGATGTAATAGAGATATCAGAAGTAAACATTCTGTGGTCTTATTTTAGGTCCCTACCCTCTTGGTCACCCGAGATGGTCTCCTAAAGATTCAAACAGCAGGAATTGATGTTAAGGGGGCTGATTTTGGCACGGCCAGTTTAACGTTGCCTTCTAAGGGAAGAACGTGTAACGTAATAAAATGATGTAAAGAGGTTGTACTATAAATATAATCGAAGAGATTAACATTCTAAAGATAAACTCATTGCAGTAGGGGCTACAGTATTTTCGGATGTTACAGTAGGGGCAGTCGTTTAAAAAAGAGATTTCGTGCCGCACACGACTATCGAGCACATTGGAAATGAATCGAGTCATAAATGTCGTGAAAAATGTCGTTCTGACTTTTTGATAATATATTTTTTCACTATTTCGGCCATAACTTTTTTTGGTTTGATTTTCTCGAATAATTCTTTTTGCACCTTATAGCTCTCGTTAATACACTACTTTTGAGTTTTTTGTTGAATATCATATCTTAACAACTCTCTGAGATATAAGGGGATCACACTTTTTCGTGAAATCGGAGCCTAAACTGCAGCGAACGAAAAGACATTCTAATATCAAAAAGTTAAAACTTGACGAAAGCTAGGCAAAATAGAAGTTAATGTAAATGAACAAACAATTTATTTTTTTTGCCTTATAATTATTTCATACGTTCTAAAGGTATCCGTAACTTATTTACAACCACTCTTATCAACTAAAGTCCACGCGGACGAAGTCGCGGGCAATAGCTAGTAACAATATATTTTCCGGGAAGAAGACACCGCTTCCTTTAAGTTTTTATTTCGCCCTCACACTATTACAATATTTTCCTTCTGCATCGGACCTAATGCATATAAAGTGGATTATGCGCAGATAAAAGGAAGCAGGAAGGGGATTAGTTCTTCTTTGAAAAATAATAGATAATGGCTTTTTTCCTTACTTTTTTTTACTTAAGACAGGTAAATATTTCCACTATTTTTACTACTGGTTACTGGAACCAATAGTGTAAATACCTATCTCGGTTTTGAAAAAAATGTCACCCCAGTCACGCCTGATGGTAAACAAAGGCGGGGTCTAAGATATTACATGTTTACTAGTTACACGGTTGACTCTAGTTTTAAAGACACCCAGGTTACATGACTCTGGAAAAACAGACGACGGCAACGCGTTCCACGTCTTGGTCGTTCTTAATATAAAAGAATTTGCGAATCACTTGGTGCGAATCCGCGGAACTTCCACGGAATTTTACTTAACCTGTATTGTGACCACTGCTGGGCAAAAGGGCTCAACTCCCGCTTTCCAGCACTCTCTGTCTTTAACCACCTAGCATCACCCTTTAGGAATGTACTGCCACGTCCTCCATTTTGCGGAACCCAGTCACAAAAATTTTATTTTTTCACCGTAAAACGAAATGTTTACTCAATTAACGTCAAAGCTGGTCTATTTAATATAGCAGCGTATCGGTAGAACCTTTGTAACAATCGAGAGGTCGTGAGTTCGAATCCCGGCATGTACTTAAAATCTGGATTTTCCAGGTAACGTACATTCGTTTATTTGACGTATTCTTTTCTGTGGAAAAGATTTACCACGCCAGAGGTCGTGGGTTCGATTCCCACTGTGGGACGCCTTACACTTGATCTCAGTCTTGTATTTCCATGTTTGTGGTGTCATTGCCTGTTTACCGTAGCACAGGATATCCTAGTTTGGGACCAGGACAAGTGATTGTGTTGGTTGGAAGTTATTTATTTTAGTTATTTTATTTATTGCATAATCAGCCTATATGCGTCCCGATGTAGGGCACAGGCCTTCTCTCAAGGAGAGAGTATGGGCTTAATCACCACGCGTGCCCACCGCGGATTGGCGATTTCAAGCGCTGAAGGTATGTGAATAGCTCAGACACTCAGGTTTCCTCACGATGTTTGCCTTCACAGTTAGCGTGTGGTATTGCTACTATAACTTCACAATATGCATAACTTAGAAAACGAAGTCATAGGTACATGCCCGCACTTGGGATCGAACCTGGGTGTCTCGCTTCCGAGTCCGATGTTCTACCCACTAGGCTACCGACGCTCTATTTATTGACCGCTAGATAAATTGGTACACAATCGTTGTTATTCACACTTGATGCACGTGTAAACAGTGCAAAAAATACAATTCGCCTCAACACCGGGGTTTGTAGGGTTACAACGTTACCTCGGTACGCCATTCTAATCCGATCCGACATCGGTGGTATTGACAAACTGTCAGTCTGATACCGATCACGACATCTCATTATGTTGATATTTATCGCCAAAAAACGTTTAATATTTTCCCCCGTGACGTGTCAATGAACGCGCCGTACCTACAGACTCTTATAAGTCATAAGGGAGCGATGTACGGTTTCCAACAAGATTATTATTTCCAACAAGAACCACGACTCTCGGGGCTAGCATTATATATAGCTCCTAATTGGATGGACCGTTTTCAATCTTTTTTTTCCAATCGGAAATTGAATCGGCATGGTTCTTAGCCAGATTAAGCGAACATTGTTGCAGCCATTTCCAAGATCAGCAGCTCTGATGACATTATAGGGATTCTTAGTCACTAGTCACTACGTTAGCTGAAAACGTATACATAGATAGATAGAGATAGAGAACGCTTTACTAATATTATAAACGCGAAAGTTTATATGTATGGATGGATGTTTGTCACTCTTTCACGCAAAAACGGCTGAACGCATGTTGTACAGAGATAAATTATAGTCTGGATTAGCACATAGGCTATTTTTTATCCCGGAAAAATACACATCAAAATTACCACGTGAACGAAGTCGCGGGCAACAGCTAGTTGTACATAAAAATTAACTGTATAGTTTGAGTAGGTACTTTTATTTAAAGGTCTAAGAGTCCGATGATGACCAGCATAAGTTGATTAAAAAAAAAGAATTGTCGAAATCGGTTAAGATTTGACGGAGTTATGGAGGAACTTAGCCAAAAAAATAATATGTATACGCGTCGAATTGATAACCTCCTCCTTTTTTGAAGTCGGTTAAAAATACTGATTTACATTGTTATTTTTTAAATCTAAAGACTTTGTAGCCTGATGACGATCCATTCAAGAATAGCTGGTTCTAAGAAACTTAAACAACAATTATATAAAACTAAATGAAAAACCTTTAAAAGCCGCCTACGTTTCTTTAAAAAATAAAATAATATTTTATTGATAACAAAATCTAATAATATGAAAACAATCACAACTTCTTAACTAATAGTTACATTAGATTTTGAGACATAAGATCTTTATAAAATCAACGTAAAACTCACAAAAATACAAAAAACTGTCCGAAAAAATATCCAACAACCGGACTGCTGTGCATTAACTTCCAAGCAATTATTGCAATTTTTTTACGTCACTTTTTATTTGATATTTTTAAGTTGGTCTCATGAGAAAATTGATGATGAGTAGATTGACCTTCTGATGTTTTACTAAACGTTTCTGAAACACTATGTAGATAAATGCGATTATGGCGAAACCCCTCATGGTTAGAAAAACCATGAGGGAGGCCTATGTCCTGCAGTGGGCGTCGTATGGCTGATGATGATGTAGATAAATGACATCAAAACGACAGTAAACACGTTGGCTTGGCTTATTTAGGCGCCCTTTAAGGTTCCGTACCCAAGGGGTAAGGATCCCTTACTAAGACTCCACTGCCCTTTTGACTGTCTGTCTGTCTGTCACCAGGCTGTATCTCATGAACCGTGATAGCTATACAGTTGAAATTTTGACAAATGAGGTATTTCTGTTGCCGTTATAACAATAAATACTAAAAACAGAATAAATATTTAAGGGGGGCAACCATACAATAACAGAACCAGGTAGACGCTTGAAATATTCAAATGTATAGATAATGGTACGGAACGCTTCGTGCGCGAGTCCGACTCACACGTGGCCGGTTTTTTTAAATACATTATATATCGAAACAAATATACCTTTATTTGGACTGGCCAGTTACTTTCTAGCGTGTTAATTTGTTTAAAAGCGGTAATTTAGCAAAGTTGTTAAACATCTAACCATAAAGTTAGTCCACTTTTCCCGTATGTGCAGAGAAGTGCACTACATAGCAGCGGAAATTAAATAAAACCGAGTAAAGTATTAAAACATTAACGTTTTATAGTCGAACCAGCGTCACTCAGTCGCCTGCACTGCCCCATATGCGTAGGATAAAACGGTCCCATAAAACTCTGAAGTATTTCATTGAAAATAGAGGTTTTGCAGTAGAAACGAAACGGTCACGTCCAGCTCGATTGACTTGATATGGAAATGAGCTTTGTTGGAAAAAAAAATGTAGCCTATATACGACCCGATATAGAACACAGACCTTCTCTCAGAGAGAGTATGGGCTTAATTACTAGGCGTACCTTTCGCGCATTGGCAATTTCAAGCGCTGAGGTATGTAAACACTTCATACAGTCAGGGATTTCTCACGATGTTTTCCTTAACAGTTTGCGAGCGGTATTGCTATCACCAAACAATACAATTCACAAATGTACGTAAAGTAGAAAACAAAGTCATTGGTACATGCCGAATCTAAAGCAGGCGTTCTACCGCTGCACTACCACCGCATATGAATTGATGTTATTAAATAATAACACCCACAGAACATAATCAATTATTCGGATCTTAAACTAAGATACCATGTGCTAAGGTAACCAGACAAGGACATCAAAATTGATTGATTAATATATGATATGATTAAAAGAGAAAGACTTAATAAACTACGTAATCTTATATACCTACATTCCTTTACTTTACAAAAACTATTAACGAATTGCCAGAGATAAAAAAAACTATTAATGATCTCTGATAAATTTAAACTTAAGATAAAGAATCATTTTATTGATAATTATAAAATAAGCCCAAGGTCAAAACTACTACATACCAGACTCTGTTTTCTAAACTTAATTTGTATTCTTAATAATATTACTTGTCACTTGTATTTATAAAATAGTAATAATAATAAAAATAAAAAAATATCTAAAACTAATCTTAAAATCCAATAAACACGGGAGGATAGGTTACAGTCGTCGGCTGTGCGATCGACAGCTAATCAGCCCTCACATTTATGCTGCAAAGTATCTACCTAGTTGAATGAACATTTAATTCATTTTTCAACGACGCTAGGTACCTAGTGTGCCAAACCGTCCGTAGGCTTTTTTATGTTGTACCTACTACTGTAACTTATAACACTAAAAACTCAAATAAAAAATTTAAAAATCCCCAGACACAAAAGACTAACTCTTAAAAAGTAAAACCGCATCAATGTCGTTAATAAAATATATTTGTATTTGTATTTAATTTCAGCCTAATTAAAGCAATAAAAATTTTGGGGGCCATTTTTTCCGCCATTTTGTTTTTTTATCGCACTCTAATTTGGCTAGGGTGTACGTTGTTTCAGTCAAACCACCATCCCTATATCTCTTACCGTTTTGTCAGGCAGTTGACCATGGCCATAAATGGCTGAGTGGAGTTTGATTTCCATCAAACATGGCTAAGAACCATCTCAATCAATCTAGCCTTTAATTAAAAAAACCGCATAGAAATTGCTTGATCCGCTTAGGCGCTACGACGGAACGTACGGACACACAGACATTGGCTTCAAACTTATAAAACCCCTCTTTGCGTTGTGTCGGGTGTTAAAAAGACAATCGCCGCTTCCAGATAAACCAAATAGGTTTCCGAGAGCGGCTGAAGAAATGAAATAAATGAAAGAAACCAAAATTCATCATCATCATCACCCATTTGACGCCCACTGCAGGACATAGGCCTCCTTTGTGGTTTTCATAACAATGAGAGGTTTGGCCACAATCGCCACGCTTGGCAGGCGGGTTGGCGATCGCAGTATGCGGTTGAAATCTCAGGAAGACGCTGCTGCCCGTCTCCTGGTAATTGAATTCCTTTGTCGCCTTCTACGACATCCACGGAAGGAAATGGAGTGACGCTATTCTTAATCCGGCGCCACTCGGATAGAAAATTACCTATTTGCAAAATAAAAAAAACAAACGTGGAAAGACTAAGGCCATTTGAACAAATCAACAAACAACGGCCCCTGGCAGGATTCGAACACACGAACTATGTCTTGATAGTCATGCGCGTTACCTCTGAACCTACGAGGCAGTCAATTGATGATAATTATGTCCGTAAATCAGATAGTGATGAATATAATAAAAATTTGTTCTGGCCATGAACGTAATTTATTATCAGTGATCGCGATTTCTTTTGTGTTGAATCAAACAAATAATATCCTTTTTAGATGGATGAATAAATTACCTTAACAGAGATTTAATAAATCGAAGTATGATACAATGGGCGGCGTTTTAAGTTTATTTTTAAGCTTAATAATATGAAATATCAATTCAGCCCTTTAATTACGTGGCATATATGTGTATTCCACATCTTTATAGTTGAACAGACGGTAACAGTCTTATTTATAAAAACACGATTCCTTAAAACACTCCACAAATGCAGATTAAATTGGTCTTTCCCTTTGCATAAGACTATTTAAACTGCATTTAAGAAGCTTTTTACAGGAACCATGTTTTTATAAATAACACCGTTTAAATATTTCTCAAGCAATTTTTGGGCTGATATGATAGAATTTGTTAGTTTTTTAAAACTATGCATTACATTTCCACAGGACCTCAGTGAAGCACCTTTTACTTCCCTTCACAATGATGTTCTCAAGTATCTAGTTAACTTTACCATCTTTGAACGAAAAATGCTTATCACAGCGCATTTCCTGGTGCGAGTCTCAAAGCTTCGTAAAATGTGACTACGGCGTAGCTCGTAGCGCGTAGACACACTTAGCAGTCTGCTACGCGCTCTGCTCCATTACGCGAATTTAGCTGTTTCTCTGCAGTGCATACAGTAAAATATTATTTAATGTAAAAACGTCGGGATTTACTCTACCGGTAAAGCCGTGGAGGCGATAATAAATACTGTGACACGAGATTTTTATATAATATATTAGATAACTTTCAGACAGTACAATCATTTGTCCTGGCTCCAAACTAGGATACCCTATATTATGGTAACCAGGCAAGGACATCACAAACATAGAATTACACCCAAACTGAGGCCATTTGTACAAATGTACGGCGCCTTCCAGTGGGAATCGTACCCACGACCTCCGTCATGGTAATCAGGCGTGATACCGCTAGACCAATGGGGCAGTTCGTAATGCAGACATAATGCATGTCATAATTATATTAACATACGTACGGAGTTATATTAACAAAACAAATACTTTACTGTGGCACATACATGTATGTTTGTTTAATATCAGTTGTCTTTAAAATCTCTCAGGTACAAATTTACTACATTCATCTCATTCGAATAAACGTATGTTTATAGAAATATGCATCGAATTGAATTATATTTGACACACAGACAGAGCTGTTATTTTAGATTAATATTTTGAATATTTGGTCGCTTTCAGTTCAGTCACTCCAATAATTCCGACAACGTTCCATCCCAATTACAAAAATCAAATACAAACCAGTGCAATTCGAATGCAAGAGTAAAACTAAAAATCTGTCGCCTGTGTGTGAATGAGAAATAAAAATCAAAATGTTTTTTATCAAAGAAACACAGAAATTGCCTTAATGAATGTTACGATTTAAACTAGAGTAAACTAGTCCGTCTCGAGATGTAGGTAATTTTAGAGAAAAAATGGACAACAAAGCTCTAAACTTAGTCTTTCATAATTTGGTCCTTAATTAACAGAGTTTGCATATTAGTCCAAAACCTAGAACTTATGCATTGAACTGGCTTTAATACCAGGCCTCTTTATTATCTTCATCATCATCATCATCATCATCAGCCCCTTGAAGCCCACTGCAGGGCACAGGCCTTCCTCGTGGTTTTCATAACCATGAGGGGTTTTGCCATAATCGCCACGCTTGGCAGGCAGGTTGCCGATCGCAGTATGCGGTTGGAATCTCAGGAAGACGCTGCTGCCCGTCTCCTGGTAATTTATTTCCTTAGTCACCTTCTACGACATCCACGGAAGGAAATGGAGTGACGCTATTCTTAATCCAGCGCCCCACTGAATCTTTGTCATCTTAATAATAGATAAATAATGTGATTAATAGTTTCTGAAAAACATTTTAATTCTTTCTTTTCCTAGCCTATTTTTAGCTCTATTTGTCCATAGCCATAGGTTTTCAGTCTATGGAAACCCATCCATTTGCCTTTCTATGCCTATTCTTTTGTAGCATTAGCCAAAGAAAAAAGTAATTTTGGAACTACAATAAAAAGACTTTAATCAGGTTAAGAAATATAGGTACAATTTCATTTTTTATGAACAATAAAGTGTTCTACATCTATCTATCAGGCAAGCAAAACTATATTCTATGAAAACATTTCAGTTTGACTCCGATATTATTAAATAGGTACCGAACCCTGGTCCCTGCCCACCCTTTCGCGACACAGGCGTGCGTTAATATGACTGTATAATTAAATACCTATAATTATACATTAAGTTCCTATAAAGTACCTCTGTTAATTACTGATGTGCATAATTATTGGTGTTTTTTAGGGTTCCGTACTTCAAAAGGAAAAAACGGACCCTTTATTATAGGATCACTTTGTTGTCCGTCCTTCCGTCCGTCCGTCTGTCTGTCAAGACTTATATCGGACTTATATCAAGATTTATATCGGGATATCATATTATGAAAATATACATTAAATCATACAAAAATAGTCTGTTTGAATCCGTTTATACGCTTCTTGCACAGCGCCATCAATTTTTAAAACACAACGATCGCTCACACAGCTCCATCTATTTTAAACTTAAAACAAATATTACCCCACAGGAACGCATTACCGGGATATCAAGTATGCTATGTCTCAATTCAGGTCTTTTTCTATCAGTACGCCAAGTTTCATTTTAATCCATTCAGCCGTTATTGCGTCATTGAGTAACAAACATCTAAACATATTCACAAACTTTCACATTTATAAAATTAGTAGGAAGTAGGAGGTAGGATAATATGGTAGGATATACAGTGGTATCGCTTTTCTCACGTCGATAACCAATAGGCCGACAAGCAGATATTGATTGAATAATCAAACAATAGATTCCTCTTTAGAATACGTTGAATCATGTTGCATAGGAAGGTCTGCGTATAACGTGTCCAAACAAAACGGTCCACCAAATAGAGAGTGAATAATAAATCAATTTCCAGCCGTGTGGGTACGGGGATACAAGTTAAACATATTTGTATGCTAGTTTGCTCCTTTGATGATTGATTCCTTTTAAATTTCCTGTAGCACTTCGGCTGTCCAAAAAAGGAACACAGTAAGGTACATTTTTTTTTAAACCGAGATATTTCCACTGTTCGTTTCTAGTTGGTACCAGCAGTTACTGGAACCAACAGAACAGTTAGTTAGTTTTCTGTTAGTTAGCAGAAGTAATATCACGGTTTTGAAAAAAAATGTCCCTCACTGGGTTCATTTTTGGGACAGCCGACTTAATAATAATAATAATGTGGCGGTGGACCGGGCGCAGAATAGAGCGTTTTTGGTCGACATCACTGTCCCATATGATGAGAACCTCGTGAAAGCCGAAACGGATAAAAAAACAAGTATCTGGATCTGGCGCACGAGGTTACCGATATGTGGGGGGTGGTATCCACCGAAATCGTTCCTATAGTCCTATCCGCGAATGGGTTAATTCCATCAGCCGGAGGGCGTCCGTCTGGCCATTTTGGTCAGACGAGACTATTATCTTTTTTTAATCCCCCATAATAACAATAATAATAAATCTTTATTTATAATCTATCTTTGACCCAAATAATCTGATAGAATGATCTAGTTAGGCCTAAGATTTCCGCACTTACCTTCATAGTTGAGTCATTGTACGTAGCAAGCGCCGAGGTAAGTAAAAACCTCAGGCACTTGGGTTTCCTCATGATGTTTTCCTTCAAAGTTAGTGAGTGGTGTTGCTACTGCAACTTCAAAAGTGTACGTTACTTAGAGAACAATGTCATTGGGATATGCTGGGATTAGAACCCACGACCTACTGGATGTGAGGCTGTTCTATCGCTGTGCTACCACCGCTTTTTCTAATAGAATGATTTAAATACATAAAGGTAGTAGATAGATGCAGAAATTACAATTAACATTCTTGTTTATCAACTTCGATTTGAAACGTCGAAAACGCTTTTCACAATGGTCGTGATGTCACTGAATATGTGAAAATTTGAATCGCTATAGTTACGGTTCAGAGTTGCGTGTCTGTTTTTAAGCTACAGAAGTCGAGCTGTCCTTATTTATAGTCATAAGTTATGTGACGTGATGGAAGAGCTAATGTTAAAACACCATGATGGGCAACTTTTCATCTCTTCATTAAAACTTAAATTAAAAATTAGGTCTCGAAGAAAACATATAAAATGGAACAATACGACATTGGTAGAGCGCGCACGAGGGAGGAGCAGGCGCGTGCACAAAAGATCGCGTTCCGATTAAATAAACTCACGCCTGTATCCCGGAGGAGTAGATAGATACCAGTTTTTGCCACTTGCCACGATCCTGCCAAACCATTTACTTTCATAAGTAGCTGCATGCACGTACTCCGGTGATCCGAGAATCTGAGAACAAACTCATGCGCAAAAGTTTTACAGCCAGTTTTTCTTATGTAACTCACCTGCGTCCTACTGCACCGCACAGGCCTTCTCTCAGAGAGAGAGTATAGGCTTAATTACCACGCGTGCCCAGCTCGGATTGGCAATTTCAAGCGCGTAGCTATGCAAACACCTCAGACACTCAGGTTCCACAAATGTATGTGAGTTAGAAAACAAAGTTATCGGTACATGCTGGGATTCGAACCCACGACCTCCCAAATGGGAAGCTCCCGTTCTACCGCTCCGCTACCACCGATCCAGCCAGTTATGTTCTATTTTTTCATGTGATTGTGTTGTGTGGCAGTTATTATTATGGGTATTTTTGTTTTTTACACTTTATTGCACAATAAAAAACGTTATCAAAAATAAAACTTAAATAACAAACTTATGATAAGAAAAAAATGTGCAAAGGCAGACTTATTTGATAAGAAATTATGAGGTTTTTTGTTTTGGGAAGTTGTTATTATTAAGATAAGAACACTAAAGTCTAATTGGGCTTTATCAGGAATTGTGTGTATCTATGAGCGAGAAATAGCTTTCTCTCTACATGCGTCAGATAGACCGTCCTGAAAATACACGTTTTCTTGATTTATATTTTATATAGCATAATAGCATAAGCAGCCTATATACGTCCCACTGTAGGGCACAGGCCTTCTCTCAGGGACAGAGTATGGGCTTAATCACCACGCGTGCCCACCGCGGATTGGCGATTTCAAGCGCTGAGGTATATGAATAGCACAGACACTCAGGTTTCCTCACGATGTTTTCCTTCACCGTTAGCGAGTGGTATTGCTACTATAACTTCACAAATGTACATAACTTAGAAAACAAAGTCATAGGCACATGCCCGCACTGGGAATCGAACCTGGGTCTCCCGCTTCCGAGTCTAATATTATACCCACTAGGCTACCACCGATATTTTATATGTCTTGCTTTAATTTATGCTTTACATAATAAAGTTCGCAATTATAAATTACTCAAATAAGTACACAAACAATAGGTAATCCAGCTACACTGCGTTTCTCTTTGAAAACAGAGATTTATTAAATTCAAAGCAAAGAAGGATGCTTCCTCCTTTGCTTTAAATTTAATAACTACTGGAAACCATCTCACGTTTTCCCCTTTTATCTTCATCAAACACATTTTCATCGCAACATATTTCCTCCAAAATAAGACACCTTTTGGATATAAACTAAGTGCCAACAGAAGACGTAGCACTTTGCATTCTAAAAATTCAATAAGGCAGTCTAGGTAATATAAGATACGAATTTCTTTGTTGTAAAACAGAGCACATGATATAAAACTAGATGACATGACTAGATTAAGACTTAGCCACATAAATATACAATTTTCAACATTTATAACCATATTAAATTCTCATATAAACTATCTGACTCTTGAAAATAATATAGGTACTTTCCTGTGCACTTTTGCATGTTACTTAGTGTGGTTTTGTCGTTAAAATAAACATGTTATTTACATTGCATTACTAAAGTCGTCAGAAAACAAGGAACGAGATGGACAGGGGATCGAGAGGGTTGGCCTGACAGGGAAGGTGCCTATACCCAGCCGTGGGTTCCATTCATGGGCTAGATTAATATATACAGGGTTAGTTCTGAAATCCGCGACTACTGAAACACCCTAATCAGAGTTTGTTATTATTAACAACTTTTTTGCACATATAAGTTTTTCCTCAGATTATTATAATATTTCCTTCACCGTTAGGAAACCCGTGGCTTAGTTGGCTCCGCACGTATTGACTTGTTTTTCCTGTGAGCTAGCTGTCAGCATGGTATAGGTGCTGGGCAAGCCTACTCCATTTAAAAATAAAAACAATGTCCCAGGCACTGCAGCGTCCGAGTGATCTCTTCACCCATCTAGTGTGAGTGAAGGTGCCACTGGACGCTATATAAATCATCCCATTATGTAGATGCAAAGGGCAAGGTTATTTTTTTATAATGTTTCTCAGAATATTTTATTGATTGTGTATTTTTCGAAGTTCAAGAATTTATGCCCGTAACCAAAGGTGTGGCCTTAAATAAACAATTTTCCTGCAAAGACAAATTTCCGTTCTATGTAACGCTATGGTTTGAAGCATCATCTATCAAACAGCGCCAAAAGTAGAAAAATCATGAAAATTTCTTAAAATAAAACTTTCAAAACATTGTAAATTGAACAAATAGGTAGTTTTCTGAATTTGATGTTAAGATGCCAACCTCAACTCATATCACGCACCAAAAATGGCACTAACTTCGCATTTTGCGCATTTCAAAAATAACCTATTCGATAGACACTTGTAAGGCAAAATAAAAAGTAACCGAAAGCGGCGTACAACAACGACTAATGAATGTCGATGAAGCGAAAGAAGTCTGTCAGCAAACGCTCCGGGATAAAGGCATGAGCTTATGTAATGTGATGTAATATATAGATTCATGTATTGGTGCTGCGAATTAGCAATGCAAATTTAAAGTCGCTCAGCGTGCTGTGGAAAGGGCTATGCTCGGGGTTTCTCTGAAAGATTGAATTCGAAACGAGGTGATCCGACAGAGAACCAAAGTCACCGACATAGCTCACCTAATTATCATGCTGAACTGGCAGTGGGCCGGCCATATCACCCGAAGAACGAGTTCTTGAGTGGAGATCGCGGATCAGTAAACGTAATAGGACGGTGGAGCGATGATCTTCGCAGGGCAGCTCGCAAGAGCTGGATGAGAGTAGCCGAGGACCGTGCTCAGTGGCGTGCAATAGGAGAGGCCCATGTCCAGCAATGGGCAAGCGTAGGCCGATGATGATGATGATGATGATTATTGGTGCTGCCCACACGACCTTTTGTGCACGCGCCTGCCCCGGCCTTCGCTCCGGATATAATAACGTAGATAAGTTTAAGTGATAATATAATTGCATCGTCTTGTGCCTCGTAATTATGTGGATGCGTGCCTTATCGGCCATCTCTCGAGACGCGCGTACGTCCTCGTTACGAGGGGACATAATAGCTGCTCGTATAGACTTAGCATGTTCATCGAGACTAGAAGAGAGAAAAAAGTGCGAGAAAGTGCCTCAGGGTTCTTGACTGCCTCGTTGATCTAACTGTAACGATTACCACGCTGAAGGTCGTGGGTTTGATTCACACTGTGCGCCGTTGTATATTTGTACACACTGAGAATCTAACAAACTATAAATGACTGAGGCAGATGATTTCCATGTTTGTTACGTCCTTGCCTGGTTACCACAGGTTATCCTAGTTTGGAACTAAGACAACTGATTGTATTGTGCGGAAGCTCGTTCATTTGTTTCCAAACATACAAATACAGACTCAACTGAAATAATTTTTCTTTCATACAACCCTACTGCAAATCGCCGCTTAGTACCTAAACCACATCGCACAAGCAATTTTTCCCTGCTTCACAGGAGAGACAAAAAGTTTTTAATTTCCTAAACAGTTTCTGCTGTGTTCCATAGAAGCTGCGATCGCTTCAGAAAGGATACAGACAGTGACATCAGAGCACTGCTACATTTCTAGAAAGCGGCTGGCTGGAGTAATCTCGAAGCTTTGTTACTTACAATGGCCAAACTATGAGGCAAGTACTGAAATTTCTGGTCTAAGTAACTGAAACTCTCTGCTAACACATTATATGCGTGCAATCTGCTTCCACCGTGCCGCTATTGTCGTCCAATTTATTTTTTTCACTTCTCATGCTCTAAAAGTTCGTCTTTATGTCGTGCGTAGGCGACATAAAGTCGCTTTTTATGCTCTAGAGCATAAAGTAAAATCTTCGTCGAAGACCAAGGCAATCGCTGCAACAGCCACACGAACATCTTTAACTTCATACAACAACCTCTTTATTTTATTTCGTTTCGTTCGTATTCTAAGACCAAGGCAAAGATACCAACAGCCAAAGTACACAATAAAACTTCATGAAATAAACTTATAATTTGTATTTCGTCTCATTTATTATTTTTTATATTTGTTTATTTTTCAATTTAGTAGATCAGTATAGTATTTAAGCTCGCAAGCTCGCTCGGATGGATAAACGTCTCGAGTAAAATGGTGCGTTTTATGCACTTGTTGTACAATCTACTATTGTCCACCACCTTTATTTACACAGTTCCTTGGTAAGAATGGAATGAGTTTCTTTTTATTTTGCCTCCCCTCGCCCCGCTTCCCTCGCGCCCACGCTCACTTCGCTAGTTTCGTCGCGTTTTTAACCGACTTTAAAAAAAAGAGGTGCTCAATTCCTCGGGATCTCTTATTAAAATGTTTTTTGTACGTTCTCCGATTACTCAAAAACGCGTGGACCGTGCACGGATTTGGAAAATAATTTTTTTGTTTCAAAGGGTGGAGTTTTCAGGTGGTCCCATAGTCACCATGATTGAAGCGATTTGGATGTTTTTACAGTGACTCGTGCATTTGCTTTCGGAAAACACAATTTGTCGGAGTCACAAAAATCGTGAAATAAAAATTCGTTAAACGTAATTCGTAAAAACCGGCTTCAAAACACTACACCACCAAAAACAGATAAATAATTTATGACTTTCAAATTCGATGTAGGTATTGTAGAAGCATATTTTGTAGTCGGTGCCCAAAATGAATGTGCTGGTCTTGTAACTTGGCACCGGCTCCAAACTATACTTTTACAATTTAAAGATCATATTTGGTTAAATTATTTCTTGTTTTTAGTCGAAGTCGTTTTTTATTTTTATTAAAAATGTATAATGTTGAATTTTAATGTTCTCTTATTAAGGTTAATGTGGTGTAGACTTTAGACAGCCAAAATTCATATGGGACTTATACTCAGCGAAAAATATAAGCTTGAAGATAAACCTTTCTGCTTTAAACTTTAAGCCTTAAAATAATTTCAACAGCTATTTACGTAGTGCAAGTCGGCCTATGTCAATTACCTGACTGACCGACGAGGCGACGCGAGTTCATTCGTAAAGTTCAAATCAACTCAAGTGCAAAGGATGACATAGGCAGAGATACACGCTCGGAGACGCAGACTTCTTGACGAATTTGCCACACAGATGCGACACGAAAAACATAGAGCTCACAGCTGCTGCATTCATTGTTGTGACTGTAAATTCAGTTCCACAAAAATTTTGTCGTAGCTAATTACGTTGCAGCGAAAGCTATACGATGGTATTAAATACATAAAGTGTAGGTGGATAGTCCTGTATCTTGACGGAGTAGGCAGAGACCAGCGTTTGCTGCGAAGACATTAGTTGCAGTGAGTGACGATGGGTTAGGATAGGTTAGGATTTGCGTGAAGATTGATAAAACTTTGTAGATGTTTCCTTTTCCCACGTGAACTTTATAAACAGATCTACATTACGCGTGCAAAATAAACTACACAAATTAAGACCCTAAGCAACAGCCAACTTTCAACAATACCAGTAATAGCAGCGTTTTGACCAATAAATCATTTTTGCAAACGAAAACACATCAAGCACACTTATTTCGCAACAAAAGACGACGGCTCTATTGAAGCAAGATCTAAAGATAAATGATTGCCTCAATCTTTGTGTATTGAGTCGATGTTATTTCGTAAAATGACATCGGAATTCAAGAAAATAATTAATCGTAAGTACTTACTGATTGCCTTGTTGGTCTAGCGGTATCACCTCTGATTACCATGCTCGAGGTCGTGGGTTCGATTCCCATTGGAGGCCGCTGTACATTTATAATAATATTTGAAGTAGACAATGCAACTTCAGAGCTAAAAGACTGCTTAACTAGACAATTCCCGTACACATATACCTAGTTTGGATTTAATTTACAAACGACACCGCGGTTTGCTCTTGCTTGGTACCCTAAACACAAATCGGAGTTTGATTGAATTGGAATTGAGAATAAATTATTTAAAAAAAACTGAAATAATAAATAATCAGCAACCCGACTGTTGAGCATTAACTACTAAGCAGATGGGAACAACCTAGGCATATCGCAATGAGTTACATTGTTAAATTTGAGTCCCACCTCCTTAGTTAGCAGTTAAAAAGTCGGGATGCTGTTTATTTTTAATTTCCTTTTTTTTTTTGACCTTTTAATTCTTTTGTGAAAATGTGACCATTAGTTAAGAAGTTATGAGAGAACATAGAAACGGACATACTTGCATGCATACATACAACCTAAACACATTACCCTCCGGTTGGGCTCTGGCGCAGTCGGGTAAAAAGGCAAAAAGAAAAAAGTCTAAATCCAAAGTAATAACTTTTTTATAAAGATGATCTATCTATATATTTATCTATGCAGCCCATGAAAGACCACCGTCACGCCAACCTCGCCGGTCCCCTATTAATCTTGTCCATTGCCCTTCTGCCGCCTTCTTGATGTCATCTACCCATTGTCTTCAAAGGTAAAATCCCATACTGCCCATCCTCACATTTGGTGCCGAAACCTAGAGGCACATGTGGAGAAAATCCAAGTTGCACAAAGAGCCATGGAGCCAGCCATACTAGGTATCTCTCGTGTGCGTAACGTCGTAATTCAACAGAAGACCAAAGTCGAAGCCACAAAGCTTCAAAACACAAGTTTCGTTAGGTCTACAACATAACGAAACATAAGCTTATTGCCAGTTTTAGATATTAGTTAATTAATTTTAGATATTATGTAGACTTACATTGCTCATGAAGTTTCGTCTGACTGACAACATAGCAAAATACACTTGGCTGGGCTGGGCACTATGCATTGGCTGGCTACTAATGATTCTCATCGAGTTTGTGTCGAGATATTTTTTAAAAGTGCCTTTAAAAAACACACTGTTCATGTTCGATAGCTATTGTTAAGGCTGGCAGTACCCTTAAATCAAGTGTTTTAAAATACGTTTTACTCTCTAACGCTTAGTATTTAAAACCGGAAAAAATATATATGACATATATGATTTTTATAATTTTTTATACTGTATAGGGTCAAAAAAAATGCGAACCTGAGTCTGAATTATCACTAGATATGGTTTTATTTCAGCTGTACTGAGTTTTGGATAGTAAAAAATATACCAAAAAGACTATCACTCTATTGAAGTCTATTAAAAGGATTTGTATTTCTGTAATTTCAAAAATGCCTATTTTCCCCCAATTAATCGCTGGCGCAGCGCAATAAGTCCCATACAAATCCGTGCGCTCAGAGAACCCAGCCTTAAGGCAAGTTCACTTTGCTATAACTTTCAAACCACCCAAAATTCATGGTGTATAAGCTTTTTTCAAACTAAAACTTTTACGAGCACTATACATTATTAACTAAAAAGGACGTAAGAGTGATATCGGTTGATTTCTCTGGAGTTATTGGCTATTACGAAATGCCATCCATGTAAAATTTAGGCAATGAAAGCTACGTGTCAAACGTGTTACCGTACCTCTAGACCAAAACGTGGCAGTCTCTAGCAAAGCTAAGTGTACCGGTACGAGAAATTGAGCCAGTTTCTGAATTGACAATGTCATTAACTAAATCGTTAACTGTAGCGATGTCTCTTCCAATTTTGCAGAAAAGAGCGTGACAGAACGTTACCTAAGTATTTACTTATATAAAACCCATAGGCGTTTTTCTTGGAGGATTGTGCAAACGATGAAGCTTCAAATTATAAGCATGAAGCTTAACCCCTGAACTGCCCTCGCGGAATAGAACGTATAGGTGGCCCATACTAAGTTGGACACAGATCTGTGTCAGTATTAGCGTTTCACAAGTTTTATACCTAAACTTATGCCGTAATCTCGGTGGGGTAGGCAGAGGGTTTGCCACTCTTTTGCTTCATGAACTTTCATTAGTAGCTGCATGCATACACGCTGGTTTCGAGTAATTTTTATCTTGTCCTTAGCTAATACAAGTTTCAAGTAGTTTTTAATACTGCTCAATATCACTCTTAATTACTAGATAGAGTCCACGGATCAAGTATGCATCAAACCAGAGATAGAACTGACTTCACATTTCTCTCATGTTCCTATTTCATTTGTCCTGTAATAATAAAGACAGTCGGTAATACCTGTGGTAATACTCATATTTTTATGACAAAAAAATGGTCCGTTTGAATTGTTTTAAATTTCTCACATAGCTTATAAATGGGGCTCCATTAGCATCATGAAATTGGAGTGTTATTTCCAAGGATGTTGAAAAAAAATTCCTATTAGTTGTCTATGTCGTTTATTTTTAGTGTTTCGATTTACGCATGTAATGAATTTAGTCTGGCTAACAACTATTGGTAGGTTCCTAGACACGGTAGGTAGGTTCCTCGATGAACATGCCAAAGTGAAAATTAAGCTGATGTTGACGCAATATACAATGTGCCCCAAAATTCGACAATAAGTGGACGTCAGACGATGCACCTGTTCATGACTACTCGAGAAAAAAACTAATTTTATTTAAGTTACAAAAAAATTACGATCGTTCGAAATAGTATACCTCTTATGATATTTTTTACTACAACCATGACCGTTCTACCCTCCTCCTAATTGAAGAGGATTATCTCTTTAGTCTTTTGTTTTACGTTTTAACACGAACTGTTTCCAATAGAGTCGCTTTTGCCGTAAACATTTAACATAGTTACTGAAGTCAGAGAATAAAGAAGACTCGATTCAACTTATAGAACTTACAGCCTAGAAATTAGGGCCAAGAAAGTAGGACACTAAGGCAGCTGTTAAATGGAACATGCTGACTCGCTCACATAATTTAACATTTTTAATACTGAAATAATATGAGTAAACTTTTGTTAAATGTGGTCTGAGGGTTTGATGTATAATTATTGCGGATATTCAAGGCATATTTTTCTTGTCCTCTACTAAGTTTTTCATTGAGAAAATTTGATTCCAAAACTAATTATTTTAAAAACTAAAGTATTTTTAAGATGTCCGTAATTTAATTATGTATCAACCCCCCAGACCACATTTATCAAAAGTATACTAATTTTTACCCATTTGCGCATGCACGTACACCGGTTTCGGGTACTTTTTATCTCGCCCTTTGCTAATACATCCCCTATTTGGTCTAAGTATTTCCGCCTGGGTCGTCCTTTACCGGCCCTTCCACCCACATTTGCTCGATATATTTGTTTCGTCAATCTTTCTTCCTTCATCCTCTCCATATGTCCAAACCAACGCAACATTCCTTTCTTAATTCTAGTCACTACATTGTCTTTCAGTCCACAACGTTCTCTAATCAAACTATTGTGTATCCTGTCATTCAAAGTAACACCAAACATATTTGTCAAGGACCTCATTTCTAAGTGGCAGTCCCTGGTCTCTGCCTACCCCTCTGGGATACAGGCGTGAGTTTTTGTATGTATGTTATTTGAAATCGTGTGACAAGTAAACCAAAAATTTTAGTTCATATTAGAACTATACATTTTTACACAAAGCTCTTAATAAAACAGTTTCTTTTCCACATTTTAGAAGTCATTTAATTCGACATTACGTCACTTTTAAACGCTGAAGTGTCCGTTATGACGTCATAACAGATGATAGCCAATGTAATGACGTGTCCTAGTTTACTGCTAATGGACAGGCTGTTTACGTTCTTAATTTAAAATAAACTTAAGGCTGATCTTACGTGGAGTATGCTGTTCCGCTCGCACAACTTAATTTTTTTTGTTATTGTATTCAAATGAGCATACTTTTGATGAATGTGCTCTGAAGGTTTGATAGATAACGGACTTTTTAAATATATTTTTGTTTTCCTATACGTACCTTTTAATAAAGAAAAGTGGTTTTCCAAATTATTAATTTTGGAATGAAATTGTCGAAAAAGAAACTTAGTACAGAATAAGAAAAATATGCCTTAAAGGCATAAAAACATTTCTTGTCACTTTTATCAAAAGAACACTCATTTTATTACAATCACAAAAAATATTAAATTGTGCTAGCGAGACAGCATGCTCGACGTACCTAATAACAGCCTTATAGAGCTCGATTATTATATTAACGGTAACGTAAGTTGTAGATGCGTTGTAATCATTACCAGTCCAAAACTAGTTTTTAATGATAAATAACTAAGGAGTATGTTGAAATGTACTTTAAAATTAGGTTTCCAATAACTTGTGATCTTCACGATAAATTGTGTACTCTGTAATTTTATGAATAGTAACTATAGACAAGTCACCTTTAAAATTGCTACTTTTGACTTTAAAATGTGTGGGTTAGGGACTGAACAATACCACTGGGCTATAAATTCGTGAAGGCTAACAACATAGATTCTTGTTAGTAAGATACAAGATAAGAATATTCTATTGTTATTGTTATATAACTAGCTGACTATACAAACGTTGTTTTTCCATATTAATTAGCCTACGACCTATCGCTAATTAATCTATAAAAATCGGTGAAGCCGTTTCAGAGGAGTTCGATAACAAACACCGTGATTCGAGTCGGACGTACTTTATTAGAGGGGGTTTAGTTGATTGCAATTAAAGTGCAAAGGAGCATTACGTGTGTTAGTATAATTATTTTTAAGGTAAGTAATTATTTGACAAACTCTCCAGAGCAAACCCGAGACTGCTTTATTTCTATCCTATAACATTGTACAAAGTGTACAAACTCGTTCAGCTGCTGATCTGTCGGCCTCTGAGCGCGTGTAAAGTGAAGTTGAATTCAATAAACTTCCGAGTGGAATTCCTACACGGTCCAACTTTGTTCCACCCCCCCGTCCTGCCTATGACAGGTTCCAAAGGCCATCACAATCTCTTAGTACGTACACGTGCATCCGAAGCCATTCGGAATTGGCATCAAAAGGTTTCAGTGGCGAATGAGCTCTTGTTGGCAATATATTCTGAAATGCTGGAATATTGACTGAGTGCAGTCTCAGCTGTTTTATTTCAAAGCTTGTAACGTAAATGTGTAGGGTACATACACGTAGACTATTGCTCTCTCCGTGAAAGAAACAGTGTAGACAGTCCACACCTGTGTTCTAAAACTAAGTACTTCGACAACAGCGCATGTCCCTACACAAAAACTTACAAATCTTACTAGGTTAGTTTTAATTGTAATAGGCTATAATTATATAATTATTCAGTTATTTTCATACATCTCCTGCGGTTGACTGATAGAAAATACTTGTAACGTTAAGTCCTCCGTATTGCCATTGTAAATTTTACTTATTAGTAATAATAATTTTGAAGAATGGCATGTATGCTAAGCTTTATCGTGTAATCTCCTTATTTTGTCTATGCTCCATCCTATGAATTGGGGTCGGCTCTCCTCGTTCGTAAGGTTTATGGTGTTTTTTTATGTAGTCTATATATATATGTCCCACTGCAGGGCGCAGGCTTTCTCTCAGGGAAAGAGTATGGGCTTTATCACCGTGTGTGCCAACCGCGGATTAGCAATTTCAAGCACAGAGGTGTGTGAACACCTCAGACCCTCAGGTTTCTTCACGATGTTTTCCTTCACGGTTAGTGAATGGTATTCCTACTATAATATCACAAATATACCTAAGTAACTTAGAAAAGAAAGTCATTGGTGCACACCGGGATTCGAACCCACACTGCCTATTCATGGATGTCTGTTATTGGCGTCGTGAACTGTAGGTTTACATTTGCAATAAAATTAGTTTTTCGCTGTCAAAATTAAGTTTACAAAAAAAAACGCTTGCTTCTTTAGTACTCAATATTGCATACGCTTGACACAAGACGAATATGATTGAAAGTTGAAAAGGATATGAGAAGAAAACTACAAAATGAATAAGAAAGCGCATGCATCACTACACTGCATATTGGCGATTCCAAGCGCAGAGGATTGTAAAGATAGACTATCTTCCTGGTTTTATCCTGAGTCCTTTTTAGGGTTCCGCACCCAAAGGGTAAGGGACCCTATTACTAAGACTCCGCTGTTCGTCCGTCTGTCACCAGGCTTTATCTCATGAACCTAAATTTGAATTGTCTAACTATTTAGACAATTCAAATTTTCACCGATGATATATTTTTGTTGCCGCTATAACAATAAATACATTCTTTAACATGTGTTCAATGTAATCACTTTAATCACTGAATAAATAAATCAAGTGAATGTAAGGAGAATAACTAATTAAAACAAACTCATTCACAAATAAACGTATTTAACAAATAAAATTATACAGGTTGTAACAAAATCTGAAAATGGGGGTTGTAATTGTCAATACAAATAAGTTTTGCTACGGGAAAAACTTCAAAATCACGAAAAAAATATAAGCTTATTAAATTCATTTTAATGTCCTAGTAGGGATTAACTGACCTTTAAGAAGATGTCTTAAAAGTTGTTTGTATAGTAGAGCCCTTCATTAGTAGTTTCCCTGTATAAGTAGTTTCCTATAAACTAGATGTCGAAAATTAATGTGTTAAAGGCTATATATGTACATAAACCAACAAAATAACAGAAAGGGGCAGAGGTTTATGTTGTAAAATAAATATGAAGTGGCCTAAACGCCGGTCTCTGAATTAACAATTTCATGTAAGTAAATACTCAAGTAATCTTCTCTCTTTGTCTCTTCAGATTTCTCGAGGAAGAACGTCACAAAAAGACATGCGTAAGTCTTGTGTTGATTCAGTGAAATTCTCTTCAAAACTCGACCAAACACGAAAAAGATAAATTTTCGCGTTTGGTTCAATTTCCGTTGCCTTATGTTGAATATTTCGTTGGCGAAAACGTGAGACCATTGACAGTTAATAAATTATTCAAATTGTATGTTGATTCTGTGGTTTCTACCCGCATGCAATATGAACGAGTTGAATCTATTATTCTGATCGAATGATTAAACATTTGTCTCTACTCGCACACTTCATTGTTAATGCATGTGTTTGAATGGGATTTTGTTCTCTACGGGATAATGTAAGTATCGTCTGTCACTTTTTAAGGCTCCGTATTATTAACCTCTAATTTACTCAGAAAATAAGATTGATATAATAATAACTTCCACACACCACAATCACTTGCCCTCGTCCGGAACTAAGATAACCTGTGCTATGGTGATCAGGCACGGACATCATAAACATAGAAATACGTACAGCCTGTGGCCATGTGTACCAGCCAAAGAACGATGGCCCCCAGCAGTGGTTAACACGCTGTAAATTAGGCATTCTGATACCGTATTAGTCTACTATTGTCCCTTCTGTCAACCTAATAACCCGGGAAACATTAAACAACACCAATAACACGCAACTTGTTGAAACAATGCGGAGCTCAGCGGCAAATCCGAGCGGTTGCATTCCAAATGAGGTGTGTAGTGTGCCCATACCGTGCCCCAGTGAGACATAGTCGCTGCACTGGGATTTTTAGGGTGACCCTAGGGTTGGGGCATAAACGGGACAATGTAATTACCTGTGTAACAATAGAACTTGATAGATGGATCGATAGATAAAACGTTGTTTCTGGTTCTCACGACACAGGGTATCCTAGTGTGGGGCCACAATGTATATGTCTGTATGTAAATATTTATGTTTATGTTCATTTACAAACACAGTACTAAAAAGAATTGAGGAGCGAAATAACGTAATACATACTTATTTACTCCGCTGGCTCAGCGATCCGAACAGGGTCTTGGCCTCCGACGTAAGAAGCCGCCACTTGTGTCTGTCCTGAGCGGTCTCTTGCCAGTTGCCCACCTGGAGCTCCTGCAGGTCCTTGGCCACTTCACCCTTCCAGCTATATCTGGAGCGGCCAACCGGTCTTTGGTCGATTGGCCACCCCAGGAAAGATGGTAGTTAGAGAATTAAAAAGAACCAGGAAATTTAAGACCTAATTTCCGAACCCAACATCATCGGAGAACCGAAATCGAAACCATATAGAAAGGATGGTAGAGAATTGGGCGTTGAAGAGAGCAAACATTTTCATAGAAAAAAATATATATTCACTAATAACTATAAAACGAAATTACTATGCAAATACAAGAAATCAATTATATTTACAATAGTAACAATAAAAAATATGATTAAAGTGTTTTCAGTATCAAATCCCTAATGGACTCGACTTAGCATGTGTTACAGGACTGTTAGCAACCCACAACGCTGATATTCTATCGACACTACGCTGCAGTCAGTGGTATCGTGTTCGTGAGTTTTTGTAATTTGGTTAACAAATTTTAAGATCAATCATTAAATGTTAAACAATGACTTTTGTTGCCCAACTGACCAGCCTTACTCAATATGAAAACATCCGGGTGATATGTAAGATGGTAAAAACTGTTGTTACATTCGTGCTCGGGCAGATTGACAGTATTGTCGGACTGGGTGCAATCCATTTGCATGTAGATAGTTCAGTAATGATAATTATCGTGATCATTATAATGATTCCCTCATTCGTCCTATCCTCGTGGCCGCCCTACCGAAGGGGAAGGCAACTGGCTGAAAATAAACACCGCGCGGTATTTTGTGGAATAGAAAAGATTCCAAGCGCCGATATTGTGTGTCGAGATAGAATTTCTGAGCAGTCGTTGGCGCGCCCGATTTGTTCCGGAAACTTTTGTTTATGGTATTTGTGGTATTTCCTTGCGACATTTTTCAAGTTAGCCAATGAATAGAACCGGCCCCTCACTTAGTTAGACCCACTGGCGCAGACAGGGGACAGCCAGTAAGTGCCGTAAGTGTCCAACCCCCGGTTTCACGTACGATAAAAATCTGTTGGTTGGGTTCTCCGACATTACCCAATTTTTATGTCAAGTGCACTACTGTAAAATAAAGAATATTCTTATCTTATCTTACCCCTAAATCAGGTGTTTTAAAACACAATTTACTCTTTATTGGTTAATATTTACTTATATTACTTTTCAATGTCCTTTGTAAGGCCGTCGGTCATTATTTGGTCATACTAATTTTTTAAACTATATTGCGTAAAAAAAGTCGGGCGAACATAAAACTAAATTGTAACTAGATAGGTATGGTTTTATTTGAGCCGTAACGAGTTTTTAATAATAAAAATTACACCGAAGTGACTATCACTGAACGTGTTAGTGACGTCGGACGTCAACATACTATTAATAGGATTGGTATTTCTGTAAAAATATAAGCCATAGAACAAAAATTATAATTTATAGAAACTTAATATCAATATTAGCTATAGAAAACTGCAATCAATTTCATTAACAAAGCAGAGTTCTATTTCAAATTCAATAAGTCAGCATTACACCTCAAATTCACTCTCCAGGGCGTAGATGTGCGGAATAATATTATTAACCTGTCCAAATCACCAGGTTTCGTATTCAAGTGTAAATCGAGAACATTACACAACACCGTCCGTCTCCCTAAACTTGGCCACTTGCGAATAGTTTTGAGATCGAACAACACCTTAATCGAAATCGGTGAGTTGACGGGCGACATACCATACTAGTACGTAATAGAGGGTTTGGGCTGACCTACACACAGTCGACAGCACATCAACATTTACACCTATATTCCGGAGGGGTAGGCAGAGACCAGGGTTTGCCACGACCCTGAAAACTCCGTTTACTTCATCAACACCCATTCGGGTACTATTTAACTCAATAATAACTTCCACACAACACCAGGACAAGTGGTCCTGGCAGCAGACTAGGATACCCTGTGCTATGGTAACCAGGCAAGGACATCACGAACATGGAAATACACCCAGACTGGGGCCGTGTGAAAAAATATACGGCGGCTCCCAGTGGAAATCTCACCCACGACCTCCGGCAGCGTAATCAGACGTGATACCGCTAGACCAACGAGCCAGTCATTCGTCTAGCGGTATCACGTCTTTCTAACTCTAACATTTCTAACATTTAACTCTTATACTGGTGGACATATTTGATGAAATATGTCCTCCGGGGCGTCCCACAGCTGCCTGTTCACCCAGTCGCTTAAAATATTTATAAGAAATCTTCGAAATCATAAACCTTCACAAGGTCTTGGCAAACGTTATTTTCATAGGCACACGGGGTATCTCAGAAGTAATAAATAAAATATACCGTTTGATTTAGACATAAAACGCTGTTCATTTATTTAACCGCCTTTCAAGCTTATACGAAAACAAAAATCTTTCTGTAACGATATCCGCTTATGTTGCTTCGAGGCTTATTTGAGCAGAAAAAAAACAAATACATACAAATTGCAAGATGTCTAAGGAAAATTGGACAAAAAAGGCTCACACATTTGTTTTACTTAATAAAGGAAAGAGTCACTGAATGCCGGCAGCTTTTAGGTATACGCAAGGATATAAACATACTTACTACTTAAATATCATAATATCGATACTTCAGGTAAAATTAATGTTTTTCTTTTTTTAAAATTTTATTCATTATAAATACAAAAATGTTAACATAATGAATGTCAAAATTGTTAATTTCACATTTAAAAGATTATGTGGAGAAGAAGAAACAAAGAAACTCCAATTCATTCTTTTCAAAAAAGCTTTAACTTAATTAACCCCTGAACTGCCCTCGCGGAATGGAACGTATAGGTCGCCCATACTAAGTTGGACACAGATCTGTGTCGCGGCAGAAGAGTCGTTAAGTAACAGAGAAATCTCATTAAAATTATTACTCATGAATGTGTTGAACACTAGACACAATCGTCCAAAATACCTATTAAAATTAATCTTATGTTTAAGACCAGACATCTTTGTGCGCAAATAGTCGACAACTAATCCTACATTACGCGCACCAAATCCTGAACGTCCAACTGTCAAACTACAGCAACCGTCCGACAGGATAAGTAGGTACAGGTGCGCATAATTAGACCCTGATCAATATTTTAATAGTTATAAGGTTTCCCGCAATGTTAGTAGATTAAGACCGTCTTGTACTACTTCTTTTAGATCGAAATTGAATGTTTTATGGAAAGGGGTTTTGATTTTGATTTTGGCATACTGGTCAGAGTGGTCAGCCTCCATTTTGGTTTTTTTTTTCAAAATGGCGGCGCACAATAATTCCTATGCACATCGACTGGGGACACTTTTACAAACATAAAAATACTAAGGTCAATAATCAATATGTCCGAAAACGTCACGTTGCAGAGTTAATTGCAGAAAAAGAAAATATTATTCAACTTGATTTATTTACAATAAAACCAATAATTACTTTCAGAATCATTGTTTATTGGTCAATATAACATGCATTTATGAAAATAAAATCAAACATATAAATATACATAGGTACATATAACATACGTGAACGTTTTATATAAGTGAACACTAAACAGAGGGCCGGCGCGTACCTCGGCCAGAGGATAAGCCTGGCCATCCAAAGAGGTAACGTCGCCAGCGTTCTGGGCTCATTACCGCGGGACAGTGACCTGGGGCAGGTGTTTTATCTGTAAATATAGAATTAGTTATTTGTATATTTTTATCATTTATATATGAATTAAGTCTCTTATTTGATGTTTGAAATAAATAAACACATAAATAATAAAAAAATAATACATAATAATAAAATACTTCCCATTGAAAAAAATGTTCATTCAAAGCTCACGTGCGCCGCGCATCTACAAACAAGGACCTACTTACCTAAGCTACCTACGAAAGCTACCGTAGTCGTAATCTCACTAAAAAAATGCGATTTATAAGTAATTAGGATTGCCGTATTGAATTAGTAGGGTTCAACAAATATACACTTAATTATTATTTTTTATTCTATTGTTTTAACACGCATAATGTACTTTGTTCTACTTATAGAACATATGGTTTAAAAGAACACAGTACTTTTCCTAACACCCTGTATATATTATATGCATATATATTTATTTATTTGATCTTATTTTTATAAATGTATGTTATATTGACCAATAAACAATGATTTTGATAGTAATTATCGGTTTTATTGTAAATAAATCAAGTTGAAAAAGATTTTCTTTTTCTGCAAATAACGCTGCAACAAACGTGACGTTTTCGGACATAGTAACCTTAGTATTTTTTTGTTTGTATAAGTGTCCTCAGTCGATGTACCTACATAGTTATTTATTATGTTGCACCGCCGTTTTGAAAAAAAAAACCAAATGGCAGCTGGCCAGTATGCCAGTCTTACGAAAGAATCACCAAAAAAAAAAATCACCCCTTTTCAAGTTAGGGGAGGTACAGTAAAAAAAAAATACAAATATTCATTGTTTAACTTTATCGGCGTGATAAATATGTATACACATACCAAATTGCAGCTTTGTAGTACCACCGGTCCTTGCGCTAGGCCGCGGACGGACAGACAGACAGACAGACAGACATGGGGAAACTATAAGGGTTCCTTGTCGGACTACGGAACCCTAAAACATATTCATTTTTTCATTGTTTCCTAAACGATTTTTAAAAAGGAAGTCATCAACGTTCTAGTTATTACGTTATAACTCGAATATTGATAAATAGGTACTTCATACGTGTTACGTGCAAGTTGTGACGTCATAGTTTGAGTCCGATTTGTACCACGTGACTAGAATGACTTTTCGACAGGTCACATTATGAAAAGTATTAGTTGTAGAGAAAAAAAAATAACCACGTTTATTTATCTTTTAGCATGGCCTCTCCAAGTCTCCAATTATATTAAAACATATTTGTGCAAGTTTTCCATTAACCATTTGTTTCTTCAGCTACAGGAAGCATAACTATCTACTTGGCTACGAACGATAGTCCTACATCGCCAGGAAACCTGAATTGGAAACCACGCTTATGGGTTCTAATTCAGGTTTCCTCACGATGTTTTCCTTCACAGTTAGCGAGTGGTATGGCTACACAAATTCACAAACGTACGTAATTTACCTTTGATTTTCCGTACACTGACAATCTCTTAGTCCACTGGTAAGAGCTGTCAGTTGTTTTTTTTTTTGTATGCACTTTGGCCAACTGACAGCTGTTAACTGTAAACGAACAGATTGTTAGTTAACGAGAAACTGGGGGTTAGAAAACAAAGTCATTGGTGCATGCCGAGATTCACACCTATGACCTCTCGAATGTGAGGCCACCGTTATTCCGACCGCTGTACCGACGGTTCAACCGCAAACTTAACATTCCCTTTTCTTTTCGTTCTAGAATGATCTACATGTCTCTGCCGGTGGTCTTCCTGCTGGTCGGCGCTGCGCTATGCGCGCCCGAGCACGTCCGCGAGCAAGAGCATTCGCCGCGTGACGACCACGAGCGCGAGCGTTTGGCGCCGCTCGCGAAGAGGTCGCCGCATTACGACTTTGGGCTGGGGAAAAGGGCGTACAGCTACGTTTCGGAGTATAAGCGGCTACCGGTCTATAATTTCGGACTCGGGAAAAGGTAATATCTTTAATAGAGGTCTAAGTTTTTATTTACTTACTAGCTGACTCATCAAACGTTGTTTTGCCATATTAGTGAGCCTATTTCCTATTCTCAGACCTACCAAATATACACAAAAAATTTCATATAAATCGCTGCCGTTTCGGAGGAGTTCGGTAACAAACACGAGATTTTTATATAATTAGATTTATTATTATCAAATTCTTTCGCGAGTGCGAGCATTCGTTCTTGAAAGACTGAAAAAATCGTAACGCTTCTTTTTAACTCTGACTCCACTGAAAGATACGTTTTCTTGCTCTCATTATCAACAACACTTCCAATATCTGTGAGCTATCTTGTTTTCTTGTCTCTTTGTTAGTTGTTTGTTGTGGAGCAGAACTTGTCTCTGAGATCGGACCTTGATACTCGACACTCTTCAACTTTACAGTGATCTGTCGTTTAAAACTCATAACTTTCAAAATATCCAGTAAGGACTAAAGTCTTTCATAGACGTAATTGGAGATTTCAAACTTTTCATACAGTGGTCGGTGTTTAGTGAAACAAAAGTCATTTTCCACGTAACGGTGCTTTAATCTAAATATACAGCTTTGCAAAAAGTACGTTTTATCGCTGAGACAATCCTCCAAAAGTGTCAAAAAACTGTCCCTCCTCTAAATAAAGAATATTCTGTCTATCTACCTTGCGCGAACTGTCGGTGAGGAATAAAAGTAACAAGCGGTTACGAAACTCACGCCTGTATCCCAGAGGGGTAGGCCGAGACCAGGGACTGCCACTTGCCACGATCCTGACAGATCACTCTCGCTTCCCCAACATTCATTAGTCGTTGCATGCACGCACGCCAGTTTCGGGTACTTTTTATCTTGCCCTTTGCTAATACATCCCCTATTTGGTCGAAGTATGTCCGCCTGGGACGTCTCTTACCGGCCATTTCACCCACATTCACTCGATATATTTGTTTCGTCAATCTTTCTTCCTTCATCCTCTCTGCAGGGCCAAATCAACGCAACATTCCTTTCTCAATCCTAGTCACTGCATCCTCTTTCAGTCCACAACGTTCTCTAACCAAACTATTGCGTATCCTGTCATTCAAAGTAACACCAGACATACTTCCTAAGGACCTCATTTCTACTGTATTAATCCTACTTTCTTGCTTATACCTTACGAGATAATAGAATCCATGGGACACCTGTAACTGTCCTAAAGGTGTACCCACACGTGGCATCTAAAATTAACCAGAACTTTATGTTACATTATTCAATTTTAAATCACCCCGTAAATTTAGTAAAGGATCAATTTATAATGGACGGTAGCCAAACTAGATTATGAGGGTTGGAGGGTATCATATGCATAATGTTGTTTCAATTAGTGGAATTGGTTCGTAATCGCATTAAAGATAAAGTCAATTTGCATCGAGATAATTACCCCAGGAAGGTAGCAACGAAAAGGTGCGCCCGCAGATAAAATATAAGCCAGAAAATTGCAAGTCAAACTCATTCACAAAGGGTTCCGTATCATTCGGTAAGATAATAAATATTACGTACATGGTTATACATTAAACGGGTATTCTTTATGTAGCCTATAAACGTCCCACTGCAGTGCACAGGTCTTCTCTCAGAGAGGGAGTATGGGCTTAATTACCAGGCGTGCCCACCGCGGATTGACAATTTCATACGCTGAGGTAGTGAACACTTCAAACACTTAGGTTCCCTCACGATGTTTTCCTTTCATTCAATTCATTCAAAAACTGTTAATTACACAAAAAGGTGTTTGTACAAAGGCAAGCTTAATACTAATAAGTATTTTCTTCCAGCTAACCTTGGGTTATGTGGATAGTGACACTACCGCCAAGAAAGATTTATTGCGAAAAGATTTTTTCCTTCACGGTTAGAGAGTGTTTATTGTTACAACTTCACATATGTACGCAATTTAGAAAACAAAGTCATTGGTACATGCCGGGATTCGAACCCACGACCTCCCAAATGTGAGGCCGGCGTTCTACCGCTGCGACCACCGTAAGTTATGTCTAATCTTGATTATTTATTAGGTAAACTTAATTACCTTAATTCCCGACGTTTCGGCAATGTAGTTGCCGTGGTCCGTATATGACTATAGGGAATTAAGGCAAATTAAGTTCACCTAAGTAAATAATCGTGATAGACATAACTTGCTGTGGTTGCAGCGATAGGACGCCGGCCTCACATTTGGAAGGTCGTGGGTTCGAATCCCGGGCTGTAACAACTTGTTTTCTGTGTTTGTTTGACTTTGTTTTCTAAGTTACGTGAAGTTGTAGTAACAGTATCACTCGCTAACCGTGAAGGAATAATTTTTCTTTGCAATAAATCTTTATTGGCGCTGCCCCTTCTTCTATCCACTGAGTCGAACTCCTAGAGAACCAAATACTCCCATTCATAAGCAGCCTACATACGTCCCACAGGCCTTCTCTCAGAGAGAGAATACTCCCATCTTATTAGTCAATGCGCGCGGCTAGAGATAAGCAAAACAATAAGCGAAGACGGTAAGCTTTTGAAGTGGCTATTGAATGTCACGCGCAATGGGTGCACATGGCCGATTGTCTTTGGGAGCTGGTTTCGTAGAATGGAGTATAGGTAATTAGTTTTGGTGGTCACGTGGACAAACTGGTCAATCGGTAATCAACCGTGTCTCGCCCGCGTCATCTCACTAATTTGAATGCGTCGTTGTTCCAGCGGTAACGCGTTCGACTATCAAACCAAAGGGCGTGGGTTCGTTTCCATCTGGAAGACACCGTACTTGATTTGTACAAATTGCCTCAGTCTGGGTTCCATGTTTATGATGTCCTTGGTCGCTTAGCATAGGGTATCCTATTTTGGGACCAGGAGCTCTATTTTTGAATCACTCGTATGAAATTGTATCGTCGAATGCGACTTAAGTCACACTCGTCTTCTAAGTCGCATGATGTCGTTTTTCCGTATTTTTGAATCGTTCGCCTCAAGTGTTGCCAGTACAATTTGAAGTATTGTATTGTATTTTATCCATTCCACGCAGAAATTAAAAAAACCGGAAACTACCGTAACAGAAACGGAACGTAAAACACTGTTTTATTGGCTGTTTAAATAAAAAATCTTTGTCTTTTGATACAAACAAAACACTACTACTGTCATTTTGGTTTGTGTTCTAACGAAATGTCGAAATCGTTTTTTGACAATTAATCTACCGATCGCCATGCGAGACGAGTGGTAAGGACCATTCGTTGCAGTTCGAGTGATTCAAAAATACGGAATTTCAGATGTCGAACGAAAATCAGTAGAAATCGAGCGCTCGACGCGATACGAGTGATTCAAAAATAGAGCTCCAGGGCAAATGATTGTGTTGTGTGGAAATAATTATTCCTAGTGTTTGCTAATGGCTTCATTGCCGCAGGGGTCAAAGGTGGCAAATGATCGAAAACTGGTCTAAAAGGGGAAAAGGCCTTTGCCCTGCAGTGGGACACCCATATTATGGAGGCCACATAAAAAATAAAACAAACTTTCATCGTGAAATTTCGCGTCTTCATTTTAATTTTATTCTGAAGTTGGGCTTCAGAATGCGAAGTCTTTGTAATCAATTTGGTAGAGACATCTTCAGACTGTCATTTACCTACTCACTAATAGCTCCAACCGTGCCATATTAATTTCGAATATAGATACAAAAACCTATTGATTTTCAAATTCAGATTACTAAAGGCGCCACTAAAACACTCTCAAGACGGAGTTAAAGCAGGTTTATGAGAGGAACTCCCGTTATGAACCGGCTTTGACTCCGTCTTCAGAGCTTTTCATAGGAATCTACTTTTATAAATAATACTATTAGTCTCTACTGGAATCCGTAAAAACATTTAATTTCATCCAATCCATGTTTTTAATTTGGTGCAAGTCCATAGTATTTTTATGTAATACCTATATAAAAATCGCGCGTCGCAGTGTTTGTTATCGAACTCCTCCGAAACGGCTTCATCGATTCTTGTAAGTTTTTTCACCTTAATCTTTTTTTATGTAGCCTATATACGTCCCACTGCCGGGCACAGGCCTTCTCTCAGAGAGAGAGTATGGGCTTAATTACCACGCGTGCCCACCGCGGATTGGCAATTTCAAGGGCTGAGGTATGTGAACACCTCAGACACTCGGGTTTCCTCACGGTGTTTTCCTTCATGGCTAGCGTGTGGTATGGCTACTTCATTAATGTTAATGTACGTAACTTGGAAAACAAAGTCATTGGTACATGCCGAGATTCGAACCCACGACCTCCCACCTCCGGCCGGCATGCTACCGCTGCGCTACCATCGCTTTTTCTAATAAAATGATTTTAAGCTCTTAGATTATGACCTTGAAAATAATAATTAAAAACCATTGTTATGGTGGTCCGATCGGGCCATTGTGAATTCTACAGATTAATACATAATAGTAGAAGATGGCTGTAGAAATTCAAATTAATAATCTTGTTTATAACAATAATCTTTCATTTGAAACATCGAAAATGCTATTCGCAATGGACGTCACTAAATTTCCGAATGAGCGGTATTAATGAGTTTATTTTTAATAAAGCTTCCATATTTCTATCCCCAGGACATTACCGTACTCCTTCGGACTGGGCAAGCGTTCAGCGGATGAGCAACCGCAAGCCGAAGAGGACACCAGCAACGATATTGACCAGGAGACGCTGGCTGACTTCCTCGACCAATACGATGACGCGAGTAAGTAAACATAACCTTACCCCAATTGCTGACGATATGATACGTTTAACTGGCTGCTGTTACATCTGGTATACCATCTCGCTAGCCTAACATCATTCTAACATTCAAGTAATTTAAAATCTCATAAATGTGACACAGACGTCAAAAAATGTTATCTGATAATAAACCAAATCTACCTTCATTGTTACTGGTTTAGCGACCCAAAATTACCAAAATTAAAATGTCTAGAACTCGCAGGTTCGACTCCACTGGGAAAGTTCCTCGTATGCTCTCTTTGCAGCCCGTTATATCCCTCCTTTCTACATTATCAAGTATTGCACAGTTAAGTCTCTCTTATCATGTTGGACTTGGCCATCAGTTGCGACGAGTCAACTAGACAATATAATATTTTGAATATGCTTACTATGTGAATTCTTACCACTGTTCAGTACGAGTGATATCGCAATATTCCGGCACCAACAGGCTTAGTATCACCTAAAACAATACTAACATCTCCTTTTTTACACAGATCTCGAAGTGAAACGCGCACGTCCGTACAGTTTTGGCCTCGGCAAACGATTCGCCGACGACAACACAAACGAAGAAAAGCGGGCAAGGATGTACGACTTCGGACTGGGCAAACGCGTGCCTCTGTACAACTTTGGCCTGGGCAAACGGGCGCGCAACTACAACTTTGGCCTCGGCAAACGGCTTGCGAGCAAATTCAACTTCGGCCTAGGCAAACGCGAGAGGGACCTTCACCGATTCAGCTTCGGACTGGGTAAGCGATCGGCCGATGACACGATTACCGACGACGCAAGCGATGAATTGGATTCGTAAATCACTGTTTTGTTTGTAAAAAAATATTGATATATTTGTATCTTTGTTACTGAGGGAAAACTGATGGGGTAAAGCAGGAATATCGCCCCTGGAACTTAAACATTTAAAAGATTTTATTTAGGCATTATTCTAATTCTAGTCTCTATTCACCATTGATGCCACCGTTAAGTTGTGTTGTAAATAAAAATGTTGAGTAAAACATTGTTGAACATTGTATTGTGAAAGTTTTCTTGTGAAAGTTTTCTTGTGAAAAAACCAGCCAATTTTCACAAGGGAACTTATTTTCTTGCTTTTTATTGAACCAAAAGCCGACTTCAGTAATTTAATACTTACGTAAATTGTACAGTTCACCTACAATCAGTTGGCGTGCGTGACAGTGAGCTATCACTAGCGCGCGTTGCAGTCACTGGTGATTTCTTTGCGTCTGAGGGCCATACTACACGGGCGGTTCTCCTGCCACAAAAATCCGCAGCCGACACAATTTAGTATGAACGTTGTAAGAAGAAATCTACACGAAACGGTTTGCCACCGCGATCGCACGCGGTTCACAGGCGGGAGATAATCGACCACATGCAGCGTCAAACCGCCGCGGATATCCGCGGATTCAAACTACACGACGGCGTTTTTATTTACTTTTTAATAATTATATTAATATAAGAGCCAGAAGGGCAGTTATCATTGGCGGATACATGTTGGGGAATGAACGAAAGGCAGCGATAATTCGCATTCCGTGTAGTTCAATGGTCTGTGGCAGCTTTCTCGAGAGGTTTCCCGCGGCGGGAGAATCGCCCTTGTAGCCTCGGCCTGAGCACTGTTTGCTTATGCGGTCACTAGTTACCCCATGTCACTGGCTGTCACTGTCAGCCACCTGATCGTAGACGAACTATGGGAATTGGTTTGTTCTTCTTTTATCGGTCGCCATAGAAACGGAGTCACATGGCAGCCAGCGCGTTATGCCCAAACCCCAGAAATTGTCTTTTTGTTAGATTAATATTTTTCAAACAAGAATTATGTCAAAGATCTCCACGCAGACATTCTTAATCCTATATCGAGATTGTCATCATCGTCATCAGCCCTTTGACGCCCGCTGCAGGACACAGGCCTCATGGTTTTCATAACCATGAGGGGTTTTGCCATAATCGCCACGCTTGGCAGGCGGGTTGGCAAGACTGTATTCAAGTAAAATATTTTGGAGCTGATATAGTTTTCCGGTGTCAAATTCATAGACGTTACTGTGTATAAACAAGATAAAGTTGATGATGATAGACAGACAATCACGAAGACCTGCTATTAATATGGCGAAGCCTTCAAGTATGTAGGAGAGAGTTACAATGACTATTTAGTAAAGAGAGGACTTTAAATTGTTTGTATAATTTTCTTCCACAGTAGAAATAAACACGTAACCAATACGGTCATCAGTTTTCCTAAAAAAAAATATTAAATTTTAAATAATCGTAAGTTACTCGGACTGGAAAAGCATTCCTTCAATTAACAACTGTGTTAATAACATTTTTAGGGATTTCATATTACTTATTAAAATGTTTCAAGTTAATTTGTGACGTTTAAAAAAATGGCTTTCATATTTTATCGTACTATAATAAAATAAACTCGTACTATAATAAATGAAACCACTTTATTTCCTCCGCATAACGTGTATCGATTTAATATGACTTTTCAAGTTTTATTATTTTGATTATTATTATTAATCTACTTTATTGAGTGTAACAAAATAAATAACATGAAAAATAATGTGTAGCTAATACATAATTGATTCTAATAAAACGTTGAGATACGTTTATTAATAAATAATATGTTAATTTCATACTCCTTAAATAGTTGGCTCGAATCTTAAGATCTGTTTAATTATTTATTTTTCTGCTAAATAATTAAATATACGTATTATTAGATTTTAAAATAACCCTGGTCTCCGCCTACCCCTCCGCCATTCAGGCGTGAGTTTCTGCATCTATGGATGATAAAATAAAATTTATATTTCAATATTGTTTTAATCTTCAACGCTAGAATCCTTGCATAATATTGTTTTAAATAGATAACTTTCTGGTTACACATACTTTCAATGCATATATATAATATTAACGTCAATCATAGCTCAAAGGAGTTAAACAAAAATTAATATAGCGATAAGCAACTCTAGTCATAAGATTTCGTTACGTAAGGGATATGTTGTTTTCAATATAATCATGAAATAAATAATATAAATCATAGCAAAGATTGCATCATTCAAATGTTATTATTTGTTTTCTTCCTAAAAATATAACTGTGACCTCGTGAGCTTACAGTGGAAACTCTTAATGGATCTCTCATAGTTTGGATAGCAGTCAAAAGCCCTCCGGCCGTTTTCGCAACTGCGTTTCGTAACTGGCTGCGAAACAAGAATGTTTATTCCTTGTTCGCAACCAGTTGCGAATCAAGAAAACTTTTTCCTTAGCCGCAACTTGGTTGCGAACGAAGAATACGATCTTCCTAAAGTTACAGAGTTGCGATTGGAGAAATTCATTTCCTTATTCGCAACCAAAGGCTAACATAATAATTCAAATAGAAAGGAAATTAAATTTTAAGAAATTTTAATTACTTAACATAATATATTTTGTAATGGCATTGTGTCTATTAAATAAATAAATTCCACACAACACAATCACTAACCCAAACTAGGATACCCTCTGCTATGGTAACCAGGCAAGGACATCACAAACATGGAAATATAGCCAGACTGAGGCCATTTGTACAAATGTGCGGCGGCGGAATCGAACCCTCGACTTTCTGGCAGGGTAGTCAGACTTGATACCGCTAGACCAACGAGACAGTTTAAATAAAATAAAATGATACACAAAAACATCCTCCCAGCGTAGTCGGTTTGACGGAAAAGGCAAAATCAATAACTAGGTACGTGCGGAGCCATTTGCAGCAGATTCCCTTGCAATGTTTTCCTTTGTTGGTAGCGAGCTCTACATTATAAATTATAAAGAAAATTTGTATCAATGAGTGTTTGTCACACAATCACGCTAGAACGGCGGAACGGATGTGGATTAAATCCGGGGATAAAATTGGCACAGTGGTATATCATAATCTGGATAGATAGGATATGCTTTATTTTATACAGAAATAAGCTACTTTTTATCCCGGAAAAATACAGATATTATAAGAAAACCTAACATCTTTACCAAAAGATGGCACATGGCAATTATTGTTTCTCCTGCGGCTTGCATCTTATGTCACACTAGCTGTCCCGGCGAACTTCGTACCGCCACAGAATCCGTTTATACGATTCTTGCACAACGCCATCTATTTTTAAAACACAACATTCGCTCGAATAACGCCATCTATTTTAAACTTAAAATAAATATTATTCCACGGGAACTATTACCGGGATACCAAGTATGCTATGTCTCAATTTGCGTGATTGAGTAAATATTATCCCACGGGAACTATTACCGGGATATCAAGTATGTTGTCTCAATTCAGGTCTTTGTCTATCTGTACGCCAAGTTTCTTGTAAATCCGTTCAGCCGTTATTGTGTGATTGAGTAACAAACATCCAAACATCCAAACATCTTAGACACATACTTTCACATTTATAGTGTTAGTAGGATATTATATCGTATTTTCTGAGTCACGTAAGAGACAGCGTAGTTCAGGAAAAATCAGATTAACTTCTGCGACCACTCTATTTATGAAATATATTTTGCCAGTTATTATGGCACCAGATAAAATAATATCCAATGTGATAGGTAGGTACTTGCTTACGTATTTGAGAAAGTTATAGCGTGTGAAAGCTGAGATTAGCAATAGCGAAGATATATCATCACTCTTGTACAGGTTACTTCGCACATGAATCATCAGCTCAATGAATCAATCAGATCAACAACTTGTTTCCTCAGACTTTTTAATATTTTTGTAATTTTTTCGCTTAGAATAAATAAAAGGACTATAATAAAAACGTAAAAATAAATCTGACTTCCTGATGTTGAAACAAGATGTGAAAACAAGAGTAAAAAATGAAGATCCATAATGTTTTCTTTTGAAATCATCTTGTCATTGCTACAGAAAACTCTTTCAACTGGACATTTTTCCGAAAAGAGGCGCTGGCGCCGGAAACGACGTCAGCGCGTCAGCATCAGGTGGGCAGTTCAAATGGCTCATCTATTGATTCACTGTGCCCGGGAATATTGCCAATATGCCCGCCGCGTGCCGCGCTCGTTGAGCGGATACCTCCCGCGTATTATTCGTAAAAATAGCGCTTGCGCGCCTTAGTTGTTACATTCATGTTTGGGAATATTGGCAATATTGCACGTTATATCAGTTCTCATCCCATTTATGTTGTTTTTCCTGAGGATTTCCTCACTAAGCAGAGAGGACATGATTTGTGGATGGTTTGAGAGCCACAGCAATGACAAACATAGCATAATGAACGCGTTTTAAGGTGGCCCCTCAAGTCGCTGGCATATATAGTTGCCAATATGTTCCCGACAAATAACTTGAACAAATTACTTTGTCTTCAAATATTCGTCAAATTAACCACTAACCACTCGTCTGCCGCGACACAGATCTGTGTCCAACTTAGTATGGGCCACCTATACGTTGCGTTCCGCGAGGGCAGTTCAGGAGTTAATAAAAAAATGCTTTTGGGCCTGCGCGGATTGTTGTTCAAGTTATCTGTCGGGCATTATCATCATCATCATCAGCCATTTGAGGCCCACGCAGGTATAGGCCACCCTCATGGTTTTCTAACCATTAGGGGTTTTGCCATAATCGCCACTCTTGGCAGGCGGGTTGGCGATCGCAGTATGCGGTTGGAATCTCAGGAAGATGCTGGTGCCCGTCTCCTGGTAATTTATTTCCTTAGTCGCCTTCTACGACATCTGCGGGAGGAAATGGAGTGACGCTATTCTTAATCCGGTGTCACACGGGCATTATACGTAGGTCACACTAAAAGTTTTGCGTAACTTAAAAAAACAACATTTTATAACCAAAATATTATGTTTATTGCTTTTCAAAATACTCTCCTTTACATTTTAAACATTATTTCATGCGATCGCACCATTTTTTTAAATCAGGAGGACCGAAGATCTGAAGGCATGTTTTCTACGTGCTGATTGAACGCTATCACTGCCTCTTCGGAGTTGGTAAAAGTGAAACCTCTCATCAAATCTTTGATTTTGGGGAAAATACAGAAATCACAGGGTGCTAGGTCGGGGCTATGTGCAGGATGGGTGATGAGTTGTACTTTTTCGGAAGCTAAAAATGGCTTTTTTGTTGGCCGTGTGTGAAGAAGCGGAGAACGCGGCTTTTTGGTCGTCTTTCGCGAACTTTTTCTAACAACCTGGGTAAACAAATGGTAGAATACTACTCGGCATTAACACTCTTTTGATCTTCAAGTGGAATTGTGCAGATGGGACCCGTAGCTGAAAAAAAAACGCGATTATTTTTTTACCAACCTTTCTCGCCTGCCTTACTTTTGTTGGCCTGTTCTCATTTTCAAACACCCATTCACAAGATTGCTGTTTTTTTTTCGGGTTCTAAACAATAAATCCACGTTTCGTCTCCTGTGACAATGTCGTAAACAGCATTAGAATGTCCGTGGTCGTACTTCAGTAGCATCTGTGAGTACCATTCCACGCGAGCCCGCTTCTGCTCCGCTGTCAGTTCACGAGGGATCCAACGACAACAAAGTTTCCGAACTTTTAATTCTTCGTGAAAATTTTTCTGAATTTGTCTCATACCAATCCCCGATAGTCCTCGAATTGTCTCATAGGTAATCCGCGGGTTTTCTTCCATTAGCCGCTTAACAGTAGCCACATTATTTTCGTTGACGGCAGTTGAAGGCCGCCCTTCACGAAATTCGTCATGTAAAGAAACCCGACCTGTCTCGAATTCAGCAAACCGTCGCCTCACGGTCATAAAAAATCATCGCTCTAAAATCTTTTCGACTTAATTCCATTTTCGTTGCGTACGTAGTAAAAAAAATGTGTAAAAAAAACAATTGACAAATGATTTCCCTCCCGCCAATTTTTTTTTTATTACTAAGAAGGTTGTAGGTCGTTTCAAAAAATATAACATTCGAAATTCAAATAGTTCCGATTAGCTAGAAGTGCAAAACTTTTAGTGTGCCCCATTTAGGTACTTAGAATGCCTAGTAGTTCGGAAGTACGTTTTATTTCGCGCGTGTTGCAGACGGTCGCTCAAAGTTTTTTCTGTGTGGCTTTTGGAACTTAAAATTCATCAAAAGTTTTGTGATAAGCAGCTCGATGTGGTGTCAAAATTTAATGATTTATTGCAAGAATTTTACTCGAAAAATGTAGATGAAAATACAGTATATTCAGAACACAAGAAATAATTGTTCAGAAAACTTTAAGTTAAAGACTGAGAAAAAGCTCTAGAAAAAAATGTTTTAAAGTGGCCAAAATGCCGATCACGTAACTTAGCTCCGGCTCCAACTTATACTTCTACAATACCTGCACCTACTTCAAATTTAAAATTCATATTCGTTTAAAATATCTGTGTGTTTTAGTGCTGTAGTGTTTAGAAGTGGATTTTTATTTTTTTAATTATTTAAACAAATGTTACTGGATTTTTCTTGATATCCGTTCGATTCAACCAAATCGTCGGCTTATTGCAAGAACTCATTAACCGACATATTCACTATTGGGAGAAAAAGGAGTTTTTAGTTCGTGTTAGTTAATGGTTGTGTTTCCTCCTTCTTATTCCCTATAACATCGTTAAAATAATGCCTGATACTAAAACACCACTGTTGTATCATAAATTGTTCAATACATCTCTATGTCCATACCTTTAAAAAAAAGTGCTTAGTGAGCTTTTGCAGTTAATGACTTCTTGCAATAAGCCGACGAAATTATGTTTTCCTTCCGAAAAGGCTCCCGGTTCAGCTTAGTCGCTTCAAGGAAGCCTTAAAAATTTGAACATTTACCTCGATTTCTCCAGGATCTTGATAGCCTTGGGACCACCTGGGAAGTCTACCCTTTCAAACAAAAAAAAACTGGCTAAGTGCAAGTCGGACTCGCGCACGAAGAGTTCCGTACCATTATCAATACACCATTTGAATATTTCAAGCGTCTACCTGTGGCCATTTTTAATATCGAGCAAAAAATAGCAAAAAAATCACGTTTGTTGTATGGGAGCCCCCCTTAAATATTTATTTTATGTTGTTTACCGGCAATCACCTGTGAAAATTTCAACTATCTAACTATCACGGTTCATGAGATATAGCCTGGTGACAGACGGACGGACAAACAGCGAAGTCTTAGTAATAGGGTCCCTTACCCTTTGGGTACTAAATCCTAAAAAGAATTTCTTTTTTCAAATCCAAATCCGTCCAGGCGTCTTATCTCGGCGTCGTCACATACATAAAAAAGAAGTTCCGGTGAATTGAGAGCCTCTTCCCTTTTTGAAGTCGGTTAGGAAGTGTGCTTTAGACCTATCTAATCTTCTATGACCTAACCATAATCACAATTATAGCCAAATTATTCCACTTAGCTATAATAATAAAGGTTTAATATTCCAGCCACTTATTTAAATTAAGGCGGACCTTGGTTTACATAGAATTCAACTTTACTTGGGTTTTACAAATGGGTTTTGTTTGTAACAAGCTTTAGGGTCAAATAAGCTCCGTATCTGTGGTAATTTAATAACGATAGGTGAATATAAATTAGGAGGTTATGAATTATGCAAATCCGTAACTTGAATCCGCGCTATTTTAACGCAAACAATGTAGGTAGGTTTCGTCTGTTGAATGTGGAGTAACCCGACGCTTTCTGCGGTCAACAATTTTTTACTCATTGACTAAAGGTTATTTCTCAGTCACGGGTTTTAAAACAAAGTAAATAAAACTATTTTCATTTCATATGTTTCGAAGTTCTAGCTGGTTATTGTCTCTACAATCCTAGAACGTACGAATCGACTTTGATCCTGAGTATCCTACGTTTTTAGGTTTACGGGTGGGTACCTTAGATTCTGTTTTCGTGCTGGTCATCAGCAGACACTCAACTTTTCAGAAGCCAAAAATTACAAAGGCTCCCGCAAGTTGTGGCTGAAATTGTATACTGACGGTTCTTAACCGTAAATGTGTACATGCCGGTATTCGAACCCAGGACCTCCTAAATGAGTAGCCGGTCTACCGCTCCGCTACCACCGCTCTTACTTACATCAAAATTGACTAAAAAAAATACTTATTTATAAACAGTGTACTTGCCCTTACGGACTTAAATATATCGATTTGGGCCGGCTAGCCTAGACGTAGGATCTGCCTGGCGGATAATTTCCTTTTATAGTGGAAGAGCAAGACGACTCGCTCTTCCCTATAGTTTTGTTAGAAAAAGTTCATCTGATGAAGGTAAGTATATCCTGGAAAAAAGAATGTATTTTCTTAGTAGGTACTTACTAAATCTTGGATGTGATGGATTTTAAAGTGGATTCGCATCAAAATTACGAATGAAATGATTTTCAGACTTAAAAATTCTATCTACATAGGTACCTACTGAGACAAAGACACAAAGCACTAACACGGAGTTATGGAGAGGAGCGGTGGCAGCGCAGCGGTAGAACGCTAACCTCACATTTGGGAAGTCGTGGGTTCGGATCCCGGCATGTACCAATGATTTTATTGTCTAAGTCACGTACATTTGTGAAATTGTAATAGCACTCGTAATATCGTGAGGAAATCCTAGTGTCTGATATATTTACATACTTCAAAACTTGATACGTAGGTACTACGAGTATGACCCAATTATGAAGCTAAGTGGGAAAAACTCAGATCTAACTAGAAATTAAGTTATAGGGAAGCAATTTATCCAAATTTAGGGCTCTACATGTCAATACGTATAATTCCATATAAATAAAAAAAATTGTTGAAAACAATTCGCGCAATTTTTATTCCTAGTGGGCTAAGTTTATACAAAAAACTGCTAACAGATGTGATTGATTAAGATGAGATTAACAGATGACAGTGAACGAGAAACAGGAGGTAAGTTTGCCTTTTACCAATTAACAGTCGGTAATCATTTTGAACAAAGTCGCCAGGCACACATTTTCTCTGGGACTACAACTTGAAAAATAAAACTCAATAACGGAACGTAATAAAACCCAAAATATCATGAGGTAAGGGTCCAAACTTTATGGCCAGCTTTCGGCAGTGGAAGGCAAGTTTTATCTCCGCTAACAGGCCGGGTGGGCAAAGAAATATGAATTACCATACCTACTCTAAAATAATGATAGGGTTTACCTACGGTAATTTTGTGAAACCTTTTCACACACATATTACCTTGATAAACGACGAAGAAGTTGCCTCAGCAACCTCCTGTTTAGATGAAAATTAAGTGAAGCAGAATATTGTCATAGGTATTTTTGAATGGCGAAGCTTTCCCCAGTAGGCTAACTGTCGGTTTCTCGTACAAAAAAAATACTGACGGTTATTAACAGTAGATTAACAGTAGATTAGTACATTTACGGTTAAGACAAAAAACAACTGACGGCAGTTGTATTTTTGTGTATGCTCTTCGGCCAACTGAGAGCTATTAACAGCAGAATAACAGATTTTTATTGTACGAGAAACTGGGGGTTAGCAACGCATTTAATGTTTGAATTAACGGCATTGGAGTCATTATGCATAAGCAGCCTACGTCCCACTGTAGGGCACAGGCCTTCTCTCAGGGAGAGAGTATGGGCTTAATCACCACGCGTGCCCACCGCGGATTGGCGATTTCAAGCGCTGAGGTATGTGAATAGCTCAGACACTCAGGTTTCCTCACGATGTCTTCCTTCACCGTTAGCGAGTGGTATTGCTACTATAACTTCACAAATGTACATAACTTAGAAAACCAAGTCATAGGTACATGCCCGCACCGGGGATCGAACCTGGGTCTCCCACTTCCGAGTCCGAGGTTCTACCCACTAGGCTACCACGGCCATGGGGTCATTATACTGGCGTATTATTATATACTAGCTGTTCGGTTCGACTTCGTTCGCGTGGTAATTTTGATGTGTATTTTTCCGGAATAAAAAATAGCATGTGCTAATCCAAACTACAATATATCTCTGTGCAAAATTTCAACCGGACCCGTTCAACCGTTTTTGCGTGAAAGAGTACCAAATATCCATCCATACATACAAACTTTCGCGTTTATAATATTAGTAAGGATTCATTTATGATCATTTACGCAAACAATGTAGCTGTGTATATTGTCATTCTCTAGATAACTCGTCTTCGTCTTTAGATTCTTATTTTCAAAGTTAAGTTAATAAAGTGTAAATTCAACTTTGAAGCCATAGAGATAACGAGGTGTATAAAATAGCACAATTGCACTGTAGCTATGATTAGTTTAATCTCAGCCGAGGGTCTTTTTAATCTACCGGCTAGAAAAGGGAAATCTAGTTTTATTATCTGACCTTTTCCCCTTTAATTAATGTAAGTTTGCTTTTATACCGTGGAAATACCTTGCAGTTAACTTTAATAAACAGGGTTATTATAACATAGCTGAGCCTTATCAAACGTGTTATTGAAATAACTGGAAACCTGAAAATATTGTGCTTATTACACATGGCGTAATTATTGATACCGAAAAAACTATTGTAATGTTTTGCGTTATAAGAACTTTAGCCTACTTAAGCTAGATCAATACTGAATAATTATGTAATTTCATTGTACCCTGGTGACCTGGGACATAGTCGCTGTCATCATCATCATCAGCCATTTGACTGCAGGACATAGGTCTCCGTCATGGTTTTCCAAGCTTCCCGGTCTTGTGCCGCCCGCATCCAGCGACTCCCCGCCACCGTAACGGTCGTCAGACCATCTGGTAGGGGGCCTACCCACGCTGCGTCGTCCGGTCCGCGGTCACCGTAGTCGCTGTAACGCATATAAAATAGTTGCCAACAAATGTATCCATGTGCATTGATAGGTCGAATATATTTATGTATTCTATGGTATAAAAGCAATGTTACTCCAATCTAAGTTAGACACAAGTTCTCCATTACTTACTCCGCTGGCTCATCGATCCAAAGTGGAACAAGAAGTCCCCATTCGTCTCTGTCCTGCGCGGTCTTTTGCCAGTCGCCTGCCTGGTGCCCACGCAGGTCCCTGGCCATTTTGCCCGCCGAGCGATATTTCTTCCTACTTGTGGTTATTAAAGTTGCACACAGATATCACCGACAAATATGGCAGGAAAAAGTCCAATCCAATACACCAGCTTCGATTCATCCATGGACATAGGCGAGACACGACAACACGCCACTCTTAATGGCTATCTTTGAATTGAGAATATTAATTGTAAACGTGATCGGCATAGAAGGGTAGTACCTATAAGGATTTAGTCTGAAAAGTTTGAAGCGCCAGTTATCGGCGGATTTTTGCAGCAAACTTTTTCATCTATCAGAAATATTAGGAAAAATCCTGCGTCAAATCTCTGATTCAATAAATTGGCTTCATGTTAGATTATTATATTTTTTTCTACGCACAGCTGAGCTTCTCAGCAACTCGTTTATTTTAATAACATTTTGTGAGGTTTCGTTTTTAATATTCGTTGTACAATGGGGAGAGATGAAAAAGTATGTAGGTATTCTGTGCCATAATCTAACCATAATAGATTATTTCCAAAATTTAAGTAATTAATGTGGCCCGCGTATCCAAACATTAAGTTACTTATAAGCCATGAGTTTGGGTGGTTTCAAAGTGTAAAGAAAGGGGGGTCCCTCAAGTAAGATTGAATGCGCGACGCCACTCCCCACGCAAATAATATATATAAACAAATTAAACACAACTTAAAGGGTTGTAAATTTTCTGAAAAATTAATTGGCCAAAGAAAACAGTCCTGATCGTCTAGTTAAATAATAAAGACAATTATGTTGTGTTGTGAATTAACAAACATAAAAACCGGCCAAGTGCGAGTCGGACTCGCGCACGAAGGGTTCCGTACCATTATCTATACAATATTTGAATCTTTCAGCGCCTACCTGTTGCCGTTATTAATATCGAGCAAAAAATGGCAAAGGATCACGTTTGTTGTATGGAAGCCCCCTTAAATATTTATTTTTTTCTATTTTTAGTATTTCTTGTTATAGCGGCAACAGAAATACATCATCTGTGAAAATTGTCTAACTATCACGGTTCATAAGATACAGCCTGGTGACAGACGGACGGACGGACGGACAGCGGAGTCTTAGTAATAGGGTCCCTTGCCCTTTGGGCACGGAACCCTAAAAAAGAAAAGTCAGACAAAGACAAAAGTATAAAAACGTAAACATACAACTTAGCTTCAGTCAGTAATCATGGCCGCCCCAGAGAGATAAGCATTGAGACTCCGTCAGGCTCAATGCCCGCGACTAGCGAGAGAGTTACTCGTAGCACTGCAATCCTTCTGTACACTTCACTATGCATCGACATGCACGTGGAATAAAATGGTACGTATATAATAATATAATATGAATAAAGTGATAATAAAGGAAGGGATAATTAACTTAATACGCAGTCAGCAAGTCTCCTTCATTAAATGAAATTGGAGGCATTCTACACTTTCAGGAGAAAATCTAGAAGAAATGTCTACGACGATATAGGCTCTACATACAATGATAGGCTCCCTTCCAACGCTTCACCTATCCTCATGAACTTACAAGAAGTCCGGTCCGACAGAATCCATCGGGAACAACGTTTCAAACCTACACATTCAAACCTTCACGCAACATACAACGACAGCATTCAGTTTCTCGCCTACCCTGTTCTAATGTACAATGCGGAAACCCGTGTTCGCGAATGTATTTCTCGGCCTGCAAGGCATAGTGGGCAACATAGTCACTCGCACTTTATACAATTATTACACGGTGGACAAGAATTTCGGAGGCCTGCCCCCGCCCCAGCCAAAGACGTACACCCGAGAAGACGTTCGTCGCATCTAATGTCAAGTGAAAAGGTGTGCCGACATCCTAATTTTTTTTAACCTTGAACCAGTTAAGGTTAGAGAGTATTATTTACATTACCCATGGATTGGACCCATGCATCTAGGGATTGTATGGCAAAGAATGGAAATTCTAGAACGTTGTAGATTTGTGACCGAAAATATAATTCTATACATTGGAAATCACGGTGGCATCATTATAAGTCATTTCATTCGAAAATCTTACGGGTAGATTCGCAAAAGTATTTGTTGTTCTGTCTAGACTAAATATACTAACTGTCTAATGACAGTTGTAATTTTCGAAATTACCCAATAAATGCATTTTTCCGATACAAAGACGAGTTCCAAACCTGAGGGATAGATTACGACAAACCCATGAATTCATGAAAGTAAAGTCCCCGTAAGACGGCGTAGTTCTGACTCTTTTGCCCCTTAGCCGACTAACAATTAAATTTAATAAACAGCCATACAATATTTCTTTTACATTCATACAGATACCTTCTGTTCTCATTTGTTTCTTAGAACGAAGTCCAAAGGACATATCAGAGGCCACACGCAAATATTAAGGTTAGCTCTGCTTTAATAATCACGTCCTAATGTCATATCAATAAGGTTCTAGGTTGCTCTAGAAAAATCCGTACTTTTTCCACAGCAAAATGACATTACGCTTTTTAATTTGAACTGATATTTATGAGTTCGACGAATCTTACTTGTACCTCAATGTGTGTGTACGATGTGTGTGTAACCGTGTACGGTTGGTATGACTTAAACAATCTTCGAGTATATCAATCAAGCTTTAAGATACATTATTCTATACCTGGAGAAGTTTCTTTTCCCCGCAATGGGTGGAGCATACTTACGTCTATCCCTTCCCATAGTGGAAAATTTATTTCAGATCACAACAGGTGGCAATACTTGTATCGATTTTAGAATATTAAAACTGCAAGGGTGAAAGGGTTGACCATTTCAGTCGTTACAAAAGCCATAGCAAAATGAACCTTAAGAATAACTACCGAATACGCTAGTTTGTTTCTTTTAAATCTCGACACAAACTATAATCTATGACAACCATTAGCAGAAATCAAGACCAGTGCGTGCGTGCCTCGATTCATTGTTCCAATAGATGGAGAGGCGGTACTAATTGTATGCAAATTTTTTGAAACCATATTTCGCGACTCAATTTTTTTTTTCGTCTATACTTAAAATTAATATTCTATATAGGTAGATGACACTTGGAAAATTGCTAACGCGGTAAGTTTGACACGGAGCTGGCTACACTTCTTAAGACTTATAATTATAATGAGAATCAGAATAAGAGTGCCGTTCGATTCGATCATGGCTTCTCTCGTAAGCTCTGGAGAGGTTCCGTTTACGAGAAGACATTACAAAGCTAAAATCGTCATGGATGTTCGACTCAAACAGACTTACCAACACAACAAAGATAAAGTCATTGTGAAAGGTCAATTTAAACAGACTTGCCAACTTTACAAAGCTAAATAAACCGGCTACTAAACGTGGCATCTCAGCCAATCACAAAATATAACCTGCCTGTACGTGATACAGAGAAGTTTGTAAAGGGGCTCGAAATTTTTCTGATGGCTGCACTTGCCCATTAGCTCAGTTGGGAGAGCGCTGGCACGGTTAGCCAGAGGTCGCGGGTTCAAGTCGCGGCATGGGTGGATTTTTTAGCCTCTAAATAGGTTTTTAAATTATAAACTACCAAACCGAAGTCTTTCTAAAAATATTATTAAATTATGTTATTATTTATTTGCCTAATATTATTACTTATTGCTACGGATAAAGACATGTCTAAATAAATTATTTCCTAAGTAACTCTTAGAATAAAACTTTTTAATATCGGAAATGCATATGTACTAGTATCAGTTGGTATTGATTAATGAATTAAACTTCAATTACAAATTAAATTTTGGGTTCTCAAATGTAAATAATATAAACAATACTGAATAAAGCATACATTTTAAATTAAAGTAAGTTTTATAGTTGGTAATCACAAATGAATCAGTGATTTGATCGATATTCTGTCACGTGCGTGAGTTTTTGCTACGTGGCTACGCCGTAGCATTTCGTAGGCCGTAACCGCGACGTACTAGTATAGTAGCCAGTCGACTGCACAGGCCTCCCCCAAGGCGAGCCACTTCCTTCTGTCCTCGAGCATCCTCATCCAGCCACTGCCAGCAATCTGCCATCAAAATCTCATATGGTAAATTAAAAAAAACCCCTGGCACTGCATCATGTGGCTTCATACCGGCCTCACCGAGACTATGTACAATAATAACTATGTAGGATAATATACGCCGGGATTTTATATCACTTGATCTATCGCTTGCTTACTGCCACTACACTGACATGCAAACGGCCCGTTTAGTGGTATTAGCATTTAATCTGGCGCCTATGCTCAGCGTGTTGCGGAAATAACGCCCAGCCTGGAAGCCGTAACTTTAGTATGGCTAACCTCCTGTTTTCGTACACTAACAATCTTTTAATTAACCTACTGTTAACAGCTGTCTGTAGAGAGCTCTGTTGGGATCGTGGCAAGTGGCAAACCCTGCTTTCTGCCTACCCCTTTGGGATACATATATACATAAACTTACGTCTGTATCCCAGAGGGGTAGGCAGAGACCAGGGACTGCCACTTTCCACGATCCTAACAGATCACTTTCGCCTTCTCAACATTCATTAGTCGTTGCATGCACGCACACCGGTTTCGAGTACTTTTTATCTTGCCCTTTATACATCCTCTATTTGATAAGATAAGGTAAGAAAATGTTTTATTTACACACCAAAATACACATTTACACACTCGGACGAAATTAACACATAAAACGCCTGAAAAAAAAATATAAAAATAAAAAGACACTAGACACTAACGGTCCCATTTATAAAAACACGATTCCTCCAAAACACTCCTCAGAGGCAGTTTAAGTCTTGTCCTTGTAAAATCTCACCACAGACTATTTTATACGGCGTTTATAAAGTGTTTTATGAAACGGCGCATTCTCAAATAAGACCGTAAAAATATGGCATCAAAACAATGCAGAATTAAACCTTATTAACCAACTAGTAACACTTATCTTCATAAGCACAACACAAATTAATAAATAATGTGAATTCAATGATGCAAGTGTTACAGTTTTCAGACATACAATTTTAAATGACTAATTTAAATGGACGTAGTTATAATAATGGAAGGGTATTTATGCCACGCAGGCCTTGCCATGCTTATCCCCGGTTTCTCGTACACTAAAAATCTAATAATCTACTGCTGTATGTTGGCCAAAGTGTATACAATAAAAAACTAAAATAAAAAATAACCAACACCCGACTGCTGAGCACTACTTACTAAGCAAGTGGGGCCTACCTCGATACCTTGACTTACATTAGATTAGAACACTTTATTGTACACACCAGAAAACAAAATACATTAAAAGGCTTACATGTTTAAGTTTTGCCTACATTGTTGAATTCGCGTCCCACCTGCCTAGCAGTTAATGCTCAGCAGTCGGGTGTTGGTTGTTTTTTATTTCATGTTTTTTATTTTTGTCTTCTTACTGAATTTTTTTTTTGTCTTATTGTTATATAGCCTATGATACTCGCGAAAGTACAACGAATCGATTGAGATCCCATTTGTCAAAATCTAACTATCGGTTAGGGAGTTACATACATACGAGCCAAACACATTACCCTCCTTTTGGGCTCCGCCGCAGTCGGATAAAAAATCACCTGACAAATGTTAAAAAAAAGATGAACCGATTGAGTTTACTGTAGTGAGTCCAGGGTGAGTTAGATAGATAGATAGAAAGCTTATTTGGTACCTTTAAAAAAATAAAACTTATCATCTAAACATTTAAGAACTCATAGGAGTTGGCACCAAAATGGCCTCCGCTCAGCTTTATGCCGCCGATAGCGACCACGACGCTGGTTTTCAGCGGATACCACGAAACAAAATAAAACAAAACAAAACTTAGTTCGCATATACACAAGGAAATGTCATTTGGTACGTAGTGTAGATTAAGCCGACTCATCTGCGGGTCGCGTCAGCAGCCACAGTGTGACTAATAATGTGCCGCCTTTGCGTTGAACAGTCACTTCATTGTGACCGACCCAAGCGTCGCTGAAGGTGCCTAATATTGTTTGTTTTGCCACACGGGGTGCTCAAATCAAAGTTATTACTCAGCAGAAGTTAATACTCAGCGGTTAGGAAAACCATGAGGGAGGCCTATGTCCTGCAGTGGGCGTCAAATGGCTGACGATAATGATGACTCAGCAGTCGGGTTGTTGGTTATTTTTAATTTCCGTTTTTTCCCCTCTTAGCACAGCTTTTCACCCAAGACGTTTGCCAAAATTGTACTCGGGACACGTGGATGTAACAAAAGTAAGTAAAAGAAACGGTATTAATTGAGGTGTCAAGCAGGAAGCGGTCGGTAGAGTGCGCGATATATCAACGCGACGTAAACGTTCCAAGTTATTCTGGTTGAGTAAGCATTTTTATGTACTTACTTATTACGTATTTGAGGTTTTTGTTATATTTTATTTAGTAAATACACAAAACAGTGTTACGGACATAAATGTTTATAACATTAAATGGCATAAAAACGCTCAAATGAAACCACAACAAAAAGACAATCACGTGCACACAGCATGATAAATTACATTACAATTACATTTTTAATGAAAGGAAGTACAATTACGATTATTGTTACAATTAAAATTCAAGGACAGTGAAAGTGAAATCATTTATTTCCATTGTAACACAAATGATTATAACACAAAAATAAAACAAAGTTATGGAGGGAAATGAAAACACACAATTAATAGTACCTACCTAATATATTCATGCCGTACACAAGTGCTTCAACAGAAAAAGGCTGCAGCTCAGCAAAATGCTAGTCAAAGGCAGCGCTGGTTTTCTGCTGCACCCGATTCGCTGAGCTACGAACAAATATACATGTTTGGTTCCAGAGAAAAAAAATATGTTAAATTACATAATAAATTAAAAAATGCTCTTAAAGATACAGTTGGATTAAAATAGGAATACGGATTGTGTGTGTTTGTGTGCGTGTTAGTGTGTGTGTGTGTGTGTGTGTGTGTTCGTGTGCGTGTGCGCACGCGTGTAGCGCGTGTTTTATCGGAGGCAAGGATACTTGCCATTTTGAATTAAAAAGATACAAGGGAGTCATGATGGATGTCAGGCACGCTCTTCGGATTAATGCTTGACAAATAGCTTGAAAAAATTACTTTGACTTCGTATAGACGTATTTCGGTTCTCATTGTTGGGGACGAGGGCTGTGACTTAAAATTCGTCTTCAGTGCAGTGAAACAAATAATTCATCATTTTGCTCTTACGTAATGTTTTACAATGTTTAAACCCATCAATCCTGCGGCGCCACTACCTGGACGAAAAACACTGAAAAACTACTTTTTTGCTCCAGGCGGGGCAACTTAAATGCAAAGGCACTTGAGGCGGAGGGCAAAGACGCGACGCGTTGTGTAGATTTCACGTCTTCGCCCTGTCTTCTATGTGTGGGCCATGTCACATGGCTTCAGAACATTTTGTATGCAAGTGAATTGAAAGGACGTCGTTTTCCGCGCGCTCGACCGACATCCTTCCTGTGTGTCGCATCACGAAGCAACTGTTACTTTTTATACTTAGTCTTTGATAAAGATAAGTTGCTTCCAAAACCATTCATTTTAGTAGGATTTGTCAGTCAAAAACTGAGTATGTGATAACAAAAACGTGTCTTGAATGTCAGGCTAGACATAACAGCGGCCTTAAATATTCACTTATTAATTTTATAGTAGTAATTTTATTTCGAACATTTCGAAATACGTTTGCTATTTACGAAACCTGAGCTTTTACATAGAATACAACAACTTTGACGTTCATTAAGTAAACATTCTGTTTTTACAATGAATAAAAATATTTGAATTGAATTGAATTGAATTGAATAGACGCACGCATTGAAGACCATTCAATTTTATCGATTTACGTTACAATAAATTCAAACGATTTACGTTGTCGGCACACCGTGGGTGCCGGCAACTTAAATCTAATTGACTGCCAACAAAATGAACACTGAACAATTATTGCACTTTGAGGCCAATTTTGGACGAAACTAAATTAAAAAAGGTGACAGAAGGTTAACTAGGCAACTAATGGCCATGATGCACATTTCAGGATTTGGTATGCTAGAGCTGGTAAGATAGCACGCCAGGTACTGGCATGCTGTATCGCAGTTACTCAATGCTAATGTCTAGTAGGTACAGTTTCACAGCATGCACTGGCGTGCGAGTTGGAGGTCACAAAATGGATAATAATCATCTACATCATCATCATTCCAGACGCCTTGTGTAGATATCCCCTCCCTCCCCCCAAATAGTATAGTGCATGTAAGCGGGTGTAACCGTATTGTTGCTGGATTCTAATAAATTTGATTTTCATTGTTTGTGGAGTGTAAACAATCCTTCGTTTGCCATAATAAATTAAAGCCTCTGTACCCCAGTCAACCATGTTGTAGTTGATATTCCGTGGAACGCTACGTATTGCGTATGCCGCCTACGCGACGGGGACTATAACAAAATTTTCCAAAATCAACGCGATTGTGTACCTACAGGTGACCAGGCTGACCTTTCCTGGCTTTATATGAGCTCTGGAATAACACTCGAATGATAAAGGCTACCGTGTGGCGCCGGGTTAAGAATAGTGTCACTCCATTTCCTTCCATGGATGTCGTAGAAGGCGACTAAGGAAATCAATTACCAGGAGACTGGCAGCAGCGTCTTTCTGGGATTCCAACCGCATACTGCGATCGCCAACCCGCCTGCCAAGCGTGGCGATTATGGCAAAGCCCCTCGTGGTTAGGAAAACCATGCGGGAGGCCTATGTCCTGCAGTGGGCGTCAAATGGCTGATGATGATGATGATGATGATAAAGGCTGCATACTAGGGAAACATGTACAGGCACCAATATATCTGTATTCAATTGTACTACCTATTGAAATCCAATTTTGTATTACTATTGTTATTTTTACAACTTCAACAGCGTCCATTTATTTGTACAGAAGTTAGTCTCTAAGAGAATGTAGCTAGTGATTAGAATTGAGAAAGGAATTTTAAGTTGGTACGGACGTATGGAGAGGACGAAGGAAGGAAGATTCATGAATGAAATATATCGAGCGAATGTAGGTGGAAGGCGCGGCAAGCGACGTCCCAGACAAGACAGAAGGGGTTAATCACTTCCCAAACACAAAGAAGGACATGTAATTAGTTAGGAACTTAAAGAATTCCTTAAGCTCTTCAAGAAAATTAAATTTCAAGTACCACATAAAAGATGTGAATAATAAAAGAAGTTAAATCATAATAATTGTTTTCTGTGAACACTGGTCTTATCACGAAGCACTTAATACAGAAGAATAGCTCAATATTTAGTCGGCATTTGGGCCCTTACCGGTTTTAACCGGTCTTGTGCTACACCGTATCTATCTATAACAAATAACGCAGCTTAGGTACGTCCGACTGTAGGGCACACGCCTTCTCTCAGAGAGCAAGTATGGGCTTAAACACCACGCGTGCCCGCGGATTGGAAATTTCAAGCGCTGAGGCATTCGAACACCTCAGACACTCAAGTTTCCTCACGCTTTCTCTTTCACAATTTAGCTAGTGGCGACGAAGAACTGACTGGGTATATTCTCGAGAAAAGCAACAGTTTATACTATACAGGAAATAGAACGCAAAAGAAAACCAGAGCTTTTCTTCGGTTCCTACGACTGTGTCGCACTTGGTTGCTGTGTTATGAATAAATTAAGAATTCGCGGCGACCCTAGTGCCACTACATTAATTAGAACAATAATAAACTCTCCACTACGGAATGGAGAAGCTGAAAGTACCAACCTACAGGAATCCATTCAACTTGTTCATTGCAATCAAGGACCGTGGAACAAACAATTAAAGTACGTATTACTATAGTTCATTTTATTAATTGACAACAATTACACATACATACATACATAAACTCACGCCTGTATCCCAGAGGGGTAGGCAGAGACCAGGGACTGCCACTTGCCACAATCCTACTTTCGCTTCCTCGACATTTATTGGTCGTTGCATGCACGAACACCGGTTTCGGGTATTTGGTCGAAGTATACCGCTTACCGGCCCTTCCAGCCACATACGCTCGATATATTTGTTTCTTAAATTTTTCTTCCTTCATCCTCTCCACACGTAGGTACACAAACTGATAGAAATCAACTAATGTGATAACTCGTTCTAGGTCATACGTTAATCTTTTTATTTCGAGAAATATCAACCTTATTCAAATTTCGCAGATCACTAACAGCCCCTCAATGAAATGCAAGAAAATCTAATAAACTGGTACTTATTTCCAATAGGCTTGACAAGAGTAAATTATAACAAACTCTAGCAACGCTACGCAAAATACTTTCCTATTATAAAGCATAAGATGCATGGATTGATGCAAAATTCGTTTATTTAATAAACCCCTATCGTACAGTACTTACTTGACGGTAATGGCATTAAAAAAAATGTTTTACACCCAGACCAAAGCGGAATGAAACAAAACATAGGTACCTACCCAATTTGTTAGTCACTGCATTAGCTATGACCGCAATTTCATTCTATTATTAGGTACTTATATCGATCCGAACCCCAGGAGAACGCATTATGCACTTACTTTCCTTTCAAACATTTTAGACTTAAAAATTTCTTCCTCGGAAAAGTGCCCTTACATTAATTTCTTTAAGGCGCATAAAGCTGTCAATAAACTTGAGTATAGATTTCCTCTTAAGTAGACTTCACGAGAAAGAAATCTGAGTAAAAGTTATCTATCCATGTGTGTGCGTTCTGGAAGCTTTAATTTGTTAGATCTTAAATAGTTGATGCTTGCTTCAAGTATCGGGCAATTCCTATAGAAGATATTTAAATTTAAAACATAAAAGGAGTTTTTAGGGTTCCGTAGCCAAAGGGTAAGGGACCCTATGACTAAGACTCCACTGTCCGTCTGTCTGTCTGTCGACACGCTGCCCCGCCTCGGACTGGCGGAATGCGGAATCTTAATCTTATATTTTAATGTGTTTAGCTTTAATTCCTTTTTTATGATTTAATGACGGCATTATAATGTTTTTATGATCCTTAAAAGCGATATTCAAGATTTTAGACTAAGTTCTAATAAAGTTTTGGTAGGTAAGTTGTAATAAAGTTTCGACAGAAGTAAGTTCACCCAATCCGAGAAACGAAACGCGGCGTCCGTTCCTAAACACAAAAGTTATCAAAATGGTGTAAATATGTAAGAAATTTTGGATTTCCAAAAATTAATATCTCAAAAACTAAGGATTTTCAGGTGCTACTACTTAAATTTCAAACTTCTTATCCATAGGCTTTTGTGCAGCAGAAATTTCAAGTCTTAACTAAACGGATGAGATTGGAAAACTTAGCCATCGCATATTATATTAACGCTGTCGTCTGTTACGGCCATAAATTTAAGGTTCTAATGAAATCTATGCCAATAAATTTAAATCTCTGTTGTCAAAACAAAAGTAAACAGATTTTTTATTTAAACAATAGAAAACCCTTTCACATGTGGCATATACTCATGTGGATACTTCTCTTTTATGAGTAACTAAATATTAATGTCTTTAATGTAATAAGGGTTTCACGACTAATTTTTTAGAGTAAAACCGAAATCTACCGAGTATAACGTTATAGTTTGTCAAAATAATGCTCAAACCAAGCATTTTTGACAAAAATGTGTAAAGGTACCTACCTCGTAATTGTTCTATATGGGCGACTTATTTTATATCAGCAAAAATATTAGGTAAAAGGCAAAGCTCGTGACTGCATTAATGTCAGAAATGGACTAAGAATTCTTCGGCAGATGTGACTGCCACTGCCATCTTTGTGGCTATATCAATTTTTATTATTATTATACTTTATTGCACACGAAACGTGGAACAGGTCATTACATAAAAAAATACATGTACAAAGGCGAGCTTCTCTCTGGAAGAGATTTCTTCCAGCCAACCTTGAAGAGTTGGTGCAGCGGCAAAAAACGGCTTTGTACAAGTTACGGGTCTATATTAATCATCCTAGTTCTTTAACGTATCTACGTTTACCCATTCTGGGCCTTTTTCCGTAGGTAGGTACATCCGATGTAAAAGACGATATAAACACAAAAGTTTGTATTCAAATAACCACAAGTTAAAAGGTACATATGTGAGAAAGTAACGTATTAAGTATGATACGGAGCTTTTCCGATGCAAGTCCGACTCGCACTTGCCTGATTTTTTTCTTAGTGATGTAATAGGAGCAAACACTAGACTGCCAGCTAGGCTACGGTAATCGGATTAAGTAGGTACTCCATGGGCGACCGACTGTGTAAATACTTAGGTTTAAGCACAATAGGCACTTTGTATTGCAAAGTATAAAAGGTCAGTTTGTAAGGGAGACGATCTTGTTAGTGGCAGTACAGACAGAAATGAAAAAAGTTTTGGTTAGGAAGAATATTTTTTTAGTTAGCCGGGTTTGTGTTCTACTGCTGGGCAAAGGCCTCCCCCGTAGTCTTCCACTCCTCCTGTCTGAAGCCATCCTCTCCCATCCGGGCAAAAAGGCTACGAGAGCGTCCTACCATCTCCGCCTCCGCCATAAATTAAAACCCTAATTAAATTAACCGCGCTTGCATCTTGACGTTGATTGCATCTTTCAGGCGAAGCTGGAAAAGGTAAGGATGCTGAAAGTTGCCAACATATAACAGAAGTAAAAAATTTTGGCTGAGTTTGCTCCAATCTAGCTAGTTAATACCTACTTGTGGGGTAATCCTCGGTCATAGTCTAGTGGGTAGAACATTGGAATCGGAAGCGAGACCCAGGTTCGATTCCCAGTGCGGGCATGTACCTACTTGTGGGGTAATCCTCGGTCATAGTCTAGTGGGTAGAACATTGGAATCGGAAGCGAGACCCAGGTTCGATTCCCAGTGCGGGCATGTACCTACCTATGACTTCGTTTTCTAAGTTATGTATATTTGTAAAGTTATAGTAGCATTACCACTTGGTAACGGTGAAGGAAAACCTCATGAGGAAACCTGAGTGTCTGAGCGTCACATACCTCAGCGGTTGAAATCGCCAATCCGCGGTGGGCACGCGTGGTGATTAAGCCCATATTCTCTCCCTAAGAGAAGGCCTGTGCCCTACAAAGCAACATATATGCTTGCTTAATCCTCCGTCGTGTGTAGGTGAATATTAGTATTTTTTTTTTATTAAACCTGCTTGAATATATTTTTTGTACCATAGGTGGGTCGGTCTTCTTTTTTACGTCACATTTGGCTCCCTCCAAAAACGATATTTAAAAATATTTTTTATTTTGTTTTTGATACCCAAAGTTGTCGTTTAATTACTTACAAACATTCTCAGCACCGATGATTTCTTAATAATGATTTGAGAAATTCCTAGTGCTTTGGTACAGTGCAGCAAAATCTAAACACCTCTGTCACAGTATCACTTTTAGTTTTATTATGGCATACAAAATCGCATAAAAGTTTTAATTTGTACTATGTGTACCTACTACTTATCATAATCTTTAATTTATTAAAGAAAAAATAATAATGTAATATTTAACTTTATTAACACTCAGTCACATTTTTGTGCAGTTGAGTAAACCAACTTTATATCATTTGCATTGAAATATAAATGGACTTCTAAATTGCATTAATTTATAGCATAGTCAAAAACAAATTTCTTGAAAAAAAAATGAACCTGCCCGCCAGACTTATAATTTGCTGCGTGGAGAAAAATTGTGACGGAGTGGTAAAAATTGTTACAGAGTAGTAATTAAGTAACTGAAAATTATAATAATGATAAACATATCATACTATAGTATTTTAGAAATAGGAACTTGCTTTTAAACATAACCAACCATAATTAGGTACTAATTTTAATCAACTGAGTTGAAAACTTACGGCTTTTCATAATACTGAATGTTTTTTCAGTCTTTAATATTATGATTAAACTTATTTAGATCAGTCTGGTATCATTGCAATTTAAAAACAAGAAATCAACGTTTACATTTCAAACAAATCGATCGGCTCTTTGAATTTGTACAAAACACGCTTTCTTCTTTTGATTTGTATGGGTGTTGGAACAATTTCGCTATGTAGGTTTGACCTTGCAATCTCTGTGTAACTTTGACCTGTCTCTTCTTACAGTTTGTCTTCTTCGTCTTTCTCTAGGAGTCGATTAACGGGAGAGTGAAGGTGACGATGGTGGAGTAAAGCTCCAACCTTTTCTCTCCTTTTTAATTTTTCATTGACGTTTTTTCTGTAAATGTTCTTGGTAAGTCATGTCTTTCACAAGTTTTTTCTAGCATGGTATCGCTCTAAATCTTGGTGTTATACTTCTTCAACCTTTGCCGGGATGTTTTCTCGTTTTTCTCTCAGCTGCTGAAAAAGGACGTTGAAAGCGGGTTGAGGGAGAGGCGGGGCGTGTACCCGTGCCATCCAGGAAGGTCAAACGCAATAGTTATTAATATTATTCGACAAAAATATGTGACCCACTCAACTCGTCCTTCGGTCGGAGACAAAGTTCATATTAGCACCTTTTTGATATTTATTTTATATGTTCATGAATTGTACATTTGAATGAATTCTTAGTAGGTATTTCGCTCGGTAACTGGCATTTAAACATTTTATGGTTCTATATGACATTTATAGATACTAGGTATCAAAGAGAATATAACCACAGGTATTTGAACGCATTTACTGCAGCTGGGAGACACGTAAAATTTGTATGAAAACACCTCTAGCTAGCAAGGAGATAGCAAGTGTGACGTAAAAAAGAAGTACCACCCAGGTAGGTACCTAACTAGTAGGTATTCATTCTCGTTCCATCTTACACATGTCAGATATAAGTACTTTTAAAGCCCTATTTAGTTTGGGCCAAGTCGTGAAAGTGATTCTATACGGCGAATCGGTCTTAAAGACATAAAGACAGCATAGAAGAGTGTGTAAGAGGCTTACGGGCGATCGATGTCATCTGCCCTTTCATGCGTTATTAGTTCATTCAGGCACGAGGATCTTAGAGGGCGGTAAAAGGAGTAAAATAAGTAAGTTCTAATTAGAATCCCGTGCGGAGAATTATTCTTATCTGAATAATTATTTTTGTACGGAGGATTAAGTATTCATTTCATTTGGAGACTTTATTAACCACTCGTCTGCCGCGACACAGATCTGTGTCCAATTTAGTATGGGCCACCTATACGTTGCGTTCCGCGAGGGCAGTTCAGGAGTTAATAGCGATAAGAATTTACGGATAATTCCGTTTTTTCAATAGGTAAGAGATAAGATAGGTATATTCTTTATTGCACACAAGAAACATAATGAAAGTTACAATGAAAAAGTACAATGGGCGGCCTTATGAGATCTTAATCTCAAGTCTTTCACCTCAAGCATTGTTTTCTTATAGCCGAGGGGATGGCACATCGACCTTTACATGCATGTTCTTTACGCAATGGCAAAAGAGATTATTATCTTACCTAATTCCGGAATCTATTTCAATATTTATACCTACAGTAAGTTTTATTCATTCTCATCTTGGTAAGAAGAATGAACAAAACGTGACAACGTGGGTGTGGCAAATGGAAATGGGTGCCGACTCAGCATGTGCTGAGAGTTTAAAAAGAAAACTTCAGCGCTGGTAGGTACTCTGCCGATACCCAGTATGAACGGCGTGCAGCCCCTATATTACGCTCACCAAATCCAGAGCGATTCCAATCGTTTAACTGTCAAATTAGTATGGAATTTGACAGTTAGACGATTGGAATCGCTCAGGATTTGGTGAGCGTAATTAGGCCACAGAGCCCGAAGAAGTGAGGCTGGTAAACTGATTGCAACTGCACTGGAACACCCGCATGTTCCCCGGCCTATTCAGTGATGATTTTATTAAATCTGGTTTATGTTCTATTCTGCAAGCGTTTCTTACGTAAACAACTTAAGAGGTATCCCGCCTAATTAGCGCCACCAGTAGAAAAAAAACCGGCCAAGTGCGAGTCGGACTCGCGCACGAAGGGTTCCGTATCATAATCTATACAACATTTGAATATTTCAAGCGTCTATTTCGGCAACAGGCCGTTATTAATATCGAGCAAAAAAGACGTTTGTTGTATGGGAGCCCCCCTTAAATATTTATTTGTTTTTAATTTAATTATTTACTTTTAAAGTGAACATACAACTAGACATTCTGTGAATATTTCAAGCGACTACCTGTTGCCGTTATTCATATCGAGCAAAAAACGGCAAAAAAATCATGTTGTATGGGAGCCCCACTTTTATTTTAATTTGTATTTAGTAGTAGGTATTCGTTGTTATAGCGGCAACAGAAATACATCATCTGCGAAAATGTCAACTGTCTAGCTATCACGGTTCATGAGATACAGCCTGGTGACAGACAGACAGACATACAGACAGACAGACGGACAGTGGACTAGGGTCCCTTACCCTTTGGGTACGGAACCCTAAAAACATACCTTTCCTCCTACTACGTTTTTACAAAATATGAAAATTACTTTTCCCTAAAACACTTCTCAGATGCAGTTTAAATAGTCTGTGGTGAAGGGAAAATGTTACCGCAGGCTATAAATTGCCTCTGAGGAGTGTTTTAGAGGAATCGTGTTTTTATAAATAACGCCGCTGGTTTCTAGGCTATAGGTTCTAGTACCATAATAAAATTAAGAATTTTTTTTAATTTTAACTTATTATAATAAATTAGGTATGTTTTTTTTTCATTGGTGGTGGTTAGCACCGGATCGTGCCTTAAATTATTCAAACTAGATGAATCTAGTAAAATTGAGAGAAGATTAGCGGTTCTAACGGTTTTTGATCCGTGTGGCGCCGGATTAAGAATAGCGTCACTCAATTGCCTCCCGTGGATGTCGTAGAATCGCTCGTAGGCCCGGCTGCCTGAGTGATCTTAAACGATCACGAAGGTTAAGCAACACAGGGCGCGTTCAGTGCATGGATGGGTCGCCGTCTATGCCTAACGCTAGTGGCATTTTTCCGAGCGGTTCCGTGCTTCGCAAGGTACGTTAAGCTGTTGGTGCCGGCTGCCGTCGATAGATGGCAGTCGTTAAACCAAGTCAGAGGCCTTAGGGCGGCTTGACAACTTCTGACAGTAGACGAGCCACTAGTCTACAAGCCTCCACCAATCCGGACTTGGCCCCCGTGGTGGAGTATGGCCTATATCTTCCTCAGGGAAGAGACCCGTGCCCCTCGGTGGGAACATAATGGGTCGATGATGATGATGTCGTAGAAGGCCACTAAGGAAATAAATTACCAGGAGACGGGCAGCAGCGTCTTCCTGAGATTCCAGCCGCATACTGCGATCGCTAACCCGCCTGCCAAGCCTGGCCATTATGGCAAAACCCCTCATGATTATAAAAAACCACAAAGGAGGCCTGTCCTGCGGTGGGCGTCAAACGGCTGATGATGAAACGGTTCTATTTATAACAACACGATTGCTCTAAAACACTCCTCAGAGGCAGTTTAAATAATCTGTGATTACGTTTTTCCCTTTACCACAGACTAATTTAAGCTGCCTCTGAGGAGCGTTTTAAGAAATCGTGTTTTATAAATAAGAACGATATTCTTCCTCATTGGTGGCGCTGGGCACAAAGCCCCTTAAAGTACCTACTATTCTATTCCAAGTTAATAAAAATTAAGTCTAAAGTAAAAGTCGTAATACCATATTTTAGGTTCCACAAAGTTTTTTACGTTGCTTTAGGTAGTAGACTACACTAGAAAGATATTTTCTGTTCAATGCACGCACTTATTTCAGGCACGTTAAAATCAGTAGTTGGGTAACATTACCTGCTCTCACTGGACTCAAGCCAAAGAATATATTAATCACATTTTAAATTCTAGAGCAGAAGTGACTAATCGTTAAAACTTATCTCTCAGGAGACGTTGCCCGACCCCTTCATTTCAATTAACTTGAAAGTTAACTAGAAAGGAAGGAGTAAGGATATTAGCACAATTTTATTCTCCTTTGGGGAATCTCAAGTTCAAATTCATAACGTCGAAAAAATCTCATAAATACCAGGTGACATTCTGCTGAGACTTGAGAAAACTCAGTCAATTAAAGAAAGGGATTATTGATGGCGGTGGTCTTATTTGCCTCTCGCTCAGCGCCAATATCGTGGGGGCGAGAGGCACAGGAACGCTATATAAACGAACTAATAATCCAAAGCACAAAAAAGCGGCACGCCTCTCTTGATTCAATGGGACTGCGGCTTGTGGATAGCCAACTCGATGATTATCACGTAGTTGGTGGAATGACCTGTGGTGGACAGGGTCCCGGCTCTGAGGAAGAACCTGTATGAATACTATAAAAACCCCAACATAAGCATAACAATCAAAACTCTCCTTTATTAACACAGAACATAACTAATAATCCAAAGCACAAAACAGCGCCACGCCTCTCTTGATCCAATGGGACTGTGGCTTGTGGGTAACCAACTCGATAGTCATCACGTAGTTGGTGGAATGGCCCGTGGTGGACAAAGTTCCAGCTCTTAGGAGGGTCTTGTACGTGGGACACTCATAGAGACCTTGACCGAGCCTATGGTTCTGTTCGGGTTTCATGTAGATGATCGCCATTTCTGAGGGAGGAATATAAAGAGTTATATTTAAAATGTGTAATTTCTGAGACATGGCCCCAATCAGTTTGTTCGAAGTTGATGTACCGAACGAAGTTTATCCGAATTGTGGCAAGTGGAAAACCTTGGTCTCTGTCTACCCCTCTGGGACGCAGGCGTCAGTTTACGTGTGAACATTATGTAGATAAGTTCTATTCGCTAAGTCCTTATGTATTTTTCATTACCGCTACACTCGCCTACTTCGCACGATTAAATGCAGGTTCCCTCAAGAAGTCTTACCTGTATACAGCTCCTTAGCCTTGCTCTCTTCCAGCACCATTTCACCGGTGTTCCAGCGAGCGCCCTCCAAGTACAAGCCGCGTACGCAGCATCCGTCATCCGGTTTTTTAGCCGGTGTCCCAGTCAGTGCCTGGGTAGGATAAGATAATCGTTCATTGATACCAACAATAATTGTACGATAAATACATTAAGACACACAAGCTTTCTGTACAAAGATTGGTACAAAGTAAAAAACTCTATACAGGATAATATTAATATAACTAAGGTGACTGACTTAGCCAATAATATTAGCAAGCTGAAGTGGCAGAGGGCTGGTCACATATGCCGAAGAATCGATGGTCGATGGGGTGCAAAGGTTCTCGAGTGGAGACCACGAACGGCTGATTGACCTATTGATTGAGGGTAATATTGAGGTTACAACAACCCGTAGGAAGCTGAATGAAAACAACCGAGGACAGAAAGAAGTGGCGTGCCGTGGGGAGACCTATTTCCGGTAGTGGACGCGTACGGGATGATTGATTGACTGAGGTTTACAAAGAATTACTAATCCTAAGGAACAATTTGTGAAGTAATTGGTAACTATCACAAGTCACCACTGACCCCAGTTGGATTGCAGTTGATAGTTATCGATGTATCAGGCCAGTTTTAAAGGAAATAAGCAGAAATTACATATTCTACCGCTGGGTATAACCTTTTCCTAAGGTAAAAAATTGTTATATCTTAATAAACTTAATTTAATTTGATTATTTTTTTTACAGTTTGTTAGTTAACTTAGTAACTTTGAGCCAATTGAATTACGTGTAACTTTCAGTGCTGGTAGCATAACAAAGCACGACATTCACAAGTTTAAACACACGTTTTATCACACGTCATATCAAAATGAGCACTAACCTCGAAGCCATAAGACACAGTATCAATCGCGATGACATGCTTCCTCGCGTAGTTCTGCAGCGCACCAGTGAGGAAGGCTTGCGGGAAGTAGAAGCCCGAAATCCAGAATACTTTCGGGATGCCAGTGTCTGACCACTGCTGCATGAACTGGACTCTCAGACCCAGGTCTTTGACCCACGCCGCTGGAGGACAACTATGGGTTAGACTAGAAAAGTCTCTAAAAAAATACCACTTGAAAAACAAACTACATAAACCGGATTCGTCGGAAAACGTCATCATCATCATCAACCCATTATGTCCCCACCAAGGGGCACGGGTCTCTTCCCTGAGGAAGGTATAGGCCATACTCCACCACGGGGGCCAAGTCCGGATTGGTGGAGGCTTGTAGACTAGTGGCTCGTCTACTGTCAGAAGTTGTCAAGCCGCCCTAAGTCCTCTGACTTGGCTTAACGACTGCCATCTATCGACGGCAGCCGGCACCAACAACTTAACGTGCCTTGCGAAGCACGGAACCGCTCGGAAAAATGCCACTAGCGTTAGGCATAGACGGCGACCCATCCATGCACTGAACGCGCCCTGTGTTGCTTAACCTTCGTGATCGTTTAAGATCACTCAGGCAGCCGGGGCTACGAGCGAGTCGGAAAACGTCCCATTCGCTAAACATCCCCTTCAAGCGACGTCAGCTTAGGAGGAAATCGAGGCTTAAGGTCGATTTGCTGACGTTTATACTAAATGTCAGAGCCTGTCCTAAATTCCAGAGTGATAAGTACCTACAGTTTGAATTTACAGCAATGCTGATTAGTTAACTTCGCCTTCTATTTCACAGAAGGAAGATTTTGAGAATGAGACATTTTGCGTACGGGACATCTTACTGCTTAGTTCCGGTTCCGGTAACAGGCAACTCTTAAAATACAAGACTGAGGAACTTTATAAAGACACCCTTTAAGGTAAATCCTATAAGATTATCCATCCATCATCCATCCATTCATCTGACCCTTCATTAGGATAACCTAGGGGTTGGTTCTTTCTGATCCATCTTGTGTATCATATCATAAGCAGCCTATATACGTCCCACAGTAGGGCACAGGCCTTCTCTCAGAGAGAGAGAGTATGGGCTTAATCACCACGCGTGCCCACCGCGGATTGGCGATTTCAGGCACTGAGGTATGTGAATAGCTCAGACACCCAGGTTTCCTCACGATGTTTTCCTTCACAGTTAGCGAGTGGTATTGCTACTATAACTTCACAAATGTACATATCTTAGAAAGAAAAGTAATAGGTACATGCCCGCACTGGGAATCGAACCTGGGTCTCCCGCTTCAGAGCCCAATGTTCTACCCACTAGGCTACCACCGCTTGTGTAAATGCATATAAATAAAGATATTTGCAATAAAATTATATTTTTTATTTGTATAATACTCTACATGGCACATGTATTGTTTCATGTTCATCCATAGCCTAAGAAACCAAGTCGATAGGCGGCTTGAATTGGAAGTTACTGCGAACCACCGTCAGGAGTAAAAATCTGTGGTTAAGGCCCTATGCTCCCCTAGGAGTTAAAGGATCGAAGAGGAGAGAGCAAACTTACCCAACGGTTTGAGCGAGGGATATGCCTTGGAGCTCCACATGACGGGAACCACGTTGCGCGCCAGACTCGAGGCCATCGTCTCAAGCGCCTGAGACATCACCACCAGACCCTTGAGGGCTTTCAGGAGGTCTCTGGAACGTTACACACGGTCAAATTGTTTATACCAAAGTTTTGGGGCTGATTTTATTGAAGATTTTGTGGTACCCCAACGATTTCTTTTTCAGTCTTTTAAAAAATCCACGGTGTCGACAGGTAGGTAGGTACCTACTTATATTGCTTTTCCACTACGTTTTTTCTGTAATTTTTTGACAAAAAATGTCTTCTGCATCGTCAGTTACGATTACTTATGCTTTGTTCTTTTTTTTATTCGTTTAACACTATTGGAGGTGGACCGTCAGCTCAAGCAATATAAACTTTTCGGTCTTTGTTAATATTTAGAGCACTGTTTCCAACTAGTTTCATGCGAAAACTGATGAAATAATCAGCAAAATAGATATTTGTTCAGCAACAAAAATCAGCGAGAAAGCCAACAATTGTTTGGGTCAGCAGGACAAATAATACAACAACAAATAATACAGCAACACGTGGTCGCATAATTAATGAACAACGCAACGTAGATAGTATCACAGTTGTTTCAGTTGTGACAGATTTTAGCAGGAGTGATGGTCTAGTGCCCAATATATTGACTGACTCCATACATGCTTTGGGACTTGTTGGGGCAGGCCATCGGTTTTCAGGGCCAGCCCGCCTGCCCTGCCACTGTGTTGATAGCCTCTATCCTGGCTTTGTAAAACAGGGTTACAACCCTGCTATTTTTGTGTAAACTTTTCCGCTGCCCGCTGCAGGGTACAAGCCTTTTCCCCCAAATGCCATCTCTTACGGTCCCTTGCCATCCGCAACCACGGACCCACCGCCGACTTAACTTTAACATCCAACCATCGGGCTGCTTGTCTGCCCACTGACTATCGTCCTGTTCTCTTCTATTGAGCTATGATCGACATAAATTGGATGAGAAGCCATTGAAGTTGATCGTTAGCGGCAAATAGAATCGTCGTTCCAAAACTATATGCATATTTTTTATAATTACCAGCTGGGAGGAGGCGGGACAAATATAGAGGGAGCGTTATACTGAATCGTTTCATTAACATGTTAATTAATATGCAAATTGCGTCTGAACAACACGGGCGAAATGTGGAAGTCTTTGTCGGCGATTACAATCTAGCGTCTCCAGAGACTTTGCCCGAACAATACCAACAAATTACCGCCTAAAATTAACGATATTCAATATCGTTAATCCTAAAGCATTGTGTCTCACGGTCTACTTTATTAGTAACGAATAGAGCTGACAATACAGTGGTTGCTGCATGTTAACAGGTTTTGCCTTCTGGGGCTTACAATTTATTGGCCCGCGTAGAACCAAGGTCAAACTGAGCGGTTCACAGTTGCTAACATAATAATAATGTATGAAACTCAACCACGAGCATACGTAATGAAATCCAAATCTCACAAATTCGCAATGAATATTCGAATATTGTGGCTGGTGTGGGCAATTTACATGCTTAATTTTAGCAGTTTCTTGTAGAAAGACTTCAAAAACCCAATTGGTTCGGTTAATTTTCGAGGGTTCTGGCATTAATATTGACACAAGTAATAAGAAGCGTTTGTTAGCCAAATGTCATGGCTTCAATTTCAGAACCTAGTTTCTGCAAATGTACCAAGTTCATTCCACAGTTTCGAGTTACTGGCCGATGTTTTTACAATATAAAAATTTTAACCATCTTCACACACTTGACGCGTGCATGTGCATACACTAAGTTGCAGAATCTAAAGGAGTAAAATTTATATGATCAGCCAAATACAGTTTTCGTCGCCAAACTCTTTTGAGGAGCATTACAGAAATGCAAATTTCTCAAATGGTTTAATTTTGTGGATTTTGGTAAGCTGTTAAGTCTGTTCTTACGTGGAGCATGCTGTCTCGCTCGCACAATTTAGCATTTTTAGTAAAGTTATTGTAATAAAATGAGTAGGGTAACGTACTAGTCATTGGACAGCTAAGCGACCCTCGTGGAGAAAAAAAATATAAAAGCCATAATACCAAAGTGATAGACTTGATGTATTTATACATGAATACCTCTTTATTGCATCTATTACTTAACCTTGTTATATCACGAGAATACGTTTTTTTTTTTTTGCATATTCACAAATAACGTGTAAAACATAGTGACTTACCTTCTGATAAAAGAACAACCTCGTAACCAATCACAAAATATATATTTTTGGGCAATCACATCAACCATTCCTTAAGGAAATTCTTTATTTTCGGCGAAGATTTCTAATGTCGACCGTTGACTGACAAAAAAAATATTTACTGCCTAAAGCGACATCTATTGGTCATTTCTCATAGCAAATATAAAAGCCCAATGCCCTCGAGATTACCGATGCGTTCACAAATAATTCAAATGAAGCATGCAGATCTTAAAAAAATATTAAATGTGTGACGGTGTCCATTGACTAGTTTTGTCCAACGACTAGTACGTTACCCTATATGTTTTTATGAATGCGATTGTTTAATGGATAATTAAATTGCGGATATTCAAGGCATATTTTTCTTATCCTGTACTAAGTTTTTGACTTATGAAAAATAATAATCTTGGAAACAACTTTTCTTTATTAAAAACTACGTATATGAAAACAAAACTATATTTAAAATGTCCGTAATTTAATGATGCATCAAACCCTCAGACCACATTTATCAATAGTTTACTCATTTTATTACTATAATTAAAAATGTTAAATTGTGCGAGCGAGACAGCATGCTCAAGGTAAGAAGTCTTAAATTAATTTTGATAAAAAATTACACAGATTTGTGCCTTAGGTTTTTAACAATATCGGATTTACAGTTTAGACCCCCTTACGCCGTGCTGACCAAATCATCATCAACCCATTATGTCCCCACCGAGGGGCACGGGTCTCTTCCCTGAGGAAGGTATAGGCCATACTCCACCACGGGGGCCAAGTCCGGATTGGTGGAGGCTTGTAGACTAGTGGCTCGTCTACTGTCAGAAGTTGTCAAGCCGCCCTAAGGCCTCTGACTTAGCTTAACGACTGCCATCTATCGACGGCAGCCGGCACCAACAGCTTAACGTGCCTTGCGAAGCACGGAACCGCTCGGAAAAATGCCACTAGCGTTAGGCATAGACGGCGACCCATCCATGTAATCATTAATATGCTGACCAAATAATCATTAATATTTAGACCAAATTACTATTTTGGTTAGTTTTATTGCTTTTCAAATATTCTTTTTTCTGATCATGTAATTATGTAGTTCATAAATCCAGTCTATTATCGGTCTAATTCTACAACACAAAAACTTACCTAAGTGAACTGTTGATGACCGCTAAAAGCTTGTTGTACCGTATAGCTTCTTGTATTAGCACAGTATTGAGAGATTCTTTGTAAGAAACCGGATACCTGCAAATATTTACGACCTTTGCAACTTTTACCATTCTTCTGTTTAAACATCTAACACTACAGCACATACTCTAAGTAGCATTAAGCTCGCCTACATTTAAAATCTCGTTTTAATGCAATACAGAATTTCAATAATAATAATACAACAGGCCGACGACTTGTGACTGCCTCAATATCAATGTAAAATAATCCATAAACTTAAGATTAGAGACTACCCGATGAAACTCGGCGTCCGGCTCGTCAGCCGTCCATATTATTTCTTAACCTTATCTGTATTTAAAGATTATTTTTGTTCCCGGCTCGTCATAATATGGATAGACCTTGAATAGATACAATGCAATACAATCCATCGAATAATCCATTGTAATAGTTTTTTTTTCTGATTTAAAACAGTCGAACAAAGTATCTGGGAACTTATTCTTAGAAACTCAAGTTTAGATTAAATTCACATAAACGTAAGGTAAAGTAACTAAAGATAAGCTAGTTGATAATACAATGAAAACTAAATATTAAGTAGGAGAACTTAGGCTACTGATTTGAATTGCCGAGAATCTATGTAAATGTGTTACGCTGTCATTGATCCCTCCCGGCTTCGCTGACTAATCTACTTCTCAAATAATTGCGTAACAGGTTTTAAGCCCACGAGGCGCTTTTGTGCTGTACTGTGTCATAGCATGGCAGGGCTTTCTTAAAAAATCCAGACGTCCATTCACGGGTTACACTAAATATAGGTATATCCTCCTAGCTATAGCCTAGCATATGGCACTATGATTTCGCTGGTGTACCCTCAGGTAGCAGAGCCGATCTTGGCTTTCAAGGTGCGTGAACAGTGCACGTTAGGACACCGTTATTAAAATTATATTGGTTGGCCGCCGGTGTTCGGGCCTTCAACTCATTACACCACATTATGCCACACGCCTTGAAATCGTACAACCGTGCTGTACCGCGCTATGAGATATGGTATCGTATGGTAATTTAATGTGTACATTACGCGCTCTACGTAATGTACACATGAAATTATTTTTGGGATCGTAATTGTTGCAAAGACGTGTGTATTTAGATAGTAAAAGTAAAACGGTTTTTCATTCGCGCACCCGGTTATATTATGGGTCAGTTCGCAACAAACATAATATATAAGCTTATGACTTTTTAAACGCGATGTTGGCTACACCTTGAGTGTGTAGCGTTGATAAAATTATGTGTACAAAAAACATATGAAGATAAGAAACGATAAGAATATTTTTTATGTACACCGGGAAAAAAAAAGCAAACATAAAATATTTACAAAGATACAATACAATTGGCGGCATTATAAATAATGTAATACTAGTCATAGGGCTCTCTGAGAATACGCTGTTCTCAACCATTTTACATTATTTTATCTTCCAGGTTCTTATGCAATTGAAATACTCTGCCAACTAAATCAAATTCAAATAGACTACGCATATCTGAGTTACGCCGAGCCACAGGCCGAGCGTAATATATTCTAAGAAAAAATAAATGGAAAAATGTTTCATAAGCTTGTTCCCATCATAAAATGTTATTAAAAAATTGTGGAAAATGTTGTTAGAAAAACGTAACTGTCAGTAATATATTAGGTACATAACTTTGAGCTACGTATTCTTGGTCGCAATAAACGCAATTTCACTTTACTGTTCTTTTACGTTATAACCGTAAGTACAGACTAAATTGAAAGGGCATCCAAAAATTCCCCCAAGTACCTACAAATGTGTCGGGTGTACAAAAGAAATTAAATTATATTAATAGAGATTTAATCATAAATAAAAGTTTCTCTGAGAGGCCTTAAGAAGCACTAATATATTTGTCTATTATTAATTTACTCGCTATTCTAAACACGCTCAAACTTCTATTTGTGCCCATTTAATACTTTGACGAAGCTTCATTGCGATCCGGCAAGTCTTTTGTAAATTAAAAGCAAACTACCTACTTTGTATGAGAATCGTCCCGCGCAACGTCTTCTTGTTCTGGTCCCAAACTAGGATACACTACCCTGGTGATAGAAGCTAATTTAATATCTAGACTGTGTTTTTGAGAGTAAACTTACGTAGCACTTATGTACTTGATGTCGAGTTGTTTGGGCAATACGTTCAGAATATCTTTGGCTGCTATCTCCGTCATCTCTTCAGGGGAGAGGCCACCTTCACCGCTGAGGGCTTCTTTAGGCTGGAGGTCGCGTAGTGTTCCTGTACGAATAAAACTATTTGACTGCAATATTAATAAAACTATACAGGTTTACATCTAAAATTCGCAATCCCTAAAACACGTCGAATAGAGTTTGAACTTTTATTTATCAGATTTTTCCCGGACATACCGTACATGATATTAGTATTAGGGATAAATCCTCGATACAAGCAAACCACTCACTAAGGTTAATGTTGGTATCAGCATTCCCAATATAAGCAAGGCACTCACTGAGATTAGTTTTGGACTCTGACATTGCATAGCTGACATAAGGGATACTTCCTCAATAATAAAAGCAAGGCACTCACTGAGGTTGTAGCTGACGTAGGCTTCAGAGATTGTTCCCTAATATAAGCAAGGCACTCACTGAGGTAAGTGTTGGTCTCAGACATGGCGTAACTGATGTTGGTATTTAAAGCAATTCCCCAATATAAGCAAGCCACATACTGAGTGCGTAGCTGTCATTGGCTTCAGAGATAGTTCCCCAATATAAGAAAGGCACTCACTGAGGTTAGTGTTGGTCCCAGACATGGCGTAACTGATGTTGGCATTTTAAGTAATTCCCCAACATAAGCATGCCACTTACTGAGTTTGTAGCTAACGTTGGCTTCAGATATAGTTCCCCAATAATAAGTAATTTATTGGCTATATAAGCAAGGCACTCACTGAGGTATGGTCTCAGACATGGCCTAACTGATGTTGGCATTTAAAGTAATTCCCCAATATAAGCAAGCCACTTACTGAGTTTTATAGCTGACGTTTGCTTCAGAGAGAGTTTTCCAATTTAAGCAAGGCACTCACTAAGGTTAGTGTTGGTCTCAGACATGGCGTAACTGATGTTGGCATTTAAAGTAATTCCCAATATAATCAAGGCACTGAGTTTCTAGCATATGATGGCATCAGGGATAATTCCCCAGTATATGTAAGCAAGGCACTCACTGATGTTAGTATTGATCTCAGACAAAGCGTAGCTGATGTTGACATTGAAAGTTATTCCCCAATATCAGCAAGGCACTCACTAAGGTTGTAGCTGATGTTGGCATTACGGATAGTTCCCCAATATAAGCAAGGCACTCACTGAGGTTAGTGTTGGTCTCAGACATGGCGTAGCTGATGTTCGCATTAGCGTGTAGCCCGAAAAGGGACGGGTCATCGTTTAGCGGAAGCGTGCGGATGAACGCGATGTAGTCATCCACAGATGAGACGGCCGGTAGCTAGATAAGGGAACAATAAGATCCATGAAAAGATTATTTGCATTTTCACTCACACACACAATAAAAAAATACGTTTAGTGGAACTTAATTTTTCGCATTTTCTGAGTTTTTCTGTTTTCTAAAGTGTAAGCAGCTAAGTTTTAGGAATATTCCCCATTATTGAAAGACAGTGTCAATAGAACATTTTATAGGTATCGGATATATATAAAGGTTCTTACTCAGCATGTGCTGAAGTGGCGGACCAGTTTAGCACTGATTTTATGTCAGTGCCATACGAGTTTAAACGAAAAACTGTTTTGTGGAAGGAAAAATTCAGCGCAAAACAGCACGTAGTAAACTCTGCCTAATTATATGATACTCTCGCCAGTCAAGGCTATGTGTTGTAAACCAAATAAAAAGGGAACGAATTTGTCACATAGACAGATTGTGTTATTTATAAAAACGTAATTCCTTAAACTATTCCTCAAATGCAGTTAAAAAGGTATTTCCTTTTACCCAAGACTAGTTCCAGTTCAACTGGAGATTTCCGCACTTAGTCTATTTAAACTGCCTTTGAGGAGTGTTGTACAGGAATTGTTTTTTTATAAATAATACCATAATTGGGGTTGTTCCCGAAACGCGTCCGAAATAGGACGTTTGATCATAGTAGACACAACAAAAAAATTCACGCTAAAATCCAAGTGGTTTGAGAGCCAATAAAATCTATTAGACTATTACTTTTAAGTCATCATCACCATCATCAGCCGTTGGAGGCCCACCGCAGGACATAGGCCTACCTCAGGTTTTCCTAACCATGAGGGGTTTTGCCATAATCGCCACGCTTGGCAGGCGGGTTGGCGATCGCAGTATGCGGTTGGAATCTCAGGATGACGCTGCTGCCCGTCTCCTGGTAATGTATTTCCTTAGTCGCCTTCTACGACATCCACGGAAGGAAATGGAGTGACGGTATTCTTAATCCGGCGCCACACGGAAACTACTAGGTACCTACTTTTAAGTATAGACGTATAATAAAAAAACTGAGTTGAGAAATTTTTGTTTCTAGTTGAAAAATCTTGTTTCGAGTTGAGAAACCTTGATTCGAGTTGAGAAACCTTGTTTCGAAAAAATTGCGAGCAATTAATACCGACATAGATATAGTCTGACGCGACGCAGATGTCGAAAGGGTGTACGAGGATATCTCTCAAGCTATCAATGACACCGCTAAGACACAATTCACCATTGTTATAGGAGACATCAATGCCAAAGTGAGAGTACAACAATTCGAAGAATCGAAACTCGGTCCACACGGCTATGGAAGCAGAAACCACAGAGGGCAGATGCTAATCAACTTCCTGGAACTCCAGGGGCCCGGATGGTAGGACGAAAAATGAGATTGACTTCATAATGTCTGACAAATGCCATATCAAATATTTAGAGATGTATCAGTGATCAATAGGTTCAATACTGAAAGGGATCACCGACTTGTTCGAGAAACTCTAGGTGTCGACTTTAAGATAGAAAGGCGACGTTTGATGAGGCAGAATCTTCGTCCAACACAACTCCAGGTTGTTGAAGGGAGCAAGAAGTTACAACTGGAACTATCTTTGCGTGGTGACATACCACGACTACGATCTTCTCTATTAATCCCCTTTTCTCTTATGATTTTCAAACTACTTTTTACCTCTTTCGAAGCTTCCTCGCGCTCACTGCCTGAATAATTAAATCCACAATGCAACAATGTGAGCAGTGTACCTGTTTGTAAGCACCGGACTCGTCAAAAGAGTACCGGTCACTTAGCACAGCCACATTATAGTAGTCCGCCAGTAGACACAACAGACAGCGGCGGTCCCAGTCGTCAGTCACACGCCCGCCGTAGTTTATATGGCCGGCCGTGTATGTCAGCATCTGGTGAAAATGGCTAGGGTCAAGTTTGTAAGCCATGATGATAAGCGGACAAAGCATCAAAACGTAATACTTTTATTCGTTATGAAACAAAAATTGTGACAGTTGTTGGTTTAGGGTTAATAGATTAGGCGGAGAAGGAACCGACAAACTAAACATTTATTGCTTCTGCTCTTGAAACGTAAAAACAAGTAATTTTTTTCAAAAAATCACAATTTACCACTCGGTGGGACGAATTAGTTTTCAAAAGTAAAAAAACGGAAGAGATATGTGGAAAGTAATACTAGAAGCCTTTGATGAGAAGCCATAGCCAGTCGGTCTACCCAGGAAACGTATACAGTAACGAGAATAAACCTTCGGAACTTTAACCGAAATCGTCTTATTTTTCGTTGCACAATATTTTTAAATTGAGTAGACTCACCCGAAGAGGCACCTCAACGTATTCGTTGAGGAACATGTGCAGCTGCGAGATGCAAATACGGAGATCCCCGTCCGTGAACTCGTAGGGGATGTTGAACCCTAGCGGGCCGAACTTGCGTCTCTCGAGCACAACGCCGTGAAAGAGACAGAGAGAGAAGAGTAGCCACTGTCAGACGAAAGAAAGTTATAGCAGAAAAAAGGCCGGCCGACTATCTTAGGCAGATTAATAGCAGCGGCTGGACGAGGATGGCAGACGGGGGACAGAAAGAAATGGTCTATGTCCATGTCCAGCAGTGGACAATACGGGTTGACTGAAACACTAGTACATGCATGGCTCACCCGCTACCGTGAGATCATAAGACTGTACCTACCCGAAGGTAATACTAATATAATAATATTTAAAATACTAATATTGCTATGATAAAATTTTATCAAATACCAACCTTGAAATTAGGCACTTTGGGATCGCTAGACATCATGTAGTCTGCAAAGTCCGGCACCTGATTTAGGAAGGACTTCAACAAGTTGGCCTTTATACCTCGCGGAGGCTCTACTGTCATTTTATAGCCTGAAAAGAGGTCTCAAGTCAAAAGTCGTTTCTCCATCTAAGCGTGACGAGCGGAGGTATAGCATCATTAGAACGGTAAGGTAGTTATTGAATAATATTTTTTCTCTCGCTCACACAATACTGCTTATGTTGTGTGAGCGAGAGGCGATTAAGCAATCAACTACAACCTTTAATAAGTAATGCAAAAGAGCTATTTTCTTGACCACTGGATGAGCTTTCACAAGGACGAAGATGGTACGAGCGCCATACCATTCTGCAGCAGTGCCACGGGGAAGTTTGGTGAAGGAGTAGAAGTGAGCCAAAGTCGAAAGTCCTTGTGCACCATCTCCGGCACGATCTGCTCCACGTTTAACTCCAAGACTGGCATCCAAGATGGCGACAGGTGGCAGTTCTGTTGGGCAGAACATCCTATATTTCTTCCCCGGGGGAAAAGAGTTCGCGTGGGCTTTGGCCCTCCGTTCCTCCGCTCCGTTGTAAAAATCCAATCAAAAGCATCTTGAAATATTAAAAATACTGAGGCTCAATTTTTTCACAATGATCGCATCGAGCATTTAGCACTTTGGCGCTTAGAGGTGCTACCTGTTTTCTTTCACATCGCACAAATCACTGTTCGTGATGGTATTGATTTCACGGAAGACCAGCTTAGCGGGATTTCCCGGTTATAACTACTATATTACACATCAGAAGCGACCGTTGGAAGAGTTCAATCTCTATTCTCCGTGACTAAGCTATGCGGGTCTGAACGAAACCTGTGGACATAACGCGGCAGGCGTTTTGTCTGCGCTTGCCTGAGCGCGCTTACACACAGGCGGCACTCTGCGAACGATGGTGCCAACTGCAGCCGTTGACACTCGGCGACGCGGATATTCGATGCCGACATGTCGGCGACTGCCGTCGACGTGTGTCGACCGCTGCAGTTGGCACTGTCGCTCGCAACGTGCCACCGGTGTATAAGCGCCCTAAGAGATATCTCTTTTTTCGTGTGGAGTTCTCTTGGGCAAGCGCTGACAAAAACAGACTCTACACCTGCCATGTTTTTAGGACTGGTCAGATTTTTGTAACAAAGTAGCAACGGTATAATATTTATTTATGGAGGCAATCATCATCACCATCGTCCTATAGAGGCAATGCGTTGTTTTTGTTTGTTTTTAATACTAGTTGTAACTTTCAAAAAGTAAAACTCCATTTGTGGAGACATATAAAAGGTAAGGTAAAACCTTGTTAAATCTCCATCTGCGGCGACATACCTATAACTTATTTCTACTTTCGGTTGTACGATATTAGTTAGTTATAAGGCTTTTGCTGTGCCCGACAGGGTCCATAGTAATACACATACACATTAAGTATCTGTTAGGTATTTAAGATTCTACCAAACTTATGACTGCAATAAAGTACTGAGAATTGAGTACCTACCTGGAAAAAAACCCAGTTACCAAAGTCGCAGCCAATCTTCATCATAGCCTCGGCCAGCGGGCCCTGCCCCTGGCCAAGAGATATGCTCTCGAAACGTTTAGCCATCTTCATCTTTTCTGCAAACTTCATTAAGTCTGGAATTTAATGTGATTCGTATTTTGAAATGTTCAGAATTAGGATGGTTTACTTGTGAAACGTAGGTAGGTGTATTTGCAGATTTGCCTATTGTTTATTGAACTCTCTAATATTGCCGAAAAATTACCGAGGATAGATGAAAAGAAACGAGGTTTATACTGATAGAATCAACACATTTCTCACTTTACATTTAACTTGCATTTTTTATTGGGCATTCGTATTTGAAACGAAACGTCATCACAATTATACCACTGTTAGTATAAGAAAGGGACTGGATAACAATTTAGTTATACATGGATGCGATTCCGGCATGTAGCAATGACTAAGCCTCAGTTTCTGAAAGAGTGTTCAAATGTAACAAGAGATTAATCTAAGATTGATTCAAAATACCGGCACGTGATTGGCTGAAATTAGCTTGACGTGAGATTAATATGAGATTAACATTTGATCGCTCTTCTAGAAACCGAGCGTTAGTTGCGTATTTTTTTTAATTTGCAGTAACAATACCACTCGCCAACTGTGAAGGAAAACGGGAGGAAACCTTGATAGCTGATCCCAGACTGCAGAAATCGCCAATACGCAGTGGGTACGCGTGGTGATTAGGCCCGTACTCTCTCTCTCTGAGATAAGAACTGTACCCTGCAGAGGGACGTGTACATGCTGCTCATGTCACTAAAGTTGAATTACCAAACCGAATGACCATATAGGGATAAATTTGTTGTGGCGCAACAAAACCTACCAGCAGCGGGATCAGTTCCCGTGGACAGCACAAAGATGATCGGCGCGAGAGGGTCCGATTCCGCGTACAGGGCGGCTAGGTCAGCCGGCTGTGGCTCCACGAATCGACCCCCTAATCCTGTTACCACGTAGTCCTAAAATTATTTAAAAAAATATGGCACGAGGCTAGTATATGTCCAATTTTTTAGGATACGTCAATTCGTTATCTAGTTTGAGGTGTTTTAAAGGATAACAAACCAACGCGGTCGCAATGGCGATGGCGGTGGCGTTCAATATAAAATACTTCTGCCGTAAACGACGTATGTATAGACCGCCACCGCGACCGCGTTGGTGTTTTATTCTTTACACTAACTTAAACCAACCGGGCATGGTTCACCTATGTATACAGGGCGTCCCAAAATTATGGGCCATGAAGGGAAAGTACCTTTAATATCGTAGATAGTGTATTTTGCTGAAAGAAGACTTTATGTTATTTTTAAAAGTTAGTAATTCTGCATTCAAAGATTTTCTAAAAATTACTTGCCTCGTCTGGGAATCGAACCGACTTAAATGTAAAAAAAAAACACCCCTACTTGTATGATGCCAATCGTTTTCATTTGTATTGCGATTTTTCAGGGTTCAATTGAACAGTGTTACGCAGAAACATTGCAGCCCACATTAAGAACGTTCGAGAACAATGTTTTTTATGTATTAGCATTATTTTGTTCAGTGTTTTTGTTCAGACGTTTTATAATTGTAATCACTATAACATTAAACGTGTTAACAAAAACATGGGAAAAAACAATGTTACAAATAAAAGCGTTTCTCAAAATTTTCTTATGTGAGTTGGAATGTCGACTGAGTCGTTGGACTAGCCATTAAGGCGCTTAACTACCAAGACATAGGCCGTGGGTTCGATTCCCACTGGGGGCCGCCGTACATTTGTATAAATGACGTCAGTCTGGGTGTATTTCCATGTTTGTGATGTCCACAGGGTATCCTAGTTTGGGACCAGGTCAAGTGATTGTGTTGTATGGAAGTTATTTATTTATTTTATGTGTCTGCGTAACACGGTCAAATTTAAGGCGGAATCTATTAGTTATACCACAATTCGGTAAATGGTTGAATACGCGTTGAGTAGGCATCAATGCGAACCTGCAATCCAGGGATAAGCTTGTCCGGACGTATACACTTGAGCACGAGTAACTTTTGGAAATTATCCAGTTGGCTGTCCATAGGCTTTGGATAAGGAAGTCTGGAACGAAAGGGAAATTGGTATTTCTAGAATTTTTGACAAGATCCGTGTTACACTCTAAAGGAAACGGGTAAGACGTATCGCTCCTGGCGCATAATACCAATTACGCGCAAATATAACTTTGGTTCAATCGATTGCACATAGACCTTTACATGCGTGCACTCTACCCATTGACGCTACGGACGACTTTTAACAAAAATGTAAATTACTAGCTGCTGTTAACTATACTTAGCAGTATTCTAAAGACTAGATGACCAGTGGAAGATGAACAATGTGTTGTTGTTCAAGGAAATATAAAAAACGTCACTGAATCTAAGGCTTTTATTTTACCATCCCATTTTTTGTATCTAGTTAGTCTTGAAATAGTAGATTGTTTACCCAGGGAGCAAACAACATTTTTTAAGGCGAGAGTGTTTCAAACTACACCACTTAAGCTTAAAATAGTGTTGCTCCCGAGGAGGACACTCTACATTTTATCGCTCTCAACCTCACCCAAGAATACTTTCATTCTTACTACTCGAAGACAAACTCATTTTTTAATAAAATCTTAGTAGAATCCGAATTTGAGTATGTAAATAATTACGAACAAAGGCGGAAGAATCTATTTCGCGCGTCTCATTTTTTCACAAGTACTATTCAAGCAAGCAAGCGAGTGAGAGACAGCGAGCAGCCAAGCTAGTGAACGAATAAGATAACATACTAGCATGCTAGCACGCTAGCTAGCAGGCCTAGAAGAGAGCCGGCAAACTAGCAAGCAAGTGAGCAAGCTGGCGAGCAGTCAAGCTAGTAAGTAAACGAGGTAACACGCTCTTAAGGTTGAGCGCTAATAAGCAAATTAGAAAGCCAGCTACTAAGCTTACGAGAGAGCCGGAAAAATAGCAAGCGAGTAAGATTAAGCAAGATGGCGAGTAATCAAACAAGTAAGCGTAAGTTAGCATGATAGCGCAAGCGGGCCAGCAGACATAAAAACAAAGCAGCAAGCTAGCAACATTCACATTTATTTTGGTTTTATTATTGTTGACTTACTTGTGCGGGTTCCAGGCGTCATAGTAAGTCTTGAAGAACTTGATATTGGTGATAAATTGATCAATAAAGTCGCTCATGGTCGGTACTGCGACTAATTGCTGCAAGTCAAGCCACATGCGTTCCGAGATCCATTTTGGTTCTGGGTTTTCACGTTCCTGTGGATTTAGAATGGTGGTTACTGGCCATAACTTTGCATTCATGAGGTATCATCATCATCATCGTAACCATGACGGTTTTCATAACCATGACGTATATAAAATGAAAATTTTAATTTTGTTCCATTTATTAAAAATCAATAGATTAGTCCAACTGCTTACAAATTTTAACTGCCAGTAAGCTAATTGATGATGATATCGATGATTGATGAAATGAAACGGCCGTAGGCAGAGGATAGTATAGTAGGGGTTAAAATATTTTTTAAATGACGTTGAATAATATATTTGTGAGAGAATAGTCACGTCAAGAAAATAGTACAAAGACGCAGAGCGGAAGTGACTTCTGCATGAAATATAAGCCTTCACATTTATTGCGAAAGATTTATGCAGTTTTGAAGATGAAAACGGAAGTAATATCGCAAGAGTATCTGCAAATCTATTCTTCGGAGACGTGAATTAAAGTACCTAATTGATACACGTGTCTCCGGTAAAGTAAAACTGACATAAAACATGTTGAGTTTTTTTTAGTTTTTTACCATCATGGAATCCCACTAGCCCACTAATCTTATAAAAAAGGGGGAGGTCTGAAATTTGGCTCAAAATTATTTCATGATGCGCTGTCAGCTGTAGATTTCGAAATACCTTAACGTAATATACTTGTGTTTGCTAAACATAAAGATTGCGACTTCGTTTTATGTATTATTTTATTGTGCGCATCTGTCAAAAGAGCATTGTTCCCAGCCGCTATGTAACGTCAAAACGTGTGACATACGAAGGCGCCGTTGTCACGCTACGAGCACGGGAACGGCGGATATTATGCCCGATATGAGAGACGAGAATTTCTTTTAAACTTGTCCCGAAAAATTATCGTTTCTTATAGCGTCTACCTAGTATTTATACACGAGGAAAATTATAAATAGATGGACAATAAGTATAAATATAAAAGAAACGGGATTCTTACTAGGATTATAGTTTACAACCCCGGAAATTTAAAAAAAGTGTAATATGGCAAATTCTCCAATATGAGGTTGCCTGGAATAAATTGCTATTAGCAATAAGGCCACCAATTGTATCTTTTCTTTTGTAATAATTTCTGTAATTATTTTTCCGGTATACAACAATATTTTTATCTTATTTTAATATGCAAAGAGTAGTACAATCCCCTTAATTTCTTCTTATAATTTTATACAAAAATGCTTCCTACCTGTGCCCTACAGTGGGACGTAGGCTTATGCTTCCTACACTACGACTTTGAAACGAATGATTTCTCGACTAGGTAGCGACTGTATTCTCAGTAAACAATGTGAGGTTCACGCGGTCATCAATTATATCGGAAGAGCACATGTCCTGTCGACCTAATGTCGCTGGTTATTACCCCAGATCCAATATCAATCAAATAAATGGTACATTTTATTAATCGTTCCAGAACTGTGTCGCCATCTCGAAGAATTATAACCGGCCTGATACTGTTTGGAGCCCTACCTAACTCTATTAATTAAAACACTAATTGAATCGGCATTGGCTTCCACTAACTTAATAGGCCTGTATATTCTATTTCATTCAGATGTTTTATACAAAAACAATTTGCCTTCCAGATGGACAAAACGGTACACAAGTCCTCACACTTAAAAATCTGAATGCAACTACTGTGAATTCAATTAAAACCTTTGCGTAAAAACAATATTTTTATCTTATTTTAATATGCAAAGAGTAGTACAATCCCCTTAATTTCTTCTTATAATTTTATACAAAAATGCTTCCTACCTGTGCCCTACAGTGGGACGTAGGCTTATGCTTCCTACACTACGACTTTGAAACGAATGATTTCTCGACTAGGTAGCGACTGTATTCTCAGTAAACAATGTGAGGTTCACGCGGTCATCAATTATATCGGAAGAGCACATGTCCTGTCGACCTAATATCGCTGGTTATTACCCCAGATCCAATATCAATCAAATAAATGGTACATTTTATTAATCGTTCCAGAACTGTGTCGCCATCTCGAAGAATTATAACCGGCCTGATACTGTTTGGAGCCCTACCTAACTCTATTAATTAAAACACTAATTGAATCGGCATTGGCTTCCACTAACTTAATAGGCCTGTATATTCTATTTCATTCAGATGTTTTATACAAAAACAATTTGCCTTCCAGATGGACAAAACGGTACACAAGTCCTCACACTTAAAAATCTGAACGCAACTACTGTGAATTCAATTAAAACCTTTGCGATAAAACCTGCCCAAAGTCTTTACAAACCTTTTAAATGCAGCCGCCGTTCACCACGAACTGAAACCCAGTATTCCTGATCACCCAGTTGTCCCCTAAAAATGATCTTCCTGCACCCAAATAGGATACGTGCAAAGAGTAAGAAATACAACAGAAGCTTATGCCCCTCAAAAAGAAAGCGGCAGACGTTTTCAAAGAGGAGGAACTGTTTCTCTCTCTCTCACTTTTCTCTCTCCATCTCTTACTAACCTGTTCAATACTGCCATTCAGGAGGAGCTGAGACTTCTCAGTAACAACAATCACCCCTTGTCCATAAGGATAAAAAACCGGCCAAGTACGAGTCTGACTCGCGCACCGAGAGTTCCCTACTCGCGTTTGGCCGTTTTTTATTATTTGTCGTAAGCATAATATATAATAAGTCTCACTATCACGCCAAGTTTGTTGCCTGTATGTATTACCGTTTTTACGATAGAGCATAAACAAAAAAACGGCAAAAAACACGTTTGTTGTATAGGGACCCCCTTATTTTCTATTATTTTTAAAATTATATTGTTTGTAAGTTATACCACATATTCTGTATAAATTTCAACTGGCTACCTATTACAGTTCCAAAGATGAAGCCCTTTAAAGGTAGGACGGAGGGACGGACAGACTGTCTGTCTACAGCGGAGGCAGAGTAATAGGGTCCCGTTGGGCACCCTTCGGGTACGGAACCCTAACAAAAGACAGTTTTGTAGAGGAAGACCACTATCACTTTTCCTCTGCCTTTTCTCTCTTTCTCTATCTCCCCCTCTCTCACTTACTCTCTCACTTACATCTTGCCGCCATTCAGCAGGAACTGAAACTCCCATGTACCTCATCACCCCCTTGTCCAATAGAATGAAAAGAGAGCGGCAGAAGTTTTTCTAGAGGAGGAACTCTCTCTCACTTTTCCTTTGCTATTTATCTCTCTTTTTCACTCTGTCTCCTACTAACCTTTTCAATCTTGCCGCCATTCAGCAGAAACTGAAACTCCGTGTTCCTGATCACCCCCTTGTCCAATAGGATGCGCGCACAGAGTAGGAAAGCGAACAGAAGCTTGTGTCGCTCGAACAGAGAGCGGCAGACGTTTTGGTAGAGGAGGAACGTGAAGTGATTGATGACCGTCTCGACGCGCTCGATTATATCCTCTGTGGTTAAAGCAGTAAGGTTTTTTTTTCGATTATGCACTGATTTCATAGAGTTTCTAGTTAGAGTTCTTTCCGCTTCTGATTTTATTATAATATTAGGGGTTAAAGTATGAAATTGCCGTTTTATTGCAATAGGTTCTTTGAATTGACATAGAATCTTCATGGTTTGAGGTTTTCGAATGAAACTTTTTTCAAATGGTTTCTATGATGTTCTTTTTTTTAAAAATGTGAAACATTTGAATATCGACTTTCAATTATTTTTGTTATTCAATTTAGACAAGAAAGATGGATACTGCGAAAATTCGAGTGATTATGAAGCACCCATTTTTCGTATTTTTTTATTTTATTGATTTGACGCAAGTGAGTCAATATTGTGGGTAAGGTAACGTTAAACCATGCCGCTAATTCCTGGGTAGTTTGACTAGGGTCGGCTTCCACTATCTCTCTTAATTCATCGTTATTCACCTGTGTGGGCGGTCTTCCTCGTGGCTCGTTCTTGAAGTCGAAATTTCCATCACGAAAGCGTTTAAACCAAAATCGCACGGTGCGTTCATTAGTAGACCCCTCTCCAAACGCAGCATTGATATTGCGGGCTGTTTCTGCCGCGTTAGTTCCGCGTCGGAACTCGTATTCAAAAATCACTCGAATTTTCGCAGTATCCATCTTTCTTGTCTAAATTGAATAACAAAAACAATTGAAAGTCGATATTAAAATGTTTCACATTTTTTAAAAAAAGAACATCATAGAAACCATTTGAAAAAAGTTTCATTCGAAAACCTCAAACCATGAAGATTCTATGTCAATTCAAAGAACCTATTGCAATAAAACGGCAATTTCATACTTTAACCCCTATTACAATCATACGTACTTCCATTCCCAGTGCGGGCATGTACCTATGACTTTGTTTTCTAAGTTATGTACATTTGTGAAGTTATAATAGCAATACCACTCGCTAACCGTGAAAGAAAACATCGTGAACCCATACTCTCTCCCTGAGAGAAGGCCTGTGCCCTACAGTGGGACGTATACAGGCTGCTTCCCGATTTCTTATTTCTTTCTAAACAAATATGTAGATAATAAATATAGCAAGATCTGTTCTCCCTCTCTGGGCCCTGCCTCAGTCGTACTCCAGATATCTTTATCTGGAGCACGCTTGGTAAACCACTCCAGCCAAAACCAGTAAATCGGTTGACATTGACTACGCCCGAGAGACAGATGAAGAATCACACACGCACTCACCCACTCGCTCTCACTCTCATTATAGAGGTATAATCCTTGACTAAAATACAGAAAAACATCAATCTCTCTATCTCTCTCTCTCTCTATCTCTCTCTCTCTCTATCTCTCTCTCTATCTCTCTCTCTCTCTCTCTCTTTCGAAAACCTCGGCATCGGGAGACAGAAAAAAAACAATATTTCTCTGTCACTCTCTCTTACACACACACAAACACACGCGCGCACGCACACTCACTCACTCACTGACTCACTCACTTAACTCACCATTGGCCTCCGTCTCGGCCATACTCCGAATAAACAGCTTAGTGAACCACTCGAGCGAGTACTGGTACATAGGGTCGACATTGGCCATGCCCGATAGACAGAAGAAGAGGATCTGCCCACGGTTGGCCACGGGGATATAACCCTCGCGCGCCAGCTCTATCATCACTGTGGTCTTCTCCATGTCTTCCACTTTAGCCTGTGAATAAAATATATCATTGTTAAGTAAACAAAAGGACTGGACGTACTCTCGCTCATATAATATTTCTGTCTATATTGTGTTAGTGAGATGCAAATAGTTATTCAGTCGCTTTCTTAAATTAACCGTGCTATACAAGATTAGGTTTTACGCCACCGGCAGTGTTTAAGAATAGTATATCGCGATGCCCATAAAATCAAGATTATCGTTGAAGTAAAGTATCACTGAACTATTCTCGATATCCCTAAGGAGAGCAATCCTGAAGGATTCCTTTCTAGCTGTCAATTTCCATACCAATTAGTAATTTAATTGGCAATGTAATTGGCAATTACTATTGAAAACGTCAGGATTCAGACAGGATGTCGTGCACTTAATTAGGCCTCAAAGCCCAGTTGGTCAGTATTGACGGTGAATTAGAAATGAAACCTAACTCTAGCTGATAATTAATTATAGCTAATACTTGTTTAGGCCTTCGGCACCTATTTCGGAAGAACGGAAGTAATTCTTTTGAACCTCTGAACATTTAAAACTTGCAGGCCGCTACTACGTAACTTGTCCAATGTATGGACACGTTTTGACACTTCGGAAACGTCAAAATGGATAACTCCAGAAGACAGTTGCGGTATTCTTACAACGCTGGGCTTAAAATTGGTACAGCATAGTCTGCACAAGTGAAACGGCCAACAATAGAACTGCACTCACCAAAATCTCCACACTCTTGATCTTAATGGCCTCGAGCGTCAGTATAAGCGGCAAGTCATCCACCGGCGAGCCCTCGCTATTGGACAGCCCATACAAGATATCTGACTGCATCTCCGCCAGCTGGGAGGCCATCTGAGCGCGGGAGACGATCAGCTGACCGCGCTGTTCTTCTAAATCCGGTCGCTCTTGGGCGACCACAATGCTGAGGAGTTGCTCGGAGAGTCCGCTGAACGGCAGTTTGTAATGTATTTAGTACAGTGGAGACAACGAACTGGCCAACGCAGTGTAGGACGCTCACCAGCTCGCTGGACCGATAATCGGAGGCAGAATCCTGGCAGCGGTTGAATGAGGATGGCGGAGAACAGAAAGACATGGTGTGTCTTGGGGGAGGCCCATGTCCAGCAGTGGACGAGCACGAAATGCTTGATTAGTATTTAAAATCATTTTTGGTGTGAAATGGTGTTCTCTATCAAACCATCTGTCTGTCTGTTGGACCATCCGAAGAATTGCGATCAAGTATCATTTAAAATTTGCAACTAGCGATGGAGGTGTTCGCTGGATGTGCGATGTCAGCGCCATAGACTTAGAAAGCTTCTAAAGCCAGATGGGTTTGACGTCACAAATTCAGCGAATACCCCCATGATACTGAGATACAAATGTCACCTGAAAAATATGCAATTTCTGAAACATTATATCGTCTGCCCCTTTTGTTCTACGACTTTTGTAGATGTTTTGCCTTATTCTTTTTAATTTTTTTTTCTTTTTGTTATTTCATAGGTTTGATTTGATAGTTTGATAGATTTGCTTTAAGCCATATTTGTTAAAATTAATGGAAGTTTTCTAAGTAGGACAATGATTTAGCGGAGGCTTTTGAAGAGCGCACTAAACCTGAATTCAATAAAAACCTTAATATTTTAGGAGTTGCACTTAATTAATTGTTCTGTCCGTACCTTTCTCAGGGAAGAGACCCGTGCCCCTCGGTGGGGACATAATGGGTTAATGATGATGATGATGATGAATTGTTCTGTCAGGATCGTGGCAAGTGGCAGTCCCTGGTCTCTGCCTACCCCTCTGGGATACAAGACTGAGTTTATGAATGTTGCAGTCAATTACTCAGGTGTTGCACAGTTTTGAGGTAACCCTGTATACAAATGTCACATAAAACGTCATCGGCACGTTTAAGATGGCCGGACAATATGAAAACTAACAATGTAATTTACGTAATACATGTAAAAATTAGGACACGGTAAGCCATTTGAAATTCTTTACCCTGATGTGAACTTTTTACTCTCACTTCAATTGCTAAGCGTCGAAAGACCAGCTTGGAGCAAAGGTTATCTGCTAATGCGCAGAGATTGTGAATTCGATTATCGCAGGGGGTAGGAAAGGTCTAGCAAGATTTTGTCCGCGAGAACATGATTGTGGCTGTTCCGTCGCGATTAAAATCAGTGAAATATGGGTCTAAAAATCTGACCAAAGCTGTCAATTGCAAGCGAAAAATACGCCTGCAAAGCACAGAGCCGTAACCGCTGTGAAAAGCTCCTCAAACTTTTAGACAGGCTGGCCAAAGAAATATCAATTTTCTCACCTCGGCACAAGAGCGAAGTTGACGATTTGCACCTTGACGGAAGTCTCCGGCATATACTTAGGGTTAAGCAGCATGTTTATCATGAATATGACGATTTCTTTTACGTAACTGATGAGGCGATCGCCCAGTAATTATAAAATAAGGTTTACTTCTAGCAGAACTCTATTTGAAGGGTTAACTTATACTTCAAACAAATTAAATCCCGCAAAGTTATTGAAAAATTAACTTAAATCGTCTTTATAGCTAGAATAAAATGTTCCACAGGCTAGCAGCAAAGCGCTAAAAGCAAAGTTAAGGATCCAGCAACATTCTAGATAAGTTTTCGATAGACTGGCCAAATAAAAATCAACCTTCTCACCTCGGCACAAGAGCGAAGTTGACAATTTGCACCTTGACGGATGTCTCCGGCGTATACTTCGGATTGGGCAGTTTGGTAGTCATGAAGAGGACGAACCCTTTCACGTAAGGGATGAGGGAGTCGCCCAGCTTTAGCACAAGCTGGCCTGCTTGCCGGAAGTATTGTCGCTGGAAAAGATTAGACAAGATATCCATTCTCCAATGGATAAGACCGCAGCAAGTGGAGATTTTTTGATAAAGATATTTTATGAGGGGCCACAGGATATAAGTAAGTAGTTTATAGGTATGGTTTGAAAGTTACTACAGATTTGAAATATTTTATTTCAGAACTAAAATCAATTATATTCCAAATTGACTCACTTCTATTTTTTACATACGGGTCAGAGAGAAATAGGGTCGAATTCATCTAACAAACCACAAGTAAATAATAATAATCAAAACATTTATTTAAAGCATCTGTGGCCCAAAATCTTAGTAACAATGGTTCTTATAGCCATGTTAGTAAGTGTATGTATATATTTTTAACCGTCGCGCTTCTGTCGCGATGCAAATGCGATTCAGTAAGGGAACCAAAATGCCTCCATCGCAAGATGGACTCCGTTGGACCGATGGACAACAGCACTCTCGATCTCTCTGTGTTGCACTACTCATGCGCCACCCTCCCTCCGTTCTCCTCCCGATGTCTTCCGATACGCTCGCGCGTTTGCATCGATACAGTCGCGATGCTGTAGCGCGTTAGTAGCGTGTTGGCATCGCTTCTGCAGCGCGTTGCAAATGCGACTAACGTGCGTTCGTAGCGATGCAGTTTAACGCGTTTAACGCGCGACAGCATCACTACAAAAAATCGCCGTGGGCGAGGGGCCTTAATCCGAAATAACATTTAGCATGCACCACAGAGCGTTTTTCAATGGTTGTTATGTCCTTTTATGGTCACCGTACGCACGGGGATTCTAGTGATAGTTAAAAACATAGATGTCTAACTAGCACTAAAAATGACCCCACATTCAATTGTGGGAAGGCGGGAGGGGCTTGTCAATTGTGTTACCAATCGGAGTTACTTCAGTATTACCCGGCTAAATATCTTTGCACCTGTCGCCGTCAGACCGCCATCTTGCGAGGTACCTAGATATTTCGACGGGTTAAACATCATGAAGTCAATGGTTTGACATTTTTGTATAAAACCAATCATAAGTTACGCTGTCATTTATTATCGCCCAATCAACCTTCACAGCGTCACGCATGGCACCAGAATGAACCAATCACTGAGTGATTTACTATACAGCACGTCTTGCGCTCATTTCATTGGTACAGACTAATTGAGAAGACAGGGGCCGTTTTTGAGAGTGAATTTTGTAAAAATAATTTAGTATTAAGAGAGATAAATCGGCTTATTTAACCTACTCAGTCCGGACATTGACAATAACAATAGAAATACACTGTCCATCCACTTTGACAAACCTTCAATACTGGATCCAGGGCCGGATCCAGTTCCTGGCCCACGTTTTCAAGAAGGATTGGCTTCCCAAAGCGCAGTGACGACTCGAAATTCCTCAGCAGGTCTCGGTCGTTGGGCTTGCAGACCACTAGCCCTTCTAATTTACCCTGCAAAAATAGAACCGAGAACTTATCTGACAAAGAAAATTACTACTGACGATAGTGGTGGACAGAGTTACCACTACCGTTATCTCATGGCTTAAAATAAAACTTTATATCACGATAATATGGCAATGTGCAACTATGAAAAAAAACAACACACTGTCAAATAAAAAATTGCAATTAAATGCTTATTTTCATTATCTTATTTTCGGTTGAGCGAGGCGCCATTATATTTGATACAATACGTACTATAATATAGAGGTACATAGTTCACATGCTGTCCCCTAACAAGAACGATCTGTTCCATTATCCTCGAATCAACAAGTGTAACCATAATCAAGTTTAATTTTCTCCATTTTGATGATATCCTGGTATACCTATCTATAATAAACCCTACTTTTCTTTCGCAATAGGGTAAAACGGTGCCGCAAATTGTTTGCGCTTACACGATTATGTACATTTGTATAAGTGTGTAATAGCATTTTAGTGATGCACCTTCACTTAAATTCTATGAAAGCTTTTTACCCATAACACGCCAGTCTGGCAACATAACAGTGTAATATTATTGTGGAATAAATCTAGTGAACATAACATCGGATTAGTTCTTCTGCTTATGTCGACTCAATCAACATAACGTTAACAAAATACCGTGCGGACAGTCAAAAAAACAGACTCGCCCGTACAAGGCTTTGTTATTATTTTTGCTTTGTTTTCAGCTAACTTACCAAAGCACGGATACATGTGTTGCCTGAGTCTGAGGGTCAGGCCACCTGCGCGAGTTGGTGACGAGGGTAGCAGACTTCTCTGCAACTGTTTTTTTTTTAGTTTGAATCAGCGTTTACAACCTTGAAATGCCAACCCAGGTCCACTGACATGGAACGTGACGGCAAGCCGCTACACTGACGATTTTACGATTAGCGAGTGGAATTTGCTTTCGAAGCCGGGTTAAAACGTTTGGGAGTCGGCGAACTTTCTTCTATTGCCACTTGTTTTTACGCTAACTTATCATCGCTCGGATCCAGTTGTTAGGCTGGTTCTGAGGGTGGATTATGAGCAGTTGACCACCAATCTGCGCGAGTTGGTCATTGACAAGGAACGTCCAAGCAATCCGTACAATGCAGGTTCTATCACGATGATTTATTTGTGACTAGCGAGTGCAGTGGTTAAAAACGTTCCACTATCGAATTTTATTGGCGAACTTACTACATACTAGCGTCACTTTGTTTTATTAACAACTATTAAGAAGCCTCGTTGATCTAGCAATTAACTACCTACCAGACTACCAGAACACAGAGGTCGTGGGTTCGATTCCCACTAGCGGCCACCCTAATTAATCTGTGCGGGTGCAGTCTGGGTGTATTTCCACGTTAGTCATGTCCTTGTTGGTCACCAAACAGAGTACACAGAGTATCCTAGTCCTAGGGACCAGGACAATTGATTACTTATGTTGTGTGGAAGTCGCTATTATTTCTTATCCCCTGTTTCTTGTAATTTAACAATATGTTAATCTGTCAGTTGGCCAAAGTGCAAACAAAAAAAAAATAACTGGCAACTGTTAACAGAAGACTAGCAGATTATTGGTGCACGAGAAACCGAGGGGTAGGCTAACTTACCATCGCCCGGATCCATTTGTTAGCCTGAGTCTGGGGGTCGATTATGAGCGGCCACCGGCGCGAGTTGGTCATCAGGACAGCTGACTCCACCGACAAGGGATCTCGAGGGAGGCCGTACATCTGCCACGTTCTGGAAATAAGGGCTTAGGTAAAAAAAACCGGCCAAGTGCGAGTCGGCCTGGCGCAGGAAGGGTTCCGTACCATTATCTATACAACATTTGAATATTTCAAGCGTCAAAAAAGCGGCAAAAATCTCAAGTTCGTTGTATGGGAGGCCCCTTTAAATATTTATTTTACTCTGTTTTTAGTGTTTGTTGTTATAACGGCAATAGAAATACATTATCTCAATCAATACATCATCGTTTCAACTGTATAGCTATCACGGTTCATGAGATACAGCCTGGTGGCGTGAGACGGAGAGCGGAGTCTTAGTAATAGGGTACGAAACGGACGGACGGACCCTTTGGGTACGAAACCCTAAAAACAGGACGAATGCGAGTAGAACTGGCGCCTTGACAGTTGCAGACAAAAGAGAGAACTTGAAAATGAGAGAGTCGTGTTAAAATATGTATAATCGTCGTAATCCGTGGTAAGTCAAAGAGAAAGTCAAGTCACGTGGTACACAAACGAGGCCATACAAACTGGCCTCAAACTGCAACGAGTTATCTCGTCTGTTTATCTCGAAAACATTAAAAATAATGTTTTTTTATGAGTCTATACCCTTGTTACAAAAACATTTATATTAAGGCCCGTATTACAGAACGATCCTCAAGCGCAGATTGATCTCGGATCGCCCAATCATAACTTGAGCGCTGAATCGATGCTCAAGCACACCCTTTATTTTTAAATAGTACTTAAGGGTTCCTCAGCCAATCGCTGCTTAAGTAGAGATTCTGAACTGCAATCAGATTGTCTATGACCAATGTTTGTTTTCTATGACAAGAAAAATCAAGTATAAACTTTTATTTCGTTCTACGCATGATGTAATAAAATATTGATAAGAATTAGTTTACTTATGTGAAATATACAGAAGAAAATAAAATATTTTTTTATTTATTCGTCAATTAGATGTTTAAATGTTCATCATTTAGTTATTTGAATAAAATAAAATAAATAAATAAGCACAAAGTGCACGCCTCTTATGTGTTTGTTTTGTTTAAAGAACGGAACGTAACAAATGTCAGCGATAAAATTTCTTCTGACGTCTATCTAATTAATTTGTTTAGCTTGTTTATAAGACGCGCTGTCTTGAAACAATATGAGTGAAAAAATGAGGAAAATGAACTTCACTACAGTGAAGAGGAATGCTTATGCTGTTCATCCTCTGCTGGTGTCGCATCACTTGTGAAAGCACAGCGCATGCAACAATTACGTTCGACACTGATCAATTGTACCTAGACCTCTGCGTAGACAAGGGACAACAACTTTAATTATAAAAAGTCTGATATAAAAACCTGAGAAATACACATAGAACAAAAGTTGTCGATCGTCGGACGATGTGACCAAGTCGTCAAAGGGCCTATGGATGCGAATGGAAATAGACCGGGAAAGATGGCGTAATGGAGAAAAGGCCTATACCAGCAGTGGGCAGAGGCGGGCTGATGATGATGAAAAGTTGTTGCCAGACAGCAACTCTAATTAGGGGAATTACGCATTTTAAGCGCTTGAAATCGCCAATCCGCGGTGGGCACGCGTGGTGATTAAGCCCATACTCTCTCTGATAGAAGGCCTGTGCCCTGCAGTGGGACGTATATAGGCTGCTTATGATGATTACGACGCATTTTATCATCATCATCATCAGCCATTTGACGCCCACTGCAGGACATAGACCCCCCCCTCTCATGGTTTTCCAAGCTTCCCGGTCTTGTGCCGCCTGCATCCAGTGACTTTAAAAATAACCCTCTATATCGTCATAAGGATCAATATCTTCAAATATATTCATTTTACAATAATTACGAAACAATTCACAAGGAAAATCGACTCTCAAGCGTGGTTCCGACCACACTTGAGTAAATACAGATTTGAACATGACTTAAGTAGAGATTGCAACCCAAGTATCGTTCTCGAATTAGCTATTACTCAGTCGAGTTGTGATTGGTAAGTGTCAACTCAAGTAACGTTCTAAAATGAAAACCATACTCAAATCTAGTCTTAAACTGAGATCGGCGCTTGAGTACGCTTCTGTAATACGGGCCTAAGTTTTTTATTATTTAAGCAACTAGATTTTTCGATATTTTTGAGACTTGTAAGGCCCGACAAAAGTATTAATTTTTTCATTCTGTGGTGGTAGCCTAGTGGGTAGACCATTGGACTCGGAAACCTATGACTTTATTTCCCAAGTTATGTACATTTGTGAAGTTATAGTAGCAATACTCGCTCGCTAACGGTGAAGGAAAACATCGTGAGGAAACCTGAGTGTCTGAAACCTCACCGCTTTAAATCGCCAATCCACGGTGGGCAGATTAAGCCCATACTCTCTCTCCCTCTTTGAGAGAATGCCTGTGCCTACTATGGAACGTATAAGCTGCTTATGTACATATATTTTTTTCGAATTTTTCTATGTCCTCTTTGATAAAAAAAACAATATCAATTTAATCTAAGTTTGAGGCAATCCCATTACAAATTTTCCAGTCGAAATAAATGTTCGCCCATTCAACCCAACTGCAGTAAGTTAGTAATCATAAAAACATATTTTTACATGGAAAAACTGCTAATTAACAATATCGAGACGTTGCTGCCGCTGACTCTGCTTCTTGCCAGTCCCGTCAATTTGATCAATTTCATAATTCTAGGTCAACGGAGCGAGCGTGTTTATATGAAATAGATGACACAATATAATGACCTTAACTTTTTTACAAGGGACCGTGATCCTGATTACTTGACATTAATTTCATGAATTTCAACTCTTTCCGTTCCTGAGAAAAAAAGTGTTGCGCCGTCCAAGCATTATATAATACCATAAAAAACGCAACGCCTTGCTAGTTAAATTACGTCAGGCGTTTTAACCTGTCATATTTCTCCTCGGTACCTTGTCTATTTGATGGTACATTAACGCAAGCAAAGCGTCTATTAAGTGTTCGCATTTCTGCAGACCCTTCTACGAGGACTTACAGACAACAAACGGAAGAATGGACGGACGGACAGGTGGACTAACGTATCGAAAGCGACGAATAAAAAAACCATAGAATTATTTCTTCCTACAAAATTCACTCTCAAAAACGGCCCCTGTCCTCTCGATTAGTCTGTACCAATAGAATGTGCACAAGATGTGCTGCATAGAACATCACTCTGACTGGTTCATTCTGTGCGCCATGCGTGACGACGTGAACGTTGACTGGGCTATAGTAATGACAGCGTAACTTATGATTGGTTTTATACAAAAACGTCAAAGTCTGACGGCGGTACGTGAATAGATATTTTGCCGGGTAATACTGAACTCGCTGCGATTGGTAACACAATTGACAAGCCTCGCCCGCCTTCCCACAATTGAACGTGGGGTCATTTTTTTACGCTAGTTAGGCATCTGAATAAATAAATCCGTCTTTTAACTATGACTGATCGAAAGTATATATCGTACGAAAAGTTTCTTACTTAATAGGTCTAATTACGTAACATAATTATAAGATCGAAAAAACAAAGGTCTTATCTGTTTTTCTCGATCTTATAATTATAATTAGATGTGCTTACTTAATCACCATTGTAAATTAATTAATTATAGCGAAATTCATAATTTCTTCCACTTTCTTACCTTATTTGAACATCATCGCCTAAGATAGATAACGGAGTCCCTCCGGGCGTGTGGGGCACATGGACTTTCTGAAAATTCAAAGCCATTAACTATACATACCGGATTTATTTTCTCACCCGTGGCATTAAAGTTTTTGTTATTTGAATAAAATTGTGTTATATCTTTCTTGTTTTAAATTCGAAATTAAAATTGTGTCGCGCAAACGCTAAAACCAATAAACATCCTTGGCTAAAACCCATAGTTTATACTGATCGAATAACAGTCTTAATATTATTATTAGTGATAAGGTCACTGTAAAATGTTCCTTGAATAAATTATCTTTATCTTTAACGTTATAAGTTACTATAACACACATCTTATCGCCATAACCGAACTACTTCATAATAGAGATGATCTGTTATGAATCATAACAGATCATCTCTAGCAGCAGTACAGTTCAGTAGGACTTACAAGGCAGGCGTAAAAAGTCGACCGACCGACAAATTGCGAAGTAGACAAAAAGTTGAACTGGTAGAGTAAGAATTTTATGTTTTTTTTTGTGTATATTTTACAGGTTTGAAAATAAGTCGTAGGCTAATTAAATGGCAAAATAACGTTTGTCGGGTCAGCTAAGTAGGTATTTAGATAAAAGTTATGTGTACGCCTGCTATACTACTAGCAGAGAAGATAACCCATGCTATCGTTGGTTATATTATATTTAGAATTCAAGAAGGGGACGGCGCGTACGCAGTCCCCACTACCAAAAATTACGCATCCGAGTTATCCACATTAGGGATAATCGCAAGGGTCAACCCAACCGCAGTGCAATGGGAGGGCCTCGCCCTGGGGGAACCGCCTACTTGATCACGGTGTCCCCTATGCCAGGTAAGTATGCTTTCCCAACCGCTGATCGGAGTATATACGTGGCGGGGAAACGGTTTCGATTGCGCGATGTAGAAACGCGAGTCAGGGCCCTCTAACGGCGGGAAGTGGAAGTTATCAGGCTCGCTTGGCTGTCGCCGAGATAACGCACGGTGAAACATAAAATAGACATTAATTAACTCCTTGTGATAAGATCGATGTTTACCTCCATGTGTTCAATCCACTCGTGTAATAATTCTCGTCTATATTCGTCGGTAAAAGGCGTTATATAGCCAACAGCACCTGCAAAAAAAACTATTTAACTTTGTAAATGAATCGTGTGATTTTAAAACAACACAAGTCACATGTGTTTTTAAAATAACACTTGTTCATTTTTTTTAATTTAATTATTTACACCTACCTATTGATTTACATTAGTAAAAAAAATTGTAGTTTATTCATACAGTAATTAACATAATATGCTAAAATATTGCTGTTGTAGATATTAGTATTTGAATAAAACAGTTTTTTCTATTTCCTGACAAGTTTTAATGAAAGGACATGTGTTGTTTTAAAATCACACGATTCAAATATAATGTTGGTTTTTTTTTCTGGGCTGCAATACGTAGTTATCTTGTCTAATCTTATCTTCTCTTACGGTCCATAACCGTTAAATGTTCAATATTTACTTATTTGAACTCGTTTTATAAGTTAATCAATGCTAAACCGGTCATATTCTTGTGCGAAGTTACCGTGCATGTTATTCACAAGAGAGTGAGTGAAAGAAGTATTGTTTTCCCTTAGATTAATTTTAATCTTAGTGTTTTCCCTACTAACATCGCACTGAGCCCGTATTTTTGGGGTGCCAGGGCCAGTCACTTCGCACAGATGACATCTGTCGCTGTTTGCTACTAACAGCCCGTTGCTCAAGGTTTTCCTTTGTGCCCACGGCATTTTAGCCATTATAATGGCTACCCAGATTCCTTGTTCAATCAATAAGAACGGAAAGAAAGATGCTATTATTATTTTTAATGGTCAAAAAGGCACGAATGAAACTTACAAGCACTAAGAAGAATATCGCCTATAAGGTTCACAATCGCCACGTCCAAATCGGCGATAGTTTTGATCCAACGCACTCTCTCGCTCGACAGTCCGTTTAGCAACCTGTCGCATACAATTTTATGTATAATCTCTTCTCACCTACAAATTACTTGATTTATAAGGGTCTCAGTTAATTGGTTCAAAATATGGAAAATCTCATATTTTATGAACATCATAAATCTCAATAATCGTGAGAGCTATTTCTAGAACTTATAGCCTAATAGCTAAGGGCTGAGAAACTAGGAATTTAAAACATTTTTGCTAAAAAAAGATGAAGTTTTAAGCTGTAGGTTCAAAAACTAGCTATCAAAGTATTCAATTATGTTCACATCTTGTAAAAACGTATCCTAAAAGTTTTATTTCCCATTTGTTACTTAGCACCGGGTCGACCCTTATATCTTATAACATCTAAGTTTGTACTTAGTTGGCAAAAGTTTATTTTGGATGCGAACCTACGGCTCCCGTCATGGATAACCCCTAAGCCCTCTATGTTCTGCCAGTTTCATCGCTAAGCATCTGGCCACACAGAAGGGTCGCGGGGCGGGGGCGCAGAAAAGACGCGACGCGTTGTATAGAGTTCGCGCCCTCACCCCGTCACTTCTGTGTGGGCTTCGTCCCGTCCCTTCAGTACATTTTGTATGAAATTGAATTGGATTAACAACGCGACTTTTCTGCGCCCTCGTCCCACGCGTCGTTCTGTGTGGCCAGGGGCTAAGACAAGACAACCATAGCAGGTAGTAATGGTCCGCACCCGCTAGTTCCGACGTAGTAACAGATGAGACCAGCAGATGGAGCCAGCAGCGCGATGGTATCGCATGATTCATAGTATGAAGTAGATGGTGACACAGTACGTGTAACAATATAATTTAATTTAATCTAATAAAACTAGTGCTGTTTCAATGTCAGCTGTTCGGTCTGGAGTTGCCAGCCGCTGCAACAAAGTTCATGCTTGTACAAAGCAACCGGTTTATACTTGTACAAATAGCCTCAGACTGGTACTCATCCTTGATGCTGGAGACTGTAAGCTCGCCTGTCAAAATAATGAGCGCATTTTGCGATGGCATGTGTTCTTTCAAGTTTGCGATGTCACCATAGCACGGGGTATCCTAGTTTGTGACTAGGGGCGCTACTACGTAACTTCACCACTGTATGGACTCGTCCGATTTAACCCACACCGAACTGTCAAATACATACATATTTTGGCACTCCAGAAACGTAAAATTGGACAACCCAAGTCAGTGGTCAGTTACGTAATAGGAGGGTAGGGCAAATGATTGTGTTGTGTTGTTTGGGAAGTTGTTTTCATTATACCTATTGGCCCTGTCCATTCTAGCCAGGCACTCGTTGATTTCATCCTCCATCCTGCTCTTCTCCTCTTCTTTCTCTTGCAAGTAAGCGTTCAATTTGGCTATTCCCTGCAGGAGCGCTTGCATCTTGGCCTGGGCCGCCTTTAGCACCGCTGTTGAATGGATTACGATGTTATCCTGCTAGTGTTTTACATGAAACATTTCACAACACAATCCGTTTCCAATGGCAAGATTTTATTTTTATTGGTGTTGTAATTGAAAACGAATTGTTTGGTCTGATGATTTTTATCACCTTAACGCAGTGGGTAAGTGGATAAAGCAGAGGGATAGGCATTATACCTAATCACTTACACAGAGACGGTCATGCTCTCCGCACCTAGGCCTCTAGTCCATTGAACGCATAGATGTTCAATATAGACAAGCAAGCCAAGTAAGCCCAGCAAGAACAATTTTGCTTTAGCGATTCCACAAATTTTTTTTTCACAATATTATTATCAAAGGTAGGTATTTCAAAAAGCTTAGGCTTTTATATCTATGCTAAATAATTTAAGCATCATTTAACTGCGACAGTGGCTATGATCTTCGGCTGGCTAAGCATGTAGCAACTAAAAAGATCCTTCAAGCGCAAGCATAAAGACTTTGTAATTTGGTACAACTTTCGACACCTGGACAATCTACAGAATGCCCAGAAAGCAAGCCAAACATGCTAAGCAAGTAGTGTCTGTTCTGTCGCGCATCCACATCTTTCCTTCAAAATCTTGTTAGCAAAGTTTAAACTTTGGCCTTTGCATCTACGTAATGAGATGATTTATACAGCGTCCGGCGACCTTCAGTCACACTAGATGGGTGAAGAGGGACCACTCGGATGCTGCAGTGCCTGGGACATTGTTTTAGATGGAGTATGCGTGCCCAGCACCTGTACCATCCTGACAGCTTAGTCGGCCTAGCCCACAGGAAAGACAAGTCAATACGTGCGGAGCCAACCAAGCAAAGTTTAGGCTTTATTTATCCATGCTAAATCAATCAAGCAGCATTTAGTGGCGATTGCATTTGCGGAATTGGCCGTAGCGAACTTCGGCTGACAAAGCCTATAGCAGCTAAATTGATCCTTCAAGCATAAGCATTATTTCCCGATTAGTTCCCGACATTTGCTTTATAAAACGCTTTATAAACTCACCTCTGACAGCCGCGAGTTCCGTAGCAGCCTGTTCGAGCGCGGCCTTCTTGGGCGCGACGGCCTTGTTCACGTGGTAAAACTTGTACATCGCGTGCACCCACATGCAGAGGGACTGGCATGCTTTTGACACCTACAGAGAAACAGTACAAAATAAACAGACACACGGCTGGCGTTGGCACATTCGCCGAACGCTAGCCTCACGTCCGAGAAATTTTGACTACTACTATTATGACTTTTGTTTTAAAACAAACTTTGAAAAACTTTGAATTCAGCGCCTGAAATTGCCAATCTGCGGTGTGGACGCGTGATTAAGAGAATTTTCTCTTAATCTCTCTCTCTTATGTAAACGAAGAATAGGCAAACACACAAAAATAAGCTCTCAAGTAGCTCTGCAATGAACACTGCTCCATACGAAGTCGAAACGAAAATGGGAACTTAAAGATCTTGGCGGGAATTTGTCCGGTGATCGGTGATGTCCTTACGTACTAATTTAAAATTGAATAAATTCTCGAAAACAATCCAAAAATAAAGTCTCGAATGGAATCCCTAATCAAATTAAACAAAAAGTTTACAGAATCGTAACCTTCAGAATTTTGGCCGGATCGTAATTGGGATCGTTGATGAACCGCTTGAGTTTCTGGATCATGGCTTCAGTGATGGACTCCTTGTCGAACTTCATCAGCGACTCGAGGAACGCCGTGGGGTCCGTCAGCATCAGAGAGCCGGGCTTCCAGTAGTTCAGGACCTTCTCCCCGAACTTGGCACCTGGCTCCTGTGAAAAGGTTTTTGACATGTTTTCATGGGATATGGAAGTGAAAAAAAGGTACAAAGCAAAATCTTCATTTCTACTAATGAGGTTGCACTACAACTTACCTATTGTAACATTACTTAAATCAGGTTAGATTTGTAAGTCAGTTCAGCGCCTCTATTCTGTAAGTTTCCACTGAGTTAGACGACGTCATTACATTACATAAGATAAACTCATGCCTGTATACCGAAGAGGTAGGCAGCGACGAAAACGGTGAATAACCCAACACAGTGGACAGTTACGAAACAGGGAAACTAGTTTATGGGTGACTTACTTTGACCGGCTTATGTCAAACACGACGGAAAAAGACTCGATGACCATCGATACGCCAGCCGTCACTTCATCGACTTGACTGCCTCGTTGGCCTAGCGGTATCACATCTGATTACCATGCCGGAGGTCGTAGGTTCGATTTCCACTAGGGGCCGTCGTACATTTGGACAAATGGGCTCAGTCTAGGCGTATTTCAATGTTTGTGATGTCCTTGCCTGGTTACCATAGCACAGGATATCCTAGTTTTGAACCAGGATACGTGATTGTGTTATGTGGAAGTTATTATATTATTATTATTATCATTTCAGTTCCACCAGGTCGCATTTTTTTCTAATCAGGTGGTAACTACCTCAACTTTAACCCTATTGGTCAGCTTATATTTTTGTAAGTTTGACTTACTTTGACAGGCTTGATGTCAAACACGACGCACAAGGACTCGATGACCAGCAGGACGCCGGCCGGGGGCTTCTTCATCGCCTTCACCTCCACTACGTCGTTGCGGTTCAACTCTTGGAGGGCCTTTTCGGCCGCGCGCAGGGCCGGCATTGCTTCCTCTGGAAATTAAACGTAGATATAACCTGTGTAGTTGAAGTTAAACGTAAAGGTATAACCTATGTAATTAAAGTTAAACGTAAAGGTATAACCTATGTAATTAAAGTTAAACGAAGAGTTATAAGCTGTGCAATTAAAGTTAAACGTAGAGGTATAACCTGCGTAATTAAAGTAAAACGTAGAGGTAAAACCTGTGTCATTGAACAAACTCTTTAAAACAAGCCGCTAAACGCGTCGCCTTAGAGAGAAACCGAATGGCTCTTATCAATCTTTTATAACTCGGCCGTTAACACGAAATTTCAGAATGTTAGATTTTTCTCATGGACCTGAATATCTCAGTAACACGATGCCACACACAGCTCAGCTATTTTTTTGGCCTTTGGCCTCCACCGATGGTACTAAGTTTATTCCAGGCTTCTACCACTTTCTTTCTATACATACATACACTAAGAATTTATATACCTAAGCAAAACCACTCGCTAAGTGGAAAACAACTGAAAAAGGTTAACTCTCATATATGTACGTTAATATATATTTTGAGTTGGCTATAGTATAGAGGGTTTCTCGGGGTTCAATTGAATCCATTTAGCGTATCCGTTAGTACAGGCGCGGCGATATTGATTTATTACGATTAAAACTAAACTTACGAAATAAGAGCAAAAATAAAACGTCTTCCGTAAAAACCTGTCGACATGTATGGCGACAAATAAAAAAACGCACAAACAAATTAAAGCGAGCATAAACGGAACGCTGCTGAGTTCTTGCTGTCTGAGAGATGGAACTGACAGATTAATGACACGTTAGGGTTTCAAATCGCAACTGTGCGATCTCTATCTCTCTCTCTCTCTCTCTCTCTCTCTCTCTCTCTCTCTCTCTCTCTCTCTCTTTCTTTCTCTCTCTATAAGAGAGTCTGTGCTAACTAATAGCCCATTACAAAAGGCCACATTCGTCCACAGATTAAGCCCACATGGGCTTCGCTAAACAACAGGAATAACATACCCAGATCCTTTTCGGCGTCCTTGGCCATAGCGGTGGTCTCTCGAGCCATGGCCTCGGCGATGGACTGTTCTTTCTCCACTTTGATACGTGCTTCTTCCGCGATGGCCTACGGAAAACATTAATTTCAGCGGCATTCATTTATTATTGGAAATTAGACTATGGGCAAAGTAAACCTACAACACCTATATTTTCTTTACTTGCACTAGGAACATTTAACAGAAAGACTGTTCAGTTTTATGAGAGTTTTACATCGGCGCTCTAAAAGGCGCGAAACCCAAGTCACAGTTGCTATTGAGAAAAAATAAATTCTCCCAGGGACAATAATATTATCTTTTTGTTACAATATTCTAGCATTTATGTAATTTTTTAGTGATTACGTGTCCACCAACGTAAGATAAAAAGGAAAAGGCGACGCGCCACATAAAAGTTAAAGCTTGGATATTGCCGGCTGACCGGTCGTTTTGAAGATCCAGATTACACATGACGCTGATAGCATTAACAACTAACAGCACTAAATAACACCAATAAGGAAATAAGCTAAATTAACCATTAGCTGACTTCGGCCCTTGAAAATCTCGGAGCTACTTTTCTGCCTAATATCTCGACCCCAGTGTCACGCCTGATGGTAAACGAAGACGGGTCTGAGATGTAAAAATAAAAATAAAGTTCCTGATATCATTTATTTTTCACGCAACTGCTGCCTTCAGTCAGTTTCCGTTAACAAAAGCCAAATGCTGGAATAATATTCCTTCACTATCCATTGGATTGGACATAGCCCAGCGGATTGGTAAGTTGAAGTGGCAGTGGGCGGGGCACATAGCACGCAGAACTGATGGCCGATGGGGCCGAAAAGTTCTCGAATGGAGACCACATATCGGCAAGCGCAGCGTAGGACGACCAGCCACAAGATGGACAGATGACCTCATCCAAATGGCAGGAAGGCGCTGGATGCAGTCCGCTTCCAACCGGTCTTTTTGGAAATCCATGGAGGAGGCCTATGTCCAGCAGTGGACTTCTTGTGGCTGAATGATGATGATGATGATCCATTGGATCTATAGTGGATCTATAAGACTCTTCCTTAACTACACCAGCTTCCTGAATTAGAAGCTGCAGCGAAGCACCGCCAGTAGTGGAAATCTTAATTTCAATTAGCAGTTAAGGGACAGAAAGTGTGTCATGTTTTCCACTATCATGAATTTTTAATCCATTTCCTCCGAATCGCCAAGGGTCGAGAACACATCGTTGTACACAAAAAATACTAAGGGTGCCCATCCCGGAATGTGACTTTCCCTATTTTCCTGGTGATAACGAGCATTCGAGTAGAAAGAGGCGCGAAATCAGGTGCTCGGATTCTGCTGACCTCCTTGGAGTTCTTTTTACGTCTATGATGAGTTCTGATATTTTCACTATTTTGTTTGGCATTGAGCAAATCGACACCGCCTGCCTCCTATTTTTTTTCTTCGTAATAATCCTTTCAAATTAGGTACTGTAAATCAAGCAATAAACCGAGATAATGTAATCCTGCTGCTTTATTAATGTCTTACCTGGGGCCTGTTCCATAGAACTACAATTCATGGTTTACTATGACAATTCGATGCGCATTGCAAAGTTGATTAACCCACAGAGTAACTTGTAGGAAGATGTACATCGATAAACTACGAATTGTAGTTTTAGGAAACTTATATAGCTTAAGTGACAAACACCTAAAAGTTTTATTGTTACGATTTATTTAGCACTATAGATACATAATAAATTACCTATTTATTTATTTATTCAGCGTTGTAAGTTGATTAAATTCAACGGTTGAAAATGTTGCAATCATGTACAACCTCTTTTATTATGTAAACTGTATTTGTGAACTTAATTTTGTGCAACCTGATTTTAATATAAATATAAGTATGAGTACGGGTATTTCGTTTATTTATATCATTCATCTTTAATATAGAGCAACCTCTGGAAGCAATATAATCTCATGTTTAAGATTCAGCTTCCAGAGCGAGACTAATAATGTATTTCTCTAATTTTTGAAATAAACAGTTTACATTTTTTTTGTTTAACAAATTATTCTTATTATTTGGTGGCACATACCGTGTCGACGGCGATCTGCTCGATGACAGCGGCGGTCTCCCGCGCAGCCTTCTCCATGAGCGGGGCTAGCTCCGCCAGCTCTATTTGCAGCTGCTTCACCTCCACCTCCGTTTGGTTCAACTTGTTGAGGCCTGCACGTCACTAACTACGTCATACACCCGCGGGTTGTGGCGCTAACTTGTAAGCAACGAGGTTTTACGTATAGAGTACTAGACGAGACATTTTTTGGTCGCAAAATGAACATTTTGTAGAACTTATCGATAAAAACGATTATTTAAATAGTTCGAATATATTTCAAGATACTGAATGGTATTTTTTGGAGTAAAATTTAGACTTAATAACCCCCCGTTTCTCGTACACTAACAAGCTGTTAATCTACTGTTAACAGCTGTCAATTGACCCAAGTGCATACAAAAAAAACCACTGACAGCTGTTAACAGTACAATAATAGGTTTCTCATATATTAACAGTCTACTGTTGAGAGCTGTCAGTTGTTTTTTTTTTGTATGCACTTTAGCTAACTGACAGCTATTAGCAATAGATTAACATATTTATTAGTGTACAGGAAATTGAGGGTAGATGTTTTTTCACCACAAACTTGCTTGGAATGCCTCTTCAATGAGATACCTCATTGTTTGTAACACCCATAGCTGAGTACCGTTAATCTAATAGTTAACAGTGTTAATCGCTAATGCCGAACTTCGTTAAACGTTAAAGCGTTACACACGCACACGCACACGCTTTGCTTTTGGTAAATAGAAGGTACTGGATTAACGATTAACGGACTTTAGGAAATTTAACGAGTCCGCTAACATTTTTTTAAGTAAACTTAAAAGTTAATCCGTAAGTTGAAATGTTAACTTCCCTAATTAACGATTATTACGGATTAACGAGTTAAAGACCCAGTGATGGTAACACCCAACTTTTGTTTTATTTTCGTATAGTATGGAGCCTCGCTGAACCGATCTTAGCTTGGCTTTCGGCTTTGCTAAGCGGAGCTCAGCATTCGGATCTTTTCAAGACATTGAACTTTGACGTCCTGTTTCGTCTCCACCATTAGCGGAGCTATAAAACTAGGCAGAGAACAGGAAAAGATTCCTAAAAATAGTGTTCCGTGTCTTCATGTCTAAATTTCCATGTAGACTGCGAAAAGAAGTGACTGTCAAAGTCAAATCCATTTCAAGATCTATCGATCGAGTGGCCAAATAAACAAAAAATGTCCAATACATTACATAAACTCAGGCCTGTATCCCGGAGGGGTAGGCAGAGACCAGGGTTTGCCACCTGTCACGATCCTGACAAATCTTTTTCGCTTCATCAACATTCCTTAGTCGTGGTTTAAATGGCCAATAAAAAGTACAAAAATTTCCTTACCCGTTTTGAGCGCATTCGACTCCGTGAGTATAGCATTCTGCTTCTTCTTGAACATCTCGGCATAGGCGCCCAGCATCTCCATATAGGACATGGGCGTCACATAGTTGAGCCGGCTCAGTTGCGCAAAGAAACGGGCGCTGGCGTCCACCACGCTTTGGTGGGCGAAGCAGCCCACTGACTGGTAGCAAAGTTAAGTTAATGTGTCTCTACGTTCAAGTGCCCTGTGTCTCTTCTAGGTATCTTAGTCTCTTCCTTTTGCCTATCTGTATGGCGCGGAACGCACTGATCTGGCGTTTGGCTCGGGCATGGCGCGGACATCATTCTGTTTCATTCAAATACCGTACCAAACACACGGTCATAAGGTCATTATTTGAACACACTTAACGGCCTTTCGTCGGATGTGTCATTTCGGCGCCCGCGCCCGATTGCAGTAAGTTCCGGATCAGTTCGCAGTCAGTTCCTTCGCTCCACGCCTTTTAATAGTCATGCCCGTCCCATGCCTGTGCCATGTCCGCGCCACGATCAGTGGACTCCACGCCTAACTCTTCCCGGTGTAACTCTCTCCTGTTTCTTCCTATTGTCTCTTTGTGTATCTCAATGTCTCCCCAGCGTCTCTGTCCTTCTCTAGCGTAGTCGTGTCTCTCCCTAGCGTATCTCTGTATCTCTCTTTGGGAAAGATACAGAGAGACTCAAGTGGCATGTCTACTTCTCGCTAGACAAACAAATTATTAATAACACCACCAAAAGTTCACAATGGATGGATTTAAAGGTGTATTTCCATGTTGGTGACGTCCTTGCCTAGTACAGGGTATCCTAGTTTGGGACCAGGTCAAGTGATTGTGTTATATGGAAGTTATTATTATTATTTTGATAGTTTATCAGCATTCATCAGGACCGGACAGTTCAAACTAAAAATGCACTCACGACGCAAGCCTCGATGATTTCATCCGTGGTCTGCAACTCGTCCATGTTGTGGAAGAAGTGCATGGCGACGGACTCTAGAGCGGACTTGGGCCACTCGCTGAACCAGTCAATCGTGCAGCAGTTCACCAGGGAAGGGAACTGGCGAAGGCGCGCGCGAAAAATCTGGAGGAAAGGGTAGCGGCAGGAGTTAACCTCATCAGTTCTGACCTTGAAGATAACAATCGAAAACTATCCACTAAGAAGGATAATGGTCACACGTCGGTCTCCACATGTGACCGTATCTATAACTGTACGGGCAGACACAGTACAGTTACTAACTCGTACACTAACTTCTATTCTTCTAGCCTCTATTCTTGCGCTCAGAAGATCTAAGATAGCACTTGAGTGGCACTATAACAAACACAATAGTTAAACAATGGCTGTCTGGCCACTGCGAGCGAATGACAGTGAAGGGATAGAGGTTGGTACACACATGATGCAAGCGTCAATGGCACCACAGAAACTTTGTGCTATTGCATTATTGTAACATATTGGGCACGGAAAAGTTGCTGATAGCGATCAAAAGACCTTAATGTGCTAGAAACATCACAAATAGTAAAACAACTTTTTCGATACTTTAAATAAGTCACAATAATTATCTAACCATAATTTCTAATCTCTTACCTCTCCAACAGGACTCATGACGATGACAATATGCAAGTTGGCGCGAACCCTGCGCTGGTAACATGCGAAGAGGTTTGTTTTCGTAGCAACGAGGTTCTGCTCCATCACAGCGTGACGAACCGACACGAATATGCGGTCCAGGTCTTCTGGTTCGTATATATTGGGCACGTCGCCAGAAGAAAGGATGTTGTTTAAGTCTTCGAGGAACGATTCCATTTTGATCTGGAAGAAGATCCCTCATAAGAATATCTTTCACACAACAATAAACGTACTAATAGTTTTGACTTTCGTCTGACCCTCAGAACATAAAAAGAAGGTCTGACCTGTTAACTAGAAAAAATATACGCGTCGAATTGAGAACCTTCTCCATTTTTTTAAGTCGGTTAAAAAGATACCTCGCGCTATCGTTGTCCAGTTGAACCAGACAAAAGTTTACCGAAATATGGACTATCACATAGACTGAGAGGATTCGTCAAAATCCACATAGAAATCTGTGTACCACCTTGAATGTGGTAAACCAATTTATTTGGGCCTTATTATGTTCTGATCAAGGCATGGAGCGGACGCGCCTGGACTCATTTTATTCCTCAGTACTGACCTTGGATACAAGTATTGAAGAGCATTGTTGTTTTCAAGATCAGGACTGAGGAAGTTAAATCAAGCCCGACGTTTTACTGTTTTATCCAGCTCATTTAAGGTAAAACATTTTTTAATCGAGACCGATGTCTCACTGTTTTACCCATCTCGTTTAGGGTAAAACAGAGGGATGCACGGAAACGCGGTGGTGCAGACGTACGGTGTCATACGGACTGTGTCGTATGGACATACAGGCGAGTGGAGTGGAGACGTGTGGGGCGGACATGCTAAGCAGACGCGAAACTTGGGCGCAACGAAAATAAGTGCAAACTTACCTGGGCATCAGAAAACAGGAACACGGTGCCCTTATTGTCGGCGCCGGCCTTCATCATGGTCTGCTTGAGGTCGTCGCGCCACTCGCTCTGCCCGTAGGCCTTCGTGATCTCGATCTGGATGCACTGCAGCTCCGCCATGAAGGCCGCGAGACGAGAGAGGCTTTGGCGGCCTAGGATGCGGAGGATGTGAGAGATCCTATTAATATTATAAATGTGAAAGTCTGTAAAGATGTTTGGATGTTTAGATGTTTGTTAGTCAATCACGCAATAACGGCTGAACGGATTTACATGAAACTGGGCGTACAGATAGACAAAGACCTGAATTGAGACATAGCATACTTGATATACCGGTAATGCGTTCTCGTGGGATAATATTTATTTTAAGTTTAAAAATAGACGGCGTTGTGCAATAATCGTATAAATGGAGTCTGTGGCAGTACTAAGGCGGGAAAGCTAGTTTCAAATATTATGAAAGCGAAGTTTGGAGCAATGAAAAGTTGGGCCATTTCCACTCATGCCAAGTAGGAGCGTGAGGGCTGGCGCAAAAGTCGAGCAATATGAAAGAGATGTGCCATATATTCATAGAACCACGAAAGAGAGTCATTAACCAAATAGTGAAATACAAATTTATTATATTATTTTCTTTCGGCGCCATCTCTTATCGAAGGTCGGCTATCATTGTGGTCACTCCGTCCCGTGATGTTGTGGCTCGGAGAAGTTCTACATTGTTTAGTAGGTAAACTTAACTACCTCGATTCCTGACGTTTCAAATTACATAATAATAAAAATTTGACCTTTTGGAAGTCAAAAAATTATATGATAACTTCCATGCGACACAATCACTTGTCTTGGTCCCAAACTAGGATACCCTGTGCTATGGTAACCAGACAAGGACATCACAAACCTGGAAATACACTCAGACTGAGACTATTTGTACCAATGTGCGGCATCCCGCAGTGGGAACCGACCCCACGACCTCCGGTAAGATAATCAGATGTTATACCGCTAGACCGATGAGGCAGTCCAAAATAAATAAAGTGCTACTTAGACATAACAATGCGTCCGTTTATTACCTGACCCGCCCATACCAAGCAGGAGGGCGTTGGCCATAGGCTGGCGCATGATTCGCGCCACGCGACACAGGTGGGCTATGGCATCATCAAACAGCACCAGCTCGAGCGGCGCTGTCGTTGACAGGTTGTAGTCTTCGAGGTAATGTTGAAGGACCTCGCTGAGCTGGAAATGGTTTTTGGGTAGAGTAGTGGAGAATGCTATAGACCGTATATAGACGTACGTACTTAGACCCGATCTTTTAATGTTTCTGGAAGAAATCTCTTACAGTAAGCTCGCCTTTGTACATGTTATTTCTTATGTGATGTCTTGTTAAATGTTTCGTGTGCAACAAAGTGTAATAAAGGCTTTTTATCAAGCGGTTGTGCTGAAGTGTTCCAATAATACATATGTACTTGCATAGGCGGTTTGAAGTAATATATTATTCTTTCTTCAGTCATGTTGGCTGTGGGTGTAATATGTAAAGGTGTCAAAAATACGCAAGTGACAAGTGTTACCGATGGTGGTTTAATGAACTCTAACTTAAAATCTGGATTGTACAAAGGGGACGTGAAGTTAGCTTACGTTGCAGGTCGAAGATATAATTCGAGTCGCACATTTAAAACGAAAAATGTGCATCAAACATAATCATGTGCATTATCTCAGCGCTTGAAATCGCCAACCCGCGTTGGGCACGCGTTGTGATTAAGCCCATACTCTCTCCCTGAGAGAAGGCCTGTGCCCTACAGTGGGACTTATATGGGCTGCTTATGGATGTGTATTCACCGATACATTGGCATTTATGTTTTCTATCTTGAAAGAAATCGGAACAGAACATATCATATCCGAATATTATCAGGTAAGTTTTTTAAATTCGATATTTAAGTAGATATCGGATATATTTTGTAGTCCACAGTGTTCACTTTCTAAATTGAAAAAAAAAAATCAAGCATTAAAGTAAGTCTGGATTAAGCCTGATGGTAGCGAAGACATCATATATGGCAAACACCTCATCGGGATCGTTGATCTCGGCGTATTTCTTCTCATCAGCTCCCAGGTCCATGAAGTCACCAAAAAGCATCATATAACCACCCACCACGTCTTGTGGATCCTTGCCGAACTCCGTTTTAATCTTCGTGTTAAGAACACTGAAACAGCGTACAAATATAACGTGTTATTGAGATAACGCAAAACCGTTTATCTGTGTTGATGATTGGACCACTTCCAATAAGGTCAGGTTTTTATTAATATGTTTTTAATATCTTTTCTGAAGATTCAGTCTTCCGAACGACCAGCATTTTGTAAAGGAAGCTCGACTTACTTGATAAACCACTGCCTGTCTTCGTCGTTGACGAGACGGTCTTGGTACACCCGCTGGTGCTCGTGGTACCACAGTCTGATTACTTCGTTCTCTTCCTAGAAACCGAAGCGTTCTTAAGAACAAGCATGACATCGCAAACCCAACCCATTGGCGAAGCTAGGGGGAGCCGGCCCGCCCCGGAATGGGAGGTTTCTGACTATTAAAAAAAAAGTAGTTCCCAAGGAATCTGTAGATGGCGCTGAACTGACTACGTTACCAGCCGAACGTTCCAATTTGCGACCGTGGGCAAACCGGAACGCACTGCAGATCGCTTACATACTCAGATTAATTAATAGAAAACGTTTAAATTATACGACTTCAATGAGGAAGACATTAAAGTCGTAGGTTCTTGCTAATTTCGCATACGAATCTTCGATATGAACAAAAGAGAGGAAGTAATGCTGTCAGTACGTTCCGTTTTATGATCTCAAACTACATCCAAGTGAATTAATCAAAAAATAATGTGACGTTCCCTTCCTTGCAGTAACGTACCAAGTGCAGCGCCATCTATCCAGCGACTAGGGAAGAAATAAAAAAAAATAAAAAGAAAATCCCTCATTGTCTAAGGCCACCCCATGATGTCGGTTTACTGGTTACTGAATACGCGCTTTGGGATTTGGTATTATAGACTTTCAGGGTCGTTTTTCCGAAGTCCCTGAAAGAAGATCCCTCTAGCAAATAACCCTAGTTGTGTCATTGCGCAAACCTAAGTTTTTTTTCCGTTATACGTTGTACGAAAATAGACTTCATTACATTACATAAGCTCACGCCTGTATCCTGGACGGGTAGGCAGTGACCAGGGCTACAGGGCAGGGAAAATAGACTGTGCTGCACAATCAATAAGTCAACTGAACCGCCCAAGAAAAGATTTACGACCTCACCGATAAGACCTCATTCCGAGGCACACAAATTCCAGTTAAACTAGAAGTAGTAACGACAACTATATAAATGATACTAAAGTACCTTAATAGGCCCCGGGTCTACCATCAACATCCCCTGGAAGACCTTACTAAGGTCCCGCAGGTTGAAGGTGTAGTGGGACTTGGTTGGCGTGGGCAGAAGCTCCAGCACCAGGCTGGTGAAGATATCCAAGGAGGCTTTGAGGAAAGGCTCCTCGCGCAGCTTGACTCCCTCGGTTAGGTGGCGCGTCCAAGACTTCAGGATTGTGCTAAAGATCGAGTACTGAAGGCGGAGGAAGGAGTATTAGTGAGGACTGATCAGACTAGATTAGGGCTTCCAATCCCGCAATCTGTCCTCAATCACGGTACTTGCGGGACTGAAAATGTTCAATCCTGCGGGATCCCGGTATTTGTGGAACCGCGGGATTGGAAGCCCTAAGCTAAATTGTAAATCTCCGCTTCTGCTGGATATAGCATACGCACGCTCTCTTTGTAGTGCGGTGGCAGCATATCGGTAGAATGCTTGCTTAATATCCGAGAGGTCGTGTATTCATAATGTGCGGGCGTGAGGGATGCCAAAAGTAAAAGCAGTGTAATGTATTCGCTTAGCATGCAATTGCACGCCCTGCGTTTGTCTTTGTCCACACTCGCCTTTTTCGCATGCTAAGCACATGACCACCACCTTGCTGGCGTGGTCCATCTCTATGCATTACATATAGTGGAAGTGCCTTGTGAAGCTCACGTGTACCCCCCGATTCCCATACATGACCAATCTGACACCTTTTACGTGTTCTCCCCGACTCTCGTGCACTAATAATCTGAATACCGCTCACGTGTATCCTCGGATTCTCGTGCACTAACAATGTGATACCGTTCACGAGTATCCCGGGATTCTCTTACACTAGCAAACTGTTAAGGCTGCTGTTACCTCTGGCACAATGTATTCAGACATGAAGTGATCACGCATCTTGTTGGCGAACTCCATCTCGGTAAAAAGAGAAGCAGTGGAAGCTAGAAATGGCACAGTGGAAGCTAGAAATGGCGCATTAAGTGACTTCTGAGCAGTACAATAATGACCACTCACCTTGCTGGCGTACTCCATCTCGGTGAAGGAGATATAGTGGAAGTGTCGCATGAGCCGCATGCTGACGGGGTTGCGGCCGCCGCCGGGCGGGCCCATGGCGGCCACCACGCCCACGTCCACCATTTGTCGGAACTCGCCGATGTTGGTGCGGTCATACCAGCCTGGAGACAGAGACGTTCACGTATACACCTGGATTCGCGTGCATTAAGGATCTGTAAATCTACTGTTAATCACAGCGAAATTATATTCTTTTTGTTGCACTAACCCGTCTAAATAGGTTTTTACACAGCAAAATTATTTTGACGTAGTAGGGGGGCGCTTACTAAAATCGCATGCAACGAAAACAAGTCGCCTCGGCGAGGGCTGTAACTCTGTAACTGCGTGTCGTGTTAGTAGAGAAAGTTGACAAATACGTGTTGAGTAGAGAAAGTAGACATTACTTACTCAGATCTTCTTGACTCATGCCGCTAGATGGCGCCAGTGCCGCGTGACACATTGCGCACTTTGAGCTAAGAATTAACACTTACTTATAGACGTTTTACGTTAAATCAACGGCCGTGTAACCGGACTCAGCCCAATCCTATTTTTGCACTTTGGTTAAATCACATCTGTTAACAGTAGATTAGCAGATTGCTAGTTACGAGAAAGGGGGTATGTTTCATTTCACTTAGCTTTCCCTTGCAAACCATTGATAGAATGATAGATGACCATCAAATAATTATTATTATTATTAAATTCTTTATTGTACCACAAAAATTGTACAATTGGCGAGCTTAATACTAAATAGAATTTTATTCTAGCCAACCAACAGGTGACATAGAGAAGGTGGAGGTAGTGCCAAACAGTGAAATTATATTTTAATGTAATTAGTTTTAAAATAAAACATTTATCTTAACATGTAGAATATTTATAAAAACATATCTATACAAAGATAATAATTATGTATATTCAATTATAAATAGTACATACATTCATATACTTATAAATATATAAACATAACTAATGGATAGAATTACACATTATTATTCTTAAGATGATGATGGTGTTCCTGAACTCCTCTCTTAAAAACGACTGACGGAGCCTGACGATTATATAGCGTTCCACCGACGCACCTGTCACGGTGAAAGAACGTGAACGTTATCTACTCTTCTCCATCTAATTAACTCATCTTTGTTTGAAATTAATAATTTATTTCAACGTAAAGAATTTACATTCTGTTTGCTGAATGTCAATGTACTGCGTTACTATGTTAGCCGCTGCCTTCGGGCCGTATTTGTAGCGGAGAAAAAGGCAGCGGGAAAAAAACTCCACTCTGACCATCTTTTTTCAAATCATCTTAAACTTATACATCACAGTCTTTATGATATGATTCCGTTATGTTCGTTGATGGTAATTTTAATAATTGTTTATACCCAGAGAAAATATGTAAAGATTCTGATACGGAGGATCCGGATTCGGGCCCCAAATGTTCATTGTAAAGTACCTAGATTTTTTTAAGCTAATAATACAAATTTTAAAGACATTTCATTATAGTATCCGTGTGACGCCGGATTAAGAATAGCATCACTCCATTTCCTTCCGTGGATGTCGTAGAAGGCGACTAAGGAAATAAATTACTAGGAGACGGGCAGCAGCGTCTTCCTGAGATTCCAACCGCATACTGCGATCGCCAACCCGCCTGCCAAGCGTGGCGATTATGGCAACACTCCTCATGGTTATGAAAACCATGAGGGAGGCCTATGTCCTGCAGTGGGCGTCAGGAGGCTGATGATGATGATGATTATAGTTACCGTCAGTAAGTTTATAGTGCAAACATTTTATTTTGAAAATAGTTGTAGTTGAAAATCACTATTTTAAAGTATAAAATACACTACAAAAACAATGAGTAATTTACTTTTACTTGTAATTAGATTAGATGTAGTATTTTGTGAAGACCAGGGCCCTATTTCATAAAACTACAATTCATGGTTTACTATGACAATTCAATGTACATTGCAGAAGATTAACTCACAGATTAACAAGCAGGAAGATGTAACTTCGCAATGTACATCGAATAGTCATAACGAACTATTCACTGTAGTTTTATAAAACGCGACCCGTTGAAGGCCTGTTGCACTTGGTAAGAAATGAAGAAGAATATGGGTAGCTGACGGCCAACCTCCATTAGTGGAGAGGCACAGGAAGAAGAAGTCATGTTTTCTATACTTTAATTTATACCATACCCACTCAGAAAGTGTATCATTGCTCGTTCATAAACGGGTTACAAAGTTCGTCATTTCTCCCTTATAAATGCGGCGGGAAAAGTTTCATGGAATTTCATTCCTGCGCTCCGTAGCAGGGCAGGAATGTTGTATGAAAATCAATTTCTGAATTTTTTGTACTCGATTTTCAACGAAAGGAGGCAGGCAACCTTTGTTAAATTTTGTTCTTTACTAAATTGATAATTTTACAGTACGCTTTTAATTATTCTAAACAATTTTATTTTCCTCGTAGGTGTAGTATAAAGCACTATGTATCACTCGAAAGACGGTTCTATTTCTGTTTTGAGTTTCCTTTGAGCGCAGGGCTTAAAGGAAACTCGAGACGTCGGGCTTAAACAAACTCTCGAACTCGAAATAGATCGTTTTCTCCCCTCAGTGTACAATGTACCATTACGATTTACCAGAGAAGTCCATGAACTGCCTCAACAGCTCGATGGGCGGCTGCGCGCCGTAGACCTCGAGCGCCGGCATGTTGAGGTCGTCGATGAAGAACACCTGCCGCTTGGTGGGCGGCGGGCCGAACACGCCGCGCCGCCGCCGCTCCAGCTTGCTGTCTATCACATCCTGCGAACGACGATGAACGACACATGCATAGATAGTTCAATTCTTTTCGACGCAGTTGCTCGTAAATTGACTATTTTAGTTTCAGGATTCAGCATAATTACGATACTTGTGCTGTAAAAACATTACCGTACAAGTGCTCTAATATAAACTTTTTTTTTTATATTTCTGCAAAAGTTTTTGTCTAAGAACATTGAATACTTTTATAAAAGTATTCAATGTTCTTAGACAAAAACTTTTTGCAGAAATATAAAAAAAGACGAAAATTAAATTATTTTACCGTTAAGATGACAAATACACATTTCATGTCATCAAATTGTATTTTTATAAACACAAATTAGCTTAAGTATCGTATTTAGAAACATTAATTTGTGAGTGGTTGACCAAAAAGGGACCGAATAGGGAGGGAATTGGAAACCGTTATTTTTTTTATTTGAATTTTTTTATCTGTGGTATTTTAGCTTTGTTTTGGTCTACCAAACCTAACCAGAACTAACCAGAATATTTTTAGGTGCCGTAGTTATTTTTTAAGCCGCGCTCCCCGTCCGCGCACGAGTCGAAACTTGTTTATACACGAAACTTCAACCACGATTTTCTCGAAATCAATGATTTTCCCTTGAGGTCCCCTTTTTGTCAACCATATTGTTTATTTTATTTTTTATGCTGCTGCTTCGGCTGAACAGTCGGTTTTTGAAGAAGAAATAAATTTATTTATCGCCACACAGACATTATACAATTTTTCATACATACATACATAAACTCACGCCTGTACCCCAGAGGGGTAGGCAGAGACCAGGGACTGCCACTTGCCACGATCCTGACAGATCACTTTCGCTTCCTCAACATTCATCAATCGTTGCAGGCACGCACGCCGGTTTCGGGTACTTTTTATAAAAATAAACCTAATCTGTGTAAACTGATTGATCGAGTATATTGATGTTTTTTATACAAAAATATTAAACCTTCTTTTCTATCAAGCGAAGATTGAAGATCAAATTAACGTCTTACACTTATTCACTAAAATAAAAGAAATCAGTAAATATTTTTAATATACAATTATAACTTTATATTTACTGAGCTTATACTTTTAAAATACCGTACTATTGTCGATATTTAGGACAAGGCCCTTTGGGAAAGTACTTGTCATCCAGATAAAGCTTACCGTTTTCCCGAAAGAGCTTTGAAGTGAGATTTAGCGTCTTGGCAGTAGCTATAGAAGCAACACATGTGACGTGATTGTAGTTGTTCTCTTAATTTAAAGGTAATAATAATAATAATAATAACATACATATACTCACGCCTATATCCCAGAGGGGTAGGCAGGGACCAGGGACTGCCACTTGCCACGATCCGGACAGATCACTTTCGCTTCCTCAACAATAAGAACATCCACACAATACAATAACTTGACATGTGGGCACGGTGGGAACTTTCGGATGGTACGTTGTTTTTGTTCAACCAAGCTCTAGCGTAATGCCAAATCGTATTTTTGACAGTTCTGAGTACGTGGAATCGTAAAAATCGACTCCGTTGGTAATTACATAATAGAGCCGCTGGTCTCAAACTAGAATACCCTGTCCTATGGCAAGGACGTTACAAACATGAAAATACACCCAGACTGAGGCCGTTTGTACGAATGTACGGCGGCCCCCGGTGGGAATCGAACCCACGACCTTTATTTTGGTAGCTAAGCGCCTTAACAGCTAGACCAACGAGGCAGTCAGGTTAAGATCAAAAGTACCCAAAGGTTGACTTCGCATAAGATGTTCGTCAGGACCTTGGCAAGTGGCAGACTCTAGTCTCTGCCTACCCCTCCGGGACTCAGGCATTTATCTTTCTGACTCTCTCTCAGACTATTTTTCTCTACTCTCTTTCTCGATGCTTAGCAGAGTCTGGTTAGCCGACACCCTAGCCTAGAACACGATAAACGCGCAGATAAACTTCTTGTGCAGTCCCCGGGAAAACTTGGAAGTTATGGTCACCAACTTGGCAGTGACGGTGAGACCAACGCATATGACTTCGTTATAGTTTATCTCAATCTTTCTGCCTATCTTTTTCACTTCGTTTACGCTTACCTGAGTCTGGTTAGCAGAAGTCCGAGCCGAGAACACGATAAACTCGCAGATGAACTTCTTGTGCAGTCCCCGAGAAAGCTTGGAAGTGATGGTCACCGTCTTGCCGGTGCCGGTGGGACCAACGCAAATGACGTGGTTGTAATTGGCAATTTTGTAGCCGAGGATGGCGGCGCTGCGAACGTTATCGAGCGTCGGGACTTCGATGTCTGTTGTGGAAGAAATAGGCAAGATAAAAAAGGATTTATAACATAAAAACCACAGTTTGAATGTTGCCATTCAAAAAGTGTGGAGTAATTATATTTTCACAAAAGATGTGGAAATAACCTTATTAAAAGAAGTGATTGCACTGATAGAATAAATGGGATGGTTAATGAACGATGCTGGTTTACTTTGATTCTGTTGTAAGTATTATAGTTTCTTGCAAAGCAGAAATAAAAAAAACTAATTTTTACCACGCCCTCAAATACAATCGTGGTAAAAATTTCGTTTTCTTCTAATTACTTAAGCCGGCGTTCAATGAAAAGTTTCAAAAAGTATCTTTTTGCCAAATTAATTACTAAAATCATGACAATTCTTGATTTTACTGGAGGCTTTCTCGTCGTGAACAAAGACGATAGTTTTGCTCAGATCTAAAATGCCAATAAAAAAGTTGCTCGAAGATTTTGTCATTCCCTGATCAAGTAAACTTTTTGATCCGATTTTACCACACGTTGTTCTACTTCGAGGAGTGAATTGAAAATATGAATCGCAAGAAGAAAAGATACAGAATTCACAGTGACAGTTCACCTGCAAACTGCCATTCGGGGTCCACTTCATAAGTGTCCAGGTCTTCCATCCAGTTATACCAGTAAGGGTTGGCCGGTTCACCATCCTCTGTCGGGTCGCTGAAGCCACCATCGTGTAGTCTAAGGGTTTGGTCCAAATACCATTGTCAATACATTATCTCTTGGATGTCTCTGTCTTATTCATTGCTTTACTACGTCTACGCTTACGTCTTTTTCGAGTATCGCACTCATCGACATAGGGTCGCACTGGGCCTCTGTCTCACCTGACGTTAAGTAAGGACGAGGTCTAAGCTCTCAGACATCAAGCCGATACACGACAATCGCTTGGCGGGTATTTGTTTAGTGAGTGGTGGTTGGTGATAGCAAGCCACAGCTTAGGCCTTCCACCAGAAACGCTACTTTTTGACACCACTAAGTAAACCTACGGACACGAGCCCCATATCTTCAGCCCCCAACCCGCTTGGTATCCCATAAGCGCTTTTCACTCACCATATACCTCAGCGCTTGAAATCGCCAATCCGCGGTGGGCACGCGTGGTGATTAATCCCATACTCTCTCCCTGAGAGAAGGCCTGTGCCCTACAGTGGGACGTATATAGGTTGCTTATGTACTCACTATATTTATTTAATTCTCTATCTGCCTTTCCATCCACAGTTAATTATTTTTTCTTTCTCTCATGCGCGCGCCTTTTGCTTAACTACATTTTGGCGAAAAGCAGAGGGGAGAGAGCACCCCACCTTGAGGCACAACCGCTCTCTAAGAACACTTACCCGAAGAGATCTCATCGATCCGTAAACTCTGCGCTCGACTATGAAGATAGACGGAGGCAGAGTCTGCTACGTCTACCAGGGTTGAAATCATAACTAGCAGGCTCACCTGTAATCGTAGACCCGGCCGTGCTTGGGGATGGGCGGCTTCAAGTTGGCCTCGTCGGCAAGTACGCGCATGAAGTCGGAGAACAGCGCGCGGCCGTTGTGGTCGCAGGTGGCCCCCACCGACCATATCACCGACCACACCACCCACGCGGGGGCGAGGCGGGCTGTGGACAAGGGTGCTAGTGGAGTTCGGGAAAAATGCTTAGGGTTACCTTAGCACTAGATTTTTACTAATCACACCTACCGCCAATACTCTGTGATATCTTGGGAACTGTAGGCTGAAAACTTTTATTGAGAGAATACAGTGCAAATTTATCAAAAAATCCTTACCACAATCAACAGGCCGCGTGCTGTTTTTTGCCTCCATGCTGGTTGTAGATTTATGGCCATTTTTTCCCCAAAATTATTTATATTTTGAAATGGACACCTAGTTTAACGTGTAACGTTCATTACGTCACAGTTCCTATTTTTTTTTTAAATATAAATACTTTGATTTTATTCCTATTATATTACGAACCGGTTTACCTCAGTAACCATCCCACTAGCTAGACAGAAGTACAAATAAAACTAGGCTGCAAAAACGGTGGCGCGGGTTCTGTCATTCAAAATACCAGCAATATTAGTAAAGCACTGCAATTTCTTAGCTACATTCTAAAAAGGAACCTTATTACTTACGCATAAGCTGCAAAAAGGGCGGCGCGGGCGGCGGTCTGTCATCCTTCCCAGTTAACGGTCTCAGTCTATAGTCCAGTAACTCCAAAAACTTCAGTACAAGACTGCAGTCAATTGAAGCAACAATTTCCACACAATTTGCCCGAATGAATTGCAACGACGGATAAAGGTAAGTGGTTATTAGGCCTGGAAGGATCTTGCGGATGTTGTCGGCAATCTGGAAATAAAGAAATGAATGAAAAATTATTGAATGAATTAATGCTTTTAAAAACCTTTTTAGAGGCTAAAAATTCCACCCATGGCGGGACTTGAACCCGCGACCTGTCCGCCCTGGCACGGTTAGCCAGAGGTCGCGGGTTCAAGTCCCGGCATGGGTGGAATTTTTTAGCCTCTAAATAGGTTTTTAAAATTGTCCTTAGTACGGGTTAGTGCAACAAAAAGAATATAATGAATGAATGATTGAATGAATAAATAAATAACTTCCATACAACAAAACCACTTGCCCTGGTCAACAACTAGGATACCCTGGTGGGTTGGCCGTCAGCGCTCCATATTCTTCTTCATTTCTTGCCAAGCAAAACAGTTCTTCAACGTTTTACTAGCTACATTCGTATTGACGTTTCTGAGCCACGACTTCCCTCTTATCCCAACACACCTCTTTCTCTCAATCTTCACCATCATGATAACTTGAAGAAGACGCTCACGTCCTTTTTGTTTCGACATACCGGAGGAACGTTGCTCTTGAGCCAAGCGTTGACCAGCGGCGGTAGACCCACGACCTCGGTATCCAGGTAGACCATCCCGCAGCGAGAGACAGTGGCGGGCGAGGCCACGGCCAGGTCGGCCACCTCGAAGATCATGCGCTGCCGATCCGTCAGCTTCATTATCTCCCCGCTGGAGAGGCACAGTTTCTTGTTGTCGTCTAACACCTGGGTATTAGAAAGCAGTTCGAGTCACCTCTTGCACTACCTGTGGTTGGCTGGTATGAAATGTTTATAGCGTTAGTTCCGCCACGTTGCCGTTGTATTCTTTTTACCTATGTGCAATAAACGCAATCATGAGAATAATGTTTATTTTTAACAGGGCTCCCACGATACGGGGTTTGCTAGTGTAGGCGACGCCATAAAATGTAAACTAGGAAACTTATCTTATAAGATAACAATATTCTTTATTGAACATAGGAAAAAAGAGATATAAATAAAAGTTACAATGAAAAAGTACAATGTAAGTTACTGGAAATAAATATATTTTTTGTCTTATGTTATCTGAAGCATTTTCTGTGTTATTATTTATGAGTATTTTGATCTAGTTTCATATTAAGAAAAAATAGTGATAGGTATATTGGATTTTTTTTATTATTTTTGCACACAGAGAACGGGAAATCGACACCCGAGTTCAGAATGCCCTCAGATGCGGTGCTGATCTTCACAAGGTGCTGGTGTCCAAGCTTCTAAGCAGAAAAACAAAGATCCGAATTTATAAGACCGTAATCAGGCCGACCTTGATGTATGGCTGCAAGGCTTGGAGACTCAATGAGGAAAATAAGTTACTTTCGGAGAGGAAGATTCTGGATCCAACGACCCCTCGTACGGAAGATGGTAGTTGGAGAGTTAAGAAAGGAAATCGAAGACCTCATTTCCGAACCTAACATCATCGGAGAAACGAAATCCCACCGGATCCGTTCACCGTCACTTAGAAAGGATGGGAGAGGATCGGGCGGTGAAGAGGGCATACCTGGGGCTGTCAAGCGGCCAACGACCGGTTGGTCGCCAGATATCGCTGGAAGGATGAAATCCAAGTTCAAAACGCGTCACCCAGTGATAGTTAAAAACATAGATGTCTAATTAGCGCTAAAAAAATAACCCCACGTTCAATTGTGGAAAGGCGGGCGGGGCTTTTCAATTGTGTTACCTATCAGAGGGAGTTCAGTATTACCAGAAAAAATATCTATGCACCGTCAGAGTTTCACGTTTTTTTTTTATAAAACCAATCATCAGCTACGCTGTCAGTTACTATTGCTCAATCAACGTTCATGTCGTCACTCATGGCGCACAGATTGACCCAATCACAGAGTGATTTACTCTACAGCACATTTCATTCATCATCAACCGATTATGTCCCCACCGAGGGGCACGGGTCTCTTCCCTGAGGAAGGTATAGGCTATACGCCACCACGGGGGCCAAGTCCGGATTGGTGGAGGCTTGTAGACTAGTGGCTCGTCTACTGTCAGAAGTTGTCAAGCCGCCCTAAGGCCTCTGACTTGGCTTAACGACTGCCATCTATCGACGGCAGCCGGCACCAACAGCTTAACGTGCCTTGCGAAGCACGGAACCGCTCGGAACGTTTTTGAGTGTGAATTTTGAAGGAAGAAATACTTCTATGCTTTTGTTATTCGTAGGCCTCACCGTATTCATGTTCTCGATCCACACGGCGTCGACGGGCCCGTCGAAGACGTACCATCTCTTGTCCATGTCCTCCACAGCAATGCCGGAACGGACTAAGCTAGACAGGATGCCGTCGGTCCTGAAAGATAGTGTCTATCTAACATATAAAAATCTCGTGTCACTGTGTTTGTTATCGAACACCTCCGTAACGGCTTCACTGATTTTTATGATTTTTTGTGTTTATTTGGTAGGTCTGAAAATAGGTCGTAGGCTAATTAATATGGCAGAACAACGTTTGCCGAGTCAACCAGTTTCCTTATAACCTAACCTAACCTAGATTTTGTGAACTACTGTCGAAGTCAAGAAATTATGCTTTAAACCGACGGGCTGCATTTCAACTGCTTTCCTTTGAATGCAGCTGGCACGACTGCAATGAATCTTCATGCCATTTAAACTTCATCTGAACTGGAACCGCATCTTTGCTGTCGTAAAGCAATTTAAATGGAGCGCGTCTGTATAGTTCAGAGCCTTGGTAATAGTGGTTGATGTTTCTTGAATTAGTCACGTGAATGAATGAGCTAGGACGAGCAAAAAACTTTATGAACATTATTTGTTTACAAGTAGATCAAAGCTAAATCCCGGTGCGCACATGACGATCGGTCGATTGGGAATACGAGTTTATTTTGTCGAAGCGCGGTGAGAGAACGCGAAATCGTGGAAATATGGCTTCTACCATAGTGAAACGTAACAACTGTAATATCGTTATAGACGAAGTGTTTGCTTTTGTGTGATGTAATAGATGTGATGACAGAAGTACATTTAATATCTGTGTGTACGAGTGGTTTTCCGGAAACCGAGATTGAGGAGGCAAACAGCTTTTTGTTCAAGTCCCTGTCACACAGAAAGGTCACGAGAAAGGGAGAACACAAGACGAAGAAGAACCTTAATGATATTATTACGCTGATAAAAGAAACAGATCCGGAGAAAGCTCCTATCGTTGTTGCAAGACAACTTCACAGACTGCCTCCCGTGACTTTCAATCATGTGGGTTTCACACGTTTACTGAAGGATTTTGTTGTCATCCAACGAGAATTGAAGGATATTCAGGAAAAATGTTTAGGTGAAGATAATTACGCAACAAACGAAGAAATGCGGCGATTTCAACTTATAGGTATTGAGTGCGTCCCGTAATGATGCACCTTATGTTAACACGAAGAGATTAGATAAGATTAGATTAGAACACTTTATTGTACACACCAGAAAACAAAATACATTAAAAGGCAGAAAAGAGAGGCGGATTTGTGTTTTTTCATCTCACGTAAGAATGCAATGCAAATAAATCTACAATGCATAGAAGAGTGAAGTGTTAGTTTTCCAAGCACGCGGCCGAAAGGTCACCAGAAGGATCTGAGCTGAAGAGAGTTTCGCGATTCAAGTACCTGGGTCACTGAGTCTCAGATGAACTCACCGATAGTGAGGACATTAAGAGAGAGCGCAGGGGTTGGCTGTCAGAAGCAATATGTTGGCTCGTAGATTTGCGCGATGTACAGTGGCCGTTAAGATCACATTGTTTAAGGCTTTCTGTCAGACTTTTTACACGTGCGGTCTACGGGTCAACCATTCCATCAGCGCCTTGCGCGTTCAGTATAATAATGCGCTCAGGATTTTATTGGGGCTGCCGAGGTACTGCAGCGCGTCATCTATGTTTGGTGAGGCATGTTCGCATCGACGGCGTTTATGCAATTTTGTGGAAAAGAGCTGCCTCGTTTCTCAGCCGGGTCCGAGGCAGCACTAACAGCATCCTGAGAGTTATAGCTGGCAGATATGACGGCCTGGTCATGTGTCAGACTTAAGAATGGCACCTTAGTTAGTGTACTGTGGTGACACCAGAAACAAGAATTAATAATTCATTTAATAAATAACTCAAATTTTAAAGCAACAAATTAAAGGGTAAATTATGGTTATATCTCAATTTCCGTCTCCGAAAGTCTTCCACATACAAAATTAATAAAGGATGGGCCCCATTAGGCCTTAAAGTCTTCATCAGATTTTCACCAAATTAAAATTGGACCAATGGGACGTTATATCTATTCGAACAAAAAAAGAATTGTCGAAATCGGTTAAGATTTGACGGAGTTATGCGATAACATAGCCAAAAAATAAAAAAAAAAACATACGCGTCGAATTGATAACCTCCTCCTTTTTTCGGTTAAAAAGCGACGTACCACTCATGAGTGTTGATGTCGAACTCCCCGTACAGCTGCCCCATAGTGATAGACTTGGGGTTGACGACAGAAGTATGGACTGGCGTGAACGGGAAGCCATCCGGAGCCAGTTTGCCCTTGATCGCCGTTAGAGCGTCACGTAATATTTCGTAACACTGGAAGAAACATAGCGCTTTTCATTGCAGTTACAGCCCAAATGTACGTACCTACTGTGTTGTGATTTAATAGTAGTTTATGTGACTGTCACATAATGAGGGTTATTAAAACAGAGATTTTAAAAAACGAGCCTTGGCGAGTTATGTGTTATGTGCAGTCTCATACACTACTTTATCTACACTCATAATGAAATTTTTGAAACAAAATGGCGCAATTTCCACAAAAGTATCTTGACATTCAATCGTCTGCACTCAGTTTTGCGCGCGCAATTTTAGGTATTTTTAGTTGCACTTTTGGCACCACGAAAATGAAATTAGGTTTTTTTATAGAGTCAACTTTTGACATTAAAAAAAAACTTAAGTTTTGTTCCGTGATCACAGCAACACTAAAAAAATAACTGTAACATAAAGTGAAAAATCTGACCTCTAATGTAACTTTATATTACACTTTTTTTTTATTTTCTTTAAAGTTATGTATTGTTTAAAGCCTGTCAATATGTGTTTACATTCGAATTCTTAATTTGAAGATTATGATATGAGTGTAGATAAAAAATGTTTTCTCTCAATCTTTACTACAAGGGTTGTGGAGAGAGTCGTTTATGGATAAAAAAAATCTGCAGTTACAACGTCAAAGCAAAAGTTAAAATACCAGAACTTCTTAATACAAGTCCGCAATAAAAGATCTGCAAGAAGTGTCTTACCTTAGTTTTGCCAGCGCCGGCCGGCCCGACCAACATGAGGCCGTGTCTTACGACCGTCGTCTCGTACAGCTGGATAATTTTGAATATGAACGCTGGAATCAAATATATCACTTAACTTCGGAGGAAATTGGTGTTAGACTTTGTTTCAATTAAGGTACTTAAGTTCGGTTTATGTAATTTCTGTGTACAATGAAGAATATTCTGATCTAACTAGCCTTTTGTTATTATATGGAGATAAAGACCTGGCCAATGCCTAGCTAAGCGCATTTTATATAAGTTTAAAATTTATTTATTTGTATTTATTATTTAGAATTAGATTAAAATAGAGATTTCATAAATTAGAAGCTCTATTTATATTTTATTTTATCAATTAATACGACAATTCACTGCTTAGCAATTAACTTTTTCTTAGATTTTCTTTATATTTCTGTTAATTATATGTTATGGAAGTGTGTATTCCTAACTACAAGTATTTATTATTATCATTTGACATATAAGAATAATAAAAAAGTTCCCAGTACTAATTTATGCTAATCATGGATAACGTGACGTGAGAAGAAACTTACAATACAAGTCGTCGTACCCTCTTTTGACTAGAATGTTCCTGATAGACTGCTCCATGATGCCGTAGTCCACTATAGGAATCTCAATTCGCGGGAACAAATCCGATATTATACCTAAAACAATTTGTAAGGCAGGATCTCATTCGAAACGGGGAAAACTACATACAGGGATGGTCACACGGCAGTCAGTAAGCTTCTAAAGTAAACAAATTCTCGGTTGGTTACTGGCACTAACCCCTTCTTTATTTATCTCTGTCGTCTCTTTCATCCCTTACTCTCTCTCTCTCTTATAATTACTTTCTTTCTCAGTCCCCCCCCCCACCAACCGTTGAACAGCAGCAGGTCGTCAGCCAGGAACTTGGGCACGTTGACGTCCCGCAGCGCACGCAGCACGATCTGCCGCTCGTCGGCGGCGGCCATCTGCCGGATCAGGTTGCCCGCCACCAGGATCACAGTCTTCACCGCTCGCATGCCGAAGTCGTAGTGGTCCTGGGATCGATAAGTGGTGTGCCAGGCTAAAACTTTATTGATCAGAAACAAATTATTAGAATTTGGAAGGACAAACTCTGTATAGAGTCAGATAAACATAAAGAGAATACACCATCGAAAATATGAAGACCCTGAAGTCGACGAGATGAAGACGTTTTGTAGATAAATGAAGTGATATCAGAGAAAAAAGAGACAAGAGGAGAAAATTATCTTAGATTATTTCTCCAGATAATAAATTACCTAAGAATTGAGCTGCGGCAAACCTAAGACCTACTTCAGATGAGAAATTACCTGAGAACTGAGCTGCTCCGAACTCAGCCTAAATGTAGTCGTGATCTTTCCTGCAAGGATCTTCGCCTCAAAGAACCCGTATGAGAACAACGATATCTCCGCAATGAGCCCATAATCCGGCACCATCATGGATATGGGACGGAAGAGAGCTTTCAAGTTGTCAGGGAGCTCGGTACGACCTGGAATCGGTTCAGTTCGATCACACAGCTGGATGGGATTCAAAGCCAGGACCTCAAGCATTTGAGGCCGTTTCGATGCTTTTCCCACCTGCTACCCACTAGTTTGTCCCCACTGGGAAACATTGACACGGGTCTAAAAGAAATCCTCATAACCACCTCTGCATAGGTAGCATGATGGCGCGAGTCGCGCTTTTTAACGTCAAAATTAACGCGACGAAAATGAAGTGTACCATAACAGAACGATACCTTAAAATCAACAATAAGTGTCAAATTCTGGCATTTTAGCGCCACAAAACGCGTGACGCGCGCCATCGTACTGCCTATCATAAGCAGCCTATATACGTCCCAATGCTTCGCAAGGCACGTTAAGCTGTTGGTGCCGGCTGCCATCGATAGATGGCAGTCGTTAGGCCAAGTCAGAGGCCTTAGGGCGGCTTGACAACTTCTGACAGTAGACGAGCCACTAGTCTACAAGCCTCCACCAATCCGGACTTGGCCCCCGTGGTGGAGTATGGCCTATACCTTCCTCAGGGAAGAGACCCGTGCCCCTCGGTGGGGACATAATGGGTTGATGATGATGATACGTCCCAATGTAGGGCACAGGCCTTCTCTCAGAGAGAGAGAGTATGGGCTTAATCACCACGCGTGCCCACCGCGGATTGGCGATTTCAAGCGCTGAGGTATGTGAATAGCTCAGACACCCACGTTTCCTCACGATGTTTTCCTTCACCGTTAGCGAGTGGCATTGCTACTATAACTTCACAAACGTACATAACTTAGAAAACAAAGTCATAGGCCCGCACTGGGAATCGAACCTGGGTCTCCCGCTTCCGAGTCCAATGTTCTACCCACTAGGCTACCACCGTTTCCGCACCGTACTGCCTATGCTGACCGCAAAGGAATAAAAAATGTTATTCTAATCTTTCTTAACTACCACCCCTAACTTGCACTAGTGGGGTTCTTTCGCACGAATTTAATAGTAGATTGTGTCTCAAGGGAGCAAAATGATATATTTACGGCGAGGGCGGTATATAGAATCCTTAGTGAAGCGAAAGATTCTACAATAGAATCCCGAGCGTAGCGAGGGATTCTAAAGTAGAATCTTGAGCGTAGCGAGGGATTCAAGTGTTTACGCCCAAGACGGAAATAATTTTGCTACCGAGTGACACATACTGCTTTTCACACCTGCTATACGGAAAATTTAAATCAAACACAATTAAGAATATCGAAAGAAGTTTATTATTTGTAAGCAAATTGTATCAGTTATAAAGTAATCCCAATATACAAACCTGTTTTGTGAAAATCTGCACACGGATCATGCTGAGGGCAATAAAAAAAAAACTAGAATATCAGGGAAGAAAAGTACAACTTTGATCCTTCATTTGAGGGAATCAAGGGATCTTTTCTGAATAGCAGGTGTGAAAAAACACATTCCCATTGACCAACATTTAGGTCGTTGGTAATACTGTTGGTAATACTTATTAATTAAATAAATAAAATACCACTCGACGACTGAAGAAAAACAACGTGAGGTTGTTTAGTAGGATAATTAGGTTATTAAGATAATTAATAAGCAAGAAACCTTAAACCATACCTGCATAGCCAGGGTTCATAGTGATGAAGACAGAGCAAGAGGCCTTCAGTGGCAGATCTGTTCCTTCAAACATGAATCTGTCGAGGCGAGCTATTTGGGCCTTTTGGATCGTCACTACCTGCAATAGGAATCACAACGTACAGCACGGTTAATTAAAGAAAGTAACTGAACAACTATACGCTTCTCCCTTACACAATGCTACGGTTCAATCTGTGTGAGCGAGAAGCAAATAGTTTAATAACTAGCTCGTTCAGTCGACAGCATTGCAGGTCAACTTACACATTTTTGTTACAATGGGCGACAAAACGTAACTGATTAAAGAGCAAGTACATAAACGTCGATGTGGTGTCGACTTTTAAGTAATCAAGTTTACGACGGATTTGTACAGAGTAAAAATATTCAGATTCACCTGCTGAGCGACTACGGAAAGCACTTCGATGTCAATCCGATTGAACTCATCAAAACAGGCCCAAGCTCCAGATCTAAAATACGTCATAGAATGAGTGAACACCTCGACCATTTACGATCATTCCTGTCTGTCACACGGTGGTCGTTGACAAAAAAAAATCCAACGACCACATCCAATTCCAAAGGCTTAAAAAATAATACACCACAGCATTCGACACAACTTATTCTGATCTTTTCCTATTGCCACCCGCCAGTCTGCCCCTGCCCCTTGCAGTTTATTTAAAAAAACATTCTCAATGACTAGGTACGCCAAAAACAAATTATAAGACACGCTCAACTTATTTTCAAGATAATTTCATGCGTTTTTGACTCATCTTTGAATTCAAACTTCTTTAAACAGATATTATATTATTCACTTTCATTTCAATGCACATATAAATAATAATTATTATGTAAAGAATATTTTTCACAATACTGAAAACGGCAGATAGGTGTTTTCTAACATTTTCGAGGGATTCCCATGCGACCGGGTTCCCCTTAACGTTACTTACGCAGCAAGACCTTTGAAGAATTTTCCCATAGCCATGTAGTCAAGCTGATCAGAGCAGTTGAAGACTACACACTGCACGGCCAACGCTTTGGCCAGATCCTGAAAGTTATTGAGATTATGATATAAACGTAGAAAGGTTTGTGAAATGACAGAAACCTTTGTAGTCGTAACCGGCAATCACTTAATATTTCTTTAGCTGAGCGCAAAGCAGATACGACTTCTGCGCTACGCAGGACAGTATTAAGATATTCAAAGACGTTCACACGTTGAAGAAGACCATCTGTAACCCCCAGTAACGACCACCGCCTGGAAGGACACCCACTAGCAGACAGTGGATCACTCGTTAGCCTTCACTTCCCCGAAGATCGCCTGCTGATGTCTTTACCTTGGTAGTCTCCAGGCTCTCCACAACCTAGAAGGCACCTGTTGATCTGTCCGTAGCTGCTGACAACGATAGATCCCCCTATAATAGCCCTCTGAACCGAGCCTCCACGTCCACGAAGCTCGCCTGATGAAGTCTCATGGTAGTCTGCACCATCTGGAAGGCACCCATTGATCTGTCCCTAGCTCAGACAGACAGATCAGACAGCGGTAGATGTCTCTAAAAGAGCCTTCTGACCCAATCCTCCACTTCGCCGAAGCCCGCCTGATGATGTCCATACCTTGGTAGTTTCTACTTGGTAGCGTCTGCTACGGACAGGTCAATGGGTGCCTAGTATGGGTGGGTACCTTCAGGTAGTCTCCACTACCTGAAAGGCCACCCATTGCTGTCTGCAGCCACCTGTCTGTAGCTGCAGACAGCGATAAATTCTCTGTAGGAGCCCTGTGACAATGATCCTCCACTTCCCCGAAGACCGGCTGATGATGTCCATGTCCATACCTTGGTGGTCTCAGTCTTGCCCGTCCCGGCCGGGCCGGCGGGCGCTCCGCCAAACTTGAGATGCATCGCGCACATCAGCGTCAAGTAGCAGCGGTCTGTCAGCGGCGTGATGACAAGTCGGCCGCTGTGTTCAAAGGAATAAAACGCATTTTGAGCTCATCATCATCAGTCATTTATCGCCCACTGCAGGACAGGACTCCCTCATGGTTTTCTAAGCTTCCAAGTCTTGCGCCACCCGCATCCCACGACTCCCCGCCACCGTAACCATCCGGTGGGGGCCTGACCACGCTACGTCATCCGGTCCGCGATCGCCAGGTTAAAACTTTTTCGCCCCAACTGCCATCAGTTCTATGAGCTACGTGCCCCACCCACTGCCACTTCAACTGAGCAATTATTCGAGCTATATCAGTAACTCGGGTTCTTCTGCGGATCTCCTCATTTCTGATTCGATCACGCAGTGAAACTCCTACCATATTGTGAGCTCAGCTCCTAGATTACGCGCACCAAATCCTGAAAGATTCCAACCGTCTGTCAAATTCCATAGAGTAGCCACAAGGGTAGTTCCCCTGTCGCTTCCCCATCTCAGATACAGTGTTAACTATATGATTTCAGAACCCACCAACATGCAGGTTTCTTGGCGCTATTTCTTCGTGGTCGTAACCAAATGACGTTAATGATGACATCACGATATTTTTAGACATCATTTGAAAATACCGTAAAAAATAAACCAGCATGCCAGTTAGGCGGCCAAAAAATTTAATGGCTCCAACTCGTCTTAAAATCGGCACCTGCGGGTTTTTGGGCCGTTGACAAATGCTTCGATCTGATTTAATGGCTATACGTGAAACCAAACTTTACACAACCTTACTGTGGCGCTATTAAATTCACCTGCAGTTCCTTATACGTTGCTGGTTTCAATTATGTGTATGTCTATGAACCGTGTGGCGCCGGATTAAGAATAGCGTCACTCCATTTCCTCCCGTGGATGTCGTAGAAGGCGACTAAGGAAATAAATTACCAAGAGACGGGCAGCAGCGTCTTCCTGGGATTCCAACCGCATACTGCGATCGCCAACCCGCCTGCCAAGCGTGGCGATTATGGCAAAACCCCTCATGGTTATGAAAACCACGAGGGAGGCCTGTGTCCCGCGGTGGGCTTCGAGTGGCTGATGATGATGTCTATGAACATTTGTGTGTATGTTTCTAAAGTTATTAATACCAACGTTAGAATAACTTACCTATTCCCGAGGTACTCGCACGAGTAGACGAAGACGGAGTTTAGGGCGCGTACTTCTTCCAGGTTCTGGCTGAACTGCCGGTAGTAGGGCGACGTGTTCAGGTGGTCTTCGTCCTGGAATATCTCGGGACTCTCCCCCTCTTCTAATGGATTCATCGGCTTCGCGATTTCATAGTATCTGTTAAGCATAGACCGACCTTTATTCTGGCGTGTCTATATTACCTCTAAAAACTGATAGACGACTTTAGACCAACGACAAAAATCGTGTTAATGAAATCCGCAGGTGTATAATTTATATATAAATACACTATACATGTACACTGTGGATCATAGGCCTCTTCGCCTTCAACCAACCTCTGGTCGGCTGCCAGTTTCGTTCATTGCCGTCGTCTTCTCTGAGGCTGTTCTTACGTGAAGCGTGCTGTCTCGCTCGCACAATTTAATAATTTTAGTTATTGTAATAAAATGACTATACGAGTATAATTTTGATAAATGTGGTCTGAGGGTTTGATAGATTCTATAGTAAAACTGCGAACATTCAAAGCATTATGATTCTTATCCTGTACCAAGTTTTTGATTGAGAAAATTTTCTACCAAAATTAATAACTTAGAAAGCAACTTTTCTTTATTGAAAGTTACGTAAAGGAAAACAATAATAATAATAATAATAATAAAATCGTTTATTTCAGGCTTTACCCATATAAAAGTTAGTACATACATTTACACTAAAAATATGAATAAAAATATATCACAAGAGTTAGATACATAAAACTTAACTAATCACTTAAAATTAATGTGAAGGGTGCGAGAGACAGCGACGGTTATCTATCTTACGGCGGGGCTGGGAGCCACAACGTGCAGCCCCACCCAGTGCCTCAGTATAAGACCGTCTACACGGTTGGCAATGACCTTCAGGGGACCACTGGTGCTGCCCCGCACTCTACGCATTAAGGATGCCACTCTATTGCGCATTATGGCGTGGAAGCCATCTGTTCGAGCTTCTGCGAACATTCCCGACGCACTACAAAAACGTGGCAGCCCCAGTAGCACCCTAAAGCCATTGTTATATTGGACGCGCAGAGCGCCGTAGGCCCTCTGCGTATACTTGACCCACAGGCTGCTGGTGTAAAAAGAATTGAATTTAAAATGTCCGTAATTTAATTATGCATCAAACCCTCAGACCACATGTATCAAAACTTTACTCATATTACTACCATAAAAAAAATTAATTGTGCAAGCCAGACAGCACGCTAAGCATGCTGTAAGAACAGTCGTAAGTCGTTGACCCATCGGTGCCAGGCCTACCACCAAACCACAGCCAGTTCCTCGGCCATCACTCGGTGACTGCCTTCGTCCACCCTCCGCTTCAGTTCTGTGATTCGCGTGGCCACGGCTTGCACCATGTATGGTTTATTCGTTTGGACCGCGACTCCCCTGACCCCGACCTGAGCTGGCAAGTCCACTGGAAGTCCGTGACGCTCTTGACGTTCTCGTCGACCAGCATCCTGGTGACGTCACGCGCGTGCACTTCGATGACGATCAGCGCACACACCACCTCGCGCTGGAAGAACGTCAGCTCGCCCTTCACCAGCGAGCGGAGCGAGTCCAGCTGGAAGCGAGCCGGCACTCAGTGCGATCCGACAGTGTCTCGATGGTCCTAACACTCTCAATTAGAGAAAGGGACTGGAATACTATCCAGGTGACTTTTATTGACGATGCAATGTCAAGGCGGCATGCGTGCATGCGGCGACTAATAAATTTTGATGAAGCGAAACAAGTTTGTGAGGATCGTGGCAAGGGGCAAACTCTAGCCGAGATATAGACGTGAGTTTGTGAGTGTGTTCTTGTATGTGTGTGTGTGTGTGTGTGTGTATGTGTGTGTGTGTGTGTGTTTTTGTCTGTGTGTGTGTGTGTGTGTGTGTGTGTGTGTTTTTGTGTGTGTGTGTGTGTGTGTGTGTGTGTGTGTGTGTGTGTGTGTGTGTGTGTGTGTGTTAGTTTGGGTTTGCGCGTGTGCGTGTCGTGTGCGTGTGTGCGTGGGTGCATGCGTGTGTTTGTATCTGTGTTTGTGATGTGTGCCATACATTAGTACATAAGATTAAGAGCCACTCTGCCGAGGGTAGTAATGTAAATTCTCCTACAGTTTTGTGCCCCTTCCCTCCACTCTTTCTTCTCTCCCTTTCGGCGTCTCTCTATCTTTTCTATCACTTCACAGAGTATTACAAACCAAACTGCAAAATCAACCTTTCTAGTTTGTTTTGTAGTCATAAATTTGTACTACGACTACAAAACAGAGTAGACCATAATCCAACTTTTTATCTGCCTTTTTTTCCATTCTCTACCAGACGAGAAATGCTCCACTAGGTACCTGTTCAAGGTTTTCGTGGTAAAACATGTCCATTCTGTACTCTTGAATGCCATTCTCCACGCCGGCCGTCCAGGCGGTCTGAGACCCTGCAATAAACCAAAAGTACCCACAATACATCTGAAATCTAATTATACGCACCAAATCCCGTCGCAATCCTGACCTTTGCGATAGCAATTAGGACGAAATGTTACATTTAGAAGGGTGGAATCATTCAGGATCGGTGTGCGTAATATAGGAGCAGGGCAGCCGTGGGTACGGGCGCCATACCAGCAACACTTAGACAGGACCCACCTGCAATGACGACCTGACCCGGCCAGCGCAGCACCCACTCGGCTCTCGGCAACTGCCATAGCTCGATGAGGCCGTCCACTAGCGTGAGGCGAACTGTAAACACAGAAGGAAACCCAATTAAATGTTCTTTGAAATTTTAAGGAAATCACTTTATTCGAGATACTTCGAATGATAGAACAGTCTGTAGATGCTTTTGCTCTGTCCCAATAAATATCGGTTTAAGCCTGGTGCCAATAAACATTTTTTTTAATAATTCCTAAAATGAAAAGATGTATCTTTTTTGTAAATCCTCGCAGAAAAAAATACGATTCTTTTTCAATAGAATGAATGGTTTTAATAATTAAGTATTACCAATTTTTGACACTGACCTTCGACTTTGACTCACTAGTATGCCGCATAGTGTCTTCCAGTAACAAAGTCTGTTCCACTTAGGTTGAGGGGTAAAACTTGACGATTGGCTTGACTTTTGACCTTTGACTTTGACTCACTAGTATGCCGCATAATGTCCTCCAGCAAGAAAAGCCACTGCTCCACGTTGGCCGTGGAGTAGAACTTAACCCTTGACTTGGATTTTTTTTATTTTTTACCTTGACCTGTGACTTTGACTCACTAGTATGCCGCATAGTGTCCTCCAGCAACAAAAGCCACTGCTCGACGTTGGATGAGGGATAAAACTTGTACTTCAGCTCGACAATCTCGCCCTCGCTCGAGTGCATGTGAGATATCTTGAGGTCCGGTTCGAACGTCACCTAGACACGAAACGGAAACGTAACATTCAGTCATATCCTAGTCCCAAGCAAGGATAGTTATCCTATAACCACTTGACTGACAGATATAACACAAGACACTTATGAACAAAACAGAGATCGAGGGTTCTATTCCCACTGGAGGCCACCGTATTAGATTTGTACAAATGGCCTCAGTCTGGGGTGTATTACAATGTTTGTGATGTCATTGTCCGATCACCACGGCACTTCAGGGATCCTGCTTTGGGACGAGGACAAGTGTTGCGGGGAAGTTATGTATTTAATCACTGAGAGCATGATTGCTAACCTTGGCGATGTTCTCGAAGCACTTGCGCAGATGGGGCTGCACCGCGCGAGGGTTCCTCGACTGCGACAGGATCTCCAGCAGTTCGTCGTCACTCAAGAAGAAGAACCTGAACATACATACATACATCCGTACATAAACTCACGCCTGTATCCCAGAGGAGTAGGCAGAGACCAGGGACTGCCACTTGCCACGATCCTGACAGATCACTTTCGTTTCATCAACATTCATTAGTAGTACTTTAAAAATCGCCAAACTGTTACTTTGATGGCGAGAGATCACTCGTTTGTTCCACCGCTGGGCAAAGGCGTCCCCCACGTCAGTAAAGAGTTTTCGGTCTCATTTAACCAATTTATCTCAAACATGCTTGGAAAATTCAGGATTATTTTGACAACCTTCTTCGAGATAAATCGAAATTATCGTACTGGCCAAATATATGCGAGCAGCGGCCAGCAAAAGATGTCTGAAAATACATATCTGTTAATAAAATAATTACATTGGAAACTCTTATCTATCGTGTAATAAAAAAATGGAACGATCTTTTACTCCGAAACATGGCAACCAAGGCGGTCACTTATCAAAGCATTTATTTAAATTTCTAACAGCTTGCTTGCAAATAGAAAGCTGTTTATTGAAAAAAAATTAACACTTTAACGCGGGAAAAATTATTGTTGTTCGCCATTGATTTTGAAAAAGTAAAAAGTTCTGCCTGGGTACAACTTAGTTTTAATTTCCCCGCATTTTTTGAGAAAAGTACTATACAAGCCTTGGCCACAACTAGGCATTGATAGACTTACGTATGTGTGCCTCGGTCCACTTTTGCACGTCCGTCAATGCCTCTTTTGCTGCAATAACGTACCATTTAGGCAAAGAGCAATTATCCAGCACAGACCTCGGGAACCGCAGCCGCTTCAGCTCCATGTACTCGTTGAGCCCTCGCGCCACCACCGCGATGAGGTGGCGCGCTTCAACCAGGCTGTCCAGCAGCCGGCTGTCCGGGCAGATTATCATGATCTGCCGGGGCGGAGAGGTGGAGCTTCAGAGTTGTCAAAGGCGAGCACGCCTTCATTCCATGTTTGTGCTGTCCTTGCCCGGTTACCATAGCACAGGGTATTCTAGTTTGAGACCAGGTCAAGTGATTGTGTTTGTGTTGTGTGGAAGTTATTATTATTACTATTCGAAGGCATAAAGACGCACCCAGGTTTCATTTTATTCAGGTTTTATTTACATTTAAGTAAACAAACTCTCGATAATATTGGAAGCAAGGCTGTCTAGCAGGCGGCTGTCCGGGCAGATTATCATGATCTACCAGGGAAATGCCTTGAGTGTTGTCAGTCAGTGTTGTGACAGGATTGTAACACTACCGAGTAGGAGCAGGCAATTTTCTAGAAGGCCAAGGCTCTTCTCCTCCTAAAGGTATCCAGGCTTCCCGTTGATGGTGATCTGTTTCAAGTTACTTATTGGTTAGAACTGAGATTTCCACAGTGACCCTCATATTTGGACCATTGTATGCAGCAGCGCTGTGAGATCACTCCAGCCAGCTTATCTCTGTAAAAGCTGCATCAGCTTATGGCCTGAGCTCACTGCTGGCCTCCTGAAGATTTCCTCCTAAAATTTTATCGTTGGAAAAAGTCCAATCGACAAAACTGAAATTAAATCTTACCAACAACCAGACTGCTGAGCATTAAGTACTAAGCAGGCGAGACCAACATAGGTAGATACCTCACAATGAGTAGATAATATTGTTACCAAATGCTTTAATTTAAGTTTTATGTGAGTTTTTTTTATATTTCGGTTTGATTTATGCTGATTGTATATAGCCTATGACACTAGCGCAACCACGAAAAATCTTATTTGTTAAAATCTTACCATTGGTTAAGGAGTTATGAGGGGACATAGAGTCGAACATAGTTACATACGAGTCAAACACATTAGTTTCCTTTTGGGCTCGACCGTAGTCGGTAACAAACGACGCATGTCGCATCAGTCTGACCTTGGGACACGCGCAGGCGCCGGCCATGATCCGTCGCCAGATCCGCTCCATGGTGCCGTACTTCTTAGCCTCTAGAGGCAGCTGCCGTGATATGTCTTCCGATGTGAAGATCGGCTCCAGGTACATCCACTCTCTGAAGCAATCACACGTGCGTTTTACACAGGCGGGGTGTTAAAAAACCCCATATGCATACTGTTTTGAGTGAGAAATCGGTCGTAGTGTGAACACTCACTTCTGGCACTCGATCCACTCGTCCACCACCTTCTGTGTAAGCCGCAGCTTGTCGTCCCATTCTTGTATGCGGAGCTCGAAAGCAGCTTTGAAAGGGCTGAACCCGAGCTGCTGGGTCGTCAGTAGATGCTCGTCTAGCAGCTGGAGTGTCTCGTCTGGTATCTTCATTATGTGAGTGCCTAAAAAGGAGAGTCTTTTGAGTATTTATTTAAGGTTATCGGCGAGACTTTTTACACGAGCTGTCTGTGGGTCAATTGTTCGCAGAAAACAATCAGCGTCCTGCACGTTCAGTATAATGACGCGTTAAGACTGCTCTTATGTGGACCATGCTGTCTCGCTCGCAAGATTTAAAATTTTTGCTTATTGTAATAAAATGAGTGAATTTTTGATGAATGTGGTCTAAGGTTTTGATGCATAATTAATTACGGCCAGTTTAGTTTTCCTGTACGCAGTGTTTAACAAAGAAAAGTTGTTCCCAAAATTATTAATTTTGGAATCAAATTATCTTAATCAAAAACTTTGTTATGTACATGAACCCCTCAGACAACATTTATAAAAAGTATTACTCGTTTTTATGATAATCACAAAAAATATTAAATTATGCGAGCGTGCTACACGTAAGAACAGTCTTAAGAATACAATAACTTTGTATAAATCTGGCCATTTTAGGTAGAACTTTTGGTAGCACTTTCGTCCAACTCATACTGCGAATTGATTATCCCACCGCCGCCTATGCACGCCCAGTCTGCGGACGAGGAGTCCTCTTCTGAATAGGACTATTTTGGCCACGAGCGTAAACGCTCAAAAAACGCTTCATAAATCATCTGCAATAGATTCAAAGATTGTCGACAATTGTTGTCGACGATGGTGGTTTTTATTATGAAAACCACTGTGCTAAGATCACTTATTGGTTTATTTAACAATCCAGCACGTTACAATGAAGTTTCTTTGTATTTAGGTATTATTTCTAGTTATTTGAACAGAGCGCATATTGTCTCGTTCGACGCGCAGGAGCAGAGGGCGGCGGGACGCGCGGGGCGGGAGGCGCGGGGCACGGGGAGCGGGGCGTGGGGCGCGGGCCGACCAACTTCGGCTGCGTCCCTCGTAATGATCCATCATGGCGTAATGGTGGTGATGATCTCACTATAGGGAATATCTTTGAATGTAGTAGAATAGTCACACCATTGCCTCAGTTTCAAACCTTACCAGGAGTCTGGTTGGGCGAGGGCCTATAGTGTTGGTGGTCCATTTTGCCTGCATCTCGTCCACGACTGGTCGATGACTTATTCCTCGCTATCCGTCTCCCCGATCTTGGCTGTGAGTTCCCCGTGTCTCCCAGATAAGAAAGCGAGGAACAAAATGAGAGAGAGTGAGAAATAAATACATATACCAGTAGTCTTATAGGGCGAAAGCTCCATGGTCTTGGTGGTCCACTCGGCCTGCATCTTGTCCAATGACTGTTCGATGACGTATTCCTTGCTGGCTAACTCCCCGATGTCGGCGATGAGCTGGCCGTGGGCCGCCACGCCCTGCTTCAGGCACATCGCGAAGGTCTGTTTGTCGTTCATGGTCACCGTTATGCCTGGCAAAGTTGGAAGTGTGAAAGAAATCTAAGGTTTTTTTAACCTTTTGTGTACGGGGGCGTGCCCCCGTTAGCTACAGTGTTCAGTCGAAAATAAAACAATTTAAACCTTATCGCTAATTCCTCGATACCCTAAACCAGCGAGCGTGCATGCAACGACTATGAAAGTCGAGGAAGCGAAAGTGATCTGTCAGGATCGTGGCAAGTGACCATCGCTGGTCTCTGCTTACTCCTATAGAATACAGGCGTGAGTTTTTGTACGTATGTATGTACACGTTATTGTAATATATTTAAAAATAAGAACTTAAGAAAAAAAAGCTAAAAAGTACCCGAAACCGGCGTGCATGCATGCAACGACTAATGAAGGTTGATTAAGCGAAAAAGATCTGCAAAGCGCGAGTTTATGTATGTTAAACCCAAGAACGTTTTACCCAACATCCTTGGTTAAACCATAACATAGTCCAAGGTATGAAGATAGTCTCATTGGTGCAGATCTGCTGTTCAGCTTACCAAATGTTAAGGACGTAATTAGTGCTTCTTTTTTTACACTCGATAAAAGTAAGACACCGTTCCGCAACAAACGCATCTAACTTTACGTTTGCTAAAAGAATTGAGGGCTCTAATAAGGGTCTTCCCAGAGTGTCATACCCGCGGTCAACACGCTTGATGATTAACCACTCGTCTGCCGCGACACAGATCTGTGTCCAACTTAGTATGGGCCACCTATACGTTGCGTCCCGCGAGGGCAGTTCAGGAGTTAAGCTAAAAATTCTGTGACTGGAGGTCTGTGCCCTGCAGTGATACGATTACCTTAAAAGTTATTATAAAAGACTAATTGAATTCTCCTGGTAACCTTGTATGCTAGAAGTTTATACAAGCTTAAAGGAGATGCATCGTGGCCTACGTACAACGACTGCTATGAAATTTATGTCACTGGAAAGCTTATTTAATATGTAACTTCATATAATAATTTATAATTTTTAGAATACTGCCCAAAAATTCTAAATAATTTTTTTTTTCTTTTTTTTTTTCTTACTGTTACCACCCAGAGGAATAAAAACTTCAAATGTCAATGTCATGTCATAAATGAAACATAACCTTCAAAATGCTGATTGAAGGACTAATAGTGTGATTATAATAATAATATCTGTGAAAATAAGTCTTAGTGAAACGTTTTTGAATGTGGAATGATTTATACAGCCAGTGATCTCTTGGCTGGCTTACATACGCATTGTCTGAGCTTACTGGACTCCCGGTTTCTTGTACAGTAGGTAACAAGATGTTTTTGGTTTTCTGCGTATACTTTGGCCAACTAAGAGCGGTTAGCAGTAGACAGACATGTTCACGAGAAACAGGGGGTTACCCTCCATTAAACGGGACTTAATACCAAAGCAGAATCAATAAATTAGCCCTTTATTCGTCCACTGCTGGACCTAGACCTCTCCTAAAGCTGACAAGTTCTATTTGTCCTCGGCTATCTTCATCCAGTCGCTGCCAGCAATCTGCTTCAGATTCTCGGTCCTGTCCCGGGAGTCCTGTGCTGCGTTCGCCAACCTTATATTGGAGTGACATTGCTTTTGTACCATAATAGACAAACTCAATTCAAACGGGACTTAATCCTTAGGAAATCCATTGGATAACTAAGCCACGGGCTTCCACACTATCTTATCAGTCATACATGCTGGGATACGACCTTAGGACCTTATGATGTGAAACAAACTGATGTAAACACTGCACTACTAATACCTCGCACGCATGTGAAACAACATGTATCCTCTGGGCTACCACTTCACATCAAAACGCCCAACTAAGCATCTACTTTCCATCCGCTTCACATCATAGGATAAGTAATAGAATTACACAACAGGGAAAAGAAACGACCAAGTTAAAACAACTTTTTATTGTACAAAAACAATTATTACCTACAGACCTTATAGTATTAAGTTAGTGCGTCACCGAGAGCATTCGCCTTTTATGTAGCAGATTCAGCATAACATTACAGTACTGATGTGTCTTGATTTTGAGCATTCGCTTGCAGTCGTTTTTAAATGTCTGGCAAAGTGGTCATTACCACTGAGCCCGGCAATATTAATCGGCGAAACGAACAAATAACTTCCAAACAACACAATCACTTATCCTTATCAATTGCTTGATTATGTAGCGCTTTTGGGCAACGAATACGTTGCGTAAGCGGATTTTGGAGTTAACACAGCATGTGGCGCTTTTCCTTCCCCCAAAAGTTATGAGAGAATTAGGGAGAATGAGGGAATCGCGTAAATAATTGTATGAAAACGTAACATTTAATTTAACCTGACCGCCAAGAAGTTTAATGCCGTCGTAAGTTACATTTACACACATAATACTTACTACATTGACACAGTATAACAAGTAATGACAAGTTAAATAAAGTACCAGATGATAGCGTACAAACCTCAGATGACTGTTGATTCGACGAATGGGGGACCTGGAGCTAACTAGGGCTGTGAACAAGTAATCGCTTTTAAAAAAATCGAAAAATTAAAAAAAAAAATTAAGTAAGTAAGTAAGTAAGTAAGTAATTTCGTTTATTTCCTTCTCACAGAATTGTGAAAAATATTTTTAAAAAGAATAAGAAAAAGAGAAATGATTTATTAAAAATCGTTTTAATAAATCGTTTCACTTTTTCCTCTTTCAGTTTTTAGTTTTTGTGACACAAACATCGATTTTTGCAAAAAAATCTTTATTTTGCTTAGAAAATCGATTTTTTAAATGAATTTTAAAAATAACTTAATTAATCGATTATGAAAACAATCGATTTTTACGTGCAATATCACATCCCTAGAGCTAACTAGCGCAAATGATGGATTAAATCTAAACTGAGTATTTTCTTATACGTTCTTGCAAAAAGTGAACATCATTAATCACAATAATGGTTATAGCTATTGTTGTTGGGTTAATAATATGAGAATTTTATCGTTTTTAACTAAAAACGGATGTACAAGATGTAATAAGAGAATATTATACAAGATATAGAGGTCTCGTATTAGAAAAAATCTAATCACAGACTAAGGAGAAATATCTGAGTGGCATACCTATCGTACGTTGGGCAACCCTATATTATTATTAAAGTGACAGCTCGTAATGCGGGTTGCAAGCTCAATTATTTATGTTCCACTTTATTATATTTTATAAATTATAGGGCAATAGTTAAAAATCTGATTATACATCTCATAATTGAGCAAGATTATCGTCTCTACGGTCGTACTCCTAGAACCAGCTCTCATACATTTTTTGGATCTCCTTTGCCACACCGAAGTTGAAGAATTATTTTAATTTTTTTGTTATTTTTCTGATCAGTTTTTCGTGTCCTTGCACAACTCTGCCAAAAATATAGACCTGAAACCGTAAAACAGCTGCGAACGAACTAACCAGAACGATCCATGAACTCTTGCCAATGGCGATCCTTCATGCCGGGGTTCCTCACGGCTTGTATGATAGGTATCAGTGGTCGAAACGCATCGATGTCATCCTATTTGAAGAGAGAGACAGCTTTAATTGGTTTTGTGGGCGAGAGAAAAACAGACCAGTGATATTCCAAGGGTATTCAATGGGTAGACCATTAGGCCGATGGTAGGACGATGTGGTCAGGTCGGCAATGGGCCCGTGGATGTTAATGGCGACAGACCGCGAAGGATGGCGTGATGGGGAAACGGCATATACCCATCAGTGGGCAGAGGTGGGCTGATGATGATGATATTCCGTCGTGAGTCTTGCGACTCAGAAAATCGTGCATACCATATCACAGAATCACTTACCAGTTGATTTCAAGAGAACATAATAGTCTTGTAGAACTCGTTAATCCTTAGGTCAATAACATCGACGTCGACGTAATGGTTCAGAAAAAGGACCCTTTCAACTGATATAAATTAGAAACTTACTCTGATATTAGTAAAGACTTGTTGCATTTTAACGCACTCGAGTATCTTTTTTTAAAAGTCATTGTTCATCAGCACGACATGATCCTTACAAATATGATCAGCGTCGAAATATAATCCTTTCGACTTGTGTAACTGACTGATAGAACTTAGAAACTCACCCTGATATTAATAGCGACTTTTTGCACTTTGGGCAGGTTGACGAACGTTATAGAACTTATTGATCATAGACTCCATAGCATCGGCGTTGACGTAAAGCTTAAGAAAAAGTGCTCTTTCAACGTGTACAACTGGCTGATAGAACTTAGAGACTCATCAATATTAATAGCAACATTTTAGGCAGATCGGCGAACGACGCACTAGTGGATCTTGCAAAACTAGTGGATCATTGGCTCGATAGTGTCGACATCGAAGTAGAAGAACTTGAATCATCATTCAGCCACAAGAAGTCCACTGCTGGACATAGGCCTCCTCCATGGATTTCCAAAAAGACAGGTTAAAAGCGGCCTGCATCCAGCGTCTTCCTGCCACTTGGATGAGGTCATCTGTACATCTTGTGGTCGTCCTACGCTGCGCTTGCCGATATGTGGTCTCCGTTCGAGAACTTTTCGGCCACAGAAGATCTTGAATAAAGCTTCCTTATAACGTGTATAACAGACTGATAGAACTAGAAACTCAGCCTTATATTAACTTGTTGCAGTTTAAATCTTTTAGAGCTCAATGCTCATCAGAACAATAGTGCCGTATAAGCGTCGAAATACAGCTTAGGAATATTATCCTTTCAACGTGTGGAACTGACTTACAGACTCACCCTGATATAAAAAAACTGGTTTCAGTTTAACACAATCGCGTAGGTATAGTCTTTCAGAACTCATTGTTCATCAGCACAATAGTGCTGTATCAGCGTCGACGCACAACTTAGAAATATTATCTTTTCGACGTGTGGAACTGAGTAATAGAAGTTAGAAACTCACCCTGATACTAATAGCCACTTGCTGCACTTTAGGCAGCTCGGCAAACGTCCGAACGCACTTGAGTATAGTCTTGTAGAACTCGTTGATCATCGGCTCGATAGTGTCGGCGTCGACGTACATCAGCGGGTTGTCGAACCATACTTCGCGGGACTTCAGGAAGTCTGGAAGTTGATGGATACTTCAACAAAGAATCGTCAGTCTCTCTCTCTCTCTCTCTCTCTCTCTCTCTCTCTCTCTCTCTCTCTCTATCTCCCCCTCTCTCTCTCTCTCCCCCTCTCTCTCTTTCTCCCCCTCTCTCTCTTTCTCCCCCTCTCTCTCTTTCTCCCCCTCTCTCTCTTTCTCCCCCTCTCTCTCTTTCTCCCCCTCTCTCTCTTTCTCCCCCTCTCTCTCTTTCTCCCTCTCTCTCTCTCTCCATCTCTGTTTCTCTCCCTCTCTTTCTCTCTTTCTAATAACATTCTGAGACTGGCTCTCTGTCTCCTTCCTTCAACATTCTCTCTACCCTCAAGTCAAATAACCAAAAGTACGACTTTCCAGAGGTGGTAACACACGGTAAGATTGTTTCTCTCCCTCTCTAGTGACTTTTGGGCGCCGCAGGCCGTCTCGCTTTCTCTGTTTCTCTGTACCATTTGCCGCTTCATCATCATCAGCCATTTGACGCCCACTGCAGGACATAGGCCTCCCTCATGGTTTTCCAAGCTTGCCGGTGTTGTACCGCCCGCATCCAGCGACTCCCCGCCACCGTAACCAAGTGGGGGGCCTTTGCCGCTTGCAGGCTTTCAACTCTCTCTAGTAAACGAACGTTCTCTAGAGACATTCTACCGCCACAGACTGGCTCTCTGTCTCTAGCGACATTCTCCTCTCTCCCTCCGTCACTTTGTTCACTATCCTCAAGTCGAAAAACCCAAAGGGCGACTTGCCGGAGGCGGTGACCCAGAGGTTCCTGTAGGGCTCGAACTCCTTGACCAGCTTGTTGAGGTCTGAGAAGGGCACGACGGGCTGGCCGAACAGCTTCTGCCGCTGGTTCAGTAGCCGGCCCGTATCCTGCGCTTCCCGCATGCCCTTCCACGCCTTCTTGATGTCGTTCGCTATTTCGTGGACCTGGGCGATATATTGAGGTTAGAACGTGACCTCATGGCGTCGTGCTGGCATAAACATTGCCATCTAACGACATGACATCGGCGCTGCGAAGGATACATAGATGGCCGCTAGATGGCGGGCGCTGTCTTTAGACAATGTTTGTTTTATGGGAGCCCCCTTAAATATTTATTTTATTCTGTTTTTGCCTGGTGAGAGACAGACAAACGGACAGACAAACAGACAGACGGACAGTGAAGTCTTAGTAATAAGGTCCCGTTTGGCACCCTTCGGGTACGGAACGCTAAAAACCATTGTTATAATGGCCTGTTCGGGTCGTTTAGAATTCTACAGATTAACCTTATTGAGATAGATAGAGAACACTTTATTGTACATACAAGTGGAAATTACACAGATATTTCTTAACCTAAGAGTACAGACGGCGGCAGCGGCGGTATGAATACAACAGAGGATAATAAAGTTAATTAAAGCCTAGTTTGGTTAAGTGATTTTCGTTGACTGATACGCCTCTGTTTAACTGTCACATCTGAAGCGAGCACCTGGAGTCCGCACGTTCAGACTAAGATAGGACAGTTTTTCTGAAAAAAGACATTACACCGTTCTTGAACATGGTGCACGATATGAGTGTGCGTGCGTTTAAGTTCGCGTGAATTATTGGAGTGAAGAGTAGCAATAACTAATTGTAAAATACATTATTGAACATGAGTGTGACAAAAGAGCATATCGTCACTTAGCAAATAACACCGCACAAGTAATGTTTCCCTACTTTACACGAACCAAAAAATCTACGGTGTTATGTGACACGTGTATTTCTGAACAATATTTTGAGTACTTTTTTTGAGTAACGGCCGCTGATAGATCGAAATTTCAAGCATTCTTAATAAACTTCTAGGTTGATCAATTCGCGCGTAAAATATGCACCCAATGACATTAAAATGACAAAACCTTTCGACTTGAGCGGCGTTGTTTGCGATACGCACACGCGATGTTCTATGAAGTTACCGATTCGATTTTTTATGATAATCAATTTAAATTATGTTGAGTTTTAATCGATTGATTGCATTGCTATTTTATTTTGATATTTTTGTAGTTTGTCTGTCTGAGCGCGATAACCTAAAAACTACCCAACCGGTGTTCATATTAATTTGTTATTTATAATATTAAAATCTTATTTCTTAATAGTAGGTATAGATCTTTGTAATATGATAGGTTTATATTTTTTATAGAAAATCAACTTGAATAGTCTTCGCTACTTATCATTGAGGTTGTCTGGAAGAGATCGCTCTAAGCGATAAGACCGCCAATTGTATACCACTACTCACATATAAGAAATTATTATTAGCATTTTTCGCCTGTGGTTTCCTGTCAAATAAATAACGAGCTTCATTTGCGTGCATCTCTCAAATGTTAAATAAACGATCACACCGATAATAGGTAGGCTAACCTTGCTAAAGTCATTTTGCAGAGTGAGCTGCATACACTGCGCGGTGTAAAGGTCGATCTTGTCGTAAAGCGTCAGCTCGTCCTCCTTGTGAAGCTTCCAGAACTTCTCTTGTTCCTCCTCTAGGAAGTCCGTAGTGGCTATCACCTGGAGACGACGTTTAAGATGTATGTAGATTTTTTTGTGGATTCAGAGCGAAAGACAATTGAGTAAAGACAATTGAGTAACCTATCTAATCAGCTCATAAACAGAGCCCACGGGCATAGGGCTCTCCTCCTTCACGCCAACCCATCCGGTCCTTTGCTAGTCTCGTCCAATGCTTCCCAGCCGTGTTCACAATGTGGTCGGCCCATCGGGCTGGTGGTCTGCCCACCGACCGTAGACTTGTTCTCGGCCACCATTTAGTGGACACCTTAGTCTACCAAGCCCATTTCCATTTTTTTTTATCTATATACGAGTACGTGTTTGATTTTTTGCCGAATATTGTCGTTTTACACACGATCAATAAGTGAGATGCGTGAAAGACAATGCCGAGACCCGAGACACATTTAAAATACAAGAAAAAAATATTCTTGTGTCAAGAGGGGCTAATTACAAAGTAAACTTAGATCATCAAAAGGAGCCCATATACGTCCCATTGCAGGGCACAGGCCTTCTCTCAGAGAGAGAGTATGGGCGTAATCACCACGCGTGCCCACCGCTGATTGGCGATTTCAAGCGCTGAGGTATGTGTATAGCTCTGACACTCAGGTTTTCTCACGATGTTAGCGAGTGGTATTGATACTATAACTTCACAAATTTACATAATACTTAGAAAACACAGTCATAGGCACATGCCCGCACTGGAAATCGAACCTGGGTTTCTCGCTTCCGAGTCAAATGTTCTACCCACTAGGCTACCACCGCTCATCAAACTTAGGTACCTGTTCTTATATTCAATGCAGATGAGAATAATAAATGGCTTACCTGTTTCGTAATATTCAAAGGCCAGCCGATGGCTTCCCACAGCGCTTTGAAATCATCGTTTTCAAGCGGATAGTAGAATGTATCTAAGACTTCGTAGTCCTAAAAATACAATACGACATTTTTTTTTTACCAAACAAAGAAAGACTAAAATACGTAGTTTAAATAAGCGGCCTATGTTTGTATGCCAACTATTAGACACAGGCTTAATCACCACGCGTTCCAATCGCGAATTGGCAATTACAAGCGCTAAAGTATATGAACAGTATATGACACTCAGGTTTCCTCAAGACGTTTTCCTTCACAGTTAGAAAACAAAGTTATTGGGACAAGCGGATACGCCGGGGCTCGAAGCTACGACCTGAATGTGACGCAAGCATTCTACCGACCTCGCTTTCAATTCTTATTTTTTTTCGATTTCTAACAAAACTGTAAACAATCACCGTATGAACTCTTCTCATTACATCCTCCTGAGTCTTCAAGGCGAACGGTATGGACTCCATCCACTCCCTGATCTCGAACACGTGCTCAATAGTGTTGGGCTTCTCGGCCAGCTTCCTCATGATGATCTTGTAGGCCTGGATGACGTCATCGACCACTAGACGCACTTCCTCCGCCCACATATACAGTAGGGACTTGATGATCTCTTGCCGCTTGTTTACTAGTAATTGCTGGAATTGGGTGGAAGGATCTTGAATAACACAATTATTTGCATCTACTCTACACACACACGCACGCACACACGCACACACGCACGCACGTACGCACGCACGATATATACAGTATGTGTTACGGCATAAACTGCATAAAAGTGGGTACTCGGGGTTGCAAGTGATGTAAATGACTTCAGCTAGATGTCGCTGCCTGTACGTAATACAGAGAAGTATGTAAAGAGGTTCGAAATTTCGCCGATGCCTGCACTCGTCCATTGGCTCAGTTGGGCGAGCGCTGGCACCGTGAGCCAGAGGTCGCGGGTTCAAGTCCCGGCATGGGTAGAATTTTTAGCCTCTGAATAGGTTTTTATATTTTCGATAGTTAATCTTACATAAAGTCTTACCTTCAAACCGTCGACATTGATGAAGAAAGGTCCAATGCCTATGAACTGCGGCAATCGCCAAATAATATCCAACTTAGCATCGTAGTGCACCTGAACCTCGTCTCTGGTCTCCGAAGCCGAGTGCTTCTCCGCGCGAAATTCTCTGCAACACATTTTAAAGTACTTTACTGGGGTTTAATTATACAGGGTTATTTTTTAAATGCACATTTCTGAAGCACCTTCGTTGGTTGGCTAGAACAAAATACTAATTAATATTAAGCCAGTCTATTGTACAGATCTTGTTGCGTTAAAGAATTTAATATAATAACTAGTGTTTTTTTTTTTTAAACGACCTTCTTTTATGAGTTTCTTACAAATTGACTTTTTTTAAATATCAGCGTTATAATAAATTTTATAAAATTCCCTCTTTACGCGCTCTACTAATGTCGCAACTTCTAGTAAATCCTGGAACTACATTATGACAATGTCCATTTTAGTAACACGTATATTTAAGCATTATGTCATCTCTCAGACATCGCCACTATAAACCAGAAAAACCGTAAAATCACATAAAATCAAAATTGAAAGCATTCATAACAAAAATAACTTGCCAAATGAATGAAAAATGAAAAATTCTAATGAAATTTATTCAGGAATTATTTTTTTATGTTTTTCCTGTTGCGAGTAGTGAAAAATAAATCCAACGTCTCACTTGACATAAGTATCGACGTCCAACAGGAAGATATCCGTGAAACTCTCGTACTGACGTAAGTACGCCTTCAGCGGTATGATGGCCTTTCTATAGGCCGTGAACAATCGCTCCCTGTAGTCCACAACTTCGGGCTCCATTAGACCTGGAACATTTGGGGTAGGTTACCGGGTAGGGCAAAGATTACAGAGGTTCCTTTATGGAGCAACTTATTCGTTTCTACAACACGGGGCTGTAACGATAATGAGCTTATAGAGATGCGTTTAAAAAAATGTGTAATTTATAATAGCCCTTATAACATTGAAAACTATTTAGATGACAAAGATGGATGGCATTAAAACCAGTTCAGTGCACGAGTTCTAGGTTTTAGAATTTAGAATTTACACTTGCCCTCCGCGGATAGGCAATATTAAGCGCTTAGGTATGAGAACAGCTCAGGCACTCGATTCCTCACGATACTTGCCCTCCGCGGATAGGCAATATTAAGCGCTAAGGTATGAGAACAGCTCAGGCACTCGATTCCTCACGATACTTGCCCTCCGCGGATAGGCAATATTAAGCGCTAAGGTATGAGAACAGCTCAGGCACTCGATTCCTCACGATACTTGCCCTCCGCGGATAGGCAATATTAAGCGCTAAGGTATGAGAACAGCTCAGGCACTCGATTCCTCACGATACTTTCCTTCGCCGTTAGCGAGTGGTACTACAAATAGTCATTGGTACATGCTGAGGTTCGAACCGACGTCCTCTTAAATGGCAAGGCAAGCGTTCTGCCGACCGCGCTACCACAGCTTCTGCCGCTTTTTCTTTACTATTTTTCATCTACCATCATGAATGCAAAACTTGCACAAAAATGGTTTTAATATAGTCGAAGAGGCCATGTTAAAAGATAAAGGCGGTATTTTTTTTTCTACGTCTAATACTTTTCATGATGTAACGCGTCGAAACCTCATTCTAGTCACGTGGTACAAAAACGCAAACTATGACGTCACACCTTGCACGCCTTAAAATGTATGCAGCGTTTATTAATTTTAAAAACCTATTTAGAGGCTAAAAACTCCTCCCATGCCGGGACTTGAACCCGCGAACTCTGGCTAACCGACCTCTGGCACGGTTAGCCAGAGGTCGCGGGTTCAAGGCCCGGCATGCGTGGAGTTAGCCTATAAATAGGTTTTTAAAATTGTCCTCTGCGCGGGTTAGTGCAACAAAAAGAATATAAGCGTTTATTAATATTTGAGTTATTACGTAAAATAATGTTTAGGATACAAACATTATTTTATTTCACATTATTTTATTAAAAAACGTTTAGAATCTAATGTAAGAACTAAATCTAATAAGTTTTTTATTATTGGGAACCCGAAATCCCCGAAAAAATATTTTCTGGTTTTATTTTTTCCTGAGTTTTTTGTGTCTTCTATGTTATAAAAGCAATGGCACTCCAATTTAAGTTAAACACAAGTTTCCCATTACAGAACCAAAGTTCCAACCGCTTTGCAACAAATTCTTACCAATGGAAGTCAAAAAGAGCTCCTTATCGAAGACTAAGCCGGTCATTATCTGCGGGTGCACTTGAGGTATGAAATGGCAACGGTACAGCATTTCACGGAACAGCCTTTGTATGACCACCTGGAAGAATAGGTACAATAACGGGGTTAGACCCGATAAAAAAGTCGCGGGAACGAGCACCTAATGGTATTGTACCCGGAAGTATTCGTAATTTAATCATAAATATCCTCTTTCTTTCTTTCTAATTTTACGGGTGAATAAAATGGTATTTGATGCGAAACTGGTTTTTAGGGTTCCGTACCCGAAGGGTGCCAAACGGGACCATGTTATTAGTCTTTCTGTCTGTGTCTGTCTGTATCTCATGAACCGTGATAGCTAGGCAGTCAAAATTTTCACAGATGATGTATTTCTGTTGCCGCTATAACAAAAAATACTAAAAACAGAATAAAATAAATATTTAAGGGACAAAAACAAACGTTGTCTAAAGACAGCGCTCGACGTCTAGCGGCCATCTATGTAACCTTCACGGCGCCGATGTCATGTCGTTAGATGTCACTGTTAAACGTTTCTTGTTGCTTTCTATAGATGGCGCTGTTCTTCAATTCGATCTTTCTCTAATGTTGTGTAGATAATTGAAGGGTTCCTTCGTGCGCGAGATCGATTCTCACTCGGCCGGTTTTTTTTCTACTGGTGATTCCTCAATACTAAGAAATAAAACACCTTGGGGTCTCCGTTGGGGATATTACGTAGAACGACACGGTGGAGATACATATGGATAGATAATATCAGTCCGCCACATAGTCCCAACTAGCAAACGCTGCAGACGACCATCAGGACGCTGGACCGACGAACTGAGGCAGGTCGACGGCAGAAACATGTGGCGTGCCTTGGGGGAGGCCTATGCCCAGCATTGGACGAATACGAGCTTATTGACTACCTGAGGTCGTTGAGAAGTATGTCTGGTATTACTTTGAATGACAGGATACGCAACAGTTTGATTACAGAACGTTGTGGACTGAAAGAGGATGTAGTGTCTAGAATTGAGAAAGGAATATTGCGTCGGTTTGGACATATGGAGAAGATGAAGGAAGAAAGATTGACGAAACAAATATATCGCCGGTAAGGAACGTCCCAGGCGGACATACTTTGACCAAATAGGGGATTTGTTAGCAAAAGGCAAGGTGAAAAGTACCCGAAACATTGTCACATCGTTGCAATGCATGCAACGACTAATGAATGATGAGGAAGCGAAAGTGATCTGTCGGGATCGTGGCAAGTGGCAGTCCCTGGTCTCTGCCTACCCCTCTGGGATGCAGGTGTGAGTTTATGTATGTATGTATATATGACCTCCCAAATGACCCACTCACCTCGAACTGCGTGTAATCCGTGGTATAATACGGCCCGTCGGCGTTGATTAGCAGGTGGAAATAGAAGAGAGTGACCGTGGGCGATTTGAAGGGGGTGTTAATGAGATCGCTGGGGTCCCACTCGAAGTCATCGTCACACCCGTAAGTGCACAGGCATGGCGTCTCACACAGGTACACAAACATCGCCATTGATTGCTCTATGCAGTAGCGCAGGGCGTACTGTAAATTAAAATAGTTCTAGAACTAAAAGGTACTGTTTTATCAGTAAAGCAGAAAAAGTAGAAAAGAATTAACCTATGAATGTTCCGTGGCTAGTAATAATAATAAAACATTTATTTCGGATAAAACAGATCCATAGTGTTGTTAGTAGCCTTGAAAACTAAAACTAAGCTAGAGGTAAAAACTATGTAAGTAGGCTTAACAAATACTTTTTTTTTATAAATACTTAATTTAATTTAAAAACTGGGATTGCTTATTAATAAAGCCATTGATAATATTAGGAAAGTGGGTTTATTATTTTCTTAAATTAGTTTTTATTATTTAAAATTAAAACTAATAATCACGTCGCAATTCGACAGTTTATACATCAAAAGCGGCTCTGTCCAGTATTTACCGTTGGTAAATAAAGACTATTTTTAATTCATTCGGGTCTAATTGCGATCAGATTCGACTATAAACTGTTTTAGGTTGAAAATCCGCAACGTTAGCAACATTAAACTCACCTGCATACGAAATCGGACGAGCTGCATGAACCTGTTGAGCTTGCTGACTTCGTAGAAGTACCATTTCTTTTCGTAAATGTTGAACCATCTGCAAATTAAAGAATAAGTCTCATTTAAAATAGACACTATTCCTTAAAACAATCCTTAGATGCCGTTGAAATAGTCTGTGATAAAGGAGAAGACGTTTAATAAGTTTCTACAAATAATTAAATATTGCTAAGCAAGAGGCGAAGAGGTGTTGAGGAGAAGAAGGAAGTCATGGCTCAGACACATGAGGGAATGGCTGGATGTAGCCAGGCGAAGGCATGTTGCGCTTGGCAAGAAATGAAGAAGTATATGGAGAGCTAATGACTAAACCCCTTGCTCTTCGTACATAGCTGAGTTACATGAATAGCAATGTATAAAGAAAAAATATTCTTCATACAAAACTGACTAATGTACCAAGAAACCCACCTTCTTTGCACATTACCAGTTACAATGTCAGTTATGTACACGGAGGTAAATATTCTTCCTACATTAGCCGGTTCTGTACAAAAAAATAGCTGTTCTTTGTACAAAATGTAGTATTTAGTAGAGAAGCAATATATTTCTGTTCGAGATTATGTTTAAATGTATGTGAGAATTGACGAACTTTGTTACCCGAAACGAGCAATGAGACACTTTCTGAGTGGGTGTGGTATACTAGTATCATAAGGGAACGAAATAATATTTTTACGGCGAAGGCGCTTTTTTTAATCCAGAGCGAAGTGAGGGATTCTAGAGTAGTATCATTTTTCAAAACAAAACCATGAATTTCTAACAATCCTTTTTTTTTCCTTGAAAATTGACGAACACGCGGGCTGTAGTTCGCGCGTTTTTAATTTGATTTCTCCTTTTTTTATTTAGCCGGCGGCGCGACTGTGGGTCGTCGCACCCGTACCAGCCAGTCTTTCTTCAAACAATATTTCTTTAGCGCTGAACACTAAGATGTTCCAAATTCAAAAAGTGCGCGGCAAAGACAATCGTGGCGCACTTATAAAGAGGATTAAAAACTCATTGCTGCTCGCTAAAAGTTTCTTATAGAAAACACCACCTTTGGGTGCACTTAAAGGCGAACCAAGTCGTCCTTTAAGAATAGATGGGATGAAAATATTTTAAACAAGTAAGTGTTCTTAAAAAAACCGATTGTTTGAATTCAAATGACAAAACAAATATACTACACGTAAGCATTAGGTACACGAGTATTTCGTCGGCTTATTGCAAGAAGTCATTAACTGCAAAAACTCACTAACCACTTTTTTTAAAGGTATGGACATATAGATGTATTGAACAATGATACAATAGTGGTGTTTTACTATCAGGCATTATTTTAACGATGTTATAGGGAATAAGGAGAAGGAAATACAACCATTAAATAACACGAACTAAAAAGTCCTTTTTCTCCCAATAGTGAATATGTCGGTTAATGAGTTCTTGCAATAAGCCGACGATTTTTGAGCTTTGGATTGATGTCATCCTAAAGGTATTGAACATTTATTTGGATCGCTTACCCTTTCCCAACGTCCCTGAACGACATCCTTATGGCATGCGCTGTGTTGTTCAGCCACGTTATATTCAGATACTTAAGCATCTGGAAAATACCACATACACTCAATCGAAACTATTCTTACAAACTTAAGAAGATTAAGAGTCGTACTAGTTTCGGGTAAGAGATCTCTAAGAATTACCATGGTGGTACAATGTTGCTGCGCCGCGTCGAATTCCGCCAAACTGATGTTTCGGCCGTAATTCGTTGTGAAGAAAAGCATTGACTCCACCTAAAGTGAGAGCAGTATTTTAATTTTCAAGGCATATTAGACTCCAGTAATCATATTTACAAAGAAAAAATAAGGTACTTTATATCTAGTTCTTGTTAGTACACAATCGGCGGTCTTATTGCTAAAAGCGCTCGTAGCCCCGGCTGCCTGAGTGATCTTAAACGATCACGAAGGTTAAGCAACACAGGGCGCGTTCAGTGCATGGATGGGTCGCCGTCTATGCCTAACGCTAGTGGCATTTTTCCGAGCGGTTCCGTGCTTCGCAAGGCACGTTAAGCTGTTGGTGCCGGCTGCCGTCGATAGATGGCAGTCGTTAAGCCAAGTCAGAGGCCTTAGGGCGGCTTGACAACTTCTGACAGTAGACGAGCCACTAGTCTACAAGCCTCCACCAATCCGGACTTGGCCCCCGTGGTGGAGTATGGCCTATACCTTCCTCAGGGAAGAGACCCGTGCCCCTCGGTGGGGACATAATGGGTTGATGATGATTGCTAAAAGCGATGTCTTACAGACAACCTTACGATGACCAGGAGTGAAAGAAGAGGATATAGGGTCGAAGAGGCTACCGGATTACTTATTACCGTTACCGGCCTTTAGCTCTCATATCGGTATCGCAGCCTGCTTACCCTGACATTTTAGTTGTTCAACTACACGTAGGTTTCTCGATGATTATCTGTCCCTAAATAGTTTAACGGTGAAGGAAAACACCACGAGGAAACCTGAGTGTCTAAGGTCTTCACATCCTGTGAACCGCGAATATGTCTAGCGCGTAGAAAATTGTCTCGCGCAAATAAATATTATAGTAGAGGCCTATGTCCAGCAGTGCATAAGCATAGGCTGATGATGATGATGATGAAATAAATATTGTAAAGCCTTGCAAAACCCGCTTTTATTATAATATCACGCAGCCTTTATCAGGGCCTTTTCTCAGATAGAGAGTAGAGAAAATGCGCAAGCCCTCTGGCTGCATCATTGGCGATTTCAAGCGCTGAAGTATGAAAGGTAAACCTTTGGACATTCACTCTTGTGTAATTGTTTATTTACAACATATTTCAATTAATTTTCTCTCTCGATCTTTTTGTGTGGAGTACCGTGACACCTATCCTTTACATCGAGGTCTCCGTATTTTTCTCTATCTCTCCAGGTTTCACCCAATAATGGTACCAATAAATAGGACAAGCAGTGGTAGCCCTGTGGGTAGAACAATGGACTCGGAAGCGAGAGACCCAGGTTCGATTCCCAGTGCGGGTACGTACCTATGACTTTTTTTATTTTCATAGTTACGTACATCTGCGAATTTGTAGTAGCAATACCACACGCCAACTGTGAAGGAAAACATCGTGAGGAAACCCGCGGCTTGGTTGGGTCCGCACGTATTGTCTTTCCTGTGGACTAAGCCGACTAAGCTATCAGGATGGTATAGGTGCTGGGTAAGCCTACTCCATCTAAAACAACGTCCTAGGCACTGCAGCGTCCGAGTAGTCCCTTCACCTATCTAGTGTGAGTAAAGGTGCCACTGGACGCGGAATAAATCATCTCATTACGTAGATCCAAAGGCCAAAGTTTTAAATAAGAGTATATTTCGTTTCAATAAGCTTTTGTCTGGGTGTAAATACTATCTACCCCAAGAAATTGGTATTTCGTTTATAAATGAGAGGAATGAATGTCCTGGGACGGGTCAACAACTTGAGAGACATTATTACTTTCCGTATTTTAATGATTTCTAAAACCGTTTTGTTTATATGTAGACAAAGGCTGAGTGAGATTAAATTTACACATTATATTCAATAAATATAACTATTACGGAACTAAAACTTTCGTAAGCAATAAGCAACACACATTTTATTAACTCAATTCCCGAATCACTTACTTGGATTTTTGAATCCGACTCTTACGACAAAAAAATCAATAATGTGATTCCGGAATGAAATCAATAATGATTTATTGAACAATTATTGAGCAATATCATTTTTATGTAGGCCCAATTGTGTCCCATTGCTGGGCAAAGGCCTCCCCTTTAGCTAAATGTGTGTTATTGGAGCTGCTGCTGTATGCTGAGTTGGAGCCCCCTTTTTGTTGTCACGGAGGCACCTGAAGCGTTTGAGGTCCGAGGTGGCTGGGTGCCATACATTACTGTATGGTACCCGGCTGCCTTTGACTCTATATGCCTCACATGTTCTCTTCACGATTGTTCTGTGTTATCTCTGTTTTGTTGATGATCGATCTTTTGTTTGTGTACATTCCTTCATGTTTACTTTGTGTTTCTGTGACAATTTCAATAAATATTCTCTTTCTTTCTTTCTTTCCTTCTTTCTTTCTTTCTATTCAGCAATGTAACACATGTTTTACCTTCAAGCACTCGTCGACAACCAAATGGATGCAGGAAACGGACTCGGTCAGCACGTACAGTGAGAACCACTGGTTGTACACGATGCGGCCCGGAAAGTCATCCATGACGCACGGGTAGCGACCTGGACGAAAAGCGATAAAGGGAAGAAGGGACTCGGAAGCGAGAGACCCAGGTTCGATTCCCGGTGCGGGCATGTACCTATGACATTGTTTGTTATTATTATTATTTCTTTACTGCACAAAGACAGTGTACAAAAGGTAGACTTAATGCTAATGGCATTTTCTACCAGTCAACCTGCAGGACGTACAGGAGAGGCAAAAATTGAGGTAGGCGTACAAAAAAGAAAGAGATAAAAGTACTTATAAGTACCTAGAGGGGGGCTCCTATAAAAATGACTATTTTAGCAATGATGTAATACAATACACACTAATCATCATCATCATCAGCCATTTGACGCCCACTGCAGGACACAGGCCTCCTTCGTGGTTTTCATAACCATGAGGGGTTTTGCCATAATCGCCACGCTTGGCAGGCGGTTTAGCGATCGCAGTATGTGGTTGGAATCTCAGGAAGACGCTGCTGCTCGTCTCCTGGTAATGGGGATGGCAACACGAAACTAATTACAGATGGCGCCACTGAGATTTGCCCCGACAATGTTTGTTTTCTTTATAAGTGTTGCTTATTTTAGGATTTTTTCATGGAAAGTCCACATAAAAACGTCATGAAATGCTTTTCACTAAAAAAAATACCAAAACTGAAAAAGCAAAATTTTGTATACCGCAAAAGGAATACAGGCTGTAATAAAAAGGTAACCACAAATATATATTTTAAACATATATATTTGTGGTTACCTTTAACGAAATACCTCTTTAAGGGCTGATTTATTAATTATAAAGTGTAAAATGTTAAATTTAATTAAGAAAGTTACTCAAAAACTTCGAAAATCGTTGTAAAATTATCCACACTATGTACCATATTATTATAAACTTACTCATAAAATCATATCTACTGTTTTTACATGAACTCTCTTAATTTTATTCTACGTAGTTTGGAGACGAAGCAGCTTTATGAGCGTAAAATGATGCTGAGGGACTATTAGTTGAAGGTTCCTATCACCAACAACTAAATTGTCCTACCAGAAGTATTGATATCTATTCAGATCTGCCTAGTTCAGTGCTATGGACTGGCTCTGGGTAATTAAGTGCTGCTGCTTACCTATTTTGAGATACGGGCTTAGGCCCAAAGAAATGCGGGTTACAATGTATGATTATGATTTTATTAAAGAAAACCGATGTTTACAAGTACTCAGGAACATTGATTTACTTCCCTTACAATTGCAGCAATAATAGCTAGCTTTACATTTGCTAAATAGGTTGAATTATTGATATCAAGGCTTGCATTTCTAGTTTTTATTTAGTTTTTAAGTTTAACAGTCTAGGTACCTAAACACTGCCTCCGTTTTTAACGAGTGTGAAAGATGTGGACCTGAAAAGAAACAAGAATGATAAAACATAAGTTAAACAATGATTCTGAATGTATTTCATTAGTATTATTTGTATTTACCTGCATAGAAATATTTTTTTGGTATTTGTTTACCAGAATCATATCCTATAAACTTCTTGATAATCGATTTACCTCCTCCAAATGGTTTAGGAGCGACAGTTTTTCTATTGCAACCTGAGCAGTAAATGCGTAGGCACTGTTTTTTTATGAAAAAAGACACACATATCTCTGGGGTATAATTACAAATATTGTGCTTTTCCCATACAAATAGTCAAAAAACGGTACATCCTCCATTTTGAATTTTTCGGCAGTTGCCACCCCCATTGATTTCCTTAGTCGCCTTCTACGACATCCACGGAAGGAAATGGAGTGACGCTATTCTTAATCCGGCGCCACACACTAATACTAGCTATTAATTATATACACACTAATAATTATGGTGATATATACCATATATACGATAATATATATGATCCCAGATAAATACCAGGGTTTACTTAATTAAAATTTTCGCTATACCTGCTTGACACCTTGAAAATAACCCTTGATACTCCAATTTAAGCGTTAAGGGGGTCCAGGGAGTAACATTACCGCCTCCGAGGAAAAGAAACCATATCTTTTTTTATAGGTCAAATTTACAAAAAGTGTCAGTACAATCTCTCAGTCATGTTAATAGTGACCCATGGCCCTGAACCTAAGGCAAAAAACCTAGGACTAGATAGCATTAACGCCAGAAACGGCCGTTTTTGGCATAAATGCTATCTTGTCCCAGGTTCGTGGTCCTAGGTTCCTTCTCGTGGGTCCTAAAAATCACTGTTAACATGATTGAGAGATGTTACTGACACTTTTTTACAGATCTGTAAAATAAGATATGATTTTTTTCTATGGTGGTGCTAGTATTACTCCCTGGACCCCCTTAAGTACTTACCATACTCAGGCGTAGGCAGCTCATACTCCGCGGTGGGCACGCGAATGAAATTATACGCGGACGGGTACTTCTGTATCGTGTAGATTATCTTCATTTTGCCCTCCATCTTTCGGTACAGGAACTCCACCTGAAGTTCCATTTAACAATGAAAGTATTGTCGTAAGACAATAAATTACCACTCTCTATTACTCTCTCACTGTACCAATGTCACTCACTCACTCACTCACTCATTCACCCAGAATTTATTCCGGAAGAGTAGGCAGAAACCACGATTTGCCACTTGTCACGATCCTGACAAAGCGTTTTGTGATTGTACATGCATTCAGCCATTATTGCGTGATTGAGTAACAAACATCCAAACATCTTCACAAACTTTCACATGTATAATATTAACAGCTTAAGAATACATCGATTCACTTCCTTGAGAAACAATAATTATATATGTCCGCTTTTGCTTCATCAACAATTTCTAAGAAAATGCCAATTCTTTTTTTTTGCATTAAAATTTCTGCGCATAGGCGAGCTTAATGCTACTAAGCATTATCTACTAGCTAACCTAAATTATCACCGAAAAACTTCATTATAAATTTTAGAAGTTTTTTTCATGATGATAAATTTTAATAGACAGTAAAGTTTCGACATAAACGCACAAAACATCTAAATTTGCATTTTTTGCTAAAAAAAAAGTTTTTTTTAATATATTTACGTGAATTACTATAGATAGATAGATAGAGACCACTTTATTGTAGATAAAAAAGAAAATATTGTGTTTTTACAACCATGTAAAAAATCTAATAAACATACCTTTCTACAGCCATATTGATAAACAAAGCAGATGGCTATCACTTACATTAACGCCTGAGATTAACCTTTCGCGTCATAGTCATGTGTAGTTAAATTTAAAAAAATCAAACCTCGGTCTTCAAGCTCTTCAAATGCGCTTCGTCTAACTCCTTTGCCTGGTGGTGAATTCGCACCATCTTGGTTATCCGCGGCATGTACTCCAGAGGGATTAGGGGTAGCGCGTCCAGGATTAAGCAATCCAGATACAGGTAGAATCTGTGGATAAAAACAGTAGTTTTATAAAATGATCCGTATAAAATATACAAAATGCAAATTTAATATGTTTATGCCTTGGTTTATCATCCAGTGCGGTAGAAAATTAGATTTTCTTTGTTTTTTCTTGTTAGTTTTTAAAATGAGTTTCATAAGTGGGCCATTGTTGCCAAGTGATTAAAAGTTAAATAAATATGCTATGCTTTTATTTAACAAACTCTATACTTAGTACCATAGAGTTTCGTCTGTGGCACTTATTCGTAATAACCTACTTTCTGCACGTGTATCATAAATAACTATTATTGTACCAGGAAAAACACAAACATGAAATATTTACAATAATACAGTACAATTATTCGCAAGGTAGTTTTTTTTATTTACTTATTATATTTTTTAATACATAATTATAAAAAACTAATATAATTTTTCTGCGATTAATCAAGTTAATTACGAGGCAAGGGCACACCCTTTCTGCCGAAGTCGGAAAAGAGTACCGGGCGATCCAGCGCAACCTCACAGAGCTGGAGAAATCATCCGGGATCTCCTGGTTCTCGTACTCGCTGCCCGCCGAACGGAGCCTGAAGGTGGCCTCTGATGGCCAGCACTGCCGGTCAACACATATACGGAAGCGATCAAGGAGGACCTTCAAGAGCATGGCTACAGCGTGGAGTACGTGCGGCCCATCCGCGCCAGACACGGAAGACCCGGCAGCACCTTCTTCGCCCAGGTGGAGAGGACGCCCGACCCCATCCCCGGTATATATGAGGTGTGCGAACTCCTCAATATGCGGGGGGTGAGGATCGAAGCCTGGCGAGAAGAGGATGAAGCCGGGTCGCATGATGGCGGCCGCAAACAACCCCGACGTCCCGAAGCCCCCTCGCCGTCGTAGGCGGAAGAGGGGCACATAGACGCCCTAGTAGCCACAGCCCCAACGAGCGCAGCAGCCCGCGCCCGTGGCCTCCGGGGCCCCTATAGCAGCGGTCGCCGCCCCAACCCAGGGAAAGAAGGCGAAGCGGGAGAGCACCCGAAACCCAAGACGGGAAGTACAAGGTCCTTGTGAAGGCCATCAAGGTCTTGGTGACCATTCAGGATTGCCACAACTCCGGCCCCAGATCGCAGACCTCTGCGCGTAACGCGTCCTCCGAGGACGAGGACGGGGACAAGAGAAGCCGGGCGGCTGCGGACGCTGCTCGCCGAGTGACGTCATCGCGGATTTCAAAAATTAATCTGTAGAAAGAAGGAGACAGTGGCATACCTAAGATTATTCTCGCACTCTTCCCGCATATCCACGGCCCACTTGACTCGGTTGGTGAAGTTCTCAGGGTCGTCGGCCTTGAACATCAGGCGCACGCGCGGCACACAGAAACGCCGCTTGGACCCGTCCAGCGCCATGATCTCCCACTTGTCCTTGGCCTCGTCGTAGCTGAACACGGCCACATTCGTCCACTGGACAGACGGGCGAAGAAGAGGGCGATTTGAGAATGGGCTTTGGGAATGGGGCTTTTTCTGCATTTCCAGAAAACCGCATTCAAACATTATCTGTCATCCAATACTTCGCCAGAGGCACGGGCCTGCTCTGGCAAATGTTTATTCTTTAAGAATAACTTAATGTAGACGTATACCCAAGTTATACCATGTAACCATTACTTTGATAATCAATTTATTTATTTACTAGCTGACCAGGCAAACGTTGTTTTGCAATATTATTTTGCCTACAACATATTACTATTCTCAGACCTACCAAAAATTCATAAAAATCGGTGAAGCTGTTTCGGGGATGTTCGATAACAAACACTGTTACATGAGATTTTTATATATTAGATTATCCCCGGCAAAAATATAATTATACTGTGAGTTATGGCATGATTGTATTGTAACGCTTACCTTCAGTACAGCACTGACGGACTAAGGTATAGGGCCCGACAAATAACTTGAACAAATTACTTTCAATTCGATACCCCCATTTCAGATCTCAGTGGCAGAGGATGCGGGATGTGACTTAGAATTCTCTGGGCTTTCATCATCATTCAGCCACAAGAACTCCACTGCTGGAAATATGCCTGGGCTTTAGTTTACCCAAATTATCAAATAATTAAAACTAAAATTCTGCTGAAGAGAATGGGAAGAGGCCTATGCCCAACAGTGGGCTCTTTTTATGAGCAGATTAGATAAATCTATAAGCCTCCATCGCAAACTCATCCCGACTGCGTGGATTTTTGTTCATGTTATCTGCCGGCCATATTATTTGCTCGCGTACGTATTTCCTAAGATTTTAGGAAGTACCTGTGCGCGACGCACAACCTTTTTGTATGTTTTTTTAGCTTTTTATAGTTTTTTTTATATTTAATTCCTTTTTTAGTTTTTGACATTTGTTTTTTAAATCAGTGCTGTTCCATGTCTGCTCGTATAAACACCTAATTCATAGAACCAGTGATTTCAGTCTAAATACAGTCCTTAGCCCCACCAGTTACATACGGGCCAGGGATCATGTGCACGTCGTTGCTGAAAATCAGCACGCGGTTACAAATTCATCGCCGCATTTTTCATCAAATTCATCGACTGCACGTAAAAATAATAATTGTATCATCTGTCAACAATTTCATCAATTAAGTAATTGTGACAGATTTGTGTCAATGTCGGTTGACGACAGATGGAAATTGATCAAAAAGAAACGTGTCTGCCATAGATGTCTAAAAGTAGGTTGGCATAGATTGAGTTTGTGTAAAGCTAAAAAGTTGTGTGACATTGACGGTTGTCAATACCGTCATCACGCATTATTACACAACCCGAACTACGAGCGTGCCGCAGCTGCACACGTAGACGTAGACGACGACGAGCCCATGCCAGGCACGTCTAGCGCCGCGCCGCGTGCCACCGCGCCCGCCGGCGCTCCGCGTTCTACGTCATCTGCTCCCGTGCCTGCCTCTAAATCGTGCGACTCGCAAGCAAAAGAAATTCTCACGCACGCTTCGACATCTGTAGCTTCAGAGAGTTCAATGCAGGCCTGTCTTCAGCGCCCGTTGTTGAAGATCGTCGCTGTCACAGTGTCTGGCCCGGCGGGTGCCGTAGACACCTTCGCCTTGCTTGACGATGGTGCAAGCGCCACGTTTGTCGACTTGGAAATTGCTAGTAAGCTAGGAGTTTACGGGCCCGAGAAACAAATACGTTTGGATTGTGTAGGCGGTTTGAGCAAAGATACAACGGTTCAGTACGTAGATTTCCAAATTAAAGGCCGTCGCTCCGATGAAACGTACACAATTCGTAAAGCCCGGGCAATCGCAGGGTTAGGCGTCGCACGACAAACGATCGATAAGACTAGCGTCTCTGGATATTCTTATCTTTCAGATATTGTTGACGAGTTTTGCTATGATGAAGTAAGGCCTACGATAATTATTGGCATCGATAATTGGCACCTTAGTATGTCTAAATGCACGCGTAAAGGCACTAAGAATCAACCCGTAGCAATTCGTACTGGTCTAGGTTGGGCGTTATTTGGTTTCGGTTGTAGCAGGACAGTAGCAGTCGACACCGTCAACCACGCGACGGTGAGCGAGTCCGCAATCGCTGACATCAGCGACCGCGCTTTGTTAGAGCAGCTAGTTCGCGAGCAATATAATTTAGATGTAATTGGTATTTCTAAGCACGAAGCGCGCAGTTCTGACGACGAACGAGCTGTCCGAATTCTCGAGCAAACAGCACGTCGCTTGCCTGGCGGACGCTTTGAAGTTGGTTTGCTCTGGAAATCCGACGACCCATTCGTTCCTGACAGCTACAAGCTAGCTCTATCAAGATTTCTCAGTCTCGAAAGAAAGATGGCCAAAGACCGTCATTACGCTGAACGGTACCGTCAAAACATCCAAGACATGATTCGGAAGGGTTACGCCGAATTGTGCACGGGAGTGCACAGCGTCAAGTCACTTGTCTGGTATTTACCGCATTTCGGCGTTACCAATCCGAATAAACCGAATAAGCTTAGAGTTGTTCATGACGCTGCCGCTAAAAGTGATGACGTATCGTTAAATTCGCTTTTATTGACTGGCCCTGACTTACTTCAGTCGCTTCTAGGTATTTTGCTACGTTTTCGGGAAGGCAAAATTGCTTTGACAGGAGACATACGTGAAATGTTTCCTCAAGTGAAAATACGCCCCGAAGATCAAGACGCACAGAGATTTTTGTGGCGCGATAGCCCGAACGAACCGATCAAGACCTATCGTATGTCGTCTATGATCTTCGGTGCCGCTTCTAGCCCTTTCACTGCCATTTATATAAAGAACAAAAATGCAGTAGAATGGCAGGAACGCTACCCAGACGCTGCCCGAGCCATCATTGTCGATCACTACATGGACGATTGCATTGTAAGTCTGGACTCCGTTGATGAAGCTGCCAACTTGCAGCCGAGATCCACCAAATTCATCGACATGCTGGCTTCGATATGCGTGCGTGGGCTTCCAACAATCTCTCAGCGCTCTCGTCGTTACCAAAAGAGAGCTTGCTTGAAGTTCCAGTAGCTAGTAAAGATGTAGATATCAACTTGGGCCGCCTCAGCAGTCCCGTTCGCACACTTGGGCTAATTTGGCAACCTACTGCCGACACGATTGGCTTCAACGTAGGGATTAAAGATAAATGCGCGTTGCCAAATAAACTCACCAAACGGGACGTGTTGGCACACGTCATGCGCGTCTTCGATCCACTCGGAATTCTAGCGCCAATTGTAGTAACAGGTCGCATTATGTTCCAGAAAACGTGGCGTAAGGGTCTCGACTGGGACGAGGAGCTATCTCAGTCCGACAGTGCGGCGTGGAGGCTTTGGTTTGAAGACTTGTTTGCTGTCTCCCAATTGCAGATTCCACGCTGCTACTGTCCAGGCGAGCCTAGAGTAGATAAGTGCGAACTTCATGTTTTTTGCGACGCAAGCGAAGCTGCGTTCGCCGCTGTCGCATATTGGCGTTTTATTCTAGACAATGGTGATGTGAAGCTGGCACTTATATGTAGCAAAGTTCGAGTAGCTCCTCTTAAGCCAGTCCCTATTAATCGCTTAGAGCTTCAAGCAGCTTTAATCGCAGCCCGCCTCGCTGCAACGATCTGCGAAGCGCACAGACGTAAGCCTGTCAGACGCGTATTTTGGTGCGATTCTATGACTGTTTTAGGATGGCTACGCAGTGAGGCGCGTTCTTTCAAACCCTTTGTCTCACATAGAGTAGGTGAGATTATGGAGACAACGGATGTTACGGAATGGCGATGGCTGCCAAGCCATTTAAACGTTGCGGACGATGCGACCCGCATCAAACGAATAACGTTGTCCCCGGAATCTCGCTGGATATCGGGCCCTGAATTTTTGCTCTCCTCCGAGTGTCTTCAGGAGCCTAGTACTCCCGAGTATCCAGGCACGGATGAGGAGCGCAAACGTGCAGTGCCTTCCGATGTAGTTCATCTCATTAGTGACGTAGAGAAGCATAAGCCGGTCTCAGCTGACCCCAGGCGTTTTAGTTCTTGGCTAAGATTGGTGCGTGCAACAGCAATGGCGCATAAGTATTTAACATTACTGCGTATGCGTAGTTTAAATAGAAGGGGTTTATGCGTAAACAATCTCGTTCGTTTAGAAGGGGGGCTGTGTACTTTAATGTTTCAGCCTGCAGACCAGCTGTCCTTGTCAGCGCCCTTGCGGTCTCCGCAAGCGTCAGCCGCTGAGCTTTCTGCAGCTGACATCCGCCTATCAGAGACGCACATTTTGCGACAGGCGCAGCTAGATTCATTCCCTGATGAGATAAAATGCCTAGTCAGCCACCCTGATAAACCCTTGCCACGCACAAGCCGATTATCAAAATTATCTGTCACTATGGGCCATGACGAGTTGATGCGTCTGTCTGGCCGCATATCAGCCGCGTTAGAAGTATGCAATGAGACGAAGAGCCCCATCGTCCTTGATGGAAGACACCCAGCCGTGCGTTTGCTTGTATACCATCATCATCGAAGAGCGGCGCACGCGAATACAGAGACTGTAGTCAACGAGTTGCGCCAAGATTACTACCTGCTCAGTTTAAGAAGCACCGTCCGCACAGTCGCCTTTCACTGTCAGTTCTGCCGAATACGACGCGCTGTGAACTTTCAGCCGCCTGTTGGAGATTTACCAGAGGCACGATTAGCGCATCACAGACGTGCATTTACGTTTACTGGACTAGATTATTTCGGCGCCATCCAAGTTTCTGTCGGTCGAAGAAGAGAGAAGAGATACGTCGTATTATATACTTGCCTCGTCTCCCGCGCCATACATTTGGAAGTTGTGCACTCCTTATCAGCTGATTCAGCTATGATGAGCCTCCAACGATTTATAGGCCTACGAGGAGCGCCAACAGAAATTTGGTCCGACAACGGAACAGCCTTCGTAGGTGCGAACAGAGAACTTCGATCCCTTTACGATGCTGCCGTGCCTCAATATGCTGCTTCGGAGAAGATCAACTGGCGTTTCATTCCACCTGGAGCTCCATTTATGGGTGGTGCCTGGGAAAGGCTCGTGAAGTCCGTGAAGGTCGCGCTCACCACTACGCTCACAGAACGAGCACCCTCAGATGAGGTGCTGCGTACACTCCTAGCAGAAGCGGAGGCGTTAGTGAACACACGCCCATTGACGCATGTTCCTGTAGAGCCCGGCAGTGAAGAGGCACTGACACCGATGCACTTTATACTGAACGCTTCTTCAGGACGTCCGATCCCTGCAACGTTGACAGACTCCGACCTGACATCGAGAAGTGGCTGGCGTAGAGCACTAAGACTTGCAGATCATTTTTGGCGACGGTGGGTGCAGGAGTATTTACCGACCCTGATTCCACGCCGCGGACGAGGAGAAGTACCCCCTGACGTCTCTGTTGGAGATCTAGTACTGATCGCTGATGGCAACATGCCAAGAGGAGCTTGGCCAAGAGGGCGAATAGCTGCGACCTTCCCTGGTCGCGACGGCATTGTGCGGGTGGCTGACGTGAGGACCTCGGGTGGGATCCTGCGACGGCCCCTTCGGAAGCTGATCAAGCTCTCTTAAGAAAAAAGGGAGGAAATGTGCGCGACGCACAACCTTTTTGTATGTTTTTTTAGCTTTTTATAGTTTTTTTTATATTTAATTCCTTTTTTAGTTTTTGACATTTGTTTTTTAAATCAGTGCTGTTCCATGTCTGCTCGTATAAACACCTAATTCATAGAACCAGTGATTTCAGTCTAAATACAGTCCTTAGCCCCACCAGTTACAGTACCACCAAGCGAATATTAGACGAAAACATAGACACGAGCCAAAAGCGAGCGCCTACCGACCGCCACCTAATATCTCACAGATTTAGCAAAAATCTGCTGAAAGTTATTTATTTAAGATTACAAAGCACAAAACATGCACACCTCATAAATGTTGTTCAGCAACTGTATGGCATCCCCTCCAAAGCTTTTCTTCAGCTTATTCTCATCTTTAGGTATGAAGGCGAGGCCTGGGCATGGATACTGCTCTCCGTCTACAATCCCCAATCCGAGCCATTCTTCTGGAATCCTGGCAGACATGCAATTTTTTCATCAATAGTGATTTTAGGGTTCCGTGCCCAAATGGTAAGGGACCCTATTACTAAGACTCCGTTGTCCGTCCGTCCATCCGTCTATCACCAGGCTGTATCGCATGAACCGTGATAGTTAGACAGTTGAAATTTTCACCGATGATGTATTTCTGTTGCCGCTATAACAAATACTAAAAACAGAATAAAATAAATATTTAAGGGGGGGGGGGGGGGGGGGGGCTCTGATACAACAAACGTGAGGTTTTGCCGTTTTTTGCTCGATATTAATAACGGCAACAGGTAGACGCTTGAAATATTCAAATGTTGTATAGATAATGGTACGGCACCCTTCGTGCGCGAGTCCGACTTGCACTTGGCCTTGGTTTTTTTAAAGTAGATAAATAAGTTCTGGCGTTTTTAATGCTAATGCCGACAAACCGATATTCGATGGGGAACAAAGCAGCGTAGGGCGCCTATCAGCTCGCTGGTCTGACGATCTGAGGCAGGGCTGCTGCGGCTGGATGAGGAATATGAGGATGGCCGATGACAGAAAGAAGTGGCGTGCCTTGGGGGACGACTATGTCCAGCAGTGGACGAGGACGGTCTGATTGATTGCACTAACGTAAGTAAGAAAATTTAAGGCATAGTGTGCAGTACATGAGAAATTGTAAAATCTAGATTTCCTAAGAAATGTTCAATTAGTTTCCTTGCAGCTACGTCCCCAATATACGTCCTATGTATACAGCAAATACTTATATTTAACGGCTCATTGATACCCAACCCCATGGCTAAAATATGGAGCCAAGTACTGAAATCTCAGCATAGGAAGCTAGACGGGGCGAGTCGCGCATTTTGTGACGCAAAAATACCAGAATTTTACCATTTTTTAAGCTCGTACAAACACCTTCTTGTGCAATAAAGAATTTTTGAATTGAATGTAGGTACCTACTAAAAAGTCACACCATCTGTCATTTGAGCTCATTAAAACGCGGGACTTGCGTCCACGTGCTACATACACCAGCATATAAACATAAACATAAAAAAATATTTATTTAAAAACCACTACACAAGTTACTAAGGGTATGAGAAGGTTGAAAATAAATTGGTATAGGTTAAGATTAAAACGACAATGTTTACCGGCGACCCCCACACTAGACTAGACTATAGTCTGTATAGTGGGGGACTGGTCAAGTAGGTTGAACATTTTAAGCGACGGTTAGGAAATAGTCTCAAATTAATATTACAATTAAGGTTACAATGAAATTAAGTTGTAAAACACTGTTTAGAGAAGACAGTGGAGAATGCACAAATATGAAAATTAAATGTGTGTGTGTGTGTATGCTGGTCTAACTAACCCCCTATTTCTCATACGCTTAACAATATGGTAACTTACTGTTAACAGGTGTCAGTTGGCCAAAAGGCATGCAATAAAAAAAAACAACTGACAGTTGCTTACAGTAGGTTATGATATTTTTAGTGCATGGGAAATTGAAATTGAGAATATGGGAAAGCCACTCACCGGCAATCAAAGTCTGTATTGTCAAAGATTTCCAGGTCAAGTTTGGGGAATGGGCTGTACAATCCGTAGTACTCAGTGTCAGGGAATTTGTACTCCGAAGGAGGAAGCAGCCAGTATGGCTGGACGCCCAGCTCCCGGAGCATTTTCTGAAGATAGATTAAGAGGGATACTGTTTTTTCGTAGCATATCTTTACTCTCAAATATGGGTCTGGTGGAATTTTGTGTTGTAATATAGGTATCCCATGTAGTGAGATATGCAATTTTTTAGGCTTTTGCTGGTAGACAAACCACAAAATCTAGTGAAGGTTTGGCATCAGGACATACCTACCTTGTAAGTTGTAACTGATCTAGTTGACGTGCCTACCTGGGGCCTGTTTCATAAAACTAGGATTCATGGTTTACAATGACAATTCGACGTACATTGCAAAGTCGATTAACCCATAAAATAACAAGTAGCAAGACTCGGCTACGCAATGTACATCGAATTGTCATTGTATTACATGAATTTTAGTTTTATGAACCGCAGCCCTGGTTCCTTTTCTCCTTAGAAATGGAAGCAGTTATGTATGGCCCTAGACCAAAAATCAAACCTATTGTTAGATGGCAGTAGAGTATATAACAAGGATAGTGCATGATGCTGGATAGAATAGATAGAGGCAACCTACAAATAATTTTAAATCTAAATTTTTTTTTAGTTCATATTTTTTTCCATGTTTGAAATGTTTTGCTTTTATAAACCCAAATTCTAACCTACTTAGATTAAATTCAAAGATCTAACCTCCTCACCTGGTTGTGCAATAGTGTTCTCTGTCTATCCACCTAACTTCTGTTGGTTCCTAAAATGGTGTTATATGAACAGCTAGAGTTAGAGGAACCTATCCACATCAGTTCTAATCACATATTAAGTGCTAGCTATTAATAGTCCTATTATGTCATATTATTACAACATAGAATTATGTTATTGGTACTTTGTTTAGCTCTTAATGCAACAAGTGAGAGCATCAAATAAAAACCTATCTGAATTCCTGAAACCCGGGGTGTTTTCAAGCTCTCACCTTCACGTTAGCAGCGAGGAACTTGCGCCGCAGCCTCTCAATTTTCACAAGCCGCGGCAACTCTTTGGGCAGTACCACGCTGAGAAACTGCAGCTTTGGCACAAACGTCTCATTGGGAAATTGCTGCAAAGAAGTGCGAGACTTAGTTGGACCTGACACTTCTGCACTTATGGCCAACCCACGATCTCGCCACTCTGATCAGTGCGGCGAGAAGCAAATACAAATATAGCAAAATGTATGAGACATGGCACAAGTCTAAGCGGCAATTTAATAAAATAGAAATTTTTCTTAGGCTGGCTGGAAGAAATTTGTATTGAATAATAATTTCTAATAAATCCGCCTACACACACCTGTAATTTAGTTTTTATATAAAAATTCTGAGGTATGAGAATCTATTCTCAGGTTTCCCCACAATGTCTTTCATAACAGTTCACAAGTGGTACTACAAATTCGAAACGTAGAATACGAAGTCAATGGTACATGCAGGGATTTGAAACCACGATCTCATGTACCTATGTGAGGCACGGATTCTAGCAATGCGCTACCAGCCTACAACCGCTTTGGAGCAAAACTTAACAACTGGAAAGTAGCTGATTATCTTCTTTTTTTTTTGGTGCACTAACCCGTGCTGAGGACTATTTTTAAAAACCTATTTAGAGGCTTAAAATTCCACCCATGCCGGGACTTGAACCGAAACTTCGCTTTATTACGTACAAGCAGCAATAATACTCACCAAGCCTAAAGAAAGTTGTTAAAGCAAAAGGTTTGTCAGGATTGTTATAAGTGACAAACTCTGGTATCTGGCTGCCCCTCTGGGGCACAGGCTTGTGTTTGCGTATGATCGAAGAGGCTAAAACTACTCAGTTCAGGTTTGAAGAAAACTTACAATGCTCTCGTCTTCTCTGTAAGTAGTCCAGCGACCTGGCGGCAGCAGAAGCTTCGGCTTCTGCGGCTTCGGAAGCGACACGCACATCGGCGCTAGCTTGTCGGTTTTTGCCTGGTAGTATCATAAAAGATAAATGCAAATACCTTTATATGAAACAAATAAATTATGTTTTTCAAAAGGGCGCCAGGTTTCTGACATCCAGTCGTACCAATCTAAAGAAAATAATAGCAGCGTTCAAAAAATTATGTTTGCTCCAAGTTCACATCGTGAAACCAAAACGAGATCTTTATCAAGAAAACATTTATACGTGTGATTGTCTATTCACATTTATTTTCTGTGATCTTTCAATGCGGTCATAAAAATCCTACTTAAAACAGGAAGTAATTAATGTCCGAACTTTAGTGACTATCTTCCTTTTTGTCGCTTGTGTGTAGAATTGTATTAGCTTACATTACAGCTTAGACCACAAGGGTTGTGCATATGCACTAGCGCAACGCGGTGCGCTTGTACTGTACTCCGTACGTCTCTATCAGCTCCATCGCGTGACAGAGCGGATGCAGTGCGGTGTTCGTCTCTGAATAATTTATATATGATTGAATTCCAGTGTAAGGATTATAGGTACCTTTCAAACTTACTTGCAATATAAGTTTCATCCTTTTTTTAGCACAAATATCCCGGGACTGGTCGTCTTTAGACATCTCGGCGACTAACTCTGAATAATACCCTCGCTTTGGGATTAAATCCCTTGAAACATTGTCGTAAACGACATCGGCCTGCCTTATCTTTTTCTTTTTACTAAACATTATAGCTAAATTGAAACTTAATAAGCTGCAATTAAATTATTAAAGACTGAGCTACATTTTTTAGTAAATAAATACGAAGTGTCAATAAATTTCTTTGTTGTCTTTTTAGTTTTTCATTATACAAAAAAAAGGCCTAATGGACCATCAAAAAGGATCTTATCATTTATTCCATCGTTCATTGATACCAAATATACATCACTATTACAAATGAATGAACGAATTTGTTATGACGTTTAATTTTTGTCTCTTTAATCTGTGGTTTCATTCATTTAACTGACGTTTGCTTGCTCGTTCGTTTCGCGAATCGCTGTTTTGTTTGTGGTGTTTTCGTGGACGAAACCAAAATATCTTTATCAAAAACTGCTGCTTTTGTTATCCGGATGCTATGAATTAACTGTTGTGCACAATTTGGACCACCTCTGTTGGAAATCCCCGGGGTATTTGTTGTGTACAAGTGTTCCTCGCTTCGTGCCAATGTCGGACGATATTGTCGAAATATCTCTGGGAAACAGTGAAGCGGAGTCTACTCAGCCTCATGGCCATGAAGGTAAACATCCGCTATCTGTTTTCAATCATCAATAATGCTCTAGGTTCGTTCGAAAACCATTGACCTTTAGACAAAGGTCCAGTCGTTTTTGTGAAGATTGTGCAGACTGCAAAGGTTACCAACAGCTTCATTCCAAGAAACTGTAACTGCCATAAAATTCCTAGTTTTGTTAGGCTACATAAACTCACATCTGTATATTGAAAGTAGTAAGAGCCACAATGCAGCCAAACCTCTTCATTCGCCTCACACATTGATGTTTACTAGTCTTTTAGTCCAAGCACACATGTTCAGAATGGCTTACTGGTTTCAGAAAGAGAATGAAATTCTAGTTTATTGAAATTAGCTTTATGTCCCACAACACGAGAGCATCTGCCTATACATTTTAGTTGCAGTAGTGAGTAGTGTGTACAGGACTGTGTATAGTGGACTGAGTAGTGTGTACTCAAAAGATCGATGTGCCGTGAACTGTACACTATGATGTTCCTTCTCACATGGCACACAGTGCTAAAATAGATGAACATATAAACCCAATTGGTTGTCTATTACTCATCTTCATTGTTATCACCATAAAACATAATTGGGCAAGCGACAAATAATATTAAAAGGTTACAGAAAAAATAACAAATTTATTTACCAACTGACTTTTTACATAAAATGACAGAGCAATTGTAGCCTATTGGCATAGGTAGTGTAGCAGTATAAATCTTGCCTTACAAACAAGAAGTGGCATCTTTGAATCCCAATATCTAGGTACCTATGACTAGGACTTTAAATGTCATATACAAGTTTAGCTGTGTCTTCTTGGTATAAATGTCACTTGTGTAAAAATGTTTTTACCACAACCTATTTTACTTCTCCAGCCTCGTCAAGCGCCAGTACCGAAGATACGGTCTCAGGAGGTGGGACACCAGGCACCGAAGGCCAGTCTCGGCAGTCCAACCTCCAGAGGATCCAGCAGCGGAAGCAGCAGGTCTACAACTGGCCGCACAATAAGAAACTGCTCAAGTTGGCCATCTACTCCGCTTGTCAGGTAATTGGAGAAATAGAATTGAGTGCCAAATTTATCTATTACCAAATGCATGAGGCACTAAGCAGCCGTACATCTGGTGCATAATTGGTCCAAATGAAGAGTGTTGGTGGCTGAAGCTGCCCATAGTCACGTCCCTCAGTCATGAGGACACAACCAGAAAGAAGAAAGAGGCACTAAGGCAGAGTTGAAATTGAAACAGTTTACTTAGTACTGATCTGAGGCATATGGCGGGCATCGCTCGAATCATCAATGGCTGGATGAAAATGAGCGAGGACAGATAGTTGCCTTGCCGTACTTTGTTTTGTGGTTGGGGGAGGCCTATGTGCAGCACTAGTATTGTTGATACCGTATATTGGTACATAGTATTTGGTACAGCAAATACTCCTTGATTTTAGTCACAGATGTTGCTAAATGTTGCTTACTATCTTTATCTCATTTATTAACTTCACAAATTACCAACTGACTTTGCTCATGCAGATAATAGCCATCATAGACAAGGTACTTTTTTAACGTCATCTGAAAAGAACTCAACAGTTTTTTCTAGTTTGTATTCATACATTTATAGTTTGTATCGATATTGTGATTGGTGTTATTCACTTTTCATTATAGAAGAACTAGCTGTCCCAGTGAACTTCGTACAGCCACAGAATCCGTTTATATGATTCTTGCACAATGCCATCTATTTTAAAACAGTGTTCGCTCGCACAACCCCATCTATTTTAAACTTAAAATAATTATTATCCCGCGGGTACGCATTACCGGAATATCAAGTATGCTATGTCTCAATTCAGGTCTTTGTCTATCTGTATGCCAAGTTTCATGTAAATCCGTTCAGCCGTTATCGCATGATTGAGTAACAAACATCCAAAATTCTTCAAAAACTCACATTTATAATATTAGTAGGATCACGTCATTGCGATCACATTTAAAAGCTTGACAGTGATTATACAATTAGGTACAGACCAAACAATAAGTGTGTCCTATGCTTGGTTTCGAAAATAAAACAAGTTTTTTTATTTATTTTATTTTATTTGGTGTACAAAACAGATCACAACCATTCCACGATATAAAAGTAATAATATGAGAAAATTCTCATATGAGGCTTCTTTTTTGAGAAATTACAAAGCTGTCCTCTTGGCAAAATTTCTAGGTACCATGATAAACATTTTTTTTTTATCATTATCATAAACAATAATTTTTATAGGCGCCATAGCCTGCCGATATACTCAAACAAGCCACATTTAGAAAGGATTCTTCCTTCATTAATTTCGTTTTTATGTCATTGTATCTATTATTTCTCCATCCGCAGACTCCAGACTGCAACTGCAACGGTTGGAAAACGCCGATGGTGCAGCAGGCTGCCAACAACAAGGCGCGCGACGCCCAGCCGCTGGCCAGCTTCAACGACCCCTGCCGAAACTGCAACCACATACTCAGTGAGTCCCTTGGGTGGCTGGTGTTAGTAACGTTTGGTGTAATCAAGCATAAGTGGAATGTTGCTAGAGCTGTAATAACTACTCTTTCAACAAAAACAAACCGTATTCAAGAAAAACTTGCAGTAAAAAGAATAGTTTGATGACTTTCTCATTAATCTCATCAACAGATCTTGTCCAAATTTATATGGGACCACGCTCGTACCCCTTACTAACAAAAAAAAACCGGCCAAGTGCGAGTTGCACTCGCGCACCGAGGGTTCCGTACAGATTTTTACGTAGGTACTTACATATTATAAATAGTTCAGAAATCGAGTCTCACTTCAAAGACAATTTTTTTAAAGATTTAATGACAAATGTATAGTTTTCAGATTGTTCTCTGTATTTTTAGTATAAGACGATATTACTTGCCAAATTTCGTAGTTCTAGGTCAACGGAAAGTACCCTATTAATATATTTTTTTTGCTGTAACTTAGAAGTTTGAATTTTTTACAGCTTCAAGGTACTGTAGACCTGAGTATATGGTTTTGGTTTCAACTCGATACTTTCACGCGTTCCCGAGATAAAGGGTCTTGACAGACAGACAGATGCACAACAGTGGTAAACAATTATCGCTGAACATACACAAAGAAATGTACAGACAAATTGAGAACCTCCTCTGCTTTTTGGAGTCAGTTAAAACAGAAATACCTAGTCACTTGCAGACGATGCTTAAGCTTGAGGCTGCTGTTACTTCTTCTTTATCCTACGTACGGGCGAAGGGGGTACAGCCCCTCATTTACCACTTATTTACGTTAACATAACCAAGCGATTTCCCACCCCAGTGAAGCATGTGAACCAACTGCAGGGCTGCTCAGTGGCCGAGGTGAACCGGCTGCTCGGTGCCGTGGTGGATGTGGAGAACATCTTCATGTCCATGCACCGAGAGGATGACCAGGATACAAAGAGGGTCTACTACTATCTTTTCAAGGTAACTTCTCTCACCCCCGGGTTTCTCATATATCAGTCTGTTAATCTACTGAAAAGTTTCTTTTTGTATGCGTTACAATGCTGTATGATTAACAGACTGTATGTGTATGAGAAACAGAGGGTAAATCATAGAATTGCGCTCTATTCACACTCAAATATACATCAAATGTATGTTAAAATAAATTTCTGAATTGTTACACTTATGCCGACGACAGCCGGTGGGCCGACGACATTGTGAAAGCGGCTAGGAAATATTGAAAATATTGGACGATATTAAATGAGGCAGTGTTATAGTCCGCACAAATATTTTTGGCGGTAACGTGAACATAGTCACAGATCATTTGCACATCGCTTACTGTCTTTACAGTGTATGTGTGAGTAATTGTCGTAGTGTGATGCGTTGTAAATTACTGTGAGTCAATTACTAAAGCAGTCAATTACTCACACGTACACTGTAAGGACAGCGATGTGCAAACGATCTGTGACTATGTTCACGTTACCGCCAAATAGATTTGTGCGGACTACACCACTTTAAAATATATATTTACATTCAGTAGATTTTTTTTTCCTTAAAAAAGTAGACTACTTTGACCATAAATCTTATTGTATCAAATATTTTAATATTTAATGACTCATAAAAGAAAAGTATTCAAATCCGTTCACTCGCTCACCGCTTATTCGTCGAACGTATTGTCTTACAGCTCCTTCGCAAATGCATCCTGACACGGACCCAGCCCCACATCGAGGGCCCGCTGGGCCAGCCGCCCTTCGAGCGCCCCTCCATCGCCAAGGCCATCACCAACTTCGTGCTGTACAAGTTCAACTCACTGCCGCAGCGCGAGTGGCAGACGATGTACGATCTGGCCAAGATGTTCCTGCATTGCTTCAACCATTGGAACTTCGAGACGCCGAGCGTTAGGAAGCTGGTGAGTGGGTTTTGGTGTCTTTAGTGGTTACGGCCCACGAGTTCGGGGTTCAGGACTCAGGTTCGGGGTTTTGCTTTTATTTTCTTATAATGGGGAGACTTGCAGATATGAAAAAGATACATTTCGATTTACATAAAAATGGAGAGCCAATAACAAGTTTTCACTGCTAGTAATAATCTAGTAGAAAATGCCTAAGTACATATAACAAACAATATTTCGGTCACTCCGAAACAGATAGACACTCAATATATATTCATGGTCTCAAATGTAATTCCTGGTGTACAATAAAGAATACTGTATCTGTCTATCTATTATATTCAATAGTCAGGGAATCGATTGCAAAGAGTTACAAAATATATTATGAGTTATGTAACACAAGTTTTGTTCAACTGAAAGTTACAAAGCATTTAAGCATTTACAGTTAGTAGAGTACACGGTTGTTTGGTTGGTGACATTTCCGTTATATTAGGAGTTACATATTCCTGTACATGTCTTTCTTTCTTATGTGAAATAATTGTATTCTATTTACTTTCAGCAAGTGTCAAACCCGGAGGATATATCGGCGTACCAAATTAACTACACAAGGTTAGTTCCATAAAAAAAGTTTCTTGCCAATTAAATCTGGTCTCCATCTTCAGTTTTACAAATGTAAAGTTATATCTAAACACTTGTTCTTATAAGGAAAGTATTCTGTTCTTATAAGGAAAGTATTAATTACACTATTTTCTAACCATTTTCCGTAAGACATAACTTTGTCTTCATCCCCAGATAATTTTAAAGCTTCATCTTAAACCTAACATGCAAGTTCCATAGCAATTTGTTTTAGCTTATCACGACATGCTATGGAAATCTCACCCCTTTGCCACCCCCTGATAAGTGAGAGCCTCAGTGTTCGTATTTCTCGTACGTATTAGTTATCTATATTACTTGCCGTGTCCCCGATGGGACTACCTATCGGCAGCACCGTAAAAACTTTCATCCCCTTAGGGGTCTCATTTTTAAAAATCCTTTCTTTGTGATCACGTTAAGTGAGGAACTCCCGTGCACTTTATGCCTCCAGACTTATACTAACCAGATGTTCGATAAAATAAAATTCGTGACGGTACAGCCTGCCATTGAAATCTGACCCCTAACGGCTACTTCCAGATGGCTAGTATTCTGCCACGTGCCGGCCTTCTGCGACTCGCTCCCGCACTTCGAGACGTCCCTTGTGTTCGGGCGCACACTACTCAAGGCGGTCTTTAAGTCGGTCTGCCGGCAGCTCATGGACAAGTGCCACTCGGAACGCGACCGTATGCCGCCGGAGAAACGGGTGAGTTTCACGTGGTGAAAACTTTTCGCTTTAAACCTTTGGTTCTTGTGCTAGCAGGATTTGGGCTGGAACACAAATAAATTAAGACTGCTTTTCTTTCTTGGATATATTCCTCGGCCCCTACGAGACAATGCGGGTGGGTTAGTAGTGATCATGAAGTCCTTGATATCTCACCAATGAAGAATGCTAGCTTGAGCATCCAGGATTTTATAACCGACCCGTATTTATTGCTCTCGAGTGTAGCTAGGAGTCAAAAGTTCGATTTGTGTAACGACTATGTGTACGTACAACCAGCGTATTTCATTTAAGACAAAAGTTGTAGACAAATTTTTTTTTTCATATGTCACCAGGTGCTAGTCCTGACCCACTTCCCCCGCTTCCTGGCTTTGCTGGAGGAGGAGATTTTCAGCGCCAGCTCCCCCATCTGGGACCCCGAGTACAAACAGGTCCCGCCGAGCCACCTGCAGGCCATTCTCGACAATAAGACCAGTGAGTATGGCTGCTTTTGCGATGACCTCTTACGAGAGAAAAATATCTGACTGACGCACTGGATTTGTTTTTAACAGTCATAAGGACTGGTCCGTGAAAGGAGAGGACCTGATTGAAAAAAATTTGGTGGCTACTTAAAAAATGCGTAAATTTTCAAAACTGTAATAAATGCAAAACCGCAGTGCATTGTTCTGTAACAAGAGGAAAGCAATGTAATCCAACCGCGACTAGCTGCTTTTATTACTGAATTATGTTTGAAGGAAAATATGATGCAAACCCACACAAAACTAACAATCACATCACCTCCAAACGCATACCCACACTTTTCATATCACTCCAGCGGGGGTTACCAAACGTATGCAATTCGATTATGTGAAGACAACAGGAGAGCTTCGCGGACCCAATCTTTGGGAATCCCTGCAGGAGTGTATTGTCTGTTAATGGCTTATCGATGTTGTGGTCTAATTTTGCAGCTTCTTTCACCATTGTCGTATAATAGTTTCGCTTTACAGTTGTCCGCTATGTTTTTCAAAGTATATTGACGTTGCAGCAACGAACTAAAACTCAATTTTCAACAATAAGTAAGAATCCAAAATCCAGAAAATCGACACGATACAATATAAGTTATGCGTCATGACACGTTCCGTTGTTTCGAATTTGTCTCGTCTTATCTTTATCTGCTTTAAGATATTTTTTCTTAACATAAATTTCGAGATACAACTACTAATACTTTTTTTCTCCGCCACAGAGAAAGTAGCTTGGCTGGTTCTTCACTCGTTAAACATCCGACAACAAAAACACATATTTTACATTGAAATAAAATTATGTAAATATCAGTTGGAATCCTCCTGAATTGTAACGAATCCATAAACACGCGCATGTGCATAAACTATAATCATAGCCACGTAATAAGTTCCATCACTCGGGATTACATTTTCATTCAAACCGAGGTACAAGTTGACATGGTTGCCTGAATACATCACAAGGTTGTCTGGTTATTTTATTCTTTTGACACTAAAATTGGTGCAAATTATGGCCGTTCACTATACACGACCCACTGATAGATAGATAAGCGTACAGACCGTAAAAAAGTTACGGCTTTTTTTCTACACAACTTAGGGCGGTTACATTTGGCGACTATGTTACCGCGGTACGGTCGCTATTCGGCTACCTTGAAACGCTTGTTTCGTGTCTGGCGCTGACTGAAACCCAGCGCTGAGGGCACAAACCGTTACCAGAACGCTGAGTTATCTGCCTTCTGCAGCGGCAGACACCCCGCAACCATTTTGTTTTTTAAATGAAATGTTTACGTGACGTGACGTGTCACGGGAGGCAGCATCGATGCAAGTACGATGCACGTACGTAGTAAGCAGGCAGCTCATAAGGTGACTAATCCCGTCGTTCATTTTCGGCGCCATTTTTTGCGATGCACAATTGCACACGCGGTACAGGCGTGAGTTTATGTTATGTTATGTTTGAGTATTTTCATAAAAAGAACTAAAATTTCGTTAATTAAGGCTGGCATAAAACATGTTTTACCTAAACTAAGTCACCTTCATGTATCCTGTATTTTATTCTTATGCTATTAAGCTTATTCACATGTTTTTTTTAAACTGCAGAGTATTATGTCGTGAAGGAGCCGCGCATTTGTATCGATGCAAATATTGCCGTGTGTAACCAGCCTTATTAAGGGGCTCCATAGAGTAAGACTAGCGCCACCAACAGAGAAAAAACATCTATTTTTTTACAAACCGTATCTACAAAAAGTATCTGCACAATCTCTCAATCAGGTTAATAGTGATTTTTGACCTAAGGGAAGAAACCTGGGACTTGACAGCATTAACGCCAAAAACGGTCGTTTTTGGCAATAATCCTATCTAGTCCTAGGCTCTCGGTTGCGGGTCCTAATAGTAGATTATGCATTAAGGGGATAAAGCAGTGTATTATGTCTCGGGCGATATTTTGAACCCCAAGGACGAGGGTTCCTAGGGTTAACTCACGAGCGAAGCGAGGGAGTTACAGAGTTAAAGCTAGAATCCCGAGGCCGAGGGGTTCAAAAACGCCCGAGACAAATACACTGCTTTATCCCCAAAATGCATACTCTTCTTTATATAAACACTGCGAGGCAATAAAACATAATACAATTAAAAAGAAAAAGTTTTCATTCTAATTTTTAATAAATTCTTCTTTGTGTAGGGCTCTATGAAAAGTTTATATTCTAATTTTGACGTTTGGTCATGGATTGCAAGGAGCTCGTATATTCAATGTTGATTGCATTCCAAATTCAAATGTCATAATTCCCTAGGGGATTATGAAATTCAGTACATTTATAATGACCCGGCTAGACCATAGGACACAAATGACTTGCTTTAAGTTGAGTTTGCATGACACATAATATGCCATTGACGAGCAGGTGTTATATAAAAGTAATTTTTAACATGATTGAGAAATTGTACACACTTTTTGCAAATCCGATCGGTTAAAAAAATTGGTTGTTTGCCTTGGTGGCGCGAGTGTGGAGCCCCTTAAATATCAACTCGCTAAAGACTTATCTATCGAGGCGCTAAATACATATAAAAATAAAAATAAACCGGCCAAGTGCGAGTCGGACTCGCGCACCGAGGGTTCCGTACATTTTTCGGTTTTCGTAATTTTTCCTTTATCTATGCTATAAGACGTTGCTTCGTACCAAATTTCAAGATTCTGAGTTCACGGGAAGCACCCTGTAGGTTTTGATTCCCTTGCAAGTGTCGAAAATTTGCGGCATAAACGGCTGTATCTTTTGATTGCGTTGGCTTAGAAGTTTGATTTTTTCACAGCTTCAAGGGACAGTAGACCTGAGTAATTGATATAAATTTCAGCTTCATACCTCCACGCGTTCCTGAGAAAAAGGGTCTTGACAGACGGACGGACGGACGGACAGACGGACAACAAAGTGATCCTATAAGGGTTCCGTTTTTTCCTTTTGAGGTACGGAACCCTAAAAAAACGACGATAAGCCAGTTTAGTCTAGCCCGGAACGATGGAACAAACTACGGCCGTTGCTGCAACGCGTGACGCGTCCCGCTTACTGTTGCATGTAGCGACGCGACGCAGCGGCGAGTTCGAGCGCGTCACGGCCGGTGGGGACGCCAAGGACGGCTTCACCACCGTCTCTCTTAACACAGGTGAGGGGGAGAGAGACAGCTATCTGTCCGCGTCAATTACCGCGCTGATTGAAATCCAGCGCTGGGTGTGAGCCCCCGATGCTGAGTCAGATGCCCTTTTTAGCAACTTTGACACACCACAGGATGTGAGCTCTAAGTTTGTCCCGTTCCATCTTGTATTTCTGTGAGTAATTTTTTTCTTTATTTGTAACTGGGAATGGTATGCCTTTTCTTTTCTTGTGATGTGTTAATTTGTTTCAATAAATGTCTTTCTTTCTATTTTTCTTCGATCTTTTGATGAGGTTACCCGTTTTCACCGAAAGAATTGACAGCACCGAAGTCATTTGTTCGAAATTTTATAATATAAATACGATGCTACTCCTACTTAATTTTAGTAATAATATAATTATTTTTTCCTATATATACATCTATAAACACACGAAAATGAGGGTTCTAACCCCCATTTTCGGATGTATATGAGGATTTTGTGACGCCTCGATAGTAAGACAGAATAGAAAGAAGATATAGTAATGTAGCTATGATTTCGCAAACTGCTTTCGATGTTGCTCGTCCGTCACATACGCTTTCGATGTTTTCTTTTTCACGGTGATTATCAACAATCATTGTTCATGTTACATTCTCAACAAAAACATACATTTCATGGAATGGAATTAATTTAACTTGCCAACGACAAAAATGCTAAGCGAACAGCGTTTCTCCCAGAAGGTCCCCCTCATACGACGTCCTAACTCAATTCTTCCACTCATGCGTACATAATACCACATCAAGGGTTTTCTGGAAGAGATTTCTAAAGTAAGCTTAACAGTATACTTTTTGGTTTCCTTTTTGCCTTTTATATGTGCAAAAAATTATAAAATACAAATAGTTAAATAACGTTCTACACTCGTCTTAACGGCCCAAAATACAAACTATAAAAGTAAGCGTGACCTGTTACCGTGTGCGCCAACAAAACAACCGCTTCCTTAACCCAAAGACTTACCAAACGATCCTCAACCTTACCCCGCAGGCAGTATAAAGCAGGAAGGCGTGAAGCGCGGAGCCGACAGCCCCCGTCCGGGGGACCAGCCCGCCGGCGCAGCCAAGCGGAGACGGGTGGTGGAGCCCGACGGGGATGACGTCAGCGAACGGACCGTGGCCGATATTGTGGCCACCATCTCCGACCCCAACTACATGGCTGGGCCTGACGTGAGTGCATCATCAGCCTCCTTCGTGAAATATAAAAAACATTAGAGGTTTTAAGTTTTGCTCATTGGAAATGATTTAAAAGTGCTTTGCTGAAGAAGTAGTATTTCAATAACACATTCTATAACGGCGGCTGTTGTATACAAAGTTATTGATTAAATACATAATTCCTGAGACCAATCAGAGTTTGTGTTGAGAAAAACAACTTTTGTTCTATGATTTTTTTCTCAGAAATTTAGTTTTGAAAATGATTTATAATACAACTTTATTAAAATCGCGCTTTACCGGTCTAGTGACGGGTCACGCACGAGTCATTAGCCTACATAGAAGAAATTCAATTTTATTTAAAACATTGTTTTAGATATTATCTTTCAAACAGCACCAATCCAAAGCAAAAAATCATAAAACGTCATATTTTTTTGTTGTTATTAAAATGGAGAATTAAACAAAAAATTTTGAAAAGTCATAGAATAAATGAATAAATTTTGTAAATTTACAAACTCTTACCGACATAGTTCGGGAATTGTACAATTTAGAAATAACCCTGCGTATTATCCTAATTAACGAGCGGTGGTAGCGCACCGGTAGAACGCCTGAATCCCGTCATGTACCATTGACTTTGTTTTCTAAGTCACGTACATTTGTGAAGTTTTAGTATCAATACCTCTCGCTAACCGTTAAGGAAAACATCATGAGGAAACCTGCATTTATGAGGTGTTCACATACATCAGCGCTTGAATTTAGCAATCCGCGGTGGACGCGCGTGGTGATTAAGCCCATTCTCTCTCTCTCTCTCTCTCTCTCTCTCTCTCTCTCTCTCTCTCTCTCTCTCTCTCTCTCTCTCTCTCTCTCTGAGAGAAGGCCTGTGCCCTGCGGTGGGACGTGTATAGGCTATGAAAAAAAACTAATTACAGGCCCTGTTCCAAGTGCAAGCGCCACGCGACGAGGCGGCCAAGTTGGAGGAGCAGCGGAAACTGATCGAGTTCCACGTCATCGGGAACTCCCTCACCGGCCCCGTCAACAAGCAGACGATGCTGTGGCTCATAGGTGAGATGGAGGCTGCGTCCAATGCGAATCGGAAATAAAAAAGTGTGCCTCGTGAGGATTTGAAATGTGTGAAAGCTTTACCTGTTAAGGATAAGATAAAAAATCTTGGTACAAAATGACACTTCATATTTTTGCTAAGACTAACCCCGATTTAATATGTGTTTCATGGCATAGTAGCACACGAGAGACAATTTAATGGATCAGTATATAAAACACATTGGATTATGGGCTTTCCCCTTCCAATAAGTTGATTTCTTGATAGTTTTTATCAAAACAAATATATCGAGCGAATGTGAATGGAAGGGCCGGTAAGGGATGACCCAGACGGACATACTTCGACCAAATAGGGGATGTATTAGCAAAGGGCAAGATAAAAAGTACCCGAAACCGGCATGCGTGCATGCAACGACTAATGAATGTTGAGGAAGCGAAAGTGATCTGTCAGGATCGTAGCAAGTGGCAGTCCCTGGTCTCTGCCTACCTCTCTGGGATACAGGCGTGAGTTTATGTTATGTTATATTTTTATCAAAAAACGATTTGGTTAAAACATTCTCCTTTTTTATTTTATTCAGCGCTTTGTTAAAGACAGGGATGTAAGGTATACAAATGCTGTGATGGTAGTGTAAACAGTTGATAGTAGTTGCCTTGAGAGAGTTTGGGCGCGCTCATCGACTTTTCGGAACTGCTGAGAGCACAATATTTTTGCAATAGGCTTGCCCTAATTTAAAACTCTAGGTACGTCACTGTTACCACTTATGTATATGCTTACATGTCAGGGTGATATATATTATCGGTTCTGATTTTGTTATAACGAAATCTACTGTTGTTTCAGGATTGCACAATGTGTTTTCTCATCAGCTGCCGGAGATGACTAAAGAGTATATTTCACAACTAGTATTCGATCCGTAAGTGTGTTTTATTATACAGTATTTGCTTATATTAATCTTGATATTTTTAGTTTTAGACACTAAACCAAGACCGTAAAGTTATTTTTTGGATGGCAGTTTAAAATAAAAAATAAAAATTAAATAAGTCAATTTGCTTTTAATGTGGTTCATTATGTTGACACTTTCTGAGTTTTTTTAAAATATAATAAAAATATTTAAGTGATTAAAATGTCCAAATATCATTATGAAATATATACATACATATGTAAGCATAAGCAGCCTATATACGGCCCACTGTGGGGCACAGGCATTCTCTCAGAGAGAGAGAGTATAGGTTAAAACACCACGCGTGCCCACCGCGAATTGGCGATTTCAAGCGCTGAGGTATGTAAATAGCTCAGACACTCTAGTTTCTTTACGATGTTTTCCTTCACCGTTAGTGAGTGGTAATGCTACTATAACTTAACAAATGTACAAAACTCAGAAAACTCATAGGTACATGCCCGCACTGGGAATCGAAGCTGGGTTTCTCGCTTCCGAGTCCAATGTCCTACCTACTAGGCTACTACCGCGCCTACATACATATCAAATGCCAAATCTTATCTCAGGTCACCTGCCATCCAAAATATTATACTGCCTTAAGAAAGTTAAAAAAATTGTCTTGTTTACAGCAAGCACAAAACGCTGGCACTAATCAAAGAGGGCAGACCTATCGGTGGGATTTGCTTCAGGACCTTCCATTCTCAGGTAAATTTCATTCTATGATGTTCTTTATAAAATTGTCATCATCACCAAAAATATCTACTAAATATACATGATCCTATTTTTTAATCCAAATTTATTGTTTCGACAGTCCAGAACATTTCAATCGTCTCAGGAACCGTGGCTTTGACTACTTCTCAGGGGCATTTTTGATGCAAAGGATATCCCTCGCTGTGCAGCGCGGTAACGCTGCCAGTGTTATGGGTACCTTTGGGTTGGACATGTCTCGGGGCGGTTTATTTAATTGACTGTACTTGTGTGTGTGTGTGTGTGTTTTTTTTTTTGTTTCCTTTGTTCTTATGTTTTTTATATTTTTTTATTAATAAAGTAATGATGTAATTTATTTATATGGTGGTAATTTAATTTAGTTGTATTGTTGTAATTTATTTTGTGCTGTGACATTTCTTAATAAAAACTAGTGTTTTTAATATTTATGTGGAAAATCATACTTTATTTTCATTTTGCGTGTTTAGTGGTCCTTTTTATGTTTTTCATTCGTTCAGTCTAAAATGCTGTAAATCTACCAGTAAGCCTTTTATAAATGTTGATAATTGCCAATGGTTTAATAACAAAAACTAAACGTCATTGATGTACATTGTACACCAACTTAACTGTTCAGTCGAGAGAGGCGCCACTAGTATTATTTGGCTTATTTCCCTTGGATAATAATTTCGCTTCATTTTGTCCAATGTCAGGATTAGTTGGTAGGTATTTAAACAAATGGAGTCGATTGTATCATCTACAACAAACTATCAGTAAGGCGTTTGTAAAAGATATTATTATTAAAGAAGATTAAATTGTATAAAACAATATGACGCTCAGAAAGCCTTAGGGTCAGTTTTTGAATTGAGAATTTCGCTAAGTAAATAGTTAACTCTAGTGCTGTCTCTCAGAATTTCTCAGAGAAGAGCGTAACAGAACGTTACTTAAGTATTTACTTAGTGAAATTCTCAATTCAGAAACCAGCCCCAAATCTCCTAAATAGTGAGTTCTGTATTATTCTTTTGTTCATGAGTGTATGATTTTTTTTATGTTGACGAAGCACAAGAGGTTTGTTGGGATTGTGGCAAGTCGCAAACCCAGGTCTCTGCCTAGCCCTCGCCTCGGGATACAAGCGTGTTTACACGTATGTAAACACGCTTGTATCTGTTAGTTTTCAATATTGCGGAATTCTTTATATTCGCAGGGTTTCAGCGAAATAGTGTTCTGCGCCGTAACTTCCAACGAGCAAGTGAAAGGCTACGGTACGCACTTGATGAACCACCTCAAGGACTATCACATCCGGAACAACATACTGCACTTCCTAACGTTCGCCGATGAGTTTGCTATCGGTAAGTTTCTTCTTTGACTAATTCTGTCATCATATCGAGTTTAAGTTTCACGGCTTGCGATCAGTTTTGTAGATAGGACAACTTTTTGCATTCAGATTTTGTCTTAAAAACGTGGGTCGTGAGTTCTCGATCGTCCATGGTAAATATCACAATTCGCGTGATAGAGAGATTTGTAGGCTACTTTTTGCAAAGTTTTGTTTTTATAGAGTTGCTGTTCACACTCGCGCAAAAATGACAAGTCGATTGAGATCTTATTTGTCAAAATCTGACCATTGGTTAAGGAGTTATGGGGGAACACAGAATCGGACATACTTACATACATACATACATACATACGAGCCAAACAGATTACCCTCCTTTTGGGCTCTGCCGCAGTCGGGTGGAAACCTTTATCAGGTGTAATGCCTAAAATTTCGTTGTTCACTGAAAATTCAGGCTGTATAGACAGTGTAATGGCCAATAGACAGACTCACCATCTCCTCTACCCAGGCTACTTCAAGAAGCAGGGCTTCTCTAAGGAGATCATGCCGCCGCGGGCCATGTACCAGGGTTACATAAATCACAACAAAGGCGGCCATCATTTAAGTGTTCATAACCTGCACTAATTTCTCTGGTTTTTAAATGAATCTTTGCGCTTGAAATCGCCAATCCCCGGTGGCCACGCTTGGTGACCAAAATCCCTCTCTAAGAATGTGTGTGCTTTGCTGTGAGATGAACTTCTTCTTTGGTCCTTTAACTCCTAGGGGGGTATAGGGCCTCAATCAAAGATATCCACTTCTGACGGTGGTTCGCGGCAGCTTCTAATTCAAGCCAGTTAGTGCCGATTGACTTGGCCTCTTGGGCTATGGATCTTTTCCAGGTGAACCTTGGCCGCCCTCTCTTTCTATGTATACAGGCTGGTAATGTTAATTACTAGACTGACTCACAAACTCCCCTACCCGAGCTACATCAAGAAGCAGGGCTTCTCTAAGGAGATCAAGCTACCCCGGGCCATGTACCAGGGCTACATAAATCACTACCAAGGCGGCCACCATCTATTGATGACCGTCAGACTAACTAATTTCCGAGTTTTCTAATGTCCGAAAAAACAGTAATCGCCAATCCGCGGTCTTGGTGACTAAAGCCATTCTCTATTCGTCTATCACTCACTCTCTCGGAGAGTAAGCCTGTGCCTTACCGTGGGATAACACAGGCTGCTAATGTTAATGAGAAGACTGACTTGCTCCCGATAGACTGACTCACAAAATTCCCTAACCAGGCTACTTCAAGAAGCAGGGCTTCTCCAAGGAGATCAAGCTGCCCCGGGCCATGTACCAGGGCTACATAAAGGACTACGAAGGCGCCACGCTAATGCACTGCGAACTCAACCCGCGAATCGTCTACACGCATTTCACCGCGGTCATCCGGACGCAGAAAGAGGTACCTAGATTGTACTTTATACATGGTGATATAGGTATACCAGTAAAATGAAACTCGGAGATGGGCACTCTTGACGATGCGGGGAAAACGGATTATGAGTTCTTGATAGTGGACTGCAGATGAACTGTGAACCTATATGTCGCTTTTATGATTATGATTAGTGGCGTTTCCCTCAACTCAAAATAAGTTATTTGCACGGCACGGTTAGCCAGAGGTCGCGGGTTCAAGTTCCGGCATGGGTGGAATTTTCAGCCTCTAAATAGGGTTTTTTAAATTGTCTACTGGCAGGCCTGGCTCATCTCAAATTTAAAGGGGAACTAGCTGAACCTTTATTTATGCGTAGGACGCCAACCAGCTCGCTAGACAGATGATCTTGGGCAGACTGCCGGTGGCTGCTGGATGAGGATGGACAGAAATAAGTTGCGTGCGTTGGTGTAGGCCTTTATCCAGCAGTGGACGGATGTTGGCATTGAGATTGGATTGTAGAGGCGATGAGGTCCAAATGGCTCTTTTCAGTCAGGTCCAAATAACCCTCTTTTGCTTTCGCAGCTCGGTAAGAGTGCCCAAATCCAGACTTCATTATCCGACTTCGCTTGTCTTCTAGATCGTGAAGAAGCTAATCGACATGCGACAGAAGGAAGTGCGCAAGATCCATCCGGGGCTCACGTGCTTCAAGGAGGGCGTCCGCAGCATCCCCGTGGAGTGCATTCCGGGTCTGCGCGAGACCGGCTGGCGGGCCGCGCCCGCGCGCCTGCGCCGCGATAGGGACGAGCCGGAGCCCGAGGCCGAGGCCAATGTGCTGAGGAATGTGCTGCATGCGGTGAGTGGCCTTCTAATAGTGGCATTCTAGCGCCGCAGCCTGAAACTCTCGCTAGTGGCGTTATAGCATGGCATGGTGACTCTCTTGCTAGTGACATTCTAGCCCCGCGGGATGATTCTCTTGCTGGTGGCATTCTAGCGCCGCAGGCCGAGTCTTTCTAGAGACATTCTAGCTTCGCAGGCTGACTCTTTCTAGAGACATTCTAGCTTCGCAAGCTGACTCTTTCTAGAGACATTCCAGCTTCGCAGGCCGACTCTCTTTAGAGACATTCTAGCGCCGCAGGTGGCTAGCTTTCCAGTGACATTGTAGCCCTCTCTCCTATCCCGGGGCTGGGCGAGACCGGCTGGCGGGCCCCACCCGCGTGCCTGCGCCGGGACTTTCTTTCGAGTGACATTTTATCACCGCAGGCCGACTCTTTTATAGTGACATTCTAGCACCGCAGGCTGACTCTCTTTCGAATGACATTCCAACGCCGCAGGTCGCATCTCTCTCTCTCTCTCTCTCTCTCTCTCTCTCTCTCTCTGACGCACGCGGTGAGTTTTATTCTCCAGTGCTATCTTTCTCCAACGCAACACAATCACTTACAATCACTTTTGCTGGTCCCAAACTAGAATAGCCTGTTTATGATGGTAACCAAACAAGGACGTCACAAAAACAAAAAACACCCAGAGAAAAAGAAAAACATAAATCTATATGATAATCAAAAAGAAACTTTCTTATTTCGTGTGCGATTAAAAGAACCTAGTTTAAGGCCTGCGCATTTATGACAGTTTTTGTCGACAGGTAAAGAACCACGCCGCATCATGGCCGTTCCTCAAACCAGTAGATAAGGCTGAAGTGCCCGACTACTATGATCACATCAAGTATCCCATGGGTTAGTATTGTAGCATTATCTTACCTCAGTACACTTAAAAGTACCCTTATCAGGCGAGCGTGCAATCAGCGACTACTGTATATTGGTGAGTTATTATTATAATTATTAATACGTTTATTGCATATAAGTTAAGGGTGGCGGACTTAATGCTATAAGCATTTTCTACCAGTCAGCCACAGGTGGTGCAAGAAATTAACTGGTAGGCATACGAAGTAAACGGATAAAACGAATTACTTTAACTAAAATTACATAAGAAGACGAATACTCAACAATAAATAAGTAAATATTTATACTGTAAACTTATAATACATAATATACATAGTTAGGATCGTGGTAAGTGGCAAAACTCGATCTGTGCCTACTAAAAACAATTGAGGCCATTAGTACAACTGAAATTCAGACGGCCTTCTCCTGGAATCGAACTCACGATCTTTGTGGTAGTAATCAAGCACGTGTGAACTATGCACCTATAAGATTAGCAAGTTTAGTGGCAGTGGACTGGTCGTCGATGGGGTGCAAGGTTCTCGAGTGGAGACCACGAACCGGGAAACGCAGCGTAGGACGCTCTCCAGCTCGCTGGACCGACGATCTGAGGCAGCGGCTGGATGAGGATGGCCGACGACAGAAAGAAGTGGCGTGCCTTGGACGAGGCCCATGTCCTGCAGTGGACGAATACAGGCTGATTCATTAAGTACAATTGCAAATTCGCGGTCGGGTCAGGTGACATGTTTTTTTTATTGCATCGACGCCTAAAAGGTATGATACATGTGCGCGCGGAGTCTTTAAGCGGCAGTGAAGTCCAGCAGTGGAGGAATACGGGCTGGTTGATAGGGATGTACTTGTTGACTTTAGGGATGTTATTGAAAGACGCCTTCATGAGTAAACGTGTATTGTACTAGGTGAGAACAGAGCATGTTACATACTTAAATGACTGCGATTTTGTGAACGAGGTGCCGCCACACTACAGGGCCGACAAGCGTATAAATGTAAAACGTCTCCGTTTTTCCCAGATCTGCGTACGATGGGCGAGCGTCTGAAGTCGCGGTACTACGTATCGCGACGTCTTTTCGTCGCTGACATGACGCGGATCTTCATAAACTGCCGCCTCTACAACTCGCCCGAGACTGAATATTACAGGTAGGTCTGTAATAGTTAGTTAGACCTGCGATTTCCGCACATGCGGCCAGTTTCTGAATTGAGAATTTCACTAAGTAAATACTTAAGTAACGTTCTGTCACGCTCTTTGGGGTCATCCATAAAGTACGTCACACGTAAAGGGGGGGGGAGGGGGTCGACGAAGTGTGACATGGTGTGACAAGGGGTGGGCGGGGTCCTAAGTTTTGTGACATCACATTTCAAATTAGTAAATTGAATCAAGAAATTTGAAATATTAATTAAAACTAAAAAATTATTTCTACTCTATCTATATGAACATACGGTTTGAAATGTTTTGTTTGTTGTTGACGACTTCATACCCGCTCTAGTGATACGTAGCACGCGCCGACTATGAGCCCTTTGACTAATGCCGCCAAACGCACCGCACGCGCGACCTCGCGTGATTTCATTGTTTCTATTTCATTCGATAAATTGACTTTCTCCCAGTGAACGACGTCGTTTTTTATATATTTTTTTTAAATAAATTATATAAAATATAAATAAAGAATCGCTCGTAGCCCCGGCTGCCGAATCGCTTGTAGCCCCGGCTGCCTGAGTGATCTTAAACGATCACGAAGGTTAAGCAACACAGGGCGCGTTCAGTGCATGGATGGGTCACCGTCTATGCCTAACGCTAGTGGCATTTTTTCGAGCGGTTCCGTGCTTCGCAAGGCACGTTAAGCTGTTGGTGCCGGCTGCCGTCGATAGATGGCAGTCGTTAAGCCAAGTCAGAGGCCTTAGGGAGGCTTGACAACTTCTGACAGTAGACGAGCCACTAGTCTACAAGCCTCCACCAATCCGGACTTGGCCCCCGTGGTGGAGTATGGCCTATACCTTCCTCAGGGAAGAGACCCGTGCCTCTCGGTGGGGACATAATGGGTTGATGATGATAAATAAATAAAAAAAATTATAATATAATGCAATTCCAATTAATATCATGATTAAATCGTGTCGTTTTGAGGTGAAAAATCGAACTTACTTTTCCCTCCTCCTCCGGCTCTAGTTGTATTCGGGATGTTGACGACGAAGGAATTTTCGAAAAAAAAATTCAATAATGTCACATTTTTTTTCGTCATTTGTATCTGCAGCTCTTTGATTTTAGATTCCACTTCACCTTCATTGTTTTCACTACTTTTCAAAATTTTCCATAAGGAATTAACTTCTTCTTGTATATGCTGTTTTTTTTTATCAGCGTAAGTTGCACTGTAAGTTTCATACAGTTTACGGTAAAGATTACCTATATCTATCTTTTTGTTCATTTTGAACTTGTTTAATTGAAATAAGTTGTAAAAAAGTATCTAACTGTATCGAAAAAATAGCAGATCTGATAATAAAAGCGAAAGTAAAAGTTACCATAGTCTTCTTCTTCTATCGTGTGGGCCGCTTAGTTTACCTATCAAGCGGACCATAGTATCAGTGTTTTTTCATGAACCGCATTGTGTGAAATGTCCATATTCAAAAGTTTATGGATTTGTTATTTTTTCAAATATTTGATGTTGATTTCATAAAAAAAAGTAATTAAAATGGAAATAAAACTAATTGTGGAACTGCTGTTTTAATTTAAAATTTTTAGATGTAAAATTGCAAATTTGTGACGTCACACTAGGGAGGGGGGGTCTCACAAATGTGACCACCTGTGACAAGGAGGGGGTGGGGGTCTAAAAATCATGAAATTCGTGTGACGTACTTTATGGATGGCCCCTTTTGTGAGGAATTCGATACGGCAACACTAAAGTTAACTATTTACTATTTACGAAATTCTCAATTCAGAAACTGGCCCATAACCTCGTAATCGGAGACTGGGAAACGCAGTAGAGAGACTGTGAGACTACTCCAGCCCGGCTATAATGCTGTGAATTAAAGAAAGAGGCTGGACAACTATTGCCTCTCGCTCATACAATATTGCCGTCGATATTGTGCGGGCGAGAGGCAAATTGTTATTGAGTTCCTTTCTTTGATTTACCGTACTATATCTCTAATTTTCAGAAAGTCGAAAAAGAGAATAGGTGTGCAAAAAGGGTGTGTCGCAGAAAAGCCCGGTGAAACTTAAAGGGGTTTCTCTTGGGCATTGTCCTGAATGTTGACAATATGTAGTTATTATGCTTCATTTTAAAGGTATTAAGGGTCAGTAAATATAATGGTACGATTGTAAATTAATAATATTCACTGATTTATTGTATTTTTCTGAATCGGTGTGTGATTAATTCGACCTACTAACGTTCGTTTCACACGTCAATGAAAGTACATATTTATAATATTTTTTCCATTAAAAACGCCAAGATATTGACATCTCGATTTTCCGTGAACAAAACAAATGTAATATATCTTTTACGTTTGCAAAAATTAACAGTCTTTTTAGTTTTGTTTATTTCAAGAGTTCTTGTATCGAGGTATCACTAGAAACTGACAGCTCGTAGGAACTCAGTTGATGACGTACTTCCGTGCATGACGTACTTTCGGTTTCGTAGACTCTGGTTCTATTTTTTCGCTTTAAATATAATCATAGCACCCCAAATCGAAATATACAGCCCAGGCTCTCCGAATTACCTATTTCCTCGAAAAATAATATAAAAATAGAACATTTTTTTAGGACAATGCCCATTAATTTATTTATTCATTTATTTCATAAAACTTACAACTATCATTACAGGGTGGCCTTTTGCGATAGTGAAGTACGAAATACATATCGTATAAATTGAATTATAAATTATTAAAATTACAAATTACATTATAAATTATGATCAATAAAAACATACAAATACAAATTGAAGTAATCTAATCACACATGTCAATACAATACCTACAACCATAAAAATATCATTAATTCATATAGACTTCATTAAAATGTCAATCATAAAAAATGTACTCTTCGAAGATAATAAGACGAACTATGAAATCATCAACAAAATATCAGCTGTTTCATACTCAATTTTGTGTAGACTTCACGTAGACACGTTCGTTGCCATAAGTGTGGTACAATTGTGAAGTACAAATAAATGTTTATTTTAACCATAAACCGCATTATCTTAACATTTTACGATAATGCTGTTTTACAGGTATGTTATGAAGTTTCATCGTTTTTATGGCAGAGTTAACTTCGATTGTTATTGACTGCCGTCTCCACACTAGGTTATACCTGTATCGTGGAGGCCGATTGCTTTACCAAGACGTAGAAAGTACTCCAGGAAGTATTTCAAACGAGTGCATAAAGGCCCGACGATTTCTTGCACAGATGCGCCAACACGCTGGAGAAGTACTTCCAGACCAAAATGAAGGAGGTGGGCCTCTGGGACAAATGATCCCAGTTCAACTTTGACCGCTTCTTCGTGTGCGAGCTCACCGGCGGGAAGCCGGCCAGTCTGCGCGCGCGCAACGGCAGCGACTCAGAGTAACTGCTCTTAATTTTACGAAAAAAATCTACAAATTACATTAAGGTTGCTCTTACGGTTGTCTCGATCGCACATTCTAACATTTATTATGATCAAAAATTAAATGAGTCTGCTTTTGATAAATGTGGTCGGAGGGTTTGATAGATAATGAAATTACGGTCATTCAAGATATATTTTTTCGTATGCCCATTGTCCTCAGCACGGGTTAGTGCAACAAAAAGAATATATAAGGCCTTACCTAGTTTTTAATTGAGAAAAGTTTATACATTTGGATAAACTATTATAAATTTGGAAACAATTTCTCTTTATTAAAACCTAAGTATATGTAAACAAAAATGTTTTTCAGATGTCCGTAATTATGTTATCTATCAGACCCTCAGACCACATTTATCAAAAGTATACAAATTTTATTAAAATCACAAAAAAATGGATTGTGCGAGCACGACCGCGTACTAGACGTAACAGCAGCCTAAATAATTAATTACTACCCTGGCCTCCCCCTCCGGGATACAGGCGTGAGTTTATGTAATGTGTGTGTAAGTTACGGTTGCACCCGAAATAAGCGTGCATAATAAATTGAGTCGGCGTCGACCATAAGACGCTCGATAGCATAGTTATTTTTTATTGTTATTACTTTTTGTCCTGATATGGTTAGTTTATGGTTAAGTGAAGAAATTTTAGGTAACAAAAATAGTAGGTTGTTTGCCCAGAGAGCAAACCATTATTTTGAAGGTGAGAGTGTTTCTTTGAGTCCTGAGCTCAGCGAGGGTACAGCACTCGAGCTTAAAATAGTGTTGCTCCCGAGGTGGACACTACTTTTCATCACCCTCTAAGAAAAAAAAAAGGAAATACAACTTATTGATGAGAATACGATTGAACGTTTGTGCCACATTGTAAGCGTCCGATACAATGTTCTCTGACTGCTTAATTTTTTATAAAAACTTAGTAAAATCCGAATTTCAGTAAGGCGGAGAAATCCATTTTGCGCGTCTTTTATATTTTCACAAACTTTTTTTTTTTATTTGGCTCTCGCGCGATTTCTTTATCATGCAGCCGGTTACTTGTTCATACAATGTTTGTGATTGATCTCTTTGGTGATTGGAACTATTACTACAAATATCCAAATTCCAAATTCAAATCACTTTTCGTTCCTAGGGATCAAAGAGCTATTTTGGTCCCTGTTTACGACGACTGCTATTTTTAATAGATGTGTTAAAAACATTTTATTTTTCAAAACTTGCGCCATATATTTCTTCATGATTAGAATGGCCCCTTTATAAACCTAACATAAGGGTTCTGATAGATTTTGGACCCCCACTTCAAAGAAAATTAGATTTAAGTTAGGTGTACGAATTTCCCATCACCCTGTATAGAATCCTCATAGCTAGGTCGGCCTTAGATTAATATAAATCCCGCCATATTTTACGCATTGCACGTAAAGCAAGATTCAACTTTGTCTCCATTATTGTTATTTATTTTATATCTACATAGTAATGTTAACTTAAGTATTGAAATATATTGCTTTCAGTTTCGTACAGATGTCAGCAAACACCTTAAACAGTAGTTGATTTTTGGGCCTTTTACACGGATAAGGTGGCGCGAGGCGGGAGAGGATATTTTTAGCCACTTTATAGATTTTTGGCTCCTGCACCTCCGCCACGTCCTTTTTACTCAAGTGGATTGCCGACATCTGTAACATTTGCAACGTTTGTTTTCAATAAAAAATACGCGTTAATGAAGCCATACTTCTTTGTTTATGGATTTAAAGTTAAATTAATCCGAGTGCGTAACTTGTTCACAAGAAAGTTGGAAGATTTAATGAAATTAGATCAATGTAAATTATTTAAAATGTAAATACCTAGTGTTTTTTACGAGACGTAGATGATTGAAAATTGTGATATGGTAGTTTTTAATGACTCGCGATGCTCACGTAGTTATGCATTTAAAGGGTCTAATTGCGCTTATTTATTAGGCGACCTTAATATATGTAATATAGCAAAGGAAAGTGAAGAATGGTATGTACCCGTGGAAGGTCTGTACTCGTAGACGTCTTGGAAAATCACCTTTTTCGGGCACGCGGAATTAAATTAACTAATAATATTGAATTTACTGTTTACTAGATGACCCCGTGAACTCCGTATCGCCTACATCTGCCTATGTTTTTGTTGTTTTCACTATTTAAATTTTCCCTGAACATCCATAAATTTAAAAAAATGCCAAGTCGATCCACTGTTTTCGAGTTTCGGCGAGACTAACGAACAGCAGTTCATCTAATACATAAAAATCTCGAGTCAGTGTTTTTGAACTCCTCCGAAACGGTTTCACCGATTTTTATGATATTTTTTTGTGTATATTTGGTAGGCTAGGTAGGCTGAGAATAGGTCGAAGGCTAATTGAATCGTGTGATTTTAAAACAACACAAGTCACATGTGTTTTTAAAATAACACTTGCCCATTTTTTTTTATTATTAAATTATTTACACCTACCTATTGATTTACATTAGAAAAAAAAATTGTAGTTTATTCATACAGAAATCAATATAGTATTCTAAAATATTGCTGTTGTAGATATTAGTATTTGAATAAAACAGTTTTTTCTATTTCCTGCAAAGTTGTAATGAAAGGATATGTGTCGTTTTAAAATCACACGATTCAATTAATATTTCCTTTTTTCCTCTGTGTTAATATGGCGAAACAATGTTTGCCGGGTCAGCTAGTTTTTATATGTAAAGAGAAGATTCTGGCGGAAACACAATGTAATCGCGATTACATCCGTTAAATATTATAACAGATTGTGATATGGTCCTATTACAACTCGTTTATTTTAGTTGTAGTTCGAAGTGTCACCTTCTGACTTGTATTGTTCTTTCTAATGGTATGTCATAACGATTGTACATAGTCCGTTTGTCTACCTATGTAGAAAATATTTAAGTAAGTCTATGTTGTACGGTCAGCATTGGAATCTTAACTCAAATGACTTCTTTGATGACCGTAGACAAGTTTCTCGCTGTTCATAAGCTTACATTTCCCATGAACTCTCAATAAATTAATTCATTTTGTATAAAAAAACATGCATTTTAATTGTCACTAATATACCCCGTTATAATATACCCCAAGCTTTGGTCTGGGTCATTTCGGCCTCACCAGTAACTTTGTACATAGTCAACAAGGCTAACCCCCTGTTTCCCGTACACTAACAATTTGTTAATCTACTGTTAACAGCTGCCAGCTGGAAAAGTTTCTAAAAAAAATACAGATATCTACAAATTCTTTAGTTACCAAAAAAGATTACAAGTTTTACACTTAATCTAAAAATTTATATCATTTACAAAGTACGCTTTCCGGTGGCCTACGCACTGACAAATAACTCACAACTGTTAACAGTAAATTTACGAGAAACTGGTGGTAAGGGTCAGCTTCTGAATCGAGAATTTCGCTAAGCAAATAGTTGACTGTAGTGTTGTCTCTTCAAAAAAGAGCGTGACAGAACGTTACTTAAGTATTTACTTAGTGAAATTCTTAATTCAGAAACCGGCCCTTAGTGCGCTAAGCTTATATAAGCGACTCAAAAACTGTCACTAACTTGAATTCGACTATGCAAAGGCCTATCTTCCTGAAGAGCATCCAATCCTACTCCTCAACGGCAAAACGCGGCAGCCACGACATTTCACTGCCCGACATGCGGCTGCTTACACTGCTCCCCCTTTTCCTCTTCTTTGCCCTGTTCTGCTCCAAGCCCTGTTCACCGTGTAAAAGGATCCGGACGCAAGGCTTCCGATGCCTTGCCTTTAGGTTACAATACAAAGAGCATTATTGTTGCCATCTGACGTATTGGAAAAAAACTAAGGATAATTTTGTCTGATAAAAGCGCATGAATTATTTCTAACTTTGCTCCGAGCGTATAAGTCTAAAAGTTTGCTAAGCCCTTTCAACACTCAAAAAACTGTCTTCCTGACGCGCATTCAGTCCGCTTCCTCAAACGAAAACGCGGCACGCACGGCATTTCACGACCCGGCATGCGGCTGTCCACACTCCTCCCCCTTTTTCTCTGCTACCGCGTGGCCCTGGGCCGGGGGTCGGCGGGGGGCCGCGGGGCGCGCGTGGCCGGCCCCGTGCGGCTGGGGGCCCTGTTCGCCGTGCACGGGGCTCCGGCGGCGGCCGCCGCGGGCCGCGCCGCCTGCGGGCCTGTCCGCGAACATTATGGGATACAGCGCGTGGAGGCTACGTTGCAGGTTAGTGTTATTATCCATTAATACACGAGGAGCTTAAAACTCGCTAACTGTGAAGGAAAACATCGTGAGAAAACCTGAGTGTCTGAGCTATTCACTAATTCGCGGTGGGCACGCGTGGTGATTAAGCCCATACTTTCTCTCTGAGAGAAGGCCTTGTCCTACAGTGGGACGTCTTAGGCTGCTTATGATTGACACGAGCAGCTTTAAGCATGCAGCAGCCTTGTGAACTGTTTATCAAGTGTGTTTTCAAATGAGTTCACTAAAGGAAGTGAAGGAGCACAAATTATTGCATATTATTTTTAATTCTTTATTGTACAGAAGAAAGTGTACAAAGTTGTGTTCACACAACATTATTTTTCTGTACCTGCTTAGTTTTTCAGGAGAGTTCGGAGGGGTTTTCTGCTCGGGAGAATATCGGTGTCTAAAAACTGCAACAATTATATGAAGCAATTATCTCATAACTTAATCGCAATTTTCAGTTAGAAGGATACTTAAATTGCGGAATTCGCAGCAATCGATTTATTTATACAGGGAGCCTAGATCGGTTAGGAGGCTGTTTTTATTGTATTAAATTAATAAAGTCCACATCACAAAAGTAAAAATTTGTTTTAAATTTTGTGATGTGGAGTTTGATCTACAGACCAGATGGCATTCAGGTGTTATGCGCATCAATAAACATCTTCGAATATATACCAGAAAATAAAGATAATAAAGGTACTCTTGAGATTTCAAAACCTTTGTAAATGCCCAAGAAATATTTATTTTTCCCGATTCACAGGGGGGTTTGAAATGTTATCCCCACAGATTGATCTTGGTCTGTGGTTGGTGGTATAGTCCCAAGGACTGCATCACAGTGGGATCACTTACAGGCACTGGACCATATCCGGCGCTCGTCGATCCTGCCCGGGCTCCCGCTAGGCGCAGAGCTAAGGGACTCGTGCTGGGCGCCCTCCACCGCCCTTCGGCAGACCATAGACTTGGTGCGAGACGCGGATCCCGACGCCTGTCGCAATGATACGGTAAGAAACTTTTTAACCTCAATCAATCATTCAGCCCGTATTCGCCCACTGCTGGACATCATCATCATCATCAGCCATTTGACGCACACTGCAGGACACAGGCCTCCTCCGTGGTTTTCATAACCACGAAGGGTTTTGCCATAATCGCCACACTTGGCAGGCGGGTTGGCGATCGCAGTAAGCGGTTGGAATCTCAGGAAGACGCTGCTGCCCGTCTCCTGGTAATGTATTTCCTTAGTCGCCTTCTACGACATCCATGGAAAGAAATGGAGTGACGCTATTCTTAATCCGGCGCCACACTAAAACGAACTGCTGGACATAGGCCTCCCGAAGGCACGCCACTTCTTCCTGTCCTTGGTCATCTTCATACAGCCGCCACCAGCAATCTGCCTCAGATCGTCGGTCCAGAGAGCTGGTGGGCGTCGTACGATACCATTCTAACCCATCAACTATTCTTCGGCAGATGTGACCAGCCCATTGCCACCTCAACTTGCTAATCTTATAGTGTATGTTAATCACCTTAGTTATTTTTAACCCAAATCACTTGAATCCTGGCAGGTACGCAAAGGGCTCCCCTACAGTAGTTACTTAGACCTGAGATTTCCACACTCAGCCTGGGCCAGTATTCCAACCCCCATAGAGTAGATGGATGACCAAGTGCTGGGTACATAGCCCTTGCCAATCACGCTTATTGTCTTCTATAGAACCTTCTGCTTCTTCCTCTTCGTGGTCGTGGTCCTCATGAAGACGTTTTATTGTGGGCTGATGTTGCGTGCCTCACGATGTCTCGAATGTTGCTGCCCTGGTACCTAAACTAGATTCTATATAATTCATAAGCAGCCTATATACGTCCCACTGTAGGGCACAGGCCTTCTCTCAGAGAGAGGGTATGGGCTTAATCACCACGCGAGTCCACCGCGGATTGGCGATTTCAAGCGCTGAGGCATGTGAATAGCTCAGACACCCAGGTTTCCTCACGATGTTTTCCTTCACGGTTAGCGAGTGGTATTGCTACTATAACTTAGAAAACAAAGTCATAGGTACATGCCCGCACTGGGAATCGAACCTGGGTGTCCGCTTCCGAGTCCAATGTTCTACCCACTAGGCTACCACCGCTTATTCTATATAATTAAGATAACGTAAACCAACGCCTGTATCCCGGAGGGGTAGGTAGAGACCAGGGCCAGCCACTTGAGACGATCATGACAGATCTCTTTTGCTTCATCAACATTCATTAGTCGTTGCATGCACGCACGCCGGAATCGAGCGAATGTGATTGGAAGTGCCGATAAGTACCTAAGCCTTTTCTAATATGTACTTCCTTCTATGAAATAGGGGATGTATTAGCAAAAGGGCGCAAAATATAATTCTTGTCTTGTCTCGTCTTGTTAAATTCTGGTTAGTTTAGCTGACAACGGTTAGTACGTATATAACAAAGCAATTTCGTTTCACAGTGTTTAGTTAGATGCGGCGGTTAGGTTGAGTACGTACGCGAGGGCACTCGAGTCGCGTATGTGACGTGCCCCACTTTGTCAAACGTCACCCTAACAAGGTCACACGGATATGTGATACCTACTTTCACCGTGCGAAGTGTAAACAAAAGCAAAAGAAATTTATGTTTTTGTGTTACAGCTTCGTTTTCTAGGGTCATTGGTTTGGTATGCTGGAAGCACTAAAGTCTGTCAAGTTGTATGCACGTCCTAAGCCATTTATTCATTTCATTAGTCCAAGAAATAAGAACACCTATTTATCAATTTCTTTACTTTGATAGTAGAATAAAATAAAAAATACTTACACCCAAACCAAATCTGAATGAAACCAAGTATAAATTAATAGGTTCCGCCATGGTGGCCATGATTCGTCATGCACTTTTGCCCCATTGATATTATTCATAGGGTTATAATCTCGTGATCCACACTGAACTATCTGTTAAAGGGAGGCGGCGCCTCTCCGTTGCTCGGAGTGCTGGGGCCGGGGGCGTCCGCGGCGGCAGCGCAGGTGCAGAACCTATTGCAGCTGTTCGCTATTCCTCAGGTGCGCACGTTTATGGAGCTTGTTTACGTGCATCCGTAACGTAACTGGGCAAAGACCAGCCAGAAGAGTTCTCTATAGTGACGTTCTTCTTCTTAGCGTGTTGATGGCAAACAAAATTTTCAACACACCTGCTCGTATCGTAAAGTAGGTCTTATTACAGCGTATTTACACTGATAATGCAGAATATTACCCATGCCGTGCCTTTTACATTACATTATCGCACTAGCGCCTTTTCATTACATATCTTTTTAAATATTAGCAAGAAGTATTAATGTTTCGAAAACAGCTAAGTAGTTATTTGCGTAAATATAAAATTCAATTCAAAATGTGATAAATAATTAAAGAATTTCATGAAACTGCTTGTTAGCTTGTTGGTATTTATATTTTGACGGTGTATTTTTACCTATAAATACCCAATTTCAAAATTTATAAATATGTGGCTGATTAGGTACTTTGCCGGTGCCCTTATCTCAGACTTGCGCGCGCATGCAGCGCTGAGCGCGCGAAAAAATAAAATTACGGCCGCCATCTTTTAAATGGGTTTCTGTTTGTTAAGTTTAAATAAATGTGAACTTTTATTTACTTTTCCTCGCAAGTGTGTTGAAAAACGTCGTATGAAACACGTGAGCATTGGTCATTACACTTCTCGTCTCCATTTCGGCTCAGGCTTAAAAACCGACTCTAGTGTAATGACCAACATACCACACTTGTATCATAATGTACTATTATTAAACAGTTGCGGCCCAGAACTTTGCGACGTTTAACCTGGCCAAACAGCGCTCATGATTTCTGTACAAAAATAATATTATAGTTCTCGATTATCCGGCATTTCGTTAATATCCTAGGATATTCTCGAATATCCGCTTTATCTAAAGATCCTACTTCTTGAGGCACATTGTACTCAATCTGGTTCTGGGACATTGCTGATTGATCCTTTGATCACGGTGGTCTGCATCAAACTGCATATTATTTACACGGAGCCCCACAATAAAAATAATTTCCACGCAACACAATTATTTGTCCTGGTCCCAAACTAGGATACCCTGTGCTAGGTTAACCAGACAAGGACATCACAAACTTGGAATGTTTACGCATATAGTATATAAGCTTGTGCCAGAACTCTTAACTTCCAACATTTACTACCGCCGTTGTCGTTGCCTACTTTACGAACAAATTAGTAGGTAACGCACAGGTAGGAGATTAGGCGGGACACACACTACATGCAACACATGACGGAGCGTGACGCGAGGCGAAGGTAGATAAAAATAAAGATAGATTTAGTTCTGAAACAATTAGGATCTCTGTTTTTTGCCCGACGTACAAATATTGGTGCAAAAATAATTGAAAACAAACAATACTGAACACGATAACTTAGTATTTGAAAATCTAATTAAAAGATACAAAGTTTGTATGAAAAAAATCACAGCCCAACGTACCTGCTCACAGGTCTCCTACTCGGCGACGGCGCACGAGTTGTCAGACCGCGCGCGCTTCGCCACGTTCTTCCGCGTGGTGCCGTCGGACCGGCACCAGGCGCGGCTGCTGCACGCGCTGCTGGCGGCGCACAACTGGAGCTACGTGCTGGCCGTGCACACGGACGAGAGCTACGGCGCCGGCGGGATGGCGGCCTTCCGGGAGGAGGTTAGGTTATGCTACATAGTTGCGGAGGATTGCGGGGGCGTCCCCGCGGCTTCGTCGAACGGCGTGAGAAGGAACACCATGGGGTTTTATCCGGTAAGAGTCCGGCATAATCCTATCGCCATCCCCAGCGGCAAAATTCTAGGGAACCTCGCTCATCAAGCTAGGCTGCCTCTTGGAAAGCGAGGTTTTTTAGAAAATTTGGAAGGCTCTCAATGGTTTCCGTGTAAGCCTTCTCTTCTGCTCTTGTTTGGGCAGGCCGGAGGAGCAAAATATCTACGCCTAGCAGCACGTAATCTTTCACTCCATGGCTGGATAGTTAACCGTTCATCCTCCTGGTGCCCTTGGACCGGCACCAGGCGCGGCTGCTGCACGCGCTGCTGTCGGCGCACAACTGGAGAGCTATGGCGCGGCGGGATGGTGGCCTTCCGGGAGGAGGTGGGTTAGGTTAAATTATGCTACCTGCACAATTACTTTGTTCCTTGCGCATACTTGTTACTATAAGTACCTGGATGACCGAGCTTTGCTCGGTATTTTTTTGGTCAATCGTGTTTTTTGGAAATTATATTTAGATACGATGAAAAAAGGGAAAAAAAATTGTCGAACTGGAGACATCTGGTCTCGAACCGTGGTCTTCTTCATAAGCAGCCCATATACGTCCCACTACAGGGCACAGGCCTTCTCTCAGAGAGAGGGTATGGGCCTAATCACCACGCGTGCCCACCGCGGATTGGCGATTTCAAGCGCTGAGCTATGTGAATAGCTCAGACACCCAGGTCTCCCGCGATGTTTTCCTTCACCGTTAGCGAGTGGTATGCTACTATAACTTTACAAATGTACATAACTTAGAAAATAAAGTCATAGGTACATGCCCGCACTGGGATCGAACCTGGGTCTCCCGTTTCCGAGTCCAATGTTCTACCCACTAGGCTACCACCGCTTCTGGTTCTGGTTCCGGGACAGCCCAATTTCCCACCTGAGCTATTACAACCTTGTAGATCATCATCATCATCATCATCATCAGCCATTTGACGCTCACTGTAGGACATAGGCCTCCTTCGTGGTTTTCATAACGATGAGGGTTTGCTATAATCGCAACCTTGTAGATGGTGGCGAAATTTACCTTCGTATTTTAATTGTATTGTAGCAGTTTTTCATTGCCTAAAACACGGATAAAACTTCGTTTTCTAAAAATGAAACCTAGCTAGATCGATTTATCGCCCCCGAAACCCCTTGCATACTAAATTTCATAGAAATCGTTGAAGCCGTTTCCGAGATTCAGATTATATATACAAGAATTTCTCGTTTAAAGGTATTAGATATATAGATAGATTAGATCATCATCAGCCATTTGACGCTCACTGCGGGACATAGGCCTCTCTCGTGGTTTTCATGACCATGACCTTGGCAGGCGGGTTGACGATCGCAGTATACGGTGGGAATCTCAGGAACACGCTGCTGCCCGTCTCCTGGTAATTTCCTTAGTCGCCTTCTACGACATCCACGGAAGGAAATGGAATGACGTTATTGTTAATCCGCCGCCACACGGAATTAGATATACAACTGGAACTACGTGCTGGCTGTGCATACCTACGAAAGTTACGGTGCCGGCGGGATGGCGGCCTTCCGGGAGAAGGTGGGTTCCGTTTCATTGTAACAATGACTAGGTTAGGTTATGCTAATTACTCTATTATAAAAGATCATTAAGCTTTTATCTATCGGCGAGGAATGTTTAGGAGTTAAGAAAATGTATTAAGCTAACTCATTTTCTCTATTTATCAAATTTTTGTTAATTCTGTTTTTCCTCCTTTATAAAATAAAATAAAATAAAAATTACTTTTGCGACATGCAGTAAGTTATGTTATGCTATGCTACCTGCAATATTTCCTGTTGTGCGACATTATTAACAATATTTTCGGACCCAAAATCCACAGCGCTCTCCAGATAGCGTTTTGTGCGACGCTGTTTCGATTAAGAAAAATAGCTTTGGTTATGTTACAGCCAGGTCCTTGAATAGACCTAGGCAACCCTCCATGGTCAGCATATGTTTATGGTGTACCCTGGGGGAGGCTTTGGCAGACGATGATGTAAGGGACTATGTACTCATATAGAATCTGTATCACTAGTCCAAGCTCACTACAATAGACAGTCCCACACATTCTATCCCCAGGCGGCGCGCGGAGGCGTGTGCGTGGCCCGTGCCGAAGCCCTGCGCGCGGCGCCCTCCCCAGCCGAGGTGGACGCCGCATTGGGGCGCCTGTTGGAGGGCGCGGCGCCCCGCGTCGCCGTCTGCTGGTGCGAGGGGCGCACGGCGCGCGCGCTTTTAGCTGGCATTCAGCGGCGGGGCGTCAAGCTGCGACTACTGGTAATATATCTAATGTAGGTTTTCTCGGGAAGCTAATAACTGCTACTGACGTGACTAAAACTAGGTTTCCTAAAAGTAATGCCGGGAAATTCGACGTAAACCGAAATGTCATCATCATCATCATCAGCCATTTGGCGCCCACTGCAGGACATAGGCCTCCCTCATGGTTTTCCAAGCTTCCCGGTGTTGTGCCGCCCGCATCCAGCGACTCCCCGCCACCGTAACGAGGTCGTCAGACCATCTGGTGGGGGGCCTGCCCACGCTGCGTCGTCCGGTCCGCGGTCGCCAGGTCAGAACTTTTCGCCCCAACGGCCATCAGTTCTCCGAGACATGTGCCCCGCCCACTGCTTTCTTAACTGAGCAATTCTTCGAGCTAGATCAGTAACTCGGGTTCTTCTGCGGATCTCCTCATTCATGACTCGATCATGCAGTGAAACTCCTAACATAGCTCGTTGGGCGACCTTGATGAGGCCCATAGTCAGGGACCGAAATGTGGTTTTCATATTTTACCTTTACTACAATACCATTTTAGTGACGCCACTCATCGTTTTATTACTGTTGCCCCAACCAAAAAATCAAATGCAATCTAAACGTCGATCAGTGACTAAAGTCGGGTCTCCTGCTCGTGTTTTTCATTAAACAATCCGCATTCATTTATATCAATGCGCAAAACTATGTTTGTAATTTCCCGTCCCCTTTCAACAATTCAATCGATCAATCAATCAGCCTGTACTCGTCCACAGCTGGACATAGGCCTCCCCCAAGGCACGCCACTTCCCTCCGTCGTCGGCCATCCTTATCCAGCCACTGCCACCAATTTGCCTCAAATGGTCGGTCCAGCGTACCGGTGTGCGTCCTACGACCTACGCCAGTTCGTGGTCTCCACTCAAGAACCTTAACGTTAACCTTGCATCGATTATTTTGATTGATTTAAGAAGACTTTCTTGAAATGACCCCCCAAAGTAAACCCAACAGTATTAAAAAAAATCTAAGATAATGTTGTGCCCATCTGTAATTGGCTAACATACTAGTATAGACCCTGTTATAACTGTAATACTTGTATGTTACCCGTTGGTGGGCCTTAAATAAATAAATAAGTACTAAGGCAACCTGGGCTATGCCAATCTGCTATGTAAAATATCTTTGCTGAAATAAATAATTTAGTATTTGTATTTATCTGCATCCAGGCGTCAGATGGCTGGGCGGACCGTGGCGACGTGGTGTCGGGGCTGGAGCGGGTGGCGCGGGGCTCCCTCACGCTGCGAATCCGCTCGCCGTACCTGCGCCACTTCGACGAGTACTACCACGCGCTGTCTCCCTACGATAACCAGAGGAACCCTTGGTTTCAGGTTCGGATGGTCCCGAGTGCACTCTATAGTTTTATCAACGTGGTCGCTAATTGTTGTAATGCTTAAAACACGTTCGTATTTCATACCGTTTATTTGAGACTGTAGTTTAAAACAAGTACCGTCATTCAAACCAATAAAACTAAACTACCTACAAACACTACAATTGTAAAGGGGAAAACATACACTGTAAACCCAGTTCATCTAAAAGGCACTTCATTGTCGCTCTCGATGCAAATGCATTACATTGTATGAATATCCCCTGGTCTTTTTAGGTACGTTACTTAAAACATAATTTATCACTGGCAGGAATTCTGGGAGCAAAAGTTCAACTGTTCGTTGGCCGTTGAACCTCCGGATGGCGTGCGTAGATGCACCGGTGAGCATCGGATGTAGATTTGATATGTGATATAAATCATGTTATCACTTGTAACGGAGCCACCTGGAAGATTTTATTCGAGCGAATATAAGATTTAACAAACATAAAATATTTACAATTGGCGGCCTTATTGCTTATAGCAACACTTTAAGTTACACTGTTTTGAACACACCCTCATTATTTTTGACTTCATCGTTCTATTTAAGAGTTGGACTCTTACGGGTGCAGCATCTTCCACGAACCTAGTCACAGGCCAGTTCTTTGATAGTCTGATAAGTCACCAGTTTCTTTGATGTTTTTTTATAAATTTATCGTAACGTATCAAGGGGTCCAGCATTATTCTATGTTACCACAGAATGAACTCTGAAGGCTATAAGGGACTCGCAGCCAGAGCCATAAAACTCAATAAAAAATTACCGTTATGAAATAATAATAAAAATATTAACTAACTTCGAAAAAAGGAGTCACGTTCGGTTGTCACGTTGCCCGATTGAATTAGTTATTATTTTTTAGATAGGGGCTTCCTCAAAGGTGGTCCCGTATACATTTGGTAATCTGTCAATGAAATCTATGAGAAAAGCGCGTGTTTTCTTGAACATTTTTTTAATAATTCAGGTACCGAATCCCTAGCGGACGGCTACACCCAGGAGCCCAAACTCGCACTGGTGGTCCGCGGCGTATGGGCACTCGCGCACGCTCTGCACGACATGCGGGAGGCCCTGTGCCCCGCCCCGGCGCCGCCCCTGGTCCGGCCGGCCCTGTGTCCCGCCATGGTGCCCTTCAACGTTTCCCTGTATCGCCGGTACTTGGCCAACGTGAAGTTCCGCGCCCCGGACGGCGGTCTGGTGGCGTTCGATGAGAACGGCGATCCGCCGCCGGAGTGAGTGGCTTTTGGCATGGTTCTGTACAGTACAGGACAGCGCATTTTCCCCTAATTTGGTATTTGACACGATCAACAATAAATTATTTCATATGCTCGATTAAAACAAAAATTACAAAATATCTCGGAATTTTAGTCAATTCATAGTTATTACAATTTTTGAATAGATTGAACATAAAAAGAGTGCTCTGAAATGTGACGTCATAAGCCAGTATTTTCGTACAAAATTCCGTTTTAAAAGTAACTCATTTGATATTTTGATTGTCTATGACGAACTTCACACGCCTGGAAATTCTGGACCGATGTTGCTTGAGTTCAATTGATTTGGTACAGGGAAATATCGTAGTACAGTTAATGCCAGAATGCATCAGAGCTCGCGGCAGGGCACCAATGCGATGGACCGACCGAATTAAGTCCACTGTGGTAGGCCGCTGCATCAATTTACCAGAACAGCATCTAACAGAGAGGAATGAAGAGATAGATAAATAGGTTTTTTTTGAAGAGATATCGTGAGGCACTTACCATCAGCCTACACATAATACTGCTTCATCAGGACCACTACCGCTCTGTCAAGAGCCTACCGATACAGAAGAAAACCGAGTCGGACTTGCGCACCGAGGGTTCCGTACTCGCGCTTGGCCGTTTTTATTATTATTTGTCGTTAGACATCTATGTTTTGTAACTTTGTGCTGTGGACTTTGTAAAATGAATAAAATAAAATATATAATAAGTCCCATAATCACGCTAAGTTTGATGCCTTTATGTATTACGGTATTTACGATAGAGCATAAACAAAAAAACTGCGAAAACCTAGTTTGGTGTATGGAGACCAACCTAAATTTTTATATTTTTTTAAATTTAAAAGATAGAGCCCTTTAAAGGTCAGACGGACCGACAGACAGACAGCGGAGGTAGAGTAATAGGGTCCCGTCAAAAAACTTGTAACCACTTTTAATGTAAAATTCAGATTTTTTTATGTATAATTTTAATGATAACTATCATGCTGTGTAAACTACTTTTGGGTTGCAGCCTAGTTCAAGACTGATTCTATTTTTTAAATGCCTCTTTGGTTGTTACCTGTAACTTTACCTTTTTATAAAAACAACACTGTTTTGTTGTTCGGAATAATAGTGTAAAGTTATACAATACAATGTTACAAAACAGAAAAAAAGCCGAGTTTCAGAGCAATTTCCCACTGCAGGCTGAGCGAGTACGACGTGATGCAGCTAGTGGGCTCCCCCGGCCGCGGCTGGCGGTACTCGCGCGTGGGACGCTGGCGGCGGGGCGCGCTGCGGCTGCGGGGCGGGGGGGCGGCGGCCGCGCGCCGCGCCGTCGGCTGGCGCGCCGTCTGCTCCGCGCCGTGCCGCGCCGGCTGGTGCGGACTGGCGGCACGCTGAACACGCACAGACACACATACACATGCGTCTACACGCACACACACATACAGACACACGCGCACACACACACATACAGACACACGCGCACACACACACATATACACACACACGCACGCACACAGCTAAACAGGTCTATTCTAAACTTATCTTAATTTTAATGAATTCTTTAAACCTAAAATTATTGAAATTAATGAAAGCACATTATTGTACATATTATAACAGTTAAAAATAGTGGTAATTGCACTATCAGGGAAGGACCGACTCCTAAGATACAGGTTACCTTAGTTTAGGAGTCAGAACATTACGTAGTATTGTAAGAAACTGTAAACGATTAAATATTGAAACATTGAATACATTGTATGTATTGTCAAATAAATAACTTACTTACTTACACAATTACAACTCTGCGCGCGTACTACATACTCCGACATTCCTGCATCGCGCAAGCAAAGTGTTACACCTGACGTAATATAAATATGACGTCCGACGAACAACAGTCGGACCGAACGTCCCCCTTTGTATAAGAGAACGATTACCTGCTCTTTCCTATCGGCTCGGCTGGCGGGCGTTGGCGGCAGGGTGGGGGTGGAGGGAGCCGGATCGGCCGTCAGACGATTCGAAGCGATATACCAAGAGTGTTGATGTACTATCGTTTTTCACAAGCCAGACCCACTGGAAAATAACCTTAGATACGTCAACGTGTTCATCATCATCATCGGCCATTTGACGCCCACTACAGGACAGAGGCCTCTGAAGTATGCCCAGTGGTGGGGGGAGTGGTTGCAGGACGGCGGCGCAGCAGGGAAACGACAGGAACGGTTGATCACATTTTAATTAATATATCGTTAAGACTCCAGTCTCTTAACTTCCAACTCTAAACTTCCATATTCTAGTCTTACACTAGCTTATATATAATAATCCTACGTGCCTTGGGAGGAATTGTCTATCTTTCATATACGTGAAGGCATGTGGCGTAATGATGTTATTTGCCTATCACACCTCCCCTGAAAAGGTAGGGATCCCCTCCCCTGAAAAGATTATTCATAAAATAATTTTAACCTATTCTTATGCACTAAATAGTCCTTATTGTCTTTATTTATTCTTACATTAGTTCCGGCAATTTCTTTTATTCTAAATGGTCCTAAATACAGTTCATCTAATTTACTGCTATTTTCATTCTTAATTAAAATTAAATCTCCCACTTTAAATTTTACAACATTGGCTGTTTTATCATAACAAATTTTTCTCTTAGTCTTATTTATTATTAAATTATTTCTAGCATCTACATGTGCTTTTTGCAGTCGAAATTTTAATTCAAATGGGTAATTATCGTATACATACAGTGGTTCAACTTTATCTACAAGATTACTAGGGATATTACATGGTTTACCAAACACTAGTTCAAATGGTGAATACTTTGTGCTGGTATTTACGGATGTATTATAAGCAAAACACCAATATTGAATCCATGTACTCCAGTTTGATGAATCGTTTTTTGTTTGAATTCGTAAATAACTACCAAGATGTTTATGCCAATTTTCTAATGACCCTATGCTTTCATGGTGGTAAGGCGTTGAGTTTAGCTTCTCAACATTCAACAGTTTACAAACTTCATTCAAGGTGGAATTCATGAATTCTGTACCACAATCCGTAGCTATAGTTTTTGGTATCCCATATCTTAAAACAAAATTTTCCACAAATGCTTTGGCTACAGTCTGAGAATCTTTTCTATCTAAAGCATAAGCCTCTACAAATTTTGTTAATTCACACTGTAATGTTAAAATATATTTTTTTTCTGCCAAGTCTACATCTAAAGGACCTACAATATCTAAGTACACTTTCTCAAAAGATGTTGAAGCTGTGGTTGTTATGACCATATTGTCTCGAACTTGCCTTGTATTGAACTTTTGTTTCTGACAGTCCTTACAACGTCTGACGAAATCTTCTACGTCTTTACGCATATTTTGCCAATAGAACTTCTTTTGAATACCACTCAACATCCTAGTGATACCTGCATGCCCGCTAGTGGGTAACAAGTGATAATCATTTAGAATTATTCTAATCATGTCACGATCGGTTACTTTCGTTTTTCCTTGTATTATACATAATCGCGGTAAATTACTTTCTTTACTCTGTTGGTAATTACGTATTAACGTTTCTACATTTGATTTATTAAGCTCATTTTTAACTATTACCAACTCTACTATCCCTAAACTCCTACATAGATCTACCAGGTCTCGTAACGATACGTCTAAGCGTGCCTTCGTTAATAGAGAATCCTGATTCAAATAAACCGTAGAGTCCACAATAAGTACATTATTCGCGGGTCCGGACCGCCTTGATTCCAACGTTAGTTTCGATAATTCTCTATATACTTTACTCGAGCAAATAATCAATTCCGTGTCTCCTTGTGTCCCTTTGATTATGTCAACTACTTTAGGCTGGCCGGGCACTAAAGGTGACAACCCTGTATCACGGGGAACGTTTGTCATGTCAGTCTGTGTATTCGGTGAGCGACTCATAGAACGCGTAATTACACCTATAAAATCCGAACTTAAGGATTTTAGTTTGTCTGAAGTTATTATGATCCTTGATAAGGCATCTGCAGTTACGTTTTCAGAGCCCTTAATGTATTCTATCTCAAAATCATACTCTTCTAAACTTAATCTAAACTTAGTCAAACGACTACTAGGATCTGTCATGCTAAATAAATGTACCAAAGGTCGGTGATCCGTAAGAATTTTAAATTTCCTACCAAACAAATAAGGATGGAAATGCTTCACTGCCCAAACCACTGCTAACAATTCTTTGTGAATAGTTGGATAATTAATTTCTGACTTATTCAGCTGCCTACTAGCGAAAGCTACAGGCTTGTTATTAGCGTTTGACAAAACGGCTCCAATTGCTACTCCTGATGCATCTGTTTGGAGACGGAAAACATTGTCATCTGATAAATCTGGGTAATCTAGAACTGGAGGAGAGCTAAGTACTGATTTAAGCTTCTTAAACGCATCCTCGCAATCCTTTGACCACTGAAATTCCACGTTCTTTTTGCATAACCGATTCAAAGGATAAACTATATCTGCAAATCCATTTACGAATTTCCTATAAAAATTAGCAAAAGCTACAAAACGACGAACCTCATCTGCTGTTTTTGGTGAAGGATAATTTTTCAAGACGTCAATTTTACTACTATCTGGCAACACTCCATTGGAAGTTATTATATGCCCTAAATAATTAATCTCTTTCTTGAGGAAGACACATTTGCTTGGATTAAGTTTTAAATTTACTTTCCTAAACCGTTCGAAAACTTTGATAAGGTTAACGTTATGCTCACGAAGACTTTTCCCAAAAACAATCACATCATCTAAATATAAGAAACATGCATCATAAGTCAATCCTGATAAAGCTACTGCCATTAACTTTGAAAACGCACTGGGACTAGTTTTGAGTCCCATGGGCAGTCTCTTCAACTGGTACTGCTTATCCGCTGTAAACGCTGTAAGCTTCCTACTCTCTGGAGATAAACTCAACTGATAATAACCAGAACTCAGATCCAAATGCGAGAAATAAATACTACCCGACAAAGAATCCAGTATTTCTTGTATATTAGGCAAGGGGAATTTTTCATCTATTATTTTCTTATTTAGAAGCCTATAATCGATAACAATGCGCCATTTTTTTTCGCCACTACTATCGTCTTTTTTGGGCAAAAGCAATAGAGGTGAAGACCACTCACTAGTACACTCTTCAACTACACCTTCTTTCACTAACTTATCGATCTGCTTCGTCAATTCCTGTTTCTGTGAAAATGGTATCCTGTACGGCTTCACGTAAACTGGAGAAACATTTTCCTGCAACTTAATCTGGTAGTCGAATAAATTCGAAACAGACAGTTTATCACCTGGCATATGAAAAATATCTGCGTACTTAGCACAAATGCTTTCGATGTTACGACTTCCTTCATCATCGAGATATGATCTTAATTTCAACAACCTCAAAAGCTGCTTAACTCTGTCTACAGACTTTGCTCCCTGAGATTCAAAAGAACAAACAAAATAATCTGTTAACCTATGAATCTTCGGACAAAAATTACTAAGCTCCACATCACTATCACGCGTATTCAGAAAACGCACAGGAATCTTCCCATCAACCGATAACGCAATTGCTCCCGCTACAAATACACCTGGGGAAACCTCGTGTGGAACTATAACACACTCTCCCTGCAAATCTGTTTGGACAAGCTTAACTATCTCACATCTACCAGGAATAACTGCTGAATTCTTCGCTTCAAAACCCAACTTCAGAGTCAACTTATTCCCTGATGCAAGCTGAACACTCAATACCCCCAACTCATAATCTATACTACACTTATACCTATGGAAGAAATCTTCTCCTAAAATACCATCACCCTTACAACGTAGTCCTTCAAACACATAAAACTTGTGAACAACAATCTGCTCCTTTATACAAAGCTGTAAATCGACATAGCCTAGAGATTGCAATTCTCCGCAAACGCCTCGAATACTTAACCTATCCGGAACTATATGTAATCCTAATTTACTAATCAATTCATACTTTATAATCGACACATTAGCACCCGTATCTACTAACAGCAACAAATCTTTATCTAAACATGAAAACACTACGTGATTACTATTGTTATATGACAAAATGTCTACATAATCTTTGTCACGGACGAAAAAATTCTAACTTCTCATTACGCTGTGAATCACGTTCGGTAGCGTCCGACTCTATATTATTCACGGAGCGCTGACCGCCTGACCTAGAAAAACCATACCTAGGCAAATTGTTATACGCCCGATTATCTGAGTTATGAAATGAGCGCCCGCGACCTTGCTGACTTGCTGATTTATGTCCAGCGGTGCGCGTAGCATTACCTCTAAAACGGTTCCCTTGCGGTGGCCTACTCTGCTGAAACTGTTGTTGTCGCGGACCCATATTACGACCGTTGTTGTTAAAGATCCGATTTCCCTGCCTACCGTTCGGTTTTGCGATATGAAAACAACTACTCGAAGGTTTCGGAAGAGAGTCTTCTTCCTCGGTAGCGATCGTGATCGCCTCCCGCATGGAGTCAACGGCTCGCGACGCGACAATAGTACTCAGCCTATCGCTATTCAGCCCATCCGAAAACCGCTTAATAGCTATCTTTTCGTTTATCGGCTTCAGAATAGCGTGCGATGCTGAATTACCATCCGCTTGCGCTAAAGTCAAATCCGTTAACAATTGTTCTATCTCTTCCCCAAACTCGCTTACCTACACTCGTATTACCTTGTCGACAACTTTGTAGCCGGGACAGAATAGCTGTGTATGACTTTTTCGGCAACAAATACCTACGAATATCTTGAATTAAATCTGAAACGGATGAGTAAGCATTCTTGAGTTTTAATTTAGCCTTATTAGAAAGACGAGTTTTAATTACAAAGTTTGCTAGTACGGACTGATCATCCTTCTTTAGGGTACTGCTATAAAAATCCAGACCGTCAATCAATTGATTAATTTGTTTCTCATCCGCATCTACTAACGGCAGCAAAGAGAGAGCAATCTTTAAGTCAAAGTCGGCCATTTTTGTTTCGTTAATACTCGCGCTTACCAATTCCTCGATTTCATTAAAACATTGGTCGAACTGCCGCGAAACACGATTGGCAAGGTCCAAATCCGCAGCTTCAACGTCTTTTTTACTAACCTCATCTAACAATGAGTCAAAACGTGACTTAATACTTCGCGCTGCTAATAACTTATTGCTACCTTGCGACGACACACGTTTAATTTTACTTAGTTTAATAATATCACTACGAATAACCCGCAAATCTTCTAATATACTGGTGAGACTCGCCATCAACGTAAATGTTCACAAATAATAAAAAGTTATAACAACAAAACATTACACTCACAAAAAAAAAATTAAACTGCACGCGAATCAAACAGTCTCGCCACGGATCGCACGGCGAGCAGCCCGCTGCTTCTCTTGAACAGTTGGAACACCATTTTGAAGATATAGGGCTGGTTCACGATGTACAACCCTTTGACGCGGAGTGGGATGCTTTCCTGGCCGCCCATTGTCATTGGAAATCGGGGACCTGTTCCCAACACAAACAATAGCACCTGCACAAGTCCAAAAACTCACGCCCTCTGCTGACGCCTCGCCTCGACATCACGGTCACGCTGTCACGCTTGTCACGGTCGCCATGAAGTATGCCCAGTGGTGGGGGGAGTGGTTGCAGGACGGCGGCGCAGCAGGGAAACGACAGGAACGGTTGATCACATTTTAATTAATATATCGTTAAGACTCCAGTCTCTTAACTTCCAACTCTAAACTTCCATATTCTAGTCTTACACTAGCTTATATATAATAATCCTACGTGCCTTGGGAGGAATTGTCTATCTTTCATATACGTGAAGGCATGTGGCGTAATGATGTTATTTGCCTATCACACCTCCCTCATGGTTTTCCAAGCTAAAACGTACTGTGTTGTCTTAAAAAAAATTCACAACCAAATTTGCTCAAGAATCACAAAAGTGTTTAGAAGATCCGCTTGATTTCCGTCCTGTCGCGTTACACAGTTCGTTTCAGAAAACCATACTAAGTTCGTATTTATGCATATCAGTAAATCGATTTTCAGGTATGCCCGCGGCGGGCGCTGCTGCTGGAGCTGCGTGCCGTGCCCGCCGCTGGCGGTGACGCGCGCCGACCGCGCCGGCTGCCGGCTCTGCCCGCCCGGCGCACGCCCGGACGCCGAGCGCACAGGTCGGGCGGCCGGACCATGTTACTATTTGTATGACTATGAATGTGTGGGTGGGTGTCACACACTTCGGTGTGCAACGGACGGGTCGGACAATCGGACAGTGTGTAGCACACAGGTTGGGAGGCCGGACTGTGTGTAGCGCACGTGTCGGGCAGCGGGACTGTGTGTAGCGGTCAGGTCGGGAGGCGGGACTGTGTGGAGCACACAGGTCGGGCGACCATACTGTGTGCAGCACACAGGTCGGGAGGCGGGATTTTATGTAGCTCGCGGGACGTTCCCCCCGCGCGGTGATTGTATATAGATCGGCTTCGCTTTTGGCCTTCCTCCCTCTTTTCCTAATCAATCCGCCACACTGTCCCTTTTACTGACGCAGTCCCGACACAGCGGAATGTCGGTTAGGCTTATGATTTGATTTTTAGTAGCCCACAAGACAAACACTTTTGAATTCGGCAGCTTGCGTGCCGTCCCCGGTGGAGTGGGGCGGCGGGTGGGCGCGGCACGGCGCGGCGGCGGCGGGGGGCGCGGGGCTGCTCGCCACGCTACTGGTCGCCGCCGTCCTGTGGCGGCACCGCGCCACGCCGGTCGTCAAGTCGGCGTCGCGCGAGCTCTGCGCGCTGCAACTCTGTGCGGCCGGCTTGTGTCATTGGTGAGATTGCTGGATGGCAGCTAAGAGGACTGTCTGGATTTTACTCGTGATAAGTGCTATTATTATTATTTTTTTTATTGCACACAAGACATTATAGTTATAGTCAGTGCTTATAGTTTTCGCCTCTAGAATTTTTGGGTTATCATTTAAATGAGCTCTCTCTCTCTGAGAGAAGGCCTGCGCCCTACAGTGGGATGTATATAGGCTGCTTATGATGATGATTTAAATGAGCTTATATACGCCCCACTGACGGGGCTACTTATTTAAACGAAAAGCAATAAAAATTTTTTAATCAGCAACTAGCGGTCAGCAGAATATACAAAATGAATCAGCGATTAATCAAATTGAGCAGCGGAAAATTCCAAATTGAACAGGTTTCAGATTATTGTATCAAAATCGACTTAATTTATTTACTGACCACGTGTTGCTGCCAGTGACTGATCAGGGATTATTGGTAATTTACACGTGTGGCCATAACTAGGCGTTATTACTAATTTACAGTCCCACATGTCGCGACGCTACAGTCGCGACATTCATTTTCAAGTATGGAACATGTTAACTGAACCTCCTAAGGCCTGGCGTCCTGTACATGGGACATTACCTATAACTTTTTTCATTCACATCCAATGTACTTAAAAGTAATCTGATCCGATATTTTTTTCATTATATTTTTGCACAATATTTATCTTTCGTATCTAGGTACCTACTTTAAGGGCCTTATGGTTTAATACGATGTGCATTGCAAAGCTGATTTACCCAAAGATTAACAAGTAGGAAGACTACTGCGCAAAGTACGTCGAATTGTAGTTTTATGAAACTCGGCCCGTGTTAGAAGGTTAATCAATCAATCAATATATGTATTAATGTCGGAACAAGTCCATAGAGATTTCTTTAAGTTGTTTTAGTTAGCATTATTATTTTATTTCATATTATTATTTTACATGAACTGAGATCCAGTGCCTCAGCATAGGGCTATCAGTCCTATTTGCAATGAAATTAAGGAGACTGTTGACGCTGCCGCGAACTCCGCGCATCAGAGAAAGCCTGCATTTTACCTCAAGTGACCCCTTCACAACACCGAGCCAAGATCGTGGCACTTCATTTTGCCGCGTGAGCGCGCGGCTCGCGTCGTCACGCGACCTTGTGCTGAAGGCGAGTCGTTTCCCGGTGCGGCGCGGCGCTGGCGGCGGCGCTGCGGCCGGGCGCGGCGGCGTGCGCGGCCGTGCGGCTGGCGGCGCCCGCGCTGGCCGCCGTGTACGCCGCGCTGCTGCTGCGGACGGCGCGGGTCGCGCGGCTGGTAGCGGCGCGCGGCCGCCGGCCCACGCTGGTAGGCATCTTCTGATTTCGTCGCCAAATGCTCGCGCGCCGCACGCTCCTTCTGGGCGCACCTTACGCGCGGAAACAGCATCAGCTGCTGCGCACTTTTTTTTCTTTATTATTTTTATTTAGGATGCTTACAGTTGTTTACTTAAAGTATAGAAAAACATTATTATTACATGCCCATATGGACCGCATAAAAAATAAAGTTCACAAAAATGATATCAACACGGTGTACGAAACACTGACGTTATTTCGTATGTGAAGTATTTGTTTTTTTTTTTAAACAATTTTAAACAAAGCAGTTTTGAAGTAAAAGCTTTTGTTACTGACTGTGCACGGCCGTGCGGCTGGCGGCGCCCGCGCCGCTCCTGCGGGCGACGCGGCTCGCGCGGCTGGTAGCGGCGCGCGGCCGAGGTATTTCTGATTTCAACCCCGCGCATTGCACGTCCTCTCTGGGCGGCAACGTACGCGCGTACACGCGCGAAACGATTCGCGGCGAATTCGCCCTTTCTGGACAAGGCCTTGTGACACTAACATAGGCGTGCTCTAAAACAGCTCCGTATGGCGCCGGATTAAGAATAGCGTCACTCCATTTCCTTCCGTGAATGTCGTTGAAGGCGACTAAGGAAATAAATTACCAGCAGACGGGCAGCAGCGTCTTCCTGAGATTCCAACCGCATACTGCGATCGCCAACCCGCCTGCCAAGCGTGGCGATTATGGCAAAAACCCCTCGTGATTGAAAACCATGAAGGAGGCCTATGTCCTGCAGTGGACGTCAAATGGCTGATGATGATGAAAACAGCATCAGCTGCTGCGCACTTTCAGAAGTAAAAGGTTATGTTACTAGCTTGTCGGCTCAAGGTTTAGAATTCAATGAAAAAGCTGTTTTTTTTAAGTGTTTTTATTACTTGTAAAGAATTCAAAAATTCTTCTCTCGTTGCCAGTTGGCTAGCCTCTAGCTAGTTGGCTAGCCTCACTCTCCTGGGCTCTGCACGCCGTTCACACCGGGTATCGGCAGAATACCAGCGCTGGAGTTTACTTGTAAACTTACGGCACATGCTGAGTCCAAACCCATTTGCATTTGCCACACACACGTTTTTATGTTATTATTCTAATGTCACCAATAGATAGGTACTTACTGTACCGTATAATGTGTCAATGTTTACTCTGTGCCGTTACTTTGTGACTTTTGTAATGCTTTGTGCATGTGTGTGTGTGTCTTGTGGAAATAAATCAGTTAGGTATCTATCTATCTATCTCGAAATTCGTCTAACGGAGAGCAATCCAAAAGTCAACAGACAAATGACCCTTAGCTCCGTCTCCGCAGGTCTCGACCCGCGCTGCAGTAGCGGGCTGGGCCACGCTGACGGCGCCGGGGGCTGCGGCGGCGGTGTGGGCGGCCGTCCAGTGGCCTGCCTCACCGCGGGTGCTCCACCCCACCCGGGCTAGGGCTGTGCTGGCCTGTGGAGGAGAACAGGCGGCGGCGCAGTTGATCCCTCTTGCTCCAGCGTTGGTAAGTAGCTGAGTATCTACTGTCGGTAGAATAGGTACGTATAGGTATATGTATAGGGGAAGCTGTGATAGCCTAGTGGGTAAAACATTGGGCTCGGAAGCGAGAGACCCAGGTTCGATTCCCAGCGCGGGCATGTACCTATGACTTTGTTTTCTAAGTTATGTCAGGAGTTATAGTAGCAATACCACTCGCTAACGGTGAAGGAAAACATCGTGAGGAAACCTGAGTGTCTGAGCTATTCGCATACCTCAGCGCTTGAAATTGCCAATCCCCGGTGGGCACGTGTGGTGATTAAGCCCATACAGTCTCCCTGAGAGAAGGCCTGTGCCCTACAGTGGGACGTATAGAGGCTGCTTATGTAGATATAGGTAATAGGAAAATATAGGTACTCAGGCGAGACTGTGATCCGGTTTTACCTCGAGCAAGTCGATAGTGCCCAGAAAAAGGACTGGACACCCGTGCAGTGGCCTGCCTCACCTCGGGTGCTCCACTCCACCCGCGCTAGAGGGCCTTTAGGGGAGAACAGGCGGCGGCACAGTTGATATCTCTCGCTCCGGCGCTGGTAAATATCTCAATATCTATTGTCGGTAGAATAAAATGTATAGGTAGTCAGGCAAGACTCCCATAAAAAGATCTGGGCGGTCGTGTAGTTGCCTGCCTCACCTCGGGTGCTCCCACCCACCCGGGCTAGGGCTGTGCTGGCCTGTGGCGGAGAACAGATGGCGGCACAGTTGGTTCCTCTCGCTCCAGCACTGGTAGGTAGTCTAGATAGCTGGCGGTCTTTTCTTGGTCTAGTGAGACGTCTCAGCCGATGCGACCCGGAGTTACAAATCTAGAGTCTAAAGAGTGGCTTGTGCCGCGGTGCAGTGGCCGGCCCGGCTGCATCACGGGTGTCCCATTCACTCTATAGGGAAGAGCGGGTGATCGTGCTCTTCCACTATAAAGGGAAATTTCCCGCCAGGCAGATCGTATGCCTGGGGACGGCCGGTCCAACTGATCTTCGTCGGACGTTATATTTATGGTATGTCATGTGAAACATTTTGCTTGCGCGATGTAGGAATGTTGGAGTTTATAGTGCGCGCGCAGAATTGACATGTGCTCGCCACAACTCCGCTAGAGCTACAGCTGAGCTGGCTTGTATGGGAGAACAAGCGGCGGTAGGTACAGCTAGTTCTGAGTAAATATGCTCTTTGTAACGGAATCTTAAAGAAGGACAAGATCTTATAAGTAGGTACCTATTAAGTACTTATTTTGAATAATTGGCATACCTATAGTAAGGACTAAGTTTAGCACACGGAAGCAGCCTGGCTACCCATAGCACAGGGAATCCTAGTTTGGGAACCAGGACGCAATTTGTAACACTTTTATATGCAATAATTTGTTTTTATTCTTAATACATGCTAGATGTGAAGACAAGCTTGCAGCAGCCTGCCGCGCCTCAGGGGACTACCCGGGCTAGGGTTGTGCTGACTTGAGGGGGAGAACAGGCGGCAGATTGTCTCTCTCGTTTCTACACTGGTAGGTAGTCTAGATAGCTGGTTGCCGTCTCTTGGTCGAGTGAGTCAAGAATGAAAAGTAGTCTCAGCCGATGCGACGGCCCTGCGTTAAAAATCTAGAGACTCGCGAGAGACTTGCGCAGCGGTGGAGTGGCCGGCTGTCTTACGGGTGCTCCACCTCACTACGGTGTAAGACTGTAAAATGGTAAGTTGATATTATGATCATTCTGGGTGAATGCGCACCATGCGGGGTGAGCAGTTGTTCCTCTCACAACGGCACTGGCGCTTGTTTTCCTATTAAAATAAAATATTGAAAGAAGCCCGCCCCAAGGTGCTCCTGCTGGCGTGCACGGTGACGGCGGTGCGCGCGCGCCGGCTGCCGCACAACTTCAACGAGACGCGCTTCGTGGGCGCCGCGGCTTACGGCACCTGCGTCACGTGGCTCGCCTTCTTCCCGCTCTACGCTGCGGCTGAGGTCAGCATGAGCAGCTAGCTAACTCAATACCAGGCGCGGATCCAGCCCTAAAAAAACTTTGTGGTCACAGCCACCCAAAAATTGGCCAAGTGCGAGTCGGAGTATGAACTCGCTCACGATCGATATGGTGCATTCATACTAAAGACATGTTTACAAAATATATGACAGCCCGACCAAGATTTTGAACAGGAACAATTTCCAAAGCACTAGTAAACTTATAAATCTGTAGAATGTTAGTTTGTTCACGAAAATCACAAAAGTAAATGTGTGTTTGGTTGTGCATCACAATATCACATTTAGTGTTAACTACTAACAAACTTACAAATTTTTACAACGTCAAGTCTTCTGTTAGGGTTGTGGGCATGCCACCGTGCCTTCTTCTTTTTAGTGTATTTTTTATGCAGTATTTAATTTTGTTTTATTTTGTTATTGTGGCGTGTGCACTGTTTTTATAATAAGTCAATGTTTTTTCTTCGTTCTCCTTCAATAATTTTAAGTACGCCGATTTCAGAGGCCTGCTTACGCGCACCAAATCCAGCCGGAATCCTGACGTTTGCGATAGCAAATAGTGTGGAATTTGACAGTTAGAAGATTGAAATCGTTCAGGATTTGATGCGCGTAGTATAGGGGCTGGTCACAACTTTTATTTAATCAATCTGTACGAGCTAGCAACGTACATCTGTTTGTATTTCGCCGCATTGCTGACATAGCCCTACCTAAGCACTGCTCAGTTCACGGGCGAGAAACTGCTCATTTATTTATTCTGCGAACGAAAATAAACGTTTGCTGATCGACGTACTTTTTTGCTGATCAAATATTTATTTTGCCGCTGTATTAAAGTCACGCTGTAGTCAAGGAAAAATGTGTAAGTTTCACTGCAGGCTCTGATGCAGATAGAACGAGGATGGCCAAGCAGAAAGAGAAGTTGCATGCCTTGGCGGCCATGTCTAGTAGTGGACGAATACGGGCTGATTGTCCTAATTCAATTATTTCTGACGCCTCAACATAACAGCATTTTTAATTGTAACTTTTAAGTTATTTTAACTCTAGATTTAATGACAGTGTACGCAGACTAAAACAGAGCTAATATGATAGTCATGCCTATCCTGCAGCACTGCTGAGCGTAGCACCCTTTATTAGATAGCCTACACTATTTAATAGAGACTATCTGATGAAGGGCGCGAAGTAAGTTTGTAAACTATCATTTTGATGACGAAGTATTCTTTACTCTTAAGCCGACTTGCACCACTCTCTTAAATGTGGCTTAAACAGCATTTAACTAAAATTTATTTATATATTTTATTATTTATTATTTTATTATATATATAAATAAATAAAATAAAAAACTCATCGACACGACCAGGGACCCCAGGGCTGGCTATTACCTCGGGCAGAGGATAAGTAACGTAGCCAGCATACTGGGTACCCTTCCCAGAAGCGGCGATCTGGGTACAGTTTTCTATATTTAGTTATTTTTAATGATAAATAGTGAATACCATTTATTTTATTTTTAATTATCTATGGAAAACCAACAGCTAACAAACAGTACATGTGACTTATATAACTATAGTTAGTGAGCCAATTACAGGTATTCACCTATAGCAACAAGTGTTTTCATGCAAGTGTCGATTTGAATGGCGACATTTAATAAGCGGTGCAAGTCGGCCTTGGTTTGAGAAATACCTGTGTAATTTCCGTTTTTGTGTTAAATAAAGTGTTCTCCATCCATCTATTTTCATTTCGTTGGTTGATGACCGCAGGCCCGCACGGCAGCGCTTTGCGGCTGCGTGTCTCTGTCGGCGGGCGGCGCGGCGCTGCTGGCGCTGGGGCCCCGCGTCTACGTGTGTCTGTGGCGACCGCAGCGCAACACGCGCGCGCACTTCCTCACCGCTTCCATACGCTGCCATCTGGGAAAGTATAGGCCTGCGCCCGGCGGGGAAGAGGCGGCCACACCTCGCGGTAAGAGATCTTTACAATACGAGCGTCCATGACTGCCTTAGATCAAATTCGATTAGAACACTTTACTGTAGGTACACACCAGAAAACACTAACCCCCGGTTTCTCGTACACTAACAAGCTGTTAATCTACTGTTAACATCTGTCAGTGGTGTTTTTCGTATACACTGGTCAATTGACAGCTGTTAACAGTAGGTTAACGAAGAAGAGAAGCGGCGAGGAATTGCGCGCAAGTGTTGCAGAAGCATAATTTATGATTAAGTCATTGTTTTTATAGTGATTTCCATTATTTTCCTCGCCCAAAGAAAGCCAACAATAACAGACCTTAATATACATCACGGAGACATATGCATTAGAGAGGTATTCACCACAAAGTTTCTAGGATTAACTATAGATAATCATCTTAATTGGAAAGCGCATATTGCAGAACTATCAAAAAAGCTAAGTTCATCAGCCTACCTGTTGTACATGCTATCTCCTATCACAAACGTTGATGCTGTGGTTACGGCCTATCATGGGCTTGTAGCTTCAGTGCTGCGATACGGCTTGATATTTTGGGGGAACTCTACGGAGAGAGAAACAGCATTCAAAGCACAAAAAAGGTGCATAAGAGCCATGTTCCGACTAAAACCAACCGATAGTTGTAAGCCTTATTTTAAGAAACACAATATCCTGACACTTCCATCTATGTATATATTAGAAGCAGCTTTATTTGTGAAATCGAATCCAGATTTATTTAAGCGGATCTCACATGTTAGTAATAGATTGCAACGGGACACTAGTAGAGTCTGCATCCGTAAGGCAAACACTGCGTTAATGCAAAAGAGTATATTTTGTATGGGACCTACAATATACAACAAATTACCTAGTGCCCTAAGAGAACTCGATACAAATTTGTTCAAAAGTAAATTGAAGAAAACATTATCCGAAAAATGCTATTACACTGTAACGGAGTACTTGTCTGAAAGATTTTAATATCTCGACAGTTGACATACTATACTTGATATACCTAGTTCTAAGTTTGACATGCACTATCTTAGTTTTAATTACTTATAGTGATTTTGACAATTTTAATTTGCTCTGTTTTATTATTATTATTGATCATGTAATAATTATTAATTAACAATTAACGATTTCCATAAACTTATATATTTTTTTGACACCTGACATTCCAATTTTCTCGGTTTTATTGTAATATTAACCCATAATAATTAAGTAACGGCGCTCTCTCCTACCAAAAATTTGTATGTCTACAATGACAAAACATGCAGAACAAATATTTATTATTGTACCATCTATGCATACTCATGTTTCACAAATAAATATCTTTATCTTATCTTTATCTTTATCTTAGAGGTCCTTGAAATTGGTCCCATACTCAGAACACAATTGTGTTCTGAGGTCCCATACAATATAGATATGAATGAGCGGTGGTAGCCTAGTGGGTAGAACATCGGCCTCGGAAGCGAGAGACCCAGGTTCGATCCTCAGTGCGGGCATATACCTATGGCTTGGTTTTCTAAGTTAGGTACATTTGTGAAGTTATACTAGCAATACCACTCGCTAACGGTGAAGGAAAACATCGTGAGGAAACCTGAGTGTCTGAGCTATTCATATACCTCAGCGCTTGAAATCGCCAATCCGCGGTGAGCACGCGTGGTGATTAAGCCCACACTCTCCCCTGGAGAAAAAGCCTGTGCCCTACAGTGGGACGTATATAGGCTGCTTATGTAAGATAGTAAGATAGGTTAGGAAAACCATGAAGGAGGCCTATGTCCTGCAGTGGGCGTCGAATGGCTGATGATGATGATGATGATAGATAGCTACGAATAAAAAAACATACAAGTATTTCTCCCTACAAAATTCACACTCAAAAACGGCTGAGTCCTCTCGATTAGACATCTTGCGCTCATTTCACCAATGAAATGAGCACAAGATGTCGTGCAGAGTAAATCACTCTGTGATTGAAAGAAAGAAAGAGGATATTTATTTAAATTGTCACAGAAACACAAAGGTACACAAACAAAAGACACGAACGTCAACAAAACAGAGATAAAACCAAACAATCGTGAAGAGAACATGTGAGGCATATAGAGTCAAAGGCAGCCGGGTACAGTAATGTACGTATGTAATGATTGGTTCATTCTGTGCGCCAAGCGTGACGACGTGGAACGGTTTTTGGGCGATAGTAAAAGACAGCTTAACTGCATAAGTATAATCGGCCTATATGCGTCCCACTGTAGGGCACAGGCCTTCTCTCAAGAAGAGAGCTTAACTGATGATTGGTTTTATACAAAAACGTTAAACCATTGACTTCATTGATGTAATAACCTGTCGAAATATCTAGGTACCCCGCAAGACGGCAGTCTGACGGTGGCAGGTGCATATATATTTTTCTGGGTAATACTGAACTCGCTCCGATTGGTAACACAATTGACGAGCCCCGCACGCCTTCCCACAATTCGGGCAGTATATTTTTTATTTTGATCTTATTTTATATTTTTTTCTTAAAGCAGAAGTAATTTCTAGAGACTAATTTCATTTTTTCAGCGATTTGTTAAGTTTATTATTATAAATTATTTATTTAAAATATTTGAAAGGGTGACGTCATATTTTTCGAGTGCACACGCCGAAACGTCGCGCAAACTGTCACACTTTGTTTCTGTGATTTGCTGTCACAGACGTTTTTTTCACAGACAAGGAAATGATATGCATATGACAGTTATGACAGCAAGTCCTTTTTTTAAGTAACGTAGTGTTGCCGTATGTTATGTTTATTTTAAAATGTGACGTCATCAGAAGGTCAAATGAAGGTTATTGTTTTTTGGCAAAAATAACGCTCATCTTCCTTAATATTTATCTTAAATATAGAAAATATGGTTACTTAGATGTTAATCTCGAAATGGTTTTTGATTCAGCCCTCAAGAAAAAAAAAATAGTCTGCGAATTGAACGTGAGGTCACTTTTTAGCGCTAGTCGGACATCTGTTTTTAACTATCACTGATAGATAGAGAACACTTTATTGTTCATAAAAACCGGCCAAGTGCGAGTCGGAATCGCGCACGAAGGGTTCCGTACCATTATCTATACAACATTAGACAAAGATCTAATTTGAAAACAGCGCCATCTATAGAAGCCAACAAGAAGCGTTTAACATTGACATTTAACGACATGACATCGGCGCTGTGAAGGTTACATAGATGGCCGCTAGATGGCGAGCGCTGTCTTTAGACAACGTTTGTTGTATGGGGGGCCCCCTTAAATAATTACTTTATTGTAATAAATTTCAACTGCCTGCCTATCACGGTTCCTGAGATACAGCCTAGTGACAGACAGAATGGAAGCGTTTTTATACGAGAATTACTTTTCGACAGTTTACATTTGAAAAGTATTAGTTGTTGAGAAGAATCTATAACGCGGTTATATTACTCATCACTTAACACGGCCTCTCTAATGATATGATGATATGCAAGTCCTCTATTTTTTCCGCGCCCAGCGGCGTGCCGCGACGCCGGCAGCCAGACGGCGGGCGCGCGCTGCGCGGGCGCACGCTGCGCGGCGGCCGGCGCGTGCGCGCGCGTCACGCAGAGCGCGCCCGACGGAGACACCGTCACGGTGCGCATCGCTCTCCTGCACCACCACCATCACGATCCTGAAGACTGCCTGGAGTAGGTGGCATTCAGCTGTCCGGATGTACTCATTTTGGGATTCGGTCTACCTACCTCATACATCTGATGTATAAAAATCTCGTGTCAGTGTTAGTTACAAATTATGTAGGTAGTAACATAAAATTATGGTACAGGCACAATGTTCTACCCGTTACAAAATCAAAAGATCGAACTCCTCCGAAACGGCTTCCCCAATTTTATGATTTTTTTATGTTTATTTGGTAGGTCTGAGAATACGTCGTAGACAAATTAAAATCAGTTTCCTTCCGTGGATGTCATAGAAGGCGACTACAGAAATCAATTACCAGGAGACGGGCAGCATCATATTCCTGAGATTCTAACCGCATACTGCGATCGCCAACCCGCCTGCCAAGCGTGGCGATTATGGCAAAACCCCTCATATTTATGGAAACCATGAGGGAGGCCTTTGTCCTGCAGTGGGCGTCGGGTGGCTGATGATGATGATTGTAGTGAGAATAGGTGGTCTATATATGAGCATCGCGAGTGAAAAATACTAATAAAACGCTGATGTCAATACTGTATTGGTTTTTATTAACACGCTTGTACACACTTAGGGGTACGTGTAAACATCTTTTTGTTTCATTTTAAGGGGAATGTACACAATTTACACTTTTTACGTTAACTATTAACTTTTTATTTTAACCACAAAGTACAGTACCAGTCTCTTTTGTTACATGTAAAAATCAACGGATCAGTTAATAAGTACCTTTCTGCTTAAGTAAACTGTATTGGATACATAACTTAAATGCTTAAAAATTAATACTTAAAGAAAATATTTTTGTTTTATTTGATTTTTTTCTTACAAAGTTTGATACTTAAGTAACTTTTAAACGTCAATCTTTGTAGCTACAAACTTCATCATATCTTGAATATTGCATATCCTTACTTACTAGAGAATTAATAGTGAAAAAGCCATACTTAAACTTAGATTATGATAATGTCAGACTAGATTTAACCACATTAGTGTCGGGGCTTTTCTACTCTTGTTTAAGTCACTAACTACACCGCCTTAGAAACTTAGACAAACTAGTGATATTGATATTGAACACACTCCGAAGTTGCTTCGGCTAAACTAAAGAGCATATATTACTGCACTCAAGCTACCTAGAAATCTGACCATTGCTACAATACAGAAGTCGCCACGAGTGATGAACGAAAGCGCGCGTATTGGGGGTAAGTTCGCGCATGTATATTCCGTTTCATTCAACTTTTGTTTATATGTAAACAAACCGTATAAATACGGTGCATATTACGTTACGTATTTGCTTATTTTATTTCTGTGATGTATCTTGTTGGTATAATGAATGTCTTTCTTCTTCTTCGTTTTATCTTAAAACAATTATGTCTATGAAGGTGTTTGCTCGTCCTTGGTAATTAATCTCATTATTTTTTTAAATATCACCCCATATTATAAATTTCTTGGCTGTCATATAAAAAAATATTTGTTTACACTCGAAGAAAAGCTGAATGAAATGAAATATAAGCACTGACAGTGCGCATGCGCTGACAGGCCTGCTCTGGCCAATGGCGCGGCCTGATGCGCTCGGTTTGACGTTCCCCGCTCGTCCCCGGGCCCTTAAGAGATAGGAAAGGGATCTAATAACCGCTTCACCGTCATTGTTTCATACTTGTGGCGACTACCGTCAATTTCAGAACCCGCCGCAACGGTTTTACATCGATGTTGTATTGACTTTACAAAAGTGACAACTCATTTTTAAGTACAGGGGATTTTACATAATTTTCTTTTCTTTGTGAAAAAGTACGACATGGGGACAGCTTCGGATTTCAGAAAAAACATCAGCTATTTCAGTTATGGTATTAAACAGATAATATCATCTAACGAAAGTTGTCCCCATCATAAAGTTCTTCGTATTGACAAGTAGTTCTCTTTTCTGAAAGGTTTCCCCTGTTAGTACACGCTGTATAAAATGGTAAGCCTAAGTGCAAAATTAATTCCACACGGGTTCGGAAAGCATTTATTTACATTGGACGAACTTAAGCATATTTATATTGGTTCCTATATGATTTCTTTATAGTAGCTATTGTAATTAACATGAACAAAACTGGGAACCTCCCTTTTTTTTGAAGTCTGATAAAAAAAGTATTTTTTAACTGTACATAAAAGTCTTATGTTTCATAGTTTTCATACACGAGAAAACTCATAGTCTAGGTATTCCAAATGCTGATTACAAAAAGTGAAACAGTGGGTTTACAGCGGACTTCCATCATCGGCTACCCATCTACACAAGAGCTACTGTGGCGTAGTCGGCGATGTGGTCCACCTTAATCGACAGCAAATCAACCTTTACATGTGCGCACTCTAGAGATGGGCCGTTGACGATTTACCCGTCAACGAAACAGCTTTTTTTCAACGTTACCTAGGTAATTCAATTTTTTTTTTCTATTTAACTCTTCATATTTTGCCAATGTCAAGTTAAAAAACTAATTAACGTTCAGTTGCAACGTTCACTAGGTAACCGTATCGATTAGCCGTTACGGAGCCGTTGACGTTAAATTGACGCAACGTCACGTTCGTTAATAGTTAACGTTACAACCATGTTTGCGTCGACAAACGGGTTTATTTACTGTGCGTGCTAGTCTGTGCGTAAAGTAGCCGCAAATATTCACTGTTTTCTGTTTATTTAAAACCAGTTATTTAACGTTCATTATTCGTCTTTTTATGTTGTTCGACTGGTTTGCATTTCGACTGTTTTGGGTCGTGATTTTCCGAGTTCGGTAAAAAGCTATTTATTCGTTGACGGAGCAAAATCTACTTTTTAAACCAGTTCCATGAATCAACGCCCACCTCCAGTGACCCTGAGTTACGTTGCGAGCGAGTTTGTGACCAAAATTTAAAGTTTGATCTGCTGACTCTACAATAAATGTTAAGGAACACGCTTTCTACACACGATTGGTATTATAAAAGTCACTTACATATTAGTATGGACGGATAACACAATGTATCAACAACATTTTGAAGACCAATATTAGAAAACGTAGGTATTTGTTAGTGTTGGAATAGAAACGTTTTTAAGCACACTTTTTATTGTTACAATTAATGAGATCACAAACCAGCCAAGTTTTCAGTTTTAAGACAGCGCGGTCATTCAAAACTGATGCTTATGTACATAGAAAATAAAGAGTTGTTATAGTAAATGACGGAATTTGTTTTTTTTTTGTTTTACTTTGATAAGCAATATGTCAATTGAAAACTTCAATATTTATGAAGTTGCAGAACGAGGCAATACATTGTTCAATCTTATCTACCTCTAATTACTGAATTTATAGCAAAGTCAGTTACTATCTAAGACCACATCAAGACGTTCAGAACTTAGCGGTAGATATATACAGTCCGCACAGATCGTTTTGGCGGTAACGTGAACATAGTCACAGATCGTTTCCACATCGCTTACTGTCTTTACAATGTATGCGTGAGTAATTGACGTAGTTTTATGCATAGTAAATAACTATTAGTCAATTACTAAAGTAGTCAATTACTCACAAATACGCTGTAAAGAGAGTAAGCGATGTGCAAACAATCTGAGACTATGTTCATGTTACCGCCAAAAAGATTTGTGCGATCTAAACCTATCTCAGACTTAGAATGAATTACCGCCGGTTTCTGAATTGAGAATTAGTAAATAATTACCCATCAGTCTGTCTCGTTTTTTTTCTCATAATTCTGTAGTGACCGAACGATACCAAAGTATTTAATTCGTGAAATCCTCAATGCAGATCTCAGTTGCTAGATACCTTAGCGCAGTATCTTCACTCTAATTTATTCAATCAGTTCCAAACAACTACAATACCGCTACACCGTGTATGAAAAAACCCTATATGCTAACCGAATTAGAAATAGTGGTTTAGATTCGCATATAATTTTCACTTTATTGTCTTGCATGGGTAGCACGGCGACGCGAGTCGCCCGTTTCAACTTCAAAAGTCGCGACTTTCCAGTACATTAATTGTCAAATTTTGACGTTTTGGCGCCACAAAACGCGTGGCTCGCGCCTGCGTGCTACCCAGGCTGTTGTGTACTTTATTTCATAAACCAGAGCCTCAAGACTGCTACACTACCGTATTCCCAATGTCATTCGGGTAAGTTCATACTAGCGCAGAGTCGAAGCGTCAATGTAAACTATTACAAAATTGACACAACGTAATGCACAAATTCTTATCGCGATATAAAAAGATGTACACGATAGTCTGACGCTAAGATGCGCTCCAGCTGTCCAAATAGTATGAGCTGACTCTATAACCATTTCCTACCTTTTGGTTGGCTGTAGCAAAACTGTTATCACAAGAAGATCCATAAAAAATAACTAACAAATTTTTCGCAGAACTGGTAACATTACAATCGACTGTCAACTAGTAAGGATCACGGAGCTATGCAGGAGCTCTTATAACGGGCGCTGTAAGGTTGAATATCGAGGAAAAGATCATCTGTATTACTGCATTATCGGTACTAAAACGTGACTAGGCGGGTCTAAGTGTTAAACTCGGGCTTTAAGACTAAAGGAGCGAGCCACTGCGAGCATTCGTCTGAGAGAATTTGATGGCGAACAACTAATTTATTTTGCTAATAACATAAAAAAACTAACCATATTTAGATCATAAAACCATACTCCCTCAAAAACAGTCATCGGAAAGACACTGCTTTTTTGGTTCTATTAGAGGTTAGTATGGAGACGAAGCGCCACGGGCGTGATTGAGTGCATTGCATTGAGCGGTGATACGGACAGATTTCAGTGGTATAGAAGGTAGGAATATTCTTGTGCACAAGAAAATAAAAGAATTATAGTTACATTAAAAAAGGGCGGTCTTATTGCTAATATTAATTTCTTCTTCCAGACCAGTAAATTGGATAACGACCTACAGATAATGCCTAAGATCTGTACGGCACACTGCTTAAATGAAAAAATGCCCGTGCGCACATATATACCTAGCGTTTGACGTCATCCGGCGCAAAAAGCAGTGCCATTTCTAATCACTGCTCATAAGGCATACCATTGTTCTTAGCCATTGTCCTTAACACACGAATGCTCGCAGCGAGTCTTACTGGGCGCTTCAGAACAGTCCTGTAGACCTTGGTTTGTCTAGCGGATCACGGTCGTAGCTTCGACTCTCGCTTGCGTTTTAGGTACCTATAGGTAACTCGCAGATGTAACAGTAAACTTACAGCAGGTTTGCAGCTGGGAAAACGGACGACGGCCACGAGTTGAACAAAACAGCGGAATTTTTCCGCGATTGATGTGTATAAAAAAAAGCTAACCTTCTGTAGTTCTACAGGACCGTTCTGAAACACGGCGCACTTATAACTTAAAAAACTTAGCTTAGCCATAAAAACTATAAAAAATATCACGAATCTTTACCGTCAACCGCAGACGCAAGGCCCTCATTTACGTTCACTGGAAGATACTTTGAAAACTGAGTATTTTTCTAGAAAAACACGGTTTTGAACACATAGTCCTTTGGACCAATCACACGCCGGTTCACATTGGCGCTGACCAATCAGGGTGCCTGTACCGTGGGGCGGATACCGCTGTAGATGTGCAGATTTTCTGACAAGAGATCCGTAGGTCTATCCATAGATGGGATAAAGAGTTAATTCACTTACATGTCATCAAATATTTATCGATAATATCAAAAATATAAATTATTCTGATTCCGTATGACTGTTTGTGTCTTAAATAAATAAACTTGATGGAGTTTCTTGAATGAGGCCACTACTTGGCCCCCGTGGTGGAGTATGGCCTATACCTTCCTCAGGGAAGACCCGTGCCCCTCGGTGGGGACATAATGGGTTGACGATGATGATTCCGGAGGGGTAGGCAGAGATCAAGCAATTTGCCACTTGCCGTAAAACCGACTTTTTTGACAAAACACTGTCAGTGCTCCCAACACTCATTACTATAGTAATGTTTCTCCAAAAAAGCCCGCGATTCGCGCTACACATCTACAGTCAGTACCTACACACAGCGCAAGCTTCACAGACTAACATTTTGGCACGACGCAGGCAGTTAGTACGCTAAGTACGGTCGAGACACAGTGCTGTCCCGCTCTCGCGGGCGTCTCAGTCTTGCGCGGGCGCACTGCCCGACGGGCCATCGCGGGGAGCGGAGGAGCTCGGCGTCGGGGCGCGCGATCTGTGAGGAGAAAAGGTTAAATGTAATTAAATAACTTCCACACGACACTATCACTAGTCAACGTCGCGATTTTATTAGTGGTATGTTTCTTCATTGCCTTGACGTCTAGAAAGTTTGATATATGTGCCGCGCGTAGACATGATGCGGCAATGGAGTGAAATCAGTACTATGATGCATTAACAGAATCTACTAAGCCCTAGTCCCAAACTAGGATATCCCGTGCTATAGTAACCTGACAAGAACATCACTAATCTCACGAATTTTTCTGTAAAATATTACTTAGGTTTGACTTCAGGTTCTAATCCGACACTTTTTTCTGCCAAGCTGTAGCGTGTACAATGTGACCAAATATTTGGAAGTCGAGAAGCATCGCGCTAATGAATTCTTCCGCAATTTCACTTTAACAGGAATAGGTCAAATACCAAAAACAGCAACAACAAAAATATTAAAACTATATTTATTGGTTTAATTTTTTTGCAAACCTTACACAACGACAATGAAGTTGGCGAGGATGGCGGAACAAAATGGCGTCTTGACAGTCCTATTCTTTTTTGGCACGCACAGTACAGCTCCACACCGGCTCAAATTGCAATTTTATGTGCCAAGTTGCTCACCTATTTTCCCTCAGCTCCCTCTGCGTTGCGTCTCCGCAATTCAGCGAGGGCATGAGCTCATTGAGCGGGGAGATGCGGCTGCTGCAATTCACGAATGATATGTCAACTAAACTTCAGGTGTCCTCACCATGCCGATCTTCACTTCACTAGTGTTACTACTCCAAACAGAAGGCCACTAATTTTTAAAATACAAGAACATCCTTTTATATCACGTTATTTTTAGGCTCACTCTGTAACTTAATTAGTAAGAAGCAAATAACAGTGTACTGTATTTATATTCCAGATACCTACTACACCGTTCCGCGAAGTCTTACCAGAGGCCATGTGACGGCGGCCATATTGGTTTGTCAATGTCCAGACCATTCATTCGCTCATTCACTAATTTCATCAGTCTTACTCGTAGAGGACTTTTCCACTTCCCAAATCGCAATTCCAAGGGCCAAGTACCCCGTATTCATTTACCATCAGGCGTGACTGGGGTCAAGTGTCATCCTGACATAATTTAAAAAAAACCGGCGAAGTGGGAGTCGGACTCGCGCACGAAGGGTTCCATACCATTGTCTATACAACGTTAGACACAAAGATCGAGAAAAACGGCATAAAATCACGTTTGTGTATGGGAACCCCACTTAAATATTTATTTTAATTTAATTATTTTTAACGCGAATATAGAACTAAATATTCTGTAAATATTTCAAGCATCTACCTATTGCCGTTAATAACATCGAGCAAAAAACGGCAAAAAAGTTACGCTTGTTGTATGGGAGCCCCCTTTACATGTTTATTTTATTCTTTTTTAGTATTTGTTGTTATAGCGGCAACAGAAATACATCATGTTTATTTATTTATTTATTGTGAGAATGTCATGTGTGAGAATGTCAACTGCCTAGCTATCACGGTTCATGAGATACAGCCTGGTGACAGACAGCCAGACAGACAGACGGACAGTGAAGTCTTAAAATAGGGTCCCGTTTGACACCCTTCGGGTACAGAACCCTAATAAGTAGATAGATAGATAGAATATTCTTTATTGTATGTACACCAGGAATTACATATGAGAATTTAACAATAATATAGGACAGTACAATTGGCGGCCTTATTACGTAGCTCACCTGTTTTCTCTCAGCTCCCGCTGCGATGCGTCTGCGCAGCCCAGCGAGGGCATCAGCTCGTCAGGCGAGGAGGCGCGGCTGCTGCGCTCGCTGCCGGCTTCCGAGTACGAGTTTTCGCTCGTCAACTGCTCAAGGGGAGACGGGAGCCTAATTATTTGTTCCACGCAAGGTTTTTATGTAGCGTTCAGATAGATTCGATGAACTTGCAGTGGTTTTTCAATACAAACAACTTTTATTATGAGGGTAACTCCAAAATACGAAAAAATATACCAGATAGTGGCAGACCCTAGTCTGCCAATATAAACTAACGTCCTTGTCCTATGGGATAAGGACGTTATTTTATGTTATGTGATGTTATATGATATTATTTTGATTTTTCGGAGTAGGTCTCATAATAAAAGACCCCCCCCCTTAAGTTTCACTGGATCTTTCTCCATCACGCTTTAAAATATCTCGTCAGATTTTTGGTGAAATTTGAATGAAATTTGAAATGGAATTTGACAGTTAAACGATTGGAATCATTCAGGATTTGGTGGGCGTAATATAGGGGCTGGGCTTATACTATCGAACGAGATTTTAAGGAGAACAGATTCAATGTAAACGCAGGCCAGTCCTCAAAAGTACGTCTCCAGTTTAAGTAATAGCATCACGGAATGTAGCCCTACCAGTGTGAGTGGCTGCCGAATCCGCGCCGGGCTGAGCGCGCGGCTCCGCGCCTCTTCCACCTCCAGCTGCAGAATGCTCTCTTGGCTGCCCGTGAACTGGAATTAAACGTTGTGGGTCATTAACATCATGGCTGGCGGGAGCTCCCAGAAATTTGACCCAACTTTATAACTATACTTTACTATGTAAGGGAATGTTTGGTAGTTACGCTAAATTCGAAAACAAACAACTTATACTAGGGTCTGGCATTAGTAAAATGAAGCACGGTAAATGAGAACACGTTATCACTACAAGAATGTAGGATAACTAACCTAACCACAGAGTACAACTATTGGGAATCTTCGGATATAAACATTTACATACAGGCATATGTTTTTATTTGTTTGTCATACGAGTAAATCTGTAGTCCTTCAGCATGGGTAGTACGACGAGGCTAGCCGCGCGTTTTAAATGTGAAAAGTCGCGACTTCGCAGTACCTACCTACATTAATTGTCAAATTTTGACATTTGAGCGCCACAAAACGCGTGACTCATGCCATCCTACTATCCGTGCTGGTGCATCGGCTGAAAATACAATTAAATAATGATGATTGATTAGCGTCCATCCATATTGATTTTATACCATATTTATTGCCATTAAAACTTAAAACACCAGTGAAACCAGCCAACGCATTTTATCGCATTTTGCTCGCTATTTCCCGCGATTACGAACTTAAAGCACTGTCCTTCACGTAGCTCGGTTAAAGAAGAATGTACAACACTTACCACAAATCCGTAGTACTTCAGTATGTCCATCTTGCACATCGGACAGGTGCGGTGCTCCAACAACCAAGGGTCGATGCAGCTCTTGTGGAACTCGTGTCTGCAGGGCAGCGAGCGAAGGGTCTCCGAGACCTTGTAGGGCTCTATGCAGATGGCACAACACTCCCCGTCGCCCTGCACTTCCTGTGAGAGAGGAAACGATATTACGCATTATATTTTAAGACTTATCTTTAAAAATTGCCTAGTCTAAGACCACTTTATTTTTATATTCCTTTTGTTGCACTAACCCGTGCTGAGGACAATTTTAAAAACCTATTTAGAGGCTAAAAATTCCACCCATGCCTGGACTTGAACCCGCGACCTCTGGCTAACCGTGCCAGCGCTCTCCCAACTGAGCTTATGGGCAAGTGCAGGCATCGGCGAAATTTCGAGCCTCTTTACAAACTTCTCTGTATTACGTACAGGCAGCGACATCTGGCCGAAGCAATTTACATCACTTGTAGCCCCGAGTCACCCACTTTGCAGTTAGGTTGCAAAGCTCTTTTTACGTAAGCCTCATTTTTACGTAAGCCTCTGGGGGCCTTTTTTATGCATTTTTCTTGAATCGTACCGAAACGAAACAATACATTTGGGTAAAGAAATTTAGATAAATGCGTTTCGTTTTCAAGCACAGACGTAGGTAGGTTGAAGTAGGGTTGCCATAGTATTCAACGCAAAATCGAGTACATTTTGTAGAAAAAAATAAATACCTTCTGTTGACGTAATCACCATTCAGACCCCTCATCGTGTCATCAAAAATAAGCAAAGCCAAGAACCCCCACCCCCTGTAGTGTTTACGTAATACTTGAACAGCCCCCTGCCTCTGAGGAGTGATTTAAGCATTCGCGGTTATATAAATAAGGGCCGGTTTCTGAATTGCGAATTTAACTAAGTAAATACTTAAGTAACGTTCTGTCACGCTCTTTTCTGAGAAATTCGAATAGAGAGATTTACTTAGCGAAATTCTCAATTCAGAAACTGGCCCTGAGGCTGTTTACTGCAGATATCGCCGATACCCAACGCGCAGCCAGAAGCGCTTTTGTCCAGATAAAAAATATATTTTGTACAAATACTTACTCTATCCTCAGTCTTCAAACTCTTAACAGGTATTTTAGAGAGCGCCTTCTTGGCGGCGCAGCACAGTCTTTTCTGTGAACAAAACATTTCGAGCTATTGACTGCCTCGTTGGTCTAGCCTAAGGCGCTTAGCTACCAAAACAGAGATCGTAGGTTCGATTCGTTCGATTCGATGTGTACAAATGGACTCAGTGGGTGGATTTTCTTGTTTGTAACGTCCTGCCCTGGTTACCGTAGCACAGGGTATTCTAGTTTGGGATCAGGTCGAGTGTTTGTTGTGTGGAAGTTATTATTACATATTTAGCCTCCACAGGCAGAACCTCAGAACATTTTGTGTTCTGAGGGCAGAACTAAACAATGTTTAAAAGAAAAACGAAAGAAAAGACATTATAACAACGCGACACATTTTAATCTGTGGACACATCACAGAAACTAAATAAACAGATAAGTGACATAATATGAACAACAGAAAGAGAACTTAATACACAACAGACAAAAAATACATAGATGTATCTTGCGGTGTGTCTAAGATGCCAGTTGCCACAGAAGGGAGCTGACACAGTGTTGATTAGATAAATATTATATATCAATCATTGTATTCTTTTTTTTGATGCACTAACCCTGCATGCGGTGGTAGCCTAGTGGGTAGAACATTGGACTCGGAAGCGGGAGACCCAGGTTCGATTCCCAGTGCGGGCATGTACCTATGACTTTGTTTCCTAAGTTATGTACATTTGTGAAGTTATAGTAGCAATACCACTCGCTTAGGAAAACATCGTGAGGAAACCTGACTGTCTGAGCTATTCATATACCTCAGCGCTTGAAATCGCCAATCCGCGGTGGGCACGCGTGGTGATTAAGCCCAAACTCTCTCCCTGAGAGAAGGCCTGTGCCCTGCAGTGGGACGTATATAGGCTGCTTATATAACCCTCGCTGAGGACAATTTTAAAAACCTATTTAGAGGTTAAAAAAATGATAAATCAATTGACGAAACAAATACATCGAGCGAATGTGGGTGGAATGGCCGGTAAGAGACATCCCAGGCGGACATACTTCGACCAAATAGGGGATGTACTAGCAAAGGGCAAGATAACAAATACCCGAAATCGGCGTGTGTGCATGCAACGACTAATGAATGGTACTCAGGCAGGCAGTCCCTGGTCTCTGTCTACCCTTCTGGGATACAGGCGTGAGTTTATGTATGTATGTATGATAAATCAATGTATTGTTTGTAAAAATTCAATCTACGATCTAAGATCAGTTGGCTGACAGTGACACGGGGAATCTAGTGCCGCCGAAGCAGACTGACTCAATAAAACTCAAGCGACCGTAGCGCCACTGGCAGGTGGGACGCACGCAGGCCAACTGATTGTAGATGAACTGCATAAAAATCTCCCCTCATGAGGTTTTACTGCGATCGCCAACCCGCCTGCCAAGCGTGGCGATTATGGCACAACCCCTCATGGTTATGAAAACCACGAAGGAGGCCTATGTCCTGCAGTGGGCGTCGAATGGCTGATGATGATGATGAGGTTTTACGCGACACTTCCCATATGCCCTTCGATGAACGAGATCTCTTTTTAGGGTTCCGTAGCCAAATGGTAAGGGGCCCTATTACTAAGACTCCACTGTCCGTCTGTCTGTGTCTGTCTGTCACCAGTATCTCATGAACCGTGAGAGCTAGACAGTTGTATTTCTGTTGCCGCTATACCTGACAAAAAATACTAAAAACAAAATAAAATAAATATTTAAGGGGGGATCTCATACAACGTGATTTTGTTGCCGTTTTTTCTCGATGTTTGTGTCTAATGTTGTATTGATAATGGTACGGAACCCTTCGTGCGCGAGTCTGACTCGCTCTTGGCCGGCTTTTTCCTTAATCTGGGGGCGAGAAACGCTGTGTGACGTGGCGTTGACGGGTAGACGAGAGACACCACCACGATAGGTTCACAGAACATTGTTGTTTAACTGTATGACTGAAGCTTAATAACTACGCTGAATAGAAACTTTTACTTTCCACTTGTCCTGGAAGTGAGTGAAACTATTATTTCACTTTTACCCGTTATCCCTTCGGTAAGTACTCACAGAGAGCCGGTCCTTGGCGTGTATGTAGCGGAAGCGCTGTATGTAGTAGAACACGAGCCACGCCAGCGAGATCACCATCAGCACGATGAACGAGATCGAGACAAACAGGACCGATGTTCTGCGGACAAATCGTTTGGTGCAACTTTGTGGTGAACTGGCTTCAAAGCTACATTGGAGTAACATTGAGGACATAGAAAAACTCAGAAAAATATAATAGACAAAACCTGAATAGGATAGATTGATTATATTCTTTTTGTTGCACTAACCCGTTCCGAGGACAATTTTAAAAACCTATTTAGAGGCTAAAAACTTCACCCAAGCCGGGACTTGAACCCGCGACCTCTGGCTAAACGTGCCAGTCGAGACGTCTCCCTGCCCTTAGCCCTGGGGGTCACGCGCGCGGCCTCTAAGGCAAATGGGGGCCGGATTTGAACTTGTTTTTATTTTTATTTTGTAATTTTATTTTACCATCATTTCCAACACATTTTCACTTCCAGACACGCCGGGCGAGAGGAGGGCGATTGAACTACTGTACAAATCCTTAAATTTTAATATCTTTACTTTTATATTTTATTTTACATCTGACTTTGTCCATACATTTTAACATTTTAATTTTTTGACATTTTGACTTTTTATGTTTTTAATTTTTTACATTTTAAATTCTACATTTTAATATCTTACATTTTTAATGATGCAATTTTTACTTTTTATTATTTAACTTTCGCTTTAGAACCCCGGCGCCTTACTTGTTACTACTCGAAAGAGTAGACAGAGACAAGGCGTCGGGGTATATAAATGTAATTTTAAATTTTATTTCGTTTACACTTTATTATATTACTATATTTTTAATATTAAGATATTTTTTATTTGTATACATTTAATTTTAACTTTCTATCATAAGACATTTTTATTTGTATAATTTTAATTTTAACATTTTATCAACATTATGACAGTTTTACAATAAAGACAAAAGGTCGCCACAGTATCAATAGTGGCGGAACCTTATATAAAAAAAAAACCGTGCCAGCGCTCTCCCAACTGAGCTAATGGGCAAGTGCAGGCATCAGCGATACTTCGAGCCTCTTTACAAACTTCTCTGTATCACTTTTTTCCTCTGTGGTATTACCTACAGGCAGCGACATCTGGCCGAAGCGCTAGCGCGGTTAGCCAGAGGTCGCGGGTTCAAGTCCCGGCATGGGTGAAATTTTTAGTCTCTAAATAGGTTTTTTTAGGATGGATTGAATGAATATTTTTGTAAGTAAGATTAAGAGTAACATTTACTTTGTGGTTTTATCATCATCAGCCATTTGACGCCCACTGCAGGACATAGGCCTCCCTTATGGTTTTACAAGCTTATAGGTCTTAAAAAAAATCAGGCTACTCTAACTATAAAAAAAGCTAATTTGAGTTAGCTGCTCTATTGCATTATATCTAATAAGGGTAGAGTATCAAATATTTGAGTTCTTTTGTCCATTTTTTGTCCAAAATAATGTAGATTTTGAAATTGTCACCCATTACTAACTTGTCATTAAGTTAAGTTTTAGTCGTAGTTTATGTGCTACTTTGAAAGAAACTTTTTGTTTTGATTAGATTTACTGATCGTCTCTCAGATCATTAAACATAAGCATTTTACGCACATTAGTGCTGTATTTAAGTTGTGATGGAGCCTTTTAGTTTAGTTCTATTATCTATTCTATTTTGTACATGCCTGTATATACATAAACTCACGCCTGTATCCCAGAGGGATCCCAAAAGAGGGATCTATTTTGTATTTTTTAATGACTCGCGATGCCCATACATATGGCTGATTTACGAGTATTGTGTGTCGGCCCGCTGCGATAAACTAATAGTTACTTGAGGGTAGACCACCTACCATCACTACAATAATTGACCGTACTCGCCACTTCAGTCTACCCGTGACCACGGCAGCTGCAACGTTGCCGAAACGTCGGGAATGAAAGTAAATTAAATTCTACCTAACAAATCATCATCATCATCATTCAGCCACAAGAAGTCCACTGCTGGACATAGGCGTCCTCCATGGATTTCCAAAAAGACCGGTTGGAAGCGGCCTGCATCCAGCGTCTTCCTGCCACTTGGATGAGGTCATCTGTCCATCTTGTGGCTGGTCGTCCTACGCTGCGCTTGCCGATATTTGGTCTCCATTCGAGAACTTTTCAGCCCCATTGGCCATCAGTTCTGCGTGTTATGTGCCCCGCCCACTGCCACTTCAACTTACTAATCCGCTGGGCTACGTCGACTTTCGTTCGTCTACGGATCTCGTCATTACTGATTCGATCTCGTAGAGAAATTCCGACCTAACCTAACCTAACAAATAATCGCGATTAAACCCGTAACCTCGGGGCGCAGCGATAGTGCATCTGCATACCATGCGAGAGGTCCCGGGTTCGAATCCCGGCTGGAGACAAAAAAAACCCATGGGGTGGTCGTGGTCATGTAAACGTTTGTGATGTCGTTGTTTCTGGTTCCCACGACACAGGGTATCTTAGTGTGGGGCCAGAAGCAATGTATGCGCCTGTATGTTAACGTTTATGTTTTTATGTTTAATATTCCAGTATAACTATAAACATAAACAAACATTTGATGAAAGGTATGTATTAGCAAAGGGCAAGATAAAAAGTACCCGAAACCGGCGTGCGTGCATGCAACGACTAATGAATGTTGAGAAAGCGAAAGTGATCTGTCAGGATCGTGGCAAGTGGCAGTCCCTGGTCTCTGCCAACCCCTCTGGGATACAGGCTTGAGTTTATGTATCATCATCATTTAGCCACGAGAAGTCCACTGCTGAACATAGGCCTCCTCCATGGATTTCCAAAAAGACCAGTTGGAAGCGGCTTGCATCCAGATTCTTCCTGCCACTTGGATGTGGTCATCTGTCCATCTTGCGGCTGGTCGTCCACAGTCGTTTGAATGAGTTTATGTATTTATTTATTTTTCCTTCTCTCTCACTCTTTCCCCTTGTGTATCTGTCTAACTTTGTCTCTACTCACTTGTTAATATTATTGTTGATCTGCGTATAGCTCCGGCCCTTGAGTATCCCGATCATGACGCGAGTGCCGTTGTCGATCAGCCGCGTGATCTCCTCGCCCTTCCATTTGTACGTGAACACGGCGCTGATGTTGCCTGAAAGGGAGGGACAGACATTAGGTTAGATTGAATATTGTTACGTTACATAAACTCGCGCCTGTATCCCGGAGGGGTAGGCAGAGGTTTGGCACTTGCCACGAGGTTCGTGGCAAGTGCCAAACATCTTTCACTTCATCAGCATTCATTTGTCGTTGCATGCACGTACCGGTATATATATTAGACGCTGGATGCAGGCCGCTTCCAACCGGTTCTTTTGGAAATCCATGGAGGAGGCCTATGTCCAGCAGTGGACTGCTTGTGGCTGAATGATGATGACACCGGTATAGGGTAATTTTTATGTTGTCCTTTGCTAATACGTCCCCTATTCTTACGAATTCTTACTTACTCTCTTCGTTAACAATTGACTGACAGCTGTCTAAACTTCTTGATTTTGGCCTCCTTTAAAATAGCAGCAAATGAACAGGTGTATTTATCTATTTAATTTACTTAGGACAGCCAGTAGCTATATTCACATTAATATTATTTACTGCTAAATCACATGTAAATAATACAACATAACACATAAATAGTAAACTAATAATAGGGGTTAAAGTATGAAATTGCCGTTTTATTGCAATAGGTTCTTTGAATTGACATAGAATTTTTCGAATGAAACTTTTTTCAAATGGTTTCTATGATGTTCTTTTTTTAAAAAATGTGAAACATTTTAATATCGACTTTCAATTGTTTTTGTTATTCAATTTAGACAAGAAAGATGGATACTGCGAAAATTCGAGTGATTTTTTAATACGAGTTCCGACGCGGAACTAACGCGGCAGAAACAGCCCGCAATATCAATGCTGCGTTTGGAGAGGGGTCTACTAATGAACGCACCGTGCGATTTTAGTTTAAACGCTTTCGTGATGGAAATTTCGACTTAAAGAACGAGCCACGAGGAAGACCGCCCACACAGGTGAATAACGTTGAATTAAGAGAGATAGTGGAAGCCGACCCAAGTCAAACTACCCAGGAATTAGCGGCATGGTTTAAAGTTACCTTACCCACAATATTGACTCACTTGCGTCAAATCAATAAAATAAAAAAATACGAAAAATGGGTGCCTCATAATCACTCGAATTTTCGCAGTATCCATCTTTCTTGTCTAAATTGAATAACAAAAACAATTGAAAGTCGATATTCAAATGTTTCACATTTTTTAAAAAAAGAACATTCTACAAGATTCTATGTCAATTCAAAGAACCTATTGCAATAAAACGGCAATTTCATACTTTAACCCCTAATACAACATAACTACCTACAAAACGTAAAGGGTTTTAAACTAAGTGCCGAGCCTATTAAGGTTGCCACAACATGCACCCTATCTATGCTAGTGTTTAAGTTAGCACAATTTGTGCTATTTAGGTGTACGAGAACTTGGGGCTTAATTTCTACTCTGATTATATTCTTTGTTGCACTAATCCGTACTAAGGGCAATTTTAAAAACCTATTTAGAGGCAAAAAAATCCAACTACCCACGCCGGGACTTGAACTCGCGACCTCTGGCTAACCGTGCCAGCGCTCTCCCAACTGAGCTAATAGGCAAGTGCAGGCATGGCACGGTTGGCTAGAGGTCGCGGATTCAAGTCCCTGCGTGGGTGGAAATTTTAGCCTCTAAATAGGTTTCTATTGTGATATTATAAACATATTAATTTTAATTGCTTCTAGTTACCTCCTATTATCCGAAGGTAATAATTGGAGCAGTACTATGAAATAAAGGCACATAACCCTCATAAAGCGCGGTTGCTAATTGTCATAGCAGTTGTCTTAACCTTTAACGATACCTTTGTTGATAAGATATTTAAGTCTTATTTACACTGTTACACGTAACAATTTAAATACCAAGTACTTCGAGACAAACAAACACTTAAATATTATGTCACTTTCACTAATTTCATCGTCATCATCATCATCGGCCATTTGACGTCCACAGCAGGACATAGGCCTCCCTCATGGTTTTCGAACCATGAAGGGTTTTGCCATAATCGCCACGCTTGGCAGGCGGGTTGGCGATCGCAGTATGCGGCTGGAATCTCAGGAAGATGCTGCTGCCCGTCTCCTGGTAATTTATTTCCTTAGTCGCCTTCTACGACATCCATGGAAGGAAATGGAGTGACGCTATTCTTAATCCGGCGCCACACGGAAGCACTCACTAATTTGCTTACACACATTTTACAACGCTGCAGTGTTCACTTATAATCATTCTGTCATATTTTACACTGTTGCCAACCTGATGAGAACCTGATGCGATAGGCTTTCGTAAGCTTTTCTTGAACATGTTCTAATGTGATTCCGGATTCTTTAGTCTGTTTTTATGGACTTTTATCGACCGACTTAATTTTCATTTTATAGAATAGGTAAACTTACAGATTACAACCAATGTTACAGATTATTTGGAAATTGTATGAAAGCTTCGATGTTAGCTGGAACCCAAAAGATAGTTTACACCTAATACTGTAAATATAAAGTTTAGACAGTTTGATAGGCATAAAGGAGCCGATATATTAAATATTTCAGAAGTGAAATTTTCAAATTAGAAAATCTTTCGAAGATCTTAAAGACGATCCAACTCAAAGGAATAAAAATATAAATATTGTGACCGATTCTGTCATACTGCCAATCCACGTTGGGCACGCGTGGTGATTAAACCCGTACTTATTCTCTAAGAGAAGGCCAGTGCCCTACAGTGGGACGTGTATGGGCTTAATTATTATTGTGATGCAGTGTACATTGATACTTTTCGTGGGCATGAAACAGAAAACACTTCCTAATCTCGCCTACCGAGTGTGCCGTGTTTATAGATAAGAGAGACTCAACTTTTATCAAATTCCATTTTATGCAACGATGAGATAATGCACACAGTTGAATCATACACTGCACTATGTAATCATTATAATATGTACCGACAGGTGACTACTAAAACTACACCTAATGTAGTAATAATTGAATTAATGAATCGTTTCATTCTTGAAGAAGATTTAGTGTATTTCACTTGTATGATTAGCATAAGTCGCTTAAAACCATACGAGAAAATCTTAGACAAACGGATAAGATCTGAATGCGTTCAGTAGGTATTTATACCCATTTTTATAACGGATACCATCTTCGCACTGATCACAATTGCCGGTACTCAGCGTTCCTGGATATGGAAAAAGCTTTACATCGGGTACCTAGCGACTAGCGTCTGGTGGTGCCTTCTAAAGAAGGTGGTCTTCGGACTTCGTCGCCGACGTGTATAAGGAGGTACTGTAATCAGGACAGTATTGGTTGAGTCAAGAACAGGGCCAAGTAGAGAGAAAACAAGGACAGCTAAACCCAGGACCATGTGGAATAAGATCTTTGATTGTCATTGATACAACAAGAAGTAGTTATACGTCCCACAGCGAAATATCGCCACCGTAAGTTGGCGATTTCGGCTAGCTAGCTAACTAGCTACCTCGAACTCTCAGCTTTCCTTCACAATTAGCAAGTGATACCTGCTACAAGCTTAGACATGCCCAGACAGATTTGTATCGGGTCGGTCCGAAACCTCTCGAATGTTTGGACAACCGGCATACCCGGAAAATTCAAACACATGATGCTCGGAAGAAGCTGGTCAACGTTTTGAACTAAATAAAAAATGTTAGCACGCAATGTACGAGTCACTTTCAACATTTTTATAGTCCGGAACCGACATCATCCTTGCATGGCGCGTAAGTATAAACCATAGCTTGTTTGTGGTCCCGATGTTTTGAATACATTGCGAAATGACATTTCAAACTCGTTTTGTACAAGAAAACTTAAAAAATTCAAAGAAAAGTTGGGTATACGATACCCGTTGCATATTCGTGGGACTTTGAATCTCAACATCTCTTAAGCCGTTGATGTCCCAGGCATTGTTCCCTTAAAAAAATGTTCGTAATAATGTTAGTAAGCCCCCGTTAGTAAATTAACACCTATTCAAATAGTATCGTGGTCAGATATGGAACGAGCCCCACGTTAGTACTATTTGCATGGACTGGTATTTCAAAAGAATATTTTCTCAACGTCAACTCAACAACACTTGTGAAAATATTGGCTTTTGGCTAGGAAAACATCTGTCGTGTTTCCACGCACACAAGAACGCTGGTCCACCTTTACATTTTTGGAGTTTGGATCGACGTAAATATTGACTGTGTATAGGTACATCTGAAACTGTGACCCGTCAGGTGTCTAGAGATGGATTTATTTCGAAACTTAATAGCCCGAGAGCAACGCAGCTAGAAACAATCAACTCACCGAGAAGTATTTTGAAAGAAAGCATTTAAAAAACACAACACTTATATGGAGGCTTTACAGGACAGATATAATATAGGTTACTGATGGAATAGTACATTAAATAAGGTGCACGGATTACTGTCACTACGTGAATCGTGACCCATTTTAAAAATCGCCCGAAAAATACGGTGCAGCAATTTTTCCCGTTTTTCCGGAGCCTTTCTACTCCGGTGAATGTTGGCCTGCATCCAAAAGATCTCTTTCGGAGCTGTATTTACGAGCTAGCTTTTGCAGTCACCTGTTCGATAGATTACCATGCTAAATTGGTGTATTTATTTATCTACCGGTAGAGCAGGTTCTAGGTCAAGTTCGAAATATACGAAGACTTCACGATAACAATACGCTGCACATTTCAAAATATAAATCTACTACTTTCTTGAATACTAGGCCCATTTTCAGCATTTTGACTAAACTCGGCTAGTCAACGTAATGTCAATTTAACTAATGAATGCTTACTTAGCGACTAACCGAGTTTAGTCAAGGTTTAGTCAAACGCGGTTGGCCTGGCTACAATTTGAGTGCGGACTTATAGTAGGCACTCCAACTAAAGACGAAAGCGATCTTAAAAACGGAACTCTGTCCGAACTCAAGTTGTGGCCAGGTCCACCTCGAGGCGTCGCTCTAAGGCCCGTTTTACATTACTAAAACGGGTGCTATTAGTGAGTATTACTGGAGCCATTAAATTTATGAGTTACTGTACGAGTGAGTATTAGTAGAGCCATTGAATTAGAACTAATGACTAGGACTACCGGTTCACACCACTTGCCGAAAACACTTCCTCGTGGATTCGCACGGAGTGTAAATTGGCCATAAGACGTCACGGCCAGTCAATACGATTCCTACGCTAAACGTAGGTACCTAATTAAGTTAGAGACAGCGGCTGACTCCAGCCGGTAACGCGATTACTGCAGCTCGGGTTTCACTGCCAAGGCGAAAAGTGCATGCGAGTGGAGGCTGACTGAGGTGTACGATATGCTTAGCATGGACTCTATAGGGACGGTCCGCATTCTGGTAATAATAATCACTTTCGCACAACAACTGTAATGGTCCCAAACTAGGTTTCTAAATACTAAATACCCTCAGTGGCGGATTGGCCACGCAGCAAGAGTAGCAAATGCTACGGACCCGCGCATTTGGGGGCCCCGCGCACCAACGCTTTCTGACCGTAAAAAAATATCTATTTGCACATTTATTTGTCCCTCATGATCACCAACTGCAGTGGGTACCAATCTTTCTCAACATTAAAATGTGTTTGAGTCAAGGAACACGATGAGCTAAACTTTTCAATTACTTCACTTCGATGCATATTAAATACGATTCGCTCAAAACAGTCGATATGAATAGTATTATTTCTAACACAAATAAATCTAGAAGAGTTTATGTATTTGTAACAATATTTTGTTTAATAAACTTGATGACCTAAAGCAACAAAGGGCCCCTTTATTCCCCCGGCCCCGGCACTGAATACCCTGTGCTGTGGTAACCAGGCAAGGAAATCACAAACATATGCTTAGCATGGACTCGATAGGGATGGTCGTTATTGGTCCCAAACTAGGGGTACCTACTGCGCTATGATAACTAGTGAGAGACATCATAAACTGGGAAATACATCCAAACTGAGGCCATTTGCACGCACAAATACGGCGGCCTAAGTGGGGAATTGAACTTACGACCTCTGTTTTGGTTAAGCGCTAGACCAATGAGGCAGGTAGTGTTCTGTAAGACAAGGGTTCATCTTTTGGATAAGGTTATGGAATCCTGTGAGAAAATTTTTGAAATAGAGTCTTCGGCTCTCTTGCGGCACAGAGCCCAAATAAAATATATCTGAGTTTATTTTTAAGTTGACATCAAAAACAAGTCAGTTGTTTTTTTTGCAAAACTAGAATGTACGTGCCCCATTTTAACATTCGGCATTTATCTTTATTTTTTAAAAACTTCTTGTGCAGTCAGAAAATTGTTCAATCTTCTCCCTAGAAAATCCTCGTGCAATTGCAATTGACGGCACCCTTGCAGTTTGTATTTTTAGGGTTCCGTGCCCGAAGGGTGCCAAACGGGACCCTATTACTAAGACTTCACTGTCTGTCTGTCTGTCACCGGGCTGTATCTCATGAACCGTGATAGCTAGGCAGTTGACATTTTTACCATATGATGTATTTATTTCTCTTGCTGCTATAACAACAAATACTAAAAACAGAATAAAATAAATATTTAAGGGGGGCTCCCATACAACAAACGTTGTCTTAAGACAGCGCTCGCCATCTAGCGGCCATGTATGTAACCTTCACAGCGCCGATGTCATGTCGTTAAATGTCAATGTTAAACGCTTCTTGTGGTTTCTATAGATGACGCTGTTCGGAAAGATCTTTGTCTAATGTTGTATAGATAATGGTACGGAACCCTTCGTGCGCGAGTCTGACTCACACTTGGCCGGTTTTTTTTTTTTGTTTTTTTTTTTTTTTTTTTTTTTTTATTATTGACTCGCGATGCTCCTAAATATATTTAATGGCTCTAATCGCCATCACCTATCCTAACTAGCTGCTACTTCAGTCTACTAGTGAGCACGGCCACATCGTTATCATCATCATCAGCCATTTTACGCCCACTGCAGGACATAGGCCTTACTCATGGTTTTCCCTAATGCCGGCATGTAACCGTGGCCCGTGGAGTGGCTAAACGAAGATGGCCATGGAAAAGTAAATGTGGCTTAGTTGTCTTTGTGGATTATCAATGGCACTAGCGCGGGTTCGCATCCCGCTTCGGCACGGAATTTTCTTTGTATGTATCAATGCCGTGTGGTTCCGTATGAAGAATAGCGTCACTCCATTTTATTCCTTGGATGTTGTGGAAGGCGACGAAGGAATTAAATTAAATTAAATTAAACTTTGAACTAAAATTGAATTAAACCCGCCTACCAAGCGTGGCGATTATGGCAAAGCCCTTCATGGTTAGGGAAAACCATGAGGGAGGCCTATGTCCTGCAGTGGGCGTGAAATGGCTGATGATGATGATGTATCAATACAACATGAGTCAATTAAATACAAAGTAAATGTGGACTGAAAAACAATAAACAAAATGCATTACACTAAAAATGCAAATGACGTCTAAAGGAGCATGTGACTGAGTATCCTGTGTACAATTTACGTAGTTATGTTAGTGACAAGATAATTTAGACTAGGTATTTAAGCCTTATTGTTACCATATAACTTTTAACAACTCGTAATTGCCAGTTTTGTCTCATTTTTTTAATTTGTGTTAAACTTATTGTTAAGACTTAGTTCTTAACCGTCTACAAAAAAATAAACGTCCAAGTGCGTGTCGTGCCACGCGCAGTGTACGGTTCCGTAGAAAGAGGGGTTTTATCTGCTTTACAGAACTAACAACATCATCAAAGTAATTGTCGTACAAAGTATTATTTTTATAAGTTGGTCGCCTATTACTCGTTATCTTGTAAAGCCTACTTATCCGTGATAGTTTTCCTGTTACGTTCATTATTGTGCTACTGCCCTGAATTTTTTAAGTTTCTACAATCAACCGTTTAGCGCGCTTTAAAGCTTAATATTTCGCAAACGGAACCCTAAATCGAAAAATGGTCTTTCTACACCCAAAATATTTTTAACCCCTTAATAAGGTGTAGGGGGGTACCTCCCGAAAAAAAATATTAATTACTGTTTTGCATATTTTACATATTTATTACGCGGACAAAACTACTGTTTTGTATGCTTAATAAATATGTGTCTCACTACCTCACTGTTTAAACTGTAAACTGTTCATATTATGTGTTTAATTATATATTTATTTTGTAGGTATTCATGTAAGTATGTTATTATCTAAGTATATGTACGTTATTTAATATGTAATTATTGTGTGTGTGTTCTTTTATTTTTTATTAAAAAGTTTTTAAACCAACATCGACCAGCCAATAAATGCCTCCAGCGCCTCCTAAACGCTCATAAACTATGTTATTCGCCGTGAATGTTACTCGTACGAACTGCATCGCCATGGGATATAACGTATCGCACGTGTGAGCTCGCGTGTCACGCCAGCCGCGTTAGACAGTTCATGAATAAACCCAATTAGAGAGCGAACGAACGGCGATACAAGTTTTAGTTCAGAAAAGGTCGAAACTATTTTTATTTTGTTGTGCGTAAAATTACATTTAAGGCCCAGTTATAGGTTTAATATTATTCAATAACATACCTGGAATTGACAATTTACACTAATCATTTAGTTACTACTATAATTAACCTAATTTCGGATTCACTTGCTTGACTTTTTGTCGGTTAATTCCGACCAGGGTTTCGCTCTGATTCGCAGAGCCTAATCATGGTGAGCAGAGACGGAGACCGCGTCAAAACTGTATGGTTTTGATCAAGTACCTATCTATCTACGTAGATAAAGTTAAACTTTGACCTCTGTCTACCCCTCCGGGATACAGGCGTAGTTTTCTTTGCCTGTAGTTAGTTTATGGACTGTTAGTTCCTAAAAAGGAACAAGAGGTACTTAAATTACTCTCCCTTTATTCGTAGACTCCCTGAGTCGGGCATCATTCGGGCATCAAACATTAAATATCTTATCTTATAAAAAATATAGAAAATAAACAAATCTTATCTTATAAAAATATCTTAACAGCTTGTATATGACACGTTCGCAAACGCTATCGCATGGACACGTGGTTGGTCACGTTATGCCGTTTGTGTGTCTGGCCGCATCATTAATGTTTTTCCTACTTTTGTTAGAGAATAAAGTAATGTTTTGGCTTTTAAAGTAATTGATGACAATCACGGAATCTTATCATATAGGCCCTGATGTAATAAGATTAAGATGATTTGAGAAAAGATGGTCAGAGTGGAGTTTCTTTCCCGCTGCCTTTTTCTCCGCTACAAATACGACCCGAAGGCAGCGGCTAACATAGTACATTGACATTCAGCAAACAGAATGTAAATTCTTTAAGTTGAAACAAATTATTGATTTCTGATTTGCCTGGAATTGGGTTTCGCATAATCTTTTGGGTTTATTAGTCACAGGTACCTCAATTGATACCTCATTTTAATGGGCTTAAGAGCTCAGGTTTTTAGCTTTTTCATTCGTCTGACACATGAGTTTCTAATTCGAACCGTATGCCGTTTTACCGCCGCAGGGGGACATTGGAGATAGCCCATATTGACTCTCGTCTTCCGCCTTGTTTGCTTTTTGTTTCTTTTTGTTAATGTCTTGGCCACATTAAGGAAACACTGAATGGCCATAAACGCGTTCATTAAGGCGGAAAATTTGCGCGTCAAAAAACGCGATAATTCTGTTGGCTAAACTGGTGTTAAAAGTTCAACAATAATTATGGCAATAATTATGGCGTAAAATTAAAAAAATCCTAATCTGTGACTTCTGTGAATTCAACATGGACGTCGTATGAAATCCATAGTGCTGAACAAACTTTTAGACATGAATCCATTTAAATAAACAAAACTAATTTTGGACCGACGCACTTCACAAAACAAAAACAACAAACAACCTCCTAACTCTACATCACAGATAAAAAACGCGATAATCCAAATGGTATCCAAATAATAAACAAATGACAAACCCCACATCAACGCAGCAAGAAACGCGATAATCCTTTTGATGTGTCGAAAGAAACCGCCACCCTAGCTATCGCCAAACGTTTAACGTCATTGACAACGGCGTTTATAAAATTACGGCGTTAAGCCGGCCACACTAACGTTCAACGCCCAACAACGCGATAATTAATGCCATTTCCCGTTAATGTAGCCAAGGCATAACAAACATTACATAAACTCACGCCTGCATCCCTCCTCCCGCCCATCTCGGAGGGGTAGGCAGAGACCAGGGTCTGCCACTTGCCACGATCCTGACAGATCTCTCTTGCTTCATCAACATTCATTTAGTCGTTGCACGCACGCTGGTTTCGGGTACTTCTTCTTACGGGGTCTTTTCTTCTTCCAGTACTCTTCTCGGGGTGATCGGGGACAGGGTGGATAGCCCAACTGTCAACCATTGGGCATCCATTCATGTCTACCCTAGCAATAAAGCAAGTATTGTGACTAACAATAGCTTAAGGTCTTAAATTTACTAACAAGTTCATAAACTTGCCCATGTTATTTAAGTAAGTTTGTAATAAATATTTTCTATTTAATTCAACTCTTCTTCTTCTTTTATTTTTCTATGTGGCGAAAAATATATTTAATTCTAATTACAAAATTTAAACGCGAATGCGACATACTCCGACCAAATAGGAGAGGTATTAGCAAAGGGCAAGATAAAATACCCGAGACCGGCGTGCGCGCATGCAACGATTAGTGTATGTTGATGAAGCGAAAGAGATGCTGTCAGGATCGTCGCAAGTAGCAGACCCGGCCTCTGCCTACACCTCCGGGATATAGGCGTGAGTTTATGTTATTTATTATGTTCCTTAAAACGTGTACTGACAGACAGTTTTCTGTTCGTTGACAGTGCGATGTCGCATGTTTCATATTCTACCATCATTACAATGACAGCCAGAGAAAACAAGTGAAGGTTAACATGCATAAAGTTGCCTGGAAAATATCGCTGTTAGCGATAGCACCGCTAATTGTGAACTTTTATAAACATAAGCTAATTTTAACTTTTTATTCTCCGTATTGTTCGAATTCTTGGCTCAGCACACCGTGGCTATCTTAAAACTATCTACTTGTACTGTCGACAGCACATCAAACTTTACACGCCATACGCGCGTGTAAAGTTTGATGTAAAGTATGGTGTGCAATAAAGAGTTTTAATCTAATCAAATCTCTTTTCACTCCCGGTTTCTCCTACACTAATAATCTATTAATTTTGGTACTGTTAACAGCGTCATTTATTTTTTATGCACTATGGCACTATGGGAGAGATGGAAAGCAGAAGGAGAGGCCTAGCCCAGCAGTGGGACACAAAAGAGGCAAAATAAAAATTAAAAATCGCGCTGTGATCAACTCAGTAGAAAAAGGGATTGTTGGTGTGGGAGAAACCGGGGGTGGGTAGAGGATACGTTACTGGCGAATTTGAAACAAAAATATTAAGTTTTATCTGCTGTCGTCTATAATAATACAATATTTACAATATTATATACACTCACTGACACTCAGTTTGGTTAGAAGGCGAAAAAATAAAAAAAAAATATGACTAGTTACCTTCCACACAACCCAATCACTTATCCTAGTCCCAAATTAGGATACCCTGTGCTATGGTAACCAGGCAACGACATAGGGTAAGCCCTAAAGGTACGAGAGAGTGCCGAGTAGCAGAACAATGTATTTTACGCACCAGTTGGCCTTCAAACTTCAAACGGATCGCCATATTTGTACTGCAGGTACAAACGGAGTGAGCAATACTGGCTCTATTCTAGCACTTAAGTACCCCAGATAAGAGCAATGCCTACTGGGTTGCCCTGACTGTAGTATGTACTTGTATACGTGTAAGTGAGTTGATATTACATTGTGTTTTATTTACAAATTAATTTAACTTAGTACAATGATAAGTATCTACTTACAGCTGAAACGCAATGGTGACCAATACAATACGACCATGCGAGTTGGTAATTTGTTCAAATTATTTGTCGGGCATTACAGATAAGTGGGTCCTACGAGAGTAGCCATTTTCTGGAAGAAATGTTCATTAGAACATAAACATAAACATTTACATACAGGCACATACATTGCTTCTGGCCCCACACTAGGATACCCTGTGTCGTGGGTACCAGAAACAACGACATCACAAACATGTAAACATCCAAGACTTGGGGTATTTTTTTTTTGTCCCCAGCCGGGATTCGAACCCGGGACCTCTCGCATGGTATGCAGATGCACTACCGTTGTACTTATCTTGTTGTCACACTGTAATTTTTTCTCGAGTAGCCATGTTTCACGACTACAAAGTTAAATAAGTATCTGTCAAGGTAACATTGTTTGTTCAAGTTGAAGCCGTCAGCCGTCTCTTATTACTTTTACAGCCAAACTGATTGACAGCCTTTATACGAAAAAACATTTTAATAAAAAATAAAAACCGACTTCGAAACACTACAGCACTAAAAAGTTAGGAATAATTTAAATAATTAGAAGTATGTAAACATGTAGGTATTGTAGAAGTATAATTTGGCGTCGGTGCCCAAAAATATATGTGCTGGTCATGAAACTGGGCACCTACCTACATGTATACATACTTCAAATTATTAAAATTATTTCTAACTTTCCTAACTTTTCGTACTTCTAATTATTTATATTATTTCTAACTTTTTATATTTGTGTTTCGAAGTCGGTTTTATTTTTTACTTAAAATTTTATATTTTTAAAGTCTTAGTGGGGGAGCGGGAGAAAAATAAACAAAATCCTTATAACCATAATTTACCCTACTTATTTAGTTGCATTAAAATATGACGTTCTCAATTTCCATCTCCGAAAGTCTTCACCAGATCTTCACCAAATTAAAAGGGGACCAATGGGACGTTGTTATATCTATTCGAACAAAAAAAAATTGTCGAAATCGGTTAAGATTTGACGGAGTTATGAAGGAACATAGCCAAAAAAATATATACGCGTCGAATTGATAACCTCCGCCTTTTTTGAAGTCGGTTAATGACTTGTTCCTGCACTACCTTTTGTAGCCATGTATTATGTACTAAGTAAAATGAGTGTTATTTACTTGAAATAAAATATTATGACTATTATTATTAATTATAGTATCACCTACTAGGTATCTGCGTAAGCAGAGATGTAGGAGGTACGTTTTTGTAAATTTAATGAGAAGTATTTCCAATGTTTTTATGCTGCTTTGTTTATCTTATGAGAAGACAATGCGTGCGTACGTAAGTGTATTATAACCAATTGTTAAAGAGAATTTGTATAGGCCTGGCAACTCACCAGTCTCCGCAGTCCTTGTCAGTCTTCGTCAGTCTTTGCGATTTGATTTAAGGCGTTTTCCGGGCACCACAAATTATTCTTCAACGTCCATAGGGCGAAATGAAACTCGTTGGCACATTTAACGTCTTCAACTTTGAATGACTGAATATAAAGCACGCAAAAACACGTAGGGCAACTCCTTAGATCACGGTTCGCTACCAGGCCTAATAAAACTTTATGGTCTAAAATACGCGAATCATTCCAAGATGTGTCGTGTGTAAGAAAATAAATTGAAAGATAATTTAGAATTCGTATTACAGTACGAAACACCAATAATTAACTTACCGACAACCTTTCATTGGTTGATAAATATTATTGTTTACCTCATTATCTTTCGTAGAGTTCAGAGCGTTGGATGGCTAGACGTATGTTGAGTAAGATAAGGCGCCTTTACCCGGATTCAATAAATGAGTTTTTCCCAGTTTGCCAAAAATCAAAAATTTCATCAGACTGAGGTCCATACGTGATAATTTAATTACACACCTCATTTTCCTTCCTGTTTAAAGTATGCCATCTTCATAGAATTACTCCAACACAATTTCTTTTTTTGACATCTTCCAACACAATCTTTTTTTTGACATTTTCGACTCTCTCTTTATTTCGTTACGATTTAATTCAAGTTCACAATTAATAATGTAATAACTAATTGGAATTGATATCAATAGTCCATCTACCAACATTTGTATGTCAGGGTCTGGCGCAGATATGTATGAACCACTTATTAATTCTTAAAAACTCATTGTAGTCATCGCTTATAAATAAAAATTACTTTCCAAACTTTAAAGCTCTTCCGACAGATATCGGAGTCTTATTTAATGCGATCTTTTGTGCCCTATCAATATCATAAGCAGCCTATACACGTCCCACTGTAGGGAACAGGCCTTCTCTCAGGGAGAGAGTATGGGCTTAATCACCACGCGTGCCCACCGCGGATTGGCGATTTCAAGCGCTGAGGTATGTGAATAGCTCAGACACCCAGGTTTCCTCACGATGTTTTCCTTCACCGTTAGCGAGTGGTATTGCTACTATAACTTCACAAATGTACGTAACTTAGAAAGAAAAGTCATAGGTACATGCCCGCACTGGGAATCGAACCTGGGTCTCCCGCTTCCGAGTCCAATGTTCTACCCACTAGGCTACCACCGCTTCTATCCCTATCAATATCAATATCAACAATCAACTAGGAAGTTCTAAATATGTCTGTTTTTCTTTTAATATCCAGTCAATCACTGCGTCTGATCCCAAACTAGGACACTCAATGTTATAATAAGGACAAGGACATCAGAAACATGGAAATACACCCAGTCTGAGGCCATTTGTACAAATCAAAGTACGTCTTTACCGCTAGACCAACGAGGCAGTCTTCATTTCACCCTGAGTCGAAGAACCTTCTATGGACATTGGTATAGGAATGTCAGACCAGTTAGATATCTGAATAGCAAATCTCATTATAACCGACCCACGTCACAAGAGAATCGAGAACATAGCATGGATACTGTCCCCTGAAACGACACACGTAATGGCAACAGAACCGTGCTCACGAAAATGTCGTGCAACAGACCCGATAGCTTCGCCAAACATGGCCCTAATTGGCTGACGATGTTTTGTTTATCCGTCCGACCAATGTATACGCGTTCATTTTAGTGACAAGGACGATATTAATTCGCCTCTAAATCTGAGCACTGGCGTAGATAGGCCGGGTGGGCCGCGCCCACTTCAGAATGGTCTAGAGGCTAGACCCACCTCAGGATACATACAACACATATATGTATAGGTTGTTTATGCGGGAAATATTTTATAATATTTGTCGGACGTTATATTTATGGTACTTACGTCATGTGTAACACTTTGCTTGCGCGATGCAGGAATGTCAGAGGATGTAGTGCGCGCGCAGAGTTGACATTGTGGTCGCCATAATATAATACTACAATAGGAATATGTACACCACTCAGATATGTTTAGACGGATCAGGTTTGTCCAGCCTGGCATCGGCCTAGCTCTAGGTGGACAGTCAAGGTAATAGGCGCGGAGTCAACTAACCAGTTTTCCTCAGAATGGTTTCCTTCACAGTTAGGGTGAAAGCGGTGTTAACCACACATTGAAGACACCCTGGCTCGATTACCAATTAAACAATCTTATTATAAGTTACGCCCCATGTATATTTCGAATATCGAATCAACATTGATATGCAGAAACCTTACAATTATCAAATGATTATTAAAGAAATAGGTACTTTTAAGATTCCTATGTGCCCGGTGGGTGCCCGGGCCATCTGGACCGCGTTTCATACATTGCGTAGCAGAGTCTTCCTACTTGTCAATCTATGTGTTAAACGACTTTGCAATGTACATCGAATTGTCATAGTAAACCGGGAATTGTAGTTCCATGTAATAGGAACAGAGGCCAAGTGTAAGCCAGTCTTACTAAAAAAAAATATACTCACGTCCATCATCAGTGGCGAGCTTCATCTTCTCCAAGACCGTGGTGTCTCGATCGTTGTAGACGAGGACGGCTGAGGCGTTCGCTCGCCACGCGTTCTGCACCTGAATTTGCAGACATTGGTGTTAATTAAACACATATCTTAGACCAACAGCCCGATGACCGGACGGTATATTTGCGTCGACGGAAGGTCCACGGATGCCGATGGCAAGGGACCGTGAGATATGGCATCAGAGCACCGCTGTCCAATTCTGGGTATAGGTTTGGGGGAAAAGGCCTACCCAGCAATAGCCAGCGGTGGGCTGACGACGATGATATCTTCAGGCCCGAATACCCGAGGGGGTAAACTATAAATACATAGGGTCATAGTTTCTACGTAAATAAATTCATTCATGTGTTTTAGTAATGTTGTAAACATGGTACATAATAAGCTAAAGTAATTATGCTAGAGCTGAAGGCAGATGTTGCACCTAAATTTATTGTAAGTAACTTTAATAAGGGATCGTCAGGGGGCAAAATCTCCAACCGCCGACCCTTTCCCAGTCTATTCCTGATGTTTTAAACGTATTCAGAAGTGGAGGGTTGGGAGTATTTAGTTCTGAAATTCTGAAAGCTAAACTCAAAACTAACCAAACGAGGTACTAAAGCGATAGATGGAGATAGGGAACACTTTATTACACAGGCAGAAAAAAAGACAAGAAGAGCTCAGGAACCTCAAATTTTCTAGGCGTCACCATTTTACACTTAGCCTTTGAACTATTTGCCTTGTCTTTCGGGTTGTCGACATTCATAAGACGCTGCAAGTGCATCTATCAGCTGCCCGTATCTTTTATTTGCCTTGATTTGACCGAGAGATGTCTGCCAAAAGAATTTGCTTAACTTTATCGTTGCATTACACTCTTCCTTTGTCTCATATCTATCACGTCACTAACTACTGATAGGTCGTCGGTTGTAATATGTAACCGATGAATACTCATGTCTGTGCTGTAGACGTACCTCGTCATTTAAAATGGTCAATCTGCGGTGGTTACAGGCGGCGAAAGCACTTGTTTTTTGTCCTTTTGTTCCAGTCTCACTTTTTATTACTTTTTTTTGTCTTGAGTACGAAACCTATACCTTTGGCAAGAGGCAACACATTTGTGCGTGAGTTTTTGAGTTTATTTTCAATTCCAAATCGTGACTTTTTAATTAAACAATCAAATTCGAAGCACGGACCGGCAGCCCTCAAATGCAGCTAAGCCCTTTCGCTTTCCTAGGTGCGCTGGACTAATCTATATTGACAATCCATCCATTAGCATAGACTGATGGCTGGATGAACTCGTCAAGGTAATCGATCATACTCGTTCTTTACATAGATACGTATAATAACTGCAGTGGACTTAGGTGATTGATTGAATGATTTTTGTTGAGTTAAATACAAAAATACATCGTTTATATTACTGACAAATTAAATAAGTTTGGTGGCATATTTTATGGTATGGTTTTTACAACAAAGTAGTTACTTAACGATGTGCCAGCAAGCAAGTTTTGCAGGGCATTCAGGTACTTGTGATATCTATATTATCGGGCAGCGTAAACAAGTCTACTATGCCTGTCGGTGTATTTCGAACCTAACTATAGCAGATTTTAAATTAGATGCCTTGCTGTATCTATGTGAAAACCGCATTCAAATCACTTCAGCCGTTTTTGCGTGAATCCTGAAGAAATATTGCATTTTCCGTTTGTGCAACTATTTTGTAGCAGAAAACGTCAACACTTTGGACCCCCTAATGTGTTTTTACCTAATTTAAATACCTGTAAACGTACAGACATCTCCTCAATTGTACTAATCCACTGCGCAATTTACACCGAAGTCATAGTAAACTATGAATTATAGTTATAAATTATAGAATAGGCACACACACACACCCTATCGCTCTGACACATGATCCGTGTGATACCATCATATTATGATCCTTATAATACCTAGTTTGTCATGTCCACGACTAAATGTAATACCGTTGGGTAATAAACGAAGTTATATTTACGCACCTTTATCTCTTATCTAAGCATTATCGCATAATCGTGAGCTCTATAGCAGGTTTATTATTTTGAAAACAAGAGGTAACGCAGTCGGTTCGCGTGTAGCAGTGTTAATTTCGGAATAGCGCATCGAGATATAACTCTTTATCGCAGGTACGTAATTAACCACTCGTCTGCCGCGACACAGATCTGTGTCCAACTTAGTATGGGCCACCTATACGTTCCATTCCGCGAGGGCAGTTCAGAGGTTAATACCGTATCCCGGTTTAACTTGGATCTATTTTTGGCAAATATGGCGATTCAACAGAGATACACAGAGGTCTTCGCTAAGGGACTGAACACACTTAGGATCGGCGCAAACGGGCGACCGACCACAGCGATAGGTCGCCAGCAACAAGCAAACCCCTCATAAAACGATAGGCGTCCTACTCATCGTACGCGTCACCATGGAGCACGACGCCCAAATGGACGTTGATACATTCATATCGGAGATCCAATCATTTCCCCCTATTTGGGATTTACATTCTGATATGTTCCGACATGAGGAGACGTAGACATGTGTTCGACATGTCGACTCCGGTCCATCGTAAGACTGCGCAGCAGAGCGGGTTATAAAAGGTGGCGGCTTCTGAACACTGATGGATGTCGCTTGCTTCTGATTCTGTTACCAAGGTGACGGTAGCGCGCGACAGCCACTTGTGACTGTGGTCGGTCGACCGTTTGCCACACCCTCGTGCGTGCGAGTGCGTGTGAATAAATTGGTAAAACTTACGAGTTTTGCGGTACGCCGCAAGTACACGAGCTTCAGTACATTATCATACATACTTCAAATCTTGGTATTTGACAAGGGAGAGCCTTTATTAAAGTGTTAGGGCGACGCTTAAGGAACCGTGGTTTTGACAACCGCTCCGGGGCATTTCTATGACATCTCGACCCCGACAACTCGACTCCGGGCAAATCAACCCCGACAACTCGACCCCGAGAACTCAACCCCGACATCTTTGCTACTTTTTAAGACTTGAGGGCATGATCTATATAGGCCCCTCTGTCCCCCATGTCAAAAACAAAGCCGAAAAATCTTTCGAGGATTTGAAATAAATAACAAGACAACTTGTGGGAGTAAACAGTGTTCTAGTTTAGTATTTTTTAATGACTCGCGATGCGTACATACATAGTTATACATTTAACGAGTCTAATCGCAACTACTTATCAGGTAAACTTCAATCAATCAGTCCGTACTCGTTTACTGCTAGACATAGGCCTCCGCAATCCGCAAGGCACGCCGCCTCCCCCTATCCTCGGCCATCCTCATCCGGCCATCTGCCTCAGATCGTCGGCCCAGTGAGTTTGTGAGCGTCCTACGCTGCGTTCACCAGGTGATCTTAATTACCGATGTTTCGGCAACGTTACACTAGTGTCCTAGTTTAAACGGACCTTAATCTCGAAGTTGCAGCTGCCACGGCGGATGACAGCAATCCAGGGCTCGGTGGGCAGCGGCTGCGCGGGCGCCGCGGCCGACAGCAGTGGCCACGTGCAGCCCGAGTGGTCCTGCGCGCCCGCCGGCCCCTTCGCGCGCACGTGCACCGCCAGCCCGCGCGCCGATCCAATGTAGCCCTCGCCATATTTGCCAGACTGGGGAGGAAAAGGTAAGATCAGAAAACTGGTTCCCGAAGACAAGACAAGAACATTCTTATCATGACACATGGCTTCATTGCTAAAAGCAATTTCTTGAAAGTTGCAAAAGGAAAAGTCGGTGCAAATATGAATAAGATACACCTAGTTTAAGGACCCCTGGAATCGGTGTAAACTGCAAGTGCTGCACAGTACCCGAACCAAGATCGTACATCGTAAGGTGTACGATATAGTTCTCGGTGTATATAGACTTTAGTGCCATAAACATTTTTTTACGTTTGTAGGTGTTACCTTTGGGAGATGGTTTAATTAATCGTTACTGAAAAAACAGTTTGCAGTAAGAACTCGTGGTATAATTTATTTACAAGAGATTTTGTTGTTTCATTTTTTTTTTTATTACATTTGAATTTGATTCAATATTTATATATTTTTAAGAGTTTTTCGCTTTGCAAGTGGCGCTGTTTGAAAGAGAATGCTTAGAACTAAATAGATATTCTACATAGGATCACAATGACCAGTCTGCGACATTGGTAGAGCGCGATTTTATTATATTCAGCCTATATACGTCCCATTGTAGGGCACAGGCCTTCTCTCAGAGCGAGACAAGGCCTGTGCCCACCGCGGATTGGCAATTTCGAGCGCCTAGGTTTGTGAACACCTTAGACACTCAGGTTTCCTCACGATGTTTTCCTTCACAGTTAGCGAGTGTTATTGCAACTATAGCTTCACAAATGTACGTATCTGATGCGATTTTATTCAATTGATTTAAACCCTGATGTTTCTAACGACAAGAATTGCGGAAAAAACTCATGCAACGAAAGTTGTTGTCAAACTAGGTGCGCCTCTTCAAAATAACCCTGTACATATTATTATATTTTAATTATTTTAAATTTGTGTATCGTTGCGATTGCACGGCCCCAGCCCAGTGTAGTATGGTTAGAACTTTAGACGCTCTGCTGAAAAAGTTACATGGTTAATTATCGCCTTATTTTCCGCATCCCATGCATCTTATGATACTCAGTCAAACATGAGCAGAGAACAGATTGTATAAAGAAGTGCAAATTCGTGCAAATATAAATATCAGGTATAATTTTTGTGTTTACTTGAATTGGGCAAAGTCTACTACTAAGTCAGTCAGTACATACATCTAGTCTCGAAACACAGTAACTATTTCGTTTAAACTATTGAGTTAAGTTGGAACTTTGAATCGTATTTACAAAATAGTAAACAGACGTACCTATCAGCTAACCACTTAACTAGGTACACAGTTAAACACTTGTGTTTTTTTGCTGCGAATAAGCTCTTTATTCCAATGTACATTTTTCCAATTAAAACACTAAGCGGGAAATGATATGGCAAACAGTTAACATAACACGGAATAAATATCTCAATACCTACCAATCAATGACTAAGTCAAACGTCGTAGTCATTGCCTCTGTCACAGCCTCTGTGACAGAGGCAATGACTTACGATGTCCGACCTACCCCGATGTGAGATGGCATCAAAGGAAGGAGGAAGAAAATCGTCAGAGGTTAATCTGAGGTTTTATTTAAAACGTGCCTAAGAATTTGACTGTGAAAATAGTGAGTTGTCATTGTCATACCGGCATTTCCGTGTGGTGCCGGACTAAGAATAGCGTCACTCCATTTCCTTCCGTGGATGTCGTAGAAGACGACTAAGGAAATCAATTACCAGGAGACGGGCAGCAGCGTCTTCCTGAGATTCCATCCGCATGCCTACTGCGATCGCCAACCCGCCTGCCAAGCGTGGCGATTATGGCAAAACCCCTCATGGCTATAAAAACCACGAAGGAGGTCTATGTCCTGCAGTGGGCGTAAAATGGCTGATGATGATTGTCATACAAATTCGTGCAAGATTTTTATCGAATAAGTAGAGTATTTATGAATTTAGCATCAGTCAGGTCATCTGCAGGCTATTTATTTCTTTTTTTTTTCAATCGTTATTGCCGATTTGTGTTAGAGCTTGGAATCGACAAACGGTAAATCGGTAACACGTATTTCTTTGCAATATTTTTCGTTAGAGATGACATTTAGCCCAAAAGGCCTATACCTAGCAGGGGGCTGATGACGATGACAATATTTTCCTTCACAGAAAACCCTGCAAAAGCGAATGATATCAACAGACTATACAGGGTGTTGCAGAGAAGTCAGGAAAAATTAAGGAGGTGTACTACGTATAATAAAAACTTAATTTGCACGGATATTTACTAGTTTATTTTTTCATTTTACAATTTTCCGACGTTTCGGTACTTTTGCAAGTGCCGTGGTCTCGGTAGACTGAAGTGACAGTCGTCTTTTTGAAAGCATTAACTGTTAGTTTGCTACCCTCGGCAAAAATTACAAAAAAAAGCCCAGCGTATTAAAGTTGCAGTGGCAGCGGGCGGGGCACATAGCACGCAGAACTGATGGCCGATGGGGCCGAAAAGTTCTCTAATGGAGACCACATATTGGCAAGCACATATTGTAGTACATTTAAGATTACACTTATGAAATTAATTTTTGTGTGCAATATTTAAGTAACATTAAGAGGGTTTTGGTTTTAAGTTCTTATTGTATATATAAAATAAATAAATAAGCGCTCTAATAAATGTTTTAATATAATCGGACCATCATCATCATCAGCCATTTGACGCCCTCTGCAGGACACAGGCCTCCTCCGTGGTTTTCATAACCATGAAGGGTTTTGCCATAATCGCCACACTTGGCAGGCGGGTTGGCGATCGCAGTATGCTGTTGGAATCTCAGGAAGACGCTGCTGCTGCTGCTGAGAGACCATGTTAAAAGATAAATAATCGTGGTATTTCTTTTTCTCTACGACTAATACTTTTCATAATATAAGTCACGAGTGTCACGTGGCATAAAAACGCTCCATACAAATCGGGCTCAAGCTATTACGTCACTACTTACACGTTATCATCATCATCAGCCATTTGACGCCCACTGCAAGACATAGGCCTCCACGTACTTGGACGTAACGCCTTATAATGTATGTAGCGTTTATCATTATTTGAGTTATCTCGTAAACTAATGTATGTATGCATGTACACCCTGTAAGAAAACGAAAAGAGTTTTTATTATTAGAGTAATTTTATTTTTCGCATTTTGTGTGGCCCCGGAAACCCCGAAAAAAATATTTTTATTATTTCATTGTATGATTTGTATGGTAAGTTAGAGGCAAGTTCCCCATTCTGTAATCATGAAAAAAAAAATTACTAAGTTTTGATAGTCTTTACCGCATGAATGAACGTGTCTACCAATTCCAACCAATATAGTCTTAAAATGAAGGTATACTTAACAGACGCAAGTTAGTTAGACCTGAGATTTCCGCATTTAGCCTCACAGTTGGGCCCTTGTACGCGGCAAGCGTTAAGGTATGGAAACACCTTAGACACTAGGGTTTCCTTACGATGTTTTCCTTCACCATTAGCGAGTGGTATTGCTATACTATAACTTCACAAATGTACGTAACTTAGAAAACATAGTCATTGGTACATGGCTGGACTTGAACCCACGACCTCCCGAACGAGAAGCCGGCGTTCTACAATGGTACTTACTTAATAATGAACAGACGCAATACAAAGAGTGCACCATTTTTCGTACACTTGGGTGAGCGAGTGCAATAATGGCGTAACGCGGATTCGTGATCTGCGTACGAATCGGGCAAAGATTTCCGCTTTCCTGTTTTGGCTTCAGTAGATACAAGCAGGCCAGAATGAATTATTCAAGCTTCAGCTGTATGTAGATGTAACTGTAGTGTGTATATTTTAATTTGATCGCACAATAAAAGTAATGAGTTTTATACAGGGTTATTAAAATTCGCAGTTACTTCAGTATGTCGGTTGGAGTCAGTTATTTGCAACTTCAGTTCTTTTCAGTTCAGTTCAGACTTGTTTTATTTTTGTTCATTTTTCAGTTTATAAAATAGGATTTTATTATTTATAGTGGCGCTGTTTAATCTAATATATAAAAATCCCGCGTCCCAGTGTTCGTTATCAAAATCCACCGTAACAGCTTCACCGATTTTTATGATTTTTTTGTGTATTTGGTAGGCCTGAGAATGAGTCTTACCCTTTGAGTACGGAACCCTAAAAACTGAGTAAAAAATAAAAACAACAGTTGTTGCCAAAAATAATCTAACCGGGGTGTCTCAGGAATTACGCATTCTCCCAAATTTTATAATAACATTTTTACATCATTCCGCCCTAAGTCGAACTCCTGTCCTGTTGGAAAGAGACGACGATTATAAATCGAGTACAATCATTGCTTTTCTAATAGTAACATGTGCGTTAAGTATAACAACGTTAAAAAATATATAAATCGTCTGTCAGTAACAATTTGTAACAGCCAATTTCAGGACAAGGTGACCTATATAATGCAAATGTCTACAAATGAGGGCGATTCCTTGAAAAACATCTGCCGAAACATGAGAGACACTGTACGGTTCATTGTTTTTGTTAAACTTAGGTTAAAATTAGGTTCACATTGTACAAGGTTTCTACGTGAACACATCATGAATGTGAAGTTCGCCCCAAATGTCAAAGTACATTCATTCACGAAATGTACTCCGTTATTGCACGTTGTTTGTAAAATTTCTATTGCATAATCAGAATCTGAATAGTTTTTTTTACTGCGAAATCGAGCAACAGTGCGTTTTTTGAGGCGAGAAAATTAGCGTTTTTCCTATACTTTAACAAACGGAAAGAAATTATTTACCCAAAAAAAAAGACAATCGAGAACCCCAACGAACAGTCCGAACGTAAATATTATAATTAGCTGACCCCACTGAACTCAGTTGCTCCATATCGGAATGACTCACTGATTGTAGTGGGAATCGACACAGTGAGAACTGATCTATACATATATAATAAATCTGTACATTTTGTCTCTGTCTGACATTTATGTCTGTCTCACTCCAACTCTTTGTGCGCGCATCACGCAAAAACCACTGAAGGGAATTTAATAAAACTTACCATGATTATAGCTCAGATTCTCGAGTAACATATAGGCTAGATAACATCACGCGTATGTCTACAGGAGGCGAGAAAAACACTACAAATATCTTCATAAACTTGTTAACTGTATCCGACACTATAGAAAAACTAATACTCGATGACCTCTGAGCTTTCAGGGCCGAATTTCATAACACTAAAATTTGTTTATTATGACAATTCGAGGTACATTGCGTAGCAGGTTTGTTTTATTAATCTGTGTATCAATCGGCTTTGCAATGTACAAAATGTACTTACATGAAATTTTAATAGTAAGTAAACATGGTTTCATTAAACAGGCCCCAGTTAGTAGCCGTGTCAGTCCGTTGCTATGGCAACCTCTCACTGGCGAGCGCGACGATATAGTTTCTTTTAAGTATGTCTGTGAACTATCTTGATAACATGCGATACAAATAAATTTGTATCCACTTTTGAAATTACTTTTAAAACATATTTAATAAGATAAAAGAACTGAATTAACTATCAAATTAATTATTTAGAATAAAATAATTAGAAGCAAAAAATCTATGTATTTAACCAACATAAAAACGCTAACAAAAAAAACCTGATACTTGCGTTCCGAAACATAATAAGATTCTGTGACAAAAAAACATTATATTAAGATTTAGGTATACTGTAACACCACAAACACATAGTTTATATTTGCATAAAATATGAAAATGTTTCAATATTGTTTTTTATTTCTTAAAATACATTATTTTTTAGTTTTGATTTTTTTTAGCACCTGAGAAATGGGGGTCACATCTTTAAGTTTCGGAACTAAGTGACCTACAGAACAAAAATTTGTTCTGTGAAGTGACCGGATGTTCTTAATATTAGTATGTTGGCTATGTAATATTTTTATTTCTGAAACAAAAAATACTTTAGGTCGAATGAGGCGGTATAACCTTTACGGAAAACAAATAAAACTGCGCTTGCAAAATGGCGAGTCTATTTATATTATACAAGTTTTAAACATAGTTTCACTCATCTACTGAGACCGCTGCATAAATAAATACATCTTCTAAAATAGATGAAGGGCGAAACATATATCGCTCATTTGGAGAAACAAAGACTATTTTGACAGTTTCTTAAAAACTGAGTTAAATATGTCAATATTATCGTTTCAACGGTTTACGTCACGAGAAACAGAATTGAATTTTCGGTAATAGGACGCTAGATGGCGTCAATGTCGAGCGTCCTAGGTATTATCGAAAATTCAATTCTGTCTTTGTTTCTCCTGACGTAAGCATTTCATCATTCGACTTTAACTCCTCATCAAATTATAATATCTCTTTCTTTCTACATTGGTTTCTTCTATATATAAAGTAGCGTGTACCTTTCACAAAGAGACACTGGCAAAATTCCTGTGCACCCTACAAGCACGGGGCAATGTCCAAATAAAAAAAAAATAATAATAATAAGCCGTTGACACGATAATATTGACATAATATGTAACTCAGTTTAAAAAAAAACTGTCGATTTAGTCTTTGTTTCTCCTAATGAGCGATATGTACGTTACTAGCTGTCTCGGCAAACTGCGTACCGCCTCAGAATCAATCAATCAATATTAATTTCCGTCAGGATTTTTGTATAGGTCTTAAAAACCTATGTTATTACAAATGCTATGTCAAAAGTCCCCATCGGTCCCGCTTGTGCGTTCTTTTTTATCGTAGGTCAAAGGGCACCAATTTTTAGTTTTTGTATGTCTCTGAAACGGTGAGAGCTACAGGAAAAATAGATGAAAGAAAGTTTTTAAATCATAATTTTCTCCACAATAAAAGGAATCGATACTTTTTTCATTACGAAGCACCATTCCCGAGTTGATACTCAATACTTTACTACAGTCATAAGTTTGGTAGTTATTTATCACTCTTCTTGTTTTCTTTTCAGTATTATCTGTTAGCGTCGCTGTATTGAAGGATTCAAATAACCTAGGGCCTAAACGCTATTATTACGCTCAAAGCTAAACCAGAAAACTGTATTTTCTAGAACAATCCAATCCTTTGTTGACCGTAGTTTGTTTCCAGCATTTATTCTAAGTTTTGCATTGCATACATGACTTATTTATGTCAACCGCAAACAAAGCGTTGCATTTATGCAACAACAGGATGTTTTGTACTGTTAGCCGCTAGTCGATGACCGGGATTAACATGAGTAGGGCTAGAATCAGAAATATCGACTACTAGTCAACTCACGAAACTTTTCACCTCAAAAGAGGAAAAACTTACTTTTTAGGGTTCCGTACCCGAAGGGTGCCAAACTAGACTCTATTAGTAAGACTTCACTGTCCGTCTGTCTGTCTGTCACCAGGCTGTATCTCATGAACCGTGATAGCTATGCAGTTGACATTTTCACAGATGATGTTGTCGCTATAACAACAAATACTAAAAACAGAATAAAATAAATATTTGAGGTGGGCTCCCATACAACAAACATTGTCTAAAGACAGCGCTCGCCATCTAGCGGCCATCTATGTAACTTTCACAGCGCCGATGTCATGACGTTAAATGTCAATGTTAAACGTTTCTTGTTGGCTTCTATAGATGGCGCTGTTCTCAAATTTGATCTTTGTCTAATGTTATATAGATAATGGTACGGAACCCTTCGTGCGCGTGTTCGACTCGCACTTGGCCGGTTTTTTTTTACATTTTGCAGGCTTTGCCATGTCTAATAAAATTATGGGTTTACCTCAGGGGTTTACTATACATGCCAAACGTGCCATGCCTTTGAAACTGCCAATTAAACTGAAAGATTATTTTTCACATTTCACTGACGATTGGTCTATGAGTACATAAGATTAATTTTAAGACTTTTTACCTTAATCAGACGCACTTCGTTGCAAGTTTGAAACATTGACGTCAAAGAAGGGGTAGATCCGAGTGTTTCAGTATCACCACAACAAATATAAGTAAGTAGTGCATTTATCAAGTAACCTACAGAGATGCATTGGACTGATTATTAGCGGCCGAATAAATCATGAATTTTGTTATAGGGACCATACGACAGGCTTTATAAGAAAATATGGAACTGCATGGACCTTTTCTTGGTGCAAGTTTTTGAGAAAACTCGACATGGTTGATAACCCTTAGCAGTTTGATCTTCGTTTGTTCGAGGGATGAGTACCGAACAGTTTAATTTGACCCTTTGTTGCATACGCGTCCATGTATGGGACTGGCTGGCAGACGCCTTGGCAAATCAGCACGCTCGATGCTATGGAGCGTGTAACAAGACAGTTGTATACAATGTATATAATTGTTAATTGACTGCCTCGTTGGTCTAACGGTTGATTTACCGGTTTTCTCACGATGTTTTCCTTCGCCGTTAGCGACTGGTATTACTACTAAAATACACAAATAAACGTCACACTGAAAACAGAGTCATTAGTAACGCCGGGAATCGAATCTTGACCTCACGCAAATGAGGCACGGGCCCTACCGATGCGCTGCCACGTCTAATTTAAAAGGCAATAAGGGCAACTCGAGCAGGCTCCATGTAGGTCACGCACAGCAGGCTTCGTTATTGCCAAGCGTTTAGTGAAAGGTATCCACCAGTGATGCCAGATGAGGCGAGTTATCTCCATTTGGGGTGTCTCGGAAGGTGAAATGGGGACCAAAAATTACAATCGGTGACCTGTAGCCAATTGGGTTATCTCAATTTTTTTTTGGCGACTTTTGGGATACTCGAAATAAGAACAAATTGGGGATATTTTTTTTTTGCGTATTCGTGTCTTTATTTATTGCTTGTGTTTTTTCGATTTGCCGTAGCCCTGTGTTCCGTGCCTGTACGTGTTCAAAAGATATAAAAAGCAGCGATTGACCTGAAATTTTACGTAAAAAGGGATATTTATATAACTTTAAGAGTTGAGAGAACTTTAGAAAAGCTGCGTACAAAACATCAAGCACCACTTTTTAAAAAGTAATTTTATTGAGGTCACTTTATGCTAGATAGCTGAAAATTCAGGCGATTTTTGGGCGACCGTTTTTCCAAATTTTGGCGATATTGATCTGGCAACACTGGCACCCACCTACGAGACACTGTTTGATAATACACTTGTGTGCAAGAAAAATTACACAAGTCACGACTTTTGACTTAGCACCTTCTATACAATACGCATTCCATACATTGGTGTTTTTAGAGAGACTAGTTTTATTTATAAAAAAAAATGTTACAAAAATGAAAACACATTATAGAAGCTCTTTAAGCAAGACCCTTACAGAATCTCCAAAAATTGTTTTAAAGTCGATTACGAATAAGTTTGGTTGGTTTGGAAATGTGGAGAGAATGAAGGAAGAAAGATTGACGAAACAAATACATCGGTGGAAGGGCCGGTAAGGGACGTCCCAGGTGGACATACTTCGACCAAATAGGGGATTTATCAGCAAAGGGCAAGATAAAAAGTACCCGAAACCGGCGTGCGTGCATGCAACGAACGACTAATGAATGTTGAGAAAGCGAAAGTGATATGTCAAGATCGTGGCAAGTGGCAGTCCCTGGTCCCCGCCTACCCCTCTGGGACACAGGCGCGAGTTTATGTATGTATGTATAAATAAATAAGTCTGTTCGACTGCGTCTGTCTGGGCGAAAATGGCCATTGGTTTCACGCGACGGATATCCCAAAAGACGTGGTCGGCCAAGGCGGAGACGGCGGGGCGATCTCATAACCTTCTTCTTGCTTCTTGCCCAGATGGAAGAGGATTGCTCAAGACAGGGAGGAGTGGAAGATCACCGGGAAGACATTTGGCCAGCGATACCAACCCGGCTAACTAAAAAAAGTCTTTTTAAACTCTCAGGTAATATTTACTGGCAGTCAAATAAATTAATATAGTGACGGAAATTATGTTATATGCGGCTGTCCTTTTCGATAGATAGTGGGTTTATTTTATTGCAATGTAACGGTTTTTGTTTCACATTGCAAAGTGGCATTATTTATGTTTGAGTCGTTATTTTTTATAATGAGTTCCATTATTTTTAAAGAGCCTTCAAATGGATCCCATACGTACTGTAACGTTCAGTGGAACGGATAGTCTGTCTAAGCTACTGTGGTGAAGCCTCTGTTTCAAGTGTTTCCGCTTCCCGGTGTTTCAATTTATCCGCACTCAAGTGTACTTCAGTGTAGTGGGTACAAAATGACCTTACCGACATTATGTATATTCTACTAATAGGATGGTATTCGTATTTGTGGATGAGTGAAGTAAGACTCGTGCAGTCGGTAATTGTAGGAACCCAACAGTAGGTCTTATCGTGAGTGGTGTAGGTGTGAGTGGAGCGAGAGCGACCTTTACCAGTTAGGTGGAGTGTACCCGAATGCTGATTACTTAGCATGACACCACCTTGATTTGAGACGAAGTTTGCTGGCTCAGATAGTTTCTGCATGGGAGCTCAAAATTCGAAAAAGGTATTTTTGGACACCCCTTACACTAACTAGTAATCTGATGCTAGGTGGGGTTTTTCATGTATGCGATGTCCTTGTCTGGTTACTATAGCACAGGGTATCCAACAGTAATTATTGTGTTACGTGGATGTTATTTTGAAAAGAAACGTGGTAGTAGAAGAGTGGTAGAAAAAATTCTAAATTCCCATAACAATAACAAAAAAATCTGTCAATGTCATGTCGCATCATAGCGTTATTGTTGTTCCAATGACTCGTGTCTATTTACAGGGATATTTTAACATTAAGCAGGTTTACACTTTGTCAAGCAAAACAGACAAAAATCAATAATCGTCAAATCCATGGAGGAGGTCTATGTTCAAAAGTAAGTCCACTTTTGAACATAGACCTCCTCCATGGATTTGACAATTATTGATTTTTGTCTGTTGGCTGAATGGTGATGATGAAGCACAACAGAAGGAGCTGCGGTGGCGCATCGGTAGAACGCTGGCCTCATATTCCTGAGGTCCTGGGTTCGAAACAAAGACATTGGCACTGGCATATATTTACACCATTGACTTTGTTTTTCAAGTTAAGTACATTTGTCTCTAACTTCTTTCTTGTCCGTGTATGGTTGCCTGGAAGAAATTGCTTGTAGTAATAAGGCCGCCAATTGTAGTGCGATTTATTGGATTTCTGTTAATGTAATCTTTGTGTCCAATAAAGAATACTCTATCTATCTATCTATCTATTTGTGAATTTGTAGTAGCAATACCGCTCGTTGCCTGTAGACGAAACTCGCGAGGAAACCTGAGAGCCTGAGGTGTTTACATACCTCAGTGCTTCACCGCGATGGGCATGCCCATACGCTTACCCTGTGAAAGGCTTTTAGCTCTGAGGAGAGAAGGGTTTCTAATGTGTTCTACAGTGGAACCAGCTGCTGCACCGTGAATCATAATTTGGGAGCCAATAACCTTTTTTTGTGTCGGTTTTATAATATATATTTTTCACGCAACGCAGAAGTTGTGCGGAGTTGTACCAAAAATCTGAGACCCGTGAAAAAGTCGCCGAGCGCGCTCTTTCGCGCTTTCAACACTTTCCGGAGCCATTGAACCTGTAACCAGCACAGTAGTTACCGCCAATCGGTCGGTATAAATATTTCATAACTCGGCCCATTGTTCGACCCCATGCCCCGGTGTATTGTTACTCTATTTGTTTGCTAACCGACAGTTAATACAATGAGGTGTAGGTACACTATATTACCGCGTATTGTTCAAGGTGTTAATGTGGATTGATAATTATTGTTCATGGGTTGCAATCGAAGAAATGGGGACTCTGTGATGCATTATCATCTGCACTATTTATTATATTTAAGAGTTACTCTAGACGGTGCAACATCTGCTCAGCTGTCGTCGACGGACTACATCTTCTATAACCTAGTACGTCACCACGAAATCCACCTTCTCTTTAATGAGATAAGATAAGATAAGATAAGATAAGATAAGATAAGATAAGATAAGATAAGATAAGATAAGATAAGATAAGATAAGATAAGATAAGATAAGATAAGATAAGATAAGATAAGATAAGATAAGATAAGATAAGATAAGATAAGATAAGATAAGATAAGATAAGATAAGATAAGATAAGAATATTCTTTATTGCACACAAGAAGCGAGACATAAAATATGAAAGATACAATGAAAAAGTACAATGGGCGGCCTTAGATCAAAATCTCCGTGGCCTTTCTCTACCCCTCTTTCCGTTTCTATGATGTTTGTAATAAGAAGTCATAGAAAATTGACAATGATGATGAACGTAATGTGGTTTCGAATCCCCGCACATGTACTAATTACTTTGTTTTCTAAGTTACGTACATTTGTGAAGTTATTTCACAAAAAAAATAACTTTTATGTTTTTTCTGATGTAAACAGCGCTACTACCGCGCTGTTTAATGAAAAATACCTACTTAGAACTAAATGTGTTACATCGAAAATAAAGTCATCAATGGTACGTGTCGGGGTGCGAACCCAAACCTCATGCAAGCGTTCCACCGACCAGACCGCGTTACGACCGCCATATACTGTATTCGTACGTAATTTAAGCGAAGGTAACATATGGCGGCCTCCGTTACCTCTGGGTAAAGACACGTTTGTCGCACGCTAGTTGAACCATGGTTTATTTATAAAGCCTTCAGTTCATCGACCATGCCCAAGTGGATTCGTTCTGCTGCCAGCCGTTCACTTTGAGCCCCGTTTAGTAATGGGTGTACATACTGTATAATCGACAGCGGCTCGACCTTTTCATTTTCGTTGCTAAGACGCCCGTAGCGTAACTGACTAGAGTGATAAATGTATAATTATAACATAATAACTTCCACACAACACAATCACTCATCCTGCTCCTGTACTAGGATACTCTGAGTTATGGTAACCAGGCAAGGACATCACAATCATGGAAACACCCAGACTGAGGCTATTTGCGGCTGCGAATCGACCCCCTAACCACCGGAGGCGTGATATCGCTAGACCAACGAGGCATCCGGAGGCAAATGCCTCGCCCATCTCTCAAACGCCCAATAATCAATAGCCGAAATTGGTTAGGCGGGGAGACGACCAGTGGACTGAGGTAGCTACTGAATGGTGGCCAAAAACGGGTCGACGGTCGGTGGATAGACCACCAGGGCCCTATTTCATAGAACTACAATCGTGGCTTACTTTGACAATTCGATGTACTTTGCATAGCAGATTAATCCACGGATTAACAAGTAGGATTGCCTACGCTGGTAGTAGCTGTGTTACCGGTGGTAGCCTAGTGGGTAGAATATTGGACTCGGAAGCGAGAGACCCAGGTTCGATTCCCGATGCGGACATATACCTATGTTAAGGAGGCTGGGAAGCATTGGACGAGACTAGCAAAGGACCGGGTGGGTTGACGTAAGAGAGAAGAGCCCTGTGCCCAATAGTGGGCTCTGTATATTGGCTGATTAGTTAGTTAGATGTAGAAGTTGACGTGGAGCTGACTGTACCAAGTGAGTGAATGTGTCAAGTCACTTACGAGAATGACTTACAAGCCATTTATAGGGCAATTTTTTTTCACTGCGAACTGGATATTTTTGGAACAGCGGATTTAGTACTTATAGCTGTGCCATTTATACACGGTGATTATGAAGGAAGTGTTCTTCTCGCCACGAAATTTAATAGCAATAATATTTTTGTGGTACAAGCATGGTAACAATATTTTTATTGTAAATATTTGTGATATTCAACGTTTGATTCGAAAATATAATTTTAAATCAAAGTGCCTTTGAAAAATGTTTTCATACCGTCCGATGCGCGATACGCGTAAACAAGAGACACTCGAATAGAGCCATATATTTTTTATTACTTGCGTGTTTATTACTTTTTGTGCTTATACGAGTATGATTTGTTTACGACGAACCACCAGCAGTTAATCAACTCTTCCAGCTATCAGTTGGTTTTTGTGTGCACTTTGTCTAAATCACTTTTGTTTTTGTGTGCACTTTGACTAAAAAGTAACCACGTTTTCTCACAAATAAAATTATCTGTTTATCTTTTCTTTACTGTGCTCACTTTTTGAACAATTTACCGGAAGATTTCCGCTTAGTAATACATTCACCCAATATTTGTTTTATTACTGCATCGCATACTTAAATATTACTCACTTGTGCGTGCTGCATACAGACCCACCGAATTATTGCGAACGTTTCGGTGACACTCACCGATCGACACCCTTAACGCGACCGAAGTTTCGAAGATTAATTGTAGAAGAGTGACCATAAAAATTGTAGTTCTATGTAATTGGGGCCCTGTTATGTGTTTTCGCTTCTTACTCTAGTCTAGTCTAGAGGCTAGAAGCGGAAGCGAACGTTTCACGAGTCGAAATCCTAGGGAGACAAATACTCGCATCTCATTGGGCAATGCGCGCGGCTGGAGATAAGCGCAACAATAAACCGAAGGTCACGCGCATTAACCAATGCGCGCACATGGTCGATTTTCTTTGGGAGCTCGTTTCATGGAATGGAGTATAGAGTCTACACTGACCTCTACACTTGAGTGAGTCGGGAGCAATAGACGATAAGACACACATATCGGGGCCCCATTTCATACAACTACAATTCACGGTTTACTATGACAATTTGATGTTCATTGTATAGCCGATTACTAATTGGCTATGCCATTTAAATCTAATTGTCATAATAAACTACGAGTTGTAGTTTTATGAAACGCGGCCCAGGCATCCACTGTCTGTGTTCCCAAAGATATCAACCCAATCTCGCTCCATCGCAGAGCCGATAGTAGGTACTGCATGAATAATATTTTTTTATTAAAATAAAAAGTTATTGTCATTTTAAAAGTAGTAGTGTTATTAATTTAAGAACTAACCACTGAACGAAATCTTTAAAAATATAAGTACTAACACGCAAGTTCTATCATCAATCCGCTACCTCCTATGGTCGCGTAAGAGTTCATGCGTTTGCAACGGTCGCCGCGATACAGGTTCGCCTAGTGCGAAAATTTCTATGGTGCGAAAGCGTACTTTGTAAGACATATTAATTTTGGTGTACCCTCATTAGATTAAGAATAACACTTGCAATCTGGTTTGGTAAATAAAGAACTTGTATTTGTATTACATAATAGATAATTCTATAGAGGTCAATGACGTTCGCTCGCTTCCGCCGTATAGTCAACACTATTCGTTCACTTCCGTTCGTTCGCTTTCATTCGCTTCGTCTGAATCCGACATCACTGTGTACTTACCATTAGGCTGTGATGACACTATATTTATTTTAACAAAGAAATTGCACGGAACCGAGCTAGACTAAATACTGAGTCATGCGTTACTTTCTGTTTCGGTAGCTATTAGCATTGTTTGTTTTTGTGTGTAACATAGGTAGGTACATAACAGTTTGATTGGAAGCATGAAGCCTTATCATCTTATCCCTAGTTGACATAGTTAATAGGTAAGTACAAAATCAAGCTGTTTTGCCGCCACCGAATTTATTCAACTCAGCCCTTCAATAAATTACATAAGCAGAATGTTAGTAATTATTAAGCATAAATAATCAAAATTTTCTATGGAACAGCCGATATTTTTTCGCAATTTAATACTTTGTCTAATAATAAATTTGTCCTTGCCTGGTTATACCCTAGCACAGGGTATCCTACTTTGGGACCAGGACAAGTGATTGTGTTGTGCGGAAGTTAATCAATTATCCATCGTCGGTTGCCTGGAAGAAATTGCTATAAGCAATAAGGCCGCCAATTGTACTGCATTTTTTTAAATATTACATGTTTGTGTTTTTCCTGATACAATAAAGAATATTCTTATCTTATCTTATCTTATTACTAATGAATGTTGAGGAAGCGAAAGTGATCTGTCAGGATCGTAGCAAGTGGCAGTCCCTGGTCTCTGCCTACCCCTCTGGGATACAGGCGTGAGTTTATGTTATGTTATGTTATTTATTACTAATGAGTAGTATAATCCTTTTAAGGTCTACCGATCCTTTGTGCTACACACCATTGTATTTACGAGTAGATTAAAATTAAAAGTGTGCTAATTCAAAATAACACAGAAACTGCGACTTAATGAACGTTACAGGTGTCCATTTTAAAATCCACATCATATTGGAGAAAAAATGTCCAAAAAAACTCCAGAGGACAAAAACTATAGAGGCGGTCATCAGTTTAATTCTCCATTATAAAAGTTAAATGCACTAATACTGCACACGACACCGTTGACCTTTTAATCGATGGGACGATTAATAAGTTAATCGCCTCAACATTATCGATAGGGATTCCCCCAACAGAATGAATTGGATGATAATAGATAATGTTGATCAAGTTGAATACCTTTAATAAGATTACCCGATCACGGCGAAGAAAAATCGGTTGTTTGCCTTCAAATAAATCCACCCTGTATTCAGAGATGGTTTTTAATTTTTTTTGTAACGTTACCCACTAGCTAACCGTGAAGGAAAGCATCGTGCGAACCCGCGGTCTAATTGGCTCCGCAATCATTGACATTGTCTTTCGTGTAAGCTGAAACGCTGAGAGGATATGGATAGGTTCCATAAAAACAATAATAAAACAGTTTTCTTTTTCGTTGGTGGCGCTGGCTAGTTTATTATGACAATTCGATGTACGTTGCGTAACCGAGTCTTCCTATTGTTAATCTGTGGATTAATCGGCTATGCATTGTACATTGAATTGTCGTAGTAAATAAACCAGGAATTGTGGATCTATAAAAATGAGGCCTGGTCGCAGCGCTCGAAATGCGCGGGCAAATAGTTTTGTCAATGGCTATCACTCGATAAAACGGCATAACAATGAGGATCATTCACGTTTTGAATTAGTATGCAGTTTTATAGACACATAAAAAAATATCAAAATCGGATAAGAAATGACGAAGTAACAGCGATTTTAGTGAACAGGTTCCAAAAAAAATTTTTTAATAAATATAAACCGACTTCGAAACACTACAGCACTGAACATTTATAAATAATTTAAATAATAAGAAATATGTATACATGTAGGTACTGTAGAAGTATAATTTGGAGTCTGTGCCCAAAATATATGTGCTGGTCATGAAACTGTCTACACTAGAACATCACCTAATTACCTTTGGACTAGTGATATTACTAAAGGATGGGCCCCATCAGTCCTCATTTACTGCTGTCCATTGAAGAGTTCCGTTCTCCATCTCTGAGTCACTTCACCATATTAAAATGGGACCAATAGGACGTTATATCTATTCGAACAAAAAAATAATTGTCGGTTCAGATTTGACGGAGTTATGGAGGAACATAGCCGAAAAAAAAAATTATTTTATTCTGTTTTTAGCATTTGTTGTTATAATACATCTGTGAAAATTTCAATTGCCTAGCTATCACGGTTCATGAGATACAGCCTGGTGACAGACAGACGGACAGTGAAGTCTTAGTAATAGGATCCTGTTTGGCACGCTTCTAAACCTTCACCCTTCCCTAAAAATATGCTTAAATCTCTGTTTCCGGGGTATGTCGATAGCATAAAAAATCGAGACTAAGTAACCATTTTTATATTAAAACGTGGATTTGACATGTGACAAAATGCAATATGAGGCGCAGGGAAGCACCTGAGGCGTTGAGAGTCAGAGGTGGCTGGGTGCCACACATTATTGTATGGTGCCAGGCTGCCTTCAACTCTATAAGCCTCACACGTTCTCTTCACGATTGTTTGGTTTTGTCGTTTGTGTGTATTTTGTTAGTTTACCTACTTGTTTGTGTTTCTGTGGCAATTTGAATAAATGTCTTCTTTCTTTCCTTCAGTATTTGTAAACGTAACTTGACCTAGATATTGTGGTCTATTTTGGACCAACCTTACAAAAAATAGGAACTTGCACGTATTTTCCGGACCCCACGGTATTCGGAAATGAAAAAAAATCGCATCCAACAAGGTGGATCTTTGAAAAAAAAAAAAAAAACAAAAAACCAAAATTACTGAAATTCTGGGGATGGTACGAAGTTTCTATTTGCACGTAAAAATGAGGTTTTGTATGCACTTTAGGAACACAAATAAATTTGCCAACTAACGTGCCCAATTTTGAGCAAGGAATATTTTTTTCTTTTTTACTGGAAGACAAAAGTTCAATTTTTAAGTATTCATGTCCTCTTCATATTTGGCACTCGGGTGTCTCGTCTACTATATGAAATGATAAAGTCTTTCGGTTTATGCAATAAAAATGGGCACTTCCAAAAATCCGGTATCAAAACGCACTGGCGCTGGCGCCGGTCAACTGGCTGGCCGGTCGGATCCTGTGACGTCACAATAGCGTTCAAGCCTCGGCCTCGCATTTTAATACAGCCAAAGTTTAACTTTGTCATTTCTTGATGGATTTTATAATTCAAAAAGTAATATGCTTTAAATTTTGCACTCCAACCGCCTTAGTACTTAGAGATCCAATATTTTGATGTCTGAAAGATCCTCATTGAATGCCACATCATTCGAACTCACACACACACGTCCACCCACAGACATGGATCTGACGTATATTATGATGAGTTATTTCCCTTAATCTTATCATTAAATGTAAAACTTAAATGATGTACTTATATATTAGGCATTTTTAAATTGTTACTTCAAGGGGTAACTCGTAACGGGTAGCTAAGGGGCTTTTTTCGAGGTATTTCGTTTTGTTTGTTTGTTACACTTTATTGCACAAAATACAAAATTTAGCACTTAAAAAAACATGAATGTCTTAGACTATGGGCAAGGGCGGACTTATTTCAAGAGAAATTTCTCCCAGCCAGCCTTGACGTTTAGGTTGTTAGACAGACAGAAGAGGGCATGTAAAGCACAAACAAAAAATTATCACTACTTAAATGCTACATAATTTTTTAATATGACACTATAATATCTACATACTAATATACATAGAATATAAACCAATATCTGCATAGATACAAAATTAATAAAATAAGGAAAATAAATATCATTATAAGATGTTAAGATACGTCTTCAGAATTTTATTTCATTTATTATACATATTTCATTCCACTTATTATATTTCACTTTTCATTACAATACACTAAACTCGTTTAAATAAGGCCCAAACGAGTTTCAGCAAAAGGCTGTTAACAGCGCCTTAAAAATGGCACTTTTCGTTTTTGCATCGTAAATTTCGAAATAAGTCTCAGTATCATTTAAACACACGTTGTTTTTAGGGTTCCGTACCTTAAAAGAAAAAAACGTAATCCTTATAGGATCACTTTGTTTTCCGTCCGTCCGTCCGTCCGTCGGTCAAGACCCTTCATCTCGGGAACGCGTGGAGGTATCGAGTTGAACCCATATACTCAGGTCTACAGTCCCTTAAAGCTGCGAAAAAAATCAAACTTCCAAGTTAACGTAAAAAAGATACGGCCGTTTATGCCGCAAAAATTTCGACACTCCAGAGAATCAAAATGTATATGGTACTTTCCGTAACTATGGAACTCGGCATGTAATGTCGTGTTATACTACAAGTACAGGGAAAAATCTGAAAACTATACATGGGTAACTAAATAAAAAAAATAGTATTTGAAGTTCGAGAAAATCTCGGAAAAAACTGCGAGACTCGATTCCTGAACTAATTATAATATGTAAGTACCTACAAATTTGTACAGAACCCTCGGTGGGCGAGTCTGACTGACACTTGTCTGGTTTTTATTTTATTAGCAACTCTGCGATAGCCGATAGCTTATCAACTGTGCACTCAATTAAATATCAATGAACTTTTTCCGCTATCGAGCGTTGTTTGATACTCGTACATGAGTAATTTAACGATACATATTGATTTTACATCTTCGCGGTTCATCAGCTTTCCGTGCCGACGCTACGTCTCGAGTGTGACGTCACGGTGACGTTTGTCTATTGTTTTTATTTAAAACCACTAAGAACTTCTCAGCGGTTGTCTCCCTTTTGTCCGGCGAGATAGTGAGCTGACTGGCTGATTGTAAAACGAGAAAACGGAATTAAATCAATTAAAAAAAAAATTATCCATTTATGTTGTATACCCACTGGATAATATTTTTTTTTATAATTGTGTATGAATTATTAATTATAGCTATTTTTAGAACCTAGGTAGAGGTACAGCCAAACAAAAATGCAGTTTTTCACTAGGGCTCCTAGGGACCAATAACCTGGTCCTAAAAACTACGCACCGGTACAAACTTGTAATTTTCCGAGGCACAGCAACTAATGACTATACACCAGTTTTTAACAGACTTCAGAAAAGGAGGAGGTTATCAAGTCGACGCGTATATTATATACAGGGTGGCCAATCGGGTGACGTTATTTTTTTTTTTTAGATAGCCCGTACCGAGACTTATGCAAAACACCCCCATGTATGTTCTGCGATTATTGATAGTCTTCAAGTTATGATTATTTTTTTGAAAAGTCAGAGATTTTACGGCCTTTGCCGCACTAACGCCAGCGTGCACTCTCCTTTGCGCCTGGAAGACACAACAAGACATATTTTACCCATGTAGATATTTTCTCTGAAGCTAAGTGTTCTTTTAAAAACAAAATTATCTGTACCCTGAAGAACGTGTAATTGCATTTCTTATTCGACGAGTACTCTTGCATGACTTTGTTTAAAATGATCTCAATTTTAGTTTGGTTATTTTAGGTTTTCTCTTTTCTTGTATTTTCCATAGCACAAGCAGCAATACTGTATTAAGTAAGCCAAGGATAACGTCGTGGGTGATATATTTACTATTACTTTTGTCTATTCTGTAATTACTCACAGTATATCACTGTGTGCTATCCCAAATAAAATAAAATAATAATATCATTTCGACCTAACTGAGGTCGATGAGGCTTTGTTGCCTAATGCCTACGTATTTTCGTACGCTCTTCCATATTTCAGCTGGCTTAGCACGATATTTGTTTCTTTCTTTAGAGATTGCCAACAATTATTTAACAGATTATGTAAGTTAATTTTTTAATATTTGTCACTGTGTAATAAAGCGTAACAAATATTTAATGTCGTATCGAAAGCGGCACAGCTATCTGAGGAGACACGAAATGTTCTCTTTAAGTCCTTTTACACACGTAAAGCAAAATTTTGTATCAGATAACCAGTTTTAGGAAGCGGTGGTAGCCTAGTGGGTAGAACATTGGACTCGGAAGCGGGAGACCCAGGTTCGATTCCCAGTGCGGGCATGTACCTATGACTTTCTTTTCTAAGTTATGTACATTTGTGAAGTTATAGTAGCAATACCGGTGGATTGCCTAATAAAGCTGTCTTCGCCGGCTGCAGACGTAATTTGCTTTCATCACGTCTGTTTCTGATCACCGATGCAGACAGACGTGGAAACAGCTCAGGGTTACATTTGACGAACAAAGCTACTTCAAATATGTATAGTGACGGAAGCATTAGAACTCAACGAAATAAAAAAAAATAACTGACGATAGGTTATTATCTAACATAGATAATGAACTGACTACATAAGGCGAATGTCAAATAGTGAAACAGCGAGGTCACTTAATCTAAAACATTGAGCAAAAGACATCCATCTAAAATAAATCCACCAAAACATAATATGTAAATTAAATAAAAAATAAAAACCGACTTCGAAACTCTACATCACTAAAAAGTTAGAAATAATTTAAATAATTAGAAGTAGAAGTATTTATACATGTAGGTATTGTAGAAGTATAATTTGGAGCCGGTGCCCAAAATATATGTGCTGGTCTTGAAATAATTTCTAACTTTTTAGTGATGTAGTGTTTCGAATTCGGTTTTTATTTTTTATTTAAAAAATTTTATTTTTCAATTTTTTGTGGGGGAGCGGGAGAAAAATAAATAAGTCCCTTATAACCATAATTTACCCTACTTAATTCGTTGCTTTAAAATTTGATGTTCTAAATTTGCATCTCCGAAAGTCTTCACCAGAACATTACCAAATTAACTTGGGACTACTTTCACGCTATTTTATGAAACATACGGATATTACTAAAGGATGGGCCCCAATAGGGCTTATTCACTTCGTTCGTTCCGTTCTCCATCTCTGAAAGTCTCCATCAGATCTTCACCAAATTAAAAATGGGACCAATGGGACGTTACACCTGTTCGAACAAAAAAAGAATTGTCGAAATCGGTTAAGATTTGACGGAGTTATGGAGGAACATAGCCAAACAAAAAATATATATATACGCGTCGAATTGATAACCTCCTCCTTTTTTGAAGTCGGTTAATAAAAGAATTGCTATATAAATGGATGATTAAATACCGTAGGAACGTACTTACAACTATCTTCAATTGATTTAAATGAAAGCGTTTGAAATTGTTTGTGTTGGTGGCCCAGATAAATAAATTAACGGCAGTCCACCGTCCATATTGGGCTACCTTCACCACTGAGATAGTCGCCATGTTGATGAGTTTGATGACACTCACCTCCGAAGTTTCCGTGCAGATCTCCCCGTGTTCATCCTCGTACGTGATGTTGATATTGGCAACGGTATAGGAGTCACTGTGGCTGGGGAACCGGTCATCCGTCGGCCCGTACCGGACCGATTGCAGCTCACTTCCCGCGGTGTGTCCTCTTACGGCAGCCACCAGGCAACCCAGTGTTGCCAAGCAAAGGGAACATTCATCCAAACGCATTTTGGAGATAAACTCTTTACACAATCACTCTCAAAAACACCCGCGAACGTAGCCACTTACGCGGAGGCGGTGGTGTTTCTAAGCATAAAAATCGGTATCGCGCGAACAATAAGTATATTTAGGAGTGTTTCTTGCCTTTCGATGTTGCACTTTTGCTCGAGGAGCACCGTTCGCGGTAAGCGGAGAACCGTTACTGATAGTAGTGTTATCTTCCTTACGACTAAATGCGAGGATTTAGACAACAAAGTGGAACGATAAACTCTCTCGGTATCTCTCCGACTCTGTATCAATAATAATTTCTGCACTAGCTGGTGAGTTTTTAAAAAAGGATTTGCATTTCTTGTCTGAAATCTACGTTGCCAGTAACAAGTCAATCCAGCTTTGGAGGTCTTTCGTCAAGATATTTTTGACGCAGCTCCCAACGACATTTTGTAGGTGTTGTTAGCTCATGAATCCCCTGTGATCCTTTTGTTACTTTTCTTCGTTCTTTGAAGTCTATTGCTGAACCATAGCCGTTGAGGGACTTCACTGTAGCAGTCAGCTGAAACAATAGAAAGGAAAAGTTGACTACGTAACTGTGATAGTGTACTTAAGACTAGACTTTATTATGTTGGCTTGAGTATGTACCTGCTACTGCGGTGACTAATGATATAATACAGACTGTGATTCATATTTTTTCGTTTCAAACTCAGAGACTTACGGTCTTATTTATGAAAACACGATTCCTCTAAAGCATTCCTAAGGGGATTCCTAAGGAAATAAATTACCAGGAGACGGGCAGCAGCGTCTGCCTGAGATTCCAACCGCATACCGCGATCGCCAACCCGCCTGCCAAGCGTGGCGATTATGGCAAAACCCCTCACGGTTATGAAAACCATGAGGGAGGCCTGTGTCCCGCAGTGGGCGTCAAAGGGCTGATGATGATTCCTAAGAGGCCGTTTATTTAATCTGTGGTTAAGAGTTTTCCTTATAAAATCTCCACCACAGACTATTTTAATCAGCGTTTTAAGGAAGCGTGTTTTTTATAAATAACACCGTAAGAGAGAGACGAGAAGCGTAGACAGCTTGATACAGTTTTCAGTGAGTATCAAATACCGATATTTTTTGCAAAACCTATATAGTAATGTAAATAAACTCACTGTTCTGTGTGTTGTTTAAACTGTAATCAGTCAACAAATATGCGAATATCAGTCATAAACAAACACATTTCAATAGATAAGATTAGACGTTGATAACAGCGTCTCGGACTAATCAGAGGAACCAATCATAACAGACAATTGTACTTCGGTACAAAGTACACAAGACAGCACATTAACCTTATATGTAAGTCGCTATAAACAGCAAGGCAACCTTGTGGAATAAGGGAAAGAGATGCCTTTCGAATTTAAACAACATCAAGGGATATACGCACGCACTCACACACACACACACACACGCACACACAACATGCGCAGATATTCATGATACTTGTTTGCTAAATAATTAAATGAAATAAATTAAATAGGTAATACAATTAAATTAAATAATCAAAATAATACAATTAAATAATGAATTTACTTAATGAAATATCGTATTGATATAATGTAATGAAATAATGTCTTCATTAATTAAGATTTTAATCAACTTCATATTTGCCAATATTACTAGTTTTAACTGAACCAATTATAAAACCACATTATTATGGTATGTACCACTGTGTAAATATATCTTAGAGGGCGCTGACACCTATATTACAGATTCTCATCTACCACAGGTGTCAGAGTCAAACAAGCATTATAATAAACCCAAGTATGTCAACTATGAAGTACATAGTTGATACAATTATATTACAATAATATATTACAATTATTGTAATATAATTATATCAACTATGTATCCCATAATTGACATACTTAGTTTATTACATTCATCATTCATCCAGTAATTATCAGGAGACTGGCAGCAGCGTCTTCCTGAGATTCCAACCGCATACTGCGATCGCCAACCCGCCTGCCAAGCGTGGCGATTATGGCAAAATCCCACATGATTATCAAAACCATGAGGGTGACCTATGTCCTGCAATGGGCGTGAAATGGCTGATGATGATTCATTTATTCATTCATTCATATCAAAGCTCGAGGTTTCCTACTTCACTGTTCCAATTGTGATATCGATGTTATGTTTGATCTAGCGATGTGCTCAAAACAGAAACTAAGTGAGATTTATTAATGATAAGAATTCAATATCATACTAATACTCTTCTGTTGACATTTTGTTCCTCCGCTAAATTAAGTGCGACATAAATGCTCATAACAACTGTGTAAAAACCATACTAATACTGATATTTATATGATGAGATAAGATAAGATAAAAAAGTATTTATTGCCTCATCAGGAAAAAAAACTTGAAACAAAGTAAGGCTTAACTAGTGATTACATAAAATAAGGCAAAAGGTAGTGGCTCAGCTGGTGCTGACCCATGTCAGTCCTTATATGCCTGATACTTTTTACAAGGAATTTGAAATTTTGACCCCCCGCTAAACTAAGTGCGATATTAATACAACAACTGTGTCCAAACCGAAACTAATACTGATATTTAAATGCCTGATACTTTCTCGAGGGGTTTGAAATTACGGTCTTCCGCTAAACTAAGTGCGATATTAGTACTCAGTCATAAAAACTGTATCAGAGCGACTCTAATACTGACATTTATATGCATAATACTTCTCCGATAGGTTTGAATATTTGGTCCTTCTACTTTGTTCTTCTGTCCGCTATTGCTCACGAACAAAGACGGTAGTATGTATCGTACGTAATGTGGCGTCGTACCGTAAGTGCTAAGTTACAGATCCTACGTTTTATTTTATTTGTTAATCTGAGCGGTCTTTTTTGCCATGTTAACTAGGTCGTGGTCTGGTTTGAACTAGACTTGATATTATGATACCTATTACACGAATTAAATCCGTCTAATGTATGGATAAGAATTGTGTCGCAAACTAGACCTATGTTCGGTTCAAGGGATGGGCACCGCGTCGCCGCTACGTTTTTGTTATATAGGATGAAAAAGCTGAAAAACGTTTCTCACTTCCAAAAGGAAGTGACGTCATTAACGCAAAAGAATGCGTTGTTTCACTCACACGGTGTACAAGAAATATTATTATCGATGGATGTATCTGCGTGCCAGTGACACCACTTTAAAGCTTTCAAAATAGAGTTGCATTGATGTACTTTAGTACTTTATACTCCAAGCATACACGTCGATTAAGCCGCCTTAGTCTGGATTTTTGCCCTTACGCCGGCCCCGAATCAAATTAAATCCTCGCACACATTACCTTCTACCAAAAAACTGAGCTATTGCAGCCCATGGTTCTTTCTAACGTTTTATTTCACGCAGCACTATCTTAGTTTGCTGCGTATGCTAACAAACTGTTGAATAAATATTTGTTTAGTCCTGTTTTGTAGACTTGTCACAATTAAATAGCGTCTGAGTCTCTACAAAGATATGAAGGAGCCCTCTTTGTGGCCAAGGGTGGCCAATCGGTATCACCATTCGCCAACATTTATTTATATTCTTCACAAAACATAATATCTTTAGAGAAGTAATTAAATGTTTAGCAATTATAACATTTGGCAGGCCACAAAAAAACAGCATTTAAATAATTTGATCTGTATACAAAGATTATGTTTGCAATAAAAAAAATCAGGAAGCTATCCTTGTTCCGCAAATCATTTGATTATGGTCAAAAATTAAATCATAAATAGGCAGCATAACATGAGCAATAACATGAGTTTGCATAATAAACATTCAGTCCGCAAAATAACTACTTGATCAGCAAGATTTCATGATTGATCAGCAGAGAAAACATGTCTATCTATAAACAGGGTATTTGATTGGTGTGCATATTTCCGTGTGGCGCCGGATTTAGAATAGCGTCACTCCAATTCCTTCCGTGGATGTCGTAAAAGGCGACTAAGGAAATACATTACCAGGAGACGGGCAGCAGCGTCTTCCTGAGATTCCAACCGCATACTGCGATCGCCAACCCGCCTGCCAAGCGTGGCAATTATGGAAAAACCCTTCATGGTTATGAAAACCACGAGGGAGGTCTATGCCCTGCAGTGGTCGTCAAATGGCTGATGATGATGATGATGCATATTTAAATAACTAATTGGATTGCGTTTTTGTTGAAAAATCGGCAATGTACGTTAAAAGTGGACGGAGCAAGAGCAGGCGCGTGACACGAGGAGCCAATCGCTTAAGTACCTACTTAATTGTTTTATTTTTTTTTATTTATCTCAATTATATTTTATAAGAATAAAAAAATCTTTTATTAATTTACACTTCTATAAATAATACATACCCAAACAAACACATCCAGTCAGAGAGTAAATATTGCGCCCATTTTGCACATGACAAGTAAACAGTTTTTGCTTCTTTTATATGCAGCACAAAATTAATTTTTTTGCTTACCCTCTGAGTGTTTACCAAAATTTTATTAAACAGGAACAGCTCATTGCAGCTTATATAATTAATCATCATCATCATTCAGCCACAAGAAACAATTATATGCCAATATGCTGTACAAAAATAATTACAGCCATCCAGAATGACAAATTGCTGATTGATTTTGAAATGTTTGCTGGCCATGAGTTGCTGATCAATAAGCTATTTCTGTTCACAGATTATATTTTTCTGCCCACAAAAATACCAATACTATGCTAACCATTTAAATAACACCCACATGTTTAAGAACGCAGTAAGGTAAGAGCTTGAACTTTTCACTAGCCTAGCCCAGATTAAAAGAGAAAGTGAATAAGAAGAAAATTATCAATAATGTCCAGTACAAAGTGGAACAATCAGGAAGAAATACGGATGCCGCCATAAAGAAAACAGTACAAATAAAAACACAGCTAAAGAAAAGGTCCATGAAAACGGCTATAAAAATCGCAGTACTAATCAAATTTTCGCCGTAGTAAAGTTTGTATTGTAAGGTTCAACGATATCGGTAATTCAGACACCGTAAAAAGACTTCCTACAATATGGTGACGCTTTATGTTTATGCTGGCTTTCAAAAAAGGGTGACGACTTGGCGACAATAACAGCAGGCAGTTTTTCAATGAGGCATTTTCAAACAAAAGAGTTAGCCCCTAAAGACGCGGCTATCACGCCACCTCGCCGGTCCTCTGCTTATCTCGTCCATTGTCCTTCGGCCGCCTTCTTAATGTTATAGGATTGTCACTTATATATAGGGGCATTTTTTTTTGTTATTTCCCTGTGTTGCGCAACCTGTCTTCACATAGAAATACAAAATCCAACACAATCCAATCTATTCAGCCAAAAAAATAAAAGTTTTAATTATTAACTAATTGATTTTAATAATCGGAGAGTTTAATAACCTTATACCGTCGGTTACTCATTGACCAACTCGACGTCTTGCGTATAGTCATTTTGTCATGGAGCAAGCAAATTGATTATCATGGACTTTAGGAATCGTAACGGGCTGTCACAGTAGCATAGTTCTTTTGTCGAACAATGAGCTCAACAAACGTTTTAAGTTATTTTTTTTACTATTTTGTATATTCAGTCTACCCCTGACCACGGCAGCTGCAACGTCGGGAATTAAGCGAATTCAATTTTACCTAATAAATAATCGCGATTAGACCCATTTAATATATAACTTTGTGACTATTATACAATTAAATTTCTGACCGATAATAATATTGACTAAGAATAACAATGACACGGACTTTTTTTTTAAACCCAAAATTTAATAATCCAATATAAAAAATCTGCGCTGAGATCATCGCAGCCTCTGGGAAGGGTCCCCAGTATGCTGGCTACATTACCTCGCTGGATGGCGACATTTATCCTTTGTGAATCCAATGAAACGGCCAAAATGACATAAGCTGCTTCTAGTGTTCTGACTACTCGGGTAATTATTGTTTACTTTAAACTTCGGACTAAGGTCTAAGAAAATGATGGAATGGGCTATGCTCAGTTGTGTCCATAATGCGCCGTGAAGATGCCCTGTAAGCTAAAGAGATGATTTTCTCACGGATCCCGTTAGCCGCTCTTGACCAAATTTAGAGGGGACCGCCTCTGAGGTACCCACTTGAAACAAAAAAAGAATCAATAATATCAGACAAACATGGTAAGGAATTATCGTTGGACGTACTTACATGAAAAAATAGAGAGGGAAGCTCCTCCTGTTTTTGAAGTCGGTTAAAAAGACCACTTCTCAACCAAAAAACAACGTCAGGACTCGCTTGTATTTGACGCAATTCCGTTCCTACGCACGTACAAGCTCGGTGATAGGCCTAACTAATTTAGCCATAAACAGATTTGGGGGTGCTTCTGGACTCAAAGCTAACTTTCCAGGATCACATTGAGGCCATCACTAATAAGGCGTTTAGAAATCTGGGTTTTATTCTTAGGGTCAGTGAACCTTTCAAGAACCCAAAAAGCACCCGCGCTCTGTACTACGCTTATGTTAGAAGCATATTGGAGTACTGCAGTTCTATCTGGAATCCGCAGTATATTATTTATCAAGATCTAATTGAGCGCCTTCAGAAGAAATTTTTACGCCATCTCAACTACAGATCCGGCTACCCCAACGATGACTACCTGACTTCTTGCCAGAGACATAATATAATGACTCTTGTGGATCGGCGTAAAATCTTAGACATGCAATTTTTATATAAAATCTGCAGCGGCACTATTGACAGCCTTGAACTAGTTAATACTTAACTAAACTTACGAGCCCCATCTACTCGCACTCGACATGACATGCATAGTATCTTCCACATTCCTTTTGTCCACACGAACTATGCTCAAAATTCTATAAGCTGTCGCTTGCCTGAAACATACAATAAATTTTTCTCAGACATTGATATATTTCATGTGTCTCAAGAAACTTTCAAACAGCAGGTTATAGAAACTTTAAAGGGTAAAACTTGAAGTCTAGTCTTTCTCTTCATTCTTACACATACACACACATACATACATATACACACACACACACACACACACACACACGCGCGCCAAACTTTGCAAGATTTACGTTAGTTTTGCTTTATTTTGTTTATGCTTGGCTGTATAATTTCTAACTGTGCTTTGTAAATAAGATAAGTTTAAAAAATACTAGTCCGTAATTGGCCTATGTTTGGGCTACATTAATTGCCTATCTTTTGTAACTTTGTGCTGTGGACTTCGTAAAATTAATAAAATAAATAAAAATAAAACAGCGTATCGTTGCGACAATTGTACGGTTTTTTGCAATTTTAAGTTTCGTCTACTTAGGCGCCACCGATTTGGGGATCCGAAGATCATGCAACTGGTGTTGTTGAAGTAGTAGATAGTAGCAGAGTTCAACATGCTATTCTTCACGTTGATACAAACATAAACTACGGATAATAGTGATAATGACTTCCACACAACACAATCACTTGCCTAGTCCCAAACTAGGATACCCTGTGCTATGGTAACCAGGCAGGGACATCACAAACACGGAAATCCTCCCAGACTAAAACCATTTGCAGGATGTACGGTGGGCCGCAGAGGCAATCGAACCTACGACCTGCGGCGTGGTAATCAGACGTGATACCGCTAGACAAACGAGGCAGTCATGGAGTGAGGCTTATTTGCTGAACTATTATGCAGGGTGTAACCAAATTTTCATAACACTCGTACATCTGAAAATGGAGGGTGATTCTACTCGTCAATACGGACCATTATACATAAGCAGGCTTTATACGTCCCACTGTAGGGCACAGGCCTTCTCTTAGGGACAGAGTATGGGCTAAAACGCTGAGATTTCAAGCGCTGAGGTACTCAGTGAGGAAACCTGAGTGTCTGAGAAGCTCACACACTCAGGGTTCCTCACGATGTTTTCCTTCACAGTTAGCGAGTGGTATTGCTCCTATAACTTCACAAATGTACATAACTTAGAAAACAAAGTCATAGGTAGGTACATGCCCGCACAATCGAACCTGGGTCTCTCGCTTCCGAGTCCAATGTTTCACCCACTAGGCTACCACCGCTGGACCATAATAACTATGGGGAAATCTTTAAAAATATATATCGAGCGAATAATACCTGTTCCATATATTTAATTCCATTTCCTGCCGTGGATGTCGTAGAAGGCGACTAAGGAAATAAATTACCAGGAGACAGGCAGCAGCGTCGTCCTGAGATTCAATTCCAACCGTATACTGCGATCGCCAACCCGCCTGCCGAGCGTGGCGATTATGGCAAAACCCTTCATGGTTAAAAACCATGAGGGCGGCCTATGTCCTGCAGTGGGCGTCAAATGGCTGATATTTAATGCCGCGACCGGGCATGGGACAGCTGAAACTTTTTTCGCGATTTCGTAGCTTTCCCCGTAGTATAAATGAGTAGAACGGTTGTTCTCCTCTATCCGAATAAGTTAACTTCCACACAACATAATCACTTGTCCTGGTCCCAAACTAGGATACCCTGTGCTATGGTAACCGGGCAAGGAATTAACAAACATGGAAATACACCCACACTGAGGCCATTTGTACAAATGGCCCAAATATATCCGAAAATAGGGATTTCAGTAATAAGTGGATTAAAATGTTGTTCACAATAAATAATTGTATTATTTGCGTTGACCTCCCTGATCAGCCGTCTGGCAGACTTTTATGATTTATTTTGTCACACGAATATATAATTAGAGAGCAACGAACTGCCGCATTTAGCCGAAACGAGGTTTTGGGTTTATTAGACGCTTAACGAAAATCCCGTAACACACCACCAAGTTACGTAAAGTCATGTCATTACGGCCAGTAAAAACTTTCTGGCTTACCCCCTGTTTCTTATACATAAAATAGTTGTTAATGTACTGTTAAGAGTTGGACTGTCAGCTGGGCAAAAGGCATACATGAAAAAAATCTGTTAACAGTAGATAGCAGACGGTTACGAGAAACCGGGGGTAAGACAGACCAAGTATGGGAATACATCGCTGTAACAATACTAAGACATACCTACAGTATGGCACAATTAGGGAATGCAATCTTGATCTTGCAAGATCAAGATTCCACCAAGATCTTGAGTGATTTTCCAAGATTCAATCTTGAAGGCCATCAATCTTGAATTTTGAAATCCCTTTCGCGATCTTGGCAAAATAGACCAAGATTGTAACAAGATTTCAAGAAATGAATCTTTAGGAATACGGAGGAGAACGGGGGCAATATCTAAAATTAATTTTTAACAGCCTTTTAACTTTCGTCCCAACTAGCGTGGAGGCAGAAAGGGCCTTTTCAGCCGCGGGCTATTTAGCCACTGATATACGGTGCCGATTGGGTGATGACACTTTAAGTGTATTATGCTTCTTGAGAAGCTATTTTCAAAATGTTTAATGTTTTTTGCTCTTAATTTCATTTATAGGTTATACTAATTATGATCTCATTGCATTGTTGGCAAGAAACAATCAACATTTTAATGATTAAAATAAAATAAATGCAATAATGTATTGCATTCATTATTATAGTCACTAAAATCTTGATTGTTTCTTGTTAATTTTTGAAATAAACGTTGATTATTGTGTTCATGGAAAGTTGTTTACTTTGAAAAGTATACTCAATTATATAAAATAATCCAAAAATACTGGTTACTCTCAATTTACAGAATTTGACTCAAAAATAACGCCTTTTTTAATTATTCTGCTCAATCTGGAATAATCCCGATAATCTTGATTCGAGACCAAGATCTTGACCCGAATCTTGACAAGATCTTGAACTGACCAATCTTGATTCCGAAAAGAGACTCCAAGATCTTGAATGGTCAATCTTGGCCCAAGATTGCATTCCCTAGGCACAATAACACAGTACATACTGTGATAATACTTATCATAAGTAAATGATAAATTGAGCGCGTGAATTCTTTTATCAAGTAGAAATTTTAACGGTCCAATAACTTTAGGTAATAGGTAACTTTAGAACACATTGTTGTACATACCAGAAAACAAATTCATCAAATGGCTTACATGTCAAAACTTTTACCTTTTGAAGACTTTTTTTCTCAGAGAAAGACTTTCTCTTTTTTTTAATAAGACTATTCATACGCAAAATAGGCTCTCACTCCTAGTCAAGCTGCGAAAGCCAAAATCGCCAAATCATCATCATCATCATCAGCCATTTGACGCTCACTGCAGGACATAGGCCTCCTTCATGGTTTTCATAACCACGAGGGGTTTTGCCATAATCGCCACGCTTGGCAGGCGGGTCAACGATCGCAGTATGCGGTTGGAATCTCAGGAAGACGCTGCTGCCCGTCTCCTGGTAATTTATTTCCTTAGTCGCCTTCTACGACATCCACGGAAGGAAATGGAGTGACGCTCTTCTTAATCCGGCGCCACAGGGAATTTAATCCGGCGCCACACGGAAAATCGCCAAATACCATTACCGAAAGACTTTTCTGAAAAAGAATTGCATGGAGTTAAAAAGAATCACTCTTTTACTATGCGCCTCTTATCTTTCTTGGGCTGACATGGGTTTTCACATCAGAATGAGATACCCATCATTAATCAAACAGAGAGCCTTGGGGACGCCATAAACTCCAACCTTCACCCGATCCAAGGTGATCACGACAAATGGGGACGGAAATACGGAATGAAAGGGTCTCGGAAAATCATCGTTTAGGTCCAAGGGCGGCGAGCAAGGTTTCCGTGCCCTTCGAGGCAGCCAGTATCGAGCCAGCCAGGGGGACTCAAAATACTACCACCTCTAATAAGGTAGGAGTAGGCTCGATGATATTAGTATTGATAGAATGAGGGTTTGTGAAAAGCTTTTTTTACGTTTTTTCGACGAGATTTGGAAGGCTACAGGGCTATAATGCGAACATACAGGAAGTTACACAGGCAAAAAGAGGAAAAGGATATGAGGATATGATGAGATTTTAGGGGTACTGATTTAATATAAGCATTCTGTGTATATAGCCTATACCTCAGAGAGAGTGTATAGGCGCAAATACCCGTAACTGTGAAAACAACGTTAAGCAACCCAGGTGTCTGAGGTGTTCACACACTTAGCGCTTGAAATCGTCAATCCGTTACGATTTGATTGACCCAATTTCAACCAATTCGTTTTGGAACTTTACGTAATTAGGTCGTTATATCCTGTTATGGGCGGAAATGATCCGCTGGCGATAATGATGATGCCATTCAAACTTCGCGACGAATAACAGTTAAGTCAGCCGTAGCCGTTAGCGAGACTATGTAGTTATATAGACGACCATCTTTAATGACATCGGCGTTAAACCAAAAAGTACGACGACAGGGGTCCATAATACAATCGTTTTTCGAGACATCTTAATGACTTCGCTTAGTTATCCCTAATTGAATTGGCGATGAAGTAGTTGTCTAACAAATTAACCGTTTAGCTGTTTCTAGTCACGTGTCCGTGAGTAACAATAGCCACCTTTGATACTTCCTTGCCAGATTCAATTATTAATAAATTTCAATTTGTATCCACTTGTTTTTTCATAATCATTTTAAAAAATTTCTTTGTTAGTATGACCGTGGCTTAATAATAAGCAACAGTATAATATTATCATAAGATGGACCAAATCCAACAGAAGCAAGTCCATAAAACATGAGACAAGATTGTTTTTAGAAACGAAAGCTCAGCGTTTATTCAACTAACAAGTTTTTTTCTGTGAGTAGACAGACGAGTCATTGATTATATTTATATATTTGCGGGACTAAGCTTTAATAACTTTACTATTAATCATTCATTAATAAATATCACGAAAAATAAGCTAGATGTTTTTTTAGGATTCCGTACGCGAAGGGTGCCAAAAGGGAGGGTCCCTTACATTACTAAGACTTCACTGTCCGTCTGTCTGTCTGTTTGTCTGTCACCAGGCTGTATCTCAAGAGCCGTGATAGCTGGGCAGCTGAAATTTTCACAGATGATGTATTTCTGTTGCCGCTATAACAAATACTAAATACAAAATAAAATAAGTATTTATTACATATTACACACCCACACGACAAACGTTGTCTAAAGACAGCGCTCGCCATCTAACGGCCATCTATGTAACCTTCACAGCGCCGATGTCATATCGCTAAATGTCAATGTTAAATACTTCTTGTTGGCTTCTATAGATGGCGCTGTTCTCAAATTAGATCGTTGTATAGATAATGGTACGCAACCCTTCGTGCGAGTCCGTCCGGTTTTTTTAAAGAATATGGCCTGATAGAAGCCCTACAAATAATAGAACATACAAAATATTAAAACAATATGTTGGGTATCCATATAGGATTAGGTTTTGTACGCTTTGTTTTGTTTTCGCGCTACCGTAAAAATTGCAATACATACATACAAGTGTTAAACTTGTCGTCATTATAGTACAGTCCCCTCAGTATAACAATGGTGAAAACTTACTTTAAATTTTTTTTTCACTTGCACATGTTTTGTCACTTAGTTACTATATGCGGAAACTTATTTTTAGCTTATACGTAGTTACTCTAAGTCTCTGTCCATTTATTTTAAGCTGTGTAAGCTACAGTGTAAGCTGCAAGTTTCCCTAACAAATAATAATCATCGTCATCATCATCATCAGCCATTTGACGCCCACTGCAGGACATAGACCTCCTTCGTGGTTTTCATAACCATGAGGGGTTTTGCCATAATCGCCACGCTTGGCAGGCGGGTTGGCGAATAATAATAATAAGTAATAAAAACCGGCCAAGTGTGCGCCTCTAGCTCACGGTTTTCGTAAGTAATAAAAATACATTTTTGCTTAACAATTCGTCATAATATATTTATAGATGACCGAATCCGACTCGAATTTATTATTCGTATTTTTTTTGTACATATTTTTTAACTAAAACTGTCAAAATCACTACTTATTTACTATTTAACTCCGGATTCTAAGAATAATCTGATAATGGTCCGTGAGAAAGTAATCAAACTCTTCTTTTTATTGCGTATTTTGTGTGAAGTCGGTTTTTGTTTGTTAAAAAAGTAGATTTATTCAAATTCAATGCGCATTAAGTGTAACAATAAATAGTTCTCTACTCCACTTTCCACGACAAGTATCATTCTATCGACAACAAAACTACAGACTAGGCCTCCCCTAGTTTTTTAAGGGGGTGCGTTCCATCGCGTGACTGGCCGCGGCAATGGAGCCGGACCCCGTGGAAGGTGAGCCACGGGGAAAGCCATTTGGTCGGGCGGCCGTGAACTTAGCCGGTAATGATGTCTGCGGCATTGGACGGTTTCACATCGGACGATAACTATACGACATCGTTGGACTAGTATTCATACAAAGTTCACACAAAGGCCTGAAATGTATGAGATTCATCATCATCATCAGCCTATGCTTGTCCACTGCTGGACATAGGCCTCTTCTATAGCACATTTTATAAATCTACAATTCGTAGTTTATTATGACAATTCGACGTACATTGCGATGTGCATTGTTTCCGTTTTCGTGCTGTGCAATAAAGTATTCTCTGTTTATCTACATTGCGTAGCCGATTAGTACAGTTAACTCTTCCTACTTATTAATCTGCGGGTCATTCGGCTATGAAAGGGACATCGAGATGTCATACTAAACCATGAATTGTAGTTCTATTAAATGGGGTGAGCCCCACGGGGTCGTGAAACCGTAACCGTACCGTACCGTAACCGTAGCTGCACCAAATCGTTGGCGTAGTTAGTATTCGTAGAAACGTCTAAACCACGGGGGCCAAGTCCGGATTGGTGGAGTTTTGTATACAATATCAGGGTCCTATTTCATAGAAGTACAATTTATGGTTTACTATGACAACTCGATACATGTTGCTGAGACGATTAATCCACAGATTACCAATTAGGGAGACTATGTACATCGAGTTGCATCATAAAGTTGTCTTGCAGTTTTATACAACGTGGCCCAGACCGACGATTTCATGTCGTTACTGTTATCGAAATTATCGATTGTGAAACCGGCCATTGGACAATAAGTACTGCATGGGACTAGTATTCATACAAAGTCCGCACAACAGCATTAGTAAATCTACCAGTTATACGATAATCGTCCAATGTAAAAAGGGCTGTGTTTAGTCGCGCCCTGTGAACACTACAATTCTGTCGACAGTAAATTTATTCTTTTCCGGGTTTTGACTCCTGAAAAGCTGAAAGGGAATCGGACAGTGACAAAGAAGGTTAGTCTTTTCCCGGTTTCTCATCAAAGCAAACAGTCTGTCTCAAGACTTTTGACAGTGTTTCTAGGGTGCCGTACCTCAAAAGGAAAAACGTAACCCTTATAGGATCACTTTGTTGTCCGTCCGTCCGTCCGTCGGTATATCTATGTCATTTATCTCGGGAACTTGTGGAGGTATCGAGTTGAAATTAAAACCAGGTCTACAGTCCCTTGAAGCTGTAAAAAACTTCTAAGTTAACGTAAAAAAAAACATACGGCCGTTTATGCCGCAAAATACGTATATTTCGATACTCAAAAGAATCAAAATTTATAGGGTACTTTCCGTTGACCTAGAACTATGAAATTTGGCAAAAAAACTGAAAACTATACATTTGCAATTAAATCATAATGTTTCTGCTGCAATATTTTATCCATCACACACAAATACGCACGCACGCACACACGCACGCCCGCCGTTAAGATAAGAATATTCTTTATTGTACACCGGAAAAAACAACAAACACCAAATATTTACAAAGTAAACATATTAATAAATAAAAGTAAACCAATTGACGTCCCCTTCAGGTTCTCTTTAATTCTACTGTCTTGTAGCCTCAGACCATAATATTGATGGAAGCTGATATCCATTTACAGACCCAGTCTAGCTTAGATACCGGCTGTATACCTATCTACTTCTGAAACCCAAAGTACGTGACAATACTTCATTATAAACCCGACGCCCACTGCAGGACATAGGCCTCCCTCATGGTTTTCATAACCATGAGGAGATTTACCATAATCGCCACGCTTGGCAGGCGGGTTGGCGATCGCAGTATGCGGTTGTAATCTCAGGAAGACGCTGCTGCCCGTCTCCTGGTAATTGATTTCCTTAGTCGCCGAGTTCTATACGACATCCACGGCGGAAGGAAATGGAGTGACGCTATTCTTAATTCGGCGTCACTCGGAACTGACAATACTTATGTAGTCTAAATTAAGAAAGGTAAAAGGTTTCTTTCCGCCAAATATATTTCATTTCAAAACAACGGATAGCTGTTGACAGTAGATTAAAAAACTGTTCGAGTGAGACCTTCGAAGACAAGGTCGCAAGATCCAACACGCGGCTTTCTTTCACCTTGACACGCAGCTTTTAACTGTGTATAACTTTTATTGTTTTTACTTCCAGTGTTTGCTGTTGTTGGTCACGCACGCTATTCGACTTGGTGCTTTATTCTGTCTGGGTTAATGATGGAACCTACTTTGGCCTTTGCATCTACGTAATGAGATGATTTATACAGCGTCCAGTGGCACCTTCACTCACACTAGATGGGTGAAGTGGGACTCTGCAGTGCCTGGTACATTGTTTTATTTTTTAGATGGAGTAGGCTTGCCCAGCACCTATACCATCCTGACTGCTTAGTTGGCCTAGCCCATAGGAAAGACAAGTCAATACGTGCGGAGCCAACCAAGCCGCGGGTGTCCTCACGATGATGGAACCTATCCTACCAATATTATAAATGTGAAAGTTTTATGAAGATGTTTGTATGTTTGTTACTCAATCACGCAATAACGGCTGAACGGATAGATAGATAGAATATTCTTTATTATATGTACACCAGGAATTACATATGAGAAATAAACAATAATGTACAGGTACAATTTAGACGGATTTAGATGAAATTTGATACGGAGATAGTTTGAGTCCCAGGGAAGGAAATAGGATACTTTTTATCCCGGAAATTACTCATTCCATGCGGACGAAGTCGCGGACAAAAGCTAGCATCTAATATTACATAAATCTCGTGTCACAGTGTTTGTTATCGAACTCCCCCGAAACGGCTTCATCAATTAGAAACTGGTAGAAAATGCTTATAGCACTAAGTTCGCGACATCGCCATTGTATTTTTTACTTATGTGCAATAAACGTAGTAATAATAATAATTGCATTCGTTTGCTGAGTCAGCTAGTGCTGATATAAATATATTTACTTTATCTGTATTGAACACTCAATACGGTTAGTGTACGTTAACGGCTCTGGTTCGTTTTTTTTACTTTTATTAATAAAAACATTACAAATAATTAATCTCCCTTCAACAAAGAGGAGGAACTCTTCCTGTAGTATTTTTTCAACAGACTGCAATCACGAGACGAAGTGGAGCGGGGCAGTGTTAATTGAATAGTGTTTTTTTCTTTGCTAAGCATTCTGTGAGGTTCCGTACAAAAAAAGTCAGTCATAGTCTGACGGAGACGACTGTGTACGTGTACTGCAAACCTCTAGGTCCTAGAGCTTCTTATATCTAGGATCTTGAAGTGTAGGTGGTCTAGGAAATCGTGAAATACATACAAAGACCATTCGATGCGGGGATGGCACCTTTGCAATGCACTTTAGTAGTAAAGGTGCTTTACATACCCACCACCAAATATAAATAAAAAATAAATAAACTTAACTGTGCCCGTAAAGACTATAAAAAATAGACGTCTTTACATTACGACATTTTTACATTCGATAGATGCGTCAAAATTTACTTTTCACACCTCCTGCTCGACAATGCCTTATTACGTACCGTCAAATATCATCGTAAAGCATGGCCTTGTCTCTCGAGGGCAATAATAATGAAGAATTTCCCTAGGGAATAAAGTGATTTGAATTTAGAATGTCAAAATTCGCATGAAAACTATGGAGAAGCCCCGCATTGCAATTCGAAATTCGAATTGTTGTTCGAAACTCACCTCTTTTTTTTCTTTTTTTTCTGAAATACTGTGTCCTGTGACCGCGCGAAACACCAACAAAAAAAAGAAAAAAAGGCGCGAATTGCAAATACGAATTTAAAAGTTATATTCAATTTAAGTTGCTAAGCCGTAAAAGAGTGTGGACTTTATATTTAATTTCAGGTTTTAATACATATTTTCAACTTATGCAGCCCTGTCTTTTTATTGTCTCCCAGATGGTGTGAAAAGTAGAGTATTCACCTCTGGAATAAAACATGTCTTAGTCTCGGGCGGTATGAACCCCTCGCTTCACTCAGGACTCTACATAACTCCCTCGCTTCGCTCAGGAGTTAAAATTTAACTCCCTCGCTGCGCTCGCGAGTTAACTCGGAGTCCTTCGCTCCGCTCAGGGTTCAATATGCCGCCCATGACATAATACATGGTTTTATTCCCTTAGTGCATAATCTACTATTCTGGTATCTAATCAGAATCACCCACCCATAGTAAAATAGTAAATCGAGGCGACACTTGTCGAACAATAGTTTTTAGAAGAAAGAAGAGGTTTTGTATAATCGTGAGTAGAACATGCGTCGTCGGTCGAACCGTACCCCCGGACCCCTTTTTTTATTACATTTCGTGAGTTCCCAATTCCCCTAAGCCCTATGTGGTCATAGACGCTCGTAAAAGTAAAAGCTGTTATCTGGGACTCTTCTTCCTATGAAAATTTGTAAGTGAGCTCATTTTACACATTACGAATAGTTTTTGTTTCACTTTGGATTATCACAAAAAGCGGAAGATTAAACAATAAACACGTTTGGTTGACAAAAAATTTTGATAGAAAAAATACGTCTTTCTATTGTATTCGAGCATCAAGTATCAGAATTGCTTGGCGATAAGTCGAAGAGGAATTTGGAGAGCTGGCAGCCGACAAAATAGGTAATAGCCGAGAGTCACGAAAAGAAAAGTGAGTTAACAACAAACAATTGGTAATACTAGCTCTGACTAACATACGTGTTCTATAAAGACGTCAAGGCTACAAAATTAAAGAATCTAGAAGGCTCCCTGACTAGCCCGAAAAATTTAAACCCCAAAGTAACATAGCTATTATAGAAAAGTTAGGAAAAAATTGTGTAGTTTCATTTATTATGTACAACTAGCTGACTTGGCCAACGTTGTTTTTCCATATTAATTAGCCTACGAGCTATTTTCAGACCTACCCAATATACCTACACAAAAAATTCGATAGTTCGATAACAAACACTGTGGACACAAGACTCTTATATATTAGATAAAGTGTTATCTATCCATCTATTTTATTAGAATAGGTATTTTATTAGATAATTAAATTGTTGTGAGTAATTGACCACTGAATATTGTTTCATATTATTACAAAGAACTGAAAACACTGATGATGAAAAACTGGATAATTAACCAGTTTTCAACCTTAAATATTTCTCACAATTGTGATAGAATCGTTATGTTTTCACCAGGCATCTGTGAAATGGTTTTTTTTGTGACAATTCCAGAAAAGCCACTGCGCCGGTGCAAAAAACTTACTCCGAATCATAACTGCGTGTTTCAGTGTAAAAAAGTATAAAATAACGGGATGATATCAACTAAGTAGAAAACGGAACATTGGAAAACATTAATGCTCGCTTTGTAACTAGAGACGACCAGTAATTTTAAACATAGGTAATTGATTCTTTTCACCGCAAAATAACAGAAGCACTGTGCCCTCGATACCGCGATGTACAACGATACTACAACGTAACGTTTTCCCCGACTGGGCAAGATAACAAAGTTATTAACAGCACGCAGTTGGTTGCAAATAACAGGCACACTCATGGACATAGCTTGCACTCGGATTTAATAAGATTGACAGTGTGGAGTTATTCACTAATTGGAACGAATATCTTGTGGCGTTGATAGGGTCAGAGCAGCATACCGATTGGAAAAAAATTATGTGTCGGCTGAGAGTTTTTGCTTATGACAAAAAGCTGGAAAAGATGATTCAAAATCTAGTAGATATAAGTAACTAGCTAAATCATAGTATCTCGGAGGTGTGGGGAAACCCTGAGACGAAAAAAGAAGAAGAAATACATTTATTTATTGCCACAAAGACATTATACAAGGCATAGGAAACAAGGGAAAACACTAAACAAAAAATAAAAACAACAATAAAGGGGCACAGAGGCTATGTCCATGCGGCGGTAAAACGGCCTCAGGCTCAGTATTTGCTGCAGGTTTATTACCCACAGCACTGGTTTTCTGCCAGGGCCTGATCTAGTGACTCACGGAACAAACCATCGAGACAGACAAATACAATACAGTACAGTACAGTACAGTACAATACAGTACAATACAGTACAATACAGTACAATACAATACAATACAATACAATACAATACAATACAATACAATACAATACAATACAATACAATACAATACAATACAATACAATACAATACAACACAATACAATACAATACAATACAATACAATACAATACAATACAATCAGATTCGCCAGACAACGCCAGAAGACAAAAGAGATTTGCCAGGATCGTGGCCAGTGGCACTCTGGTCTCTAATAGTAGATTATGCACTAAGGGAATAAAACCATGTATTATGTCATGGGCGGCATATTGAACCCTGAGCGGAGCGAAGGACTCCGAGTTAACTCGCGAGCGCAGCGAGGGAGTTAAATTTTAACTCCTGAGCGAAGCGAGGGAGTTATGTAGAGTCCTGAGTGAAGCGAGGGGTTCATACCGCCCGAGACTAAGACATCTTTTATTCCAGAGGTGAATACTCTACTTTTCACACCATCTGGGAGACAATAAAAAGACAGGGCTGCATAAGTTGAAAATATGTATTAAAACCTGAAATTAAATATAAAGTCCACACTCTTTTACGGCTTAGCAACTTAAATTGAATATAACTTTTAAATTCGTATTTGCAATTCGCGCCTTTTTTTCTTTTTTTTGTTGGTGTTTCGCGCGGTCACAGGACACAGTATTTCAGAAAAAAAAGAAAAAAAAGAGGTGAGTTTCGAACAACAATTCGAATTTCGAATTGCAATGCGGGGCTTCTCCATAGTTTTCATGCGAATTTTGACATTCTAAATTCAAATCACTTTATTCCCTAGGGAAATTCTTCATTATTATTGCCCTCGAGAGACAAGGCCATGCTTTACGATGATATTTGACGGTACGTAATAAGGCATTGTCGAGCAGGAGGTGTGAAAATGATATTTTTTGTATAGCAGAAATTTAAACAAATGCCGTCGTACCCAGAACTAACCAGATAACGTCTTCAAGGGTCTCGAAGCGGTTTTTTATGCCCTTTTGCGTTCAAATTCATAGCCCCTTAATAAGCTTAATAGAGTGATTACGAAGCTCCAGTTTGTTTTTATCCAAGCCACCATTTTGTAACATTTAAACATGCAATAAATTACATGCATATCTTAATTGCTCCAACTATAATCAACGTTCATTGGTGCTTCCTACATCTTACGACACGCTGCGTGTTTGTTAACGTCTATAAAGGGCTTGTTTGTTTCTGTTATACTGTGTTGATAAGGTAGGGCGGTTTCTTTGCCGTATCTGCAAGGAGAGTTTTAAAAAATTGGCACGTCAAATTTTCGCAAAGTAGGTTAGGACCACTAAGGCCGGTTTCAGAATTGTCAACATAGGTAACTAAGAAAATACTTGAGTATCGTTGTCCTCTCAGATTGAAAAAAATACCGATAGATACGTAAGTAGCTAAATTTTCAATTCAGAATCCGGGCGCGCGCGGGCGGTTCGAAGTTTGTATCTTTCTTTTCCTGCACAATCCGTGTATCAGATTCGCAACCAATCTGGAGGAGATTAAGTAGATATCTAATCAGGGTACTATTGCCTTATCCTAAAAATTTCCACATTTCAGAAAGATATGGCATAAGTACCTATAGTTGCCAGCTAATGACGTTTTCTTATGTTTGTGGCAATAAATCAATTCAATTAAAGGTCGACCTGTTTTCGAATGTACTAATACGTAGTAGAGTCGACAGCAGGTCCACCTTTACATTTTTGTTGCAAATTAGCCCGTAACGTAATCGAGTATGCGTTTAAAGGTTGATGTGATGTCCACTGTACCAGCACGGTTTTTTAATATTATTAGAATAGAATAGAATAGAATAGAAAACGTTTATTTGGGACCAACACAATCAATCTAAAAAAACAGTTATGGTTTAGCGTGTGAATTACGTTATACATAATTTCGCTTACTTAGTACCTTAAAAAAGTATAAAATGGCACCCAAAATGGCCGCCGCTCAGCATTTTGCCATGATCGGTGAAGACCATGACGCTGATTTTCAGCGGTCGCCAAAAAACAATACAAACAAACACACATTAATAATAATTCATATCACAATCAATTCCATAGAACAGTTCACAAACACCATGGACGCGTTCCGAAATAAAAAACTTGAATTGAATTGGATTGCATTGAGCTAAATTGATCTTAATACTGTAGATACTAATAGCAATGCCCCAGGCCCTGCAGCGTCCGAGTTCCTTCACACATCTAGTGTGAGTGAAGGTACAACTGACGCTGAGCTGTATAAATCATCTCATTACATAGATGCAAAGGCCACAGTTAGTTACCATATTTTTTATGTTATATTCGCCCCACTGCAGGTCACAGGCCTTTTCTCAGAGAGAGACAGAATGCGCTTAATCACCACGCGTGCCCACCGCGGATTGGCAATTTCAAGCGCTGGGGTATGTGCACACCTCAGGCACTCAGGTTTCCTCGCGAAACCATTACTAATAGCCACCTATTATTCAGAAATCAGACATTTATTTTAACGTAAAGAACTTACATTCTGTTTGTTGAATGTCACCTTCAATTATTACAATGTTATCCTTCTGTATTCAACATTCTTCAGTAGATTTAACTAATAAAATCATCTGACATTATTTCAACTTTGAAAAAGATTTCATCACAGATTAATGGATCACCGATAAAGACGTTTCGTAACAAGAATTATAATATGCTCATCCGTTTGTTCGATGAACTTCTATGGCAATCCAGTTTCTTTGTTAAATAATTGATCAATTGTTAATGTGTACTATCCACGAGGTATAAATTACCTACGGTACAAGGACAAACCATTGCATAACAATAGCGCATCATCATGTATTTTATTTACGTGTATTTATTATATTCTTTTTGTTGCACTAACCCGTGCTGAGGACAATTTTAAAAAGCTATTTAGAGGCTAAAAATTCCACTCATGCCGGGACTTGAACCCGCGACCTCTGGCTAACCGTGCCAGCGCTCTCCCAACTGAGCTAATAGACAATTGTCCTCAGCACAGGTTAGTGCAACAAAAAGAATATAATGATGTAGGTACATACAGGAATATCATTCCGATGTAAAACCTTACTGCGAAGTGGTTTACTCGGTGCTGCAAGTGATGCAAATTGCTTCGATCAGATGTCGCTGCCTGTACGTAATACAGAGAAGTTTGTAAAGAGGCTCGAAATTTCACTGATTCCTGAACTTGCCCATTAGCTCAGTTTGGAGAGCGCTGGCACGGTTAGCCAGAGGTCGCGGGTTCAAGTCCCGGCATGGGCGGAACTTTTAGCCTCTAAATAGGTTTTTACGTGTATTTATTCCAATAGTGGTACCACAGAATCATATATTTTTTTTACAACATTGGATCTGTTCGTTCATTAGGCATTTGAACTTTCATTATTCCACAGTGAAACAACTGAGCACAGAATTAACTTTCATTCTGATTCAGCGCACTATAGCACCACTTTACTTAACGGATAGACAACAATCATCCAAGTGCATCGTCGGACAATGCTTTATAACCGAGAATAATGCAGTTATCTTTATAACATCTGTTTATAAATGGACATTCATCCGATTGCATTGTCGGACACTGCTTTAGGGCGTGAGCCACAAAGAAAGGACGTGGGGCGAGGGCGCGGAAAAGACAAAGCGTTGAATGGAGTCAGAGACCACATACCTTGCTGTGTGGTCGCTCTAAGGCCTAAGACCGAGATGAATGCAATTATCTGCACTGAATATAATTTATTAGAAACTGACGCTGATGTAGAGTGCCCTTAGAATAATTCTCTGCATAGCATTGCAAGACCGTATAATTGCTGCTGAACAATAACAATATAGGTGGTCATATATACAATAAATATAAGTCTAAGAGATAAGATAACAATCGTCTTTATTGTACTAGGAAAAACTCCTCCGAAACGGCTTCACCGATTTTTATGAATTTTTTTGTGTTTATATATTAGATAAAACCAGTTCTTCAGATATTCCTTAATGAATAAATATTAACATTCTAAGAGACTTCAAAAAAGGAGGTTCTATATTCGACGCGTGTTTTTTATTTCAGATAGTTCGAATTTACTGTTTGCAATAAATAATAATATTTAATGCACCGAATTCGAGTCCGTGTGGCGCCGGATTAAGAATAGCATCACTCCATTTCCTTCCGTGGATTTCGTAGAAGGCGACTAAGGAAATCAATTACCAGGAGACGGGCAGCAGCGTCTTCCTGAGATAACCCAACCGCATACTACGATCGCCAACCCGCCTTCCAAGCGTGGCGATTATGGCAAAACCCTTCATGGTCTGTAAAACCACGAGGGACGCTTATGTCCTGCAATGGGCGTCGAATGGCTGATGATGAATGCATCGAATACATATGAGGATCTTCATAGAAAATATAAAATCTATATAATATGCCCGTTCTCAAACGTCACTTGATACTCTTTCTCCACCCTTTATCCTGTCATATTGTTTTACTCCATGACATTCCCTAGCTCTCAGCCGACTGTAATACATCCTATTATTCTTTTTAACAAGGCCCACATGAAATATTACACGCACTGTAAAGGGCGTCACAAACGGCGAAGATACGATAATATTTTATCTTAAGATACAATATCGCTCGCCATACAATTCAATGGACAGATACGAAAATATGAAAATATATACTGTATGGCGAGCGATATTGTATCTTAAGATAGGATCTTCGCCGTGTGTGACCCTTTAATGCTAGAGGCAGAGGGGACTGTATTCGATGAAAATACTGTGTTTAGGAGTCTGCCTGGAAAATGTTCGATTACTTTTGTAATGTCTTCCTGGCATTCCCCTTTTGTGTAGGGTATGGTGATGGTATGGGCAGTGGGACGTATATAGGTTACAAAAAAAAAACACGATTTTGGACTTTACTCGCTCTATCAATGTTGCAACATCCGATGAATCATTTTACTAAATAGACGAATGTCTATTCTATTTATTAGGCAGTGCCACGATAGTATTAAAAGCCGTAAAAACACAAGATTTTTTTTTAAACTAAGATTGTTGTAAATGACCAACTCTATTTCTCAGGTAGAAACCCTGTGAACGCAGCCTGTATATACAAAGTTATTTCTCAAATGCACAGTAAACCTGTCGGTTAGGTTAGGCAAATGTACGAAATTTGCAACAACACGATTTTTTCGTTAAATTTGGCCATTTAAAAAAGAATTTGATCAGCTGCTTTTTAATAGATAATACTTAAAACCATACGCGGTGCATAGAATCGACTTTTTTCTATGAAGGGAAATTTTATTTTATTAAATTTTCATAGGGCTGCAATATTGGTAGAGCGCGTATATAACAAAATTATGTCATCATCATCATCATCATTCATCAGCCATTTAACGCATACTGCAGGATATGGGCCTCCCTCGTGGTTTTCTAAGTGTCCCGGTCTTGTGCCGCCCGCATCCAGCGACAAAATTACGTAAACTCTGGTAATAATGTGAAACTCACGCAACAATATTCTTGTAAGATAGAAACTCGCTCGCATACGGGTGTTTCTGGAAGTGCACCTTTAAGTGATAGCCCTGTATTCGGCCGTAAAGAAAGTAACCTGCATCCTACAATGCAACGGTTCGAGAAGTACAATGTGTACGTGCGTTGATTCACGACCACCCCGTAATCTCCGCAAATGAAAACGCGCTTATGTAAAGGAAATGTTTTTACAAACTGACTCACCTCACCAATGCTCAGTTCGAACAACTTATATGGTAACTGTGAAGGAAACAATTTTGAGGAATCCTGAGTGGCTAAGGTATACAATACATATCTCAGAGCGAGCTTGAAATCCGCGGTGGGCACGTGTGGTGATTAAGCCCAGAATACAAACACATAAGTCCCTCTTACATATTTTTTGAGGTACGAAAATGCTGCATACGGCGCATGGCCGCGAACAGTACTATGTGGTTATTTTAGAAATACACTGTTTTGGTTATAACCCGAACCTACGACACCTCGCATGCAGTCGGTATGCAAATGCAAGTTAAGCCAAAGTACGGTTATAAGCTTTGTGCAAATTTTGGGTACACATTTACTCTGGTTCAGTGGTCACCTGAGGTGACTCCGCCAATATTTTTTTGATCATTCTTTGTAAAAGAACACACCATGAACTCTCAATGCACGGCCGGTTGATTTTATATTGCGCATCCATACTATATTTCAAGATCATTGCTTAAAGAATTAACCTATACTCTCTCGCTGAGAGAAACCCTATGCCCCGCAGTCTTCATTTGTGCTGTGTCGCAGTGGTCTTCTCTGTGAGTGAGAGTGAGAGTAAGAGTGAGAGTGAGAGTGAGAGAGAGAGAGAGAGAGAGAGAGAGAGAATGTGCTTAATCACCACGCGTGCCCACCGCGGATTGGTGATTACAATAGCTCAGACACTCAGGTTTCCTCACGATGTTTTCCTTTACCGTTAGCGAGTGGTATTGCTACTATAACTTCACAAATGTACATAACTTGGCCTGTCTTGCTTAGCATCATCTATTTTCGAATACATTAATTTTATGTTTATAAATGTCGCTCTCAAAACCAAATCTTCCTATCTCACTGATAACATCAAGTTTTACCAACAATATTTTTTATACGGATAGTTATCTAAAATTCTAATCAAGTGTTACAAAACTGAGCAAAGCATTGCCTTTGTTGATCTTTTTGCTTTTTATCTTCAGCCGTTTGTAACCAAATCATAATCGCACCATAGAAATCAAATAAACAATCATGCAAGAGAAGATTATCATTTTTCATACTTCTAATGCTGACATATTACCATACATTTACATCTGTTTTATGGTCATGTTGGTTCTCGAACGCTTCCTAGTGGGTTCAAGGAGCTTCCTCGTACGAAAGAGTTGCAGCTTGAACTGTCGTTTTTATTCTGTTTACTATTACGGATATCCAAAGCTCTTTAATTTATGCGGATATTATGCTGAACGTTGATAAGTGTCACAGGATTTATGGCATTGTAAATAGGCGTGGGTCGTTACGTGATATTTGCGAACCGTAAAGAAACTGGTTTCGTGTCACAGTTTTTAAAAAAAAGTGATTTTAGTAAGTTTTAACGATCTCTCTTACGGAGTCGCCGTTACAGAACAACTGCTGTCCTAATGGTTACTTAGTTAACACGTTACTTATCACAAGCTACATTTTTCTAGCTACAGAGGTACATTAATAACGTAATTGTATAATATAACTGTACCTGACACTAATCAACTTTTCTTTATATTTTATGCAAGCTTTAGACTGACGGAATTAAATGTACTCATTTGTTTGTTTAATTAATATTTCTAGTAACCTATTATTGATCATGCCAGCGTATTTAGAATTAATTTGATTGTATATACAATGATTGAAAATATTTACCGTTATCCAATTTTTGTTTTTGTAGTTTTCTGTCTTTTCTTCTTTTCTAAACAAATTCTACTTAATAACAATTTTGCACCAACTTTTTATTTATAAAAACACGATTCCTTCAAAACATTCCTCAAATCCGGCTTAAAAAGTCTGTGGTAAAGTCTTCCTCTTTACCACAGACTAGATATTTAAACTGCATTTAAGGAGTGTTTTAAAGAATCGTGTTTGAAAACAAAACTATTTGCGACGCTTCGAATTCCCGAGTCGAACTCCAAACGACTATAACTATTAATAACAAAGACCAGTCTCTAGACTCTAAGTGCACAGTAATGCGTATCAAAATAATACGCATTGAAAAACTATTACTCTTGGTTTTTGGTAGTCGCATGTTCGGTTCGGACTCGGGAACTCTCGGCTCGCTTGCCCGCCCAGTCGGCTTGTAAACAATGACGCGACGCGTCGCGGTGAACGCGTCGCGGTGATGTGCGAAACAGTGACAGGCGGAGCATCGATACAAAAATCACATGTTCATAAAAGAAACTGGTTTGAAAAAACCGGTCAAGTGCGAGTCGCACTCGCGCACGAAAGATTCCGTACCAATTTCTATACCAACCTAATACCAACATTAGATACAAAGATCGGGAAAAAACGGCAAAAATCACATTTGTTGTAAATACTTATTTTATTTTAATTTAATTGTATATTTTTGAAGCTAATATAGAACTAAATATTCTGTGAATATTTTAAGCGTCTACCTGTTGCCGTTATTAATATCGAGCAAGAAACGGCAAAAAATTAAGTTTGTTGTATCGGAGCCCCCTTAAATATTTATTTTATTCTGTTTTTAGTATTTGTTGTTATAGCGGCAACATAAATACATCATCTGTGAAAATTTCAACTGCCTAGCTATCACGGTTCATGAGATACAGCCTGGTGCCAGACAGACAGACTGACAGTGAAGTCTTAGTAATAGGGTCCCGTTTGGCACCCTTCAGGTCCGGATCCCTAAAAACACTAGTTTATCGTGTGTCTGAAAACTGTAAAACCGTTACATGCTACGTAACCAGTTATTGTAAATAGTTACGTGAAATAACGACCACGCCTAATTGTAAAAAATAATTCTGTGTTTTTATTTCTTGTCTGCAATAGAGAATAAACATATATTTTTATTTATTATATGGACGGATGAAAGTAGTGGAAAGGAACCGCACGAGCTCCAGCTGGAATATTGGAGGGCCGTAGCACAGAGAGCGAGATTGCATCTTTTGATTGCGAAGGCCAAGATTTTGAAATTAAGCTAAGGTTAATTAAGGTAATTAGTTTTTTCTGTGCTTCTGTCCTACACAGCACATAACGCACGTCAATTAAATTAAAAAATCACTTGAAAAATTATAGGAATTCACGATCTCAGCGTTGTCAAAAAGCATGCCTACCGCGGCACTTTCGTCTGAATTTAAAGTAACATTGGCAGTAAATAAATGTTATGCCACATTAGACAATAGTAAACGATTTTGGTCTACGAATAAATAGACAAGGCTCGCATAATTATCAGTATTAATTCACCCCAAGAAAGTAGCTATTTGTTTCACAAAAACGCCTTCCGCGGTCGCTTTGCATGTGGTTTGACCTCGCGTGACTCACCGGAGTCGCCAGGTCTTTGTTATAGACGCGAGCGCATGGTAATCGATGCTAATCGTCACATTCGGTTAACGTTACAAGTATTGTTTCCAATCGGGGCCAATAATATGGGCGTCGAAGTGAACAATCGGTAGAGGACGCTCGACTATTTGTTGACGAGACGCTCGCCCATCTTGGCTAAATAGTTTTGGTTCGTTTCTTTCTTTGTTTTCACTTGATTGCTGGATCAGTGAACTGGTTCCTGGCCTTAGAAACTAACAAACTCGTCCATTTCGATCTCTCTCCTCTTGTTTTTATTTTTTTCTTTCTATCCTAATAATCTATTCCACATAGACTCTGTTTGAAATTTTGAAAGTAGATTCATAAGATGTTGATGTTTATCAGCTGGCATGAGGGACACTTCATGATCCACACACATCCGAAACATTCCATTTATTAGTTGCCCGAAGGGCATACAAACCTTTGGAAGGAATAATTAAATACTACACCAGTGGGTATCACCAGACAATGCTTGCTTAGCAAACATATCACATCTGATGGCCAACCTTCGTGTGTCATACGACTGATATATTGCCTTCGTAATTGACTTGCGTGTGCGCAATGCTATTCTTAAAGTTAGCGTCCATCAAGCTTATTGAAATGTTTGGTAAAATTATTGACGACATTGCAACGGTAAATTTCGGCACTCGGCATAGAATTGTAGCTTTTTTAGATGATCCTTTCTCAGCTAGCAAAATAGGTCAATCCGGATTATGCAATGTTTTGTATTGGAGCCAAAGCATTATTGTAGTCTGAAGACGAATATTACATAATTACTACTAGAAAGTAAATGGCGGATCAAAAGGCAGCCCCAAATTATGACGTGAGCGGAATTGAGCGAAAGCAATTTTTTACATTAAGAAGAATGCATTTATTATAGGGAGCATTCACATTTTTTTCAGCGTTGCCATTCAATAAAATACAATCGTTCAGAAATCAGAAATTTTATTTACATTCTGTTTGTTGAATGTCAATGTACAATGCCGGTTGCCGAAGTGAGAATTTCGCTAAGTAAATACTAAGTAGTTATGGTTCTGTTCTGATTCGTAAAAGCATTTAGGTACTTTGTTAACGACTTCTAAATTCTATTACGGCTGTAATTTGACCCCTAACATGGAGTAAACAGCTTTATCAGGAGGTCAAGAGAGAAATTAAAAGATGACCAAGCGATGACGGAGCCGGATGGTCCAATTATTGAATTTAGCTGATGCGGTAGGCATTTTAGCAGCTGAAAAGCGTTGAGTCACATAGCATTAGTTTTATTTTATTTCCATTTTATTCGTAATATTTATGCTGCTTTACTTAAAATTTCGAATTGGGATTACATTTGAATCATGACGTGTAAAAGTTAAACAATAATCTCTTTCGATATACCTTGGAAAGAACAGAAAAAAACTGATATCAAAGATCTAGAGCGGGAATTGTGAGGTTTATATCCAAGCTAAAGATACAAGTGCAGACAAATGTAAAAGTTTGATAACAGGCTAAAAGTAAGTTTACGTAAGTTTTTCAAATATGGAAACGCTTTGAGAACTTGGTTCTCAAATTTCCAATTTTAGAATTTAAATCTTTCATGTAATGGTTGTGATCTGCTCCTATATTACGTGCACCAAATCCTGTTGCAAACATTAGGCTCCGGCAGAATTTGGTGCGCATAATTAGGCCTCTGTTTTGCACACCAAATAAATAAAATAAAATAATAATAAACTAGGAAAACTGATTTAATTACTGACGATAAAAATACGCCCAGTAGGTAGAAAACATAAGTTCATTAACACTATCGGGCGTCATTGCGACCGCAGTAACCTCTCGTGATAATGACCATGCAACACTACGTGCTTTAGTTACCTTTTGTGCATAGATTGTAACGCCATTTCCTGCCCTATTATCTCTCTATTATGTAACAGACTTGGACTATGCTAGGACTCAATACAACAGAAGGCTTGGGTGTCTGTCAGTATATTCTGCTTTGCGCATCAACAGCAAAAGAGTTTCGTCATCTCTGTGAAAGAATTTGCCAATCGGCGTTAAGGATGGTCTCTTAACGTCCCTAAGCTTAAGTACGTATGAACGTTAAGAGTTTTGACAAAGTGTGACATTGTGTGACAAGGAGAGGGCGGGGTGGTAACAGTTAAAAGATAATTTATTGTTTTGTTATTTTTTTCAAATAATATTATTATGATATTGATAATATAAAAAAAATATTTAAATAGAAATAAAACTAATTTCAGACCTGCTGTCTTAATTTAATAATTTCTAGATGTAAAATTGCAAAATATGTGACGTCACACTATCCCTAGTGTCTCACAAATGTGACCAACTGTGACAAGGACGGGGAGGGGAAAAAAATCACGAAATTAGCGTGACGTACTTTATGGATGACCCCTAAGGGCTCGCTGATTGTTGCCTGTTGCGCCAGACCACAGCGCCAGCTGTACAGAGCTCAGTAGGAACATCGTTTTGGGAGGCTCCTTTCATGTCAGTGTATTATGACAAATGTAGAAAAGTATATGTACCAGTGGGCTATGATTGACATCTACACATGAAAGTACTTAAATAACCACGAATCAGCAAATGCAATTTCTCTACATTGAATCAAACCAATATCAGAGAGTCACTGTTATTATAAAAATATTGAATTGAATTATCCTACGGTAGAGTACTCTATATCTGATTCTCAACTAAATAATATGCATTCATCGTTAACAGCATATCGTGATTGGGAATGTCTTTCCACGTGAATGAAATTATACATCGGGACAAGTTTTTAAGACCAGGCGTTCGTTGAATACCACCCATCGTTGTTTAGGACCAACCTCCATGTGGTTTGTTCTAGCGTTCGTTAGCCCAATCTGTACGCACCATTGCTAACTGTGCTTCTGTGGCCTGTGTCATTTCTACACGTTACTTCCCACCACGATTCAGTTGAACTTTACCTTTGGTTCGACCTTAGCAAGGGCGCCCTTGTCGAGATAATCGATATTAGCGTTTGAACTTGGATCGATTGTGGCAAGGTTATGGTATGTGATATGGGAGTTTATGGTATACGCCATTCAGAACAAAGATATCATTAAATCAAATTATGGAGACTATAATTTGTACTCCCAGCACGATGTGCACTTACCCTGTCATAATATAGGAATTGTAGGTATGTATGAGCCTCCGTGTGGCGCCCGGATTAAGAATAGCGTCACTCCATTTCCTCCTGTGGATGTCGTAGAAGGCGACTAAGGAAATAAATTACCAGGAGACGGGCAGCAGCGTCTTCCTGAGATTCCAACCGCATACTGCGATCGCCAACCCACCTGCCAAGCGTGGAGATTATGGCAAAACGCCTCATGTTCATGAAAACCATGAGGGAGGCCTGTGTCCTGCAGTGGGCGCCAAGGGGCTGCTGATGATGATGAAGATGAGCAATTTGGCAGCGTCCATGAAACGTAAGAACCAAATCGTCACAGTGTTTTAATCACAACTTGCATTAAATTTTTCTTCCGATGTTATACCGATTCTGATTTTAATTTCACACTCAATTTTCGGACATACATGGGGTACCCCGTCACCAGACTTTTTTTTAATTGAGACCATTGCACAACATACTATGCACTGTCATTCTGGCCCCATACAATGAAATCTACGATGTGACTGAGAATTCAATGCTATGTCGGAGATGCTGATTAGTTTCGTAGTCTTATCTCTTGTAGTCAAGATACTGTTTAACTATTGCAACACACTTTCACCATAATTAAAGCCTTTATTTTGTTTGTTCGCATTTCCTAACCTTGCAGTCATAATGACAGTTGAAGGGTACAAAGTGAAATGTGAAAGCACATAACACAATCCGTGTCAAGGCTGACCCATCAGGTCATAATGGAGCCACATCCGGCCTGTTAAAGTTTACTTTTATATCGTCACGTCTTCGCTTTTCATTGCATCTTTCGAATTGGATTTTAGTAGCTTTCGTTATTGAATCGATTACGTATTTGTTTCTTCACATCAAGCGCGAAACGCGAAACCTAGAAATCGTTTCTTCAGTATTGACAAACCACTTTTTCATACAAATTTACTTCGTGAAGGTACGAAATAATTATAAATTTTTAATTTGAACTTTTTGTTTATTGCATGACTATATTCTACTAGCTGTTGCCCGCGACTTCGTTCGCGATGTAATTTTGATGTGTATTTTTCCGGGATAAAAAATAGCATCTCTGTGCAAAATTTCATCCTTATCCGTTCAGCCGTTTTTGCGTGAACGAGTAATAAACCTGCATCCGTACATACAAACTTTCTCGTTAATAAGTAAGGATAATTATGAAACCGTATTCAGGTTTTGCGTCATGTCAGTAACAAGTTTTGTAGCTACTTCTGATAATTGCCAACTCTGTCACACACAAGCTGCAGTGCTTAGTTGTTCAGAATCTTAGCTTTTAACGTTGTTTTCATCTACAGGTTGAAGAATTTATTTACAAATTGTGTAATTATTTGGCAACCGAAGGTGATAAAACTACCCATGGTTAGCACCAACCAGATGTAGATCTTCTGGCACCTCGTCCAGACGTCAGGCTTGACGCAAGCGGAACTAATTTCTATAAGATACGCAAAAATGCGAAAATAACCAACATTTATATCTGGGAAGTCTTTAAAGACGATGTGAAGGTAACTCCAAAATAAATAGCTAGCAACGATCTTGTAAGATGACAGGACGAATGAGCATATGACCGCCAAAATCACAGTTGCTTGAGTCGACCCCAAATTATTCAGCGCATGCTAGGTACTGTATGTCTCAGTTGAAAAACGGTTGGTAAATTGTATGCAACTCGATAACAACTGATTACAACGATCAACGTTGTTCGTCCAATACATAGAAAGCGTTTAAATTCTTAAATGTCGACAAATACAATATTGTATTTAGTTTTTATTATCTATCAAGTAATGCAGATGTCTACCGCTGTTTCGGTGTATATGTACATGTATAGGCGCCCACTAGATAAACTGGTTTAGTATTTGCTGCGCCGGTAGGTACTGCAATGGCCAACTTGGCAACAGTGCGCCAAGATGTGATGCCACTGCCACGTCATGGTTTGATACCAACAGCTGTGTAGCTCGTAATGTTTCTGTATTGGCAGTCCATCCTGCTGAGTATAGATGGTGGTATCCGAAAAGAGGTTGCATTATATAGGTCTGGAGTCAGTCTGCAGAGACTCCAAAACATTTAATTCCAACAAAATTTTGGAAGTGAACGTTTTGGAATCTCATCCTTTGTATAGACCGAAAGTATTCGTTGATCGGCACCAGCACATGCTTGAAGGCACTCGTTTATGTTCGCTTCTCTGACCTCCATAGCACGATACTGTGGAGGTCAACGAAGTTTGTTTGCTTTCGCCGTATCATCAGCACTGCTTATTCAGATGGAGCTAAATGATTGGAGGACTAAAACGATTTCAAGTCCATCTGCATCATAGATATTCAGACATTTTAGTCGTCCAAGGTAAATATCGATCTTAAATTTCGTCATTTAGCTTCACTGTTGTCCGACGTGTCATTTGACTTTACATTTTCATAAGCAGCTGTTCTTTACCGTGCTACGGAGCGCCAGTTGGCAGCCCACGCATGCCTGAGTTGTTTATCTCAAACAGCACAGTCAGTATAAGTCGCGTTACGTAAAAAGAGCGCTGGAGAAAGTGGAGGGGGTGTGTTTGCGCATGGGTACACTCGCGCACAAAATTATCTATTGTTTTATTTTAGAACAAGCTTTAAGTAGGTATATTGATTATTGGTAGGTAAATCGGAAAATATAATTTCCGATTTACCTACCAATAATCATAAAATAGAATTGAAAACATGTTTGATTCAGTAAAGAATGTTTATTTGATCTAACAAAAAAAATTAAAGTAGGTAAAGTTGAAACTCCTTCCACTGTAGACTCGGAACATTTTGTTGCTTTTGCGGTCCGTTTCATACACTGTTTTAAATTGTCAACGGCATTATTATCCGCCTCTCTTTTCATAAAACAATATACGTCATATATAATTTTCCTCGCTTTTCTATGTAAAACCATTTCGTAACCAAAAACTTTTGTGCGCGATGGTATTTTGAGAACAAACGTAACGTGGACACAGCGCGGGAAGCAAAGGTCGACTGACGAACCAATAGCGCACGAGCAACCATGCGACGCGCGAGCCGCCCTCCCCCCGCCGCACCTCATACCACCAAATAGACCGATAAATCACCTACTGCGCTGCTTCACTGGAAGCGTTCTTTTTACGTGACGCGACCTATAACAATGCACTCGGATTATCTGTTCATATTTGCACCACCTCGATTCTTATCAGGAAAGTACGAGTAATTTGGGTCGATTTATTTAGAGTTTGCTTTGGAGTATATTTATCGTGTTTGTTGTAAGATACAATGGCTTGATGGAGGGTAAAAGCCTCGGGGCCAGTTTCTGAATTGAGAATTTCGCTAAGTAAATAGTTAACTGTAGTGTTGTCTCTTGGAATTTCTCAGAGAAGAGCGTGACAGAACGTTACTTAATTATTTACTTAGTGAAATTCTCAATTCAGAAACCAGCCCAATAGTAATATTCATTGATCTGCGGGCAAAGAGTTCTTGTCATATAATAGGGGTTGATATGTTCGCATAGAACCTACAAAATGAGTAAACTTCATGTTTCTTTACGAATCCCAAAGAATACAATTCGTTTGACCTTACTTCCATTCATAATACAGTTTAGAACGTAACGTATGCGGTTTACATATTTCACAACTACTCAAAATTTTATATTGTTTAAAGTGACTGCATCGTTTTGAATTATGTGCTAAAAAGACAATAGATCGTTTGGAGACCTTAAATAGGCAACCTTGTGCTGGAATTTTGGAAGATTTATCACAAGAAATCGAGGTTTATTTGTGATGATAAAGAGCGAGGGTTTTCGACATTTGTCTCACTTCTTGAAATGTGCGTTTTTTATTGTACCGAATTGTTTAAATTGTCCGAGTAATAAACACCGAGGCGGACTTAGTCTGTTCGAACTTGTTCGGTTTTTACGATCCTGGGCAATGAAATCGAATCGAATCGATACGCGCTTTGCAACCAAGTTTGCAAGGAAGTAATTTTGTGCGATAAAGGTCAATATCAAGACAAGCAAGTTTGACACGTGACACGAGACTCGATAGCTGCAAGAATAGAAGGAAAACCGATGATACTCGTACCAATTATTATTCCGGCCGCCGCCTCATGAGAGCGATAATATAGGTAAATCTGAAGAGATCCAGAGATAGTAAAGAGAGATGTAAAAACTTTTGTTTGACCCAAAGCGAAAAAAATATGCACCAGCAAATGCATGTCAAGCCCAAAACCCCAGCAAGTGGAGATCTTTTATAATGGCCATAATATGTCAGCTATGCCCAAAGAGTATAAGTAAGGCAATGGATGTGAAACGGCTGCATTATTCCCTTTACCATGGCAGCATTAAATTTCGAATATAGTACTCCTTAATTAGACAACATCAACGCGTAGTCGTCCCCGCTTATGTTGTGAGCCCCCCGCGAAGGATTCAAAGCATCGTCCACATGCAGCGCTCAAAATTAACTCATTGCCCGACCTAAATTGCCACCAAATGTGAACCTATTTACTGGTGTTAGTCACTCTGTTACAATAATCGACGGCTACGATTGAGTCCTAGTGAAGATGCTCTTAAATGTAATTTTAATTTGGAATTTATTTCTATTTAATTTATTTACTGGTGGTATAAGCCAGGTAACCGACTGTCAATGGCATATAGATATTGTAGATCTAGTTTGTCACCCAAAGCATTTATCGTTCATAAGTTTAGGTTCAGGATATTAAGTAAAGCTAAGAAAACAAAATATGACTAACTACGGACTAATATTTTAACAATTTTATAATCTGAAAATATCCGCGGTGGGCACGCATGGTGATTAAGCACAAACTCTCTCTTTCTTCAAAAGCAGACCTGTGTCTTACAGTGGGAGGCTGCATTATATAATCTAAAAAATCTAAAGGGCATTTAAAATATATCTAAAGGGCATTTAAATACTTAAATTTGTTTACGTTCATATGTCGCCGCAACTTTCCTCTTTTTATCATGTGACTTCTTCAAGTTCCCGATAAGAGCAATAACTCTTGACCGTACAAGGCCCTAAAGGTCACGCGATGTTTTACTTCCGGTTCGTCACCATGTTTGTGTATTCGCGACGTGGCGGAAAATAAATGTGCATGGGTCTAGAGGTGACTGCCAATATTGGTTTGATATATTTCGTATCATATTCAGAGTTATTAGAAGGTTACTTTTGTAACCTTTTCGGTGATTTTTAGGTAAGTCAGCTTACACGACTCTAAGGTTCCATTAGGTGATTTTTTGCAATTTGTAGGATTTTCTTTTTATTTTTTTACTTCAAACAAATTTAAGACGAAACGCAACCCTCTTTTATTTTGTTAAGCTGTCAACTCAACATCGTTTTCGTTTCGTTCATGCATGTAGTTAGCGAAACTCCCAAAGATAGGTACGTCTTTCTCGCTCGCACTATTCATACCTACCTACCTAAAGTAACATTTTATGTCCTTATTTGCATGTGCATAGAAATGTCAGTCAGCAAGTAATTATAGAAAGAGTGTGAAATAAAACTTATGTTGGAAAACACTACAAAACTTTGCAAAGTTATTACAAGTTATTAAGCTATAGTACCTTTTTATTGGAAGGTAATTTTTTACACCAAAAGGTTACATTTTTGTCGCTGTCAGGTAACTTTTGACAAGACCCGGCTGGCAACACTGATCATATTAGTAAACATCAGTATGACTTAATGAGGTGAATTTCTAAGTGGAACGTACCTATTCATTTGGTTTTGTCCTGCAGCTGTTGCGTTACGCGCCCCAGTAGCATAATTAAAAACTTCATCATACATTTTATCACAAAGCACTCTGTTTTAGGTCGACATTTACAGACGCAATAGAAGCTTATGAGGGGCATTTTACAACGCGGCTGTAAAGCCTGGTGATTAAATGATAGTAGGCATCGTATCATCATAACAGGGGTTATAAAAGCGAAAGTGTGACCGTAAGAACGTCGATGAGCTTTCAACTCGTAATGTCTCTTTACATAGTTAAACATTATGTACTCTTGGTAGTTCAAAGAAGCACTGTAGATTAAAAATAAGATCAAAAACCTAGGACTAGATAAGATTAATGCTAAGACAGCCGATCTAATCTCAGGTTCTTGATCCCAGGTTCTCGGTCACTACCGACCCACTGGTCCTAAAATCTCGATTAACTTGATTGAGAGAACAGAAATATACATTTAAAAAAAGAATTGTAAAGGAAGATATATTTTTACCATTGGTGACGCTAGTAAACTCTAGGCCAGTCATTATTTGGTGTTTTTATTATTTTATCTTCTACATACGAGTGCTGTCCATCTTGTGGCTGGTCGTCCTACGCTGCGCTTGCCGATATGTGGTATCCATTCGAGAACTTATCGGCCCCATCGGCCATCAAGAGATGGACAGATGAACTCATCCAAGTGGCAGGAAGACGCTGGATGCAAGCCGCTTCCAACCGGTCTTTTCGGAAATCGATGGAGGAGGCCTATGTTCAGCAGTGGACTTCTTGTGGCTGAATGATGATGATGATGATGATGATACGAGTGCTACTATAAGAAATGGTTTGATGGGTAGAAATGGGTAAATATAAGAAATGGTATCATGAGATATCTCAGGACAACTTTTGGCAGCTACTAAACCTCCAAATTTTGACACTTTTTTGGTTTCTCTCTCATAACTTCTACACGGTGCATCCTAGCGAAAAATCACTTTCCAACAAATTAGAGAGCATAAAATTTTGCGTTTAATGAGCATGAAAACGTAATAATTTGGTCAAGCAATACGGCCAACTATGGCCAAAAAACGAAGTTTCTCCCAACTTAGTAAATAACTGGAATATAGTGGTTTTAAAGCGTCTCCTTGGAAACGGTCACTCTCAGTGAAAAATTTGCGGAATGTAAGTTGTACAAATTTTGTGTATATTGTGTACCATATATGTCGCATTCAGTCAAATACACTCGTCACAATTGGCAATTCCTCAATTCTTTTGTATGTTTTGTGTGTAATAAATAAACGGTTTCTATTCTATTCAAATTTTTTGCAATTGGCGTTTGATTTTACCTATAATTTACAACGCCTCAATGGTATGAATATAGGATTAGAGTGTTATAATTACCATTAGTATCACCAAATAATCATCGAAAAGTGAATCGGGAAAGAGAAAATAAGCAAACTCAATATTACTACATATAATTACAAATTATACAAATTAGCTTAAAGGACAACAAATATAATATAATTAAATTACATTATTAGTATTATACTAATTTCATCTAATTAAAAAAAAAATATGGTTAAAACCTAATCAAAGGGGTAAAATGGAAGTAACTAGAGCATTCTCCGCGTGTCACACGCTGCACTAACTTGGAACAATTTTATTGTTTAAATACGAGTATTCGCAGTGCGGCTACTTATACCTATGTATAATACATGTATGTAACGGTATTTAGTTTAATACCCGCCAAATTGCTAGGCTACTGAAATTATTCTAATAAATTGAGCATTTATCGGCAATATGTGTTGGTCGCACGGTTACTTCCATTTCTGTATCGTGCTCTAATATGTATGTTTTGCTGAGATATATCTAAACACTTTCTGGTCCAAAATTGGATGTTCCCGGATTCCTTATTAGTGTGTTTACATCCAAAAAGACTGGCTGGAAAAGATAACTAGATGCAGTGAAAAATGAAGAGATAATTTATTTCTTAAGACAAAAAAATCTGTTTATTACGATAATTATTACTGTAAGCATAGACTCCAATCGTTCCAGATTATTATAAGCTACTTTTTATTACAATATATTTGAAAACTTTCGTAAGTTTCGTAGCGTAACTTTCGTGGCCAATTGATTACGAAATTTACGAAACTTGCCAAAAAAGATAAGGGCTGTATAAAAATGGTGTCATATATGATATAATATAGAATTTTAGTGTAGAAATAGAGTTAAAATCATGGTATATTACGTTTCCCGTGCTGCCGCCTGTGCCCGTTATTGACCATGGTTTTTTCTACTATATTACTTGACAGAATTACTAAGTTTTGGTACTCGTTAGACGCAACACTTCATGCTCTCTAAGAGTGCCGATTTCCAAGCTGGAGACGTTTAAAACTCACTATATCCTAGTTATTTACAATGTTGGGGAAAAACCTCGTGTTTTGGCCATGGTTTTTTACTATATTGCTAGACTGAACTTTTAAGTGTAGGTCGTTAGATGCAAAATTTCATGTTCTCTAATTTCTTATAAAGTGACTTTACGCTAGGATGCACCGTATAGAAGTTACGTGGGAGAAACCAAAAAAAGACTCAAATTTCCGAGGTTCGTTAGCTGTCAAAAGTTGTCCCGAGATATCTCGTGTTACCATTTTTGATATGTACTTAGTTTCACCCTTATCTACGAGATAAAAGCATAAAAACTACTGCACCACCTTATGCATCGTACACCCTAGTTTTGTACCTCTAATGACTGGCCTATCATGGAGCTCTTAAGAAAAATCAGCCCGAGGGATGTCCCGTTGAGACTAAAATATAGGCCCGATTAGACAACTTCATGCACCTCTGCGGCCATAGCATAATATTATCTTTACGCAAGCGTGTATTTCTGCGACCGCAAAAAGTACAGCTTGAGTTCAACAGTCAGGAATTTCCTCATCCGCATTATTAACGGCACGACGGCGCCCACCATCGGATAAGTACAATAATTCAGCTTCCTCATCGAAACAAAGAAAATCCACCAATCGCCATACAGATGTGCGGTCGAGGCGAGGTCACATTGCTTCCGGTATGACGGCCGCTTCATTTGTTTGCTTATTTGCCGCTATCGATCTATTTGTTTGTTACTTTATTCAACTTTATTGGTAAGTTCAACTACTTTCTTTAAAAGCGAATTAATTATCTTTAGCAAATGGAACTCCTATGAGTTTTTAATCATATTGGACATATTGCTTCCGGTTTGACGCCCGCTGCATTGGTTGGTTCATCTGCTGGTATCCATCTAAGCGTTTGTTTCTTTATTCAACTACATTGTTAAGCTCAATTACTTTCTTTAAGGACGAATTAATAGTCTTTAGGAAATACTGAAATTCCTGTAAGATTTTTAGGAGGCACAAGGTATCTGTTTTAAGCCTTCGCTTCCCAAAGGGACGGGGCTGGTGTTTGGTTGGCTTGTTTAGTCTAATTCAGCCTGGTTGGGGGTTGCATACATGTTTGCACGCACTCTGAATGTATGCTCGTTAGTGTTAACTTTGTTACCGTGGTCATAAGAGCATAATAGACTACCTATCTCCTAGTAGCTTTAGTACCTATCTCTAGCTACCTATCTCCTAGTAGCGGTAGTAGCTTTAAAATGACGCATAAACTATAGATTTAAATGCAAAAACATAAAGATCGCGAGGTCATTGCTTTCTTTTTGGCGGCATAAAATGTCTATTTAAATCCAGCACCCAGCAAAGAGAAGCTGAATTAGATATTTATACACAAATTCACGACGCTCTAGAAGTGTGCTTTTAATAAAATGGGACCACGTGATGGGTCATCACATCATAACAAGTTGAGTTGCGTTACCGGAACACAACAATTTGTAGTTAGGTTAGGTAGATCTTTAGTTCTAAGAGTTGTACTACTTTCCTTTGATAGACTGGGTAAACCGAATCGCGTATCAGCATACGCGAGAACGACACTGGTAACTGAAAGTCCGCTAAAACGCAAGTTAACCTTGATCATGGTTACTTTTTACGTCATCTTAAACAAATCCATTCTTAATTTATTACTTGACGTACAGCGTAAGCGATCCAATGTAAAAGGCAGATCATAGAGTAGAGTAAAGTAAAAGTAAAAAGTTATTTATTAATAAAAATGGTTACATACACAGACAGCTTACTGTGGTCGCCACGCTAAGTCAAGCCTGTGTTATGTTTATAAAATAGAGTACTGAGTAGAACAATTTCATGTTGACAAAGATGCAAAGCCCCGCTAGTTTACAACTGTAAATTGAACAGATCGTACTCATTTCAGAAGTCATCGACACTATGTCCGACAACTAACAACTGAATTGTTCTGTTTACATACAATACAATACAATACAATACAATACAATACAATACAATACAATACAATACAATACAATACAATACAATACAATACAATACAATACAATACAATAGAGCACGGCACACTTTGAAAGCGTTGCCCATATTTGAGGAATACCAGGTATATGAACGATTCGAAACTTTGGATGACAAAATCAAGGGGATGGTACCTGTAGTGTATTCCTGCGGTATTTAATGTCTCACCAAGCTTACACCGTATCGGCTCCGCACGCACGCGCTCTTCTTATTTCTCTCTCCACTCCCACCGGTTAAAAGTAGCCTGCGTCCAGTGTATTCCTCTTCGTCCATGACAGCGTTGCCAGCCCGTCCTCTGTTTGTTAGTGCGTGCGCCGAGACGACAATGCATGCGCGAATAAAGTTTACCATACACGTTCAACCATTCGCGCACACACTACAGTACCAACTGTCTTTTAATCATACCCATCAACACTTTCAGTGCCAGGCTGCCAAAGAACTGTCCTGTAACTGACAAAACTCTTAAATAATTATGATGATAATGATCATACACCTTGACCAATATTAATAACACAGGTCGTGGGTTCGATTCCCACTGGGGGCCGCCGTATATTTGTACAAATGGTCTCAGTCTGGGTGTATTTTCAAGTTTGTGACGTCCTTGCCTGGTTACCATAGCACAGGGTATCCTAGTTTGGGACCAGGTCAAGTGATTGTATTGTGTGGAAGTTATTATTATTATTACTTATATCTCTGTATCAGGCATTAGATTCAAGTTGAGCTGAAACAATAAAGTTGGAGGGAGAACGTGTTAAAAAAACGACCGGTCCACTCGCGGGTATGTCTCATCAGTAAATACTCTATCAAGTTTATAGTGCTATAAAAGTTTATCGAAATATTTAAGTACTACTTAAAATTTTCTCCAAATCACATTTCGATCGACCTCTGTACAGTGCCTTGCATTGTACAGTACCAACAGCAAAGTAACGGAAATACGAGTCATACCAAAATTTAATTAGGTTGGTAGCCAAAAGCGCACGCGCATTGCTCATGCCGGATATGAAGAAAACGATACCCTTTCGGTACGATACGAAGGCTTAAGTGGTACTCATTAAACTCTTGAGTCCCTTGACGCCAATTGGCATCGTGTTTAATTTGGAGAAGGCTATTTTTGGAAAAGAAATATAAGCACTGTCTCACTTTGCTGTTCTGTTCAGGTAATGCTTTCCAAGTACCCACGGGAAACATAACTTTCTGATTAAAGCAAATCCCGTATATAGTATGTGACTTGGTGGTATTTTGAAATGATGAAAAAAAAACCCTCATGCGATCGAAGATCGTGATGGAAAAATACAAAAAGTGGTGGTGTGGCCATCACTAACTTTTGTTTCCTACTAATAACGCGGAATGGAATGGTCAACGCTTAGTCACGGTCACGGAGACCAGCATAAGCTCGAGCAGTCTCAACAAAACACCACTCGTTCGCTTCCAGACTGCAGCTGCAAGATCCGCGAAAGCTATTTCCATCCCCATAAAAAAGAAACACGGATTAAACCACAACAAACGCTCGTTCTAAACTAATAAATGGCAGAGTATCCCGGTCAGTGTATATTTAGGTTCCGACCCTTGGTGTCGTTGAACCCGCCACTGACGGAACCATTGACCTGTTATACGATAAGGAGCTTTTTTCATGCTACAGAAGCTCTTCATTATGAAGATGAAAGGCGTTATTTTTTAGGGTTCCGTGCCCAAAGGGGTAAGGGACCCCATTACTAAGACTCCACTATCCGTCTGTCTGTCTTTCTGTCTGTCTGTTTGTCTGTCACCAGGCTGTATCTCAAGAACCGTGATAGCTAGGCAGCTGAAATTTTCACAGATGATGTATTTCTGTTGCCGATATGACAACAAATACTAAAAACAGAATAAAATAAATACGTAAAGGGGGCTCCCATACAACAAACGTTGTCTAAAGACAGCGCTCGCCATCTAGCGGCCATCTATGGAACCTTCACAGCGCCGATGTCATCTCGTTAAATGTCAATGTTAAACGCTTCTTGTTGGTTTCTATAGATGGCGCTGCTCTCAATGTACCTAATCGATCTTGTCTCGATCTTTGTTTAATTTTGTATAGATAATGGTACGGAACCCTTCGTGCGCGAGTCCGACTGGCACTTGGCCGGATTTTTGCTACACGGAGAGCTAATACTCCTACATGATAACATGATTTTACCTAGAAGGATCTTAATATCCGCAACACATGGTAAGCTTACATTGTGCATTTTTGCATTGGTCTCCACAGAAGCACGCAAAAACGTTTCAAGAATACTAGATACTTTAGTAAAAGAAGATGGTTAGCAAAAATAGGTATCCAATCAAAATATTCTTATCTTATTCAGCCTTTATATGTCCCACTGCAGAGCACAGGCCTTCTCTCAGAGAGAGTATGGGCTTAATTACCACGCGTGCCCAAGGCGGATTGGCAATTTCAAACGCGGAGGTGTGCGAACACCTCAGACACTCAGGTTTCTTTACGGTATTTTCCTTTACCCTTAACAAGTGGTATTGCTTATGTAACTTCACAAATATACGTAACTTAAATAGAAAACAAAGTCATTGGTACATGGCGGGATTCGATCCCACGACCTCCCGAATGAGAAGCCGGTGTTCCACCGCTCCGCTACCACCGCTCTTAATCAAAATAACAGGGAAACTTTATTGTAAGCAGCATTTGCATCAAATCATCGACTCAACACTGTTATTTATATTATTCATTTATTTCAAGTAACACTAATTTTAGTAGGCTTAAAACTATTTATGTTAGTAGGTACCTATAGCTACAAACACAATTATATTGTAAACTCGCTGACTCGCCAAACGTTGTATTGCCATATTAATAAGCCTACGACCTATTCTCAGACCTACTAAATATACACGAAAAATCATCGAAATCGGTGAAGCCGTTTCGGAGGAGTTCAATAACTAACACGACATTTGTACATATTACATTACATTTACATTTTACAGTACACACTCCTTAGAGGGTACATGTAGGCTGGCACAGTGGCGCATGTAGAGCGAATCTAGGCGGGCCTGCTATCACGCTCAGGATGCTGTTGGATCTGGCCCGCACCCTGCTAATGCCCGGTTCCTATAATATACGACTCGTTATTGTATACCAGCTACCATCCGTTTTGGTGCTACCGAAAACGGATCGTTTTGAGCGTTTCACAATGCTTTTGTTACGCCTACCGACGACGAACGTCCGTACGTAGCGCGTTTACCGACTGTCATGGGGCGCGTCCCTCTTTGCGTTTCGTTACTACAAAAAGGATTTCAGCATCTTAAATTAAATCTGAATTCAAAATTAGATAAGTCTTTTTTCTCATTAAGTATTAAGGCAATATTGAAGTAAATGTGAGTTAGTACATTTACTTTTTATTTTAAGCCATGTTTAAGCCGCATAATATTTTTTTTTATTATTGAGTGTTATTATCGAGTTGCGATGTTTTATTAGGAACGAAACGTCACCAAATGTCAAAGTATGATGCAATCTTTGTTTGTGTTTATAATACGGCGTCTGTTTGGGATTTCTTTGTTACAATTTGCAACGAACGACTTTGATTTTCTCGAAGATGGATATTACTCCGGGGCGCCGTGTTTTCATCGGAATCAGAGTCCGATATACTCGTATCCGATATTGTGTTTAGAATTTCCAAATCACTTTCTGAACTCGACATGATTTGTCACAAAACACTACAAGATTTCACCAACAATATTCGTTTTACCGGCCGAATTCCGACGGTAGCGGACAACTTTACGAGTGGTTATTATGACAGCTAACTGACGTTTCAAAATTTATATAGGAACGCGGTTGGCAGTGGACTCCATACAAACAGCCTACGGATCGTAATGGCGTCCCTCTCATTCGTAGGTAGCAAAGGGTCGGTAGTTTACGCAACGGGTGGTACATTATAGGAACGGTTTTTCTATACGGCTCGTAGGAATTGTAACCGATCGTAAGCAAAAACGGAGCGTTTTGTGGATATTGGAACCGGGCATAAGCAGCGATGCGCACCGCTTACGTATAGTAGCGTAGCGTAGAGACAGTCTACCCGGGCCTCTGCAAACATGCCAGATGCATTACAGAAACGGGGCAGCCCCATCAGCACCCTGAAGGCATCATTGTACTGAAGACGTAAATAGTCGATGTCTAATGTATTTTCACACAAAGGGGTCGGAGATATTCTTCTGCATTATCTAGTGTAATAACTTCACGCTCCACTGGACCACCATATAGAACGCAGACGAGTATACACAGTGCAGTCATTGAGAGCTTTCATTATATTACGATCGTAAAATTGCCCGTGTTCCGGTTCTATTAAGGTTTCCGAAGATTATTTGGCGGTTTTGAGGTAAGAAATCCTTCGGTTCTATCTTTTTTCAAATTTCTGCGAGCCAAATGGGAAAGCCAATGTATCAAATTCCTCCATAGGTGTCAGGAAATTTTGATCCGCAGTTCTTCACTCGCCATATTACTATGGCACAGACAGAGGGGTTCTTGTTAACCTCAAACGTTTCAATTACAATAAAATCTGGTTTAGTTCAAGCCGAAAACAGGGGTCTATTTTAAAATCTAAGCTTTAGCAATATAGCACCAAGATTGTTGAGGCTTGATTAGGCACGACTATCAGCGTATGTAAAAATAGAAAAGTAACTTCGACCCTTACCAGATTCAGTATAATCGACCTCATTCACTACAGGGGGTATTTTGAGACAATGGTATCACACTGTTTGCTAGGAAACGGGCTCGGATCGATACGGCAGCCAACGGTCAATAGAACGTAGGTACTGTAGGCGAAATTGTGTCTGCTTCGATGAAAGATAGTTGCTGTTGCTATACTGAAAATTGATAGTTTATTGGTATTTATATCATCTCACCAAGATCTCGTTGGATACTAATCAATCCCACTTCTCATGACTGCCAGCAGGTTGGCGGATATGAAGTGATTTATATGGTTAGTGACGGTTGCGAGCCAGATTTGCTGCTGTTCTTTGCGGTAGTGATGTCATTCAGTTTCGAAAGCGTGAACAGTTTATGGTTTTGGCCCGAACACCGCAACTATTATGCATTCCACCAAACGTAATACTGGACTATGCATGGCCCAAGATCATTTTCAATGGAAGAGCATTCGTGGGTCATATAATGGAACATTTGCATCAAAATCATATTGGAGTGACATAATATTTACACTATTGAAGACATAAAAAAACTCACAAAAAATAAAACCATAAAAATATTTTTTCACGGTCTTAGTCTCAAAAATGTACAAAAATACGTTACTGTAATGATAATATCCACGCGCATAAATGTGCAAAGCCCTAGGCAGTGCCTAGTAGGCACGGTAGGTAAATATAATTAAATCAGCAGACACACACAACGGAATCCTCACCAGTGCACTCTGGGGTCGCGCATTGTGACGCTGGCGGATGGTAATCAGATTTAGTACTACGTCCACTTGGTAAATCATACGGCTAGTGTCATCCCGTGATACCGTCATGATCTTGTTTACTGTCGGCACGAGGGTACTAAACCGATTGCTGAGAATGCATGAGTTTTTGCGTAATCACGTTTTCACTAATTGGAAGCGGGGATGATCACACGTGAGGTTTCTTATCCACTTCGGTGACGGGTTCAAATAAATAGCAATCTGTGGGTGGCACTAATACAATTAACAGGGCTTAACTGAAGCACGTTTTTTTCCAATCAGAGCCGTTTGTTCCACGAAGTGACGCTTTTGCGCGCTCGGGGGGTGGAACGTGCTTAGCCAAAAGGATTTTGGTGGAGCACGCTCTCTTCGTTGGATTGTTATTTAGGTAGGTCTGACACAGATTTCAACATTCTAAAATATTATGCCTTTGGAAGACAGCAGAAACTTTGGACAAAAATCTATAAGATAAGATGTCGAAAATTATTGGGATCAGGTGTGAACTTCACCTATTGAACTTGTGAAAAGTCGAAAACATTCGTGTAATATAAGTTATCTAAAGTTCGATGGGTAAAATATTGAAGATATTTTAGCTTAGCCTGAAAAGAGACTCAGGCTGTCTACCTGATTCAACGATTTGACAGCACGACGCCCACCTCTCCCGGTTTCTCTGTCAATCTGTCTCACCTCAGAACAATCTTCAAACATTACGTCGTTAAATCAGACAAAAGCCTTCGCGTAGTATGTTAATACACAAGCGAGGTAAGTACACCTCTGCACAGCAATATTATTTTTTTTCGTACCTGCAGTTGATTTATTATTCAACGTAGCGCCGGCAAAATGGCGGGAAACCGGCATCCTCGCCGATAGGTACGTGACCAGAAACACGTTAATCTGAGAGTATAGGTTGAAAAACTTGTGATTCTGGTCGGTCCGCGAATATGCTGGTTATTTTGGTCTACTATCCTGCCAGAAATGATCAATAGACTAATTAACAAGGCACATTGAATCGTAATCAATACGGTTTGCTGTTTTGGCGGAGTATGTTTTTAGAAACACGTTATTTTGTAATTTTATGCGGACTGTTTCGAATAGAGAGACTTCAAAAAAGGAGGTTATCAATTCGACGCGTGTATATATTTTTGGCTATGTTCTCGCATATCTCCGTCAAATCTTAACCGATTTCCACAATTCTTTTTTTGTTCGAATAGATATAATGTCCTATTGGTCCCATTTTAATTTGGTCTGATGAAGACTTTCAGAGATGGAGAACGGAACTCTTCAATGGACAGCAGTAAATAAGGCCTAATGGGGCCCATCATTTAGTAATATCCGTATGTTTTATAAAATAGCGTAAAAGTCCCAAAAGTCCCAAGGAAATTTGGTGATGTTCTGGTGAATCCTTGATTTTATACTTGAAATTGAGAACGTAAAATTTTAAAGCAACGAAATAAGTAGGGTAAATTATGGTTATAAGGGACTCGTATATTTTTCTCCCACTCCCCCACTAAAAATTTAAAAACATAAAAAAAATTAAATGTCAAATAAAAACTGACTTCGAAACACTACAGCGCTAAAGAGTTAGAAATCATTTAAATAATTAGAACTATATATACATACATAAGTATTCTAATTATTTAAATTATTTCTACCTTTTTAGTGCTGTAGTGTTTTGAAGTCTGTTTTTATTTCAAATTTTTTTAAGTGCCGTTTCCAGTGCTACTGTATAATTTTATAACTTTTAACATTAAAATTCAATGGTTTTAATATTAGAAGTCCAAACACATTTTTCCTAAAAATCTACTTCATAACGATCTCATCCTAAATTCCTATACGCTACACTGAATTGTCAGTCGTCGTTGAGATTGAAATTGGTTTATTGATATTAACATTACTTAATTCACATTCGACCAATCCGGACTTAGCCCCCGTGGTGGAGTATCGCCTATACCTTCCTCAGGGAAGAGACCCGTGCCCCTCGGTGAGGACATAATGGGTTGATGATGAGAATTCACATTCAGATGATAGCATAACATTAATTATAGTACAACATTAATTCGTCTTAATTATTCATTATAATTATTATCATAAAGGTGTTTCTACGCCTTTAATTTTAATAATTTTGTAATGTTTAAATTTTAAATTAATTATTTAAATTAATAATGTAAAATATAATAATTTTATATTTTACAATATTTTACACTACATTTCAATAGGAACCAAAAAGGTGTTTGTGCTTTTCCTTACAGTTCGCTGCTGAGACGTTGTTTTCTGCCCACAAAATTGTAAATCACAGGCGGAATCTAGACCAACCCAACACGAGTTCAGATGATATAATCGAGTTTGATAAATTGACCGCTAATGTGTTACGTGCGGTGTTATGATCACGATACCAAGCAGTTGATTATTTGATTACAAATGAATGGGTAATTAGAATGTTCCACACGAAATCGTGGCCGTTTCTTCTTCTACTTCAATTTAACGAGTGTTTGTACAGAAGTATATTAAGTACAATGCTCGACAAATAAACAAATGACTTTGACCGGGCATGGACGTATTCCTCACTGGCGGGGTGACTTAGAATTCGGCGGACTTTAGTCAAGCTAACAAATGATTCAAAAAATGTTACCTGTCCATAACCATATTAGCAAAGGGCAAGATAAAAAGTACCCGAAACCGGCGTGCGTGCATGCAACTACTAATGAATGTTGAGGAAGCGAAAGTGATCTTTTGGGATCGTTGTTAGTGATCTCTGCCTACCCTTCTGGAATACAAGCGTGGGTTTATGGATGTGTATGTTGTGCCCATCACAAGCTGCGCGGATTTTTGTTGAAGTTATCTGTCGGGCATTATATATTTGTTCTGCAAACTTTTCATGACAAGTATTACATAGGTACCTACTTGCCTACCTAGGTACACTTTATTTAAATTCTATTCATATAGATACCTATCACCAGAAGTCTAAAAGTTTCTTCCAATTTCTTAATCTGTCGAGTTAGGTACCTAATTTAAAACTATCGAGGCAAATCAGAGACCAAGACGTTTCGCATTACCTACAACTTACAAACTGTCAATGTTCTAATCTTTACAGGAGAAAATTTTGCAAAATACCTACAAAATCTATTTTTGGCCATGCTTTCCACCCAACACTATTCAAAACAAATGTAGTTCACCCTGAGTTAAACTGTACCTACATTTACTTTAGACAAAAGGATAAATTACAATGGGCCGGTCGAGAATGGCATGCGACTAGTTCGTACCTAGGTAGGTACTCTACCAGCGATTCCCAAAGTGGGTACCGCGGAAAAGTCACGCGCGTTCCGTGAAAGAACATTTATTGTCGTTGAGACATAGCTTTTTTGTGTTGGATAATTCTAACAAATACTGCTTTGTTACCATGATCTGGCAAACGTAGCGTATGACGCCCACCGACTCGCTGGACCAACAATCTGAAGCAGATTGCTGGCACCGGCTGTATGGAGATAGCCAAGGACAGAAAGGAGGGCGTGCCTTGGGGAGGCCCATGTCCAGTAGTGGACGAATACGAGTTGATTGTTTGATACTGTAGGAAGGAGGACTTGGAAATCGGCCCCAATTATGGCGGCAAACAGCCAGCGGTTACGTCCTCTACGTCTCTCACTCCATTTTCAAGGCCAAATTTTACTAAAACAAAGACACAAAGGAGGCTACGTAAAAAAAAAATTACTTAATTAATCCTCTTTTTTTTCAAATCCAGTTTTGTTTTTCTTTTGTACTTAATATTCTTTTGGTTCCATACAAGTTCCCTTACCTAAAAAGGTTAGGAACCGCTGCTCTTCATAAATAGCTAACAACAAACAAATTAACATTTCACAACCCGTTCGTTCTGTGTTAGTGGATCGCTAACATTTGCAATGTATTGAGGTGAAAAACTGTAAACTCCACAGTGCATATTCATAAAGATAACGAGTAGGTACTCCAAGTTTAAATAAACTTGGTACGAAGTTGAGGCAGCGTCTTACTGGGATTCCAACCGCACACTGCGATCGGCAAAACCCCTCATGGTGGAAGGAGGCCTAGGTCCTGCAGTGGGCGTCAAATGGCTGATGATGATGATGATGATGACGAAGTTGAGGCTACCCGATTGAAGTTGTTAGTGTGCACAATATACGTGCGAATACTGAATAAAGCGAGGTATCTTTGGACGTCCCATGCTATAATACCTAAACTAGCGAGCTACACAGCTCATGCATAGAGAGAGCCCAACCCTGGGCGAAGCCCCTTGAACTTTCACGCCAACTCTTAAGGGGCTCCACAAGCTCACTGGTGGCACCAATAAAAAAAAACATATCATTACTTATGAAATGTTTTTGTAAAAAGTGATGCTCAAACATTTCAATCTTGGTAATAGTTATATTGAGAACTTACTACTTAGACAGCATTTCTGTGAAAAACAGCCGTTTTTTGCGAAAATCTTAACTCGCCTTGGGTTCTAGGTCTCAAGGCTTTAAGAAACTCTATTACCATGACTTAGATTTTTGAAAACATTGTACTTGGAAAAGGAAAAGTAGAACTTGTAGAAGATATCGTATTTCTAGGCATCAACAATCGATTTGGTGGTAGCCTAGTGGGTAGAACATTGGACTCGGAAGCGAGAGACCCAGGTTCGATTCCCAGTGCGGGCATGTACCTATGACTATGTTTTCTAAGTTATGTACATTTGTGAAGTTACAGTAGCAATACCACTCGCTAACTGTATAGGCAAACATCGTGAGGAAACCTGAGTGTCTAAGCTATTCACATACCTCAGCGCTTGAAATCGCCAATCCGCGGTGGGCACGCGTGATGATTAAGCCCATACTTCCTACCTGACAGAAGGCCTGTGCCCTACAGTAGGACGTATATAGGCTGCTTATATTATTTATACAATGATTCAAAATTACAATGGGGTCCTTATATTGTAAAACTAGCACACAGGCTTAGTTCTGCAGATATGCATATGCAGTCAAACAACTTCTAGGCTTATTTATTTTAGTTACCTCCATAGTATTATGTCCTATTTTTATTTTATTTTTTGCCTCTAAATAGGTTTTTAATATTACGTATGTTAGAAAAAATATCAGCAATTTCGAAATTATTGGCCATCATAATATTGATACTAGGAATAAACATAAATGGTCACTTCCACATTGTAGACTTGCGAAAGTTATCCTTTATGGGGCACTGTTCTACAATAAAATTCCTCCATGCAAAAAAGCCTAATAGGAATTATTTGGAAGACAAAGATGTCTGGTATTTAAGTAATGTTAAGGGGGACGAGTGTAGTGTAACTTGGAGTTGAAAACTGTGTGAATTAAGCAAACCTGCTTTCAAAAGAATAAATGTGGAGTTTCTTTGTAAGCGTCTTCACTGCATAATCATGCGTTTCGGTCTTAAATTTATACAAAATTTTCTTATTCTCCAGGCAACACTTAAAATTGTTCTTTTCCTTAGGACTAGGTATTAGAAACATACCAAATACCAAATTGATTCAGCCATACTCAACTCTAGTGATAATCTTACCAATGAACAGAATTTAATTATCATTAGATTTGAAAAAATGAAAAAATGATTTAGGTACCTACATACTTGTTGGATCTAATAGGTATTCATAACTAGCCATGCTTGGTAGACAGAGAGACCTGCTGACCTCTGTTCCAAATTTACCAATATTAAGCTGAAATACCGGCATCGGCTTGTAATAACATACAGAATACTGATGATAGTACACGGTACCCGGCAGAATCTACGTCGACATAGGCACAAACCAAATAATGTTAGTTGCAACTTATTAGGTTACGAAACTACATAGTATCCAAAACTGGACAGGCCGGTTATACATAGAATTGTATAATAGCACAAAATATACTTACAATATAAAGCATACTATGCACCAGAGAATATTGAAATTCTCCCTTCCGTAGACCAATGCAGCGGAACGAAAACAATAATAAAAATCACTTTGTTTATTTAGCTTTCACCCAGCCCTTAGTTCATCACAATTCATTAACTGGCTAGGTCCTTAACTTGCTACTTCGCACGATATGTTGTAAACATTCGCTGGAGAATATCAACGTTTCGAAAGCTGAGAAATCAAAATAACATTGTTGAAAAACGGCGAACGCACAGTAGTCACAATAACAACGCGACACACGTCTCATTCGCGATCGTTTCAAAACAAAACTGAAGAACGAATGAAAATAAACGAACCCTCTCAATGAGTGAATGAGCTAATTTAAAAGAACGAATGAATTTGTCATAGATCAAGCTAGGTATAGACTCTGTAAATTCTATGTAGATATGTTTTCTGCCAACTGCGACCAAAATTACACTTGCACAATCTGTGTTGCTACTTGTCCTCGACTGCGCTGATGCCAGCTATCTTGATTTGACCGAAGAACAACTTAACAAACTTGAGCGCCTCCAAAACTTTGCTATAAGGTTCATATTTGGCTTACGCAAATATAAAGTTGCGTCTCCCAATTCCGCACTAAGCTCAAGAAGCTTCGTTTTCGTAGGAATGATCACATCCTCTCTCTTCTCTACTCAATACATTAAAAGTATCAGTAAATAAATAATACTGTTCAATCCAGCCACCCCTTCCTATCTTAAAGTGTGCTTCACCTATCTCAGGGATTCTCACAGCCTGGCTTTGCGGTCCAGATCAGAATATTTCGCTGAAGACTCCGACTCACTCGATGAGGTTTTTCAGTGACTCATTTACAGTACCGGCCGCTCGGCTATAGAATGATCTGCTAGTTTTAAATTTTTAATAAGGCGCTCTCCCTCCCTAGCTGTCTTTAAAAACAGTTCGATCTGTCTCTACGAGTATAATATTTGTGCATTTGTCTATTTTGTGTTTCTTTTTTCTCCTCCATGCAGGTATACTATAATATTTATTTCCGCCGCACGTATTTGTAATAGAAGGCAGAAAGGCATGCTCTAAACAAGAGAATTAAAACTAGTTCAACGCGTTCTCCGATGCTCCAATACTTGTTCAATAGAACGAGCAATCGAGCAAAATCGGGGATCTAAAGTGTTTGTCCAATCTCTTGGGAGAAGCCGTCTGACGAGGTTGACCACCATAAATGGAGTGAGTGCAAACATCTACGGCCAGTTATGCTGCGCATGCATCTCGGCCTGATCCCCAAAATGAGGATTCCAGAGCTACATTGACACGCCACTATACTGTAGACTTGCCAGAAGTCAGCCTGGACGAAATCGCGATGGCTCTTAGACAGCTTAAAAATAGAAAAGCCCCTGGAGAGGACGGTATTACAACTAAGCTCCTGAAGTCTGGCGGTAAACCTGTAACGAAGGGATTCCAGAACATATTTAATGCTGTCATCTTTGATGGCAGAGCTCCGGAGGCGAGGAGTAAGAGTGTTGTCGTGTTGTTCTTCAAAAAGGGTGATAAAACCCTCCTGAAGAACTACCGACCCATTTCACTCTTGAGCCACGTCTACAAGCTGTTTTCAAGAATCATCGCGAACTGTTTTGCGAGAAGACTCGATGAGTTTCAGCCACCTGAGCAAGCCGGCTTTCAATCGGGTTACGGCACCATAGACCACATTCACACAGTGCGGCAGATTATACAGAAGAACGAAGAGTATAATCGGCCCCTGTGCTTAGCGTTTGTGGACTATGAAAAGGCCTTTGAATCAGTCGAGACCTGGTCTGTTTTGGAATCTTTGCAGCGATGCCAAGTCGACTGGCGATACATCCAAGTATTGAGAGGTCTATACGACGCCGCTATTATGGCCGTCCAAATCCAGAACCGGCAGTCTGAGCCTATCCCCATACATCGTGGTGTGAGACAAGGTTATTGTTGTCATTTCCCCCAAATTGTTCTCAAATGCTATGGAGGATATGTTCAAGACACTGGACTGAAAGGGGTACGGCATCAACATAAACAGTAAGTACCTTTCACACTTGCGATTTGCAGACGTCATCGTCATCATGGCGGAAACGCTGCAAGATCTACAACATTATGCTGAATGGCCTAGCTGATTCTTCCCAACGCATTGGTCTCCAGATGAACTTGGATAAAACCAAGGTTATGTTCAATGAACACGTAAATCCGGAGCCAATTGCAGTTCAAGGCAGCATTCTCGAAGTTGTTAAGGGAGTAAGTTTACCTCCGGCAAACTATGCAGTGAGGTAAAAACAACTTCGAGAAAGAGGCCAATAGAAGAACACAGCTGGGCTGGGCAGCGAATGGGAAACTACGTCGAGTCTTCACATCGCTCTCAAGAGTCTCAAAACGAATGTTTTCAATCAGTGCGTCCTACCCGTCATGACATACGATGCCGAAACATGCTAGGGGTTTCTCTGAAAGATCGAATTCGAGCTGAGGTGATCTGACAGAGAACCGACATAGCCCACCTAACTAGCATGCTAAAGTGGCAGTGGGCCGGCCATATCATCCGAAGAACTAATAACCGATGGGGTAGACGAGTTCTTGAGTGGAGACCGTGGATCGGTAAACGTAGTGTAGGACGTCCTCAGACTCCGTGAAGCGATGATCACCGCAGGGTGGCTGGCAAGAGCTGGACGACAGTAGCTGAGGACCGTGCTCAGTGGCGTGCAATAGGAGAGGCCTATGTCCAGCAGTGGACAAGCATAGACTGATGATGATGATGATGAACCGATATTTATTGAGAAAGCACATACAAAAAATATACACAAAACGTTTTAAGTCTTATTGCTTATCTACTTTCTTGGTCAAACTAACAAACTAGTGTTCTATCAACGTTGTAGGGGCCTCATTATCGTAATGTGCCCAGGGCGTCCAATAGGTTAAAGACGGCCCTGTATACGACTTATATACTATCGATTTGACATATTAAGCTGTGTCTACAATTTTATAATCTTTGAAAATTGAAATATTGAATGAATAATATTGTCTGTGGTATTTGACGTTTGTCTATGATACATTTTCAGTAATAGTGTTGCCTTGTCAGGTGAAATACCCCAAATTTATAGAAATGTATGGTCGTTCAAGAAATTTTAGCGTTTCTGTACAGGTAAAGTAATTTCGTTCGATTCGGTTCGGTGTAAGTTCTTGTAACTTTCTGCGGTGTCTACTTGATTATGTGATGGCACCATGATCTAAGAGGTCAGTTTGATTACTCCATTACGTCAAGGCCGAATAAATACTTTTTTCAAATATAATTAGGAACTCGTGAAGCTAATGCTAGAGAAAATAAACTTAGGTTAGGTGACTTCTAAATATCCCTCGAAACTGGAAAGAACAAAATTTCGAGTGTTAGTTAAAAACTATTTTTATCTTGTAAAACCATTAAGCGGACCAAAGATACATTAAAAAATATTACGGTGATTTTGCACCGTTTCATAGAATGGTATTAAGTAATCCTCTGATCTTCGTCGTGTATACCACCTATGACATCATCATCATCATCATCATCATCATCAGCCATTTAACGCCCACTACAGGACACAGACCTCCTTCGTGGTTTTTATAACCATGAGGGGTTTTGCCATAATCGCCACGCTTGGCAGACGGGTTGGCGATCATGCCTATGACCTATGCCTATACTCTACACATCATAACTGAACGCTTTTTTTCATATTTTCACAATATTCTGGGCAAGAAAAAACTTTGTGCAAGATGGGCTGTGGAGCCCAAAAACGAAATCGCATAACAACTTTTGAGAAATGCTTCGTAATATGATTGAGTGCAAGATATGGATTAGAGGTAAAAGGGTGGAACTAGTGAAATAATTTTCTCTTTACAAAGGATAGAAATTGTGAAAGAAGGGTAAAAGCGGAAAATTGTGTGAACGGTGCCTTGCACTCCTTAGTGAGTAGCCAAAACATCTCCAAAAGAGCTAGATTGGCTATTCATAATGGAGTGCTGGTCCCAACACTTATGTATGGCATTGTATGGTAGCGAGACTTGGATATGACAAAAGAAACAAGAAAGTATGATTAATGCAGTAGAAATGAGGTCCTTGAAAAGTATGTTTGGTGTTGAATGACAGGACACGCAATAGTTTGATTAGAGAGCGATGTGGACTGAAAGAGGATGTAGTGACTAGAATTGAGAAAGGGATGTTCCGTTGGTTTGGGCATGTGGAGAGGACGAAGAAAGAAAGATTGACGAAATAAATATATCGAGCAAATGTGGGTGGAAGGACGTCTTAGGCGGACATACTTCGACCAACGCATGCAACCACTAATGAATGTTGAGGAAGCGAAAGTGATCTGTCAAGATCGTGGGAAGTGGCAGTCACTAGTCTCTGCCTACCCCTCTGGAATACAGGCATGAGTTTATGGATGTGTATTTATGTATGTATAACTGCAATCCAAATGAATTTTTACGTCCGGTACGTAACCGTTGACGAAATTTTAATCCATCATTACCTTCATTCAACAGACACTAAGGCTGGCTTCTCCGATATGTCTCATACTCGGAAAGTAGTGTTTGTTTGATCAGAGTAGCGGGTCGAAGCGGACCGATATCCTCGCGTTTCGTAGCTATGTATATTGTATAGGCGCGTTTCGGACGTTATTATGAAGATGGTTCTTATTTAAACTGTGCTGGCACGGTGGAAATTATAATGTATAGAAGGAGTCAACACTGCCTTACTGCAATAACTTAATGGAACAGAAAACTACAGCATCTGATTGAAAAATAAAATTTTAAACGAATAAAATCGGAACCAAACATTTTCTAAACAGACAGGAAAAAACAATTTCAAATTTGAACTTCTTTCCTTCCCGGTTACTCTACCATGTATAGCCTGCCAGCTCTGTGTAGAGTCAACCCCACAACTTAAGTCAAAAGTATTTTAGAAATGAGTACCTATTAAATAATCCGTGTGGCGCCGGATTAAGAATAGCGTCACGTAGGAAATGGATTCCTACCGTGGATGTCGTACAAGGTGACTGAGGAAATCAATTTGCAATGTAAAGTTTGGTTAAGGGTCATATTTTTTTATTTTTTACGAAAGTAGACATAATTTGTTAGGATTAATTTAATTTTTGTTGTTCTAAGTTATTGTTGAGCAGCTTAAAAAATTAAAAGTAATTCACTCCTCGTGACATCATTTGCGAGGGCTTTTTCCCAACTGATGCATGACTTTGTTTCTTAAATTTTTGTAGTAGGCGCAAGAGATTGAGTTGAAAATAATGCATCGGATGAGAATACTTGTCATACTTGTCAGACTGACGTTCGTTTTGGTTGTTTGTTTGAACTGTTTGACAGACGAATTCAGACGATATAGATGTGGGTAATCCGTGGGTGAAAAGATCGACAGTCGGCCCGAAAATTTTTGTGTTGACCGGTCATAGCGCGATGGAATAAGGTTCACACTGATTTCTATGTTGATCTGGCTGCCAAATATACTATCTTGCAAATGACGTCACAGTCGGTCACAGTGAAAGGCAAATATATTGTGATTTTTTTATTCAAAATGCCAATATTGATAATATTTCCTAGCTTTAACAAGGGCATTATTGTTATTTGAACTATGTTGGCTGCATTGGTTGTTAATGCAGCCCTACAAAAAAAAAAACTTTACACTGCGAATTACCAGGACACGAGCAGCAGCGTCTTAATTAGATTCCAACCATATACCTGTGACCGCCAATCCACCAGCCAAGCGTGGCGATTATGGCAAAACCCCTCGTGGTCATGAAAACCACGAAGAAGGCCTGTGTCCTGCTGTGGGCGTCGAGTGGCTGATGATGATGATGACAATGATGATTAAATAAAATCTGGCAGGCAGGTTCAAAAAATTCTCATCTCGTCATGTACCGACATGACACAGATTTTGGTATGGATGGCGCCATCTAGTAGCCACCGTAAAATCTGTTAATTTTTTAATGTCACGAGCTCTTTGAAATATTGGTTGGGTAAACACAAATTGTACTATAGCAACATTACATCGTCCATCTTGACGTCTTCGAAATCCTTCATTCGTTCAACTCAACTGCAAACTGAAAAAAACGACGACGGAAAATAAAAAAAACATATCTTTTATTCGGTTAGAAATAGCTGCTGTCGCTAGATATGTGAGTGCTGTAAAGTTTCCGGTTTTACCATTTAGTTTTCAACGTTTCATTTGTCGTGGGGCGTAAGGACAGCTGATTTTAACGGTGAGTTTGTGACAGACATTGGATTCGGGTTTGTTTGTAGCCGTGAAAGTTCCGTTGCTGAGACGGCGAGGTGAGGCGATCCAGTTTCTCCTCTTGGTTTATTATGGCCACGGCTATTACTGTACCGGCAGACGGTTAAGCTTTAGTTCCGCAGTTTTGTCACTCCAATACATTCACGGCCTAGAATCGGAGCGCTGGTCTGACGCGACGCACCTTTCACGCTTTGTTGTAGCTTAACATTTAAATATTTCATGTAAAAACGGTGTCACAGTGTATTTGGGTCAGTTAACTAAGGTAAATTTGGCTATTGAAGTAGAAATGTGGTTTTCCTTAGATGCATGAGCAACACACTTGTTCAATGAGTCAGAACAATCATTGCTATTCAGTGGCGTCTTTTATATATCTCCAGAATTCACAACTTTTAGCCGTATAAAAGCTTTAGCATCAGTTTAGTTTGTAGAAGAATGTTCCCCTTGACCTAACAAAGGAATTTGCATTAAAAACTGCAAAGGTCATGTGCAATGTGTAGAACAAAATTATGCCACCTTTTTTGGCATGCACTCCATAGAATAAAACATGTTTATAAAACTGCATTGTAGGTAAAGATCTGGTTGCTGTCAGCAATTCATGGTTGAACTATTGCTGTTTTCTATTGATTTTTGAATGAAATAAAATATCCAGTTGTAAAGGATAGGCAGAAGAAAATACTGAAAAATGTACCAAATTCAGTTTTAAAAGCTCTATATCATAACTCACCAAGATGATTGGATGTGGAAAAGTGTTTGATTTGGCAAGTTCTCCATTGCATATTTTTCAAACAGTCATGAAAACTATGCAATGGAGAACTTGCAGAAAAAAAATTTCAGTATAATTGGAGAGACCATGTTAAAAGATAAATAAATGTGGTAATTTTATTTCTGTACGATAATACTTTTCAAAATATTACCTGTCGAAATGTCAATATAGTAATATAGTCAATATAGGTACAAAAAAACACGCCATACCAACACGCTCAATTTATGACGTCACAACTTGCACATAACGAATTATAATGTATGAAGCGTTTATCAATATTTGAGTTATCTTGTAAAATAATGTTTTTTGCATGTACACTCTTAAGAAAATGTTGAGAATTCAATGAAGAACCTAAATCTAATAAGTTTATTGTTCTTAGAGTTACTTTAATTTTCACTATTTTTGTGACCCCGAAAAGCTCGAATTTTTTTTTTTTTATCGTTGTATTTTTAAAGTTTTCCTAAGTTTTTGGGATAAGAGCAATGCCCTTCCAATCTAAGTTAGATCCAAGTTTCCCATTGTCAGTTTTCAAGGGTGGATTGAACACTGCCTTGCTTAACTTTAGGCAACTTGGCAAGTAATGTGGCCTCTTAACTGTCCTGGAGGCTTGCAGGCGGCTTGTTATATTGCGTTTTCTGATAGGTTAACTGTGCACACCACATTTTCTAACTTCCAACCTTATTGGCCTCATTTCACTGTTAGGTATCATCAAATATAGTGTAAGTTTGAAGCGTATGTAATTGAAGATGGCACCCGATGATAGCTGTCCTGTCAGCATGAGCCTGGTTTTTTGTACACTAACAATCTGCTAATCTGCTGGTAACAGCTGACTGTTGTGTTTTCAGGGTTCCGTATCCGAAGGGTGTTATACGGGACCCTATTACTAAGACTTTACTGTCCGTCTGTCTGTCACCAGGCTGTATCTCATGAACTGTGATAGCTAGTCAGTTGAAATTTTCACAGATGATGTATTTGTATTGTCGCTATAACAACAAATACTAAAAATAGAATAAAATAAATATTTAAGGGGGGCTCAATACCGTACAATAAACATAATTTTTTTGTCGTTTTTTGCTCGATATTAATAACGGCAACAGGTAGACGCTTGAAATATTCACAGAATATTTAGTTCTATATTCGCTTCAATAATAAATCATTAAAATAAAATAAAATAAATATTTAAGGGGGCTCCCAAACAACCAAATCACGTTCACGACGTGATTTGGTTGTTTGGGAGCCCCGTTTTGCCGTTTTTTCTCGATCTTTGTGTCTAATGCTGCGTAGATACGGAACCCTTGGTGCGCGAGTCCGGCTTGCACTTGGCCGGTTTTTTAAAGCACTTAGGCCAAGTGACAGCTGGTAACAGTTATATTAACTGATTATTAATGTATGAGAAACAGGATAAGTTAGCTACGTGATTGATTTATTTAAAAGAGAATATTTGAGTCCATCTAACATTTTGATGTCAACATATCTATGTTTGTCTCTATTTCTTTAAATGTTGACCAATTACTTTAGGACTCTTTGGACGAGAGGTACACCTAGCGCAGCATCCTGAGAGACCTGTATTTGTCATACACAGTTGGCAATTCCTAATTCAGCTGAAATTACAACCAAACAAGCAGTCACTGGACATAAGCTATAAAGATTCTTTTCAACTATATTAAATTTTTAACCATAGACAAAGGAGCTACTTATATATATTGCATATTTTAGTTATTTTCTTTTCTCCACAGAATAAAAGCAAAGAGACTGGCCAGTTTACTGGCTGCAAAAAATCGAAGCATTTAAAAATAGAACACCAGCATGGAGGACGAGAATGAATACAAGAAACTCCCAACTGATGAGAAATGCGTCCATAAGCTGTGGAAGGCAAGAGTAGCAGGTAACTATTATTAATTTATTTATTTACTATATTATGTGGCTGCATGCACTCGCCAGTGAATTTATCCTGCCCGCTAAACCTGCAATGTAAGATAACTTCTCTGGCTCTCTTGTTTTCATCATTTCATCATTAGTATATAAGGTAGCATTGTCAACGCTATGTCACTACCTTTCCTATTTTGCAAGAAACTACACTCTAATACTTATATTCTTTTTGTTGCACTAACCCGTGCTGAGGACAATTTCAAAAACCTATTTAGAGGCTAAAATTTTCCACCCATGCCGGGACTTGAACCCGCGACCTCTGGCTCACCGTGCCAGCGCTCTCCCAACTGAGCTAATGGGCAAGTGCAAGCATCGATAAAATTTCGAGCCTCTTTACAAAATTCTCTGTATTACGTACAGGCAGCGACATCTGACCGAAGCGATTTACATCACTAACCCATGCTGAGGAAAATTTTAAAAACCTATTTAGAGGCCAAAAATTCCACCCATGACAGGACTTGAACCCGTGGCTCACCAATTGTCCTCAGCACGGGTTAGTGCAACAAAAAGAATATAATCATGTAGGTACAGCGATACCATTCTGATGTAAAAACCTAACTGCAAAGTGGGTTACTCGGGGCTGCAATTGATGTAAATCGCTTCGGTCAGATGTCGCTGCCTGTACGTAAATAAATAAAAAATAAAAAAAAATAAAATAAAAAATGGGTCGAATTTTTAGCCTCTAAATAGGTTAGGTTTTTAAAAGCTTTACTTGTATAAAATATACACTACGGAGTCCACACGGATTCAGTATGCAAGGCATTGCAACAAAAGTTGACTGTACATAAATATGTAAATTGTGAGTGCTTTTAAAAAACATCTGTCTTATATTGAGTGAATTTACCAATATAAGGTCTATCTATGTTACATTATGTATCGTTGCGCCCGCACATCACCGGCGCGTTGTAATGTGGATCAGTCTTCTCTATTTCTCTCAGTCCTTGTAATGATTATCTGGAAGAGATGTTTTCTATTTTTCTCTGTCTAACAGGATACGAAGAAGCAATCAAGTTATTCAACCAGATAGACGACGAAAAGTCACCTGAGTGGAATAAATACTTGGGACTGATCAAGAAATTTGTCACGGACAGTAATGCGGCCGCTCAGGAGAAGGGTATGTACATACATAAACTCACGCCTGTATCCCAGAGGGGTAGGCAGAGACCAGGGCCTGCAACTTTCCACGATCCTGACAGATCACTTTCGCTTCCTCAACATTCATTAGGCGTTGCATGCACGCACGCCGATTTCGGGTACTTTTTATCTTGCCCTTTGCTAATCTCCCCTATTTGATCAAGAATGTCTACCTGGGACGTGCCTTACCGAGAAGGGTATGTTTCTACATAAATAATTTCTATGCACATCATGGATAGTACCATGGCATGAGTCACGCGTTTTGTGGCACGGAAATGTCAGAATTTGACAACTGTTGTACTGGAAAGTCGCGACTTTTGACGTTTAAAACGCGCGACCAGCGTAGTCATTCTCTCCATTTATTAAAGATCTATGTAATTTTATAAAAAGCAACAAAATTCTATTGTGATTGTCTGTCTATTACTAATGTACCTGGTTTTTTATGTATTTTATCATTTTTGTTATTACTACATCACCACAACAATTTTACGGGATTTTGTTAAATATTAAAAAAAAAAAAAAAAAACGCTATCTCCAAAACTCAACATTGGCAGAATCCTTAGGGTAGCCATAATTAAGAATTGAATTGAATACTACCAATGCTGGTCATGTTTTTTGGTACAATTTATATTTACTCCAGTGACAGTGGTAACAAGAATGGTTCTTGCAAGGGTAAAGCCTGATCTGTTATGGTGTCTCTATCAATCAACCAATCATATATTTACTTCATACATTTACTGCTTTGATTTAATAGTCTGCCTGTTTTAACCAAACAAACCCTAATCTCCACCTATCTAAGAAACCCTTATCTTGAATGACTTCTAAGAGGGTAAACAAGCACCACCAATAAAATATACAGCATTAATGTTTTTCTTAAAGTGGCTTTTCTAAATGTCTATAACAGGGATAGCAATTTATAGAAACCACAGCCTAGAACATAGGGTCAAGAAAGTAGAACTTTATTTATTTGGTACATTAGCAAAATATACATTGTACATAGAACCTTCATCAGTATCCGCTAAAAACTGCTATTTTAGAAAAGAACAAACAAATTAACTGTCAAGTGGCCCTTAAAATGGGTTAAGTAGGCCTTAAAAGTTGGTAAAATCATGCTTTAGACTCGCTAGAGAACTAAGATTAGCAAGTAGCATTTTATATTGAAATGTAGGTAGCGATAGGTTTTGGTTACACCTTATTTGCCCTACCACGCTCTCTTTTTTAGGGTTCCGTACCCAAAGGGTAAAAACGGCACCCTATTACTAAGACTTCGCGGTCTGTCTGTCCGTTCGTCTGTCTGTCACCAGGCTGTATCTCAAGAACCGTGATAGCTAGAGAGTTAAAATTTTCACAGATCATGTATTTCTGTTGCCGCTATAACAACAAATACTAAAAACAAAATAAAATAATTATTTAAGGAGGGCTCCCATACAACAAACGTGATTTCTTTTTGCTTTTTATTTTTATTTTATCTTTGTGTCTAATGTTGTATAGATACGGGTACGGAACCCTTCGTGCGCGAGTACGACTCGCACTTGGCCGGTTTTTTTTAATTTTCAAAAGTTGTTAGGCTGACTGGAAGCCATTTTTCTTTTGAAATAAATCCGCCTTTGCACAATTTTTTCTTATCACAAGCCTGTTATTTAAGTTTTACTTTTGTTAACTGTTTTTTATTGTGCAATAAAGTGTAACAAACAAATAAGACTTGCGAGTGCTGTAGAATCAATAACTAATTAGGTAAAGGGAATGTCGAGTGGATACTATGAACTGACAAAAGTGGTGTAAGAGGACCACCAGAACACTGGACCGACGATCAGAAAACGGTATCACTGAAAACAGTACGGCAGATTCCTGGTGGCGATTGGATGATGATGGTCGAGGACAAAGAAACGGCGTGCCCCGTGGACGAATATGGGTTTGGATTGCAGTCTTACACAACTAAGCAAAGATTGATTATTATTTGGTAATATCTTGGAAATAGCAGAAAATCTCTGTGGGCTATTTAAGCTAAGTATTTAAATACTGTTTATTCACAACTATCATATCAGTCAAAAGAACTTAACAAAATTTGAAGAGATACTTATATTAACAAACTCTGTTAACCAAAAATGCTGTGTTTTGAAATTGGGACCGAACGGTGAGCATATTTTGTTGGCTAGAAGATACAAGCTCAGTGTTTCTGCTAACAATATATTTCGAACTAAATTATAACATTAACAAGACAGTTCATCTTTTAAGTTGTCACTACATCTGAGAAAGTGTAATAGCAAATGGATTAAATAACAGCATCGAGAGGTATAATACTTAAGATATAAAAAGTTTATTGCAATTGAAAACACTATACCAATTTAACACTTTATTTATTACAATATTTTTAATCTGTTTTCAATTACGCTCGTACTAACCTAACAGTCTTATTTATTCAGAGCACGATTCATTAAAATAAAACACTCTTTAAATGGAGTTTAAGTTGATCTTTCCCTTTTCCAAATAAAATACACTTAAGGCCGGGCTGCGCCAGCGAATACTTGGAGGAAAGGTAGGAATTTTTAAAATTACACAAATACAAATCCTATTTATAGAATTTTGACGACCGACGGTCACTTACACGTCCAGTGATAGTAATTTTGGTATATCTTTTATTATCCAAAACTCAGTACAGCTAAAATGAAGCTATTTCTAGTGATAATTTATACTCATGTTCGCGATTTTTTTTTGGATGCTATAAAGTTTAAAAAATCATAAAAATAATGACCGACGGCCGTAGATAGGACATTGGAAAGTATTATTTTTATTTACTGTTTATATATATATATATATAGTGATTATGTATCAAGAATCTGTTTCCATATTATTAGCTTAATATGGCGAGCGTTATGGAGGAAAATTGCTTACACGGTTAATTAATTTTAAACTATTCTAAGACCATTATCTCGGCTTCATAAGCGGCAATCAGTTTTCAATACTAATTAGAAAGAAAATAACTGCTTAGATGAGTGGATACGGTTTGTAAGAAGTTAGATTGATGTCTATTATTATAGAGGCAGTGGCCTGTCGAAGAACTGATAATTTTTATTTACACTTACAAAAAAAAAACCGTAACAGAAATCAAGCACAAACATAACGGAACATTTTGGCAAACTCTTCAACGTCAAATAAATTATTTTCTCCCTTCCCAACCCTTCTCCTCCGTCTCCCCAGGCCTGGAGGCGGCCCTGGTGTTCGTGGAGAACTGCGGGCACGCCGGCAAGACCACCGGCGAAGTGATGTCCGGCATCGTCGCCAAGTGCGTTGCCGCCGCCAGGGCCAAGACTAGGGAGTTGGCGTTACAGGTAACTTACAGGTTAAGGGCGCTTATACACGGGCGGCACGTTGCGACAGTTGCCAACGTGCCATCGTCGACACAGGTCGACGGCAGTCGCAGACACGTCAGCGTTGAATATCTGCGTCGGCGCGTCGACGCGTGTCGACGGCTGCAGTTGGCACTGTCGTTCGCCACGTGCCGCCCGTGTAGGTGGTGGCTGGAGGTGGCTGGGTGCCATACATTTTTGTATGGTACCTGGCTGTCTTCAGTTCTCTATGCCTCACAGGTTCTCTTCACGATGTTGTGATACTTTTTTTTTGTTGATTTTCCTGTACATATTTTGTTTGTGGCAAAACCCTTCATGGTTATGAAAACCGCGAAGGATTCCTATGTCCTGCAGTGGGCTTCAAATGGCTGATGATGATGATGATTTTGTTTGTTTACCTACTTGTTTATCTGTGTTTCTGGGGGTCCTGCTGTTTGACCAAAAGTCATTTGTCAAAATTACACTTGACAAACAATGTTTGCCAAAAAATGCTTTCGCCAATTGATCATTTTACTACTAATCATTTTACAAATGACTCACTTATCCAAATGATCAACACTTAAATTTACATTTTACAAATAATTATTTTACTTAATGAACATCAACTGAGTTATCAGACAAAACTACTATTGGTCTAAAAACGTTTGATAAAATGTATTATTTGACAAATGTTTCGTTTATTAAAAAATAGGTAAATTTGGTTAGGTTAGGTTAGAACAGTGACCACAAAACGCGCGAGCCGAGCGAGCGAAGCGAGCGTGCCGCGGCAGCGGCCGGCGAAGCGCCAGAAAATACTACTGTGGATTTATGTATGGCCAATTTTTGTAGACGAATAAAGAAATTGAGGAAAATAAATAAAAAAAAGTAAAATAGTTTAAGTATTAGTTGATATATTTTATCTAGACAGAATGGAAAAAACATAGGTACCAAAAAACTTAGACAAATTTTGGTTAGGTTAGGTTAGAACAGTGACCACAAAACGCGCGAGCCGAGCGAGCGAAGCGAGCGTGCCGCGGCAGCGGCCGGCGAAGCGCCAGAAAATACTACTGTTGATTTATGTATGGCCAATATTTTTAGATTATTAATGATGAACATTCATTTAAATTCATGATGATGACGATTCAATTAAAAATTAATTGAATGCCTAAGTATCTAATCTTGTAGCTTACCTGTAAATATAAAATGATACCAAATAATGCATTTATCCTCAAATGTCAGTGCAACAAATTCATGCTCACGGCGATACGCGGGTAGCGGAATAATTTACCCAACAGACTAAATCGTAATGTTGAAAAAAGAAGTGCAATTTTATAAAATAACATTTTGTTAAATGACATTTGGACAAATGCTTCATTTGCGAAACATATTATTTGGTGAAATTAAAAAAGGTCAATTGACATTTTAATATTCAAAACATTTAACAAATACAGTGTTTGCTAATGGATCATTTGCTAAGTGAGTTTTTGTAAGATGATACTTTTGTCAAATGTCTCGTTTGCCAAATGAACATTTGGTTAAACGTTGTTTGTCGAATGACCATTTGTCAATAATTTTTTGGTCAACCATTAGTAATCCGTGTTTCTGTGACAATTTGAAGATGTAAATGTGTTCTTTTTTCATTGTCCTTTTTTCATTGTAACTTTTATTTGTGTTTTGTTTCTTGTCTGCTATAAAGACTATTCTTATCTTCACTTAGACCAGCGATCCCTAAAGTTACCGAACCGGTAAGTTAGGTAAAATCAACTGGGGTTCCAAGAATTGCCACTGAATTGTTGAATTATTTTTACTGTTAAATAATTCCTCAGATACGAATAATATTTTGGATTGACCTATTGGGACAGTTCATACCTTCAAAAGCTTGAAGTATAGTTAAGTCTTGTAATTGGACCAAATTATGACCTAACTCTGCAGCCGAAATCAGTGTACTGTTGAAAGTCCGTTATGGGATATTATGGATAAGGCATATAATATATGGATAAACGCTGTTTATTGCACTGAGTTGCGAGAAGAGAGCATGTTACAATTTATATGACTCTGAATGTGTGGGTGAAGTGTCACCACACTAGATCAGCATTTTTGTCGTCCTATCGACTAGAGTAATTTTGTTTTATTTCACTACGTGAAGCAGGATGGCGATACGTTATCATGCGATAAAAACGTTCGCCGCCGCTACGCGATGGCTGATGAAGGAAGATATTGAAGGGCTACGAAAATTATTTCCAATTAAAATATCTCTCACACGTTCTTATCGGTTGTGCAATAAAGCGTTCTCTATTTACTTGTCTTATCTCTCTTCCCCAGATAACTTTCATGTACATCGAGATAGAGAAGCAGGACATCGTCCAAGAAGAACTGCTGAAAGGCATGGAGAACAAGAATCCGAAGGTCGTATCCGCTTGCGTCTCGGCGCACTGTAGCGCCCTGAAGCAGTTCGGCAACAAGGTGCTCGCCATCAAGCCGGTGGTGAAGAAGATACCCGTGCTGCTGGCGGACCGCGACAAGACTGTGCGGGACGAGATGAAGGCGCTCGTGGTCGAGATGCACAGGTTCGTACTTAGATAAATACACAAACTCGTCCGCTGTTGGACATAGGCCTGCTCCGAGGCGCACCACTTCTTTCTGTCCTCGGGCCATCCTCATCCAGCCGCTGCCGGCTGTCGCAATCCACAACTTCTTGCGTTAGTCTAGCTTGGTAAGGTGGGTGGTTGCGCGAACGCCGTAGAATGGAACACATTCTATTTGATACGTGACACGCAAATAGTACCTATCTCCTTCCCCTAGTCTTTCCGTCTCTTATCCCCTCGCCTTTGTACCAACGTAACAGCCAGTTAGTTGTCAATCATCTCTGCTGTGAGAAGGACTTCTACGCCCGTGACACAATACCCGCAAAAACTACGTGGGCCCTGGATTGCAGTTCCATGATGAGTCCTTTCTTCATCCTTTCCATAAAAATCTCTTTTTCTCCTGTTGCTTACTGATAGACTAGCGTTCCCAGACCTCAAAGTCCAGCGGCTCCTACACTGGCGAATAATTTAATTAATACTCCAAAATTTTCCATATCTTATTTTATTTATTTTATTTATTGCCAAAAAACTTAAAGCTACCATTACAGGGAATCCCTATTGCGTTAACAAGTTTTATAATTAATTATTCTAATTAACTTAAAGTCACCTAATCCATTTATAAACTAGCATTAATAGACACACAAAATACTACTTACTATAACACAACACAAAAAGAGTGACTTTTGTAAATTCATTCAGAGAACAAAAAAATAAATCTGTACTCTCTGCGACTCGGTTTAACGTGCCTAAAGTCCGTGTGAGAGGTGCGTTCCATAGCAGACAAGTGCGCTTAGTTTATTTTATATGTGACAATCTGTCTTACACTTCGAATGCACTTGGTACAAGGGGGAGAGCAGTAAAGTGAGGTAGCAGTGTTGCTATCCGTAAAGTAGGCGGAATATCCTACACCAGCAATCTGCCTCAGACCGTCGGTGTTCAACCTTGTAAATATTATGCAGTATAGTATTTTAGTTTTTAAGTTTACCACTAGATTTCGCTAAATGTATCGTGAATCGCGGTATGGTTGTCTTCCTTTTGTAGGTATATAACCTTTGTAAATACATCAAATTACTCTCTTCGTTCGGAATCTATTGTTTCATTCATCGAACCCCTGGGTAGAAAGGGATGTTTTGTACCAGTTGAGCAGTCGGTAAGCGGCCGGTGAGCGTCCTACGATGCGTTAAGTTAAATCGAGAACAATTAGCTAATAGATTACCTACTTTTTTACTTTCCAGGTAGTTCGGTTCACCGCTGTCTCTTTCCCCAGGTGGATCGGCCCAGCGATAGAGCCGCACATAGCTCCCCTGCAAGCGGTCATACAGCAAGAGCTGCGGGACTCCTTCGGCAGCGGAGGCGCCGCGCGGCCCACCCGCCTGCTGCGCTCGCAGCAGACCCGACAGGCGGCTGCGGCGGCGGCTGATGCCACCGATGGTGAGAACATGTTTGATAATACATATTGCTGTGAAAAAGTAGGGCGATGTCCCTGCGTCTGATGCGACTGATGTTGAGAACAATCTAGTTTATATAGGCTGCTGCGAAAGAGTGGGGGAAACGTAGGTACAGCAAGATCTGAGGATTCCTTTGGCAGGAAGGCGCAGCGCGTCCTATCCGCCTGCTGCGCTCGCAGCAGAACCGACTGACGGATTTGCTGGCAGAATAAGCGACGCGTCTTAAGCCGATGCGACAGACGATGTGAACATTCTAGATTACGTAGACTGCAGTGAAAGAGCGGAGAAACGTCCTAGGTGTAGTCCGCACAGATCTTTTTGGCGGTAACGTGAACATGGTCACAGATCGTTTGCACATCGCTTAGTAAATTACTGGTAGTCAATTACTTACACATACACTGTAAAGACAGTAAGCGATGTGCAAACGATCTGTGACTATGTTCACGTTACCGCCAAATAGATTTGTGCGGACTATACGTCATGAGCTTGGGCGAGCGTGTCTCAATCGCCTGCTTCACTTGCAGCAGATGCGACGCGCCTAAGATTGATGCGGGCGATTGTGAGAACTTTCTAGATTGCAAGGACTGCTGTGAAAGAGTGAAGGTGCGTAGGTGCAGCAAGCTAAGAGATTCCTTTGGCAGCGAAGGCGCAACGCGCCCCACCCGCCTGCTGCGTTCGCAGCAGAATCAGAGCAGCTCCGTGGTTGGCCTTGCCATACTATACCGCGACGTCAAAGTATCGTACAACGCCTTTGTGTGGGCATCTAGATTTTGCATAAAAGATACGTGCCATGCTGAGCCACGCTATGACATAGCATGGTAAAGTACAGCGCGCGAGTGTGTGGTGCGCTTTATAAACAAACTAACCCACTTGATGGTGAGAACATTTAGATTAAATACAAATCCGACCCGAAGGCAGGGGCTAACATTGCACATTGACATTCAACAAACAGAATGTGTGTTCTTTGGGTTGAAATAAATGTTTGATTTCTCATCCCAGGCGCAGACGACGATGACGAGGCCGACGCTGGCGGCGGAGACGCCTACCAGGATCCCTTCGAGCTCCTCGAGAACGTGGAGATCCTCTCCAAACTCCCCAAGGACTTCTACGAGAAACTGGAACACAAAAAGTGGCAGGAGCGGAAGGAGGCGCTGGACGCGCTCGATAATCTGCTGAAGACTGCTCCGAAGTTGGAGCCAGGGGATTATGCCGAGCTCGTCCGGGCCTTGAAAAAGGTAACTTCGTTATTTAGGATATCCGGTGTGTAAGAATGGTCCAATTGCCACAAACATCGTGATGTGTATGCGTCTACTATCGCAGTCGACGGCTCAATAAGTAAAATCTTAATTTAAAAAGCAAAAAGATGATCTAGATATCTCGATTTTTAATCATAGTAACGAGTAATCAGATCATTGGTAAAAATAATTGACGGTCATTAAATTAAAGTCTGAACGAAAGGTTCTTCAACAAAATCTCCTAACCTGTGGAGTAAGCTTTGTGATTTAATTCTGCAAATTAGAACTCTTTGTACAAACACCTTTTTTTTTCAAAGACCTACATTTTGATTGTTACGTCACACTAGTCAAAGTTATTCGAGTTCCTTGCTCAAAAACTCAATGAACAACTTCGGTAGATAAAAAATGGTTTATTTACACTAGACACACACACCATAACAAAGCATCACATATTATATCATAAAGTAACAGCACAGAAGAGACAGAAGCATACATAAACGAATAAATGATAGAAACATCAATTCATCCCCCCCAGATAATATCCAAAGACTCCAACGTTCTTCTGGTCGCATTGGCGGGCCGCCAGTTGGGACAGATAGCTTCGGGACTCCGCAACAAGTTCCAGCCCTACGCCACCTCGTGTGTGCAAGCTATACTGGAGAAATTTAAGGAGAAAAAGGCCACGGTGGTCGCCGCGCTGCGAGAGGCCATCGATGCTATTTACCCTTCAGTGAGTATCGTTCTAGTGGCATTTTAGCGCCGCACGTTAATTCTATAACCGATGACATTCTAGCTCACTGACTGGACAAGTGGCTTCGGGTATACACAGCAAGCTTCAGCCCTACGCCAGCGCACGCCTTAAGGCGATATTAGAGAAATACAAGGAGAAAATCTAACACTCTCACGGTAATATTGTAGCGCCGTGGGAGGACGTATGTCTCACTAGTGACATTCCAGCGCCACAGACTCACTTTGTTGTTTCGCTCACCGGTGACATTCTAGAGCCACTGGCCACTTATCACCGGCTACTCGTACACTAACAAGCTGTTAATCTACTGTTAAGTTTTTTTTATTGACTGATGGGCAGTTTCTGAATTGAGAATTTCGCTAAGTAAATGGTTAACTGTAGTGCTGTCTCTTCGAATTTTTCAGAAAAGAGCGTGACAGAACGTTACTTAAGTATTTGTGAAGTTCTTAATTCAGAAACCGGCTCTAACTAGTGACAATTGACAACTGTTAAAAGTACATGAATAGATTACATACATAAACTCACGCCTGTATCCCAGAAGTGTAGGCAGAGATCAGGGACTGCCACTTGCCACGATCCTGACAGATCACTTTCGCTTCCTCAACATTCATTAGTCGTTGCATGCACGCACGCCGGTTTCGGGTACTTTTTATCTCGCCCTTATGAACCGATTGATAGTGTGTAAGGGATAATCTTTCTCACCAGTGACAATCTAGCACCGCAGGTTCGTTATACAAACAATTGAAATACTGTTTAATTATCACAAAAAATACAAAGATATCTTAACGTAAATTGAGTGAATTAACGCTACGCCATAATAAGGATATGCTCAGCTTATTGCTGCGTGTGCGAACATTAGCGCAGCGCTGTTTTGGGGACGCAAAGTATTTTTTGGAGGGCTGTATCGAAAACCATTTCGAGAACAAAGCCCAAAGGAGCAATATTTCCATGTTAGAGGAATAAATATTGTATAGTTAAATGTATATTCAGCAAACAAGAAAATTATCAATGCCCTTTATATGACCTCTACAGTGACGTCACATGTCCTTCCTCTCAAGCTGACAGTTGTCAAACTGACGTTGTCAAGTCTATTGTTGTTGGTCGGCGGCTTGAGGCCTTATATTCAATGCCGAGTTTGCGCCACCATCTCAATTTCTATAGCTGGGACATGTAAAAAAACTTTGTACCGGCTGTTAGTTGTTTTCACAAGACGGTACAAAGCATCTAACATACGAGCCGCGATTCATTTTGGAACTCTAATGGGCAAAAGTTGTGGTCGTCGAGTGAAGTACCAAATAAAGTCCTTGGGCGAAACAGCCGGGTCAAAATGTAAGCGAGCTGTAAATCGGTGTACGGGTTTATAAGCGAAATCGTCGTTATTTAAGAGAATAATGAAATAAGAATCTCGAGAAAACACAAAAACACAAGCTTTGAGTGAAGTGTCAGTCAGTCAACCACAACAGACAAATGATTTTGTTCATTTTCTTGCCCGTACAAAAGACGTCACACCTACAATATTTAAAAAAATCATAGCAAGTGATTAACTTGATTAATCGCAGAAAAAATGAAATTAGTTTCTTATAATTATGTCTTAATTCAGAAAAAAATATAATAAGTAGCTCAAAAAAAAACTATACCGTGCGAATTAACTTCTCTCTCTCCTCTCCATTCCGCTCTATTCCTATTCTTTAACTAGTAACACGTTACATCCACAGACGAACCTCGAAGCCGTAATGGAAGACATGATGGCGGCGTTCGACAATAAGAACCCTAGTATCAAAGCCGAGAGCTCATTGTTCCTTGCGCGCGCGCTGTGCGTCACCCAACCGGCTGCGTTCAACAAGAAACTTCTGAAGGCCTACGTTGCTGGTCTGTTGAAGCTTATTGAGAGTGCTGGTGAGTGGATTTTCTTACTAGAAGACGATTGATGACGTACTCGCGGTGTTTTCGACATAAGAAAGCATGTTTGAGTGGTTCGTGGGTTTGGTAGTTGAGCGGTGGTCGAGGAGCGGTGGAACACCGTCTTCTCATCCGGGAGGTCTTGGGATCGAATCCCGGCATGTACCGATGTCTTTGTTTTGTAAGTTACGTGGATTTGTGAAGTTATAGTAGCATTACCACTTGTTAACGGTGAAGGAAAACATCGTAAAGAAACCTGAGTGTCTGAGGTGTTCACATACATCAGCGATTGAAATCTGTAAGCCGCGGTGGGCACGCGTAGTGGTTAAGCTCATACTCTCTCTCCGAGAGAAGGCCTGTGCCCTACAGTGGCATAAACAGTGGTAATAAACCATAATAATAATAATGCCCTACATAGGCGGCATTATTATTATGGTTTATTATCGTGGGTTTAATTGTTAAAGGGGAAGTGCTAACTAGCTGATGGGTTTCAAGAATCAGGTCAGGAAGACATCGTAAGTGAAGCCGAGTGTTACGAGTATTGAACAAACTAAGACCGGATTTTTCGATAGTCCGATAGTCAGATATCTGGAGAATAAAACTGATGTTGTCACTGTCTTGTCGTATGATTTAGACAGTGACAGCATACAATTTATTCTCCAGTTAAGTTTCATCTGACTATTGAAAAATGGGCCCTAAATGGTTTAACCTATTGTATAGACAGTATTAGTTTCTTTTTACGAACGGAAACTTTCGTGATTTGATTTTAGTGAGAGACAATGGATTGAGTGAGTGAGTGATTGATTGAATGAGTGATTGAGCGAGTTTGAGATCAACAGGTTGTTCTTTATCTCAACTCCTGATAGATTGATCGATTGATAGACTGTTGGATTGAAAGATAGACCGATTGATTTATTGTACTTTGAACAGACCCAACGGTCCGAGACGCAGCCTACGAAGCCCTCGGCACGGCAACGAAACTGGTCGGGGAGAAGAACATCGCACCGCACATCGGCAAGATCGACCCTCTCAAGGAGCAGAAGATAAAGGAGTGCGCCGAGAAGGTCTGTCTGAAGATCCCAGTGCAGAAGATCAATGTGAAATCGCAGAAGATCGATGCGAAGCCGACATACGTTAGTTAGGTTTCCGTTCTAGTAGCTAGCCGCAAACGCCGGAAACGCGAATGTTCGCCACGGCTGCCTGGATTGATGTCAAATCAAAGAAGATTGACGTCAAATCGCAGAAGATTGGTATCATACTTTGATACGTTAGTCACGAAACGCGATATAGCAGTAGTTAAGAACCTATCTGGATTGACGCCAAATCAAAGTAGATCGGTTCTAGTAGATCGCGTCGCGATAGCGTCGAAACCGTGAAATAGTAGTGGTGAAGCCACTAGCTTCACTACTACTATTTCACGGTTTCGATTGATGCCACTTGACGATTGAAGTCAAATCGCAGAAGATGAATATGTCAAGCCGATATAATTGTGTTCTAGTGGCTAATCGCATAAGATACGAACAATTTAGTTTGGCGGTACTGGGTGGTTGCACATGACATAAAATTAAGAAGAAGGTTTCGATTGGGACGTGGCAATGAGTATTTTTTGATGTAGCCTTCATAATAATATTATGTTACTGGTGTCCCACTACAGGACAAAGGCAAGAAGTAATTAAGAAAAAAAAAGTCAAACGCAATTTACACGTAAACGTAATTTGGTGCGGATTTTAAATTTTTGGTCAGCGCAATTTTATTTTGTGAGAATCTGTTTAATTTGGCGCGCATGGTCGGCGTTTAGATACAAGCCTTAGGTTTTGCGGTGTATTTCCAGGCTGTGATCCAAGTGAAGACGGCTGGCCCCAAGAAGGAGGGCAAAAAGGCTGCGCCCGCGCCGCCCAAGGCTGACGCGAAGTCCGCTGGTTCTACGCAGCCCAAGCCGGTTGCTAGGAAACCTGCTGGTATGAATTTGTTTATATTTTGTACTTGTAATGTGTGGTGAGATAGAGACCTTTCTATTTTTCACAGAAACATGTGAGGTATTCGGACGATTACCATATACATTAACATATGGTACCCGGCTGCCTTTGATTCTATGTTTCTCACAAGTTCTCTTCTTGTTTATTTTGTTTTTACTGTTCATTTTTCCTTGCATACATTTTGGTTTATTTGTTTATTCTGCGTTTCTGTGGCAGAGAAAGCAATATTAAAGTTCCGAAGGCTAAAAGACGAAGACAAGACTTGGCAAAAGTTTTACACTACGCCGTTCGGTCCCCAAAATCTAACGAGAACCTCTTTAACTTGATTAATGGATTTACTAGTCCACTGACCTTGTTAAGCTGTCTATCCTACCGCTGGAGATGAAAATCTTCTAAGATAAGATTAGATAAAATTTGTTCTTAGAATCGCAAGTATAAAGTGTACAAAAGAATTAAATTTAACACAGGTAAGAGGAAGTACTTAGCCTAAAACTAGGAATAAACCTGTATTTTAGGCTGTGTAAAAACTAAGAAGGAATAAAAAATAACAGTGTCCAAAGAAATGTTACATTTAGAACAGTAGGTTTTAATCCTTACATTGTATCGTACCCAAAGTGCACAGCAGACTTGTTAGGTAAAACTTTAAATTTGCACTTTATTTGTGTGGCCCGGCCTATGTATCTAAATAAACGAAATAAAATAAAATAATCCTTCGTTCGACCAGAGCTCAAGAGGTTAAATTGACGACTTTCTCATGTGCCATTTCCTATGTTCAGCGAAGAAACCGTCTGCCGGCGCGAAGAAGGGGCGGGCGCAGCCCACGCCGCCTAGAGAGCCGGAGCTCTCTCAGGACGAAGTGGACGCCAGGGCGGAGGAGCTGCTGCCGCCTGATGTCGCTGCTGGTGAGCTTTACGCTCTTTGTTGCAGAAAGAGACGGAGAGAGAGGAATGTAGAGAGAGAGATGGAATGTCAAATTGTTTGCTTCATTTGTTTGGCATACAAAACAGGTTACAGACAATATTACCCGCAAAAAATTAATACTTTACTTTGAAGGCCACATTACGATGATGATGACACTTGATACGGTAACACTTTCTCCCGTCGCCAGGTCTGACCGACAGCAACTGGAAGGTCCGCCTGTCTTCCGTCCAGAGCTTCCTCCAGACGGTCCAGGCGCTTAACGCCGACGAGGCGACGTCTCAGCTCCTGTTCCGGATCCTGAACAAGAAGCCCGGTTTGAAAGACACTAACGTGCAAGTAGTCAAGGCGCGGCTGGAGGCGGCGAAATATGTCGCCGAGAACTTTCCGCTGTCTACGTAAGGCTGTCATTCAACTTCTTTGGATTCTATTAGCTTTTTTTCGATTCGATTCTATTCGATTCCTTTATATATCTAACCCAGCTTCGATTTTGTTTGTTCATGCTATACTTTGAATTTTGGATCATTCTTGACCCCACAATTGCCTATAGCGATTGTCTATCGCTGCGACTGGACGATCGTTAACTGACTGACTACGCCCAAATGGCTGGACAGATGTTGACAAATGAAAGGTATTGACGAAGCTAGTTTACTGGCTACATGACGTCATGAAAAAGCATACTGTCAAAAGTATGCTATTAAGACTCTTTAGCAGTCAGGTTTTTTAGGTATTGAAGACTAAAGGGGAGCCTTTCCCAGCTGTGGGACACAGAATTGGCTTATTAAAATAACATATTTTTTTATCGTGCCCCCCACAGCACATCAGTGGACTGCGTCCTCCAAGATATAGTGACGAAACTCGGCGAGGCGGCCTGCAGCAGTGTATGCGGCGCCTGGCTGTGCGCCGCCTGCGAGGCCTGCGGGCTCGAGCACGTGGCGGGCGAGGCTCTGGCCTTCGCCATGGACTCGCAGAAGAACCCCAAGGTCCAAGCGGAGCTGCTCAACTGGCTGGCCAATGCGCTGCGGGAGTTTGGGAATGTGTGAGTGCGAAGTTGACATTCATAGCCATATTTACACTGATACGCATAGGTCTTTAAGAGAATTGCGAAGTCTCCGGGCTCGAGCATGTGACGGGCGAAGCTCTGGCCTTCGCCATAGACTCGCAGAAGAACCTCAAGGTCCAAGCGGAACTGCTCAACTGGCTGGCCAATGCGCTGCGGGAGTTTGGGAATGTGTGAGTGCGAAGTTGACATTCATAGCCATATTTACACTGATACGCATAGGTCTTTAAGAGAATTGCGAAGTCTCCGGGCTCGAGCATGTGACGGGCGAAGCTCTGGCCTTCGCCATAGACTCGCAGAAGAACCTCAAGGTCCAAGCGGAACTGCTCAACTGGCTGTCCAATGCGCTGCGGGAGTTTGGGAATGTTAAAAAAAAACAACCCTATTTATGTCTATATCCATATTTATACACGTATCTATGTCAGGACATAATATGTAGACCCATATTGGAGCCTGACTTAACGCTGCTTTTGAGGCCTGCAGGCTCCAGCACTTTGTTTATTGTTCAAAGATGTACAAAACAGCATTATTTCTTTTTTTTGGTGAAATCTCTTTCTGGTAGTATGTAGGCATATTTTTCGATCACCTCCACCCTCCATTTGACAATTTATTTATGTATGTATATTTATTCATAATTTATTTTATTTCATATTTATGTGCCGTTTATGTATGTGTATTAAATATAGAAATACCTTGCTTAGTATTGTTTAGTTGCACCGACTTTTAGCTTCTCAAATGTTTTCCGTCAATGGTTTTCTGGAAGAAATTACTTGTAGTAATAAGGCCGCCAATTGTACTGTACTATATTATTGTTTAATTCTTATACGTAATTCCTGGTGTACATACAATAAAGAATATTCTGTCTGTCTGTCTGACATTCAAGCTATGATAGGGTATTTGTTCTCCAATTTTGAGAAGGTATAGCTTACTCTAGTTCCTCCCCCAGGATAAACGTGAAAGTGGTGATCCCGCACCTGAAGAAGGCCCTGTCAGCCACCAACCCCAACGTGCGGACGGCGGCCGTCAACTTCGTGGGCGTCATGTCCCTGTACACGGGCCCGGCGCTCATCAACCACTTCGACGGGGAGAAGCCGGCCACCAAGCAGCTGCTGAGCTTGGAAATGGACAAGTACGCCAACAGCACGCCGCCCACGCCCACTAGACACGCCGCTGGGAAGGTGGCCAAGGTAAGACACTACTTCTTCTTTGTCTGCCTGATCCCATGGCGGCTCTCCTCGTTGGTTTGCTCCAGGATTGCCTGTTCACTCAATTGGGCTCGCTCCAAACTCCTTTGCTACTGTTGACAACCAGGTAGTTTGTGGATGCTTGGCATCCAACGTCACACTTATATTTCTACAATATATTACGTAACACTTATATTTGTATATTTTTGGCACATGAAGTTGCTTGTGAGACCTGTAAAACTTCGAGCTGCATAAAACTGCAGTTGTTAGAGGTTACCCTCGTAACTCTAACTCTTTAACCCTCGCCGGCGACGTGCGTGCCGTAAGATTTTAATCTTAATCTAAAATAATCTTTAAACACTTACCACCTTAGCGACTGTAATACGAATGCGAAAAGCGGGTGAGGATGTGTCGGGTTCCACGGCCGTTGGTTTAACGTGAAATGTCTGTAATAATCTTCATGGTTTGAGGTTTTCGAATGAAACTTTTTTCAAATGGTTTCTATGATGTTCTTTTTTTAAAAAATGTGAAACATTTGAATATCGACTTTCAATTGTTTTTGTTATTCAATTTAGACAAGAAAATTGGATACTGCGAAAATTCGAGTGATTATGAGGCACCCATTTTTCGTATTTTTTTATTTTATTGATTTGACGCAAGTGAGTCAATATTGTGGGTAAGGTAACGTTAAACCATGCCGCTAATTCCTGGGTAGTTTGACTAGGGTCGGCTTCCACTATCTCTCTTAATTCATCGTTATTCACCTGTGTGGGCGGTCTTCCTCGTGGCTCGTTCTTTAAGTCGAAATTTCCATCACGAAAGCGTTTAAACCAAAATCGCACGGTGCGTTCATTAGTAGACCCCTCTCCAAACGCAGCATTGATATTGCGGGCTGTTTCTGCCGCGTTAGTTCCGCGTCGGAACTCGTATTCAGAAATCACTCGAATTTACGCAGTATCCATCTTTCTTGTCTAAATTAAATAACAAAAACAATTGAAAGTCGATATTCAAAGGTTTCACATTTTTTAAAAAAAGAACATCATAGAAACCATTTGAAAAAAGTTTCATTCGAAAATCTCAAACCATGAAGATTCTATGTCAATTCAAAGAACCTATTGCAATAAAACGGCAATTTCATACTTTAACCCCTATTATAAATGAATGGCACACGACACGTAGTTACAGAGTTACAGCTCTCGCCGAGGCGACATGTTTTCGTTGTATGTGGTTTTAGCAAATGACCTACTATCGAACTGAAAGACGTTTCACGTCAAAAATCCCGGCTGAGGGTTTCGCCTTATAGGATCACTTTGTTGGCCGTCGGTCCGTCTGTCCGTCTGTCTGTTGAGACCCTTTATCTCGGGAACGCGTTGAGGTATCGAGTTGAAATTAAAACCATCTACAGTCCCTTGAAGCTGTGAAAAAATCAAACTTCTAAGTTACTACAAATTTGTGTAGAACCCTCGGTGGACGAGTCCGATTCGCACTTGTCCGGCTTTTTATTTGTTTTTGTTTTTGTTCCAGTCGGCAAGCAAAGCTTCTATGGGCGACGACATAGAAGAAGACGAGGAACCCATGGAAGAGGAGCCGGCACCAGTGGTCGAAGACAACAGACCGAGGACCGACATAGCGCCGATGATCACCGATGCGCTCGTTGGTGAATTAAACGACAAGAACTGGAAGGTAAGGAATTTGTTAAAATTAAAACTCTTTATTGTACACAACAGAAAATAAAATACATTAAGGCTTAAATATCTAAGTGAGTATCTTTAGCTTTTCTGTCCTTCCTTCTTAAGGGGCTAAAGTGAACATCATAAGTCTTAATGGTGATAATTTATGTGACAGAATGTACGAATATTTGGTTCGAGCGCAGTCTCTTCGATTATATTATTATTTGTCAGTGTCACCCGGTGGCGGAAAATCCTACTACTGACGTGGCGTTCACACAGTATAGTACAGCTGTCATCTGCCTGACCCACAGATTAGCACTGGTCAGCCTCGTTTACACCCAAAGGATTGCTCACTCATGATCGTTACCGACATTTATTTTTACAACCTTACAACCGTCTGTCTAGAACCTAGCGGTCTTATTAACACGGTTCCTCTTCTTATTGGTCGTGTCCTCATGACTGAGTGACGTAACTATGGAGCAGCTTCCCCACCCCTTTCTTTTTATTTTTTCTCCTTTAGCACGGACTATTTGAACTGCCTCTGACCAGTGTGTTAAGGAATTGTGTTTTTATAAATAAGACCGTTAGACTTTAAAGCATTTTTGCGAAAAACTTCCGTTTATGCGGAATTCGATCAAAGTTATAGGTTAATAGACAGGTCTTAGTCGAAGTCGTCAGTTTCGTTGCAGGCTGTATGTCCTAAACAAGGCTTGGCTAGATGAGGCTATTGAATTTTGTATCTCTATAAGTGGGATCATATTAACTGACCTAGCAGACATAAAAGGTTATCAGACCTTCTTTAAGATTTATAACAGTCGGGTGTTTTTTAATAAGATGTTTATTGATTCTATCCTTGTTTACTTCGTAACAGGTCCGCAACGAAGCGCTAGAGAAACTTAAAACCATGATCACAACCTCGGCACCGGTCAAGTCTTCGCTGGGGGAACTCCCCGCCGCGCTCCAAGCCCGCTTGGTGGACTCGAACTCCAAGCTGGCCCAACTAGCGCTGCAGATTTGCGAGAGTCTAGCCGTCGCTTTGGGCAGCAAGTGCAAACAACATGTGCGGACGTTCTTCCCGGGTTTTTTCCAAGGTAACAGTCGGACAACAGTCAATAAGTCTGTGTTGATCAACTGCTGGACACAGCTCACCCCCAAGGCCGGCTACTGCCGTCTGTCCTCGGTCATCCTCATCCAGGCGCTGCCAGAAACCTGTACCAGATTGTCGGTGGAGGGAGGTGGTGAGCGTCCTACGCTGCGTTGACATTGACCTATCAGTCAGTTCATTTGAATCCATATTAGAGGATGTTTTGAAGGTAGCCTCTAGCAGTAATAAGAAAGTCATAGTCTGTGGTGACTTCAATATCGACTTATTGGTAGACTCGGCTTTAAATACCAAATTGACAATAATTTTCAAGTCGTTTAATTTAGTAAATATTTTCTTGGAGCCTTCTAGAATAACCGAAACTACTGCCACCTGCATAGATAATGTTTACTGCGATTGCGACTTTTCAGATAATTCTACAGTAAATTGTTTGAAGTCAGACCACAGTGGTCAAATTGTTCATTTTGAAATAGATAGAAAAAACGCAGAACAGGTTATCCTCTGCCGGCCCGTAACAAGTAAAAAATTAGAGTCATTTAAAGTAGACCTTGAAAGTAGCATAAAAACTCAAGAAAATTACCAAAATGCTAATGCTCATTATGTAGACTTTTTCAAAGTCGTGTCGGGTAGTTTTGAAAAAGTTTTTAAATTGCGGCAGCTAACAAATAATGAGAATAAAGTAGGATTTAGTGAATGGGCAACCTCGGGTATCCGGAAAAGTAGAGACACACTTTATGAACTGTATGACAAAAAGACTTATACATATGACACCAAATTCATACAGCACGTCAAAAAATATTCCAAGTTATTTAAGGCCGTCTGCCATAAGGCTAAATGCGATCATATAAAGAATAAAATCTTACTGTCACCGAATAAAATTAAAACAATTTGGACAATAATAAATAGAGAAACGGGTAAAACAAAATTAGGAGACCGAGATATTTCGCTTAAGATTGACGACAAAATAATAACGACAAATGAAGATATCGCTGCAGCATTTGAACAGTTCTTCACTAATGTTCCAATCGTGACTACAGCTCCGTTAGACTCGTCACCTGATCGTGCAACAACATTACTAAAAGACCATGTCTCCTCGTGCGAACACGATTTCTCATTTAATTACATTGAGCCCCATAACGTTCTTAAAAAATTTAAATTATTGAATCTTAAAAAAACCGAGGACTTGTGGGGTATGTCGGTAAAAATTGTTAGTTCAGTGATCCATGTCCTAGCTTTACCGTTAGCAAAAATTTTCAATAAATGTGTAGATGAGGGAGTATTTCCGGACCTCATGAAATGTAGTAGACTAGTACCCTTATTTAAAAGCGGTGATAAACACGATCCAACCAATTTTAGGCCCGTCTCAGTACTACCAGTATTAAGTAAAATATTTGAGAAGATCATCTTAGATCAATTACTTACGCATTTCAATAATTACCAACTCTTTCATAGCCAGCAATTTGGTTTTACTAAAGGGCGGAATACAACAGACGCCGGAGTTATGTTACTTAAACATATTTTCAGCGCGTGGGAGGATCGCAAGGATGCAGTAGGCATATTTTGTGATTTATCAAAAGCATTTGATTGTGTAGACCACGAAACGCTACTCCTAAAGTTAAAACACTACGGAATAAAGGGTGCAGGTTTAGATCTTTTAAGATCGTATTTAGAAGGAAGGGTCCAAAAAGCAGACGTAAATCGTATTAAATCCTCGGGTTCACTTGTAAAAATAGGAGTCCCGCAGGGATCTATCTTAGGGCCGCTCCTTTTCCTAGTCTATATAAATGATTTACCGTTTATGGTACAAAAAATGTCTGAGATAGTGTTATTTGCTGATGACACGTCACTTATTTTTAAAATAAGGAGACAAGAAAATAATCTTGACGATGCAAATAATGCTCTCTCGCAAGTACTAGATTGGTTCACAGCAAATAATCTGCTGCTAAATTCTAAAAAGACAAAATGTATAAAGTTTTCCTTACCTAACGTACGAGTAGTTGAGAACAACATAGTAATTGGACATGAAAAATTAGAATTTGTAGATGATACTGTATTTCTGGGCATCACAATCGATGCAAAACTACAATGGGGTCCACATATTGTAAAATTAGCACACAGACTTAGCTCTGCAGCATATGCAGTGAAAAGAATTAGGGAACTCACTGACGTTGCAACTGCTAGGCTTGTTTATTTTAGTTACTTCCATAGTATTATGTCCTACGGTATACTACTATGGGGCCGGGCAGCAGACATTGAGACTATCTTCATCTTGCAGAAGAGAGCCATCCGATTTATTTACAAGTTAGGTAGTAGGGATTCGCTAAGAGATTTCTTCAAAGAAACCAACATCTTAACAGTTGCATGTCAATACATTTATGAAAATATTATGTACGTTAGAAAAAATATCAAAGACTTCGAAAATGTTGGTGGCCACCATAATGTTAATACTAGAAATAAACATAAATTGTCATTTCCACTATTTAGACTTGCAAAAGTTAACACATCCTTTATGGGGCACTGTATAAGGTTCTACAACAAAATTCCTCAAGATATATTAGAGTTACCTCCAACGCGATTTAAAAAATGTGTTAAGCACATTCTGTGCAAAAAGGCTTACTATAACATCAAGGATTATTTAGAAGACAAAGATGTTTGGCATTAAACAGTAGATTAATATTATTTAAAGGACGATTGTGACTAGTGTTCAACACATTCATGACTAATATTTTAAGTTGAAAACTCTGTTAATTAAGTTAAAACGTGTTTTGAAAAGAATAAATGTGGAGTTTCTTTGTTAGTTTCTTCTCCACATAATCCATTAATTGTGAAACTAGCAACTTTGACGTTCATTAAGTAAACATTCTGTTTTTACAATGAATAAAAATATTTGAATTGAATTGAATTGAATTGATAGATAGATAGAATATTCTTTATTGTACACAAAGATTACATTAACAGAAATTCAATTAATCGCAGTACAATTGGCGGCCTTATTACTACAAGCAATTTCTTCCAGGCAACCATAGACGGAGACAAGAAAGAAGTTAGAGACGGGTAATCATCGGTTAATCATCAATATCAGTATAAGATTGCAAAAATATGCCTGAAAAAGCATCGATTTTATTTTCTAGTGCCACCTTGACCTCATTTGTCTGAACTTTAAATATACTCATACGCAGCCTATTTATGTCACTCTGCAGGACACGTGCCTATTAAAAGAGAGTGTGTAGGGTAGTATCACGACTCGAACCCATCTCGGCAATGTTTCTCGTCACCGGGATTGTGCTCATATTAACGTATACTCATTCTTAGAAAATCCCTTTTTTTATAATGTCCAAGCGAGTGGAACGCCAGACGTACCACCAGCTGCAACACAACCTTATTTTCCCCACCCAGCCTTCGGCGACAACAAGCAGTGGATCCGCTCGGCGGCCGTCGCCTGCGCCGACGCGTGGTGCCGCGAGGCGGGCGGCGCGCAGGCCGCGCTGGAGGGGGAAATGGTGGCCGACGCGCTCAAAGGGGGCTCCCCGGCCTTACGGGCCACGCTGCTCACTTGGCTGGCGGCCATATTGCCTGATGGTGAGTCTCTCGGTTCGAATACACAGCTTCTACAGGAGTTTCTGTAACTACTTAGCATAATGTGGCCGACGCGCTCAAAGGGCGCTCCCCGGCCTTACGGTGCTCGCTTGGTGATCGGCCACGCTACCTGGCGGTGAAAGGAATAGTTATTCTACGTAGTTACGTAGCAAAATCTTAATATTGGTTGGCGTGTTGTTGTTGTGTTGGCGGATGCGCTGGCAGATGTAGTGCCTATGTCGCGTCGGAAGTTAATCTCTTCCACAGGATTGTCCGGTTTTCACAGCAACGGAAACTGATACGGCGGGATTACTTGTCCTTAATTTTAATCTTTCAAAACAGCGTATATTTCTTTTAGATTTGACCCCGTTTGTCACGCGAATGGGCGCTAACAACAAAGAAATATATATCGAAGAGACTGCGCTCGAACTAAACCGAACTATCGAACTATGTATTCAGCCATACAGAGAGTGTTTATCCATGTTTGTGATGCGACAAACTTGGAAAAAAACTCTGATTTTGTACAAATCAAGCACGGCGGCCTTCTGTCGGAATCGAATCCACGACCTCTATTTTCGTTGTCAAGCGTGTTAACCGCTAGATCTATGCGGCAGTCAAAGAATATTCAGATCATATTACATAAGTTTACGCCTTGATCTGAATTTGTATTGTTATAGATATTAAGATTTGAGTATCAAATAAATAATTTACTTACTTACTTACTTATCCCGGATGGGTACGCAGAGACCTTAAGAAGAAGAGAATGTTTGCCACTTACCACAATTCTGACAGACCTCTTTCGCTTCATCAATATTCATTAGTCGTTGCATGCGCGCACGCCGGTTTCCGGTACTTTTTATCAAAGAATAAACATTTCCAAGTGCACGAAAGTGATATACACGTATCAGCTTAAAGCTGCTTGTGTATTCATGAATAATCGGTGCGGTGGTAGCCTTGTGGGTAGAACATTGGACTCGGATGCGAGAGACCCAGGTTCGATTCCCAGTGCGGGCATGTACCTATGACTGCTTACTAAGTTATGTACATTTGTGAAGTTATAGTAGCAATACCACTCGCTAACGGTGGAGGAAAACATCGTGAGGAAATCTGAGTGTTTGAGCTATTCACATACCTCAGCGGTTGAAATCGCCAATCCGCGGTCGGCACGCGTGGTGATTAAGCCTGCACTATCTCTCTGAGAGAAGGCTGGGCACAAGCCCAGTGGGACGTATATAAATGTACAATAATGATTCGGGCGGCACAAGACCGGGAAGCTTGGAAAATCATGATGGAGGCCTATGTCTTGCAGTGGGCGTTAAATGGCTGATGATAATGATGATGATAAAATAATAATAATATTCTCATAAGAATCCCGTTTCTTTTGCAATGAAGTATTGATTATTCTTTCCTCCACAGTGCCAGCGAAATCGTTCAACCGCGAGGAGCTAGTGGCCCTAGTCCCGTGCCTGTACGCGTGCGTGGAAGACCGCGCCGCGGACGTGCGGAAGGCAGCCAACGACTGTGTTTTGCCCGTCATGTTACATCTTGGCTACGACGCCATGTTCCGCCATCTTGACAAACTCAAGGTGAGACTTACAACTTCACCAGAAGGGGCGAATTCGCCGCGAATCGTCTCGCGCGTTGGCGGAGTACTGAGGCCTAATTATTTACACTAAATCCTGTCAGAACGATGATTCTCTGAGATTTTTTTTTTTATTTATTGTTCATATAGGCACACAGTAAACTTAAATAACTTATTCTTCCAGCGGGCGAAAAACGATAGCAATCATTATGGAATTTGACAGTTAGACAATTGGAATAGTTAAGGTTTTGGTGTGCGTGATATAAGATCTGAGGCGTTCGTTTGAAAGTAAAATAAAATTAAATCAGGGATGTTTTAGTTATATCTTCGTTATTGATAAAAAGGATTCGCCGCTTAAATTATGAGCTTCTTACGTAATATTTATTTCTCTATAAACACCAGTAAATTAAAATGTGTCTAAAATGTCAGTAATTTTATTATCTAGTGATGGTCCCGTCCACATTTGTCGATGTTATAGTGCCGATTATCGTACACAATTTGACAATTATTGTACTGGAACGTCCCGACTACCTATGCACGGTTTCTCGTTGCGGCGCTTTTAGGTAGGTACCTTGCCATGTCAGGCTGTAATGGACAGGAGCTAATCTAGAGGGGCTAGGTCGTTAGGCAGTTTTCACACGACACCGCGGCGGCAGCGTGGTGCCGCTCGAGCTGCGGCGTGTCACCGCATTGTTGAGGGAACTAGCCGCCGCCGCGGCACAGAGACTCGCCGCCGCCGCCGCCGCGGCTCCATGTGTGTCCAAAGCTCCATATAAATCCTAGGGTGATATATGTGTAGTGTGAAACTGCCTTAAGGGATGAAAGGAACGCTACAAATTGGTATCTAAACTAAAATAGGATCTATTTTATAACTTTTCTTAACACTTCGCAACAGCCAGGCTCAAAGACTGTGGTGCAAGCGGCGCTAGACAAGGCGCGTCCTAGTCTGCCCGTGCAGCCGTTACCGCCCGCTAGAGGCAAGAAAGATGACGGCAGGGGGGTCAAATCGGCCGGGGCGTTGAAGAAAGACGCCGAGAAGAAGCCACCAGGTGTCAAGGGCAAGGTGAGAACTGCATCTCTTTATGAGCTTCTTGTGACACGAAACTATACTATTACTATACTATACCATACCATACTGTACTATACTAGAAAGCAAGGGGTTCAAGGTGAGGACTGCACAACATTTAGAGCGTACAACACGAAACATTATTTAAATTCTTAAAACACAGTTTTCCACATCATCATCATCAGCCATTTGACGCCCCTGCATAATCGCCACGCTTGGCAGGCGGGTTGGCGATCGCAGTATGTGGTTGAAATCTCAGAAAAACGCTGCTGCCCGTCTCCTGGTAATTTATTTCCTTAGTCGCCTTCTACGATATCCACGGAAGGAGATGGAGTGACGCTATTCTTAATCCGACGCCACACTGAAACACGGTTTTCCATATTAGAGAGCTTAATGCTAGTTAGCATTATCTACCAGCTAACCTAAGCTTCGGAGAAATCATTAGCAGGTCGTAAATATATGTCGGAGAAAGATTATGAGTGAGCCATCCTTTGTGTGTTAAGGAGCCTGACAAGTGCCGATCTGTGGCTCAGACAGATGACAGCTGTGCCTATACTGTGTGAATGTCACGTCAGTAGCTCGATTTCCCGCCATTGTGTGGTTCATCGTCGGCGCCGGATGTTCGCACTGACAATATTAATAAAATTTTTTTTTTTTTTTTTTTTTTTTTATTTGGTTTATCAACAGTTGCGACATCCTTACATGCTAAATGAAAAATGATATTGTATTAAACTAGATGTACAACTAATTACAGATAAACACCGCATGCATAGAAAATAAACAAGTACTTATAGCTAGTATTACTTTACGAATGTATACAGACTGGCTGATCATCCCTTGTCTTAATAATAATAATATAGAGTTACTATAACGCAAATTAGAGATTGTTAGACATAAGATGTGCAGTAATTTTTTTCCGGTAACAATGTCGAGAATCAGAGTGCACGTCTAAAATGTTACTGAATTTATTGTAGAGGTTGCACAGACGTGGAATCGGTGAGTTTCGTCCCATCACAGTTCTTCGATACGGAGCTGATAGTGGATTAGGAATTACTTTACGGGGGTATGTGCAAGGAACTTTGAGCATAAATTTATTGAGAAGTTGTGGGTAGTCAAAATGATTTCTTAAAATATTGTACAAAAACATTAAATCTAGACTATCTCTGCGTTTTTCTAAACTTATCATTTTAAACCTAGTGAGTCTGTCTTTGTAGCTTCGCAGTTTTTTGGCTTCACCTTTGGCAAACGCCATGTGCCACATGAATCGTTTTTGTATTCTTTCGATTCTCAGAATATGTGTAGCGTAATGAGGTCGCCAGACTACTGAGCCGTACTCGAGAATGCTACGAACCAAAGAATTGTACAGTAGTATTTTGGTTTTACAGTCACGAAAGGCTTTCACGTTTCGAAGGACGAAACCCAGGGTTCTGGATGCCCTATTGACTATTGCCTCTATATAAGGGACAAAAGTGAGTTTTTTGTCCAGTAAAATTCCCAAGTCACGAATAGTATCTACTTCAACTAGATTAATGTTATTAATTTTGTACGAGAATGTGATTATATTGCTAATTTTTCTGGTGAAGTTAATGTGGAAACATTTTTTGACATTGAGATCCATGACATTTTGTTTGCACCACGAAACAATGTGATCCAGATCAATTTGCAGACCTTTTGCATTTTATAATCGAAGAGACTACAATTGAACTAAATCTTTATGGATTCTGCTTCTTCTACTAGTAACCTTTGTTGTGTTGTGTGAAAGTTATTATAATCTACTCGTTCCTCCAGGCGCCAGTGAAGCCGGCGTCGGCCGCAAGTCGGGGCAAGGGTAACGACGAGGACTTCACGCCGCTGCTGCCCAATAACAACGCTAAGAACCAGCGCATCATCGACGACCAGAAGCTGAAAGGTGAGCCCTTTGCCCCTCGAGCCGCATCCAGACGCGTGTACTATAATCTAACGAGTAAGGCAATGCGAATCCTACGCCTGGACGCTACGAGCGTTACATTTGTAGTGCCATCCACACACACACACGATTCGCGTTGCATTACTCGTTACATTACATTACATGACTGGATCCGACTTTAGGGTGGCCTGCGCCCCGTCATGGGATAAGTTAATAGATGAATTATTATCCAGGGATGCGTAATACAAATTTGCTACACGCTTACAGGGTCCATGTTACTTGTTAAGAATGAACTGTTCATGGTTTTAAAAACCTATTTAGAGGCTAAAAATTCCACCCATGCCGGGACTTGAACCCGCGACCTCTGGCTCACCGTGCCAGCGCTCTCCCAACTGAGCTAATGGGCAAGTGCAAGCATCGATGATGAAGCTCGGGGCTGCAAGTGATGTAAATCACTTCGGTCAGATGTTGCTGCCTGTACGTAATACAGAGAAGTCTGTAGAGAGGCTCGAAATTTCATATCATTCCGATGTAAAAACCTAACTGCAAAGTGGGTTGCTCGGGGCTGCAAGTGATCGGTCAGATGTCGCTGCCTGTACGTAATACAGAGAAGTTTGTAAAGAGGCTAGAAATTTCATGGATGCTTGCACTTGCCCATTAGCTCAGTTGGGAGAGCGCTGGCACGGTGAGCCAGAGGTCGCGGGTTCAAGTCCCGGCATGGGTGGAATTTTAAGCCTCTAAATAGGTTTTTAAAATTGTCCTCAGCATGGGTTAGTGCAACAAAAAGTATATGCTCATGGTTTTGCAACACAGATCACCCCCAATAGATACCGCATGCAGGGCAAACGACGCGCACCACGCATAGGCTCAATAGCTCCTATAAGAAACGAACTTGAATACGCTCCATCAGTCGCGACCAAGTATCAGACCCGCGCGTCGTGTGCGAGAATTAACATTCAAAAATTATTTTCCGATTAAAACAGAATTTTTCAATGCTGTTTTGTGCTGTCAAGTGGTGTGGGAAGTCTTCTCAGACTTCAAACTTCCAAAAAGATGGCTTCACATTTAACCGGTAAGTAAAACTGTCACGAAATATCTATATTATGGCAGAGAAGCAAAGGTCAATATGCAGTGGTTTTTAATATTCAATAATTAGTAGAACTTGCGCTACGCGTTGATGTCTTTTCAAAAATTCTCTTTCACGCCTGAGGTAGTGTGTATTAACTGTCTTTTTCTAGCAAAATCATGTGTTGCTTAATAGGGTTGGAACGTTTCGCGCTCAAGTTTCTATCGATATTTTTACACAAATGATTTCATAGTTCCATCGTTGATTTAAAGTGACAGAATACGAAACATAATTGTATCCGTTGTTTAAGGTTTCCGCAATGCCCTGACAGAAAAAATAAATGGATAGCTGCAGTTCATCGTGACGAGGAATGGTTCCCCTCTAAAAACAGCGTAATATGCTCAAAACATTTTTGTGATGACAATTTCTTAGGCGGTTGATGGATACAGCAGTGCCGACTTTATACTTGCCTGTTTTGGTATGTTAAATGTTTTAGTCAGTATGTAAACGGAAGACTGTTTTTGCATAGGGCATACTGTCTCGCTCGCACACTAACATTTTTAGTGACTGTAATAAAATGAGGAATTGTATATATATATATATATATATATATATATATATATATATAAAATTCCTCATTTTATTTATTATTTAAAATGTCCGTAATTCAAACGTGCACATCAAACTCTCAGACCAAATCGAGACAGCATGCCGGACGTAATAGCAGCCTTAAACGACAAAAATGATTAAAATGTATACCTTAAAATTTATAAGACATACATACTCGTATTTACAATACGTTAAAAACAGTTAACTGACTCTTTCAGGCACATCAACCGTCTACCGTTGACGTTTACCAAGAGATGAGGTCCGATACATTAGTAGCTGGGACATCGTCAGAAACATCGGTACGATAATTATTATTTTTTTTCAAATAGTTTTTATTTTAGAATATAAAAAATACTTTTGCTTAATCTTAACTTGTGTTTTCCAAGATGCGGAAAGACCATCTACATCTCAAAATGAAGAAAGAATATCTGGTACTCCAACAAGGAAAAGAAGGCGACACCTTACGCCCATAGCCGGAAGCCATAGCCATAGTTATTTTGTATTTTCCATAAGTAGGTATGTGCTGTAATGTCACACGTGGAAAATCTATTTTAGCTTTCCAGCTCACAAAAACATTGTATCATTATTGTATTACCACACAGATAGTTTTTTATTTTATGTATTGTATACAACATGATTATAAGTAATGAGTAAGAGTACCTATTCTACCTACAAACAAGGGCAATTACACTTGATTATTAGCATCATAGTTTGAAATTTAACTGCATGTAAATATTTTATCAACAACTCGAACTTGTCGAGCAATGCTACAAAAATGTACAATCACAATGTATAATGTCATTGCACTGTTATTAATGTGATTTTTTTTGTATTATTATGTAAATAAACGGCTCAAGAAAATAAAATCGTATCCTTTATTAAATTTGTAGATTAGTGCTTACTTTCTAACATCACTTAATGCTGTACATATTGTTTTTAAGTCACAAGATCATTGATCCGCTGTCAATGACACTATGTCGGGAATTTGGGGCAGGCCATTTTGAATTTAGAACAACCGATATAGCCGAATTGAAAATGATCGAAATTTTAAATTTGATCGAAGTCGGCCGGTAAACAAAAAAGTTAGCTCATTCGTGTAATAGAATGCGTTTGAAATTAAAAAATCGGCTTCATAGGATTGCCGTAATTAATACATTTCCTAAGACTTTCTCATACATAATTTTTAAGCAGCTGTTGTAGTTTCTGAGAAAAACTATAGATGATGAGTCAGTCAGTCAGTCCGACAGTCAGTGAATATACCGGATTGCAGCTATATATATTAGTAAAAGTAATGGGGCTGGTCATTGACCTCTACCTGTGGCAGTACAAAGGGGCTCTATGAAGAAATTGATTTTCAGTAGAAAATTTCCATACAAAGTTAGATTTTGTCAATCGTCAATAATTCGGCCGCTATCTTGAAAGTTCAAAAAGTTTGATTTTTCTCAGGGACCTGAATATCTCGGTAACACGATGTTGCTCTCAGCTCAGCAAGTTTTTTGGACTCCACACCACCAATGGTACTAAATTTCTGTGAAAAATCCGATTTTCAGTATCAAACGTCAAAAACTCCGCCGCCATCTTGAAATGACAAATGTCCGATTTTTCTCAGATTACCTTGGTATCTCGGGCACACGATACGGTTTACAGCTTATCTCCAGCATGTACCGTTGGCTGCCGATTTTTTTTGTTTTTGATGGCATCGATATTTTTTGGCTAGGTATTCAGAATGGTTTGAATGCAATCTTAGCTAGGATTCCAAATATGAGATTGTATTTATCGATAAGTTCTTTCAATCAGGTTTCCCATCACTATATTCTCAGTACATTTTAGCGCGACCTTGAATTACCCAATCATACGCACGGTGCTACCCTCCCCGCACACCTTGCCTTCCTACAAATTCGGTGAGCGTCGTCCAGTACAAAAGTCGCATCATGCGGTATCTATTGGGGGTGATCTGTGTTTTGCAATAAATGAAACAAATAAACGAATGGTCCATACTCGTACACGGGGCTTCCGGTATACCAAAGGTTAATGGAGACATTCGGAAAATTCAAGAAACTGACAGGGAAGTGACGGAGTGGTTTGATGAACGGGAGGCCTTCCGTATGTTAACCCGCTGTGTACCATACGCAAAATAATTAATAATAAACGAATACATAGCTAAGGCTGGCTTGCGCCAACGCTATCCGACAACATTCTATCTATCTTATCTGTTTATTTAGGGGCAAGCTACATCTCTAGAGAATAGTCCAAAAACGTCCTGCACCATTACATTTGCAGAGCTATCAGCTATCTGACAACCCTGTCAATTAGCTTCTTATTTGTGTATCCCTGAATACGTATTTATTTATCTATTTACTTACTTATCCAGTTACTTGGCGCAAGTCACTCTAATAGGGGTGCCACTCATACAAGTTATCCATAAATAGTTCTGCAAATGATGCAAGACGTTCTCATCGCATAGAGCTTACTCCTGGATATACTGATAAATAGTGACGTCAGATAGCCTTGGCGCAGGCAAGCGTTACAGGTATAAAGACTATATTAATGCAAAGTGCAAGAAGGCGGTGGTAGCGTGGTCGATAGAACACTTGCTTCACATTCGAGAGGTCGTAGGTTCGAATCCCGGCATATGCCAATGTCTTTGTTTTCTAATTAGGTACATTTGCGAATTTGTGGGAGCAATATCATTCGCTAACGGTGAAGAAAAACATAGTGAGGAAACCTGAGTTTCTGAGGTATTCATATATGTCAGCGTTTAAAATTGCCCATATGCTGTGAGCTCGCGTTTAAAATTGCCCATCTGCTGTGGGCTCGCGTAGTGATCGTAGTGAAGCCCAGACTCCCTCTCTGAGAGAAGGCTTGTGCCCTTGTGCATGATGAAAATTCATTTTCAAGCCAAGTCATTGTCTTTGACATGTCCTTGTTTTTATTGCATTGACGCTTGAAGTTAGCTCGCATAAACACCTCAGGTCTTTGTGGCGTCATCAATGTATTAAAAACAGCCAAAGTCAATTTAAACTAGTCTAGTTTAATTTATCTGCAAAAATCTTTCAAAAACCTAAAGGAATTAGCGAAAATAAAATTAATTTATTCAGTCATTTACTGCAGTTTTCTGTTTTGATATTTGGAAACATGCGGTCGTTCTCGATTTAGGAGAAAGAGTAAGTTGTATTAGAATCTGTTTCTGGTAAACCAGTTTCAAACAAAAAAATATTAAACCAAGTTAGTTTTGCGTCACCAGGTACAAACCGCTAGGTAGGGACAAAATTCGCGATTTTTATTTCAACTGATTTTTTTCTTCGTAGATATATTGGAAGCCGACCTATCTGCAATAGACAGCTTGCTTCAAGAATTGAACAGTCTAGATCATATCGAACCGAACGGCGAAACAAAAAAGATTTTTAGCTAGATCCTGTGAAATTGTTGGTTATTAATTGACGAGAATTGAGTACACAACGACTATCTAAAAGTATTATGTTCGTTTTCTTGTAGACAGTTGTATTTTTGTATGCAGGGCACAGGCTTAGAGAGAGAGTATGGGCTTAATACGTATGCCCATCGCGGATTGGTAATTTCAAGCATGTGAACATCTCAGACACTCAGGTTTCCTCTCGATGTTTTCCTTCCTCCTTCACTTAGCTAGTGGTATTGCTACTAAAACTTCACAAATGTATGTAACTTCGAAAAGAAAATTGCTCCATGCCGGGATTCAAACCCACGACCGCCCGAATGTGAGGCCGGGGTTATACCGCTGCGCTACCACTACCGCTTCTTTTTTCAACCATTACATACAGTAATCATCGTCACCATCAGCCCACTGCTGGGTATAGGCCTTCCCCCCAAGTGCCATCGCTCACGGTCCCTTGCCATCCGCATCCTCGAACCTTTTGCCGACTCAACGGTATCTTTCCATCATCGGGCTGCTCTGAGAATTATTATCACTTTTCATTCTTTATCACACTGTGACCAGTGTACAGTGACATTAGGTGTAAATAATAATAATGACGAAATAATAATGCATATTATACTTTTAACAAAACCTGGTCTCCGTAATTTTATTAGGTGCAGGTGCAGTGTAGGTACATTAGCGTCATGTTTTAGACATGTTTTAATATTAATATATTTCGTTTTTAATAGATTTCTCTTTATCAAAACCGTTTTACGTTCTTTCAGCGCCTCAGACAACATTAGTACTACTATTTTGTAATCCTACTAATATTATAAATGTGACAGTTTGTGAAGATGTTTGAATGTTTGGAGGATTGGATGTTTGTTACTGAATCACGCAATAACGGCTGAACGGATTTACATGAAACTTGGCGTACAGATAGACAAAGACCTTACTTGATATCCCGGTAATGCGTTCCCGTAGGATAATATTTATTTTAAGTGCAAGCGAACGTTGTGTTTTAAAAATAGATGGCGTTTGAGCAAGGATTCTGTGGCGGTACGACGTTCGCCGGGCCAGCTAGTCATTAATTAGAATCTGCGAGCGAGATTGCCGGATTTAAAAACAGCCTTAACAAATCCAATATTAATATAGTGTAAGGCAGGGGTTCCCAAACTATTTTCACCGTGGCACCCTTGTTGTGCTAAAAAAAATTCGCGGTACACCTACTCTTAAAGTGGATTGACTGCTTAAGAAAACAAGAAAACACAATGCAGTTTAATGCAATGCAATTTACTTTTAATGCGAAGAATGAAACTGTTTTAGTGAATTTTTCTTTATTTTAGTTAAACGAATCCTAGTTTCTAATACATATATTACCATTTAAACAGTTTCATAAGAAAAAATAAAATAATTGAAACTCACCATAAAATCAAATAACCCTAATCTTTATTGCAATGTTAATAACCCGGAGCTATTTGAAACAAAAGAAGCACTTCAACCACAAAATGGCCGATGACTCGTCGTCGTCGGTGTTGCCATACTATAAAAAATAAAAGTGATGTGAAAAATTAAGTGTCGGCGCTGCTGGCTAATGCCTTCGGCACCCCTGGCACAAGCTCGCGGCACCCTCTTTGGGAATCCCTGGTGTAAGGTATTATATATAAGAATATTAATGTAGTTTAAGATTCTGTACAGGGTTAACTATTCTACTGGAGATTAAAAAATGGGTGCCCCAAGAGTGCACCTCTGCTGTTTGCGAGCAATTACGTTCCAGATCCGAATGTGGCTGCCACATGATCTGATGTTTTTGGTTGTTTCGACACTCAGGACAATACATAAAAGGCGTTTTTCGTACAATTCCAGGAATTAGGCACCTTCGATCATATACGAATCATTTACAATGATGTCATTAGTGGTGATGAGTCCCATGTAAACATTTATTTTCTTAGTAATGTATTTAGATCAACACACCACGGCGGACTTTACATACGTGCACTCTAATTCGTTCCGTTACGTGCCACATTGAAACAGTAACGTAAAGTTTAAGTGCAGATTTTGATTGCTGAGTCAATATTGTCCTTTATACAGAATGTATCGAAATCACCCTGTCCTACCAAAACGCCTTAATATGAACAACTTTCAACAACTATGAGCAACTTCGAAATCGGCAAAAGGAATTCCTCCATTCTGTATTGAACTTAGAACAACGGTATAACTTTTGCCTCACATGACAGAGGACTTGTGTTCGAATCCTAGCATGTAAATTATGAATTGGATTTTTGAATTTTGGTATTTTGTTAATTTTTAATTTTAATACCGCTCGCTGATTGAGACGACCAATAATTTTTAGCAAATTCGAAGATGGTCTTAGAAACGTTTGAGGGTTGATTCTAAACGTCAATACCAAATTTTTACAGGGATTGACGTTCAGGGGGATTTGATATATCCTGGGCCGCGTTTCATAAAACTGAAATTCATAGTTTGACGAAACCCATTAGTACAAATTAGTCTTCTTGTTCATCTGCGGGTTAATCTGCTAAGATAGCTATACAATGCACATCGAATTATCATAGTAAACCATGAATTGTACTTTTTGAAATAGGGTCCTGTATAAGTTTCGGTCGCACTCTATACCGTAACATTTCCTTGGCAAGTGACTCAGTCAGATAATTTATTTCAGTTCTCAAATGGAACTTCACTCAGCCGCGCGAGGAATTCTTTGAACTCCTCAAGGAACAGATGACGGGCGCCGGCCTGAACAAACAGCTGATTGCCAACATGTTCCACAGTGACTTCAGGTGAGTTTTTCTTTTACTTACGACAGGCTTGCGCTGAAAGCAGCCTTGTCTTTCATTATTTGCGACCATAGTGCCTGCAACCGTGCCGAATTTTTGAGAGCTCACAATATAAGAAGTAAATCGTTGTAAGAATCCGTCTCCTTACAACGTCTAGCACGCACACATACATACGCTCACACCCATAACACACACATACTATGCGCACACTTAAAAATACTTAAACACACGCGCACACAAACACACGCACAAAAACACACGCACAAAAACACACGCACAAAAATACACGCACAAAAATACACGCACAAAAATACACGCACAAAAACACACGCACAAAAACACACGCACAAAACACACGCACAAAAACACACGCACAAAAACACACGCACAAAAACACACGCACAAAAACACACGCACAAAAACACACGCACAAAAACACACGCACAAAAACACACCCACAAAAACACGCGCACAAAAACACGCGCACAAAAACACACGCACAAAAAGAAACGCACAAAAACACCCGTACAAAAACACTCATGAAAACACACTCACAAAAACACATGCACAAAAACACACACAAAAACACACACAAAAACACACACACAAACACACACAAACACACACACAAACACACACACAAACACACACACACACACACACACACACACACACACATGTTCGCGGCTCATATATTGTGAGGACCTTGACAGAATACACCATTATGCGGTCCTACCTTTCCCGTTGACTTAGCATTGTGTAAATCAGTTTGCGATCTAGAGCTATCTACTTCTGGCATGAACTTTTATTTGAAGTTTCCATACACACGAATGAGACAGAGATAGAGCTCTTCATAATTTGTGTCAAAAATCGGGCTTGTGCGGTCCCAATTTATTATGCGGTCGGTCCGCACTTTAGAACAAACGCGTGCGAAATAAGACACCGACCGCATTTTATGCGAAATACAAACGCATTTACACACTGTCCATACTTTAGTGCCGTTTGTGAGAAGTTACACACCGACCGCATTTTATGCTAAATAGAAATGCATTTACACACTGTCCCCACTTTAGTGCCATTTGTGAGAAGCTACACACTGACCGCATTTTGATATTGTTACATACTCAATCACCCTCTCCCTTTTCTAGTATTTAGGTAGGTACCTAAACAATGTGTCCTCACAATATTATAATACGCACTCAATCACATTAACCTGCAGCCTTCATAATATTCCTTCGTGAATGCGTTTTCACACTATTTTAATCTGTGAAAGTTTTGAAACTAGATGATAAACAGACGAGAAAACATTAAATATATGGACCGAAGTGACAAAGCAACAAAGAACACAAAAAAACTAGATGCGAAACAAGATAAACTAAAGAATGTTGCTAAGCAAAGTCTCAATAAAACCAAGAGCAAAGAAGAAGAAATTTCTAATGAATCGGAATTTGAAAGTGACGAGGAACCAGTAAAAAAGAGAAGGTAATCTGCTAATATAAAAGGAAAAAAGTGCAAAGAGAGAAAAGGGAGTTCAGAAGACGGGCTTGGAATAATGAAGAAAAAGACACAATGAACAGACAAATGGCAATTTAGTGGCTAAGGAAGGAAGTACCCAACAAGAAAGAATGTGAGGAAGCCGGGAACCGGACCTGAACAGAAGAAGTTGGACAGATGTAAAAAACTACGTTTATAATGTTATTGAAAAAATGCGAAAGGGTCCTAACAAAGGATAAAGAGCAGTGATGTGATTGGAACAATAAATGTTTTCTTGTTTTTTTTTATTCATTTCTTAACGCAATTCTGCTTTGGTGCCGCAAGTAGCTTATCGTATAGTAAAAAATCTTAAAAACAAGAAAAAATAATCCCACCACACTCACAACTGATGTTTAAACTTGATATTACTATTTGTACTACATACTCGATTTTGTCATTTTTTAATTTTGTTTGTCATTTTCTATGGTAACAATAAAAACATACTTACAGCAATAAAGGCTTATTTAAAACTAGCTGAACCGACACACGTCGTATTTCCTAACAGGAAATTAATTGACAACTCTAAAAACCCTACAAACCTAACAATTATACAAACCCAAGAACACGACAAACCTACAAAACTGAAACCCTACAAACCTAATACCCCTAAGAATCCTGCAAACCTAACCTAACCTAACCCCTTCAGGATCAGGAACAGGATCTTTGCGTAACACCCTGAATAGTACCTACGATGTGTTTTGTCTTTGCTATAGTCGCACTGATAAGTGCTTTAACTCTGTGATGCTCTCAATTATTGAACATACATACTTAGCCTGAGTCTAATTTCATGCATGAAGTGCGGTCCTTTTCAAAGGTCCGCATTTTATCACATTTTGTACTTATATACACAATGGGGACTGGTGGCGCCACGTGGTGGTACACACCTGAACTATATTTTGGTTCGTGTTAACTCAACTTGACAAAAATACCGAATATGAGGTCCTCCTCGAAAATTTGCTCATACTTCACCAGTCGTCCAATCAGAATGCGAGAACTCGATAGCTATATTTGAAGCTCCCTCAAAATATTGTGCGGACGTCCGCACAATGAGGTCCGACCGCACAATGAGGATTTTTGACTAACTTAAGACCGCACAATGTTAAAGCCGCGAAGACAAACACGTACACAAATACACACACACAAACACACACACACACACACACACACACACACACACAAACACAATTTTCTTTATTACTTAAACTATTTGCGCTCTTCTAGGAACGCTAAAAAAGAAAGTTGGAAATCTTGGTGTAACGCCTAACACCCGTACGCTCGATGTTTTTTCTATAAAACGACCAAGTCTGAGATTTGCTCGAGCTTCAGAAAACTTCGAGCATATCATTGCATCATTTTCAAAATTTACATATTGATATTTACAATTTCTTGATCCGAAATTATGAATTCCTCCGGTCTAATATACGCAGCCTTTTGTCCACGCTTTTAGTGTTTTGTATCTTTGTAGCTTGGGAGACCGTGTCACCTAGGAGTAGTCAAAATTCGAGTCTACGCCTGCCATTTAACCAGATTGCTAGTGTAATTAATGTCGTAATTCCCGCCGACAGGTACCATCTGAAGGCCATCGAATCCCTATCGGACGACCTCCAAGACAACGGGCCGAGCCTCATGGCGAATCTGGACCTGGTCCTCAAATGGCTGACGCTGCGTTTCTTCGACACCAACCCGTCAGTGATTCTGAAGGGCCTGGAGTATCTCTCTGTGGTTTTCCAACGGCTCATGGATAGCGACTACACGATGCCCGAGTATGAAGCCAATTGCTTCATTCCTTACTTGGTTCTCAAGGTAAACACTCTGAATTCACTATGAAAATCTATGAATTAATTAATAGAGGGAGGCCTATAAAATAATAAGTTACTTTAAGTCTAATTTACTAATTTATAAACACTTCAGGTCGGTGACCCCAAAGACACGGTGCGGCATGCGGTCAAGGCGCTCTTCAAGCAGATCTGCGTGGTCTACTCTGTAACCAAGCTGTTCGGCTATCTCATGGAGGGTCTCAAGTCGAAGAACGCCAGGCAACGGGCGGGTGAGTTTATTATAAATTAATAAAATGAAAATATTGAAACATTTTTCATCTTTTACGCAAAAATAAGCTACATTATGTACCTATTATTACTCGTGCTGGTACAGTATCAATAGATATTCCGTATAAATGATATTTCTTGATAGAATAAGTACGTAAGTAAGCATTGTATTAGAAAATGTGAAGTTAAATGAATATGTTTGGATGGCTCATTCCAATCTACATCATCATCATCAACCCATTATGTCCCCACCGAGGGGCACGGGTCTCTTCCCTGAGGAAGGTATAGGCCATACTCCACCACGGGGGCCAAGTCCGGATTGGTGGAGGCTTGTAGACTAGTGGCTCGTCTACTGTCAGAAGTTGTCAAGCCGCCCTAAGGCCTCTGACTTGGCTTAACGACTGCCATCTATCGACGGCAGCCGGCACCAACAGCTTAACGTGCCTTGCGAAGCACGGAACCGCTCGGAAAAATGCCACTAGCGTTAGGCATAGACGGCGACCCATCCATGCACTGAACGCGCCCTGTGTGGCTTAACCTTCGTGATCGTTTAAGATCACTCAGGCGGCCGGGGCTACGAGCGATTCTACAATCTACATATCAGTCCATTATTCGTGTTGGACACAGAACAAAAAGATGTAGCGTGCCTTGTAGGGTGCCACTCAACTTTTGTTCTCTGCTATCTTCATTCACCCTCCACCAGCAATCTGCCTCAGATCGTAGGTCCAGTGAACTAGTTGACGTCCTGGCAGTGTTGCGTTTGGCAATATTTCGCTGTTTCAAACAAATCACTGTATTATATTGAGCGTTCTATTTCACCTGAAATGGTATTGAGCGGGCGGGAGACGGCGTTGTGATGTAAAATAATACTGAATTTAATACAACCGCGCGTTTAGGGAATGTGCTCAAGGGATAAAAGATGAAAGACCTGGGTTAAGAGGTAAGGGCACTTCATGTTCTAACCCAATGCGAACAAAGTTGCGGGCACAGCTAGTATCATACTATATTTTTACTGATTAATACTAAAAAGAAAACCGGCCAAGTGCGTGTCGGGCCACGCGCAATGTAGGGTTCCGTAGAAAGAGGGGTTTTTTCTGCTTTACAGAACTAACAACTTCATCGAAGTCATTTTCAATGGATTTCGTACGAAATTTTACTTTTATAAGTTGGTTGCCTATAACTCGTTAACTAGTAAAGCCTACTTATCTGTGATACGTTTCCTTTCAAGTTCATTATATGTGCTACTACCCTGAATTTTTTCACGTTTCTACAATCAACCGTTTAGTCAGGAGAGGGTTGGGGGACACCCTACTCGGACAAAAATTTGCGCTTCAAAGCTTAATATTTCGCAAACGGAACCCTAAATCTAAAAATTATCTTCCTACATCCACAATCTTTTTCAACGACCAATCCAACGATTCCCCACTTGATGGGGTAGACGAGAAAAAAAATATCCCCATTTTTCATGTTAGGGGAAGTACAGTAAAAAAAAAATCCAACATTTTATTGTATAACTTTGTCGGCGTGATAAATATGTATGCACACACCAAATTACAGCTTTCTAGTACCGCCGGTCTTTGCGCTAGGCCGCGGACGGACAGACATGGTGAAACTATAAGGGTTTCTTTTCCGAACCCTAAAAAAAAAGACACGTACCTTGTTATTTTCATCAACGGTCTTAATATTAATATGTGTCTGGTGACCAAAAAATTAGACTTAATTATCGCCAACTGGCAACCAATTCAAATGTTTTTTCAACTGTTTCGCAAACCGCCGCTTGACGGACGGACGGACGGACTCGAGTGGTTCGAAGTTCGTACGGATGCGAGAAACATTCTTATTTCTATTACAGAGTGCCTAGAATGCATCGGCCACCTCCTCGAGACTTACGGGTCGTCGATAATGTCGCCATCAGCGACAGTGGCGTTGAAAGAGCTCGCGCGCCATATTGGGGATCGCGACAACGCCGTGCGGTCGGCGGCGCTCAACTGCGTTTGCAACGCGTACTTCCTTGAAGGCGAGAAGATCTACAAAATGATTGGACAGGTAAGAGTAGAAGAGTCGCCCCGGGCGCTATAATGTCACTAGTTGCAGAGGACGTTGGAATGCCATTAGAGAGGGAGAGTCTCGGGTTGCAGCATTAAAATATCACTATTGATATACCGTGTTAGGTAATATTCCCAATATAACGTTTGTGCCGAACGTATAGAGTCTGTTCGCGGTATTAGGATGTCCTTAGTGTCTAGTGACACAATGACTACGCCACTAGACGATCACTTTGGTTTATAGAAATCTCCGTTCGTCAAGTAAGTCACTTACTTGACGAACGGAGATTTCACAACACTTTGTCAGACCATAAATTGTCTAACTCTTTGTGGATGTAAAAAAAGCCGACGCTCGTTACAGATATCAGACAAAGACCTGTCTCTTCTGGAGGAGCGTATCAAGCGCGCCAGCAAGAATCGAACGGCGGAACTGCGTCGCTCCATCGTACCGCTGACCGCGGCCGGCCGACCGATCCAGCAGCCTTTGGAGGTATAGCATCGATTAGTTAAACAAAGGGACTGGATGACTATTTGCCTCTTGCTAGCACAAAATAGACGGCAATATTTTATAAGTGAAAGGCGAGTTATTGTTCAGTCCCTTTCTACAATTGTCAGTGTTATATAATGTGTTCAACTTTAAATGACCCGCTTTTGAACTCACCTGTCCACAACACAGATCAAAATCGGATGACGGACTAAGGGATAGATCCGTGTATTTCTACTTTATTCTATCCGTGCAACCACTACATTTAATCTTACTTTTTCATCTCTGCCAATCGATTTGTGGTTATTTGAATAAATATGTTGTATCTTTATCTTTTTTTGCGGCTTGGTTGACTCCGCACGTATTGACTTGTCTTTCCTGTGGGTTAGGCCGACTAAGCTGTCAGGATGGTATAGTATAGGTGCTCGGCAAGCCTTCTCCATCTAAAAAACAATGTCAACAAAAACAACAATGTGTAAGTGACGGTGCCACTAGACGCTGTATAAATCATCTCATTACGTAGATGCAAAGGCCAGTGTTAGGTTTTTGAAAACAGGTTAACAAAACCTTTTTAGGTAGACAAGGATCTCATGAAAAATGGGGAAAATGAAATATGAAAAATGGGGAAAATAAAATATGAAAAATGGAGAAAATGAAATTCGGGGATTGGAACCATTGGCAACTTTATATTTATGGCAATGTTTAAAAAAAGCCAAACCCTACTATGATCTGCATTGTTCACATTTTGTACGTTTACCATGCCACGCTCGAGAAATGCAAATGACAATTTATCTGTCGAGCCCGAGATATCTCGACGTTAGCATGGCGACCGCGACCTAGATGGAGACGACCGAGACTTGCCTACAACCGGTAACATGACGGCATTGCCGAGATGATTTCGGCCGAGTTAGACACCAATTCTGACACATGCGACCGAGTCATGTCTGGTACCTACGGAGGTAAAGACAAGGCTTCGAGGCCATAGAATTCAACAAAAAATACATATTTTGTTAATGTTTTTTTGTGTCATTATACTTTCTTTTTGATGTTCGTTTCTTAATTTTTTCCATAATTATTGCATAGAACTATTAATCTTAACCCAGTTCAAGCAAAACTAAAACAAGACAACCACAGAAAATGACAGGAATGAGTTTTGTTACTACTATTGTAAACCGTGCTCATAAAAAACCAATAAAAATGGATGGTTTTGATTAGTCCCTTGTGTGGGAACGAAACGCAATTCATAACTTTCTAGTAATGGTCGGTAAAAACCGGTAACATTTTTTGCAGAGTTGCCATACAAAAATGCAACACTTATTTAATATGGCAATAACTTTTTGATAGACAAGGCCGCACTCTATTGACTATCTCGAGTCTCGGCTACCACGCTCACACTTTCGACACGGCAAGTACATCTAACTCTGTCACTCGACGTCGAGAGGAGAGTCAAAACGCGCATGATAAGCAAACTGGTGTAACTTTCTTTTTCGCAGGACGAGCCACCGAAAAACGTGATATCTATCGAGGCGCCACCTGGTGCTGACTACGAGGAACAAGAAGAGGAAGTGGACGACACGCCTATGGCGCCGGAGATTCCGTGAGTTAAAAATAGATACATTGTACGAAAATAAAGCCCTCTTTTCTGTCCAATAGTAGTATTCTATTCCGCTGAATATCATACGCAAATTAAATGCCTCCCCTTCATATTCTAACCCACTGAATACCAAACGCAAATGCCTCCATTTCGTATTGTAAGCCGCTGAATACTATACACAAAATAACAATAATATAATAAGCGGCCTAGTTACGTCCCACGGTCGGGCACGGGTCCGGGCCTTCTCTCAGAGAGAGGGAGTATGAGATTAATCAGCGCGCGTGCCTACTGCGGATTGGCCATTTCTACCGCTGAGGTATGCTTTGCAACATACATATGTACGGAAAATAAATAGACGCGTAATGACACCAAAAACTACACATGTCAATATAAGCAACAACCCGACTGCCGGGCATTAACTATTAAGCAGGCGGGACCAACCTAGATACCTCGCAACGAGTTACATTGTTGAAATTTGGTCTCGCCTTCTTAGTAGTTTATGCTTAGCAGCTGGGTTGTTTTTATTTTTTATGTCAGTTTTTTATTTTCGTCTTCTTCGTGATTTTAAATTCTTTTGTTCGATTGCTGATAGCCTATGACACTCGCGCAGACACGACGAATCGATTGAGACTTTATTTGTCAGAATCTGACCTGGTAGAACCGGACATAGATAGACAAAAAGTTTATTCGCTACACCGAAAACACCCGGTAAAGATCCCGTCGGCGCAGGTCGGCGCCGTCGCCGCGCGCGGTGGCCGGCCCGTTCGGGCTCGACCCCGAGCTGGTCGCTCGGCTGGACGCGCAGCTGCCGCGCGTGCGCCGCGCCGCGCTGCCCGAGCCCGACCTCGGCTTCCTCGACGAGCCCGTGCCGCTGCCGCTCATGCGCCAGCAGGCGCCCGCGCAGCGGCAGAGGTTAGTGCTGAGAAGAGAAACAGAGGTAGAATGAGAGAGAACGAATTGGCCTACGGTGCTAGAATGTCGCAAGAAAGTCTGCTTACTGAGAATGTCCTGCTGAGAAAATGAAAGATAGCCTGCGGCGCAGGAATGTCTCGAGGGAGATAGAGTGAAAGTTGGCTTGCGGCGCTAGAATGTCCTCAGAGAGGAAGAGTGAAAGTCGGCCTGCGGCGCTCAAATGTTCCTGGACGGAGAGAGGGGAAGTCGGCCTGCGGCACTAGAAAAGAGAGCGGACACAATCGCGATTCAAACTCAATTACAAACCAAAGTAGGTAGTGTTGTTAGCCAGGCTGCTAGAAAGAGAATGAGACAGACAGAATGAGAGGCAGAGAGAATGAGAGAGAGCAACGAGAGGCAGCCCAGGGGCTGCCCGAGCCCGACCTCGGCCTCCTCGACGAGCCCGTGCCGCTGCCGCTGATGAGGCAGCAGACGCCCGCGCAGCGGCAGGGGTTAGTACTGGAGGTGCTGATGAAGCTGGATATATGCTGGGAAAATAGGAAACCAAGAGATAGATAAACGGAGGTAAAATGAGGAGAGAGAGAGACAGAGAAAGAGAGAAAGAATGAGCGAAAGAAGTCTACTTACTAAAAATGTGCCTGCTGAGAAAATGAAAGATAGCCTGCGGCGCTCGAATGTCCCTAGAGAGATAGAGTGAATGTTGGCGCGGAAGTGTCCCTGGACAGCGAGACAGACCGAGGGAGAGGAAGACGGCCTGCGACGCTAGAATGTCCCTACGGAGAAAGACAGCTGACGCAAGGAATCATCGCGATTCAAAGTCAATGACGAACCTGAGTAGGTAGCGTCATCAGCCGTGCTGCGAGAAAGAGTATGAGAGACAGAAAGAGATAATGAGACAGACAGAATGGGAGGCAGAGAAAATGAGAAAGAACAACAAAAAGTCGGAGCCAGTTCGGGCTGGACCCCGAGCTTCCTCGGCTTCCTCGAGGGCCCCTGCCGCTGCCGCAAATGTGACAGCCGGAGGATGGTGTTCGGGATGGCGATACACTGTTGAACATTATTTTTTCACTCAATCACTAGACCAAGTATGAAGAACCTTTTTTATTAAAAAAAATACATATGTGGCCATGACGTGCTACCTTGTTTTGAAGAAGACACCCATGTGAATGAAATTATATTCCACGTGTCCATTATTTAAGTACCGGCACTTACAACTATTTTATCTTTAGTCTTTTCCATTTCCTTTCCTTATTTCGATAATTTTTGAATTCATACTGGAATCAATAAAGTTTCTACATGTTAACATAACTTCCGTAATTATCGGTGTTCCCGACTTATTATGTTCTGTGGCATTAATGGCACGCGTTCCATTGGTTCATGGCGAACTGCACTAGACGAAGATAGTCGGCTTGTGGCCCTACGACAGAGAGAAATGGAAAGAAAGAGTCGGCCTGCGGTGCTACAATGTCTCAAGAACGTGTGCTTACTTAGAATGCCCGTGCAGATAGCCCGCATCTTTCCGGCGCCATAGGATAGTACTTGAGATGGTGAAAAGGAATCTTCGCCATTCCAACGCCTTGACAAATCGGAGTACAACTACTTCGAACTACCGTTCTGCCATGCCAGCCGGGTCGCGAACCAGAGAAAGAATGAGACAGAGAAAGAGAGAATGATGAATATTCCGAGTTTGAAAGAGACATCCATTTTTTTTTTGTAATCATTTTCTTTGCGAGAATGTTTCTTTTCTTTGCAGCCTTAACTCATGACAGTTTGTTTGCTAACAGCGTAATACCGATGTCGCCGCCCCGTCACATCAACCCCGCCTCCTTGATAGGGCAGCCGCAACAACAGCAGTCTATAGAGGACTCTCAACTTGCCGATACTATCCACTCGATCGCTAGCCCCGATCTCAATGTAAGTATTCAGGGATTATTTACATTCCAGACTGTCTGTAAATATGGGTCTTGTAACGTGATAAAAATATATTGTTTTATTTTAATATTGTATGGATGAGCTAATTGTTTTGTTTACCGGCCGATTTGCGTGAAATTTTGTGTTGCCGGGCTTTTGGCGATTTTATTTTTAAATTATGGATTGTTCGAAATTCAAAATGGTGGCCGTCTTAAATTTGGTCGTTTTTCGAGCTCCACGCAAAAAAAAACCGCAGCCAACTGGGCATACGTTGGAGATAAACGGCATCACGTTTAGAATTGCGTTCCGTACTGGACATTTTGAAATTTCAACATGGCAATCGTCAACTTTAGTGATAAAAATCGATTTTTCAAAAGCCATATGCGACTAACTTGCGACGCCGAAGGCAGAGTTCCGTTAGGTCGAGGCCGAAGGCCGAGACCAATCAAGTTCCCATGCATAGGTCCCAACTATAATATGTGTCTAGCGAGGCGCTAGGCCGAGCGCCGCGGAGAGTAAAGCTCGAAGTGGCCGGGGGTTGGCGCTATTTTTTATTTTTATTTTTATTACCATAGCATACACTATCATTACAGGTGAACCCAAATCGATCAGCATTAGTTTCTAATGTTATTAATGTAGAATAAAATGACACTTAAGGATTAAGTATAAATAAGAATTTGACATTGAAATTGGAATCACTTAACATTAAACTTTTACTAGTCAACACTTACCGAAAATAGCTCACAGAAAAATAAAATTTTTATTTTATTTTATTGGGAAAACTAACAGCTTATCACTAACACATTCAATTTATAAACACATAGATACAGAAAGCCAACAAAAAGTTTTCACTGATAGCAATATTTTGGGCAATTAGCACAGGTGAAAGAGAGATGACACACAAAACACCAGAGACAGTAACCACATCGGCAAAAAAATCAATAAAACCATGACCTCTGGCTGACCGTGCCAGCACTCTCTCAACTGATCTTTGAGCAGAAATTTCGAGTCTCTTTACAAACTTCTCTGTAGTACGTAAAGAGGCTCGAAGTTTCGCCGATGCCTGCACTGGCCCATTAGCTCAGTTGGGAGAACGCTGGCACGGTTAGCCAGAGGTCGCGTTCAAGTCCCGGCATTGGTGGAATTTTTAGCCTCTAAATAGGTATTTAAAATTGTTGTCAGCACGGGTTAGTGCAACAAAAATAATATTATTATATTATTATGAAGCGTTTATCAATATTTTATTTATCTCGTAACATACTGTTTTTATGCATATACACCGTTTTAACAAAACGGTCAAGCAACAAAATAGCCAGAGGTCGCGGGTTTAAGTCCCAGCATGGGTAGAATTTTTAGCCTTTAAATAGGTTTTTATACATTATAATCGTTACGTTAGGGAGTGACGTCATAGTCTAAGGTCGATTTGTATGGCGCGTTTTAGTACCACGTGACTATATTGACTTTTCGACTGGTTATATTATAAAAAGTGTTAGTCGCAGAAAAAAAAAATACCACGTTTATTTATCTTTTAACTTGTCCTCTTCTATTCTATTACAACATTTTTAGTACAAGTTCTCTATTAATATATTTTTCATCCCCCCATCTCGGAATGAGTATTTTTGCTCTTCGATATCTGAGTGCAAAAGCCGTTTTTATCCGCTAGAGGATAAAGTAAATTGAATTTAGAACATCGTGTGCACTAAGTTTGTAAATCCAAGACATCATTAAACCTATTTACTTTTACCTCAATGGTGCCGAATTTATCATACAACTTTTTTTAATTTGTTAAAAACTCAGACTTCCTTTGTGTTTTTTTTTTGCATTTAGTCATTTCCTCGTTGCTCGTCGAGGTGGGATGAAAAGTTATTCGAGTGCAAAGATTTCTCACCTCGTGCTCTTTCGATTCCCTCGCTAACGCTCGCTATTCAATTTTAGAATCCTTCGCTTGCTCGGTCATCAACATCGAGCGCGCGGTTAAACACTCGTCTGCCGCGACACAGATCTGTGCCCAACTTAGTATGGGCCACCTATACGTTCCGTACCGCGAGGGCAGTTGAGGTCAACTTTGCACTCTCGTATAACAAATAACTATTATACTACACCTGCTTGGAAAGTACCTTGATACTTTATCAAATTTACGGTAGAAAGTACGTCATTGCATATCGAACAAATATGCGGGGAGAAAACGCATCTGAGCGGGAGAGAAAAGTGTATGAAAATCCATTTCTTACGTGGTTTTTCTTTTTTAATTTTGGGTAAGACTATGCGCCGGTAACCTAAATATCAAAAGCCAAAAAGTTTTTACAGTGAGTTTTTATCTCCAAGTTCGCAAAATGACACTGGCCACTAGCTGTGTGTTGGATGGTGTCGGGCTGGCAGTGCGACCCTGCGGCGGCAGGATAAACAATTTGAAAAAAGAACATGTGAAAATTGCAGACGCCATTGGCGCCATTTCCAATTTGTGTGTTGTTTGAGGATTCAGTTTTCGTAGAAAGTAAAATAAAACTATCAAGCAGGTGTAGTATAAAGCACTATGTATCACTCGAGAGAAACTGCGATTCCCGATCTCGGGTGTTTTAAACGACACCCTCGACGGTAATCGGTCACTTTCTCCTCTCGGTGAACAATGTACTATTTCCTCGCGGGTGTAGCGTAAAACACTAGGTATCACTCGGGAGAAAGTTCTATTTGTACAGATAGTTTTCTCCCCTCTTTGTACAATGTACTACTGTTATGACGCTGTCCGGCCAGGCGGCGATCCGCGCGCTGTCGCTGGTGTCAGGCGCGCTGGTGTCGGGGCGCGGCGCGGCGCTGGCGGCGCACGAGGAGCGGCTGGTGTGCGCGGTGGCGGCGCAGGTGCGGCGGCTGCGCGGCGGCGCACGCGACCCGCGCGACGCGCTGCCCGCGTACAAGTGCGTCGCGCAGGCGCTCACCACGGTCAGTGACGCGACATACACACTTCTGCCCGGGTTGCGCGAGGCCAGTCTTTCGAGCTAGGTTCGGTGAGCTGGCGAGCTCGTACTGCTGGCCTCGTGTAGACAAATCTAACTTCGTTTCTAAGCTAGTTTGTGCATGCTGGGAGAGTTTTCTAGTTTTTAGGCTAGTAACGCCCCCCACCGCTGATAGATAGATAACACTTTATTGAACGAGTGATAAGGTTGTCATCTGTACTCTTAAGTTAAGAAATATCTGGGTAATTTCCATTTTTATGTACAATAAAGTGTTCTCTAATATGTAGTTCTCAATAGCATACAATTAGCGGTTTTATTAGAAGCCACCTGATTTTATGCTGATTTTACTATCCCGGCTAGTGTACTTCGTGTGGCCGGCGAAGCTAGTTTTCAGTTGGCTAGGAAGCAGGAACCACGCGTTTCGTTTGTTTTTCTAACCGCGACGTGTTTTCGAGATTTTGAGATGCCCAAACTAAGTACGGAAATTAATTTAAAGTTTGTACAACTGTACCGTGACCGTGGTTGTCTGTGGAACGCCACCCTTCCGAGTTATAAAGATAAATCTAAACGTGATTCAGGCCTACAAAAAAATGTGTGGCGAATTAACGGCAGTGGGTATTGATACGTCTGCCAAAGAGGTAAAAAGTAAAATAAAAAATTTAAGAGCAACGTATTCTCAAGAAGTAAAGAAAATTTTAATAAGTCGAATAGTGTTTTTTTTCGCATGCAGTTTATTTTGGACGTGTGGTCACCTCTACTATAGTACTAGCTTAAAATAATCTAACCTCATGTAAACAGAACCAGCACGTTCCAAGTCAGGTCGGCAAGCCAGGACAGTTTAGTAGAGAACTAGCTTGCTATCCTAGCTTGAAAAACTAGCCCCGTGTAGCCCGGACATTAGAAATAGAAAACCTTCTCAAAATATTTTGATTTTCGCCTGTCTAGATAGGGTAAAGGCTTCTTTCGTTTCACTCATAGCGTTGGCCGCTTACGAGTGTATAGCGCAGCTGTTCTCCACGGTGAGTTCCAGCGTAACCGTGGCCGTATAGGCACAATGCAATGCAGTTACATTATGATTCTTTGTTACGTTAGTCTCGATCATTACTTGGCAACAGTTACTCCCGCAGTTTTACGAAACAGCGAGGTGCGACTCGCGGGTGAGCGCGGGCGGCGTGGCCCACCGGGGCCCGTTTCATAGAACTACAATTCATTGTTTACTCTGACAATTCGATGTACATTGCAAAGTCGATTACCAACAGATTAACCAGTAGACTCTGCCACGGAATACATTACGGATTCGTATGAAACTCCGCCCAGGCGTGCTGATCTATTCCTACTCGCATGATTCCCGGCAGTTCTACGAGACGGCCGGCTGCGGGTCGCGGGTGGGCGCGGGCGGCGTGGCCCAGCTGCTGGGCGAGCTGCTGCGGGTGCTGGGCGGCTGCACGCCGGCGCCGGCCGCCGCGCCCGCCGCCGATGCCGAGCGGCTGGTCCGGGTGCTCAACAACGTCTGCGTGCGACTGCTCGAGCACTCGCCGCGGACCGCATTACTGGCGTGAGTGTATATTGACTTGTGATGACAGAGGTGAACGCTGCGAAAAATACCTATTTATGTAGTTACGAGCAGAGGAGAGCGCGTGCAGACCTAGCTCTGTCGCACAGCAGATGTTGTATGATGGACTATGGTTAAAAAGAAGACGTAGTTTATCTCTTCATGGTTATTTCATCATCATCATTCAGCCACACGAAGTCCACTACGGAACATAGGCCTCCTCCATGGATTTCCAAAAAGACCGGTATTATTACTTAGTTTAGTTATCATCTAGTCTAGAGTTGATCGGTGATCTTTCAGCGATAGAAAAAGCTCTTAAACTTCACCTAAGACTATCGTTCCAGTGCCATAGTGATGCTCCTCCACGAGTCCATCGGCGTATCGGACCCCGCCTACCCCCGCTACCAAGACCTGCTCCTCAAGTGCTTCTGGAAGACCCTGAAGATGATCAGCACTTGGGACGTCAACAGCATAGACTACGATACAGTGCTCTACAAGATACACCTGTTCTATAAAGCCTATCCCAACTCATACTGGAAGAAGAATCCCGATATGAGCGATACGCCTTACAGGTTCGTTATTTAAATTAAATACATACATAGGCTGAAGCACACGCACATGCACATTCATAATAGTAGTTATAGACAGTGTGCGTGTGACAATGATGCTATTTCAGCGTCAAGATTGATTAAGATTATGTTAATGAACGGATGTAGGGAATGGATACGTCACATGAGCATTCACGTATGATTCAACAATCTCTTTGTTCCAGGACCGTCAAGACGCTAGTCCACACTCTAGTCAAGATGAAGGGCTCATCGATAACGAACCATCTCACGCAGATACCTGACGTCAACGAGTCTGATCTCTATCCCTACTTGCTTAAAGTCTTCAAGGTGAGTCGAAATTGCTTCTCCTTTGTTCATATTTAGAAGAAAGTAGTGTGTTTCACTGCGTCTGGGTTTTTTCCCATAGAAGACTAAACCTTAATCAATTAAAATTGCAGCTATAATCGTGCGACACCGTCAACGAAATTCACCAAAACAGTTTTAAATTAGGACTTGACACCAGTCTCGCCTACTGTTAAGCCAAGTCGAATTCTATGATGTTAAGATTGCCTGGTAAAAGTCATTTTACTCTTGATGTGTCGTGGACTAAGTAAGTTTTCAAAATCGGGTTGTAGCCTAGCTTGACAACCTCACCATGTTGCTCTAAATTCACGATGCTTCAATCAATCAATCCAATGCTGGATATACGCCTCCCCCAGGGCAGCCCGCTTCTTTTTGTCCTCGGTCATCCTCAGCAATCTGCCTCAGATCGTCACTATCTTTGTAAGATGAAAAAACGCATCAGTTTTTACCTTCGCTTCAACACAGTGCATAAAAAAAGCGATCTATTTAAAAAAATGGACATCTAGGCCTGAGTTATACACACTGCTTTTCACTCCGAAAGCGAGGAAAATTTCGGACAGCAAAATCGTCGTACAGTGAAAGAACATAAAAATAACCAATTGCCGCCAATTTACTTTTTAATGTTTTTTTTTTTTATTTTTATCATGTGTACACCACTCGCTAACGGTGAAGGAAAACATCGTATTCATATACCTCAGCGCTTGAAATCGCCAATCCGCGGTGGGCACGCGTGGTGATTAAGCCCATACTCTCCCTGAGAGAAGGCCTGTGCCCTACAGTGGGACGTATATAGGCTACTTATGCATGTACTGTCAAGTCATAAAAAACATTTCGGCGCATTTTTAGACAGTAATCAACTCCTATTTTATCTGATTTCATCAATTTAATTCTAGAAAGCGTACGGAATTCAAATACTAGTAATTATAGCAAGAGTAAAATAAAACAACAAGTTTCATTATTCTACGAAATTTTACTGGTCAATTAAATTGTGCAATATATTTTGACTCTGTTTGGCTGTTGAGCCTCATTATCTTCGTTTTAGGAGAAAAAAATTACCTTATGCACTAGAGCTTAAAAAGCGATTTTATGTCGTCTAAGCACGACTTAAAGTCGAAGTTTAAGAGCATGAGAAGTGAAAAAGTAAGTTTTATACTGAGGTGTTCTTGGTTTCAGCAGTTTTGTAAAAAAAGCTATCAAGAGCATTCTAGTCTGTGCCACGCGTTACATCAGATTGTAGGCCCCGAAAATGTGGCTGAACTAAATGTCTCCAATTCACCTAAATACCTTCCAGCAACTGAAACTCGACGACAAGAAAGAAAACAACAATGGGGACGCGTCTACGGGTTCCGTCCTCACCAACGTACCGATGAACGTGTCCCTCAGTGCTGGGAGGTTGCCCCGAGGCGTTCACGAGGAGCTGGCGCTGATACTGAAGCGGATAGGCAGTAAGGACCATAAAACCGACGCCTTGCAGCAGCTGTTTGATCTGAGGGTGAGTGAGAACAAGGATGTGACAAGTCACCACGCGCTCCCAACCTTGACCGTTTCGGTCGTCCGTCGAGAGCGCCACCCGGAGTGTATTTAGGTTCGTCAAGCCTACGGAAAGTTTTTATAAATAATTTTTTATGTCAAGTAGGAGTGGCTCCCTAAGGTGGACATCTGGACGTTCATGCAGTGCAGCTCGTTCTACTTCCTCAACTAGCCTTGTACTGATTTAGATTACAATATTCCGTCACAGTGCCGAGCAGTTGGAATCTATCTGACTGTCTATCTATGTCTACAGCCCATGAAAGACGTTCAGTGATGGGCATAGGCCTCTTCATCATCACGCCAACCTCGCCGGACCTCCGCTAGTCTCGCCCAATGTCCTACTGTCGCCTTCTATGCCAGCAACTCATCGGGTCAGTTAGAATTTATGAAACTTCTCGCCACGCTACCGAGCTCCAGCCTTGACCCTTCCACAGGTGGACATCTGGACGTTCATGTAGAGCAGCTCCTTCTACTTCCGCAACTAGCCTTGTACTGGTTTAGATTATACTTTCACTCCACGCTACCGAGCTTCGGTCTTAACCCTTTCGCAGGAGCGACACCCGGAGGTGGACATCTGGACGTTCATGCGGGGCAGCTTCGCCACGTTCGCAACTAGACCTGTAGTGATTTAGAATTAAAGATTGTAATTTCCCGCCGCACTCCCGTCGCTCGGCACAGCCTTTCGATGAGCACTGAGCTCCAGCCTTGACGTTTGCCCGTCCTTCAGGAGCGGCACCCGGAGGTGGACATCTGGACGTTCATGCAGGGCAGCTCGTTCTACTTCCGCAACTACGTGGAGCGCGGGCTGCGCGAGGTGGGCGAGCAGCGCCGGCTGGCCGCCGCGCCCAAGTACCGCCGCGACTTCAGCGCCGAGAGCGTCGGTCAGTGCACTACACATGTCAACTCTGCGCGCCATCAATTTACACCATGAGTTTTAGGTGGTTTGAAAGCCATAGCAAAATAAAAGTGCCCTAACAGTAGCTTGCGTATACGCTAGTTTTTTTGCTCCTTTTTTTAAGGCACTTTCCACGAATATCTGGACACAAACTCGAATCTATGAGAACCATTAGTTGCCAGCCGGAGCGGTGCGTGCGCGCCGCAGGTCGGTTGATCTTTGTTCTGATAGACGGAGAGGCTTTTTTGTTCGCCAATTTTTTGACACAAGATTTATTAACTCGGAACAAGATTGTTCAACACAATTTGGTTTTACTTTTACTTTATACTTTATTGTACACAAGAAAGAAATATGTTACACATACAACAAAGCAATAAGAACGGGTACATAGGCGAGCTTATTTCTATAGAAATTTCTTCCAGCCAACCAAATCAGTTGTGAGACGATGATTTTAAAGAGGTAGGGGAATAATGTGTGCACATTAAACGAATTAAAAAAAATGTAATAATATAATAATAATAATATAAACATACACATAAAAGTTAAATACCATAATATAAAGAATAAAACAAATAATAAATCAAATAATATAACATTACATAAACTACATACTTACAACTAATATAAATAAGGAATAAACTACATACAATAATTTATCCTACTACTATATTATAGATAGATTATAATATTAGCAAAGAGATTATTGAGATTTTATTAGTAGACAAAGATGGCATTTTTAATTACTAAAAACAAAACCACGGCTTTCAAACCAACCAGATTTCAACGTGTATACACTCAGACATTCCTGCATCGTGCAAGCAGTGTTACACTTTTTTTTAGGTAGCCTTTATACGTCCTACTGCTGGGCACAGGCCTTCTCTCAGACAGTTAGTGTCACAGAGTTACACATCATCATCATCAACCCATTATGTCCCCACCGAGGGGCACGGGTCTCTTCCCTGAGGAAGGTATAGGCCATACTCCACCACGGGGGCCAAGTCCGGATTGGTGGAGGCTTGTAGACTAGTGGCTCGTCTACTGTCAGAAGTTGTCAAGCCGCCCTAAGGCCTCTGACTTGGCTTAACGACTGCCATCTATCGACGGCAGCCGGCACCAACAGCTTAACGTGCCTTGCGAAGCACGGAACCGCTCGGAAAAATGCCACTAGCGTTAGGCATAGACGGCGACCCATCCATGCACTGAACGCGCCCAGTGTTGCTTAACCTTCGTGATCGTTTAAGATCACTCAGGCAGCCGGGGCCACGAGCGCCGTTCCTTAAAACACTTTATAAACGCCGTATAAAATAGTATGTGGTAAGATTTTACAAGGAGTGTTTTGGAGGAATCGTGTTTTTATAAATGGGACCGTTAGTGTTTAGTGTCTTAGTAACCGTTAGAGTTACACATAACATATCATAAATGTAACGTCCGACCAATGACAACTGGATCGGTCGTCCACATTTCCCTATAAAGTGGAAGAGCATGATCATCCGCTCTCGCCTATAAACACCTATTTTGTCTCGCATTAGGGGACTGACTCTACTACAGCGATTCCTAAAGTGGGTTCCACGGAACGCAAAAGTTCTGTGGAAAAGTCACAGGGGTTGCGAATAACATTTATTTTCTCATATCATTATTTTGGATGAATTTAATGCCACAGAAGTTGTACCTTCAGCAATCAAATTTTGAATTTGGTATGGGGTTCCGTATAATAAAAGTGGTTTGCGACTATTCCATATGCTTGAAAGTTGAGAAACCGGTGCTATACATATTTCAAGATGGCGTAAGAGCAAAAACTAATTTATTTCAACTAAATTTGCGTAGGTAGGGTGATTGATTAACTTGATCACCCTGCCGAAGCAAATTTAGTTGAAATAAATTACTTGTTGCGCTTACTGGTTTCTAAATTAGTTTTGGTTGAAACTGAACAGGGCTTAAACTCTACTTGCGCGTAGTTCTTCAGAGAGTGATTAACGGAAATTATTATTTTATTTGCACTATTTGTAATCTACTAATACACTGCATTCTAATGGTATAACCCGTGCAATTTAACTAAGGGCCCATTGTATGCCTATCTATTTAACTCGCACGGGTTACACAATTTGAATGACATTGCAAGTGATTGTTTAGCAGACTAGTATATAGTGTCAAGATATAAAACGGAAACAATCGATACTCGTGTTGCCATAGACAAAAGCGAAGTACGTTTAGCACGTCGGCCCCCTTCCAGACATAAACAACGAGAACGAGGAGAAGTCCCACGTGATCTTCCTGGAGCGGCTGCGGGCCCTGCAGGCCAAGGCGGGGCTCAAGGACGCGGCGCCCGCGCCCGCGCGCTCCCCGCTCGACAACCGCGCGCTGGACTGCGCGCCCGAGCGGGCCAGCATCGACCCCCAGCTCGACGTGAGTGCTCAGTATACAATACTTTAGACTAGCAGCCTACCCTAGACTTCGCCGCTCTGAACGCCGCTCTGAAAATCGCGCCGTAATGGCTACGTTGCTCTACTGAACGCTGTACAATTGAATTGCGCACGACACGCCCTCGCCAAGGCTGTTTAGACGATATCAGATTAGACGCAAGTTCCCCATTGTGACTTTATGAAATAGTCGATGAATGTAGATTAATTACAAGGCACAATTTCCTTCCGCAGCTCAATACGACGCATCACATCTCCAACAAGAACGAAGCCGATGTGGAGGCTCTACGACTCAAGCTCCAGCAGATCCGCAGCTCTTCCAGGAGATAGGCCGTCCCGCTCACACGCCGCGGCTTGGACACGGTAGCTCTCTTTCCCTCCCGTCGCATCACATGTACTGTGTTTTTACATCACTTGGGCACTGACCTTTATTGATTCGTGTTAAGGGCGATTTCCGTACGCCGAGTTTTGTGAAAAATGGCGTAATGGTACTGCTGTGGTTGGGTGGGTATGTTGAACTTTGGTATTTCGTGTATCTTTGAAGCTCGCATGGGAATTTGTTCTCTCACGCGAGAGAAGGCTGTGCCATATACACCTGAAATTGTTAAGAGAAATGGGTATATGTTGAATGGAATTATACCTAAACTTTGAATGTACCGTAAAACCTTCCATGATATCACGATTATTGTTTTTTTGACTCTGTATTTTATCAAATAAACCGCCATTCGCTTCTACCTGCCCTAAGGTTAAAAAAAGAACAGGATGGCGGGAGCTGATTTGAAAAAATGTCAGTGGCGTTTTTGGACTTGTGTTGGAAAATTTGTGATTGTTTCTTTTTTCAAAGGTTCCTAATATTTCTGTGCCCGTTTCAGTTGATTGTTCAGAATAATGTTTGTGTCTTTATAGTGTTAAACGTCCGAAGGAACCCGACCCTTGGCCTAAGTAATGTTAGTGCAATTGTAAGTCTTATTGTATGTCACACGTAGGTCATATTAGAGGGTCGTTTGTTGTATGTTATTGGAACAAAGTTATACTTGCGTCGATGTCTTTATACGTCGTGTAAAATAAACAATGGAAAGTCTCAGACACCACAGGTAATTAAATCTGAAGTCCATCTCTAGACACATTAATGTGACTTACCAAAACTGTTGATCTTTCGATCTTTTGTTAAAATAGAAGGCAAGTGTAAGAAAATGCTTGCCAGTGATCTGTTAATTACAATAAAGGTCGAAACGCGGTCGACCGCGGTTCTGATGATTGTTAACATATACGGGACGTAAAATTAGATGTTAGTCAAAATATTTATTACGGTTTTGAAGTTCTTGGGAAACGAAGACTGTCAAAGATGGATTTAATTTAAAGATAAATGCTAAAAGTTTCTTAATAATTACCAATGTCGTAAAAAGTACATTAACATGATCTGACGTGATTTTCGAATTCCAAGAACTTTGAACTAAAAAGTAGTGTTAGGACAGAATTATGCGTGGATAATCGGCAAATATAGTTGTACTCGCACTTTAGGCACGATCCTATGACGTAAGATTTTTTATTTTACAGTGAATGCCCCAAAGTAATCTACTGAAAAAGGTACGTTATGTTAGGTGATTTCTAGATCGTTAATATTTTACTTTTCGAGCATCGTTGGCAGATGGGAGCTTTTAATAGTAACTGTTAATAACTCGCGATCAAGTTTAGCTTATAAATTCAAGTCTTGATAGCCCCGTTAAATGTTAACTACTTGTGAGCAATGATTGAAGTCAATCTCTTTTGTACGCAGCAATGAATAAAAGTGCTAACCTTTATTCATTGCATAATAAACTGAGCAATATCAGTATACTCCGTTCCACAAGTCGAACTCCTAAGGAACAAAATGTCATTGGTCAATGATCGCGGTTAGATATAAGCGAAGGCGGTCTGCTTCATTGGGTAGGTTTTTCTTTGGGAGATCGTTTTGTGGAATGGAGTATAGTAGAGTGCTTAAGGGGTTCAATGACGTTATTGTTGGCGCTAAACAGTAAAAAAAATTATAACTCGTTTAATTAAACTTTTTTGCAAAAAGTGGTTTACGAACCTCTCTAACATGTGAATAGTGATTGTTGGGACCCGCGACCGAGAACCTGGGGCCGAAAACCGGGGACCAAATATCAGTTCCGCTAAAACGCCCGTTCTTAGCATAAGTACCATGTAGGCCCAGGTTCTCGATCCTAGATTTTCGGCCGCGTTTCCTAAAAACTATTGTCATATATGATTGTGAGAATAGGAATAAATATTTTGTAAAAAGGTATTTTCATTTGTTGCGCTAGTGTTACTGCATGGAGTAAGCGGTTGAAAATATATTTGCCTCTCGCTCACACAACGTAGACATATTGTGCGGCGAGTGGCAAATAGGTAGTTGTTGAGTCACTTGCTTTAGTTAACCGTGTTTTGCTATAAAAAATTGTAACACTGCGTGAATCCATAAATTAAAAACGATACCGTAGTCGTGTCGTAAATTGAAAGATGTTGTAGATTTAAATTAAAACTTTGCATTTACACAGGTGTTACGTTCACTTGTGTAAAGGCAAATATGTTTGAAGCCGCGATTTCTGCTGAGAATACATGAAAATGTTCCACGTGCCGTATATACAATTGCAAAGCTCTTTAAGTCATCTTACTGCGACAAGGTCTTTGCCTGTTTTAAACGAGTAAATAGAGAAAAATATTATTATTAGAAAAATAAACACTAATTTACTCTGTACTAAGAGCCGTGAAGCAATATAAACATTTAAATTTATTGTACTTGGTACGGTCCTAAAACACTTATGTATGAACTGATTTGGATGGAACTTGGCAATATGGTCTTCAATTTAATTTGAAAACTAATAATTGCTGAAAAGTTATCTTTTACATCGCGCCTATTGGTTTTGATCGTAAATTTCTAACTTAATATTCATTTTAAGGTTGTGTTTGATCGAGTTTTAAGACTGTTAAAATGATTGTGCTTCTTTCGGTTTACTATTTGGGAGCGATACTCTATGTTGAATTTGAACTGACGGGATTGGGTACCCAGTGTAGGTTAAATCCAACTCTGTTGGTTGTTGGTTTTGTCCTTTTCATAAGTTAAATCTTGACAAGTCTGTATTGGTTCGTTTTACTTTGATCTAATTTATGTACTAACAGAATTATCGATTGTTTGTTCACTAGCAATAGTTTAGACCACCGATTTTGCCGTTCTATTGTTCTGCTTAAATCGGTTTCTACGAAACTAAGCGCAACGTCTTTATCGGAAGTGTTTTACCGAAGGCTGTACTTGATTTGAGATTCATACTTTCTTTATTATTATTTTGTAAGTTTGTTTTGTATGCAATGCACTGTAACAAAGCAATTTATCAACCCTGTGGTGTGTATGCTCCTTGATGTATTCACTGGCTTACAGTGTCTTTTGTGAAACGAATAAAATCTCATGGTATGCGTATATTGTAGTCTTCATCCAGTAGGTTTGATACTAAAACTTGAGTAGCTGTGATGAGGCTTTTATTTTAGACTTTACTTATATACTTAGTAATTAACCATTTCCATTTTTTCACAGAACAAAAACATTCCGCGAAGTGAATCAGTATTGGCGATGTGTACAAATTTTACCCCATTTCTTTTCGTACCATTTTGCTAGCCTCTAGTTTAGACATTTTAATAATAATAATAATTAGCATCATTATAATAGGACCATCTTATATGCACATGTATGGATTGATGTGTCCCCCGCTTTTTAATGACATTAAATCAGGTTCGTTCCCGTTGTTCACAGGTGGACATTTTTGCTTGATATAATAAATTGTACCTACCTACAATTAATTCTGAATAAAAGCTAACATATTGTAGGCAAGTGTAATGTAGATGTTTTAAAGGAACTTGTTTTACCCAAATAGTAATTTGTGTATGTATCTACTACCCATTTGACGATATGTAATGCTTCATATAAACGTACTCTGTAAAATTCTAAAGGACCCGATCTGACCACCATAACAATGGTTTTTAATTGTTATTTTCAAGGTCATAATCTAACAGGTTCGTGTCCACTGGTGGACAATGAGTACAATGAGTCAAAGATATTTTAATTCGTTTTGGTGACTATAGTATTTTGTTTTTGTAGTCCAACGTTAATCTTAGCCTGAATTATATTCTTCGTTCGATTATTTAGATATAATTGTTTTATTCTCATTAAAATATTATTCTGTAGTTTGTAGCTTAATTTTATTGATTGATCTTGCTTGACTTCACTTTTGAGTTATATATTGTGAGCATTTATTTATCAATGTAAATTAATGTACTAAATCATGATTAAATAACGATAATAAACTTCATACAAGATGAATTGACCGTTTTATTTGTTGGAATCTGATGACTGAAAGTAAATGTGTACTTGGAGACAATAGAAATAAATTAGTTCCTCTTCTGTCGCTCAAGCTCTTCTACAATACGTAGTAGCTACAATGGTAGCAGCCTACCGTACCGGGCCGAGCCCCGACTTAAATCAACTTATCAGATCGACTCTTCGTTTGATGATAGCTATATGCACTGCTGGTTTACTCAATCAGTAAAGTGGATTGGATACATGTTACCTAAAATAGTCCTACTCAAGGTCTAAAGCCAAGCTTTGGTTCTTCCCATATTTTTTCGAAGTAAGCCGTTTCCCATTAGTCTTTATGCCAACCGGCGCGCGGCGCCGGCATCACCGCATCAGAGGCACTTTCTTATTTGTTTGCTTCTATCATGATACTAAAATATGTTTCTGAACGGTAAAATAATATAGCTTGTCTATGGTCGATACAACTTTGACATATCAAAGAGTATGAAAAATCAGATGTGTACTTAGGGCGAAATCAGATTTTATTATTATTATTATTATTAATTCTTTATTGCACTAAAGATAGTGCGCAAAGGGTGGGCTTAATGCTAATGACTTTTTGTTCATTATTTTTCACTCGGAATTCAATGAAGGAGTTAAGCACAAAATATAATGGGATCGCCAAATAAATTTATTAGTGAATAGCCCTCCTATAACCTAATTGTCCCCTCTGTTGGATTAATCACTTTGACGGCAACTTTGTCAACATAAAGTATGTTAGAGATAAACAGGGTTTCATGATAATGCTCAGCATTTGATGCAGTTAATTCCGACGTTCATGGTTCGACAGTCCGACAAGGAATGACATTGACCTTTATACTTGACCTCTCCAAGTATTCAGTTGTCCGAATATTTGGAGAGATCAAGTATACTACCGGCGCTTCAGTCAGGGTTCCTCAAAGGGCGAGGCACTGTGACAGCGGTGCTGGATGTGGTAGATAACGTACTTGCAGTGCGAGATGTTGGCAGGAGCACCTTATTAGTATTGCTTGACTTTTCTAGGGCTTTTGACTGCTTAAACATCCCCCTACTATTATCTAAGATGAGTTACTATGGCCTGGACAGGGCCGGGCCGGGGTGGAATGGTTCACAGGTACCTATCTAGTCAGCACAATGATTTGTAATCATATAAACCCCAGAGATATTTGTAATATCTTTTTCAAAAAAATCAGTGCTCCTGATTGTTTGTTAGATTGATAGAAAAAACTGTGGCTCCTAAACCATTTGGAGGAAGTAAATTGATTATCAAGAAGTTTATAGGTTATAATTCTAGTAAATAAACACCGAAAATATTTTATTGTATTTATAAATGTAAATACAAATAATACTACCTAATGAAATACATTCAGAATCATAGTTAAAAGTTATGTTTTATCATTCTTATTTGTTTTCAGGTCTGCATCTCTCACACTCGTTAAAAATTGATATCATGATTCAACCCATTTAGCAAATGTAAAGGCAGCTATTATTGCTGCAATTGTAAGTGAAGTAAAACAATGTTCCTGGCTAGGTACTTGTAAACATCGGTTTTATTTATGAAAATCATACCTAATCATACATTGTAACACGCATTTATTTGGGCTTAAGCCCGTATCTCAAAATAGGTAAGCAGCAGCACTTAATTATCCAGAGCCAGCTCATAGCATTGAACTGGGCAGATCTGAATAGATATCAATACTTCTGCTAGGACAATTTAGTTGTTGGTGATAGGAACCTTCAAGTACCTAGTAGTCCTGCAGCATCATTTTATGCTCATAAAGCTGCTTCGTCTCCAAACTGAAATAAAATTAAGAGAATTCATGTAGAAATAGTATGATTTTATGAGTAAGTTTACATGGTACTTAGTGTGGATAATTTTACAATTTTCTATATTTTCGAGTAACTTTCTTAAGTAAATTTAACATTTTACACTGTATAATCAATAAATCAGCCAATAAAGAGGTATTTAATTAAAGTTATGTGATTATGTCTGCAACAAAATGTATAAAAAAAATTTTTGAGGTTGCCTTTCTATTACAGTCGATATTTCTTTCGCGGTAGGTATACAAAACTTTGCTTTTTCAGTTTTGGTATAAACTATAGGTTTCCCTTTTTTAGTAAAAATATTTCATGACGTTTTTGTGTTTAATTTCCATGAAAAAATCCGAAAATAAGACAAGTAACACTTATAAAACAAAACAAACATTGTCAGGGCAAATCTCAGTGGCGCAATCTGTAATTAGTTTCGTGTTGCTATCCCCATTCCATACAGTGGAGAACTTACGTAGTAGGTAGAGTCTATTATCCAACAATGTTGGATAGAGCCTCTGAGACGTTCAAGTTCTCGACGAGAACTCGTGATATGTGCTGGATAACTGGATGATTGTCTTCAATGTCTTGAACGGGCTCAATGCTTGTCCGATGTCTGACGTGCATTAAGATTTTACAAAGTGTCATATCTGGCAACTAATCTACAAAAAATTCCGCCCAGTCTATGGTATTAAAAAAGACAACAATGGTGGATAGGAAAGTCCGCCATATCTCAACTTCTTTCTAAATAGTGACGTTCGTATTATTTTGTGTTAGATATCTGTGTTGTGTAGTTATTTCTTGTTTAATTTAATTATTTTTAAGTTCTTCCAACACCCGGTGAGTATTTAGCGTGATTTCTATCGATTTGACACATGTAATAGTTTTTATTTTGGAACTTTACGCCGAGACATGCCTTCGCTGCTTGTCAAAATGAAAAAATCATAGTTTTGCCGTTGTGAAATCAATTACCACGTGTGTATTTTCCTGTTCCGTCGACCGGGCTGCGAGGGTGTTGTGTTTTGCTGCGGCTGTGATGTAATAATAAATGTCTGTAGGAAAGACAGTGTTTACATGTGTGTCGGCGTTACATGGCGCTCTTTTGATTTGCAGACCCTGGATCGCTGCGTCCACCATGGAGTCTCCTAGGAAATTTAATGACTGCTATTTTTACTACTATTCCACATGCACCAAGGTAAGTTTGCATTTTAACCTCTACAAAATCTTGGGTAGTAAATCTGCCATGCCTTAGTTTTATTGGACAGCTGTTGGAGTCTTAGGTACCTAACTCACTCTGTACTTATTGAAATTATCTACACATTATTTGAAGTACCACCCTTACCACCCTCGAGAAGCCTGATTATGCAGGAAGTCCTTAGAAGAAGCCCTAAGTTAGACTGAATATTCTTAAACCAGACCATTTTCTACACAGGTTCTTCTTATGTTGTAACTTTACAATCAATCCACCTTCATCAGAAAATATTCCAATCATATTATGATAACTGGGAAGGAGTTCCCACTGCGCTACAGAGCTCACAGTGGGAACACAACACTTGTCAAGGATAAGGTATAGAGACAGCTCTATACCTTATCCTTGTCAAGAGTTGTGTGTGCATGCGGTAACTAAGGAATGTATGAAGGGAAAGAGGCTTGTCAGTGGTGGCAAGTGGCAAACTGTGGTCTCTGCCTATCTTTCAGGGATACAAGTGTGTACGTACATACATGTATGTATCAATGATAAAGAATATTCCTCTTCAGGCCTCTAATTTTTTTCAAGTGAATTTGATCCAGTTTCCAAGCAATAAATACTGAATTGTCTATCTTCAGGGAGACAACTGTGTTTTCCGGCACGAGCCCTCAGCACTGGGTTGCGAGACCATGTGTACAGCATGGCAACAGGGCAAGTGCCTCGACAAGAAGTGCCGGTTGCGCCATATGGAACTTAGGGTAGGTGAATGCCATAACAACTTACCTGTCTAGTAGGTCATATAGTTACAGTTATATCTGAGATTTCCGCACTTAGCCTCATAGTTGGGCCATTGTATGTAGCAAGCGCTAAGGTATGTAAATACCTCAGACACTAGGGTTTCCTCACGATTGTTTTCCTTCACCGTTAGAGAGTGGTATTGCCACTACAACTTCACAAACATACTTAACTTAGAAAACAAAGTTGTTGGTGTGTGCTGGGATTCAAACCCACAACCTTCAGAATGATAAGGCGGCATTCTACTGCTCCGCTACCACCGATTTTCATATATGACTCAGAGGAGCATATTGGAATAAGTTCAGAAGCCACATGCAACTTATTTTTAATACAATGGACATACATGAACTATCAAATCATAGATCTGGGGCATTTGTAAAATGGATTTTATGGTGTTTAACTGGTATTTTCATCAAAAAAATTAAAATACCAGCTAAACACTAGACTATGAGAGCTTAGAGAAGCAATGGGCTGCCATCATTGGGAAACTGAAATCTTTTCAGGAGGGCAGCCTACTAGATTATACTCACTATCTCGACAACCACTCCCACATCTTAAGGTGTCTTGATATTGAGATAGCGTGAAATCTACTGCTTAACCTATAGACTGCCCTGCCTCAGATGGGATGTATAGCTGGGCTGCATATATGCGATGCATATTTGAGATTCCACTTTGTATATGTTGGTGTGCGAAAACCAAATCTCTATTTAACTCTGTTATACAATAATGTGGCTTAACATCAAAGTCATGCCTCCGATATCCAATTGAGTTTGATATCCAAACTTTGTATTCATCAAGAAAAGCCATTTATTATTTTTATGATACTGCTGGTGATAAGGATCAAAAGTCTATGGGATCGACTCATGTTAGTGTACTAGAAACGTCCGAAATTACTTTTAAGTAAGTAGGTACAGTAAGCTATAGTTTATTTATTATATATGTTAATCTAATATATAAAAATCTCATGTCACAGTTTCTTTGTTACACTTTATTTCACAATAAAACACATTAATAAAACTCAAATAACAGGCTTGTGATAAAAAAATTGTGCAGTGCCTCTGATTCAGTGATTTATTTGGGACAGTGTTTGTTATCGAACTCCTCCTTAACGGCATCATCAGATTTTATGATTTTTTTTCTTGCATATTTAATAGGTAGGCTAATTAATATGGCAAAGTAAGGTTTGCCTGGTCAGCTAGTATTTTAATAATCAATATTTTACTTTGATTACCCGGGGGCAATTCCATATTTTACCTATTTTATATTATTGATATTAAATTTTTGCTTGTAGCATGGTCTTTTATTCTGAAAGGTTGCTTAATGAGGTAAGCAACCTCATTAGCTAACATGCCAATATTTGTTTGTTTCATGGTTTCCTATACTTAGATGGTTAGTAAGGCAAGCCACCTTGTTAAATATTTTTCACTAATTAATTATTATTTGGTCTCCTGGGAAATACAGCAACGTATTTCTGTGTTAATGAATGCAGTTCTTAATGATTCTATTACCAAATGAGGCATTGTAGCCATTGCTAACAACCTGTTAGAATCGATGAATATTGTAAGAAAGACTATCTTCCTTTTAATTTCATATTAGCTACTTCCAATAACATTTTCACAATGCACAATGTCTGTTTGTAATGAAAGTCATTTGGTTTCTCAGTGGCTCTGAAGTGAAATCCAAATTGCTTTTTTTTAAGTGTTACAAACTTTTCTTTGCCCATCATATCAATCTTATATGAATACCGACACAAACAATACATTGCTAGTTTTATTCTTACTAAATGTAAGAAACACAATTTTATTGGATTTTTGTAATTTAAATGAAACATCATCTGCATTCAAATCAAATCAAAGTTTTTTTTATTAAAAATAACCCAGAAACTGTGACTTATTGAATATTTTTACTTGTAGTAAAACTAGGTGCCCATTTCAAAATTTATAATAGATCTTGAAATGGACACTCTTAGTAGTATTTCAGTTCAGTTCAGTAATTGGCCTCACCTAGTAACCACCCCAAGCGATTCCAACATTAACCTTGAAAATAACAATGGTTTTCAATTGTTATTTTCAAGGTCAGGACTGAGGAGGTTAAGTCTGTATGTCAACTAACAACGTTACAACATAGGCTTGTCTCCATGTACTATTGGGTGAGACTGAGGCCATGGCAAGTGCGACCAAGTTATACACAAAAAGAAAACTACAACTACTCGTCTGGCGCCACCCAGGTGACAGCAGTTCAATCTTGAGATTAGAACTCTTTATGTACACACACCAGAGAAAAAAAAACGTTACACTACAATACATTTTGGTGACTGAGGCATTTGTTCCAGTTATGCGCCACATATATGGCCGCTTGTCGTAGCTTTGCTTATGGTGTCTGTCCATTGCATTGGTGCTCATCCTCTGCTTCTTTTTCCTTCTTTGCGACAGGTGATAACGACATATTACCGTTATTACCGAAGAACTTCAGAAAGTGTCGAGTGCAGATTGATTGATGTAACCGATTTTGTTACAGAAAAACCGCAAACAGATCCCGTGCTACTGGGAGAACCAGCCGGGTGGCTGTCGCAAGAAGCACTGCCCGTTCATGCACAAGAACCCGGACGCCCGCACCGATGGCATTGCCCCCAGCCAGCCTGGCCCACCGATCCCCGTAAGTATTAAAGGATAGGTTGGTTGGTTATATTCTTTTTGTTGCACTACTCCGTGCTGAGGACAATTTAAAAAAAACCGATATTTAGAGGCAGATGTCCCTGCCTGTACGTAATACAGAGAAGTATGCAAAGAGGTTCGAAATTTCGCCGATGCCTGCACTTGCCAGCTTAGTTGGGAGAGCACTGGCTCGGTTAGCCAGAAGTCGCGGGGTCAAGTACCGGCATGGGTTGAATTTTTAGCCTCAAAATCGATTTTTATAAGGCTGAGGACAATTATTAAAAAAACCTATTTAGAGGCTAAAAATTCCATTGGTGAAAACCTATGAACCCGCGACCTCTGGCTCACCGTGCCAGCGCTCAACCAGCTGAGCTAATGGGCTAGTGCAAGCATCGATGCACAATCTTTCTCTGTATTACGTACGTATCAATTCCCGGCATGGATGGAATTTTGGGCCTCTAAATAGGTTTTTATAATTGTCCTCAGCACGGGTTAGTGCAACAAAAAGAATTTATAATTCCATTGGTGTTCATGGACCAAGATTTCGGAAAAGTATACGGTATTAGTAAAAGTAGTTCGAATAGAAGTGGGAATTTGGCAACGCTGAAGTTAGTCAAGCAACCAAGGACAAGCAATCCCAGAAAACACTTCTTGCCGAAACATGTAGTGAATGCGTGGAATAAACTACCAGAGACAGTAATTATTTAAGTAATTTAGTTTAACCTACCCCTCTGGGATACAGGCGTGAGTTTATGTTATGTTATTTGTTGAAATAGTGGAGGATGTCATCCAATGTATTGTAACAAGCTATAGAAAAATGTCCTGTGATATTTCAGGATGGGGTCGTAGATATAAAGCCAACAAACCAAAGCGCAAGATTTAACTATGTAGAAGTTACAATGGATAGAGAACTCGCACAATAGTATCTTTCATTACGAGTGCGGAAAGCCTGTCATTGCAAAGAGTTCCGACAAATGTCTACCCGAGCCGAGGCGCAGCCGAAGGTGAGGGTTGACAGTCGGAACAAGTTGCAATGACGGTTCCGCACGTGTACTAAACAACTATTTTTCATACAGTTGCGAAAAAATGAAGCAATTTGATAAAGAAAATTTTTGGAAAACGGCGCCAACCGTAACAGAATATAAGCGGAGATTTTTTTTTCTTCACCCATTCTGGGTAGGCAAAGGGAACTATGCCCATACAGCCAAGTCTTCAGTAGAATTTTTTTATTGATATGAAATGAAAATGAAATTTAATGAGATGAAATGAAATGAAACCTAACCTAACTCATTGAATCAAATCATTAAATCTGATATTAGTCTGATAGTCTGATAGTAGCTATTAGTCATTAATCTGATAGCTTCTTTTTAGAAATATTTGCATGAATCATAAAAATTTCTATGATTTTTTTTTAGTAAAAACTTTGTGGTTGGTTTTTTCTTTTTAATAGACATTATTTTGACAGTTGGGAAAGAGAACGCACGAGTTCGGAAAAGGTAAAGAAAAAGCTCCAGTATGTAATAGCCCACATCCCGAACGCTATACCTACGTCCCTGCAATACGCCACTTTTTGAGCATAATAACATAACATAAACTCACGTCTGTATCCCAGAGGGGTAGGCAGAGACCAGGGACTGCCACTTGCTACGATCCTGACAGATCACTTTCGCTTCCTCGACATTCATTAGTCGTTGCATGCACGCACGCCGGTTTCGGGTACTTTTAAAAAAATGTTTTAGTATAATCGGAGAGACCATATTAAAAGATAAATAAACATAGTAATATTATTGCTTTAGAACTACTTTTCATAATATAACCTGTCGGAAAGAGAATATAGTCATGTGGTACAAAAACGCGCCATATAAATCGGGCTCAAACTATGACATCACAACTTGCACGTAACGCCTTATAGTGTATGAAGCGTTGAACAATATTTGAGTTATCTCGTAAAATAATGTTTTTATGTCAAAACTAAATCTAATAAGTTTTTTGTTATTGGAATAACTTTATTTCTCGCATATTTTGTGACCCCGAAAAACCCGAAAAAAAGATTTTTATTGTTTTGTTTTTAATTTTTTTGTAAGTTTCTATATATGATTTCTATATGGTATAAAAGCAATGTCACTCCCATCTAAATTAGACGCAAGTTCCCCATTATATTGGTTCTCAATGAGTTGCTTATTTGGCAACTCACTTAGAACCAGTATTTTCTTAAGTTTTACTTCAGTTATTTTCTCATATTTACATTGCATCTCACCGCTACTCTATGGTAGCGTTTACGAGGTGAATTAAAAACTTATAATAGAAGTTAAGAAATCTCCAAGAACAATCTCCGAGGCGACCGACCCTTTCCCCTCTCCCATAGTCTATGTATCTATCTCACAACTCCCAGAGAAGAAGAAGAAATACCCCCGTTCCTCCCCCGAGAGCTGTCTCGTCACACCGTTGATTAGGGCTACATGTATTGCATGCAGGCTCAACCCGCTGCCTCTGTGCCGGATCAGATGCCAGCTGAGCAGCCACCGATGAACGCTGTGCCGCCCGCGGCCGTCACTGGAGTGGCTCAGGTGCCGTTGCTATGGCAACAGCAGCGCCAAGGTAACTAGACCCTTACCATCATCATCATCCATTTTCCCTCATGGTTTTTCAAGCTTCGCCGCCCGCATCCAGCGACTCCCTCCGACTTCTTCGGTGGACTAAGGCGGTCGCAGACAGGTGGCTGAGGTTTGATTAGAACGTTTGAAACTGAACTATTGGTAGGCAGACCAGGGACACGATAGATCGATGACATTACTAGAGCCGTCAGAAAGCAGTGGACGAGATTGGCAGGGGACCTAGATGGTTGGCGTGTCAGGGAAGATTATCAATATTTTGGATCTTGTAAAATAACATTACTCGGAATTAAATGGAACAACTAAATCTAAGCTCTTTTATTATTAGACTAACTTGACTTTTTCTATTTATTCAGACATACACTGACTTTTTATTTTACTATGGCATAAATACAATTTACACAAGTTAAAGACGGAAGCAGTTGAGTAGGTAACACTTTGTTGTACACAAACAAGGCATAAATAAATTTAATTCTTCTATTCGTTAACCGCACCGATTACAAACATTGCATCGGAACCTTGTGCTAAGCCGTGTTAGCCCCGCGCCTGCCCAGATGTTTCTTAGGATATGATATAAGTAACTTTTTTCAAGATATAAGTAATTTTTTTCATGGTTTAGGTATAGATAGATACATCATTTATTTGCACATGCAAACAACACAAAACTCCGCTACTACACAACACTCGTTTCTCTTCCAGTAGTGCTCGACTCGGCGATCCTGGGCGTCCTCCCAGCCTCCTCCGACCTGCTGGGGGCGCGGCGCGTGCTGCCCCCCCACGACGCCCCCCCGCCCAACCCGTATGCGCCCATGCCCGTGGACCCCCTCGTCGTCAACTTCGAGGAAGGTATGAGACTCTACTGAGATTACTACCCGCTGTAGGGCCCGCCCGCCCGCGGCCTCGTCTTCTACCGCAAGGAGAGAACTGACAGACGATGAGCGGCGCCGGGCTCCTTATGGCTGAACTGATGACACATTGGGATATGTTGGGGCTTCGCTGCAGCGTTCTCTGTTCGTGGGCTTCGTACTTTGGCGCGTCGTTTTTGGGCCGACTCGCGCCACTTTCTTAAATGGGACTTAAGCTCTGGTTTCCTCCAAAAGCGGTGGCGTCATGAAGCGGCGGTAATACAGCGATGAATGACGTCACTAGAACGTTGTCTATGTAAACAAATTGGCGCGGTTTCCTAGAGAACTTAACGTTACGGTGACAATTAGGGTTGCCAAATTTTCTAACAAATATAGTATTTTCGAAGCTACTACCTCTAAAAATATAGTAGATGTCAAAATAATGGTAAAAAAATAGTAAAAAATAGTGGCAGTCGTGCAGCGCGATTCACGGACTTAGACTTGAAGAGCGAGCTTTAGAAAAAGATTAAGGAAGAAAGAAGAAAAACATTTATTTAACACCACAAAGACATACATTTAACAATGATTAAAACGGACAAACAAATGAATATGAAAAAAAAAAAAAACAAAAATAATCCCAAAACAATAAAAGGGACCCAGGGTATGTCTATGCAGCGGTAAAATGGCCTCGAGCTCAGTATACGCTGCGGTTTTGCCCACAGCACTGATTTTCAGCACGGGCCTTCGGTAAATCACGGAGTTTCCACCGGACGTGAACAACGCTGGTTTCCGCTTTACGCAAAATATAGTAGTTTCGCCTACTATATATATTTTTTCGAAATATAGTATTTGAGCCCCTAATATAGTAGGATACTATATTATATAGTAGGGTTGGCAACCCTAGTGACAAACAACGCTCTTTAGGAAACCACGCCATCTTGATTTCATGGCCAATGTTTCAGTGACGTCATTTGCCGCTAAATGGCGACCGCTACAAGACGCCGCCGCTTTTGGAGGAAACCATAGCTTTAGGAACAGGCTTAGCTTAGGATTTTGTTTGGAGGAGGCAGTTGAATTGTTTGTAATTATTATAAATTATTCATTACTGTCGAGGGCGGGTAAAGGAGTTTCTAGAAACTTCCCACCCCCGCTAGATACCCCTATGGGCTTGGCACCCCCTCTAGATATGCCTATGGGCTTAAGTAGAGTTTAAGTGAAATTCTTCATGCAAAAGTAGATTTAAATGGCTGAGTAAGTGACATTTAAGATGCGGTGCAAGTCAGCCTTAGTCATCAATATGAACTTAAATTTATTGTGAATTTGCAAAATAAGCTTGTTCCATCCCCCTTTGTGTGGCATTCACGCGCAGAGGGCAAACAGTTGAACTAACACGTCTGTCATGGCGTCACTTGAAGGGATACAATTACAGCCTGTTTCTGAATTAAAATTTTATGTAAGTATTGGTCTGTCTCTCTAGATTTCTCAAAAATTTATTTGACCGAACCATACTTAAGTATTATTCCGTCAAGTTATTTTATGAAATTTTTATTTAAGTTATCAATTGAGAAACTGGTGTTTAGTGGAGGAAGAATGGAACGTTTCAGGTTTGCTATTAGTAAAACGACGCCCTAAAGTATGATAGGACCTTTTTGTACCACCCTGTATACAGACCGTTGCTACAGGATGGTTGGGACAGCAGACTATGACCACATGACGTCAGAAAGCATTTATGGGTCTAAATTCATAATTAAGTATGGAATTTATAGAACTTTGATGTTGTTATCATAGTGAAAGCTAGTAGAACTCTCCATTTTCGGAAAGTTATGAGGATGTTATTACGCCTTGATGATGACCTTTTATTAATTAATTCCTGACTGGCTATTAGCTAGATCGCACCCAAAGTGGTGCTAACCAAAGAAATACGAATTTAGTCTCATGTCATTGTCGAAAAATAGTCTGTGGTCTGAACCGGCGCCATGTTGTCACACCTCTAGCACGGCTTGTAGATAATAGAGAACTCTGTGGTTTTGTGGAATGCTTTTGCTTGTCGGTGGTTGTTTAGGGGTTTTCAAAGGCTGTAGGATCTGATTTTGTCTTTTTTGTTGATGGCGTTTGACCCTGGCATAAAGGGTTGACAGAGCTTTCTGTGAAGGAGCATTGTTGGCGGTCCTCGTCGTGTATTCTACAAGTCAATAGCAGTTGCTTGCGGTTGCTACGACGTCAATAAAACTTCAGCCTCATGAAAACTAAAGGTTAAAATGAGATAAACAAGGGTCTTTTAAAATGTAAAACCACAACAACGAAAAGAAACTCCTTTTATAAGAGGGTCAGGTTTTTTATGATTGTGTCAACATTTTTTGGGGCCGAATACCGTCAAGCAAAATCATTCTCCCACCAAATAATAATTGTACTAGCTCTATGACGTTATATGCAGCTAATGCCGCGCTGAAAACGCTATGTGAAGGATTGTTTTGCACGTTTCCAATGATTTCGTGAAGTTATTACAAACATGATTAAGGTATTAGTAGAACCTTAAAATTTGGTAGAACTGATGACACCAAAACGCCCGGTTCACACCACTCTTCTAATGAACTCGCACGCGGTGTGAATCTGTGATTTTACATCTAAATCAGAGCCTCGACTCTGTTAGTGCATAGTCAGTAGAGTGACAGATACACGGTCGGGTCACGTGACGTGTTTTTCATAAAATTGATACCTAGAAGATTTGTTCTGTGCGCTTGAAGACTTAAAGCTTGAAAAAACTTGAAATGAAATCGCCGCGTACATGTAAGTAGTCGTTGTGCTATAATGCATCGATAGAATCAGATTGGAAACGTGTAGAGAAGACCTATGAAAGTAGCTACTTTTAAGATAATTGTGAGAAAGAGAGCGCTATGCATGTAAGGTGTGTCTATCCCTCTCCTGTGTTGTGAAAACGAGTTGTAATAATCTTTGGCTTAGCAAAGACTTATCTTTTAAGACGTTGAGCCCTGGCGTATTCCAACGGGCCCGCGGGATAATTGACTCCGTGCATAAAAATAAGGAATAAATCACACATACATATTAGTTTAACAGTGGAAAATCTGTTTAACACGAGAATTGCATTGCGGTGACACGAAATGATTGTAGCTCTATTGGTTGTCGCTGTAAGGTTTTTGAAACGGCACTAAGGTCAAAGATGCAGTGTAGTACGGCAATTGAAAAATTTATGAAATGTTTTTCCCCTTTTTTTTTTGTTAAAAATGTGCCAATAAAAGAGCGGAAAAAACTAGAAGCGAACGGACGAAATATACATCAGCGATTTAACGACTTGAAGAAAAACGGTCCGAGATAGAAAATAATTTTAAACTATTTATTTTAACACCATGTTACGTCACTTTACGGTTTAAGATAGTATATTGTCACGTTTTATTTAAAAAAAAAAACTTTGTCGTCACCACGTTGCAAACTGATGAAGCGTTTATTTTATTTTTTTATTTTATTCGGTAGAGCGGCGGGATTGTTAAAAATAAAATAATTTTATTTGTTTCATAAACTGTTGTTTGTAGAAAGAAAATATTTTACACTTGTCTAGTTTAGCAGTTTGTAAGGAAGCAATACTGTAGAGGTTGTCAAAATTACGGGGACGCGTTGTGGGTGAAAATAAAGACAGGTACAGACTAGTGATTGATCGAGTTCTTTGTTACGGATTCTTCATACGGATGCTTTATCTTAAGCGGCGCTTATTTTATGAAGATTTCATGTTCTAAGGCGACTATGATAGAACAATTAAACATGATTCCGAAAAGCGATGAAAAAAAAAAGAAAACGAGATTTCTCTTTCAGCATGTCAGTAACTTAGTCTGTATTCACCTTTGTTGCTTATATGAAAAACTCGCGAGTTTTAGGGTAATGTAGCATTTTCACTATTTAAAAAGCGTGTGTAGCTTGTTTTGTATGTATTCTTAACCGAAAAGAGTATTTATTTATTTAGCTTATTATTATCAATAGTTCAGTTATGTGGGTTTAGTTTCGTTTTGTTTTGTTTTAGAGGAAAAAATGAAATGAGAAACTGGAAGTATTATTTTGAAACTGAACTTATAAAATGAAGTAAAGTTATGACAACAGTTTTATTTTTAGCCTTAGTTTTGCCGGAGGAGAGGTAATTTTGTGTTTTTCTAGTTTCTGAACGTGCGTAGACAATGATTACCTATGGATTTCTTATTTATTACAATCCATAGACAAGTTGTAGGATACTATTTGCTGTTCTTAATGGGAAATAAAGTAACCTTATATATCCGACTATGTAGTAGTTATGCGAGGTCGGTATTTTTATATTCGTGCAATAATTTAGAGACATATATTCTCTCATATCTTAGCAAATTAGATAATAAAAAAATTATCCTTCGCTTTCTTCAACTTTCGAGTATGAAATATCGCGGTTACTCCTATAATAGATTTTTATTTTATTGCCTGTCTGTGTATTTATGTGAGGTAACAGATGTAGGGAATATTTTTAAAACTCATTGAAACTAATGATATCAAATTTTTCCTATAACAGACATCATAAACAGACAGAGAGGTTTTAAAATAAACGTTCGTATAGTCCACGTCTATGATAGTAAAGTACATAATAACGTTTAGGTTAATTATACTAATAAAAAATACAAATAAAAATATATATACACACGAATATTGTAACTCATTAATAATAGGTCAATAAAAAAAGTAAAAAAAAAATAGCTTTACGCCTTTAAATTGTGTACATGTTAGTCGGTAGGGTGTAAGGGGCTAGGCAGTTTATATAAGTACCCGCTGCCCGCTAGCCCCCAAAAATTATTACTAGCACCGTACGAGAGTTAGATAGCAAAAAATTAATTAAAAACTAAATATAAAAAAGAAAAACTTTTGTAACTCATTCATAGTCGGCACAGTTTTATAAATGTGTGTGGGGTGACTCAAAATACCCACGAGTATAAGATATAATAATAATATTGAATACCTAGCTGTGTTTGTCAGTAGTTATTGTATGGTATAATGATGCTTCAGAACGCATTTTTCAAAAAATCCTAGGAGAATAAAGCGGTAAAGAAGAATATAACAAAAACACAATCGCTTAGCGGTTTTTGATAATATTTCGATATACTACGGCTTGGAAATCTTAAAGGTAAAATTTAAAATGCACTAATGTATAAATAAAAAAAAAATAATAGGTTTTATTCTCGGCGCAGATTTTGTTTCGTTGAAATTTTCGTACTGAAAGTTAAAAGTTCCTATATTTATTACAACAAGCAATCAAACAAAACTCTGTAAAGACATTGTGGAACTGAACCTTTGAAAGCAGTTATAAAAGGTATATTTTGTCCATGGTACACCTAGTCATTTGTTTATATATTTAAAGCGAAAATATCGGTTTAAAGAAAAAAATGAAATGTTAAACAGCACTGTCAAAGGAAAAGTGATGGGTATAAAAGTATGTGCGGTAAGAAGCGATACAAATAATTGTATTGAGTTGGACTGCACTCGCTACCAGCAAAGACTTCAAATTGTTTTTAAAAAGTGTTGACAAAAAGGAGATACCTACATGAATATAATATAAAAAAGTCCATTACAAATAAATTGGCAAAAGTAATTCGAAACATATTTGATTCAAATTGTGCACTGCATGAATAAAATACAAAAAAAATACATGTACAAGTAAATTTGTAAAAGTAATTCGAAAAATATTTGTTAAAATTGTGCACTACATGAATATAAAAAAAAAGTCCATGTACAAATAAATTTGTAATTCGAAAGATATTTGGTTCAACTTCTGCAATTATGTTTGAAAATGGTGGTAGCGAGTTGTAAATTTAGAATTTCTTTTCATCTTGTTAATTCGTTCTCTGACACTAAAGACTAATTTATTACTAGCCATAAACGTTTCATTATTTGTCTCTTTATAAATGTTGTTGTATTTTTAATTTTACTGGATAAATATGTTACTTTATTATTGGGTATATGATGCTAACACACTTATGTTGGCTTTAAAGGTCTATCACGCTGGCCGGGGACGTGCGGGCGGTACGATTTCAATCTAAAATAATTCTTAATACTGACCAAGTTAGAGACTAAAATACAAATGCAAGAAAAGCCCGTCGTCGTGAACAGTCCCGTTGGCAGCTCGTTTTTGCGTTAGTAATGTCGACTATAACCTTGAAGATTTAAGACTTAGTTTGTATCGTTGCGCTCGCACGTTGCCGGTCCGTTGTATGTGGATAGTCCTTAAGTGGGGCAACTTTATCAATCTCAGCCTCTCTTTTAAGGGACACAGGCCCTTGAGGGCGACTGAGAAGGTTGCCTTTGCGCAATCTTATTAGCTTTTACTGTACTTTAATTAAGAACAGTATTTCTGTTTCACCAAGCAATAAACAGTTGTAATGTAACAAAAAGGTTGAAAATTGTGGGGTTTTCTTAACTAAATATGTCTGTAATCTAATTAATTATAAGAAAAAATTAGCGACCGATTTAGATTTAAATTAAAGGTTTGATGGGTTTTTTCGTTTCAAAGATTGATGATTTTAATTTGAATGCTTAATTAGGTGTAGATCGGTGGCTGATTTCAGCTTTCTGATTGTATGTATATGAAAAAAGAACAGATTTGGGGTGGATTTTTATACGGTATTTATTGTAAGGAATGTGGCGGATTGGAGATTGATAGAAAAATTAGAGAGTTGGCGTTATAAGAAGTTTTTGGGTTTTTTATGCTTTTCTGGGAACATCTTAACTAAAAAAACGAGTTGTTATTAATCTTAGTTTTTACAGTTGTATAAGAATGTCAAGATTAAAAGGTTATATTCATTATAGTTACACGTGTGATTAAGACCTTCCTCTATATGCTATTTAACACTTTAGAAGCTCGACGAAATGGATACTGTTTGGGCTTTGTTTAACCAAATTGTGTTTAATATACCAACCAGTAAATAAAAATGTTTCATAAATACAACCTGTGATTGTTTCTTGTAATTATTTTTTAAACACCCTTCGCGCTTTCAGATTATGTGAAGAACACACGGCAAACGAAAAATGAAAACTGTTTTATTATCGAGACGGGTCGTTTCAAAATTAATTACGAATATATAATAATTTCAACACTGTTTCTCCATCGAAATTCTCGATTGTAAACGTTTGCTCGTGTGTTCTTGCAGAGTCGGATAACGAAAGTGCTCCCTCGTCGACGCCCACTAAAAACATATCGCCAGACTCCGCTCCTCCTGGTGAGGACACGCCAGGCTCAAAAAACCAAGAACTCCTGCTCCTCGAAAAGATACAAGCTGAAGCCGCAGCCTATTACAGCTACGAAGACCAACCTAAGCAACAACCAAAAGAAAACAGAAAAATAGTGCGAACCAACCTATCCACCAAGTACGATAGGGTATCTCTGGACGAGCTGACAGGGAAAAAGAACCCGGACAAGAAGTCCTTAGACTTCAAAGTCCTTTCGCTGGACGAAATTAGAGCGCGCAAAAACGGATCAGACTCCATAATAAAGCCTACGCCTATAACGGTGACTTTGAACAAGAAACGCAAACGGTCTTCCCAGGAGACCATAATAGACTCCGGCAATAAAATTATTAAGCTAGTGAGAAGCAATTCTGTTGTATATAAAAAAGTAGAGCTTGAAGCTCCGAACACTTCAAGACAAGCTAGGGTGGAACAGAAGGTTAGCGACGGTGAGGTTAGTAGGAAGCGGACAATATCAGAGCTCAGTGACACTCTAGAGATTCAGGACGACGAATTAGAAGACTGCATACAGTTCAAAAGAGTAAAAATGCTTGATCAATCTGTCAAACCCAAACTTATTAGAAACACCAGCTTCAATAGTGATAACAGAGTGGGGAGCGAACCAAAACAAGCAATAGTTGATGTTAGCAATAAAACAGATGATTCTGATTCAGAAGTACAAATTCTAGATGAGGTAAATGATATTATAGATTTAGATGATACTAAATTAACGGATAACGACGTAGTTGAACTCAGTGGGGATAGCTCGTCTGATTTAGAGTTAGAATTGATCAATAATGTGCCTGACGTAGTTGCGAGTTGTCATACGAAAATTTCCGGCAAACAGAACGCCGAAAAAGATGTGTTAGATGAGATTAGCTTGCTATTGCATGGTGATTTATGATTGGAGTGGCAAGTTGTTATGTTTTTCTAGTTTTTACTTTATACAGTGTTACAAAATCCCCATATACCTACATCTGAAAGGGAAGTGTTTTAACTATTGGGGATAACTTCGGAAATCTTCGTAAAAAAAATATCAGCAGGTCCATACATTTCGGCAGAGCTTACTATGCGAATGGCGAGAGACCGCGGAAACGCCCTTATGGTTATGAAAACCACGAGGGAGGCCTGTGCCCAGCAGTGGGCGTCAAGTGGCTGATGATGAGAGACCGCGGAAGACGGCGTGATGGGGAACAGGCCTATAACCAGCAGTGGGCAGAGTTGGACTGATCGAGATGATACATTAGAATGCGCGCCGGTTTCTGGGACTTTTTAAATGGATCATATTTAAAAAGTATCCGAAACCGGTGTGTGTGGAGCAACGACTTATGAATGTTGTTGAGGCGAAAGAGGTCTCTCAGGGTCGTGGCAAGTGGCAGGACCTGGTCTCTGCCTACCCCTGCGGAATGCAAGCATGAGTTTATGTAATGCCGCAGGTGGTAACTTTAGTAAATTTTTGTGGCGATTTTGAAGATTTCCCCGTAGTGAAAGTCGTTTGTACTAGCATGCAAAACCTAGTATGTTCGAACGAATCTTCATGGAGATTCTGTTACACTTCTAGAAGCTTATGTTAAACCTCTAAAAGCTTATTCCTTGGTTCTTTGTTTTTGCTTGCTCGTGAGCTAGAAGCGTAGGGATTACTGTTCCTTGGGTAGTGTTTGCTATTGTTATGACAAAAAGTTTAACATGTTAAGAAACCTACTAAGAAGTAGGTACTGCCTTTACTGAAGTAGTTATGTTTAATAAGGTTTTTTTTATCGATGTTAATAAGTAATTAGTTACATGCGAGAACAAGTTTAGTTGTAGTGTAGTCAAGGTAAACGAAAAATTGAACGGTACTGTAAAGCAAACATCACGATGAAATTGACAGACGCAAGTTTCCTCAAAATCGCTAATCCGCGGTGGGCGTGCGTGGTAAATAAGCCCATATTCTCTCTGAGAGAAGGTCAGTGCCCTGCGGTGGAACGTATACAGGGTGCTTCAGAAACGTCCTGTACAACTTAAGCGGGTTATTTATTCTACTCATTAATACAAGTAACTAGACAATTAAAATTGTCTCATAATAATGCTCTGTCAGCTCTGAAAGCGCGAAAAAAATATATCAGCTTTTTCATATATTCGTTACAGCAAGTATAGAGTATGGAACAGCTGATATAGTGCCCGACAGATAACTTGAACAAATATGTGTTGAGATAGGTTTGCGATTTTGCAATGCGACAAAAATGCTCTTTTTTATTATATTTTGTTAATTTGATTTAACTTAAGTCTGAAGAATTTTAAGTCCATGTTATTTATTGTTTTATTTATTTATTGTTATTTATATTTGTTATTTGACGGGCGGGCCGTTTGCGCGGCTTCAGCGCGACCCATTTTAAAACTTTCTTTTGATGAGTAATAAGCCCTTTAAGTCCTGCCGGACCGTTCTGTAACATCATCATGTATGAGGCTGTTATGTTATGTTGTATAGTTAGTTGTATAGAAGTAATTTGTTGATAATGAAAGAAACCAAAATTATAAAGATGGATTGATAGAGAGTTCTCATGCAATACTTTTTTTTAGGATAGAAAAATTTAAATTAAGTACTTGTGATGTTAAGCAATTCAGCAATACAGACAAGCGTTGGATAAAGTTTCTTTTGTATTTGCAAAACTGTTTTAAAACAGTTCTTTTGTACAACTTTTAATATAGGTACATAAACCTCGGGGGCCTTAAAGTCACCAAGATTTCACGATTATTAGTCGAACTTGTATTGTCTTATTTAGCACACTTAAGTACAGGTCAAGAATAAAACTGCAAAAATACGTTTGATCCAAAAATGTATTTATTAAACCGTTAATAAAACGCTTTAACGACATGACATTTATTCACAATCATTCGATCTGTGTAGCTACTTATTTTTAAGATCAATTTAAGATAATAAATTCGAAATCAACACCTCGATTATTTTCAAAATGGCGGAAATATACAATTTGTGCGTGACACCGAGCACATTTTATACATTTGATTGTTGACCATCTTGTGGATATCATTTTAGGGAAAATACCTATTTATATGTACAGTACTAAACGAGTTAACTAACTTTACGTTAAATAATAACGTAGGTGGGTATTAGGTATTTAGGAATTCATAGAGACATTTACAAACATATTTTTACCTACTTATAAAAATATTTAAGCACGATATCATTTACAAACGTGTTATCTTACAACTTGCCCTGTGTTATTTTATTTTTGCGGTGAACAAAAAAAGTTACCAATTTAGATTACGAAATGGGCACTGAAAGCGAAAATCACCATGAGATCTAGAATTTTAGGCAATTTAGATACCTTTTGGAATTTCCCTACTTAAAAAAAATATAAATAACGAAGTCCCCACATAAAATTAGCTTAAAATGATTACATAAAAACTACATATAGCACAAACTTACATACACACTCGATTCTGTGAATCGGTTAATTTGTGATCGTCAAAAATATAAGTTTACAACGTACACCAAAATGAATGATTTCTTAACATTAACTTCCTATCTACGTGTGATAATAATTATTACCTACATTTTGTTCTATAAACTAGGAAATTGCCTTTAATAACTAAAATCGACATCTCTTATTGAAATGGTGTACTTTGAGCCATGTGTTTACTTTGTGTCAGAGATGAAAGAAACAGTGCAGGTATGCAATTTGAGCCTTCGCAACTTTGTGCTATGTGATGTTTTACTTGTGGCTAAACTTTATCGGCCTTATTTATAAAAACACGATTCCTCTAAAACCAATCTAAAACTCTGTTTATTTAATCTGTGGCTACATCTTTTCCTTGTAAAAATCTCCACCACAGACTATTTTACTCAATAGGCGTTTTTAAAGTGGTTTAAGAAATCAAGTTTTATAATTTTTTTTTTAAATAAGACCGTATACGGATATGTAGATTCTTACTTTCCTTATCCAAAGAACCCGTTCACAACAGATTTCAGCTCTGAGAATGTAAACAATTATTCTGTAGGCAAGAAAACAAATTTTCATTAATTAATCAGCCGAAAGTGAAAAAGGACAGGCAGATGGGAAAAAAGATGGTGATACATTCACGCCACACTGTCACGACACAACGCCTCTAGTCGCTAAATAAGTGTACCATAATGGTATTAGGGGTTAAAGTATGAAATTGCCGTTTTATTGCAATAGGTTCTTTGAATTGACTTAGAATCTTCATGGTTTGAGGTTTTCGAATGAAACTTTTTTCAAATGGTTTCTATGATGTTCTTTTTTTAAAAAATGTGAAACGTTTTAATATCGACTTTCAATTGTTTTTGTTATTCAATTTAGACAAGAAAGATGGATACTGCGAAAATTCGAGTGATTATGAGGCACCCATTTTTCGTATTTTTTTATTTTATTGATTTGACGCAAGTGAGTCAATATTGTGGGTAAGGTAACGTTAAACCATGCCGCTAATTCCTGGGTAGTTTGACTAGGGTCGGCTTCCACTATCTCTCTTAATTCATCGTTATTCACCTGTGTGGGCGGTCTTCCTCGTGGCTCGTTCTTTAAGTCGAAATTTCCATAACGAAAGCGTTTAAACCAAAATCGCACGGTGCGTTCATTAGTAGACCCCTCTCCAAACGCAGCATTGATATTGTGGGCTGTTTCTGCCGCGTTAGTTCCGCGTCGTATTCAAAAATCACTCGAATTTTCGCAGTATCCATCTTTCTTGTCTAAATTGAATAACAAAAACAATTGAAAGTCGATATTCAAATGTTCGGCAGTGGGCCGGCCATATTATCCGAAGAACTGATAACCGATGGGGTAGACGAGTTCTCGAGTGGAGACCGCGGATCGGTAAACGTAGTGTGGGACGTCCTCAGACTCGGTGGAGCGATGATCTTCGCAGGGCGGCTGGCAAGAGTTGGATGAGAGTAGCCGAGGACCGTGCTCAGTGGCGTGCTATAGGAGAGGCCTATGTCCAGCAGTGGACAAGCATAGGCTGATGATGATGATGATGATGATGATTCAAATGTTTCACATTTTTTTAAAAAAAGAACATCATAGAAACCATTTGAAAAAAGTTTCATTCGAAAACCTCAAACTATGAAGATTCTATGTCAATTCAAAGAACCTATTGCAATAAAACGGCAATTTCATACTTTAACCCCTATTATATTATATTGTGAACCAGTTTCCTCCCGTTTACTTGAATTCCGAAGGACTAATTCTAGGGTCGGCGGACTAACGCACGTAAGTCAAATGGTCATTAAATTATTGTCCGGTACAACATAAGTAATTAAAATAGCAGTTTCCTTAGATTTTGTAAAAAATCATGTACCTATGTTCAATTCATTCTTTCATGTCAGCTCTCCGTTAATGTAATAAAGATAATAAATATGTAATAGAGTATATAATAGGTTTTTTCTGTCTCAAAAAGAATTTTTTTGACTCACGTGCTTTAGTCCGCCGACGCTAGATTTTGTTTCACAAATAATGCACAACATAACAGTTGTGCGTGACCATGCTAATATCACTACAGAGTGAAATTGAAATCGTTACCAATATTTTAAGGGATATTCTTTTCGTCTTGACAAGTAGTGATATTAATGATTAAAAACAATTGGTACGACATTTTTGCAGATAATCGCGTTTTTCAACGTTTGGTTCTTTCATTCATTCACATGTTATGGTATGTTCGATACTATTAAATCAAAGCAGTACGAAGTATCGTGGCAATTAAAATTTTAAATCTTAGTATGACCAATTTCGATTATATAATACGCGAACGAACGAACGAAAAAACGAACTATAAGCTTTTTGTAACTTTTTGTGCTGATATGGCTCATATGGCTAGTGCCATAGGATTATAAATCATGGTCAGGATGCCCCCTTACAATTTTGCTAACGAATTCGATACACCCTGTATTGAACAACTATGCAATTACTAAACGCGTCCCCCAGGTCCCAAACTCAGGTACCTTGTGCTATTTTATCCAGACAAGGACATGACAAATTAGTGACCAACGCGGCAGACAAATTAGTCACAGCCAGCGGCCACATAGAAGGGACGTGGGGCGAGAGCGTGGAAAAGACGCGTTAAGGGGGTCCAGGGAGTAACACTAGCCCCAACGAGGAGAAAAACATATTTTCACACCTGCTATTCAGAAAAGATCCCTTGATTCCCTAGTATCACGAACCTGGGCCTACATTTATGCCAAAAACGACCGCCTTAGGTTCAGGGCCATGGGTCCTAAAAATCACTATTAACATGATTGAGAGATTGTACTGACACTTTTTGCAAATTTGATCTGTAAAAAAGATATAATTTTGTTCCTCGGTGGCGCTGGTTACTGCCTGGACCCCCTTAATCCAATTCGCTTACATAGAAAATGTACTGAAGCGACGGGACGAAGCCCATACAGAAGAGACGGGGCGATTTCTATACAACGCGTCGCGTCTTTTCTGCGCCCCCGCCCCACGTCCCTTCTGTGTGGTCGCTGGCATAGACGATGTCAATATCTAGCGAATAGGGCCTCGTGACTGACCATTTCGGTGATTTATTTACTGCCATAGCCAACAGATGTCGCCATTTGTATTTGATATGCCTTGCCAACCATATTTTTTGGCAATAAATCGCTTAGAGCGCCATATAAATAGGACTTTATTGGTTCGCATAATGGCTGTAAAATATTGAGTAGGTATACATTTCACAAAATTTTAATGTGGTCTAGAATTACGGACATTTGTTTGACATTTTTGACATATGCTTGTCGCCGGTATCGGAATTGAGAATTTACGTAAATAAACAGTATGTCTCTTCAAATTTCTCAAAAAAGAACGACACGACTTAAGTGACTACCTACTTACTTGGACAAAATTTTAATTCAGTAACCGATTTTTTTTTATAGAGAAACATGGAGTAGGAATTTCATAATTTTTCAAGCTAATATTATCAATCAAAAACTAAGCATATGAAATTAAAAATATGTCTAAAATGCCCGTAACTTTATTTTATACCGCCAACATAAATCGCATTTGGTAAAGTATACCCTCATTTTCTTACAATAATTAAATATATCATGTACGAGCGACGGGGATTCCAGTAAGCCTTAAGGTTGTAAGTTTTGTAAAGAAGTGGAAACAAGCTTAGGTCCACCAAGGTCACTGGAGACGGGACCAGTACTGCTGCGACTCCTGGCCGGGCACCGCCAGCGGCACCGACACGCCGGCTCCCAGTAGGCCACCTAGTTCTGGAACAAATGACATATTCTTAAATCATATTTCCAAAGCATCATTTTGTCAGGATTTAAGCGTAAAAAATATTCCATTAAAACATAACTTAAAAAAAAAAAACAAGTCTCGCAACTCGGTTCTTCTACCGTAAAAAGTTGTGAGATCCATGTAATAAATACCACTAATAAATTGTATTCTAAATTTGATGCTTCTATGTCTTAGAGTTTTCATGTGCCTTTAGAGTTTTCATGCACGGTCAGTCAGTCAGTCAGTCAGTCAGTGAGGGACCAAATTAATAAACTTTCGACTAGTTATAATTCGTAAACTACTGGTTCAAGCTGAATGAAATTTGAAATATACCGTGTTTGTACAATGCCTGCTTGGTAATTCAGGCTTCTGATTTTATCCACAACGATGTTATAGGGGGTCGAAAATGGCCTGAACTGCTTCGAGAAAACGATGGTACGGCGCCGTGCCGCTTTTTGCTCGACTTGGCGGGAGCACTGCCGGTGCCCCCAGATCCTTTTTCAGGATGCTCTTGCCATTGGGGTGAAGGGCAGTGGCGCCAAGTGCATCGTGATGAAATGATGCTTTTTACGCCGTATCCAACTTTGATACGCCGTAACAGCGTTATCAGAGTTGGTTCCATTAGAAAAGTTCATAATAAGTAGACACTGGGGTCCACGTCAGAAGGATCAACTTTTTACTGGGTAGTGTATAGGTATGGGTGGAACGCAGTGATAACGCAGTCAGCGACGTAAAGTTCTTGACATCGATACGCTAACAAGAAGATCGGTGGAACTTTTACTTGAACACTTGACAAAATGTTTTTGCGAGCCCATGGTCGAAAAAACCAAATATACAGAAATATCAAATAAAAAAATATTCTAAATAAATTTACTTAAATACATTCTTTTTCCAAAATAGGTAGGTAAATGCCCATCAAAATGGACACCTAAATCGTGCCCTGCGAACGGGGAAAAAATCTTTTGCGATTGTGAAGTTGCCACATTAAGTTGTTTGTATTGACGAATACAGTCGTCAGCACATCAATCTTTACACACGTGCTCTGTACTGTTACGTTAAGTTAACGAGTTTGCACCAAAAATGTAAAGGTTGACCTGCTGTCGACTGTACAGTGTGTACACTTGTACAGCCCCACTTTTCAGGAACATAGAAGGATTCTGATGCACCCTAGGCAGTCGGAAGTTCTATTATAGGTACCTGGAGCCGGCGACGCGGTGTCGTGCTGGTACCCGTGGTGGTTGATATTATAGTGGTGCGGGGGCTGCCGGTACCCCAGCTCGTAGCGAGGGTAGCCCAGGAAGCCGCTCTTGCAGAGGTCCGCCTCGCCGTTGTCGCAGACCGGGGTCTCTGGGACCCCCATGCCGCTGTACCCCATCGGGGTTAGCGGGCTGGGAAAGGGTTGGGCCGCGGTTAAATTATAGCGTCAACATAGTTCTCTGACAATGGTAGATTTCATGGAACCGTCCGTCTCGTTACGATGGTTCAGGTAGTTCAGATGCCACATTTGGTCACGACTAGTCAATGACTTTCCGCGTGGCGCCGGATTAAGAATAGCGTCACTCCATTTCCTTCCGTGGATGTCGTAGAAGGCGACTAAGGAAATAAATTACTAGGAGACGGGCAGCAGCGTCTTCGTGGTTATGTAAACCACGAAGGAGGCCTATGGCCTGCAGTGGGCGTCCAATGGCTGATGATGATGAGTCAATGACTATTGGTGTATGGTTACCTAAGGTAACAAAATCAGAATTCAGATTTTGGCTACCAAAGATATTGGAAGCGTAGACCAACTTTTTGCCTGTGGCAACTAAGTGCCAAGGATGTTACGTTACAGCCACCTTCTTACTTAGTAAACCACGGATATAGCTAGTAATCATAAACTTAACATAATGGGGAAGAAGCAACTCAAAAACCAATTCAGTTTATTGCCTAACTAATAGATAGATTGATAGAGAACACTTTATTGTACAACGAGAAAAAAGAAAATGAATTTGATCATCGTTATGAATTGGCAGATCATAAGTATTTGATTTAATCTCCTGGCATAAAATATTTGTTGGTTGTTCGAATGACTGCTGAGTTTTATTGTTCATCAATTAAATGTAGTCGCACTCCAACGAGTTTGACTCCCTTAGGTAACTGCAAAATCCTCAAAGATCTGCGATTTCGTGTGAGCTATTGTACCTACTTAGATATAAAAATAATATATCGGGTGCAAAACAACTTTCTCCACCAAACTAAGTAGTACCAGAAAACCAAATGAAATATTCTCACTAGTTCGACTTTTTGGGAAGTCCGAAACTTGTCACTTGTGGAAGTGTGACTCGCTTGGAACAAACGAAATACAAAAGTTGCTGATAATCAGCTCCTATATTACGCAAACGACTCCAATCGTCTATCAAATTTAGACGATTGGAATCGTTCAGGATTTGTGGCACATAATTACGCTACAATTAGACCTTGGTTGAGTAGAACACCTTACCTATAAGCATCGACGTTGATCTGAGGCTGGTAGGGCTGGTGCGCGGGAGGGGCGTGCGGCGCGTGCGGCGGCGGCGCGTACGCCTGCGCGCACTCCGGGCTGCGCCGCTGGCTCCGGATCTTCTCCTCGCGCCGCCACTTCGCGCGACGATTCGAGAACCACACCTTGAGTTGCGATTAGGTTAACTACCACTAAGCTACCTAGTGACACTACTGGGGTGGGCTAGTCGCACTGGATTTGGGGGGCATTTGGTATGCGCGTTATTTCTGCTAACTAATCGTTTGATGTCAAGACAAGTGTTGCTAGGAGATTGGTAAAGTGATTAGTACTACCAGGTGTACTCCTTGGTTGAACTAGTGACCCGGAGGGAAATGAACTGTGAAATCGGAAAGATGATTGATCGTTTACCATTTGAGGATATGGATTGATGGATAGTGACGTCAAATAATCTTTCAATCGCGAGAAAGTTTATTGACAGTCTACCACAAAAATTTTGCCAATGGCGCGAAAAATACCAATTTCACTTTCAACAATAGTTTGAAATTTACACAATTTGTATTTTATCTATTTAAATGTTTATTGCATGATAATAAAGACAGTTTTGTTTGGAGTGCGGAATACATTAGTATCCAGGTATGCAGTTTCAAATTCGCTCACCTGTATCCTGGCTTCGGGCAGTCCGATCTTCGCGGCCAGCCGCTCGCGCGCGAACACGTCGGGGTAGTGGGTACGCTCGAATTCTGAGGGAAGAACAGATAATATCTTAACATTATCGGGAGGCTGAGGAGACCCTGACATGTTGAGATACTCCAGAGTCATTGTAGATCTTAGGCACTACTAAGTAGAGATAATCGTAGTAACCTTATTTTGCCGCAAATATAATATAGTTTACACTAATAATCTGTTTCTCGTACATGAATAATCTGGTTCTCGTACACGAATAATTTGTTAATCTACTGTTACAGCTCTCAGTTAGCCAAGCTGCGTTTAAAAAAAAACAACTCGAACCGCTGTCTCGCCCTACTCAAGCCCTGAACACCTTTAAGAGATTCCTAGCCATTGTTGTTAGGTCCAACTGTGTCTAGCGAGGCCCTAGGCCGAGCGCCGCAGAGAGCGAAGCTCGGAGCGGCTGGGGTTGGCGCGCGTAAGCGCGCAGGGGGCTCGCCCCTTAGTATATCTATACAGCCCATAAAAGACGCTCAGTGTTGGGCATAGGCCTCTCAGGCCCACTCGCGGGTCCCCTGCTAATCTGGGCCGTTATCCTCCTGCCGCTTTCTTAATGTCCTCAACCCATCGGGTAGGGGGGACTTCCCATCGAATGACGCGCGACGGCCAGTTTCGGCCACCACTCTAACCTGTAGTTTTACATTTTTCGGGTGATATGGTAGGGTCTCACCTCGCTCCAAGCTGTCGATTTGCTCGTTGGTGAAGCTGGTGCGATTCCGCTGCAGCTTCCTCTTAAGCCGGAGCCTCGCCGCGTCGTCGTCTGCGCCGCTGGAGCCGGCGTTGGAGTTGTCTCCAGACCCTGTCTCGTCCGACTGCAGCCCTTCCAGACCTTCCAGCGGCTCTTCGCCTGGAACAAAGAGGAGGCAAACTACGATTAAGATATTTGACGAATATGATATTTTGCGTATAACACATTTTGCGACTGGGAAGTTTTATACCAGATTTTTTATTATCACCTACTGCGTGCAGTTGTTGGGGGTGAAGATAGAAGATAAACGTAGCAATGCATATACTTTAGGTAGATAACTACGTATAATACATCATCAGCCATTTGACGCCCACTGCAGGACATAGGCCTCCTTCGTGGTTTTCATAACCATGAGAGGTTTTGCTATAATCGCCACGCTTGGCAGGCGGGTTGGCGATCGCAGTATGCGGTTGGAATCTCAGGATTTCCTTAGTCGCCTTCTACACCATCCACGGAAGGAAATGCAGTGACGCTATTCATAATCCGGCGTCACACGGAGTAACACGTATAATACATAGATTTTTATTAGTACGCCAGGAATAATCGTTCTAAGGAGGTCAGGTATAGCCAAGCAGAAGTCTATCTAGTACCTACAGTTTACAGCAACCCGACCGTTACATTTTTTTGCAAAGTCTGCTGTCGACTGTAAATAACCTATTTACTTGGAAAAGTGCCTACCTGTAGAAATTGAATGTTGGAAAATTCTTAAAAAAAAATTACGGCCCCTCCGGTGCGAAAATCCGTGCAAAAGCCAACTTGGGAACGGCCGATTAATCGGCAAACTCCATCGGAATCCATTACATAAATCAATGTTGTATATCTTCTCCCTTAGTGAAACTTTCTGCCGCAGGCCCCAAAGTACCATGGGACAGAAGAATAACTCTAAATATCTAATGTAGGTACCTACCTACTATAAAGTAGACACACGTACACTTAATACCTACTCGTTACCACTCAATCTGTCCCACTACATCAAGTTTCAGTGGGGCAGATTCCACCATCAGATTTCAGGTTTCCACTTTGCCCCACCAGTGGGGCGGCTTAGTGGGGCAAAGTGGAATAATTCGTTTTTGCTTACGCGACCTAGGCATGACGATGTATGTTTAATTGGGACCTCCTGTGCGCATTTTGTCTAAAGATATCCGCGATGCCACATGGCCTTGAATAACCTACTTATTCAAGGCTTGATGATGTGAATATCACATTGGATGAAAAAAGGTTTCATTACAAACTAGTGAGAACTAGTGAGAAAAGCACATAAAAAATCACGCTAATTCCACTTATTTGAAACTTGGGCAAAAGTAGAATAGAACTACCTCATCACCATCATCATCATCAGCCATTTGACGCTCATTGCAGGCCCCCCTCATGGTTTTCCAAACGTCCCTGTCCTGTGCCGCCCGCATCCAGCGACTCCCCGCCACCATAACCAGGTCTTCAGACCATCTGGTGGGGGGCATGCCCACGCTGCGTCGTCAGAACTTTTTTGCCCCAACGGCCATCAGTTCTCCGAGCGAAGTGCCCCGCCAGTGGGCGGGCCACTTGTGGCCACTTCAACTGAGCAATTGTTCAAGCAATTCTAAGAAGTACCTAAATAAAAACTCTCACTAGTCCGCTGTTAGAACCAAAAACAGATAAGTCTAATTAGTAAAAATAAAGAAAGTTTGTAGAATTTCCACATATATAGTTAGTTATATATTAAACGGGTCTAATCGCGATTATTTTACCTAATAAATATTCGTGATTAGACCCGTTTAATTTGTTTTATTTTAATGTTCTTAATTCCACATACATTTCAGCGAAGCTCGAAGGATTTCGAAGCTTCTGTCCAGAGAACTCTGTGCCTGAACCGCACACAAGTAATAATTAATTTTCAAACAAGAGTTTTGTCTCGATAAGTCTAATTTATTCGAGTTTCAGACGATTGCGGTCGTGCTGGAGACGCGGTGTTTGCAGTTTCGGTTTCAGTTGGTTTATGGCCTCAGTATTTTTGAGCAATGCCAGCTTATCTGCCTTCTCACTTCTCTACAAAAGAGCAAAGCTGTAGCTTTATGGAGTAAAGGGAACAACCGAATTAGCATGCTGAAGTGGCAGTGGGCCGGCCATATTATCCGAAGAACTGATAACCGATGGGGTAGACGAGTTGAATACACAAATCCATGTCAAATCCGTGATATCTAGAACTAAAATTAAGAAATCATTACAAGTACTTCCCTAGGTTACCCAGTTTTTAAATTGTAAAAATAATGTTAGACGTGAAAAACATAGGTATGAGGTTCGACGCTGTTATTTCTACATTGTCAAAAATAAGTACCTATATATTTTACTTTATCTTAGGATTACAGATTTATCTTTTTTCCAAACCTAAATTATTTAAGGTGTAGGCCCTATACCTACTCTCAACGTTATTGTGTTCAAATTGTGTCACAATTAAATGCAATAAGGCAGAATTAAATAAATAAAAATAAACGACTGACGACTAAACAACTTAGTTAACGTTTTAGTTTTAAAAAATAGCACTAGACTTACTGAAACTTCAGAGCGCATCGAAAATTGAAAGTTTATTTTAGGTGAATTATGAAATAATTATGATATGTATTAAGATTGTTATCTGTCATGCCTGTATATACAAAATTAAAACAAAATAAAGAAAATGAATGTAAGTTGCCTAAATTTGCGTCGAGAGCGTTAGGGTAGGCTTATGTTATAGACAACGATATTAAAGTAACTTTGACTGCGTTAGGGATTCTTCTTACTCTATACGGATCTCTACCATTGAGTTTTACCATTTCTAACTTAAATATTTATCTACCTACAGTCTAGAACCAAAACTAACACGGAGACACGTAACATGCAGCATGCTAAATATTATTTATATTCATAATCCCGCCAACTCGTTAGGGTTAAGGCAGTGCATCCCGCGGGAGCTGTCACCCCGCCTCCTCCCGCCCCTGCACCCCGCAGACGTGTCTCCTACCGGGATGAAACGGTCTTGATACTAGGGAGTGAGCGCATTCGGTTCTTAAAGTTAGATCGCATATATTTATGCTCAATTGACTAGGTTGATTGAGTCTACTGTACATAAACCAATTATAAAGAAGCAATGTCCTGATGAACGGCGACTTCTTGAGGCAGAGGCCAAGACCGACTTTGGGTCGTCGAGTCAGCGAAGTAAGTATCAACGTTCTGGCCCTGACAGTTTGCTGACCCTGAGTTCCTTGGAGTAAGGAATAATAGGGGCACAAAGCATCTGAGGTATTTTAACAAAATTGGAGGCAGATATATCTACTCATTGCATTTGGCATTGAAGTAGGTACCTAATACAGGTGGGAAGCTCACGTCTGTGACATAGACAGTAATTTTAGAGACGATGACGTCGGTAAACATCAAAATGACGACAAATGCTACTTAAGAAAATATCGCCAAGTCGCTATCCGTGTGGCGCCGGATTAAGAATAGCGTCACTTCATTTTCTTCCGTGGATGTCGTAGAAGGCGACTAAGGAAATCAATTACCAGGAGACGGGCAGCAGCGTCTTCCTGAGATTCCAACCGCATAGTGCGATGGCCAACCCGCCTGCCAAGCGTGGCGATTATGGCAAAACCCTTCATGGTTATGAAAACCACGAAGGAGGCCTAGGTCCTGCAGTGGGCGTCGGGTGGCTGATGATGAGTCGCCACATGCACCCTCACTGGTGTCGATTACATTCTATCCAAATAAATAGTAGGTAATTTTTATTCTCGACGCGGCGACAGCGTTAGTTTTTCGGCTTCGCAGCGCCTCCAAGCATCTGTCAAGCTCAGTAGCTGCTTTAGCAGCCGAAACTTTGCCCCCGCAACCACACCACAGCATACATAAATTAGTTTCAAGTGTCAAGATCTCTTAGTTGGGCAGGGCGGCGCGGGGTGGCGCGCGGGCGCGGGCTCCGGGGCGCCGGGGGCGTTCATGCAGAAACTGACGATAACGCCGGCCTACGGCGTAACCTCACAGTCTTATCGCGCGCGCTTAAAAATGTACAGCGGAATAATGGAGCCTTTGAAAACGGCACTTTTCGGCGCAGACTTGAGGTGTCGTCAAGGGTTGCGTGGGCGATGGGCTATTTTATGTTCAATGTAGCACATTAGGCGTTTATGTAACTACTTGTGAACGTGGATAGGTACAGCCAACGACACAGGTTTATGTTTACACTGGCGGTCTTTTTCACTCAATTGATTGTGTTATAATAAGGTTACCTACCTTAAAAAATGCTTATTCCTGAAAGACGTTAGGTAGTTAATAAAAAATTGTTTGTAGGACAATGATTTACCGGAGGCTGCGGCTTTGGTATCACGTGGGAAGCGCAAATTTCATAAAATTGGAATCTAAGCCCTAAGATTTTATCATCCTAAAACTATCTTCCAATTTCTTACTGTCTTTCTGGCTTATATATTCCTAAAAACTCATAGAACAAAAGTTATGGTATAACACAAACTCTTTCTAATTAAGTACTAATTAGGCTCTTGCCTACTTTAGCACAGATCCGTACCTCAAAAGGAATAAAACTGAACTCTTATCACCGTTTCTCCGTCCGCCCGTCTGTCTGTCAAGACTTTTTATCTCCGGATTGATTAAAACCATATACTCAAACCTACAATCCCTTGAAGCTGTGAAAAAATCAAACTTCGAAATTAACGTAAAAAAAAGATACGCGCCGCGAAAGCGTAGGTATATTTTGACACTCAAGGGAATCAAAATTTATAGGGTACTTTCCGTTGACCTAGAACTATCTGGCAAGTAATATCGTCTTACACTACAAGCACAGTGAAAAATCTGAAAACTATACATACATTTGTAATTAAACATAAAAAAATAGTCTAAAGTTCGGGAAAAGCTCGGAAAAAACTGCGAGACTCGATTCCTGAACTATTTATGTGTAATAAATTGTGTGTGTGTGTGTGTGTGTGTGTGAGAGACAAATTTGTACGGAACCCTCGGTGGGCGAGTCCAACTCGCACTTGTCCGGCTTTGTGTTCGGAGTTCCTTCGAAACAAAGCTGGTAAAAGATACTTTTCTTGAAAATAACGAATTGAGACATACCCTAGTGCAGACTGTTCGAAATAAAAATTCTGACGAAAACCATAATGACCTGCGAGAAACAACCTCTGTGGCGAGGACATAGGTACCGACGCGTGTTAAGTTACATATCACGTCGACTCCGCTAGAGATACGAAGGCAGTACAGTCTGGAGTGTTTTCGCAGTGGTACCGGGCGGGGAGAGAATGTTACAAAGAGTTTTTACATGCCCGGGTAGCTGTAGCGATATTTCATGGAATATGGAATGCTGATATTGACAGATATAAATGAAAACAGGTAGCGAACGGGAGTGTCTACTAACCGGGGGCCGCATCTCTTAAATGCATAGTTATTCAATAGAGTGATTAGCACGGCAATGGTTGCATCATTGACACCGTTAGCAGTCTACTAACCAATCGCATTCCAATTGTATAACTCGGCGCCTCCCGAGATTTGATGTTGTTCGCGAGAGCGGCCCTTTTTGCGCAGGATATACCATAGGAAAGACATTGTTCTGCTATCGCTTAGTAGACTACGAAATAGAGGAAATAGCAAGGATTGTAGTGCTACTATTATCCTCCACCAATCCGGACTTGGCCCCCGTGGTGGAGTATGGCCTATACCTTCCTCAGGGAAGAGACCCGTGCCCCTCGGTGGGGAAATAATGGGTTGATGATGATTATGTGTTTGTTAGACTAGGCCCGGCTTGTTGGTTGCAGTCAACGCGTGCACTGTACTATACGATACCGGTTACTTTGTAACAAATGTAGTGGTTGATCGGAAGAAGTGTCGTAGCGCATCGATAGAACGCTAGTCAGACATTCGAGGTGTTCTAGGTTCCGTGTGGTAGCAACACCACTCGCTAACTATGAAGGAAAATATCGTGAGGAGACCTGAGTGTCGGAGGAGTTTACATACCTCAGCGCTTGAAATGATGCCTTTTATAAACTACTAGCTGACTCGGCAAACGTTGTTTTGCTATATTAATAATAATTAGCCTACGACCTTTTCTCAGACCATTGAATTTTAAGTAGACATAGAAACCCATTCCCATACAAAAAAAGTGGCGATCAAAAAACCACGCTAGGCCCAGAGGCCGCCACTGAAAATATGCGCAAAGCCGAGAAATACGTGTAGAGAGCTTTTATTTGAAGAAAAATACAACTATCGGGGAAAAGTGGTTCAAATTCCTTATTTTTCAAAAAATAAAATAAGATAGTTACAAATCTTACCAACAAGCGACGTCAGCGCCAGTCGCCAAAAAAAATTATTGAATGATCTTCTATCCCTGCTTAAAATTCAATGCTCAGACCAACCAAATAGACACAAAAAAAAAACAAAAATCGGTGACGCCGTTTCGGAGGAGTTCGATAACAAACACTGTGAGAGATTTTTATACACATATTAGATAACAAAAGCTACGCGACTCTATATCCTCTGAGAGACGCCAGTGTGCTATATTAAATCGTACCTAGGCAGCTTATGCTTATACAGAGACTGATTAGTGGTTGCGTGTTAGAGTAACGGTACATTGAGCATCTGCAATAGTAGCAAGATAGTACCTACCTTGTTCGGTACTAGGATAACGCTGAGTCTACTGATGGGACACCCAACCGTCAATGACAACGATTCCACTACTCAATTTAGTTCATTAAAGCCGCACCGCACCATCCCTGGCCGCAACCACGTCGCCCCCAAAAAACCCCAGAGGCCCGTCCCGACCCCCGGCCGACACGCCAGTAAATAGTGACACGTCTATTATCCAGATACAGATCTACATTATTACATTACTGCTACGCAGGGTGACGGCGAGCTACAGATAGACCTCTCCGACTGAGGAAAAAGCTGGGCCTAGATTTTGTTGGAATTCGGTCACGCCCTACAAAAATCTTCGCTTTAAAGCTTCATATTTCGCAAAGGGATCTCTAAATTGGAAAATCGTTTCCCTACACTTCCATAATTTTTTAACGACCAATCCATTGATACCCATCGTGTAGGCGAGAAAAAAAATGCATCCCCAATTCAGGAGTACGGAGGGTAACCCAAATTTTTTTTTAAATTTTTTATTTGTCAGCGTGATTAATATGTATTTCCATCCTAAATTTCAGCTTTCTAGTACTAATCGTCTCTGAGCTAGGCCGCGGACAGACAGACAGACAGACAGCACGGACGGACATGGCCAAACTATAAGGGTTCCTTGTCGACTACGGAACCCTACAAAGGGGTCCAATAGTGTATTAAGAAGTGGTGTAAGTTAGCTTTTGTACTTTTACAGACTTATTTATAAAATGTCGATTCCACTAAAACACTTAAGCAGGCTTACGAGTATTACAGGATCTTCTCTCGTAAACCGGCTTTGACTCCGACTTTTTATAAAGAAGACTGCAAAATTTTTATATAAACCGACGCCTCTTGTTCAATCAGTGCCTACGTACCTATCAATCAAAGTGGACCTTCTAATCTCTTCCCCGACTTCGTTTCGCCGAGCGTTCATGAAACATTAATGTTTTCTCGCGCGTCGACGGATGGGGTCTGGTATCTCGACCTGTCACTGCCACTAGAAGGACTCGTCGCTCTCCGACTGCCTGAAGTTGATTCTAACAAGCTTTTTACTCGTGTTGTGTGAATTGAGAAATTAGCACGTTAGCGTCCCACATACAATCGAGAATAGGGCGCTATTTCATAGAACTACTCACGCCTGTATCCCAGAGGAGTGGGCAGAGACCAGGGACTGCCACTTGCCACGATCCTGACAGTTTTGCTTCCTCAACATTCATTAGTCATTCATCCCCTCGGAATACAGGCGTGAGTTTACGCGCGTATGTATGTATGTTCATAGAACTACAATAAATTCATACATTATGTTACCGCAGTGGATATACCACATGCGTGTCCTAAACCGGAATCCCGGCATCCGAATCTTGGAATTGAGTATGTATTTTAAGTTACGTACATTTGTGATTTTTAGTAGCAATACCACTCGCTAACTGTTAAGGAAAACATTGTGAGGAGACCCGAGTATCTCAGGTGTTCACGTACCTACCTACTCAGTGCTTGCAAATCCGCGGTAGTCACGCATGATGATTATACCCATACTCTCTCTCTCTCTCTCTCTCTCTCTGAGAGAAAGCTTGTGATTTATTCGTCGCAGGCTCTGAACAAAGTGCAATAAATAAGTAGGTTACTCGAATAAAATATAAATACAGCATCACGCCTCGTTTCGCGCTTGAAAAGCAAGACGGCGGGCGACCATAAACAAAATGCGCGCGAAGCCGCGTTATCTGGAAATGTTGCCGGTATGACATGTATTTCATTTCATATTTCCCCCAGTGCCTTCGCTGTACTGAGGATAGGGAGAGCTAGATGATTTGTTTGGCTGTAATAATCTGTATGTAAGGAGAATATATGCGTAGCTACTTACTTACAAGTTGCTCTGTAGAGTTGAAGAAGACAATATGGAAAAAGCTTAGCAGACCCATTCTACTGATATTAATACTAAACGTATATAAAAGTTTTTATATATATAACTATGTATAAAATCTGTTTTTTATGTGTAATAATAAGGCTGTAAGACACCATTTTCTTATCTGAAAACAGAAGATAGTAAATACTGAGTTTAATTTCCATTTTTTTTTGACGTTGGGGCACAAGTTTATACACTGTTTGATTTAACCTCCTGAGTCCTGGCGTACTCTACGTAGGACATCACCTTTAACTTTCTTAATTTACACCCAATCTTAAAAACGTACTGGTCTAAAGTAAAAATCTTTTCAAATTTTTTTTTGATCAAATGTATTCATACCTACGTAGTTTCAGAAAATTTAGAGTAATCTTACCTCCATGAGTTAAGATGTAAATAATATCATAAATTGTAACAAGTTTACTATCACAGAGTTATTCATCCCGATCTCTATACGTGGCGACATTTTCATGAAGTTTTGGCGCCCAACTAGGGACCAGCAAATCATGTCGACACGCACATTGAAATATTACGTGCGATTTTTGTAATATACCTATGTAGTTTTGTTGAAGTGAGTCAGAAAACTTCTACGAATAAGTACATACTCCAGTGAAAATACTTTTTGCGCGGATTTTGTAGACGGTAACGGTAACCTACTAATATTATAAATGTGAAAGTTTGTGAAGACGTTTGGATGTTTGTTACTCAATCACGCAATAACGGCTGAACGGAGTGACACGAAACTTGGCATACAGATAGACAAAGATCTGAATAGAAACATATGATACTTGATATGCCGGTAATGCGTTCCCGTAGGATAATATTTATTGTTACCGTAACCTTTTTTTCAAGCCGAACCTTAAGTTATTTATTCATTGCGTTGCCATGGTAACAAGAATTCTGTGGCAGTACGGGCTTCGCCGGGATAGCTAGTTATTTATAAAAACACGATTCCTCCAAAACTCTCCTCAAACGCAGCCTAAATAGTCTTTTGCAAAGGGAGTGATCAACTCAAACTACATTTAAAGAGTGCTTTAAGGAATCGCGTTTTTATAAATAAGACTTGACATTTATACTTCTTCGATCGATCGAATGATCGAAGTGGGTTTAGTTAAGTGGCAAACCTTTGGCAGGGTACTTACATTTTGGAACTTTGTACCATTGTAACGTAAGCAATAAGCTTATAGTCAAATACAAATTCACTGTGTAAAATGAGTTATCAACTTTAGGTAACTACGTTTATTATAAGAACCAGTAAATACACCTACAAATTCGATGTTGAATACTAAAAGCACAATAAATATGTATCTGTTTTTCGCGATCCGCATTCTGCCCACGTGTCGGCCATTTTGCCATCAGCGGCGGCGAGAGGGCGCGCACAGGTAACCGATACGCCGGGGTGCATATTGAATTAAACACGCCGTTTTAATGCAAAATACTCTGTCACTGGATTTTTTGCTGCAGAAGTACAGATTGAATTTCTTTCAAAACCAGTTTAAAGAAATAAATTGAAATAAATGAGTAATTAAAACCCAGTAATGAAGAAACCGGCCGTCGTTGGGTGGGAAGGGCGCCTAGCCGATCGGCTGATGACATTAAGAAGACGGCAGGAGGTCAATGGACGATATTGGCAGAGGACTGGGGAGGTTGACGTGATGGTGAAGAGGCCAATGCCCAACAGAGGGCGGTTTTTGTGGGCTCTACTTATAGATATGTAGGTAGATAGATAGAATCAAAAAACCAGGTACCACGCAATTATTCACTTAGCTGTCTAATGTCTAATCCACCGTTTCGATCTTGGGTAAATTATGTGAACCTAAGGAAAGCGCGGTACACTGTGTTGATTAATTAGGTATTACATAAGCAGCCTATATACGTAGCACTGTAGGGCACAGGCCTTCTAGCCAGGAGACGGGCAGCAGCGTCTTCCTGAGATTACCAATCCGCCTGCCAAGCGTGGCGATTATGGCAAAACCCCTCATGGTTATGAAAACCACGAAGGAGTTCGGAGTACATTAAATCAGACAACTCCATACAGTGGAGAACTTACGGAGTAGCGCCCTAGTGCTTATTCAAACTCTTTCCACAAATCACAAGTGTAGAGTTTGAAAAAGCAAAGCAAAGTTTCAGTTCGAAAACAATCGCAATTCTTTTAAAACATCTTTAACTTAATACTAATATGTGTGTAGTGGTTACCTTTCGGTAAGGGCTTAATGGAATATTTTTTTTTACTATAAATTTTTTGTGTAACTCTTGTTAGTGATCTTAATAAAATAAAATAAACTGATTTTCGACAGAATGATCTATTTATCCCAAAAGGAGCAGAATAAAAGAAGACTTCGCCACGCGCGCGGTGCAAAAAAATATACCTACAAATAATGACACAGATATAATTCAGAAACAGTCACGGAAGCCCATGATATTTCATACACAGAAAAAAGGCAAGCCCGGGCACCGAAGGCGGGGCGCCGCGCTCGCAGCCGCATTAGTGCCGCCCCAGTGGCTCCACCCACAACATACGCACACACACATACACAGCCGCTCTCTAGATTAAATAGGCGCAGAAGCTTCTCGATGTGAGATTCTTATCGATTTTCGACGGCCCAGTCTGGCCGGCGTTAATGACGAAAGCACTGTGAAGGCTGCTGAGAAACATTGGACGAAACTAGCAAAGGACCGGATGGGTTGGCGTGAAAGAGTAGAGCCCTATGTCTACCAGCGGGCTCTGTTGGGCTGGATTGTTCCCATTAGTTCTCTCTAGGCCTGTCCCCCGGGGTGACAGCTGGGAATTGTCTTTCCGGTTGTCACCCAGGTGACAGGGCTAGAGGGTACTAGTGGGAACAATTGGGTAATTTTCGATTCGATTACTGGTGGGAACAATTCGGTAATTTTCCCACTAGTCACCTCTAGCCCTGTCACCTGGGTGACAACCGGGAAGACCATTCCCAGCTGTCACCCCGGGGGACAGGGCTAGAAGGGACTAATGCTGAGGAATTGGCAAAATGTAGGTACTATATTGACTCTAATATTTTTTATGCTATAAGTTTGTCAATTCTCCTTAAATAAATAAATAATAATAATAATGGGAACAATCCGAGGAAATTTGTCCATAAGTTACCAATTTTTATACAGGGCGTAACATCTATCGAGACAAGGGGGGTTTTACATGTCACTGGGAAGAACTAGGAAATTGCGAAAAAATTGTAGCCGTTCCATACATTTCTGTATAAGTAAGTGAATGCAGACTTAAGTTTACAATAAGATAATACTACAATTGAGATTACTACAAGTGACAAACAGACGTGACTTTTCCCAAAAAAATAATGATAAAAGATAACTAGGTACCTATGACCTATGAATTGGTGGCGCTTTTTAGATAGATATACCTATAGGAAAATAGAGAACATTATTAACTTAACACCGGATAAACTTACTTGGTTATTGTCGGAAGAGTCCGACCAGGTTAAGTTGCGATGTTAAGTTAATAATGTGAAGTGCTTACGAAAGTTTTAGTTTGAAAATAGAGAACACTTTATTGCACATAAAAATGGAAATTCCACAGATATGTTTTAACTTAAGAGTACAGAAGGTGGCGTTATCACTAAAACTAAGTTTTACATACTCACTTATTAAGCCTTTGTTCTAACCCTAAGCCGGCCTTCTGTAAACCTCCCACCCTCTCTACAGCCGACAGGCAGACCTGACATGTGTCCCGGTCCCGTCGCGAAATACTGAGCGAATATTATCAGCTTTATTCGCCTGTTGTTATACGAATTATCACTGTTTTTGGGCGTTTTAGTTAATTCATTTCGTGGTGCCGAGGGCTTGTGGCGGTTCCATGTGATAAAGGCACTGGAGTTATGGAAATTATTTATCATCACCACCGCCCCACAATGGTATCTCTACACTGCGTTGATTTAATTATTCTATCTACGTACGTCAGTAGGTACAGTCGACAGTACGTCAACCTTTATATTTCAGTTGCAAAGTCACCCGTAACGTAACTGAGTAGAGTGCACGCGGGTAAAGGTGGATGTGCTGGACTTACATATCTTTGCCGATACTGAAGATTTGAATGCAACTCTAGGCCTTGGAGGTATGAACAGTCCAAGGTGGGAAGTAGTTCAAAAACAGACTCATTTTTTTTTAATTTCTAAGAAAGGGCAGGAGAAAGAGAATAAAGAAAGAGAGCGAGGGAGAATAATTAGGATCTTCCAAACTTTGAACTAAAAATTTGCCAATTGTGTTATAAAGGAAAAAAAAAATGGTATAAATGGGGATTCTCTTTCAGGAAGATCTGCCAATTCACTATTTTTATTTTATTATAGTAGGAAAACTTAGCTATGAAAAGAATACAATACAAATGAATTAAAAACACAGAGGCAATGACAAGTTTTCGCTGATAGACACATTTAGTAGAAAATGCCTAATAAGTTAACGAATAAGAAACAACATTTCCCACACTACAAAACAAATAGACACTCAATACATATTCATGCCCTCAAATGTAATTTCTAGTGTACAATCCTCACTAATATTATAAACGCGAAAGTTTGTACGTATGGATGGATGTTTGTTACTCTTTCACGCAAAAACGGCTGGACGGATCCGGATGAAAGTTTGCACAGAGATAGATTATAGTCTGGTTTAGCACATATGCTATTTTTTATCGCGGAAAAATACACATCAAAATTACCACGCGAACGAAGTCGCGGGCAACAGCTAATAAAGAATATTTATTCTAACTATCCGTCAATCTATTTATATTCAATGGTCAGGGAAGATTACAAAGAGTTACAGAAGTCCGGGGTAACAAATTTAATCTTCAATTTTCACATAGATCAAAAGATCACTATCTTTCACCCTACTGTGCTGTTTTCTGTAGTTTTTTTAGCTCATACACGTCATTGTAGCTTAAACACGCTCATTTCTGGGTGGTTTAAAAGCCGCAATTATGTAAATAGTAGTTAAAAATGATATCTATTTAGACTTACTTTTAGGTAGAGACTTACTTAAAATAAAAAAAAGAGTTGAGAAATCTTGTTTCGAGCTGAGAAATCTTTATATTCTTTTTGTTGCACTAACCCGTGCTGAGGACAATTTTAAAAACCTATTTAGAAGTCGCGGCATGGGTGGAATTTTTAGCCTCTAAATAGGTTTTTTGAGAAATCTTGTTTAAATAAATGCGCGAAAAATTAGTACCGCCTCTCCGTCTACCAGAACAATGACCCGTGGACTCGCGGCACGCACGCACCGCTCTGGATGCCACACTGTGCCACACTGGCCACTCAAGTCCATCCTTCCCAATGATTTTGTCCTTAAGGGGATCCATAGGGCTAACTACCGCCACCAATGAAAATAAAATCATATCTTCTTTTACAGATCGTATTTACAAAAAGTGTCTGTACAATTAAATCTCTTAATCATGTTAACAGTGATTTTAGGACCCATGACACAGGATCACGGACCTGGGACTAGATAGCATTTATGCCAAAAACGGCCGCTTTTGGCGTTAATGCTATCTACATCTAGTCCTAGGTTTTTTTCCTTAGTTTCACGGCCGTGGGTCCCAAAAATCACACTTAACGAGATTGAGAGATTGTACAAACACTTATGATATGATTCTTTCCCTTGGTGGCGCTAGTGTTACTCTATGGAGCTCCTTAACCGGCGCGCGTAGGCTTGAAATAACCAATGTTCTTTATGTTCGAATCCAATGCTAGTTATGTTGGGGGCACAGCCAGCATGGCAATCATCATCAACCCATTATGTCCCCACCAAGGGGCACGGGTCTCTTCCCTGAGGAAGGTATAGGCCATACTCCACCACGGGGGCCAAGTCCGGATTGGTGGAGGCTTGTAGACTAGTGGCTCGTCTACTGTCAGAAGTTGTCAAGCCGCCCTAAGGCCTCTGACTTGGCTTAACGACTGCCATCTATCGAAGGCAGCCGGCACCAACAGCTTAACGGGCCTTGCGAAGCACGGAACCGCTCGGAAAAATGCCACTAGCGTTAGGCATAGACGGCGACCCATCCATGCGCTGAACGCGCCCTGTGTTGCTTAACCTTCGTGATCGTTTAAGATCACTCAGGCAGCCGGGGCTACGAGCGATTCACCAGGTATATTTCTTGAGAATTGCTCATACGGACTCCCGAAGAGAAAACGGACTATGAAACGGAGCATGGCAATAGGTACATACAATACATAAACTCACGCCTATACAGGGTTACGCAGAAACCTCATTCGCTTCATCAACATCCATTAGTCGCTGCAAGCACGCACGCCGATTTCGGGTACCTTTTATCTTACCCTTCGCTGAAACATTTGGTAGCAACTAGGTGATAATTTTCCAAATACCGCAGCCAGATTAGCGTGTACCTATAGCGGGCTACAGCAGCGTAATAATCCACACAGCAGTGATTAAAGCCACCGACGGGGGGCCTTTACCGAGCGTTTTCGTGTTTACAATCCTGTTACATGCGTTATTGGCTACCGAACCCTTTGCGTGGTGCGCTCGCACGATACCTACACGTGCGTTTTTGGTCTCTGAAATTAAGGGGCTGGAAAACGATACAGTCCGTACCTAGTAAGTAGGATATCAATCACCAGTTCAGCCAGGCCCTCTCTCAGAGAGAGAGAGAGTGTGGGCTTAATCACCACGCGTGTTCACCGCGGATTGGCAATTTCAACTGCCGAGGTATGTGAACACCTCAGACACTCCGGTTTCCTCACGATGTTATCGTTCACAGTTAGCGAGTGGTATTACTACTATAACTTCACAAATGTAGGTAACTTGTATATTACAATGTCATTGGTACATGTTACTGTCTCTGTTTATTATAAATATACATAATTATACACATACACTCACGCCTGTATCCCGTAGGGGTAGGCAGGAACCAGGGTTTGCCAGTTGCCGGTAACCTGACAAACCACTTTCGCCTCATCAACATTTGATCTCTACCCAAAAATGGATTCGCAGCCTCACTCATCGTAATCCAGCGTTAGCAACCTATTTACGACTGTACTATCCTGCACCCCAATCGGTCGTGCGCAGCGCCAAACCGAAAGGGTTCCCCGTAATGAAGGCGTATTTAATTGCTATTTTGCTCGCGTATATGCCTCCGCAGGCTTTGTGGGTTCCGTGCACGCCGCTTTCATCCCGAAAGGGTTTAGGGTTCGGCCAGGGAGGAAGCGGGGCGTAGGACTACAAGCTTCCGACTAAGTACCTAATGTCAGGTTAGGTTAGAATAGGCGGAGTACAATCTACAATAACATATTCGAGTTCAAAGTCAAATGAATAGTTGCTCTTGATGGCAGACGTGATGAACTCGTATGTAGACCGCCGTCGTACAGTACTACTCAAATAGAATATTACCATGTACTTACAGCCAAGGTATAGCGAGTGTAACAAAGACCCCATATACATCCGAAAATGGAAGGTCAGTGTGTGTCAATATCATTCTATCAAGTTCACTTTTTGCAAAAACTTGTTATAAAAGAAGATATGTCATTTTCATTAGTTGGCATCCGGTACCCTCTGAAATTCTGCCGGACATCACTGCAACACCTTGTATTTCACACCTACTCTACGCTCCTCTCTTGTACTTAGGCCACACCCCTCAGGGTTCCCTCTGCGACGCTTTCATCCGGATTCCGTAGGCTTTCATTAGCGAAGCGTGAGGGATTGACGGTTTGCCGTTTCGGTTAAAAGATTTGGTTTTGCTTAAGCGATTATGGGCTTTAATATTTGTTTCTGATAAATGACTTTTATTCTTAGGGATAATCAGGGTTAAAATAGAGGACTTGGACCAGAGATTCCCGCTGTAAGCGTCATAGTTAGTAACGTCTTGAATTGAGGTAATCAAGTTTACGTAATAAACAATCACGATTAGGCCCGTTAAATATATAACTAAATATAGTAACAGTGCTATTCCTACTTTGTCATGTTTAGCAACTTAATTGGACTGATTTGTCCATTATCATTAACTCTTGACGGTGCAGCATCCTCCACAGCTGCGTTCACAGGCCAGTTGCTTCACCGCCAGGTATGTTACGTTGTAGGTACACCTTCTTTTTAATTTAGCCAGTAATATAATAAATAATAAACCATTTATTTCAGGCAACTGGGCCCCTACAATAAATACCTTAACCTTACCTTTATTGTTGTTTTATGAAACGGGTAGAACATTGGACTCGGAAGCGGGCGACCCAGGTTCGATTCCCAGTGCGGGCATGTACCTATGACTTTGTTTTCTAAGTTATGTACATTTGTGAAGTTACAGTAGCAATACCACTCGCTAACGGTGAAGGAAAACATCGTGAGGAAACCTGAGTGTCTGAGCTACTTACATACCTCAGCGCTTGAAATCGCCAATCCGCGGTGGGCACGCGTGGTGATTAAGCCCATACTCTCTCTCTAAGAGAAGGCCTGTGCCCTACAGTGGCACATGTATAGTAACATGTGACGTATATAGACTGCTTATGATGAAACGCGGCAGTGGAGTCTGTATTATTTAAATTTTAATAGATCGATCGACTCCAAGCGGTAAATGTAAAAGATGCCTAATTCGGCTTCTCAGTGGCCTTCCTCTACCTCTCGTTTCTCGTATGATGTTCTTTATAAAATTGTTGTGACGTAACAAGTGTCCCAGCATCTTCCCCCTTTTCGTTTCGATCTCCCCAAGGCCCGGATATTTTCCATCGTGAAAAAAATCTAATTTGTTTCGAAAGAAAGGACATTTGTTTGTATTGCTGCGGAATCGCAGAGTTAACAAGTTAAATAACATACAAAAACAAAAACAATCGAGAGGAGAACATGTGAGATAGTCTGTTTTTGATGATGACGTCATCATCAAAAACAGGCATTATGCTTTAGAGCGCGATAAGAAGATAAACTAATATTACCAGCATCTAAAACGACTTTGCACAGTAGAAATTGCGGGTCTAGGTCTGAGAGTTTAGAAAATAATACGAGTACCTATTGAATCCCTGAAATTAAGATGGACGATATTCAAGAGAGAACTATACAATTGGCTATGACAAAAGTGCTATTATTCTGTAAATGAATTCCTGACAGGTAAAGTTGAGTAAAGTGACATTTTATTTTTGACATTCTTGTTATTTTTGATTTTAATCTATTTTAATTAAGTGCAACTGACATTTCAATTATTCAACTTGGACATTATATTATATCAACATCGTAGATATAGTACCTGGCAGTAGATTTGACATTTGTATTTCATAATGCTATTTTGACGTTTTAATTACATAAATAAATTTTAATTACATAATATTTGCATGTTAGAACATACCTAATTTAATGTGAGCTCATATTTAATAACATGTCATCATAATGTACCACGTTCTAAGCAAATAAATTTATTTTATTTTATATATTTTATCATTTAAATTTTCTAATTATATTCTGACAAATAGTATTCTCTCGTTTGTACCTGCCTAATAACCTCCTTAAAGGTAAGGGAGTGACGTCACTTATGTAATTTTATGTCGAAACATTTCCATCCCTGAAGATGTTCAACGAATAACCCAAATTACCGTGTAAAGGGATTAAATACCATTTTCACATGATCATCTATCCATATCTCTACCAATTTACTATGACGATGCCTGTGTGTATGTGTTGCACATAGCCCTAGTAGCAGACATAACAGACAGTGTTCAAAGGCGAGGGCGGGAGAGGCTTTGATCTACATAGCCTGTAGGTATAGGCGGGGAAAGGTCCACAGTCTGCCCCAATTCAGTATTCTGCGGGTGTATACAAAGTAAAACCAACCGCTTATAGGCACGCGTGAGGAGCACCAAGAGGTAAAAACTAGAAAGAAAGAAATTTAATAGACAAATGTCTTAAAAAAGATAGATAGATGGAAAACATATTTTTAATCAATTATATTTTTTACACAATTACTTATACCTACTGGTCCCAAATTAGGATACCGTGTGCTATGCTAAGCAAGCAAATAGACCACAAACATGGAAATACACCGAGACTGAGGTCATTTCTACAAATCGAGAATCGGCCTCTAGCGGGAATCGAACCTACGACTTCTGATTTGGTAGTCAAGCGTGTAACCGCCAGACCAACGAGGCAGTCAAACAGAAATTCTCCACTTAAAGTTTGTTTAAGGTACCTACTTAAGTACAGTAGAACATCGCTTATCTGACCGTCGATTATCCGAACGTCGGTCATCCGAACGACCGCTTAACCGAACTGGCTACGAGCCTGGCGCTCCGCTTCCCCACTATTTGTGGTGAAGATGGATGTATGTCTTTGAAGAAGATAAAGGGAACCCAATAATGCAGGATAGTGAAATTGTAGACTTCGTGACTGACGCCAGTAATTCATCAACTAGTGATTCAAATAATGAAGATGAAAACACAGCTGCTGCTTCTAAAGCATTCACAATTTTATATGCGTTGCGATGGTTTGTAGCACGAGCTGAATGCGATTTTTCTTGACAAATACAAGTACATATTTATATCATCATCATCAGCCACCCGACGCCCACTGCAGGACATAGGCCTCCTTCTTGGTTTTCATAACCATGAGGGGTTTTGCCATAATCGCCACGCTTGGCAGGCGGCAGGATATTTATATACTTAGTCCGATTATCCGAATAAATCGGTTTTTCGAACACACGTGTCCCCCAATCAGTTCGGATAATCGACGTTCTACTGTACTGTAAAATTTCAACGTTCTCTAGTTGTATTCATAAAGTATTAGATCTTTAACATACTAGACGGAAATGAAAATATAGAGAGAAGCAAACCGGAGGGCGAGTATGTAAAATGCATACTTGTTCAATAGAGTCATATTAGTACGGCAATGATTATTCAATTGACACCATTGTTAGTCTGGTAACCGATGGCATACCAATGGTATAACTCGTGCATCTTAGCTTGGCGTCTCGCCCGATTTGAGCTTCTTCGCGACAGATGCCCATGTTATACCATTGTACTGCTGTTGCTCAGGGGACTACGAAATAGAGGCAAATAACAGCTGATGTCGTAAGTATATCAGTCTATCAAAAAACCGGTTAAGTGCGAGTCGGACTTGCGCACGAAGGGTTCCGTATCATCATTTTTACAACATTGGACACGAAGGTCGAGAAAAAACGGCAAAAAATCACGTTTGTTGTATGGGAGGCCCCCTTTAATATTTATTTAATTTTAATTGAATGGAGAACTTGCATCTTACTTAGATTGGAGTGAAATTGCTTTTATACCATAGAAATCATGCAAAAACGTAGGAAAATTTTAAAAATAAAACAATAGAATTTTTTTTTTGGGTCACAAAATATGCGATACTAGATTTCGTTATGTCATTGAATTCTGAACGTTTTCCTATAAGGGTGTACATGCGTAAAAACATTATTTTACGAGATAAATCAAACACTAAGCAACGCAAAAAAGAAATACCACGTTTATTTGTCTTTTAACGTGTCCTCTCCTTTTTTATTAAAACATTTTTAGTGTAAGTTCTCCATTATTTATTTTTGAAGCGAATATAGGACTAAATAATCTGTGAATATTTGGTTCTTGCCGTTATTAATATCGAGCAAAAACCGGCAAAACAATTACGTTTCTTGTATAGGAGGCTCCTATACAAGAAATATTTATTTTATTCTGTTTTTAGTATTTTTTGTCATTGCGGCAACAGAAATACACCGTCTATGAAAATTTCAACTGCCCATCTATCTCGGTTCATGAGACACAGCCTGGTGACAGACAGCCAGACAGACAAATAGACGGACGGAGTGAAGTCTTAGTAATAGGGTCCCTAAAAACTGCGTGTGTATCTCTAGGGCCTGGTTGTAAAACAACGTAACAAAACTTCACTTAGGCAGGTACAGAAACTTTATTGATGAGTAGGTTTAAGTTTAACGTTTATCTCCGCGGGGAATTAACTTTGTAGAATTTTCATCTAAGCTTAGGTGAATTTTTGGCTTGGTAGTTATGTATTTGAGTAGATTTAATTAAAGAGTCTGAGTGGCGCCGGATTAAGAATAGCGTCACTCCATTTCTTTCCGTGGATGTCGTAGAAGGCGACTAAGGAAATAAATTACCAGGAGACGGGCAGCAGCGTCTTCCTGAGATTCCAACCGCATACTGCGATCGCCAACTCGCCTGCCAAGCGTGGCGATTATGGCAAAACCCACAGCAAAACCCCTCATGGCTATGAAAACCACGAAGGAGGCCTGTGTCCTGCAGTGGGGGTCGAGTGGCTGGTGATGATGATGATGAATTAAAGAAGAGGAAACATGTGCAAAATCGAAGAATTTCAATACAGCACCTAAATAGCTCAGTGTTGTTTGTAAATTATGGTATCAGCGCCATCGAATTTCGCGTGGGATTGGGTTAAACCACAGAGGAAGTTAAACGTATTCTACGTGTTAATATAGGACATGGTTTATCAGTGTGCCAAGTTTCATCAAAATGTGTTTAGCCGTTTATAATTAATAATTTCTCAATAAACATAATATTCTACGCTACGAGGTTTTTCTTGTACGTAGTGATACACAGCCACATAGTGTGTGATTTATGTTAGTGACAATTTATGCTTATTCCCAGCGACTTTTATTAGTAGTTTATTCCACGTTAGTTTCCAATTGTTGCAAAACTTTGTAAATAAATGGTATAAGAATGACCTCCTCATTATTTTATTTATTTATTTGTGACAGCAAACAAACATTGAAACATCTTATTTGGAAGACAAAGATGTCTGGTATTTAACTTTAAGTTGAAAACTCTGTTAATTAAGCAAACCTGTTTTGAAAAGAATGTGGATTTTCTTTGTTAGCTTCTTCATAAATTCAATGGCTTCTTCTCCGCATAATCTACTGATTGTGAAACTAACCGCTTTGACGTTCATTAAGTAAACATTTTGTTTTTATAGTGAATAAAATTTTTGATTTTGACTTATACATGAGGTTTAATTATTGACACGCTTTGTGTTTCGAAGAAGTCTACAAAAATAACATTAAAGATCATTAAGATGGCAAAGATGCCTGGATTAAGGCCAGATCCTATGCATGAGTCTAAGTTTTACAATAAGAATTTAAGGTCCGTTAATTAAGGACCAAATTTGAATGGACGGTGTGGAATTTTCTTTTCCCCTTTTTCTTTAGAACGATCCGGATCTCCTTTGAAATGTACGCCTATTTAAACTCCCATTGAGGCTGGTTTGCACCAACGCTATCTGACAGCACTATCTACCAGTTTGTCCATGGGTAAGCCCTATCCAGTGAATAAGTCCAAAAACGTCTTTCCCCATGACTTTTGCAGAGCTATCCATGGATAAATTGTATGATTGACGACTCTGACAATCAGCCATCTATTCCTTTATCCATGGATAAGTATTTAACAGCGTTCTAAGCATTATAGTGGATAGGTTGGACTGTCCCTATATATCCCGCTGCTCGTTATCTCCTATGGGATTAGGCAGCGGTGATATCAATTTGTTACATACATTGTATGAAGTATGTACTACCTTTACCAACATTAAAATATGAATTTACTAAAAATTTATAATACGTAACAATATTTTTTCTTTTTACTTACTTACCCAATGACTTGGCACAAGTCACCTTAAGTCGCACGTTCTGCGCTACATTGAAAACAAACCTCGTGGACTTTGATTATTCAAAGATGGTTTCGTGGTGGCTAGAATTTGGCTGACGATGCAGGGATATTTAGTGGATTCGTGTGTCTGGTACCTACAGAGATACGGTGAGGTCCTAGACAAATCTATAACGTGACGCGACGTAAATACAAGAATCGAACAAACATACTGTACAGTTGAGTGCTAAATAATCTTTACATTATTAAGTAAGTATCATTGTAGAGCGGTGGTAGCGTAGCGGCAGAACGCCGACCTCACATTCGGGAGATCATGGGTTCGAATCCCGGCATGTAGGCACCAATAACTTTGTATTCTAAGCTACGTACATTTGTCAAGATTTATTAGCTATATCACTAGTTAACAGTGAAGGAAAACATCGTGAGGAAACCTGAGTGTCTGGCGTCTCCTATCTCCGCGCTTGAAATTGCCAAAACGCGGTGGGCGACCGTGGTGATTAAGGCCGTAAACTCTCTCTGAGAGAAGGCCTGTGCCCTGAAGTGGGACTAGGTGCAGGCGGCTTAAAAAAAATTACATTAATTACTTAAGTCCGGATTCACTTAAATATCAATGTTAAGTTATCAATGCCCAGTGCTCTTGAAAGTTTAATTTAAAAAAAAAAAGTTGCAAACTAGCCCATTGCATAACTAAGTAGGATACACACGTGGTTAGTCGTTTGTAGATCTATAACGGGCCTTAAATGTGAGCTGCATCTCAGAGGACTCGCAAAAGTGTTTACCCCAATTTCCAAGGGACATTTCCCGCGAAAACACCCTTCAAACTACTCCACCGCAATAATTTACCGCTCAAATACATATTCAGTGTTGCCATTGCCACCATAGAGGCCATACATCTCACTAATTTAGCCACACTACGGGACCCCGCATTATAATAACCATTTATCTACGGAACCCTGAGAGTATAAATATCCTGTGACATTTTTCTTGAGCCTTATCTCTTCAGTCCAGACTGTTGTGTGTCACTTTCTCTCGTAAGCTCTTTTGTGTATGTCCGTTCTTGTCTGTCGTGAGCATTTATCAAGGTTGGATACCTCCCCTTTTACTCTGCGCGGGTTTTATTTAGTTTTCCTTTACGTTAATGGATTTATACGGGGCTTTAGTGCTTTGACCTTGGAGAGGGTGACTTTAGAATGGGTTCTCACTTATCAGGAGGCGTAAAGTATGCAATTGTTTGTAGAAAATTCATTTGCTAATTTAAGCAATAAAATTGAACGAGAATAGGCCATAACTGAAGCTTACCTCCTGTTTCTCGTAACGAACGAAAGTGTTTTTTTATTATTATTTTTTCTTACACGTGACATAGCCACTTCGCCGGCACCAGGCCACGTGAGCGAAGGTGAGCGCACCGTGAAAGTGGCGGCAAAGAGCTTGACACTTCGCTGCGCATGAGTGGGCGCGGTGATCTTTCTGATCTACATTATTATCTATTATTATTACTTGATACACTGGCAGATTAAAGCCGGGTCGTATTTATAAAAACGCGATCCCTCTAAAACTCCCTTCAGAGTCCGTTTAAATAGTCTGTGGTAAAAGGAAAGACGTAAATACAGATTATTTAACCTGCCGCAGAGCAGTGTCTTAAAAAATTTTGTTTTTATAAGTAATACCGTTAGTGTGTATCATCATCAGCCATTTGACGCCCACTGCAGGACATAGGCCTCTGTGGTTTTCACAACCATGCGGGGTTTTGCCATAATCGCCACGCTTGGCAGGCGGGTTGGCGATCGCAGTATGCTGTTGGAATCTCAGGAATCATTAAATTGTGAAATTTCTTGAATATAACATAAAAAAAACTTCGGGTTTCGCGTAGTATATTTGTAGTAGCAATAACACTTACTGAGTATGAGAGAAAATACCGTGAGGAAACCCGAGTGTCTGCGGTATTCACATATTTTAGCGCTTGAAATCCCTAATCCGTAGATGACACAAGTAGTGATAAAACCCATACTCTCTGAGATAAGACCTATTACTGCACTCGATTGTTTTGATAATACGAGTTTGCGTGAAATTTTCGAGGATTCTTTTAGTGGCAAGCCCTGGTGTCTGGCCTACCCCTCCGGGATACAGGCGTGAGTTTATGTATCTTCCATGTTTTAGTACTTAAGATATACCGTAACACAGTGCTTTTATAACACGACGGCGATTGGGCTATACTTCTGATGTGCGAAAGCTGCCCCGTAACAGAAAAGGAACACCGGCTATATATAATCAGAGTACAAAGAGCGGCGACGGACTGAACGCCCACCGTTATTATATGGGGAACAGATTTTCAGATTGCCGAAGGAAAAATTAAAAATTCCATAACTCCACTCCGGGCCTGTTGTGTTGCAATATCTCGATAAACAGAGAAAGAGACGGGCGAGAAAGAGAAGGAGGATAAAAAAGCTCAAAGCCATCTAATTGGATCCGCACAGACCGCTACAAAAGGGGATGTTGAGATAAAAATGAAAATTAAATCTTCCAACTGGATGGGCAGAGTAATGTTTTTGACGGTGCCAGCGGCTACCTCGCCCCGGATGGTGGAGGGGAGGGGTCGTCCTAACTGGCGAGTGAGCCACCAGCTCTATGGTTTGTGAGACACTCTTGGCTGCGATTCAACCACGGAACGCCTGTGCGTGACAAAAGTGCCCTGAGTCAAACACAAACACGTTCAATAGAATGATAGTAGCACGACAATAGCTGTCATTTCGTACTCTACGAAGCAATTGCAGTACAACGTCATTCCAATAGTATAACCTGCGCTAATTAAATAGGCATCTCTCGCGAACACGATCGAATCGCGCGAGGCGCCGAGTTAAGTGGCACGGGTTATGCCATTGGTATGCGGTTGGTTAGTAGACTACCGATACATACATACATAAACTCACGCCTGTATCCCAGAGGGGTAGGCTGAGACCAAGGACTGCCACTTGCCACGATCCTGTCAGATCACTTCAGCTTCCTCAACATTCATTAGTCGTTGATGCATGCACGCCGGTTTCGGGTACTTTTTATCTTGCCCTATACGTCGTCTCTTACCGGCCCTTCCACCCACATTCGCTCGATATATTTGTTTCGTCAATCTTTCTTCCTTCATCCTCCCCACATGTCCAAACCAACGCAACATTCCTGTCTCAATTCTAGTCACTACATCCTCATTCAGCAGTGTCCATTATACAGCCATTATCGTACTATCTCTCTACTGAACAATTATGAACTTAAGAGACTGGTCCCCCAGGTAGGGCAGCTTTTCATAAAACTACAACTCACAGTTTATTATGACAATTCAATGTACACAGCAGTCTTCCTACTTGTTAACCTGTAGGTTAATCGGCTATGCAATGGGTTAGTATCAGATGATCGTAAAAGCAATTGGTCTACGACATCAACTCGTCCTAAAATAAACTTGACGAAATTGCAACTAGACTAAAAAGTAAATCGTCTATGAAGCAGCTCGGTACATCGAATTGTCATAGTAGGCCATGAATGAAATGTCATGTGGCCATAATAAACTAATAGTCTTTGTATTCTTTTTGTTGCACTAACCCGTGCCGAGGACAATTTCAAAAACCTATTTAAAGACCAAAAATTCCACCCATGCCACCCATTAACAGTCTTTGTTTTTAAAAAAAATAATAATGGCGCATGCATATAAATGTAAAACCCGACGAGAAACATCAAAATGGACGCACTGAAGAGTTCATAAGCCACGGAAACAAGACTGGTAATTCTCCGGCTATCTTGGTGCTGCCATTTGGAACCATAAAGGAGGGTGCTACAAATCGACTATCAAAATTTTGGTTAAAACACCGTGTTGTGTTCCCAATGCCAGGCAGACCGCGTTGGTTGCCTACCAACTGCATAGCTATATTACAGTTGCTCTCTTTTTCTGTCTGCGCTAAAACCGCACGAAGGGACGAACTTGTTTTTTTTACAAGCAGGCGGGACCAACCTAGGGACCCCACATTGAGTTACATTGTTAAATTTGGATCCCACCTGGTTAGTGGTTAATGCTTAGCAGCCCGACTGCTTGGTAATTTTTGGTAATTTGGACAATCACGACGAATCGATTGAGATCTCATTTGCCACAATTTGACCATTGGTTAATGAGTTATGGCTGTTATGAGTTAACATGGAATCGGACATACATACCTACATACGAGCCAAACACATTACCCTCGTTTTGGGCTACGCCGCAGTCAGGTAAAAATATTAAGGCGAATAAGAGTCCCATTAATGCAGAAATCCTGGGTAGAAAGTGGGCCGCACAATCCGTAGGTCAGATATCATCATCGTCATTCAGCCACAAGAAGTCCACTGTTAGACATAGGCCTCCTCCATGGATTTCCATAAAGACCTGTTGGAAGCGGCTTGCACCCAGCGTCTTCCTGTCAGATATGCATAACGTCTAACCAGACAGAGCCTCTCGTGGCAACTTTCGGGAAGAAGAAAGAGGAGGCGTCCAACAACCACCTGGCACCGATCAGTTACGTCAAAGGCGAAAAGACTCGGGTTGAGATGGGAAGACCTCGAAGTCGCCGCTCAAGACCGCAACAAGTGGAGATCTTTTATAAAGGCCCTATGTTCCTGATGAGGGACAACAGGATATAAGTAAATAAACAAAATACTAAGCATTATGTACCGAGGTTGGTAATATGGTTTTGCTTAATATTCTTCTTTTGGTGCCATTTCCTATCGGAGGTCTATGATTGTGGCTACTTCGTCCCCTTCGGTTCTGCATTTCTTGCTAACGCAGAGAGATCTGCGAGATTTTGGAGCCATGATGTGGTTTTCTTATATGATATTATGCGTCGGGAGCAGAGGCGGCTCGTGACTTTATTTTATGGGTGTTCACAAAAAGATTGAAAAGTCTTGCTAGTTGGGCAACTTGTTCGGGTTTAAACACACGCGTAAAAGTTTTAGTTTTTGAAGCACATTTTTGTGTCAGGGCGAGTTCAGGCCGTGGTGGCCCCTTTTATTTTAGGTCAAGACGCTTTTCTAAAGTCTTTTCACAGTTTTTAATATAACATACATTGTATTGTTCCATTTTCAGCACAAATAACGCACAGAAACTAATTTAAATAGCGGAATAACACAAAACTGTCGTAAATATTCGCGCGAAAAGTGATCGACTGACTTGATGTGATTACTTGATTAGATTGGTGGGACGCGTTTGTTTGTTTACTAAGAACGGCAACAGCTCAAAATTAGCTGCACTGTGCGTGCACCGCATTGTCACCTCGCACCATTTGGCAACGTAGCGCATGAGCGGCGCTCCAGATTAGGCTCATTTCTCATATGAAATCTTTTGTTTCACGTACCGGGCCGTTCCAATGTTTCTCTTTCGCACTCATTGAATTTAGTACTAGGCATTGTACTAAAGTTCGTTTCATAGGAGCGCAATCGCTGGCGCTCCACTCGGTAACAACTTGACACCAAATCTTATGCTTGAAAACATTTTAACTTCGTACGTAGTTAATTATTTTTAGTAAACTACTATAATGTGTGTAGGTCTTTGTGTGCATAGGTTTAAAAATTTATAGGTGGTAGGTAGCAGATAAAATTTTGTTTTTTTTTTATTAAGTAATGTACTTAGTTACTTATTTTTGTGGGAGTGCACTGCACCAGCGCTCTATAAGACGAGCCGCCTCTAGTCGGGAGCCTATGGCCAGGTCTTTTTCGTCGCCAGATTTTGCTTAATAAAATAACATAGCGTAATTGACCAGCCATCAACCTTGTTATTTTAAGGACGCGCGATGCTCATACGTAGTTATACTTTGGGAATTAAGGTAATTAAGTTTACTTAATAAATAGTCGCTATTAAATGCACAACTTGTTACTTTCTTTGCAACTTAGCCACAGCGTAGTGGACGCATGTAAAGGCTGAGGTGCAATTAGTAATAGAAATAGCATACTTGCTCTTTCTGGTTTTGCGAGGAAAAATAAAGTAGAGATTTTGTTTTACGTTTATGTGAAACAGTTCTAAGTTCTTATTTTATAGAATCAGTAGTGTAATTCTATCGTCTACACGAAAAGGATGTCGTGGTTGGTAATTCTGTTTACACAGTAACTGCCAAGCGCTGCTGTCAAAACAGCAATGCCCTGCGGCTACACTTTGTAACAGTTACAATTTATAATTAGGTTTATAACGCAGATTTGCCAGCGGTAAGGGAACGCTGCCCTTTGTTATATTTACTAGCTTGTTTGCATTGGAACTTGTTGTAAGCTTTCATGTTCTGGAATCTAGACATCAATTTGTGTCCTCTAAAAATATAGTCAAATATTCATTGAGATTCAATAAATTACCAGGAGACGGGCAGCAGCGTCTTCCTGAGATTCCAACTGCATACTGCGATCTCCAACCCGCCTGCCAAGCGTGGCGATTATGGCAAAACCCCCTCATGGTTATGAAAACCACGAGGGAGGCCTGTGCCCTGCAGTGGGCATCAAGAAGCTGATGATGATGATTAATTGATATCCGGCATGTCGTTTGTAAATTAAAACAAAACTAAGTACGTTTGTAATTTTTGTGGAAATTACATCGCGTTTAATCCTGATATTATGTTTGGTTTGTTAGAGAATACTTAATTTAAAGTATACCTTTTTGACCCATTTATCGAATTGAGTAAAAAGTTCTGGCCAATGACCAGAAATAAGGTCTCACTTCACCAGGTATCATCAACCCATTTGTTTTTTTTTATTATGTCCCCACCGAGGGGCACGGGTCTCTTCCCTGAGGAAGGTATAGGCCATACTCCACCACGGGGGCCAAGTCCGGATTGGTGGAGGCTTGTAGACTAGTGGCTCGTCTACTGTCAGAAGTTGTCAAGCCGCCCTAAGGCCTCTGACTTGGCTTAACGACTGCCATCTATCGACGGCAGCCGGCACCAACAGCTTAACGTGCCTTGCGAAGCACGGAACCGCTCGGAAAAATGCCACTAGCGTTAGGCATAGACGGCGACCCATCCATGCACTGAACGCGCCCTGTGTTGCTTAACCTTCGTGATCGTTTTTAAGATCACTCAGGCAGCCGGGGCTACGAGCGATTCACCAGGTATATTTCTTGAGAATTGCTCATACGGACTCCCGAAGAGAAAACGGACTCTTGCAAAGCATAAGAGAAGTAGCAAATAAAGACTGACTTTTTCCCAGGGGCTGCATCAAACTATGCAGCTAGCAGAGCGGAGTCCTCTCCAGCTGTGCAGGCTACAGCCACGACAGCTGCTCATAGTTTCATGGGTTACTGTTTTTAATTATCCAGACCAGCGCAGCTCATAGCATGTATATTTCTTGATAATCCCTCATACTAATTTCCGAAGAGAAAACGGACTCGTTCATAGAAGTAGCAGAAGAGACTGACCTTTTCCCAGGGGCTGCATCTGCGGCGCGGGGCTCAAACTATGCAGCTGGTAGGGCGGAGTCCTCTCCAGCTGCGCGGGCCAGGGCGCGCGCCACGCCGGCGCTGAGCCCCCACCTCCCAGAAGTCGCAGCCGCTCGTAGACCCCAGGGGTGGAGCAGTCGGACGGGGGTTGTGGTGTGCTTGACTTTTCTTTTTGCGCTGCCAAGTTGCGCAGCACGCGGTTTATAGAGGAGACCTGTGGAAAACTTTCGTTTAGAATGGAATCTAAGAACTGCGGTTTAGAAACGTTGACTGGATTTTACGGCTCTAGCATAACAACTAGCGTAGAGCGAGATAATCTTTCGGAGGCATTTTACTAATTATTCTTCAAAGCCTACCAATGCAAACGAGGTTCACAATAGAGCTCGCTGGTTATTACCAGTTGGGAATTTTCACGCTTTTTGGCAGGGTTTAATGTACGATACTGAAGAAATGGTTTTCAGGTTTGAGTTATTATGATAATACGTTGTATGGAGAATAGACCTATAAAAGATTTTGGCTTATCCACTCATGTTGGAATAGTCCAACAAGAGTGGATAAGCTGAAATCTTTGTGCAGAAACAAAAATTGTAATGATCACAAATTAGGCTGAAAAAATCAGAGAGTCAGAGAACCTCTAATTTCTATAAATTCGGTATTAATCTAGCAGTCTCTTATGAAATGGACTCTATAGTCTAGAAAAGTTTCATAAGAAAAGATTCATAACAGTTAATGTAATCATATCATATAGGCTTTGATGTATAAGTTTAAGATGATTTGAGAAAAGATGGTCAGAGTGGAGTTTTTTTTCCCGCTGCCTTTTTCTCCACTACAAATACGGCCCGAAGGCAGCGGCTAACATAGTAACATAGTACATTGACATTCAGCAAACAGAATGTAAATTCTTTACGTTGAAATAAATTATTGATTTCTGATTTCTTTATATGAATCTGCTTCAAAAATATTCTTCCGTTCATCTGCAGCGCGCTGTATTAGTTAAATTACAACAAGAAAAAGAAATCAAAGACGAAAAGAAATCAAAGACGAACCGGCGATGTACGTGATAAGGCGTATATTCGCCGTGTGACGTACGCGATTGGAAGGGCGTGATATAAATTGATTATTAAAAGCAACGACGATGATACGTCGGCGCTTTTGTCAAAGAAATTGGGTCAGTGAGACGAGGTCGGTAGGGAAAAAATTAATTTGTTAGTTTATAATTATCAATTTCCTTGTTTGCTCAAGTTGATTCTTTATACGATGAGAATTTGTATTAATATCAATCAATCGATCTGCATTCGTCCACTACTGGGCAAAGGCCTCCCCCATGGCACGCCACATCTTTAAAAATAAAACTTTATGTTTCTAGTATGGAGCATTATAAACAAGGTTGATTACCTATTAAAAATTATCGGGTGTTGCTTATGTATTATTCCCGGATAGATAAAACAAGATAGTTATTTTATAGTTAACGTTTCAGTTTTGACGTCCAGTTACCTACTGCTGCAGCACAAGGTCTCAAGATTTCCAAATACTAGAGACCACCCAAAAAACCTACTACGACCACTTAGGAATAAAGAAAACTTAAAAAATCGCCTATAAACGCGCCAACTGTCATATTCTCAACTGACAACGGACGTAGTGCGTAACTTAGACGTAGGCGCTATCGAACCGCCTTTGCATTACACCCGCGACTGACCTTAACACATCTTAATAAAGCCTAAAGTAGCTTGTCCCGGTAGCATTTATGATTCTGTCACCTTGTAAGACGATAGATCGTAACATGATATCGGAACGCGCGGTGGTCCCCGCCCTGTTGTGACTGGCAGCTGACGCGAAGCCCGATGGACCGAGAAAGCGTGGCACGTTTCGAAAAACGAACGTGGACATATTGTTTTTTACTTTTTTTCTGTTTTCTTTTTTGTGTGTAGGGTGGCATTTCTATGATTGGAAGTTGACAGTGTTATTTTTTTATCTGTGGCCAGACTTAAATGATTTACGATCCAATTGTCAGAGTTTGCTTAATTTTTAGGGTTCCGTAGTTGGGTGAGGCCGAGAATTTTCCCACTTTTCAAAAGTAAAAATTGTCCCATTTTTTGACAGCATATAAAAAAAAACTAACCAGTAATATTTAATTGATGAACTCTTATTGTGTTTTTTGGGACTCTAAATTATATATTTTTATATCAAAGTTGAAATACTCCTTAAAGTTTAATAACTACAGTGAGTTCGATTCGTCCATTACCCCAAATTTTACAAAAAAACTTGCTGTCTTTTTCATGCATCCAAATATTTGGAACTACAAATTTGTATTTTTTTCTATTGAATGACAAATTCACAAGAACTGACTTAAATAAACTTAAACTAAGCAATTTATTAGTAGTTTCGTTCTTTTGGAATAAATAGATTTCATGACTTTATCGCAATTTAAATGTTTGTCCCCGTATTTTCGCTTCTACGTTACAATTTTGTATGTTACCACAATTTCCCCTATAAACAATGTTAATCTTTTGTGGTACTATTTTGTATTGACACTGGCAACACCGAGTATCTATATGCGAATAAAAAAAATAAAAAAAGACGCCATCTTGTGGTCTGTGAAGTCAAGTGTGTGCACTGCATGTGTTGTGGTCGGAGTTTTTTAAAGTGAATTTGGACGATTTCAAAGGTAAATAACGGCTTTTATTACACTTGTTCCGAATAAAATTATGTATAAGTGGAGAAGCAATGCGTGGCGTGTGTTTCTGTTTGAAATTACGCTCGAATTATCGATTTATGGTAAATTATAACCTAAAAAATCTCGCTTCTATGTTACTTCTATGTTACCGGTAACGTTCATTGTATGTTACGTAGCGTAGAAGTGTTGTAAAGGTTTGTTCATATCATTATATTGTGCTATTTATTGCTTTTTTGTAAACACTAAAATATCGTCAAGACGCGTGAGGCGGTTGTGTGCTGTCGATTGATTTTGTTGATAACATTTAATTCATTTAATAATCTAAATATTACTTAACGCACTTATGTTGTTATGATAAGGCTGATTTTTTTTTTAAATATATTTTATTGCTAGTAGTTTTTTTATGAAAAACAAATTTAATAATTTTCTGTGTACTTTACTACTGAAAGATTTGGAGGAACAATAACAATGTGTTTTTATTTACTTAGTTTTGATAAGACTGTTTTTTTTTGTTTTCTGTATATTTTATTGCTAAAAGATTTAGAAGAAGAATTACCATCGTTTTTTCTTTTGTTTGCTTAGTTTTATATGAAAAACTAATTTAACAATTTTATGTGTACTTTACTACTGAAAGATTTGGAAGAACAATAAAAATGTTGTGTTTTTATTTCCTTAGTTTTGATAAAAGACTGTTTTTTAGTTTTCTGTGTATTTTATTGCTAAAAGTTTTAGAAGAAGAATTACTATTGTTTTTCTGTTTCCTTAGTTTCTTATGAAAAATAAATTTAATTATTTTCTGTGTAATTTACTACTAGAAGATTTAAAGGAACAATAAAAATGTTGTGATTTAGTTTACTTAGTTTTTATATAAGACTAATTTAATTTGGTACTTAGTTAGGCACTTAATCTAAATAAAAGACATAATTTGATAAAAGATTTGGTTTTATATTTTCTTGTTATCCATGCATATCATAAGGCATAAAGTATTACATCAAAAAGGTGCAGTATGAAATCGGCCTTACATCTTTTACTCGTTACTTTCATGTTACTTCTACGTTACCGTAACATAGAAGTATCTACGTTACTCAATGTTACTAAGTGGGAAAATTCTCGGCCTTACCCAGTTGACAAGGAACCCTTATAGTTTCGCCATGTCTGTCTGTCTGTCCGTCTGTCTGTCCGCGTCCTAGCTCAGATTCGGACGACGAAGCTGAAATTTGGCATAGACATACATATTAACCCAAAAAAATCTTCGTAAATTTTTGTCCGAGTAGGGCGTCCCTCTCTCTCCTGGCTAAACGGTGATTGTAGAAACGTGAAAAAATTCTGGGTAGTAGCATATATCATCATCATCATCATTAGCCCCTTGACGTCCACTGCAGGACACAGGCATATATAATGAACTTAAAAGAAAAATTATCACGGCTAAGTAAGTTAACAACTAACAGGCGACCAACTTATAAAAGGAAAACTTCGTACAAAGTCCATCGAAAATTGCGATGTCGAAGTTGTTTGTTCTGTAAAGCAGGAAAAACCCCCTCTTTCTACGGAACCCCATACTGCGCGTGGCCTGACATGCACTTGGCCGGATTTTAGTTGAAAATTAAGTCTCTACAAATAAAATATTCGGAAAATTCTCAGAGATTTTATTTATGAATTCAAAAAGAAAATCATAACAAGGAAATTAATTAAAAGTCAGAAAGCATCGCGAGATATCTCCGTTGGAGTATAAAAATGAATATTTCAAGAAAAGGGTTGATTTCTTCCAGCAACTTTTCTCTCACAAATGAAATGGAAATTTTTAACAAGCTCTCTTTTACAAGGATTTTACAGAAAATAGCGGAATTTTAAAGTTGCCAATTAAATTGCTCATTATTTTGTTTGTTGTTCCATTGATCAATGTTAACAGTCAATTAATTAATTTAATTAAACCTTTCTCAACAGGATTGTAACAAAATCGAAATTACGAAAAATATCAGCCGATCCATAAATTAGGGGCCGTAGGGGTTATTTTAGTATGGAACAGCAAATTTTTCCGAAACTGAAGTTGTGCCCATAGTAACAGCGGTGCACCATTTCCATTAAATTTCCATTAAATGGCTTCTTAAGTGACATTTAAGAAGCGGTACAAGTCGGCTCTAGTGTGTTAAAGCTTCTTTTATCGTGTGAAACGTCTACTTGCGAGTAGTTGTAATGTTGCATTTTTTGAATAAAAACCCTTAACCCTACCAATACAGACAAAAAAAAAACATAAAACGTCCCACGAAAAAGGTTGGCCATGTGTGAATACTCCGTGAACACTGGCCGGTTAAAAAACGAACAAGGCGTAGAGACAGGTCTGTAACGCACCCTTAATTCGCATTACACACGTGGATTGACTTGTTTCCACGACTGTTCGCCGCTAAATACTCTCCAATTAGTAAATAACCCTTCTGAGGCATTATTTATTTATATTTATTTGCGACGAATTAATTTTCTTTACAAGGAGTGCACTTAGATAATGTCCGATCAACAATGGGTGCAAGTTTCTGTGAGTGGTTTTAAAAGCTTTTATTTTTTGTGGTAGAGATTTTTCACGGTGAATTGGTTTGGGTTCTGTTCTTTAAACGACATGAATGAATTAGTTTAGCGTTATCATGATAGATTCTATACTTTTGTTCATTTGTGAATTTGTAGTAGCAATATTTACTTGCGAACTGTAAATGAAAACATCATGAAAAATTCTGAGCGTCTGATGTATTCACATTCCTCACTTGAAATTGGCAATCCAGGGTACCTATGTCGACTGAATAATGCTGTTAGAATTATGGTCAATCATGAAAGCACTGTGCTAAAATATTATTTAAAAAAAAATTACGTCAAAACGGTCCATACTACGCCATAGAGCAGTAGGACACCATAGAAAAAAAGCGTATGAAAGGTGCCCCCTAAATACCGTGTGAGTTGAAGCGGGAAAATTATCTTATATTTGCTCAGACGGCGTGAACGTAGGGCGAGAATACTTTGCAATAAGCTTAGGAGAGCTGTTTTTTATATTTTATTTTTTCGCGAGTTCTACCTTGCCTTCCAAAGCTCTCTGCGTTGAACGTCAAATAGAGGGTGGGTATTGATCTTTGAAATATTTTGCGTCACTCTTTTTTTATTTCAATTAAAATTTCTTAATAAAATTAAGGCTACTTACATTGCTTACTTACTTATTTACTTGCATTTTATTATCGCAATGCTGCGCGCTTAAAAGCTTACAGGTATAGTCGACAGCCGGTCAACCTTTACAATTTTGTTGCAAGGTCACCCCTAACGTAACTAAGTAGAGTGCACGCGTATAAAGGTTGATGTACTGCTGACTGTATGTGACATCACGTCAATCTTTTTGTTGCAAAATTGCTCATAAAGTAACTGAGTAAAGTGCAACTATGAATGTAAAAGTAAGTACATATATTAACATTTATCTGTTAACAGTGAAAAGTGAACCACACAACGGAGCAGCAACTCTTATTTTGATTTTACCGAATCCAAAAACTATCTCACATTTTTGCTCTCAAAAATCTCACTTCGCTTTCACTTCGCCTTTCGTACAGTCTCTTTTAACATCTAACATAATGAGCATTTACCTTCAGTTACATCCTTCCACATTCAATATATCCAAACTCGAAAGATATGCTTTCAAATCTGAGTGACGTCTTTCTTTTCCTCACGTTTGGTAAATCGATAGAGTATAGTGATTGCTTGATTAGATTGTTAGCATTTTCTTCGTTACTAAAGATATAGTACTAGAGCGATTTACGTTTCATTGCATCTTTATTATAAAAAATGTATACCAATAGAAAAACCTAGATGCTACAGGCAGGCGCCACTTTTTTTTAATAAGTAATTCAATTCACTAAATAAATCTACCATGCTTTTCGACACATAAACGATGAAGCGAAAGAGGATAGTTGCAAGTGGCTAACCTTGATCTCTGCGTTCTTCTCCATGATACAGGCTTGACTTAACGTACGTATGTATAAAACTAATCTACAACTTCTTTCCCATTCATAGTAATATATTAAACGAGTCTACCGCGATTACTTATTAGGTAAAATTTAATAACCTTTGTTTCCTATACTCTCACAGTTCCTCGCCCACTCCACTCGCAGTGGGAGTAATGTAAGCGGAGCCCAGTAGCTCACAAAAGGAGGCGCCTGAATCGACTATTGTCGCCAGACGAAGGGGCCCGACAATGGACAACCTGCGGGGCCCTTTGTACACCCTCGGCACATCGCGAAGTCAATATTTTGGCCCCTTTTTGGACCTTTTTGGTGACTTTCTTTGGTACATGGAAAATACGGTGGTCTCTTTGAAGATATTATTATGTACGACTACTATTGACAAATATTATTGATGACTCGGCAAGCGCAGCGTAGGACGACCAGCCACAAGATGGACAGATGACCTCATCCAAGTGGCAGGAATACGCTGGATGCAGGCCGCTTCCAACCGGTCTTTTTGGAAATCCATGGAGAAGGCCTATGTCCAGCAGTGGACTTCTTGTGGCTGAATGATAATGATGATTGATGACTACATTGCCAAGGGACCGAGCAGGTTGGCGTCACAGAAAAGAGTCCTATACCCCGCAGTGAGCTCCTTATGAGCTGGATAAGAATAGAATAAAACGTCCACACAACACAATTATTTGCCGAGTTTCAAAGTAGGGTACGCTGAGATTTTTTTTAACCAGACAAGGAAATTACAAGTATCTACGGTAAAACACCTAGACCAAGGCCATTTGTACAAATCAAAGCACGACGGCCCCAGCGGTAATCGAACCCACAACCCCTCTCCTAATAATCAAACATGTTTCTGACCACCGGGGCAGTTATCACAGTATTCTATCTATCTGTCTATGTTAAATTGCTTGCATCTTTATCATTTCATCTGAAAGCGTGCTGAATACGCAGGCGAAGATACGATAATATTAAAGTTTTAAAACGAATCCTAATATACACCTTTTTTTGGTTATAAAAACCACGAGGGAGGCCTATGTCCTGCAGTGGGCGTCAAAAGGCTGATACCTTTTTGTATGGCGCGTTTTGTAACACGTAACTAGAATGAGTTTTAGACGGGTTATATCATGAAAAGTATTAGACGTAGAGAGAAAAACCTACCACGTTTCTTTTAACATGACATCTCCGATTATATTAAAACAATTTTCTGTGCAAGTTTTCCATTAGTTACGTGGTTTTAAGGTTTTTGTGAAAACGATATTGTGTTAAATAAAATGGACGTTATTTTATGTAGGAGGGCTATATACGACATTGGTAATTTCATAAAACTGTGTTAATTCTCAAAATATCCATTTAGTTAAATATAAAAAAACGGGCCAAGTGTGAGTCGGACTCGCGCATATAGGGTTCCGTAACGCTAATTTCATAAAACTGTTAATTCTCAAAATATCCATTTAGTTAAATATAAAAAAACGGGCCAAGTGTGAGTCGGACTCGGGCATATAGGGTTCCGTAACGCTAATTTCATAAAACTGTTAATTCTCAAAATATCCATTTAGTTAAATATAAAAAAACGGGCCAAGTGTGAGTCGGACTCGCGCATATAGGGTTCCGTACCATTATCTATACAATACTTGAATATTTCAAGCTTCTACCTGCTGCCGTTATTTATATCGAACAAAAAACGGCAAAAAATGACGTTTGTTGTATGGAAACCCCCTTAAATATTTATTTTATACTGTTTTTAGTATTTTCTGTCATAGCGGCAGCAGAAATCTATGTAAATTTCAACTGTCTAACTATCACGGTTCATGAGATACAGCCTGGTGACAGATGGACGGACAGTCTTAGTAATTAATGAAGGGCAACGTCAAGTGATGAAAAACCAATAATTTTAAACAGCTTTTAAAGGTCACTAAGCTATGTATCTGACTGGCTACGTTGAATACCGAGAGAAATTCTGAAGACAAACTACATTCACAGTTTATTATGACAATTAATTTATATTGCGCAGCCGATTATTACACTTGTTAATCGGCTATACAATGAACTCCGAGTTGTCATCATGATAGTAAATGAATTATAGTTCTATGAAATGGGACCCCGTACTCCCAAATAAACGACCTGCCCTGTGCTCTCATAACCACAGCAGTGTCAATATCCCAGGGCAGAAAAATATACCTGAGAACCTTGGCATTTCAAACAATGTAAAACTGAGAAAAAACCTATAGAAAAAAAGTTGTTGTGAAACACTAACTGTAACTGACACTTTTCAGTAATAATCCGTAAAACCTATGCGTGATTATCTTATATAAGGCAAAAATCTAGTGTCAAGTCATAAGTTTCTGGGAGTAGAAAACGTCCTACACAAGCACCATGAACGTGATTTTTTTCTGTTTGCATTTAATTGATTATTCTTTTGTTTTAGCGCCATTTTGCAGCATTTGCAGCACCCGCTGCGCTTTTGTTTTCAGCTTTTTCTAGCGCCAGTGAAGTAAAGTGATGCCTGCTTGTTATCGAAATGGGTTAGTTGGTGTAGTAGGTGTAGATTACATACAATGCAGAGATTTTTTAATTTTTGTCTGTACAGTTTAAAATCAAATATCTGTAAAATATTTTGTACTTATTACACAGAAAATAATGTAGAATAACACCATATTCATTTTAAAGAATTACTGTTGAGGTACTTTTAATGTTCAGGGATAAGCTAATTAAAACTTCTATTAGGAAGAGTTTGTAGATCACACTCTTCGTGTACCTCTAAAGTGGCAAATATTCTCTAAGTAAGTACTTAAAATGATTCACTAGGTAGGTATATTAATGCCACATCACAATATCAACAACACATAGGTACAATACGTTATTAATTAAGGAACTTTGAAAAACTTAAGTAAAACGTATGTGCAAAGAGTCGAAAACATTTGAATGCTTCCGTCAATTGCTCAAGAGAGTCAGATTCCGGTTTCAATTAAGTCAAATAAATTCACCAATAAATTATTACAATAGGTTAATTGAATTTGCCCACTCTCTCAGACGTATCCTTAACAATGACGGCATAGGAATTAAAAGGACATGTGAACTTAATAAAGTCAAAACAAACAAATACCGCACTACGCCCATAGCTCAACCTCTATGGTCCGAGCCAACAAAAGAAAAAGAAAAATTCCCGCCCGATGACAGCAAGAAGTCAAAACTGCACTTAATTCGACCTTTTCCCACGAGTTCGAAATTTAAAATTTAATTGTCGATCGTGTTTTGTTCGAGTACAATCAAAGAAGGTCGATAGCGTAAGAAGTGTTCATACTATTGTTTGATTGAGACTTATAGGTTGTCAATACGTTACTCCACGCGGGGGGTGTCTTTTGAGGCCTAAGGCCAAGGTGCAGGGGTCTTTAGGCGATTTGAAATCGTTTGGGCGTTAAATGATATGCAACGATTTATTACCATTGAATCGAATGCACTCGATGTGAGAATGAGAATTTTGTTTGTTGATGTTGGTGCATTGATTTTGAGTGTTTGTTGACCACGATTTAATATGTACTCTCTGAATAAAAGTATCTATTCACTTGGAAGAACAAATGGACGATTGAAGTTTGTTTACTTTTAAAAAATTTATACAGGGTTATTTTACCCAACTGCAAAACAAATGAGGGTTATTAAAATGAGCAATTCGTGGATTTTTTGTCAAACAAAAGACATAATTTAACAATAAATCAAACACAATTTTACGGATTTTCAGCTTTGCAGTGGCGCAAGGAACTACAAGTCATGGTTTACTATGACAGTTAGATTTAAGTCGATTAACCCACAGATTGACAAGTTGGAAGACTCGGCAACGTGATGTACGAATTGTCATAACAAACTATGAATTGTAGTCCTATGAGACGTTATCCTGGCCGAATCGGTCAACCATAGTGAAAAATGTCGTAAAGCTGCCGTCCCTCCAGTGACGCGGCAAGGACAACGCGTTACTTGTTACTTTATAAATAAATAAGATTTCCATGACTCAGGATGCGATTTTCCGCAAGATCTCTCGTTGGTATAAAATACCCGGAAAAGTGTCTGTTTCTATTTTGTCCCTGTTTTTGATCCCAGTTTTACCGTATTCCGAGTACTGTTAGGTGATCTCGGGAATTTCGGAAATTCCCTAAAACCTACCTAAGTCTTAGATGACATTCGCTGTTACTATGTTGAGCTTATGCTCAGTTTTATGTTTATACAGTATCTTGGTAGTTCTATACGTTTATAATGACTAGACTACCCATTAATAAATAACTGAGCATCGGGAATTTTTTCAAAGGCACATCAGTAGGTCAGAGAATACCAAATAGTATAATATTAAAGTGGATCATTAAGATCTTTGCGACAACTAAGAGCCGTATGTCGTAAAAAAGGTAATTTAGTAATTTAAAAGTTACCTTATTTAATTTTCATTATAGAACGTACATTATTTACTCATATGCAAATTTATAATACCAATGTTTGTCACTTGCCATGCTCGGTCAAGACCACGTACCTTTTTCGCTTCATAGTTATTTATTAGTCCTTGTATTGCATACACTCACGCTGATTTTTATACGATAGGTACTGTTTTATCTTGTGCTCAATTAAGATGTCTCGTAACTACTTATTGGTAGGTGTTTAAGCAAGAACAAAATGCGTGTTCACAGTGACTTAATCATTATAGTTTGCACCACGCTCATCAGTATGAAGTTATGTATTTAAAATTCCCTTGCTATGTTGGTATCAAAATGCGAGTATCAACGGAAAACCACCCGAGCAAAGAATATCCCGGACGGCTAGCGTAAAATTGATTATTGATTTATTTTATACACTCTTTTCTATGGAGAGGTTTTCGGTATATTTGTGTTGGAACGAGGGTGTCGTCGCGAATAATAAGGTGCGATTTGTGACTCAACTTATCTGGGATTCACTTTTATGGAGTTCTCTTTATTGAGAGGGAAAATTGACGGCTTTTCTATGCTAGTCTGAACTATTGTCGTCGCGTCGCTTGTTGAAAGATTTACCTATCTGGAAGACACTTTAAACATAGAGTGCATATACAGGGTATAAGAAAATCCCCATGTACCTATATCCGAAACTTTTACTATGGGTAAAACTTCGAAATCGTAAAAAAAAGTATTAGCTTTTTCTTACCTGCGACCTTAAAACGTGCGAAACGGCTGATATTTTATCCGCGATTAAAAAAAAATTCTTGTATTAAAATTGTTCGTTCGTTTATTAAAAGTTTAATTTAAAAAATATAATTACCCCGTAGAACAGTTGACAGTAAAACATTACTGGACTAGTGGTAGGTTTAAGTCGAGGCTTAAGCACGATATACCCGATCTGTGTCTTTTAACATTTTGGCAAAGTGTCACGCGGCGATGCCGCTGTTTGTAAATTAAAACAAAACTACGATTGTGTGGGAATTGTCGCTTGAGATACGCTCTTAATTAACAAAATAACACCGGAAAAAGAGATTTTTGTCGTGTTACATCACAAACTTGACGCAGTCCAAATGCGCGCTGAGGCAAAGCCATATTGTCGTTGGAAATATGAAAACACAAAACGTTTATGGCACAATAATGAACTCGAAACCGTTCTCGAGGGTCAATATAATTAAAAAACATCACGTTTGAGACCCATCCAAATGGCAAAAGTGAATTGTGTTTACTTGTTGGAGCGTTCATTTCGCCGCCAATACTATGAAATGACTTTAGTAAATAATAGGTAGACGTTATTACTATTATTAATAGTGTATTATTATAATAGGCACGGGGATCGACGCTTCACTGAATCAGAATGTCACGGTTTCAACGGCTTTTTATTTTAGACCATATTTCTTTTCTTTCTGGATTTTTTTTGTAGCTTTTTGTGATATACCGCTGAGGGAAAGTATGGGCATTGTTGAATATTACGGTTTGACGCGTAAATTTAATGAATACTGAGAGTTAAAATCATACTTAAAAAAATAGGTCAAGTGCGTGTCGGGCCACGCGCAGTGTAGGGTTTCGCAGAAAGAGGCGTTTTTTATCTGCTTTATAGAACCAACAACTTCATCAAGGTAATTTTCAATGGATTTCATACGAATTTTTCCTTGTATAAGTTGGTCGCCTATAACTCGTTTATTTCTAAAGCTTACTTAGCCATGATAGTTTTCCTTTTTTGGTTTTTTTTTTTTTTACATTTCTACAATCAACTGTTTAGCCGGGAGATGGGGGAGGACGCCCTACTCTGACAAAAATTTGCGCATTAAAGCTTAATATTTCGCTAACGGAACCCTAAACGGTTCGGTTAAGAGTTACATGTAGAGGAGGAAATCTAAAAAAATGTTTTTCGAGTGTTATTTTACTGTTATGTCGGCGTATTAAATATTTATATAGATGCCAAATTTCAGCTTTCAAACACCTACCGTCTCTGTGCTAAGCCGCGGACAGACAGACGGACAGACAGACAGGCAGACAGACGGACAGACAGACAGACGGCCAGACAGACGGAAGAACAAGGCGAAACTACGAGGGTTCCTTGTTGACTACGGAACCCTAAAAAGTACCCGAAAGCGGCGTATACGCATGTAGCGACTAATGAATGTTGATGAAGCGAAGGAGGTTTTTTAGGATCGTGGCAAGTGGTAACCCTGGTTTCTACCTACGACTCCGGTATGATACAGGCATCAGTTTATGTATGGTTGTAAAAATATCTAATACCTTTAAAAGAGCAATTCTTGCATACTAAAGTTCATTAAAATCGTTGGAGCCGTTTCCGAGATTCAGATGATATTATAATGATTTTTATGAAATTTTGTACGCAGGGGGTTTCGGGGGCGATAAATCGATGTATGGTTTCATTTTTAGAAAATGACATTTTATCCGTGTTTTAGGCAATAAAAAACTGCTACAGTATGATTAGAATACGAAGGTACATTTCGCCACGATCTACAAAGTTGCAATAGCTCAGGTGGGAAGTCGGGAGGCCCCGAAACCAGGAGACCCCGGTTCGAGACCAGTGTCCGATTATTTTTTTATAAAGACAATTAAAAAAAACATGATCAACCAAAAAAAAAAAAAAAAAATACCGAGCTAAGCTCGGTCATCTAGGACTCCAGGTACTAATATTTAATAAAAGTGAATAAAGCCCGGAATATTTTTTCACCACAGTACCGAAGTATTTATACTTAAACATACTAGCTGACTCGGCAAACGTGCCACACTAATTAGCCTACGACCTATTTATTCTCAGACTAATCAAATATACGCAAAATTTTTTAAAAAAATCGGTTTTATAACAAACTCTATGACACGAGATTCTTATATATATTATAATACTAGCTGTTGCCCGCGACTTCGTTCGCGTGGTAATTTTGATGTGTATTTTTCCGGGATAAAAAATAGCCTATGTGCTAATCCAGACTATAATCTATCTCCGTGCAAAATTACATCCGGATCCGTTCAGCCGTTTATGCGTGATGCGTAATAGAGTAACAAACATCCATCCATATGTACGTACAAACTTTCGCGTTTATAATATTAGTAAGGATAAGGATATACATATATATTTATAAGAAAACATAAAAATCAACAATTACACAGTTTTACGAAACTGCTAATGTAGTTTATAGGCAAGCTTGTTACTCTTGGCTGCTCTTGGTAACGATTCCTTATTAGTTATATCAGATCAGTGCCAACATTCATAACACATATCTTGATTTTGATAGTAAGGACCATCGTCTACTACACACAATACCTAAAGCAATTTCGACGACCCTTCAAATACGACACGAATCAATAAGTCAACAAAGTGAATCAGCCAAATCACTTCGCCACATTAGTAACATCAATTCAGTGGACCCTCAACTTAAACTTTAAACACCGAAAAACGCTGCTAGCCATTTCTTTTCTATCTCTACAAAAAACGCAACGTCCGTCGGTCTGGTGGTCGATCATCTATTTATTTCATTACCATTACATTACTTAGATAGCTGTGCCGGCGACTTTCACCTTGTATTTGGAAACATATCCTATGTTTTCAGTATCTTCAGAGTATGTCGATATATTGTTTATTATAAAGACGCGATTCGGTATATAAATATATCCGAATATCAGTAAAGATATGACAATATTAAGAAAATAATTATGCTATTATAAATAAGAAAAATAAAGTCAAGGGCTCCTATGCCCGAATACTTGTTAAAATTTTCGCCTTTAGCGGAATCACAGTGCAAAGGCACCTTTGACAATAAGGGTGTTTTGACGAATCGCACTTTTGACAAACGTAATTTGACCAAAGGCACCTTTGACACAAAGGATATTTTGACGAATCGCACTTTTGACAAACGTAATTTGACCAAAGGCACCTTTGACACAAAGGATATTTTAACGAATCGCACTTTTGACAAACGTAATTTGACCAAAGGCACCTTTGACACAAAGGATATTTTGACGAATCGCACTTTTGACAAACGTAATTTGACCAAAGGCACCTTTGACACAAAGGATATTTTGACGAATCGCACTTTTGACAAACGTAATTTGACCAAAGGCACCTTTGACACAAAGGATATTTTGACGAATCGCACTTTTGACAAACGTAATTTGACCAAAGGCACCTTTGACACAAAGGATATTTTGACGAATCGCACTTTTGACAAACGTAATTTGACCAAAGGCACCTTTGACACAAAGGATATTTTGACGAATCGCACTTTTGACAAACGTAATTTGACCAAAGGCACCTTTGACACAAAGGATATTTTGACGAATCGCACTTTTGACAAACGTAATTTGACCAAAGGCACCTTTGACACAAAGGATATTTTGACGAATCGCACTTTTGACAAACGTAATTTGACCAAAGGCACCTTTGACACAAAGGATATTTTGACAAATCGCACTTTTGATAAACATAATTTGACCAAAGACACCTTTGATCAACAGGGTATTTTGATGAATCGCACCCTTAACCATAGGCGGAAAGCCCAAGTTAATATAAATTCTCATATGTAATTCCTGGTGTACATACAATAAAGAATATTCTATCTATCTATCTATCTATCTATCTATACTTTATGGGGCACTGTATACGGTTCACCAATAAAATTCCTCAAGATATATCAGAGTTACCACCGACACGGTTTAAAAATAGTTTTAAACAAAAAAGCTTATTGAAATTGCTTTGCAGTTCGGCGAAATTGTACTACATTAAGGTTTTTTATTTTGAATAAATAAATAAATAAAAAAAAATACATAAAATTAGGGATTATTTGGAAGACAAAAATGTCTGGTATTTAAATAATGTTAACGGGGACGATTTTATCTAGTGTAGTGTAACTTTAAGTTAAAAACTCTGTTAATTAAGCAAACCTGTTTTGAAAAGAATCAATAACATTTTAACATTTACATAACATTTACATACAGGCACATACATTGCTTCTGGCCCCACACTAGGATACCCTGTGTCGTGGGAACCAGAAACAACGACATCACAAACATGTAAACATCCAAGACCTGGGGTTTTTTTTTGTCCCCAGCCGGGATTCGAACCCGGGACCTCTCGCATGGTATGCAGATGCACTACCGCTGCGCCACGAGGTCGTCAATGTGGAGTTTGTTTGTTACCCTCTTCCGCATATTCTATTAATTGTGAAACTAACAGCTTTGACGTTCATTAAGAAAACATTTTGTTTTTATAGTGAATAAAGTTTTGACTTAATTAACTTTTTGATTATAAGTGACAGAAAATGTGCAAAAACGACACAAAATCAAAATTTGTATTCGTCACCATTTATATCTCCTACGCAAAAGGCATTAACTAAGTAAACCTGACCGCGGTATCGAAGCCACGGGTGAGAGCGAGTCCGATAAATATGGATTTCGATCAACGCCACCCCTCGCGGAGTTAACACATGACTTATGACTTATTACCGACAATGGTCAGGTCACCCCAAATGCAGGAACATGTCAGGGCCCTGTTTCGACGAGGCGTCGTTGTTACATTGTCACCTCGCGATTTACGCGCGCGGTGTGCGCGGTGATGGATTGTCGTGCGGACACGGGTTTATGTCATTACCAGTGATCGGAATAGGTAGAATATAAATGCCTACAGGGCCGAGCTTAAAAAAAATGTTGGCAACGATACATGGAGTTGTTATAACCACCAAAACTCAGATTTGTCGTGTAATTTTGGATAGAGCGCATTTATTTACTATGCAATAAAGCAAGATCCCGGTATTTTGGGATTCAATACAAATAAAAGAAAACGTTATAGAAATAATGTAAAATCAACCGTTTCTTCAGTATAATAAGCCTACGTCCCACTGCAGGGCACAGGCCTTCTCTCAGAGAGAGAATACTCTCTCAGGAGATAAAGGGGCTAAATCAATACGTGCGCCCACCACACACGTAGTATACATACGCACATACTATTATTATTATTTATTATTCTGTAAAAACTAGGGCATATATGTATGTCTTTTTCTCATATAGTGAATAAAGTATGTCCCTACTTTTCCGAATGCCGGTAGTGGTCCATTTACTAAATCCTACTTTATTTCCTTTTGATGATAACTTTTTTCATTTAAAAACTTTTTGAAACGACCTTAAAAAATCTCCATAATGGGCATTAGCATTGATGATTTAATTTTTTTCGGTATGTAAACTATTTTGTAAATCAGTTTTAAATAATTCAATTTTTTTTGTTGTAAAGTATATCTTGTTCTGATTTTTTTAAATCTGCAATAGCACGATTATTTGATGGTACCTCGTTGCTCCTCCTCCTCAACTGTAGGTATTTATACTCTACCTATTCTGATCGCAGGTCATTACCGTTCGTCTGAAGAGTGTACACTCGACAGTTAAGTAGGTCAATATTTTTATGGAAGTTGTACAGAAATTGTAGTATATTATGGAGGATTTCGATATAGCTATATTTTCTTTAAATAACCGGCCATGCGTCTCATTGCAGGCCATATGCCTATTCTCAGAACTCTCTCTCTAACTCTGGAATAAGCTTAATTACGGCGCGTGCCCACCGCGGATCGACGAACTCAAGCACTATTATATAACTTGTAAAAAGGAGTAAAAATAGGATATATGAATTAGATAACTCACGCCTCGAACACGTTCAGGTTTCCTCGCGATGTTTTCCTTCAGAAAATTCTGGCGCCAATGAAACCAAAATGTAAAGTCCTATTTCAACTTACTCAATGCGATTTAATGAAACCTGTAATGTTCTTAAAATAAACTTTATTAAATAAAATAACACCGTATTACATCTTCAATAAGACAAAAGGGCTTTAACACCGGCAACAGTTTAAAAACAAGCCGAAACTTTCACCAGACCCTTCAGATTAAGCATATTAAATTCTCTAAGACTTCAAAAACCAGGGACGTACTATTAGGGTTCCAACTTTTTGGGTTCGTACCTTGAACAGTTTGTACCTTGAAAAGTGCAAAATTCAAAGTGAAACAGTTTTTACGTGAAACATCTTTCAGTTTGGTAGTATGGGATGACTTGCCAAAACCTCATGCAACGAAAACATTTCGCCTCGGTGAGGGCTGTGACTCTGTTACTACGTGTCGTGTGCAATTCGTTTATGTATCGTTGTTTAAAACAAAGTATGGCTTACTACTCAGATCCTTTCATTCATGCCGCTAGATGGCGCCAGTGCCGCGTAAAACATTGCGCAGTTTGAGCTAAAAATTACCGCTTAACTTATACACGTTTCACGATATACCAACGGTCGTATAAACCGATACAGCCCCACCCACATTTTTATTCAAAGTAGCACAGAAACTGCGCTTGATGAACGTCACGAGTTAGATATAGGAGGCAATTTTAAGAGCTAGATAATTTCAGAAAAAAATGGACAAAAAAGCTTCAAAGTAGTCTTTTCAGTTTTTGTCCTTAATTAATCGTGTTTAAAAATTATTATTCTACCTATATAATATCTAGAACTCTTGCATTGAACTGTATTCAAGACGTCTTTTTCATATAAATATATTTTTTTATGTTATTTCTGCACAAAATGTGTAGCATCCCCGAACGGCCGTATAGTGTCCGGCAGATAATTTGAACAAAAATCCGCGCAGTCGGGATGAGCTCGCGATGGACAAATAAGAGTAATTTTTTTTAATCATTTGTTAATTCGACTGTGTACATCCAATGTATACCGTTCTACAATGAAATTCTTCAAAATATGTTAGAGTTACCACCGATGTGGTTTAAAAACTGTGTTAAGCATAATCTGTGCAAAAAAGCCTATTATAACATTAAGGAATATTTAGAAGACAAGGATGTCTGGTATTTAAATAATGTTAACAGGGACGATTGTATCTAGTGTAGTGTAACTCTGTTAATTAAGCAAACCTGTTTTGAAAAGAATAAATGTGGAGTTTCTTTGTTAGCTTCTTCCCCGCATAATCTATTAATTGTGAAACTAAAGATTTGACGATCAGTAAGTAAACATTTTGTTGTTATAGTGAATAAAAATTTTTGAATTTGACGTTGACATTGAGACTCCAAATACGTCGATACGAAGTCAAGTCATTTGGTCAAGTTATTAGACAAAATGTCCGATTTTTTTACCGAACTATGACAATACAGAGTGTTACGGGTATCGTATGTAATAACGAAAAAATATCAGCTCTTTGATACCTTCGCAAGAGCAAATATAAAAATTTTAAGAGTATGGAATAACTGATACGAATTATGTGTGAGCGGCAGCGGAGGACTTTTTAAAAAACTATTTATTTTAATGAAACATTTATCTAAATTCTACAATAGATTTTAGATGCTAATTACTACTAGATGAATGAGAAAAGGCCACGACACTGAGCTACGCTTTGGTTTTATGGAAAGTGTAACACTTTCAAAATACTACTGTGATTAACTGGGGGAAACGGCTGTTCCATATGTAACATATGAGTATTTTAACGTGAAAGGTGAAAAAAAAAAATTTTGACTTTGACTTTGAAACATCTTTCAGTTCGGTAGTAGGGGGTCACTTGCTTAAACCGCATGCAACTACGTGTCGTCTGCAATTAACTTTTATGTCGTTGAGTAGAGCAAAGTAGCCATAACTCAAACCGTCTTGATTCGTGCCGCTAGATGGCGCTGGAGCCGCGTAACACATTGCGCAGTTACGCTAAAAATTAACTATTACTTATCCACGTTTCACGTTAAAACAACGGCCGTGTAACCTGACACGGCCCCACCTGCTTTTTACGATATTTCGGAATTGCTCTCGTAATAAAAGTTGTTTGTATTAACTAGTGAATAGAATACGTTACTTCTGCGACACCGGACCCTGCATCAGCCTTTTACACTTTAGAACCCCTGGGTACGGCCCTGGCCAAAGCCACCAAAGAAACCTAAACATCTGCTTAGGACTGTTATACACTGTTGCAAGACGGCGGGCCGGCCCGTTTGATCTCCGCTCGTCTGTGAACGCCCTAGGAATGCTTTGGGGGGCGTAGCGAGGACTCTCGACGGGTTCTCGAGTCGATGACGAGTCAACTTTGTCGTAGACGACCTAGTTGATTCATCATCATATTTAAATATCTGAGAGGTAATCGGTGCTTGGATTTGATGAACAAGGTATATACTGTAGAGGGAATGGTGACAGTTTTAGATATTTATGATGCCTAGAAATACCATAATTAGCTGCTTTACCTTAAAATGAAAATAATAATAAAAAAGTAAACTATGTTTGGAACACTCGGTGCGTGAGTCCGGCTAGAACTTGGCGAACTTTTCCAGATTGTTACTATTTTGTGATATATCTCGAAAATTCTAATCACCCTTCGAATTTTTTTTACAGTCGCCTGACAACACAACTGAGGGTGACAGGCGTAGATTAAAAGTGCGTAAAACGCGTGACATATGCGCCGTTTTACACTGGGGAGGGCCCCTGCGTTGATGAGATGCTGGGCCTAAACGGTTAGACTGATGGAATGAATACGATAGTGGAGTTTTAAAACAATGTGGGATTTGCTTTTACAGATTAAAAAATAAAACATTTTCTTCATCGTAAAGAATTTACATTCCGTTTGCTGATTGTCAATGTCATACAATTTGTCAATACAATGCTGGCAGCTTTGGGTCGATATAGTAGTAAAGGAAAAGGCAGCGAATAAAACTCCACTCTGACCATCTTTTCTCAAATAATCTTAAGTATATAAGTGAAGTTACAGTAGCAATACCACTCGCTAACGGTGAAGGAAAACATCGTGAGGAAACCTGAGTGTCTGAGCCATTCATATACCTCAGCGCTTGAAATCGCCAATCCGCGGTGGGCACGCGTGGTGATTAAAAGCACATACTGTCTTCCTGAGAGAAGGCCTGTGCCCTACAGTGGGACGTATACAGGCTGCTTATGCTTATGCTTAAAATATTATTAACTTAATTCTGGATTTTGAATTTTTGTTGGAAGAATCCGATCAGGTTACTTACAAAGTTTTAGCCCGAATATTAAGTATAATACATTGGTTGGCATGCATACTTACCTAACAAGAGAGTGCAATCAACCTGCAATTCTAAAACATAAGTCACAATTCTTTCAAAAGTAGGAGAACACTAATGTTGCGGCCAAACTTACCACACAAGACATCCGGATTGTTCCTTTTTTCAGACTCAGTCAATCAATTTAAATGGTTGATTTACAACAGTGCAAGTTTTGCGAGAGTTTAAAAAATGCTACGTAATAATTTGATCAAATTTGGTTTAAGTTTAAGACACACGGATAAAGCAAGAATTGGAAAATACACAGAGCAGTATTTCGAGATGAGGCAGTAATGAAAATTGCACCTTTGTATTATTTATTTATTTAAAAACGTTCTTAGAAGACCACATCACAATTTAAGACCATGCATTCGCGGATTTTGGATAAATCGGACAATGAGCATATTTATATGTAGCCAATCTATACTGCTGATAATAGAGGTAAAATGTTTGTAAGGGACTAACTGAGTAACTCAGTCACTACTAAAAGAAAAAAAAAATCCTATACATTTCGTATGAGATAACCGCACTAAACGTAGATAAATTCTTTAAAAGCAGGTGTGTAATCAAATTCGATCAGGTAATATTTTGGTTAGAAGTTTGTGTTCTTTTTATAAAAAAAATGGTCAGATAAATAAATTTACACATTATGACAATGAAATGGTTTGAAGTACCCTAGCATTACAAGTCGACATCATAATTCTGACCGCACAAACCTTAGATTCCGAGCAAATCAAACCGCCAAATATATAAAGCAAAACATTATTGCCGCTATCGAAGGCCGTTTGTGGCCAGCGCGCCCATTTGCCGCCAGGCACCGCCATTTCGGGGCATGTGCCGCCATTTTGCGGTGAGCCAACGTCATTCATTAGGCAATTAGACCCGCAAACACATTCCCCGCATGACTGAACAGGCAAATAGATGTTTACTGTTATTACTGGTGTAATCTGGCTAGTGAGATGCCAATGCAGCGTATAGTTAGGCTCAATGATGGCGTTTCGATTTGTTTTCTATATACAAATAGGGTTCAAATTTGAATGTACACACGCACTGTTGACCATATTTAGTAAAAGACAGAAACAGGGTTTAAGAAAATCTTCAAATACATCCGAAAATAAAGGGCTTGTCTTGGGAAAAAGTTTAAATTAGGAAAAATATAGCAGCTTTTCGATACATTTTAATGCCGCAGGTAATAATTTTAGTTTGTAACAACTGATATTTATTTCGCGATTTTATAGTTTTCCCCATAGTCAAAGTTAGCCGTTTTGACGACTAAAACCTGTTTTTTCTTAAGACTTTACTACACCTGTATAATGACAAAAAAAAAAGAGTTTTTAATAGAAAAATAAACTTCTGATTTGAATATCCATTGTTATCGTTCCGTAGCAAGTGAACTTGTTCCATTCATACTTCACCATAATGACCGCACTGTAATGAAGATTACCAGAACAGTTTATTCTTCTTTTATTTTCCGGAGGTCTCTATATAAATTTAGGTAATAAACAACTCATCTGCAAAGTGGAATACAGACGGTTTCACTACGAGGCTTCGTAGCACTGCTACGCGCCGTAGCAGTTTTGCTACGCTTTTTTGTAGTAATACGAGTACCATGATCACATAATCAGATTTTGAGATGTCTTATTTGGTTACCACATTGCAGAGTTTCTATCAAAGTTTGGAGTCAGGACAGTAATTGTGTTGTGTGTATGTTATGAGGTCGGATATTTTCGAAAAGACCCAGGTCGTCCCGTCCATAATTATAAGTATGCGTCTGTATACACAAATAAATAAACTCACGCCTGTTTCTACCAATGTTAGCTACTTACCACAATCCTGAAGATCCTCAGCAGTGTTTTTTAATACTAATTGTTGTTTTGATATCAAATCCTGGTCTCTGGGTTTGCCACTTGCCACGATCCTGTCAAACCACTATGTGTTTCTACTGACCATATTTATGTGTATTATACGCTGAGCATTATCACACCTTATTCTTGAGTAGTATTCTAATAACATTACAATGATACCGTCATCTCCCATTACAAATCTCCGTCACACTTGTTAATCTCCCTACCAATAATTACTAACATTATCAAATCGTAAATCTACACCCAGAAAAACTTGATAAATATTCAAAATGCACTATTGTATAGTGTTATTACGTTTAATGCCCACCCTTGTATTATTGTACTATGATTTTTTTAGGACCCGGCCTATCTAGCTGTTACTATCAAATCAGGGGTCACCAAATTTGACAGAAGCTCTGTAAGACCATCGTTTAATGTACAAAGGGACACTCGACGCCGAATAAAATTATAATAAATATCAATAGAAAGAGTCAGAGTATGATCTCTTGTGAGTGCAAAAGGGAAAGAGAATGGTCACCACATTGACGAAAGAATAAATAGAACACTGCATGGAATGGCAGTGATTTACATGAAGCTGAGTTGTCGCGAGAGATTTATGTGCATATTTTTTGGATTATATTAGGACGCAGAATGCTTTGAAATAATAATAAAAATAATAACTTCCATGCAGCACAAAGACAATTCAATTCAATTCAATTCAAATATTTTTATTCATTGTAAAAACAGAATGTTTACTTAATGAACGTCAAAGTTGTTAGTTTCACAATTAATGGATTATGTGGAGAAGAAACTAACAAAGAAACTCCACATTTATTCTTTTCAAAACACGTTTTAGTTAAAATTAATTAACATTAATTAACAGAGTTTTCAACTTAAAATATTAGTCATGAATGTGTTGAACACTAGTCACAATCGTCCTTTAAATAATATTAATCTACTGTTTAATGCCAAACATCTTTGTCTTCTAAATAATCCTTGATGTTATAGTAAGCCTTTTTGCACAAAATGTGCTTAACACATTTTTTAAATCGCGTTGGAGGTAACTCTAATATATCTTGAGGAATTTTGTTGTAGAACCTTATACAGTGCCCCATAAAGGATGTGTTAACTTTTACAAGTCTAAATAGTGGAAATGACAATTTATGTTTATTTCTAGTAATAACATTATGGTGGCCACCAACATTTTCGAAGTCTTTGATATTTTTTCTAACGTACATAATATTTTCATAAATGTATTGACATGCAACTGTTAAGATGTTGGTTTCTTTGAAGAAATCTCTTAGCGAATCCCTACTACCTAACTTGTAAATAAATCGGATGGCTCTCTTCTGCAAGATGAAGATAGTCTCAATGTCTGCTGCCCGGCCCCATAGTAGTATACCGTAGGACATAATACTATGGAAGTAACTAAAATAAACAAGCCTAGCAGTTGCAACGTCAGTGAGTTCCCTAATTCTTTTCACTGCATATGCTGCAGAGCTAAGTCTGTGTGCTAATTTTACAATATGTGGACCCCATTGTAGTTTTGCATCGATTGTGATGCCCAGAAATACAGTATCATCTACAAATTCTAGTTTTTCATGTCCAATTACTATGTTGTTCTCAACTACTCGTACGTTAGGTAAGGAAAACTTTATACATTTTGTCTTTTTAGAATTTAGCAGCAGATTATTTGCTGTGAACCAATCTAGTACTTGCGAGAGAGCATTATTTGCATCGTCAAGATTATTTTCTTGTCTCCTTATTTTAAAAATAAGTGACGTGTCATCAGCAAATAACACTATCTCAGACATTTTTTGTACCATAAACGGTAAATCATTTATATAGACTAGGAAAAGGAGCGGCCCTAAAATAGATCCCTGCGGGACTCCTATTTTTACAAGTGAACCCGAGGATTTTATACGATTTACGTCTGCTTTTTGGACCCTTCCTTCTAAATACGATCTTAAAAGATCTAAACCTGCACCCTTTATAGACTTGTCCTGGTCCCAAACTAGGATATCCTGTGATATGGTAACCAGACCAGGACATCACTAACATGAAAAATCACCCAGACTGAGGCTATTTCTGCTAGTCACGGCGGCCTCCAGTGGCAATAGAACTTAAGACCTCTGTTATGGCAGTCAGTCGTATTAACCGCTAGACCAACGAGCCCAAAATAACCATGACTAGTCATCTAGTATAATAGTCTTACTGCAGGACGGAGGCCTTTTTTTCTCATAAAGAGAGTCTAATTTTAATCACCACGCGAGTCCACAGCGGGTTGGCGTTTACTATTGTCTTGAAATATTTGAGTGCAAGAGCAAGAAAGAGCAAGAGCTGAATAAAAGTAGCCAAGGACCAGTGCTCAGTGGCGTGCAATAGGAGAGGCCTTTGTCCAGCAGTGGACAAACGTAGGCCGATGATGATGATAAAATGATGTGAGTGCGTGCCTCTATTACAGGTCTAGAGGTAACATGGCTGGATTACAAGATGGAAGGCATGTGTTCGTTTCCCGATGGGGGTGATGTACTACGACCAGCACAAATGACCTCAATATGGGTGTTCTTGTCTGGTTATCATAGCATAAGAATAAGTGATTGTATTGTGTAAACGTGTGTGTTCTTATTCTAAGGTGAAATGATGATCGATTCCAAAGTATTCGATTTAATTTAAAGAGTTTTATGTATCCACTTATAGGTACACATCTATATTGTACTAAAATAACTTACTTGAATAATCAGCAAGTTTTCCTCAACCGTCGGCGAGTAATATTGCTACTACAACTTCACAAATGTGAACGAAATTAAAAAGGAAAACATCGTGAGGAAACCTGAGTGTCTGAGGTGTTTACGTACTTAAGCGCTTACATAGCATGCTAGACGTAACTGTAGCCCTAACAATGGGTCGACAAATAAAACCCTAAACGCCAATAAGCGTTGCATTAATGTAATTTGTTGTTTCAAGTGAGCGCAATCAAAAGTATCCAATCTAATCTGTCTGCCGCCGATGCTATCGCTATTTAATATGGTTCGGGGATGAGGATTGGCGGTAGGGTCAGCAAACAAGTGCTCATAAAATGGATCTAATCACTGTAAACATGCATGGTGACTGGAGTCACCCGACTGACATAGTATCAATTCAGCGCAATTTAATCGCAAGGTAACGCTCCGGTCAGCCTGTTTTATAGAATGGTCATATTTATTCTACTGATTACTGTGATGCTGTTTCCACACGTGGGCTATGACGTAATCTCTAGTGGTGGGCCTTGATGATAAGGCATGCGCTCGATTTAGGCGAATAAAAATAATACATTGGCTCGAGTAAAGACGTGCTGGCCTATCAAGTGGAAGCAACATAATTTTGGTTATGTATTCTTATCTCAAAAACTACCCTAATTTTTCATTGCATTTCTTTATTTTCTATCTGTACGAGGGTTCGAAGGGCACTTGCATATTTCAAGTGGCCAAACGTGTGGGATTTAACGTTAATACAACCAATCTGTTTCTAGGGCCACTGTGATGTGTATGTAGACCATATTATATTGTTGTATACATTCAGGGTACTAATATCAAAATATTTCAAAGAAATTTTAGACAAATTTTGTCCCATACTTAGTTTTTGCTAAAGAAAATTAGCCACTAAATTTACGAACTTCTTACTGTGTATACTGTGGTTAACATAGGACAGGGTGTCCTAGTTTGCGATCAGGACAAGTGATTGTGTTGTATGGAAGTTATTACACGAGAACTAAAAGATATCTATAATATCCGTAATTGTATTATGTAGTGTTGTTTCAGATCACATTTTTTAAAAGAATATTATTATTTTGCAATAACTAAATAGGTGTTATATACTTTTTGTTACACTAATCCGTGCTGAGGACAATTTAGTATGTTAAATAGGTATTTTACAATGTGCGATCGAGACGAATGCTAGTCGCCCGCAGTTTTTAAACTATCATCTTCCAATATTCTTTGCGACCATTCCCGTTCTCAAACTGCAATATTTACCAATAAAATCTAACGTTATACTAGGGTGAAGGTGCCGCGTATCGCCCAGCACGCGTTTGGTACTTATAACGCTTCAACTGACACCCTACCAATAATTTAGACGTGTATCAGGGATTTATTATAACGGGATATAGACTTGCCAGTTTGGATTTAAAATTATCGAGGGGTGTTCCTGTGTTGCGACTTTCAATATTTGCTTAATTTTATAGAGTTTACCGAGAAAAAATTAAGGCTGGCCAGTTTCTGTATTATTTACTGGGAGCTAGAAAAATAAAACAAGAAACCGGCCAAGTGCGAGTCGGACTCGCGCGCGTACCATTCCGTACCATTATCTATACAACATTTGAATATTTCAAGCGTCTGCCGGTTGCCGTTATTAATATCGAGCAAAAAGCGGCAAAAAAATAACGTTTGGTGTATGGAACTAAATATGCCCCTCTTAAATATTGATTTTATTCTGTTTTAGTACTTGTTGTTATAGCGGCAACAGAAATACATCATCTGTGAAAATTTCAACTGCGTAACTATCACAGTTCATGAGATACAGTCTGGTGACAGACGGACGAACGGACGGACGGACGGACAGTGGACTCTTAGTAGTAGGGTCCCTTACCCTTTGGGTACGCAACCCTAACAATGTTTCAGTTACGAATCAGGTATGTTCTTTAGTTGTCAGTACCGTTTTGAACCAAACATTTTATGCCAGTCCATTGCATAAAATGATTAGAACGATGCTTATTTAAAAACAGATATTACTGTGCTTTTGTCAGACATCAACGGGCGATATGAAAGTTCAAAGTTCCTTCCGTCTTACAAAATGCACACTTGACGTTAGCAATATCCCCCAAGCTTCTTTCGGGAAATCTATTCATAAATTGAGAAATTAAACGTCCTCTATTAGAATAGCTGGACGTGTCTGTAAATAAATTTTATGTTTTTGCTTTAAATGTACCTTAAAATTGAGTCTAAAATTATCTTTAAAATGATTTGCTGTATTATTATATAAAATTCCGAAAAGATATTAAAGCATTATTAACTTAAAAAAAATCTTCGATACATACGATCTTTACCGAAATAAAAAAGTAGTGATAACTGCTATTTAACATACTTTCGAAATACGTATCTCACCTAACACTTGTTCAGGGCCCGCCTGGTACAATGATAGGGATCTAAATCAGTATTAAACATCGTATTGTATAGCGAACACGTGTGGCGCGGTGGGGGAGCCGTAGTACGTAGATTATTGGATCTAAAGCCTTGTAATTAAGTCGTTGTGGATTATTTGACAATCAACTGTGGAAGAGATGCTGACGTGTAATAAACAGTACACGTTTACATGCGGCGTGAACTCTATTCAGTAACATTACGAGAGAATTTACGACAAAAATCGTTGATACAATTAATAAGTAATAAAGATAAACTAGTACTGTTTGGACAGCCGATAAATGGCAGAGTTAGATTATAATATTATCTTCAAACGGTAGTCTGGACTGGAAAAGAAGAGCCGAAGATTGGACTCAGTGGCGTGTCTTGGGAGAAGAGCCTATGTCCAGCAGTGGACTGACAAAGGCTGATTATGATGATGATAATGATGGTAGTCAGGATCGTGGCACAGGCTAACGTCGGTCCCTGCCCATCGCTCCAAGAAACAGGTGTGATACTACGTATAACCTTCTATTCGGATTTTTCCTGGATCTCAAAAACCGTTGATAAAAATACTTAAAATACGAAAAGCAGTAAGGATTATCAAGTGGTTTGTTCGTCCTATGTCATTAATCCATGATATTAATTTCAAGAAATCAACTCCTTTCACCAGTTTCTTGACTTAAATATATATCTTACACATATATATATACAATATATATCTGTCTGAGTTTCTGTCAAATTCAAAGTAACACAGAAACTGTAACTTATTGAACGTTACAAGTAAAACTAGGAGTCCGTTTCAAAATCTAGATCATTTGCAGAAAAAACGGACAAAAACTCCAAACTTAGTCTTTTCAAACACATTTAACAGAGTTTACATGTCATACCTTCTGAAACCTAGTACTAGGATGCATTATACTGGCTTTAATTCCTCACATGTTTGTCATCTAAATAATCATTAATGCTATAGTAGCCCTTTTGGCACAACGTGCGCTTTACACATTTTTTGAACCGCGCTTCAGGCAAGCTTATTATATCTTCAGGGATCTTATTGTAAAAACGGCACTATCAGACTAATTAGGCACTGTCAGACTAGGCCTAACACTAATATTTTAAACTGTTCATTCAAGACATCAAAAGACTTACTGAACACGCGAGTCAAAAATGTGTAAAGCATACTTTGTGAGCTACTATGGCATTAAACATTATTTAGATTACAAAGATGTCTGGCATTAAAACCAGTTCAATGCATGAGTTGTATGTCTTAGAATATGGAGTTTTTTCTTAATTTTTTTCCATAACAAGCTAGATCTTGCTTGAAGTCAACAGTTTTGCCGCTACAATGAATAAACTATTACCCGGTGCAAAAACACTCTCGTTATAAAATTATTTATTGAAGCACATTGGTAGAGACTTTGACTAGCCAATAGCCATTGTGTATATATCTTATACAATGCCTGTTTCATGGAATATCTTGTTACTTTATAAATTCACAACGATATACATCTTTCGCTATACCTATTATGAAGTTACTTCACATACTAATATATTTTCGACCTACCGGCTATATTCTTCCTGCACGCCATCGAAAAGTTATTCGGAATAAATCTCTCTAAGCGATAAGACAGCCAATTGTACCTTTCTACCTTTACTTAGATATAAGAAATCACTTATATTTAAGCAAAATATACCTAGAGAAATAATAATGAGTCCGTAAAAGGGTTGCAAAAACGGACCAATGCAGTGATGTATCGTTTCCCAACCACATCCGCGGGGCAATCCTGCTCGTGACACCCAACGTTACACAGACAGACAAATCACACAACTCTATATTTATTTACCATCCGGCTTACACTCAACGACAATATAAGCCTTAAATCCTTCAAATTGTGGTATTAATTTCCCTCCGACACTTCTTTATTTTTAAGTAACATTCATAACTTTAGTCACCAGAGAAATATATACCTTGTCACCTTTGCAACTTGGTCTATTTCCTCCAATTTCCACTGACGATGTCTCCGACCGTTACTGCACAAAGAAAAGTAGGTCTCACAGTCATACGCATAGAATTGACATTTCAACGGTAGTGACAAATAGGGTAAAAGCGCCTATCTTCGGCCACATGCTAGTCACGCGTCCCGCACGCGCTCGAAACGATAATCTTCTTTCGCAATGCCTTTTGTTGCAATTTGTTTCAGCAGCTACGCTCTCTAGCTACCCCCGTGAGATCCGGCGCGCAGATATGACGAGTAATGACGTTTTAAATCGCCCGATATTGTACTGTAGGGGTTTTATTGGAAAGCCTGTCGGGTTGAGATTTCTCGGGTATTAAAATAAGATGTGGCATATTGGGTAATGAATAATTCATTTTCAATGCACCAAAATGGCGAGTGAAACAAATGTATGTTTCACGCTAAAAGATAATTATAGATGCCTGTTGGTATCTTTAGGTTGGTATTGTACTTTTGATGTAACTGGGGAAGTTGGAAAGTTACGTCCAAATGCTAACTTTTAAACCACTTCCAACAATATGTGTAATTTTCATTTGCATGCTATTTTGAAACTTGACGCGGTCCATTTGTATGATAAAATAAAATAAAAAATTTGCTTATTGGAAGTGGTCAAATTGATATTGAAGCATTTGTTTTCAGGTTTTCCATTGTTTATGGAATAAACATAATAAACCTAACCTATGACCAGCAAACGGTGGTTAAATTAATTGATTTCTGAATAAAACTTTTTTTTATTAATTTTTAACCAAATATTACTAATATATACTTTAACTTCCAAATTTATAATTAAAATGCAATGCCAACTGTTAAAACCACACACAAAATTCCCGCCACCGCCAATAGCACGGATGTCAGCCCAAAATGACAAGAGAAAAATTGTCACGCAGCGCGAAATGAAGTTGTCATCCCCATAGCTGTCGCCGGGAGCGTGCTAAATGCATTAATTTAGCCTGTACTTAGTGGCCCGGAAGAGATTTGCTACGGGAACCGGCCTCAATGGCGATGTGACCCTAAAACAGTTGCTCTCAAACTACAGGGTTATTTTTAAAAGGCGCTATTTCAGTTTGTCATTTACAAATTTTGTTTGACGACCTTTAGGTCAGCCACATACAGTCGGAATTCCGTCTCGGAATTTCATTTCGAAGTAACGATTCGGGATTCCGAACACAGTAAATTCATACAAACCTATGGACCTACCACATACATACAGTAGTTTTCTATACGAAATTTTCCCCGATCCGGAATTCCGCTTGTGCGTTCGGAATCCCGTACGAAAAAAAGCCGTTCCGAACGCAACTCGCAACGTATAGGTTAATTCTTCTTAGCAAGAAACAGCAACAATGTAAGCTCTATCAGAAAATCGTCGTCCATATTCACTGAAAAAAGGTTTGAACTCAATAGAGCGTTTCTCAACTGTTGCTTTCTGAACGGAAATAAACGTAGCGTGTTGCTATTCTGAACGGAAATAAACGTAGGTATGTGATGTATGACGAAATTCTGAATCAATATTTTAAATCAAAAGTCCGAAACGGAATTCCGACTGTATGTAGCCGGCCTTAAAATATTTTTGTATTTTTTCGATTTTGTGAATTTTAGCTTTGTAATGGAGCCGTTTGATAGATAGGCCAAAAATAATAAGTATATTACACAGAATGGAAATTCTTCTGTTTATTGGTAGAGCGCGCAAAGCGAATTTAGTAAGACTATGTAAACCCTGTTATTTCGGAAAATGTGAATCTGAGAAAAAACTTATATAACAAACGTTTTTGTAAAATACAAAGTCTAATTGTTTCAGGGGTGTTTCAGGAATTACGCTTTTTGGAAATAACCCTGTATATTTAGACATTATCTTGGCGTTAAAAGTCAGTGAAATATGACATAATACTTTTAAATTAGACATTCATGATCATACTTTCGATCGTCTCTTTGCCATCGAAATCAATAGTTCAACATGCGAAAGTTGAAACCGTGAAATCAAAGTGTGCACTATACTTACATCTACGCAAAAATTTAAAATTCTTATCCAACTTACCTCGTTTCTTTATGTTTGAGAACCACTGCCCTAAACAGTTGCATTGACCCTTTTATCTTTAGTTGCACGCAAACAATAGTGGCACTTACCGCTGTGAGGTAGAGTTGAAAATTGATTGCGGGAAAAATATAGCTCAGGGTTACCACGTATGAATAGCTAATGGGGTTCTGTATCGTTAGGTTTTTTTTTCGCGTAGTTAAGGATGGCTTAGCGATAATATTTAGCACCCTACTCTGATCTACTTCTGAGTGACGGTAATTGAATGTTTGAACGTGCATTTATGTTGTATTTTGTTGAATCGACGCAGCACTTCGTGAATCTTGATGAGTATTTATTGCAGTTCTATTTTTAGTCCTCTGTGCCCTGCGGTAAATGTTTATAATAATATGTTTTTTTATATAAATACGATTCCTGTCAAACACTCCTCAAATGCAGTTTAAACGTAAAGAGGAAAGACAAATTTAAACTGCATTTGAATAGGGTTTTTACTTGAAGGACAACAATGCGTAATTTAAATCGTTTGTTAAGACAAAAATGTTTCGTGCTTATGCAAGTGTTATTGTTAGAAAATGTCACAAAGTTTTTTATAAAAACACGACTTTCCTTAAAACACCCGTCTACTGCAGTTAAAATAATCTTTTCCGTTACGCTAGACAGTTTAACAAGCATTTGAAGAGTGTTATTAAATCGCGTTTTTACAAATAAGACTATTTCTCGCCTTTTTCTCGTGTAGTAAGACTCTGTTGATCTAATAAAACAGAATTTGAACGGATATTTACTCTGTTGACCTGCCATTAACAGTTGTGCCAATGTACCCAGTTAGTCAAAGTCAATTAGTGCATACAAAAAAGAACTACGAGTACGAAAAACCGGGGTATGTGTTTAAATTTCATGACCAATTGGTCTTAAATAATTTTGAATTTTTTTTCTTTTTTACACAATGAGAAAAACATCTTAAGTATCAAGTTTTCACGCTTAACCTCCTCAGTCCTGACCTTGAAAATAACAATAGTTTTCAATTTTATTGTTATTTTCAAGGTCAGGACTGAGGAGGTTAATTAATCTGTTAGATTATGACCTTAAAAAGAACAATTAAAAACCATTGTTATGGTGGTCCGATCGGGTCATTTAGAATTCTACAGATTACTAGTGATTTTAAGGCTTAAGAACTTAAGGCAAAACACCTAGGACTAGTTAGCATTAACGCTGAAAGCGGCCGTTTTTGGCATGAATGCTACCTAATTCCAGGTCCGTGATCGTAGCTTCTCGGTCGTGGATCCTAAAAATCACTAATAACATGATTGAGATTTTGTACTGACACTTTTTGCAAAAAACCTTCGGTAAAAAAGATATGATTTTTTCCGTTGGGACGCTAGTGTAACTCTACGGGGCTCCGAAACCTTCTCCCATAACCTCTAATCAGAGATGACGTGATCTGCATAACGCGCTACAGATTTATTTACAGAAAGACCATTCAAATCTAAGTGTTTTTATTCAATATAACCCAGAATCTGCGACTTAATGAACGTTACAGCTTAAACTAGGTGTCCATTTTAACTTAGCCTTTTTAACTTTGGTGTTAAGTAACAGAGTTTAAAGCGCCGGTTATTTCAAGCGCTGAGTTATGTGAACATCTCAGAGCCTCAGGTTTCCTCACGATGTTTTCCTTATTGAGCGGTATTGCTACTATAACTTCACAAATGTAACTTAGAAAACGAAGTTGTTGATACATGTTCGGCTCAGAACGGGACCAAATGAATTTGACTGCGTGCAGATGTATTTTGGGTCTCAATGGCGAGTTACTTCGGAATTCAGTTTGGTCAAATTAACAAATAATAACGAAGAATTTTTTTCTAGAGTGTCATCCCCACTCCACTGCGTGAATTATCGTTCAATTTATCTGTCGGACATTGCCTTCGATATCATTATAGTTATGTTTACGGTCTTCGGTATTTTCATATATTCCGTCGAGGAGGTATGTCGAGATTCGATACCTTGACGCTAACGTAAAGCGAAAGACCCCCGTTTACCTTTGTGTAGAGTCCACAAAAGAGACTCTTATCTTGGGAATATGCAATCGTTCGGAACCAAAGTTGTTGCCAAACATAAACTCTGATTAGGGTGTCCCAGGTATTGCGCATTTTAAAAATAACCCTGTATATTTAAACCAAGAACGATTCTTCGTTTAACCACACGAGTGATCGATTAGGTTCGTATTCGATTCGTAATTTGTATGTTAGGTTCGTATTCAATTTGTATATGTATCCGACATAATATGTACAAACCAACCGAACGAAAGCGAAAAAAAAGTTTTCTGTATATTATGTGTTTTTGTACGACTTTTATGTGTGCAATAAAGAATAAAGTATAGTATAAGTATTAAGTAGTCAGTATAGACGTTTAAAGCGAGAACTTCTTTGACCTTCATGGTATTAATAGTACTGTGGAGGGCAGTGAAGCGAACGCTAACGGGGGCCTTCAGTAGACTCCTAGTGCTGCGCCAGCAATCTGCGTCAAATCGGTCGAGCAAGCTGGGCCCTCTTCATAGAACTACAATTCGTGATGTACATTTGATTTCATTAACCCACAGATTAACAACTAGGAGGACTCGGATACGCAATGTACATTGAATTGTCATAATATACTATTGTAATTTTAGAAACGTGCAGGTGGCGTTTCGGAGTCGCGGAAAAGTTTTAATAATACTTAAGTATGATCCAATTACCTGGAGAAGATAACTAGACATAACGGCCTGTGACAGAAGTAACGCGTCGGTATAACCAAGTCAATATCGTTGAATCATTATATACAGAACATTTTAATTTTTCTACTATCGTGTTGTTTGCCTTCTAATTGTTTATTTAAACTGCAGATCACCTCTGTGCAGTGTAAATGACTTTTTTAAAAATGGCGCGTGCGACCAACCTAGGCAGCAACGTGAGTTATATTGTTGAAATTGGGGTCCCGCCTGCTTAGTACTTAAGGGGCTCCAGGGAGTAACACTAGCGTCACCGATGAATAAAATCATATCTTTTTTCACAGATCGAATTTGCAAAAAGTGTCTGTACAATCTCTCAATCATGTTAATAGTGATTTTAGTACCCATCCCCGTGAACCTAAGTGAACCAAAATCAGCCGTTTTTGGCATACATGTTTTCTTGGTCCAGGTTAGTGATCCTAGGTTCTGTGGCGTGGGTCCTAAAATCACTGTTAAAATAATTAAGAGATTGTACTGACACTTTTTGTAAATACGATCTTTAGAAGAAGATGGGTTTGGGGTCCGAGGTGCCTGGGTGCCATACATTACTGTGTGGTACCCGGCTGCCTTTGACTCTATATGCCTCACATGTTCTCTTCACGATTGTTTTGTTTTTATCTCTGTTTTGTTGACGTTCGTGTCTTTTGTTTGTGTACCTTTATGTTTACTTTGTGTTTCTGTGACAATTTAAATAAAAATCCTCTTTCTTTCTTTCTTTCTATATGATTTTTTTTTGTCATTGGTAACGCTAGTTAACCCACATTGGTTAAGGAGTTATCAGGGATAGATAGATAGATAGAGAACACTTTATTGCACAACCAGGTGAAAGATATTACAAATAGTTTCTTATATCTAAGTAGTGGTATACAATTGGCGGTCTTATCGCTTAGAGCGATGGAATATATTATCGGATGTATTTAAATACATACATACGAGCTAAACACATTAAACACTTTTGGACTCCACCGCAGTCGGGTAAATAAGAGAAGAGCGGGAGGCTGATACGAGCGCGGCCATTTCTAATTACCTTCTGTAAGTAATCGTGCTATTTTTAAGGGAAGGTATTTAAAAGTAACGTTAAGCTTACGTGTATTTTTCAACGACAAAACAATGATCCAGACCTTAAGCCGGTTTACCGTTTTAAATACTTCTAAAATTGCGGAAAAGTGTCGAAGATGTCTGTCCTTCCCCTCTATTTGGAAACTAGAGTACGCCACCCCTGCCGGCCCCCACTGATAACTTAAAGACTTTCATCCCCTGTACAGGAATTTTTACGGCTACAAAAGCTTCCATATTTTCTTTATTCATGCCGTGTCAAAATCGCCCCTTCCTCCTATCTTTCCAAGCAGAAAGAATGGGACATACTCTCAACTCTTTCGCACTCATTAGGAGGTGGATATCGCCGTTTCGCTCGACAGATTTTCCCCTCAGTTTATGTTTTCTAGAGTACTTAGCGTGACGTTTTTTTCTTCCTTTTCCTCGCGGACGTCACCTACAGGGTGTTTGTTTTTTGTTAATTAATTTATGTTGTTTTTTGAGGTCGTTTGGCTGGATGATGTCTGTCAGTGTAATGGGGTGGATGTTATTGTCTTTTCTGTCTTGATGACTGTCTTTAGAAGGCCTAGTTTTTGCTTGTTTCATAGGTATAACATACTGTCGTAACAATACGATCTGGTGCGTCGGGTTCACAAGTTTGCTGATAGAATAATAGTGTTGTATTTATGTGACTTGTTCTTCCTTTGTACTTGTTTATGTTACTTGTTATGCCTTTTTTTTCTTGTGATGTGTTAATTTGTCCCAATAATTGTCTTTCTTCTTCTCCTTAAATTTCAAAATGCTTTTTAAAGTAGCACAGAAACTGCGACTTAACGTTACAAGTTAAATTACGTGTCCATTTTAAAATGTAGATCATTTTGGAGAAAAAATGTACAAAAAATACTCCAAAGTTAGTCCTTTCAAAGTCTTTAATTAACAGAGTTTACATAATTATTTTAAAACCTAGAACTCATGCATTGAACTGGCTTTAATTCCAGACACCATTGTCATCTAAATAAGAGATAAGCTCGCCTTTGTACATGTAATTTTTTATGCAATGTCCTGTTAAATGTCTTGTGTGCAATAAAGTATAATTAATTAATTAATTCTTTATAGTATAGTAGCCCTTTTGGCACAAAGTGTGCTTTACACATTTTTTTAACCGCGTTTCTGGGTAGCTTATCATATCCTCAGGGAACTTATTGTAGAAACGTATACAATGCCCCATTAAGGATGTATTACCCTTTGCCAGTCTAAATTTTGGGAACGAAATGTTTTGTTTATTTCTAGAATTTACATTGTGTAGGTATCCAACCTATAGTTTTAAAGTTAATGATATTTTTCCTGACGTACATAATATTTTCATAGATATACTGACTAGCAGACTAGCAACTGTTAGGATGTTAGTATTTTTAAATAAATCTCTTGACGAATCTCTTCTGCCTAGCTTATATATAAATCTGATCGCTCTCTTCTGCAAGACGAAGATACTATGGAAGTAACTCAAATATACAGACATCAGTTAGTTCCCATATTATTTTGACTGCATATACTGCAGAACTAAGGCTATTTGCCAATTTTCCTATATGAGGACTATATGAGGACCCATTGAAGCTTTGCATCAATTGTGATACCTAGAAATACAGTTTTCACCTCACTAGCTCGTAAAAGCTCTGTTTATCATTCGAAATCTGCGTGGAAAATCGCACTTTATCCGCTAGCGTGGAAAGTGTTTTTAAAATTCGAATATTTTTATTCAATAAAGGTTTCGTACAATAAATTACATATATATAGAACCTCATTGGTTTCGTAATAGTTTATATTCTCTGCAGCCAGTCCATTGATGATTGAAATGCAAATACTTATTTCATGTCATGCACCAGCCTCATTTAAAGAATCGCACTGGCCGGCAAGAAAATTTGATTTAAAAAAAAAATTAACTTTCAATATTACCAATTGTAGTAATTTTACTTTTAATTTTTGAAATAAATAAACAGTAATTTAATATTTATTAAAACTGTTTTTCTTGCACCTAACATTTTCCTCGCTTTAGTGAGGTGAAAAGTTGTGTGTTGCGCTCGGCAGCAAAGTTATTTAGCGTCTCGTACCTTTGAAACCCTCGCTACGCTCAGGATTCTATATTTGAACCACTCGCTTCGCTCGTGGCTCAATCCTAGAATCCTTCGCTTGCTCAGGTTTCAATACAAGGTACTCGCGCCAAAAATTAACTTTGCAGCCTTGTATAACAAATAACTATTCTTCTACAAGGTCTAGTTTGTCGTTCCCCAATATAACATTGCTGTCAACCATTTTGACACTTGGTAGAGTGAACTTTTTACATTTTGCCTTTTTTAATTTAACAATAAGTTATTAGAAATAACTAATTTCGTACCTTAATAAAGAGAGCATTATTTGTATAGTGAAGGTAATTTTCTTGTCTCTTAATTTTAAAATAAGTGGAATGTCAAATGCAAATAGTAATACTATCTCTGACATGTTTTGAACCATGTCTGTCATATAAGCTCGTAAAATTTTACCTAAATATAATCATATACATCACTATAACTCACGTCTGTACCCCGGAGGGGTAGGCAGAGATTTATTTTTTCCTCTGTGGCAGAAACCGAGGTTTGCCACTTGCCACGATCCTGACTCGTAAAATTAATAGCAAAAAATCTCAATTTTCAAAAAATCAAAACAATTTTCTACTTCATCATCAACCTATTATGTCCCCACCGAGGGGCACGGGTCTCTTCCCTGAGGAAGGTATAGGCCATACTCCACCACGGGGGCCAAGTCCGGATTGGTGGAGGCTTGTAGACTAGTGGCTCGTCTACTGTCAGAAGTTGTCAAGCCACCCTAAGGCCTCTGACTTGGCTTAACGACTGCCATCTATCGACGGCAGCCGGCACCAACAGCTTAACGTGCCTTGCGAAGCACGGAACCGCTCGGAAAAATGCCACTAGCGTTAGGCATAGACGGCGACCCATCCATGCACTGAACGCGCCCAGTGTTGCTTAACCTTCGTGATCGTTTAAGATCACTCAGGCAGCCGGGGCTACGAGCGATTTTCTACTTATTTCTATAGAAATACATTACTGACACTCGCGCCTGTAACCCGGAGGCATGGGCAGAGACCAGGGTTTGCCACTTGCCTATTCTAAAGAAAAAGTACCTGTAATTATTTTAATTCCGGAATCACTTACTTGATTTTTTGCTGCTGGTCGGATTCTTCGCTAAAAATTGAAGTGGGTAAGTGAATCCGGAATAAAGTTTATAATGTGTAGTGCTAAGGACAGTTTTAGTTAAAAAAGTACTCATTTATGTTACTTTAATATGTCTTGTGTAAAAGTTTATTTCTTCGTGTACAATGAAGATTAAAGTGGGTACCGATGAGTTCTTGTAAGGTAAGATAAGATAAGAATATTCTTTATTGTACCAGGAAAAACACAAACATAAAATATTAACTTGTAACTTTCCCACACAGCCCTATTTTTTATCTGACCCGCTGAAAGTCATAAATTGTTATTTTATACTTATGTCGTTATTAAAAAGAGCTCCCGCTCTACATAGGGAGAGGTATCGGAGATGTTTAAAGGCTGTTCCGAAAGGGGAGGCCCCTTTATTCAAAAAAGGAGAAGAAAAGTTATAACGTCATATTGTTTTGCCGCGAAGAGCGTGAGGGGGAGGGGGATGAGGCGCTATGAAAAAAAGGGAGGCTTTATAGTGCATGGCAAAGATAAGATCGAGCACCCTGTGTAATATTTATAGGTTATGTCTTTTAAGCCGCGTGCATGGTGGTTTCCTTTTTGGTGAAGTAACAATGTTAGTTTAAAAATCGCAAAATTACTTATGGTTACAGTAAGTGATGTAATAAGCCGATAATCTGCGCCGCTTTGTGAAGTCATAAGATTGAAAGTGATTAAGCCCATACTCTCTCTCTGAGAGAAGGCCTGTGCCCTACAGTGGGACGTATATAGGCTGCTTATGTTGAAATACTACAATTTGTTTTATTTCTCATTGAAACTTGATACTTTGATATGGTATATGTGTATGACAAATAGAAGAGTGACAATTTTATTACTTTGCTTTTTTGGCAGTAGTGCCAATTTTTATAAATGTGAAAGTTTGTGAAGATGTCCGGATGTTTGTTCCTCAATCACGCAATAACGGCTGAACGGAATTACATGAAACTTGGCAAACAGATAGAAAAAGATCTGAATTGAGACATAGGGTACTTTATATCCCGGTAATGCGTTCCTGTGGGGTAATATTTTATTTTCACTTCTCATGCTCTAAAAGTTCGTCTTTATGTCGTGCGTAGGCGACATAAAGTCGCTTTTTATGCTCTAGAGCATAAAGTAAAATCTTCGTCGAAGACCAAGGCAATCGCTGCAACAGCCACACGAACATCTTTAACTTCATACAACAACCTCTTTATTTTATTTCGTTTCGTTCGTATTCTAAGACCAAGGCAAAGATACCAACAGCCAAAGTACACAATAAAACTTCATGAAATAAACTTATAATTTGTATTTCGTCTCATTTATTATTTTTTATATTTGTTTATTTTTCAATTTAGTAGATCAGTATAGTATTTAAGCCATAACAACAACTTATCATAGTTATAAAAAGAAAATGTTTTTATAACTGAGCAGTATGTAACGACCTTAAGTCAGGTGTCACGTCCCTACAGAAAAAAAAAGAAAAAAAAGTTAATTGGCGGGAACCATAATTATTTTACATGTTGCTGTTTCATTTCCTCGCAATCGAAGTGAAAAGTAGAGTGTACAACTCGTCCATAAAACCCATTTTACACTCGACTTTATATCTATCCTCGCTCGCAAGCTCGCTCGGATGGATAAACGTCTCGAGTAAAATGGTGCGTTTTATGCACTTGTTGTACAATCTACTATTTTACCGTGACCTTTTTTCAAACTCTAAGATATTTATTTATTGCGTCGCCATGGTAACAAGAATCGTATATACGGATTCTGTGGCAGCTAGTTATAATAATGTATGACAAATACAAGAGTGACAATTTTGAATTATAAGAATTGCATTTAATCAAGTAGGTGTTGTTATACCTAATTGTAGTTAAAATAACAAAACACAACATAAACTAACGCCCGTATCCCAAAGGGGTAAGCAGAAACCAGGGAATGCCACTTGCCACAAAATGTATTGTAGTAATACGTAATAATAATAATAATTTTGATATAATATTTTTAAAATTATTATAACGTTGAATTCCCATGTTATGATTTAATTTGAGCGTTTCTATGTCACTTAATCCGTAAGACTGTTTTGTGTATCTAATAAATAAATAAAACTTTTTTTTCCTGAACATACTTCGAGTTTGTACTTATTAGTTGTGGGAAATGTATGTATGTCAGCAGCCAATCAACTTTCATATTTTGATAAAGACTCACTGTTTTGTTTATAAAAGCACGATTCCCTTAAAACACTCCATAAACGCAGTATAAGTAGTCTGAGTTATAAAGCCTTTCCCTGGTAGTCTCTACAACAGACTATTTACACGGCGTTTATGAAGTGTTTTTAGGAATTGCGTTTTTATAAACAATTTCTTTAGTCATAATTTGATTAACATTGTAAAGATCGATTTGTACAAAGCTGAAAGCTTTAATAAAATTGTTACGAACTATTTGAGTCAGCTTAAAGGGCATGTTTGTAATGTTGTCTCACTGTGAATGCGTCACTTTTCACAGTGACGCACAGAGAGTAGATTCGAAGGAATTGTGACGAAATATCCCTGTTGCTTTATTCAAGTCTATTCTTAACGTCAATAATCCTACTAATGTTATACAGAAGAGTGACAATTCTATTACTTTGCTTATTGGCAGTAGTGATTTATTTTTATGATTTATTTTTCGTTGAAACTTGTTACTTTGATATCTAATATTAATGAGAAAGTTTGTATGTTTGTTATTCAATCACGCAATAACGGCTTTACCGAATTGCGTGAAACTTGGCATACAGATAGACAAAGATCTGAACTGAGACATAGGATACTAAACTTGATATCTCGGTTATGCGTTCCCGTGGGATAATATTTTATTGTTGCCGTAACCTTTTTTCAGGCCAAACTCTAAGATATTTATTTATTGAGTTGCCATGGTAACAAGAACGACCTCTGTTTGGTATTAAAGGGTGTTAACCGCTAGACCGTGACTAGACCAACTAGGCAAGTAACGATGATAAGGTTTCTTTGCCAGAAAATTTGAGTATCATAAAAAGTTGACTATCTGAGGTGAGTTTCATAAAACTACAATTCGTAGTCGTCGTTGTTAATCTGTGGGTCTATTTTTTTTTATTAAGTCTACAAAACAGAATAAAGTTCATTATACTACAAAATAAATTTAGGCTTAAAATGTTTGTGTTCTAAACTGTAGTCCAAGGTATCCAGGTAACCAGGGAAAGGACGTCACAAACACGAAAATACACCCAGACTGAGGCCATTTTGTACAAATGTACCGCGGCCCCCAGTGGGAATCGAACCCAAGACCTCTGCTTTGGTAGCTAACCGCTTTTACGGCTAGAGCAAAGAGGCATTCGATAGGCAGTACTTAATCTAAAACATAAAACATGAAGTAGGTCATTGAGAACTAAAGGAGCAGTAATTTATTATTCGATTACGTTTCTCACCCGCAGCACAACCGCGTGACACCACTAGTAGTGTCTTGGGGAACTGCTATTCCCTTCAGTACTACGAGTTGTGCCACACAGGGGCATTTATAATCCCAGTGAAACAGCCAAGCGAGGTAAAGCGTTGGACGATGACAGGTTACATGTCTGACTGATAATTTTGATTGAAGGCCTTGGTTCAAATATGTCAATACTAGAAAATTCGGCATACAGGTTCGGCATTCCGCATATAGACGATAGATTCCAGATTCATTGACTTTGTAATAATAATAATAACACCCACACAACACATTCACTTGACCTGGTCCCAAACTAGGATACCCTGTGCTATGGTAACCAGGCAAGGACATCACAAACATGTGGGACATGTATGTACGTCGAATTGTCATAGTAAACCATGAATTGAAGTTTTATGAAACAGGCTGCTGATAGCCAGAAAATATGTAACTTGAGGCTCCGAATTGATTGATTAAACTGGCTTTGGAAATCGTCAATCCGCGGTAGGTATGCGTAGTGATTGAGCCTATAGCCTCTTTCTCTGAGAGAAGGCCTGTACCTTGCAGTGGGGCGCTTGTAGGCTGTTTATGCAGCTAACAATCAATAAATTTTGTGAGCTCCATCCGTTTTAAATTACCTCTCACACAATAAATTCTAACTTACGCACAACACAATCACTTGTCCTGGTCCCAAACTAGGATGTCCTGTGCTACCATTTGTACAAATCAAGTACAACGGCTTTCACTGGGAATCGAACCCGCGACCTCTGTTTTGGCAGTCAAGAGTGTTAACCTCTAGACCGAACGCTCAGAAAAAGTTCAGGTACTCACGCTAGGTATGTTATCCGAGGTGCAGACGCCTTCACTCAGCAATCGGTCTCGTATCTCCCAGGCGAAGATGGAAGGGCACTCCCGCTTGTATTGGGCTATCTTGCCCACCACCTCGGCGGTGGCCACTCGGGGCTTTGAGCCACCGATGGCTCGAGGTCGGATCGAGCCCGTCTCGTAGTATCTGCGGCAGGGAGAGGTGTGTTGGAAGGAGATGAAGATAAGATATGAATATTCTTCATTGTACACCAAAGCATATGACATAAAAATATGGTCCTGTTTTATTTATTTGTTTTGTCTGTTATGTATTTAGTTTTCTTTTTGTTGTTGTGCACATCATGTTACTAAGTATCTGTTTATTTTCATTCTGTGAGGTGTCTTTGTTGGTATAATAAATGTCTTTTTTCTTCTTCTTCAAAAACATGTAAAGATACAGAGTGCAATTGGCGGCCTTATTGCTAAAAGCGATGAACTTCACATGGAAAGAAAATCTTCGGTCCTAATCAGGATTCGAACCGACGCATTTTGTATAGCACTTCCAGACCAGCTCATCCCTTGAATAGCCTGAATACCATCTGTTAAATGAAGTTGGCTGGCGTGTCGACAGCTGTCTAACCCGACCCGTAAGAATGGAAGTCGATGACACTCTAGTTCAGTGGTTCCTAACCTTTTGTCGACCAAGGACTATTTTTTAGGGTTCCGTAGTCAAAAAGGAACCCTTATAATTTCGATATGTCCGTCCGTCCGTCTATCTTGGTATCCACGGTTTAGCGCAGAGATGATTAGTAATAGAAAGCCGAAACTGAAATTATTAAAATAAGAATAAATAAGCTATTAAAATTTCTTTAAGTAATGTTTTCTGGAGTTAAATTTATACATCATCATAAGCAGCCTATATACGTCCCACTGTAGGGCACAGGCCTTCTCTCAGAGAGAGAGAGTAAAGGCTTAATTACCACGAGAAAAAATATTAACGTTTTAAGCAATTTTTATATAAATTTTAATTTATTTAAAGTATTAAATGAATGTGGAGACTTCCTGTCTGTAGGTGAGCAATTACTATGATACATATGTGTGTTTATTTTTGGGGTTCTGTTGTCGATAAAGACCCCTTATAGTTTCGCTATGTAAGTTCGTATGTCTGTCCGCGGTCTAGCTCAGAGACAATTAGTACCAAAAAGCTGAAATTTGGCAAAGACATAGATATTAATCACGCTGACAAAACTGGAGAATAAAATCTTTAAAAATATACGGTACCCCCCCCTACACCTAAATTAGGGATGATTTTTTTTTCGCATACACCATAGTGTGGGCTCGTTGGTTTGGTCGTTTAAAAATATTGTGGGTGTAGAAAGATCACTTTCTGATTTAGGGTTCCGTTTGCGAAATATTAAGCTTTAATGCACAATTTTTTGGCAGAATAGGGCGTCTCCCCACATCTCACGGTTAATTGTCGAAGCGTGAAAAAATTCAGGGTAGAAGCACATATAATCAACTTAAAACGAAAACTATCACGGCTGCGTAGGTTTTACAAGTTAAGGAGAAATAGGCGAAACATTTTAAAAAGGAAAACTTCGTTCTAAGTTGTTATTTCTGTAAGTAGATAAAACCCCCCTTTCCACGGAACCCTACACTGTGCGTGGACCGACCCGTACATGTATATTTTAGTATTTCCTATTTTTGAAAAACCTTTCAAAGGCCACTGAAGATACGTAATTTATATTACCCAGGCAGCTGCTTGTCTAGAATAAAAGACAGTTCAGTCATGCTTGAATCGCTTTCGCAAATCATGCGGCGCGGTGGCAGGCTTTGGAAAATTAGCATCGTCATGATGACTTGCAGTTTTTGTACAGAAACAACAAGAAACGTGTCATCGTTTCCATTGCACTGGTTTTCGCGAACTCTATATTAAGGTCGCAAGCACCATATTAATTTTCAACCACCCTGCGGTCGGTATCTCTATAATAATATGTAAATGGCTTTTACTAATGGGACAATTTCGTAGATAGTGTTATTGGCTTAATTTGACTTTCGCAACTAGTGATGAAAGAACGAAACACGATAATTTAACGCCACATAGACCTTCATAATAATATATAAATAAAGTAAAAGTAAAGTAAAAAAAACTTTTTATTTGACCAAAAAACTTACACTCTTAATAATATTAAGTTATAAAATAACAATGTGACAGTCTCTGGTAGCAAGTGAATTACAGATAAAAAGCGATTTCCAATTCCTAAACTAGGATTTACCTGTATCTTAGGAGTTGGACCTCTTTCGACGAATAACTTCCATAATTACACACTAACCTAGACTTTTAATGAAAAAAGAGAGAAAAAAAAAGTTAAGTTCAGCAAAGCACAACACAATAATTTGTATATACTTAGGTATAAGGCTGGCCACGACATTCGCAGCCGCGGTCATATAGCACTTATATAAAGATTCTTAAATCCTATTGAAATGGGCATCTGGGTGATAATCTAAGTGATATTAAAAAAGTGATGTAAGTCTAAACAAAAACCAATATAAGGGTCAGTGTTGCTTCACCCCAATCAGCGCACAAACCAGTACAACCCACCCATTAATTCCTAATAAGAATAAGTGGGCAGGCAGGCACTTACCTATTTATATATTACAAAGCGGTAGAAATGTATGGTTTTCTTTCAGTTCCCACACAGCATACCTGTGTGAGGACCGAAACAAAATTATATAATGAGATTGTAGATTTGTGTTCTAAATGACCATAGCAGCGCATAGATCAGCAGGATACAGAAAGTAAGTTCTCTGTATCAGAGTATGACAACGAATAATAAAATATAGAGACAAGCAGACACGAAAAGCAGAAGAAAACTGAAATTACGAGTGAGAAAGAGATAGACTTCAGGTTAAGAAATCTTAGGTTAAGAAATATCTGTGTAATTACCATTTTTATGTACATTAAAGTTTTCTCTACCTATCTATTTATCTACAGTAGGTGCACGCTGTATGTCAATGCAGAGAAAAAAAGGCCTCGTTCTCAGTATTAGCTGAGGGTTTGCACCCATAAACGCTCAGCTGATGGGAGTGTTTGATTTGATTTGTTTATTGTTTCACCAACGAAACCTCGTATAATGTATAAGTTAATGTAACCATAGGTTTCGTTCGTTTACGTGCTATATTATTATTATGATTATAAATCATTGCCAGACTTAGATGGGATGTATAGCTAGGCTGCATATCTGGGATGCATATTTGAGGCTGGGCAGTCTACTTGTGTGCCTCCATTACAGATGGATATCGCGTCCATAAATACAAAAGTCTTCACCATTTAACCGAGATAGGTCGCTAGTGTGTCAGCGGACCACAGGTTGGTCACCACTGCTCTAGGTTATCAAGAAATTACTTTGTTACTAGTGTCATCTATATCTTCGATGACCTAAAACTGCCCGTGTCCCTGCCAGCTCCTTAAAAGGAAACTGTCGTCAAGGATGTGTCGACCGGGTTGGCAAGGTGTCGGGTTTCGCGGGCAGACGGTATCGGGTTCGACGCCGTGTAGGTATCGGGTGGTTTTTAGCCGCTTTACCGTCGATTGGCCAGCTGTTGTTTATGCAATACAGGTGATGGGCAATTTTAATTCAGATAATCAGTAAAAAATTGTGGTTTTGGTCACTAGCAAAACCTTTTGCGTCAGAAATAAAAGTACTTTAAGCAGCCACTGGTGGTCGGCAGGAAATACAAAATTAAACCGTAATTTATCATCACAAAATTCCAAACGGATCGGCAGATGATCTAAAAAAAAAAATATTAGCTCGAGTGATCGAAGAAAATTTTCAAAATGATCGGCTTCCAAATTTCGGTTGTAGATTTAAATTCTATAATTTGCTGACCACGTTTGATTTATTTGCTGACCGCGTGTTGATGCTCATTTATTTATAGCGATGACCAAAATAATTATTGGCTGACTGAACAAATTTTTTTGTGATTAAATATTAATTTTATCGATTATTTAATTAATTCGTATTTTAATAATGATTCGAAGGTAGACAGATATGAAAGATACCATAGCAGTAAAGCGTGCATTTGGATTTTGATATGGTTGAAGCTCAGACTTTTTTCCCTTAATCCGACGTTGTTGAGGTATCAGCGGCAATGATAGTACAGCGCACCGGATAGATCACTTCTTTTACTATGTTAAATATTTTTGGAACGCAACTTCATAATTTCTGCTGAGGATAGTAAACTAACAGTGAGTACTTTCAAAAAGACGCCTGTCACCTCAGTCTACCGAGACCACGGCATTTGCAGAAGTGCCGAAACGTCGGAAAATTGTAAAATGGAAAAGTAAACGAGTATATATCCGTTAAAAATAACTTTTATTCATCATCATCATCATCATCATCATCATCAGCCATTTGACGCCCACTGCAGGACATAGGCCTCCTCCGTAGTTTTCATAACCATGAGGGGTTTTGCCATAATCGCCACGCTTGGCAGGCGGGTTGGCGATCGCAGTTACGGTTGGAATCTCAGGAAGACGCTGCTGCCCGTCTCCTGGTAATCTCCTTAGTCGCCTTCTACGACATCCACGGAAGGAAATGGAGTGACGCTATTCTTAATCCGGCGCCACACGGAACTTTTATTACTACTATGTTATATTGCACAACAATAAAATATAAGCAAAAACTTAAAAATGAGATACGTGTAAATGTCTAGGTATTTCAAAAGAAATTCACACTTTTTTACTATGTTATATTATATTGCATGACAATAAAAAATAAATACAAACTTAAAAATGAGATGTGTTTAGATGTCTAGGTATTTCAAAATAAATTTCTTCGAGTCAACCTGAGAGAAATTGAGAACAATAAAATAGAGAGCGGGATATGGCTTATAAAAGCTTAATAAAAAAATCTAAATGTAGGAAAACATCACCCCATAGATTTTAGTTTCTTTTTATACGGTAGAACTTAAGAGGGTTCCTCGATTGACAATTCATACACATACGTAGATGGGTTTTAATTGTAAAATAAGATGTATACGAATTCCAAAAAAACTGGGTTTGTAATGATGACAACTGTATTGTTCGAAGGATAGAGTAGTAGTGCCCTGTGGTAGTGCCAATTCCAAAGAAATCTACATTGGATGACGTACTTAAAATGTTACAACCGAATGAAAAGAGATAACAAAATGGTGTAAAAAGTTTTACACATCTTTAATGTCTGTAAGGACATCCTTTTTCATTTTATGAGTGGTTTATTGGAGAACTTGCACAAAAATATGTTTTTATCTCATTACATAAGTCATGTTAAATAACATAAACTCACGGGTAGGCAAAGACCAAGGTATGCCACTTACCGTGATCCTCAGCCATCTTTCTCTTTCAAGTCATGTTACGAGATAAATAATCATTACGGTGCCAAACTCTGTGAATTTTCCAGAATTAAATTGTATTTAAAGATAATATACATAAAGGTACTTAAAGATAATATTCTAAAAATCATTAACATATTTTGTAGCAAAAAACACACCTGATTCTGTGTTGGAGGGGGGGAGGGTTTAGTCTAAAACCTCACTTTGTATCACCAGAGAAGGGGGGTGGGGGGTGGTTTGAAACGTTAATAAAAACATCACGTGATTCATGGACCCCTATGTAGTAATATAATAGCCTTGCAAAGCCAACGAATTATATTGTCGATAGCAAAACACAAAACCACAACCCGATAAAAACAAAAATCCGTCAACCAAGTTGTCACATGACACCGTCCTTCAAGACCTGTGTCACAGTACAAATAAAGACCTGTGTCATTATCAATGTCGGAATTCTGTGTTTTATACTTTACTAATAGAAAGACTTATTATATAGGGTGTAAAAAGAGTGACTACCTACCTGAAAGTTACACGTACTGGACATAAAAAAATCTATTTTACCCACATAATGTGTAGATATATAATGGCAGAGCGGTGCGCGTGCCGCAGGTTCGCGAGTCATCGTTCTGTTAGACGGAGAGGCGGTACTAATTGGTCGCACATTTTTTAAACAAGATTTCTCAACTATTTTTCTTTTTAAAAGTGTAAACAGATGCCATTTTAATTACAAGCAGAAATCAGCGTGTGCATTTTTGGGTTAGTAAAATATAAAAAAATGTTACACGCAAAAAAAACGTAAACGCAATGAACGCGTAACTTTCAGCTTTTTTATGATACTTACTCCCAGTTTCTCGTTCACTAATACTATATTAATCTACTGTTAATAGCTGTCATTTGGTCAAAGTGCATACAAAAAAAAACTACTGTCAGCTGTTAATAGTAAATTAACAGCTTGTTGGTTTACGAGAAACCGACAGTTACTGAAGTATAAGCCAGCATTACGCTTCTTTGAGACTACAATGCCTGTGACGATGCTGTATGTAAATTGCGTGTTGAACATTTTAAATTAGTTTTTGAAAATAGGGCTTCAAAATCTGGATAATTTCAAATCAAATGTTCGGGTTCAAATGTTTGGTATACTAGCTAGACCCTTCTAAGAAAATCCAATATTATAAGTGCGAGTGTGGAAATATTCGATAAATGTGTCACGTGAATATATCATGAGGAAACCCGAGTATCTAAGGTGTTCATACTTCAGCGCTGAAACTTCAGCGCCGTGGGCGCGCGTGGTGATTAAGTCAGTACTCTCTGAGAGAATGTCTATGCCCTACAGTGGGACTTGCCCTTGCCCTGGACTTGGACTTGTCAGTGCCCTATAGTCTACATAAAAAAAAATCACGTTTCGATTCGCTAACATAATGATCTAGGTCAGTCCAAAAAAATCGTATGTAACCCCAATCAATCCATCAAAAAACCGTCAACCTAGAACGCAGATACAATCATGTGGTTCAAAGCCAAGGCATATCAGTTTGCGGTAAGCCCACGTTGTCACAGGCGGTCAGAACTAGTTGCGACCGGTGTTCGTTACCGGCACATTTTTCACATAGTTCCTTCGAGAGTGGCCGGTCTGTGGCATAGATGCCACTAGAAGAACGAATTCGACCCACTCGCTCTATTGAAGCCCGCTTAGATTCATCGTCAAATTCACTAATGTGTCTATGTACGAATATTTTAGTCAAGCCAAATTTAAAACGAGCCAGAACCGATCTGTCAGGATCGTGGCAAGTGGCAGACCCTTGTCTCTGCCTACCTAGGGGTGACTTGAGTTTATGTAATGTTACGTTTCATCTATGTACTTATGTAACTCCGGAAAAACATTTCACAGATGCAAGTGGATCGACTCGAAGTAACTAAACTATGTACACATATGTGCACTTATTCAGTTACGTTAAGGACGACTTTTGAACAAAAGTGTAAAGGTTAACCTGCTGTCCGTACAGTTTTAATTGAAATCTAAGGGAATCATTCGTTCACATTCATTGAAGTGAAAAAATCTTACCGCAAGTGCGCGAGACTCAGTACATTTTCAAGCATTCTGTAAATGCAGGCAATATACCTACTAAGTAACCAACTGCACAATGTGTTTGAGTCCTAAAGCCTTACAACCGTACTTTCCTTCTTTTTCTTTTTGTGGGCCGGTAAGGGACATCAAATAGGGGATTGATTAGCAATGATAAAAAGTACTCGAAACCGGCGTGCGTGCATGCAACGACTCATGAAGGTCCACATCAATGTGGGTTAACTTCAAGAATATACATACTATCTTGTATTAAACTCGCCTTTGTAAAAATTTGTTTTTCACTCCATCTGCTCGAAATGATGCATTTTGATGCCCAAATTTTAGGACCCAAAACACGCTATTGTTGTTTAGGCTAAGATGCATCAAAGTAAATAGACTTAATTGGGTTTTGAATCTATTTATCTTTAGGTAGTACCTTTAAGTAAATAGACTCAAAATCCAATTTTGAATTTATATACTAATGCACTTGTTTACTAAGAAGTCGGACTTCTCTTTCACTTTTGAGGATTCGTCCTATATCTATTTCGCTCTAACCCAAGCAATAAGTTTTAAAACCTAGTTTGGAACTACTTACTGAACTACCAAACTCTTTGCTGCAAAACTTTTAAGTACCTAATTGTCAAATATTTGAAATTGGATCGCAAGTTTTTTTTTCTATGTAAAAAATCGATAACATTGGCGCGCTTTTTTTGTCTATTTTCAGTTACATTCTAAAATGTCGTCAAGCGATGATGATAGTGTCTTCTTAACACCAGAATGTATAAAAAAACAGGCAACACAAGCAATTCAAAACCTCCTGCCAGAAGTTACATTTGAGTGGTATGTAATTGAAACATTCTTTGTCGTACTAAAAAAAGAACCAATTTTATACAAAGGCGAGCTTAATACTAGGTAGTATTATCTTCCAGCTAACCTGCGTTGTGTTCTCCAACCCTACTCTTAATCTTCAATTATTTGGAATACCCAGTTCGTAGTTGGCTTCTAATCATCTGTTATATTTATCTCGTAGGTAGTGAAGCTGTGATATGAGTTTACAGCTCGGTACGGTTGCGGTCTGGCCTGCTATTTATTGGAATGATGTAACTGATACTAATCACTCAGGAATGCGGGTTGAATCGGCTGATTGACATTTTTGAAGGAAGGCGGGTTTGCTACAAAACAAATAAATTTGAAGAAACAGTGGATGAAATAGGGACCTGAAACAGATTGCCGTGGGTATAGTCGAGAACTGAAAGAATTGGCATCACTTGAGGGGGGATTCCCAGGTACAAATGTGGCCCGATGGCTTTGATTGTATTAGATACTAGTAGTGCCCGTGACTACGTTCGCAATTTTAAATACTGGTGAAAGAATTTCGGATAAATACGTTCGGAGATTAACCCCTACTTAAAAACTTACAAACTTTTCCTCTATATAAAATTTGTATCTATAAATACACTCTGTTGCAGCTATCTACGCATCATGCAGTGCAAAGGGAAGCCAAAGAGAGATGAAATAAACTTTCTGTACTAAAGCGACCGAAAGGCAGAAGACAAAATTAGCGAGGCGCTCAGGGGTGAGATTAGGGTCAGTTACTCTTTTAGTCCGCTGTGCGTGTACTTTTAGTACTTACATAGAAAGAGCTATAATTACCGGTTGTATTACAATCTCATTTATACGAAAGGAGACTGTTTCAATCATCGATGCGACCTACTACACTTCGAAATTGGAAAAAAATAGGTTGTTAAATACCAAAAATGTGTGGAACCACTGATAGTTGGTAGCGATTTTGAAGTGGTTTCCGTGCTAACAATTGTTCGTATTCGTGAGTAAAACAACCCTTTTTTTGCTTTTGAGGATGAGAGTGTTATGGTATATCCTCTACAAGGTAAACGCGCACCTAAGTGAGCCTAACGCGGCGTAGGAGCCAAAATTATTATTTGAATGAAATCCCACGGAATCTCACAAAACCGCGTCGCCACAACGGATAAATTTGTAGTTTGAAAATTGGAAGGACTTCCAATGACTTCGGTGCGTATATGCGAGCGTTTTTCTTGATGAGGCGAGACTCACCTGCCGAGGATCTTGGAGACGCAGCCGTTAGAGACCTGCAGGATGCGGCTGATGTCGCACGGCCGCGCCCCCGAGTGCGCCAGCTCCACGATCTTCTGCCGCGTCGAGTCCGGCAGGGGGCGCCCTCCTACAAACACGCCGCCGAGCTGGTTAATCCCGCTGTGACCTGCCGCACCAGAAGTCTGCTTACTCCAATTAATCGCGCATCGCGCAGGTTTTTAGGGGGGGGCTTTCAGTTCAGCCCGTTAATCGCGTGGGTAAGCAGTGAGAGGTTCGTAAGTCGTTGGGAACTTTAAATTTAATGCGTATCGCGGGAGGAGGATAGAAAAGACTGGTTAGTCTATTAATCGCGAGGGTAAGCAGGAAAAGTATTTGTGAGAAAGCAGTAAGAAGTTTGTAACTGTACTCAATGTAATATATCGTTTATGTAAAGATGACACGTAAGTCCAGAAGAGACCGATACAGGAAGAGATTCGTTATCTCGGTGGGATCTAGGGATTTTAGAGTCTGTAGACTTGACTAATGCAACAGGTTGGTCTTGACAAGTTTAATTAAAAGTAACGATTAGGTTCGACTAAATATCAAACTATTTACTACTTCTGCTGACCCTTCACTTGGCTATTCGTATTTGCGTAATTGCCGACGCTTTATTCATCTCAGGTTTTACAAAATCGGCGATGGATGGTTTATATTTGCCAAATACGCAATAAGAGTGGCCAAGTAAGACGCCATAATGAAGACCCATTCATGTTGGTTTCATTTCAGTTTTTATCATGGTTTTTTCAGCCAATGTTAGCTATCAGCATATTCGGAGTAGAACATAAATATGCTGCAAAAATCCTCTTGAAAAATTGCTATCATCATCATTAATTTCCTTTCGGCTCACAATGTTGAATTCTTAAAAAGTTAGAAACACTGTCATCTTATTTTTGAATCCAAGACTAATACAATATCAGTAGCTATGTCCACACTTGTCCCCGTCTCATGAGAAAACTCCTTCTTTGGATTTGATAGCGATTTTAAAGGACGGCTAGCGAAAATCAGCGCGTGCGACACTTTAGCACGTTTAACCTCAATCTAGGCGCTACTACCCTTGCATTCTCGTAAGCCAACAGGCTGTTAATCTACCGTAAACAGCTGTCAGTTGTGATTTTTTATGAACTTTTGCCATCTGAGAGCTGTGAACAGTACATTAAGATTTTTTTCCACGAAGACACGCGTCAGACGCAAAGTACAGCAGTGTGGACCTAGCTTCAGGGCTAGACTTTCTGCAGTAGAGAAACAGCACAGTCCGCACCATTACCTTTACCTTTGTGTGCTAGGTCATCCATGCGGTCTAGCACGGCGTCCGGTGGCCATGGTGTTATTGGGGGCAGCTGCTGCGATGGCAGCATCGTGTATACCCCGTAGTCCTCTATATTGACGGTCTGGAAATAAGGCAAAGCTAAGGTTGCAATAGTCTCAATTTTGGCCATAAAAGCGACAACTGTCGCTTCATCCCGCTTTCACATTACATTACATAAAGCTACCAGGGTTTGCCACTTGCCACGATCCTGACAAACATCTTTCGCTTTATCAACATTTGTTAATCGCTGCATGTATACACGCGGGTTTTGGTTTTACATCTCGCTCTCTCTCATTGTGTAATGTAAAGCAAGATGGCTATATAAATCCTGGTGTACTATACAGAATATTCTATCTATCTATCTATGAAATGAAATCAAATCAAATTTATTTGGCAGAATGAAACCTTTAACACTATATTATATCGCTTTTATTTGGTTCAATGTAGAGATCATGCTGCAGGGGCGGGTGATGAAGAGCTGACTTCAAATTTTCCTGCAAGGTGAAACCCGCAACTGCATGAATAAAATATATTGTCGAATTCGTTTGTCACGAGTTTTGTGGCGCGCGATCTCTTAAAATGAGTGACATACAATTGTTCTTAATCGCGATGAAGCGTTAAAACGCTTGAGAAACGATGTCGTGTGCGTCATGCTACGAATACTGGTATGCCTGAAAATGCTCGCTCATTCTCACAGAGGCCTAATTGTGCGCACTAAATCCTGATCGATTCTAGTCTAGCTGTTAAATTCCACATTAATAATTGGTATTGAGAAATAGAAACAAAGACAGACAGGCAAAGGGTCCCGTTTGTAGCCCAAAAATCAAACCAAGAAATTGAAGATACCTATACCTGTGTACCTTATTGCACACAGAGGATGTTTAATTAAAGGACAAAAACCTATTTTTTCTCTTGAAGGATCTCGGAACTTTAAGAATCGAAGAAGCAGAAAAAAAGGGAGACAGTAGAAGATGTATCGATTAATCACAAAATATTTACCAGATTTGGTATATTTACGTTTATTCAATCACAGTTTATCCAAACTCACACTTCTGCGACTCTACCGAGTCTCATACGTAACATGTAAATTTTTAGATCTGAAAAGAAATATTTTAATTAAAGAGAAGTATCTAAATGAAGAGCCTTTGTAGTCAAAGAAATGACTAGACACGGATAGGCTTTGAAAACTTTTAAGGAGTAACGTAACAAGTATCGCCGTAGTCAACACCGGTAAAAACCAAACTCTTAACTTCGCTCACCCGAAAATGAAATAGATCACTCATCATGGGAAATGGATTGGAGGGTTTTGTTTTGAAACAAACGTTGCATTTTTGGAATCGCTTCACCGTATCAACGTATCATATTTCGGGTGGAAAGTATCCAAAAGTTTTGTTTGAGTATCGATAATAATAGGGTAGGGCCAGCGTGTAAGTTTTTGATATGATAATAATCAACAATAAGATGAACTATACAATCTCTAGCAGGCAAAACTATTGGACGTTTCTGAGTGGAACTCAACTGTGATTGACTTAAGCGACCGTCTACGCGCACAGTTCCAATTTCATCAATAAAAGCGTAAAATTTTTGTAAAACGTTGTCATTTATATTAAAAAAGGGGTTTCTGAATGCAAGAGAAATATAATTTTCAGTCTTTTTTAAGTCAATGACTGAAATGAGACCTTTCGTTTTAAAAACTTCGATGAAACGAAGTACATAAACACATGCGTGTAAAAGTTTATTCCAGTTAGAGATCCTGTTCGTGAGTTCGTAAATAGCGTTGTCTCGTACATCTTGTTCCGAGGCAACAAGCAAGGATACAGTATTAGCCTCAGGGAGCTCAGATTCTAATATGTCAGGTGTGAAATGTGAGGTTGGCCATTCCTTAATAGGGTAAGTGGGCCAAGAAGGTCCGTTGAAATAAAAAACATTATGTATTAATTGGCTCGGCATAATATGATGTGATCCGTCCGTGGGATTCTCTTTTCCCGGGACATGAGACCAATGCTCAGCAGGAACATTTTCAATGCGGTTTGCAACAAAAGTTTTGAAATTGTACGGCGCACAAATCTACGACAGAGTGACCGTAAAGTCTGTAAAAGCGATAATGCGGTTAGTATGCATTTGTTCGGTTATAGTGTCTATGAACCATCAGACTTGAAAGCAAGAGAGCAGCGCAAAGTTCAAGTCTAGCGAGTGATACATATTTCGGGGAGGCGACTCTTGATTTGTAGCATATAAGTGTGACTTTACCTTCATCATAATCATCTTTACTGACTCGGATGTAAACAGCAGCGCCGTAACACTTCTCACTCGCGTCAGCAAACCCTAAAACAGTAACGCTTGGAAATGAGCAGTTTAAATAGAGTGGTAACTGGACCTAAAAACGAAAGCGGATCAAATAACCTAGCGGCTACAGATAAAATAATGCGTTATGTGCATTTGAACTTCTCTGAGTTGTCATTGATTTTAAAAAGGAAAATGTCTTCATGCGGTTTCCACTGGCTACCTATAATTTTTAAATTGAATCACATTAGGAAATCGGTGCTCAGCTGGGATGTGTCTCATGAACTCAATACTATAAGACACCCACTTGACTATGTTAAAGCCACCGGCTTTGAACAGCTGCACTAGATCGTGATATTGCTCCTGAGCTTCGTCGACTGTTTCAACTGAGGATACGAAGTCGTCCACGTCCAAGAATGGCGTTCAGAGCTGCCCGGGCTGCAATCGCCCAGCCTGACCGTTCTAATGGCACGCATTGCTAAATCCAAAGCATTGCAAAGTAAATAAAAAAATCGTCGTCCAATCGATCGGACAAGCCGATCGGACCATGTGGCGTAAGTGTTGCTATACATGGAGAGCTTGATATTTCAAAGCAACATATTTAAATTCATAAGTCAATATAGGATAATTTGGATCAAATCTAAATAAAATACGCTGGTAGCGGTGATGTTTCGGGTTAAGCTTTATTTGAAAATACATTATCTCAATGTCTGCGGAGAGAGCTATTGGAAAAAGTCTCAAATTTATTAAGGGTTCAAATATGTCTGAAGGTTCGGTCCAACGTGTAAAATATCGTTGAGCGATTCATTAGAGCTTGTTTTGGAATTGGCGTTAAATACGACATTAGTTTTAGAAGTTGCCTTGTCAGGGCGGTACACAGCGTGGTGCGGAATGTAATAGCACGGACCGGGGGTGGGGTCTGCGACAGCATTTAAATACCCTTTATCGATGTAATCTTTGACGATTTCGTTGTAATCTTTGCATAATTCCGGTACAACAAGCACATCTTAGCACATGTATTAGAGCGACCAAGTTTGGCGGGATCAGATTTAAAGGGAAGTGTCACTGTGTAACGCCCGGTCTCATCGCGTGAATAACTATTCAAAAAGATACTTTCGCATTGTTCATCGTCAGGACTTAGATGTTTTTTAACCGGCACGTTTTCCCGTTCACAGAAGCGTTGAGTTAAATTTACTATAGTCCGTTCACTCTGAATAGCAACATGAAAAGAGGGATCAGTAATAATAGGGGTTAAAGTATGAAATTGCCGTTTTATTGCAATAGGTTCTTTGAATTGACATATAATCTTCATGGTTTGAGGTTTTCGAATGAAACTTTTTTCAAATGGTTTCTATGATGTTCTTTTTTTAAAAAATGTGAAACATTTGAATATCGACTTTCAATTGTTTTTGTTATTCAATTTAGACAAGAAAGATGGATACTGCGAAAATTCCAGTGATTTTTGAATACGAGTTCCGACGCGGAACTAAAGCGGCAGAAACAGCCCGCAATATCAATGCTGGGTTTGGAGAGGGGTCTACTAATGAACGCACCGTGCGATTTTGGTTTAAACGCTTTCGTGATGGAAATTTCGACTTAAAGAACAAGCCACGAGGAAGACCGCCCACACAGGTGAATAACGATGAATTAAGAGAGATAGTGGAAGCCGACCCTAGTCAAACTACCCAGGAATTAGCGGCATGGTTTAACGTTACCTTACCCACAATATTGACTCACTTGCGTCAAATCAATAAAATAAAAAAATATGAAAAATGGGTGCCTCATGATTTGACTGATCTGCAGAAAGAAACGCGTGTTGAAACTTGTGTTGCCTTGTTGAACCGGTACAGAAATGAAGGAATATTGGATCGAATTGTAACATGTAAGATGTTAGTAGATCCCTCTCTAAACGCAGAATTGATATTGCGGGCTGTTTCTGCCGCGTTAGTTCCGCGTCGGAACTCGTATTCAAAAATAACTCGAATTTTCGCAGTATCCATCTTTCTTGTCTAAATTGAATAACAAAAACAATTGAAAGTCGATATTCAAATGTTTCACATTTTTAAAAAGGAACATCATAGAAACCATTTGAAAAAAGTTTCATTCGAAAACCTCAAACCATAAAGATTCTATGTCAATTCAAAGAACTTATTGCAATAAAACGGCAATTTCATACTTTAACGTGGTGCATTCGGCCTTCCCCATGATGACATAGCCCAAGGATGTCTGCATACCTACCACTGATGACGTAGGTGACATTACCTTGTGTGTCCCTAGAAGAGATAGGAATAATTCATTACTGATCAACAAGTCAATATCAGCGGGCGTGTGGAAGTCATCATCTGCTAAAGGTAAGCCGTGCAGATGTCGCAATTCGTCTGTATTAATAAAAGCGTTCGGTATTTTATCAGAAATTGTATCAATTACTAGGGTGTTAATTGAATATTGCAGCGTGAATCGAATCGTGAGTTTGGCGTTACCTATCACCAGTTTTTCTGCGTTTCCTATACCATGTATCTTCGAAAGCGTCCCGGAAACCCCAAGATTTAAGCGATCGCAACATTATTTTTTGACGAAATGAGTCGTCGAGCCACTGTCTAAGAAAGCTCTGACTTTCAAGCATTCTCCAGCGTTATTAATAATACGCACAATTACGCTTGGCAGTGCAAAAATTGAATTGTTTGCATAATTCAGCGAGGCAGAAGTCAAAACAATATTGTCGCCTTGCGTGGAAGGAGGCGGACTCGAAGTAACCTCTGTGGTAACGGCAAGGGCCGGCTTCGAAGAGGAAGCGGCCGCGTAGACATTGTAGTCAGCGCACCTAATGAAAACCGAGGCAGTTTAGGCACAGGTTATGAGTTCTTCTAAAATTGTTTTTTGCTTGGCCATCCAGTTGGAGGAACTGTTCACACCTATACAGTGGATAAGAACTGTCATTTTCGCAAAACTCGCATTTGGGATAATGACTAACATTATTGACTACAACTGCTTGAGCGGGAATCCGGACTTTGTTTGGAGCGTTTGATGTCTTATTATTCTATGCGGCAAAAGGTTTAATTGAATAATTTTTATTATTATTTGCAGGAATAGCTGGTTTCAATCCTGTGTTGCGTAGTGTGTAAATTTTGCTTTGTTCTTTAATAAACTTCACCAAAGAATCAAAAGCAGGAATTTTCACATCACGCTGGGACTGTTCAAACAGCGTGACCGTATCTTTATCAAGTTTTGTAAGGGCGAGATGAGTGAACACAAAATCAGCCCAATCCTCTAAAGCAAGCTGACTCAAGGCAGCCTTTGCGGAACAAAAATGTTCAAAAATTGATGTAGGGTAGGAATAAAAAAAAAAGAACTAGGTATCCTATTTAAAAAGAGGCTCGATAGAAAGTTGTGCGATAAAAAGGGACCTTGGTCAGTCACGTGATACTGTTTTGGACCAACACGTTGCTATACCTACTGTCCTGGTCCGCTGATGAAGACCGTAGACGAAGAAGCAGGAATACAGTATCCAGATAACACAGGTCAGGCCGACGAAAAGGCTCGGATTTGCAGTTGTGCATAGTGTCAGATAGGACGAGACGTTCAATCGTATAATAGACAAAACCTAGTGGGACTGAGAAAGGAAATATATATCCAGTGGAGAATGACCAAAATGATGAGGAAAGGGGTGGTTCAGAATAAAAAATAAGATTACCAAGTTCAGGGGCGGCGAACGGCGCGCGGCGTTGGGGACAACGATTATTAATGATTATTATGTATTAGATATTTAAGGCGTAATATAAATATATTGCTTTGTGCACGGTCAGTTGAAGAAGAAGAGAAAGAGAGAATGACAAGCGAATCATAGACAGAGATGTACCTAGAAAAAGTTAAAACAGGATAGACATGCAACCTCTGGCGTTAACAAAGAGCTATTGGCTTTTTTGAAGGAGAGACTGATTTGGCCAGTAAAAAATGAGCTTAGAATACTCGTACTTCTGACAAACTAAAGAACTCAACTATCACCATGATATAATAAAAACTGAATTTGCACGGATATTTACTCGTTTATTTTTCCATTTTACAATTTTTCGACGTTTCGGTACTTTTGCAAGTCCCGTGGTCTCGGTCGAGACATGGTACCTATGTAGTAATCTGATAGAGGTATTGATAGAGGCTTAAGGGAAGCTAATTTTTAGATAGATAGATAGACATATAGAAATTTATAATGTGTGTCAGCTTATCAACACACCTAAGACATTTCCTGTAACCAATAAAGTTACCTCTATGGGAAAAAGACATAGACAGACGAAGACATTGTAGGTACTTGGTACAGTCGCAAATTGATCCAGACTATGAAATGAACCAAATACGGTAAGATTTTCAACATTTTGCTGGTGAGCATTATACACTGAACAACTATAACATACCTCTGTTATCGTAAAGTCCTTAATTAACTTCGATAACAAAAGTAATAAAACTGTCTTGATTGTTAAAAGAGCTCAGAAATACGAATTGATTCGGCCGGCACGGTACGTTTGTTAGAAAGTACATAAATATAAAATAATTATAAAAATTTAATTTCATTGACGAGAGCTCCAACATGACTAACAAAAGCAACAGTTTCAGTTTCAATTACTGTTTGCAAACATGTAGACTCAAAGTGTGTTTGTTCTTATTACGCGTAGTTTTGTTATGTGGATTTTGCGTTGTAGAATCAAATAGAATTGCTCCAAATCTAGACCAACGACTACAACTAAGTTATAGTCAAGAGGAGGATATAGGTTTACTGAAAACTCTCTACGGGGAATATAGAAAAGCTGTTGATAAGGGTGAGTTTACATAATAATATATAAAGTATTCCCATGCCGGAGGTCGGGGATTCGATTCCAACTGGGGGGCCGCCATACATTTGTAAAAATGTGTGAGTGTATTTCCACGTTTGTGATGTGTTTTCCCTGGTAACCATAGTACAGGGTATCCTAGTTTGGAATCGGGCTTGTCCTGATTGTGTTGTGTGGAAGTTATTATTACTAAGTTTACGGCCGGCTTATCATACACTATTAACTCGACGAATGAGCTAACAGACTGTCCTAATTAACAAGTAACATACAGATAAGTGAAGTAGGTGAAAAATATCTTCAGATTCAGACAGTCCATAGTCATACTAACGTAATAAATCGATATCATTCTAAAATTTTCAGAAGACTTTCGTCCTCCTGAGCGCCGGGTGTTCCACCAAAACAAAGCATACCAAATACACGTAAAGAAACTCAAAAACGTTCACGGGCTGAAGAATCATAATTTACAAATAAAGAAGAGTCTCCTACGCAGTGGTGCAACTAAACTAGTTTATATTATCAACCCCGTCGAGGCGGAGACACCGAACACTTATTTGAGTTTTGATGAATTCAAAGATGTTCTCCTCAAAAGAGCCCAAAGGGATAGAGAGATGCCGAGGCTAGAAACGAAGACAGTTTCTAAACTAAAGAGAGCGAAACCAATTAAACAAACCTTTGGGGCAAGCAAACAAAAGTCAAAATACGTATTTCAAACAGTACAGTACGAGTCAAAATTAAACGTATTTTGGCCTAATAAAACATCAACTGATGCGACGTCAAAGGTTAGTAGAACCAGTGTGATACTAAAAAAACGCGACAATCTCAAAGAGAAATCCACAAGCATATTGAAAAATATATCAACAGAGGCATCAAGTAACACGCCAGTTTTGGTACAGCACACTAAACCTGATACTTTTACCGCTGCTATAAACGAAACATTTGATCCAACGATAGTAGAACAGAAAATATCAAAAAATCTTGCTGAGACTACAAAACATCCGGATACAAAAGTTACTAAACAAACTTATACTTTTAAACCTAGCAAAAAAAATGTCAATACAATGACCGTTATTACTACATCTGTGATTTATAAGGCTAGATCCACACCTATAATCAGTAATAACATTACTGACTTGAAAAGTAATACAACAACTAGTACAAAAACTGCTACGGAAGCATTGAAACAAAACTTTATAATAACGAACATCATATCGGTAGGGAATAAAACTGAAGCACACAGCAAAACAGAAAATAGTGTTCTGGTAAAAACTGTCAAAGAAAGTAAAAACAAGACTGATATTAAACTAAAAACAGAGATGACTCCAGAAAGGGTAAATGCCCCTGAAAAGTCAGATGGAAAAATTGAAGATGTGACAGAAACTACTACTCAAACAGAAGACGAAGAATATGACATAGAAACAAAATCAATAGAAATGGAAACTACAACTGCAATTCCCAGTTCAATATCAACAAGACGTACCTATGGGGTAAACATGTTACCTACCTACCTCTCTACCAGAAATATTCTTAAATAACTAAGGCCTTCCACTTCTATGTTAGATGCTTTTTTGCAGTGATTAGTCAACCTCCATCTATACTAGACAAATTTTTTAGACCGAGTATTATTTATTTTAGATATTTACGTGCAAATTCAGTTTTCATTGTCCAGTGCTCGTATTAACCTTAGAAAATACTTATTTAGGAGCACCATTAGAATGCATATATACGAGTATATACATACATACACCTTTTAGAATGAGAGTTGCTCGTCGAATTAATAGGTCTTACATGCACTTAACAAGCGCCCACAACATTTACCTTCTTATTAATCTTAACTAATATAAAGTGAGACCTTATCAAAACATATAACTAAGTATAATCAATTTCTGTAAGTCTCCTCAAAATCGTCGTCATTACCCTCGTAATTGTCACTTTGAAATTGTCAGCGCAACAGGTGTATTTTTTTTTCTATAATCCTAATTGGATTTGACTGTCACTTTTATATAAGTATTAAGGCATCTATCTATAATTGTGTAAAATACATTTTAGTGCATATATCTGCTAATGAGAAAGTGAAAATTTATTGAAAAAGCTGCTGAATCCGCGACAACTTGAGGAGATTCACTCGTGCTTCTGTACAATGTTTAAGACTGCACAAATTGTGCACCCTTTAGTCACAAAATCTTTTGCTGTACTGCCAGTGAGCGTGACTTTCTCCCTTAGCATCTCTACAATACACTCATCTTAGTCATCTGCATCCACAGAAAAGACAATGTCAACATTTGAGGAGCTAAGTAAGCGGCTGGTTTCCTCACGATGTTCTGCGCCGCTAGCGAGAATGTGAAACCAGTGATCATCAACGAACCACTGCGTTTTATTAGTAACACTACAATACAACAGATTGTTCTCTATCACTCTCTGTCTGTACTCATCATCATCAGCCATTTGACGCCCACCGCAGGACATAGGCCTCCCTTATGGTTTTCCAAGCTTTCCGGTTTTGTGCCACCCGCATCCATCGACTCCCTGTCACCAGAACCAGTCACTCCCAAATTGACAGCCTTGTTGGTGTAGCGGTAGAACGTTTGACTTCGCTCGTGGTTTTGATTCCCGTCGGGAACCACCTTACTTTGATTTGTAGAAATGGACTCAGTCTGGGTGTTTTTCCATGTTTGTGATATCCTTGCCTGGTATTCTAGCTTGGGGCCAGAACAAGTAATTGTGTTTCGCGAATGTTATCGCTATTGTTATTATTACCTATATCCTCCAAAGGGTAAACAGAAGCATCAACATATTCGGTATCAGCGTTACTAAAGGCATGCTCATAGTTTTTTTTAATATTCTTACCACCGGCTTCAGAACCGAGAATTAATACTCAAAAATTACGACACAGAATTATACTTAGTGACATTATCAGTTCAAAAAAACTATTATTATTATTAGTAATATCGTATCTGAGAAACGCACACAATATTTTTTCACTAGCTGTATTTTATTTCAGGTCATGCCCTACTTTGTGATGGACATCCAAACGCAAAAACTTTCAGATTTAATTATATTAATAGGATATAAAAAAAATATTGAAACTTGAAACAATGCCATGCTCCAGTATAATGTACCTTTTATATAAAAAAAAATTACCGCCTCGTTCGTCTAACGGTACCACGTCTGATCGTGAATTCGATTCCCACGGGGGGTCGCCGTACATTTGTACAAACTCCCCCAGTCTGGGTGTATTACCATGTTTGTGATGCTTCTTACGAAGGAGGCGTATGTCCTGCAGTGAGCGTCAAATGGCTGATGATGATGTCCTTGCCTGGTACCAAGGTCCCAAGCTCGGATAGCACAGGATATCCGAGCTTGGGACCAGGACAAGTGATTGTGTTGTGTGGAAGTTATCGTTATTATTATTATTATTTAACACTCACTACCTACTAAAAGGTATTTTAGAAAGGTCCGGTATAAAGTAAGGTGGTAATTCTACTCGTCAATACAAACCCCATTTTATTTTAGCAAAATATCAGCTTAAAAAATATAAATTCGTTAGAGCGATACATTTTTTATGGACCAGCCGACAGATTTAATTTTTTTTGCGTGCTTGGCTATTAATAAGTAGAATAACCTTCTTAAATTCCATGGAACCTTTCTTCAGCTCCCCGTGTGAATAGGTACTTAATAAGTAATATTGTATTGTATTTTTTTTATTTTCAGAGACCGAGAGTATTTCTTGGGGGGTAGCAGAACTTCTTTGCAGAGATGGATGAAAGTGGACTTCACCCACGACTATACGTCGTTATTTGAAAGTCGCACTTTTATCACTTGCTTTAAGAGCTATTGTGGGATAGCCGACGGTGAGCTCCGCCGTACCTGGACAAAAGTACCTGCGTAATTCAGTTAAAAATGCAATGTATTTTTCTTTCACTCACCTAATAAACTACTCCAACAAGAAAATGAAATCCAAGGAAAAGTTGTTGTCTTGCCAACAACTTTTTCTTTCAAATGTTCAATTCAACATCACTGGCAATCAAACATTTCCGTAACAAAAATAAAAACTTTTTGCACTAATAAAAAAATACTGTCCACTAGGCCGCATAGACAGAATCCTTTACGAAAAGAAAAACACGTCATACGGTTCCCGCCAAATCAAATGTCAAACTGTCAAATGCGCGTACATTGTGCCCGGAATAAAGGCGGTACTACACTGAATTACTAACACCAAATCTCACGTGGATTCAGTCGGCTGTCCTCTACCTTTATAATTCTGTAAAGGGCTGCTTTTTGGCTGACAAAGACGGTCATAGCACCGGCTCCCCACGGGAGAAAGAGACGCAAATATGCAAACAGTCAACTTCCATTATAAGTCGCTTACTGAGCGAAGGACTGCTCATTTGTTGAAAAGAGATAGCTGGTGTTTTGCCACGACCCCCATCGGTCAAGCTCCGCCTATATCTCATTTTGGTGGGACAGGGAGGGGGCGAACGAGCCGTTTTAAAATTATCTATTATGATGATAAAATAATTTCGCGAAATAAGGGGTTGGTTTCGATAATGCTGCGGCGTTTAATTTTGTTGTATTTGTTGTAGTATTAGAGTCGAACTGTATTGGATATTATTCATTACTATTTTTCTTTATAAAAAAATATTTAGGTATAGATACCTAGCAGTAATAAAAGCTGAATAAAGTCTTTACAATATAATACTTCAACAAAATAAAAAAGATTGCATTTTGAGCATTTCATAAACTCTCATATGCAAAGTGTAACAAAATCCCTATTGTAATGAATTTTATTCCTGTAGGAGGTAACTTCAGAGGAACAGCTGATTTTTTATGTATTTTTTGGGATAGTAAAAAGTAAGCAAAGTAAAAGTAAACAAGTTTTTATTAATAAAAATTTAGATGTGGACTTTGTTTCACGCTGTTTATTCCGATTTTAAGTATGTACGTATATTAATATTAGTTACCAACATCGAAATTCTGAAAAATATGATGAAAATTAAAGTAAAGGCTACATCTGTTTGCACACAGTGAGTACTTGTCAACTTTCGCAGTTGTTTCAGAAGAAAACATCGAATTTAAAGGTAGAGCGATTACTCTACTGGTAACACGCGGATATTACGTGACAGTATGAGAGTAGATATCACCAGATTGTCACCTATTAGTCTGTGCTTACCACAATATTATCTTTGGCCAATGGCAGGTAAGCTTCGGCCATTTCAGCCAATCGTAGCGAAGTGTGTTTACATTTTCTCACGGTTCTATTTTTGAAATTTTCTCCAAACATTTTTTTTCCGTGGCCGGGTTTTTTGTTTCAATGTTTATTTCTAGGACGTTGATGGGTTATAAAATAAAATAAAAACGCTGGTCATTTTTGCTTCACGGAATGTTTTTTTCTGGTTAGTTATTTACTTGGTTTTAATAGTGTTCGCAAACTTGCATTTTGGATTAGTGTCAGTAACTTAACTAAGAAAGTACTACAAATGACCGAAGATTGTTCTTATCAAAGTGTAATGCTTACATAGCCTCTTTAATGCTCAATTTGTTAACTACATGGTAGGAAAGAGTGAAGAGAGCTTTTTGTTTATAAGTACATCGAATTTAAGGATTACATTATTTTCTCTATTAGGTAAAGCATGTATATTCTAATTGAAAACGCGCCACATTTTCATGTTATGTGGCAGCACTTGGTATAGTAGTACCAATTTGAATTGGCTACTTAATTTTTTATCAGGCATAGTACTTTTATAAAATCATAATGAGAACTTTTCATAAAATTTCCTACGTGATTTAATACTTAAATAGTAAGAGAAGTGTAACAGAAAGTAACCTTTTCTTATTTTAAATTACATTTCTATTAAATTGAAATCAAGGAAATATAATCACAATCGCCTTATTCAGAATCTAAATATTCAACGGACTCATACGAAATTAATAATCTTTACCATTAGATCGTACCAATGGTTGATTTCCTGATTTGTCAGTTGTCAGCCCAGATAAGTAACTTTCGCTTTCACTGCTACCAATATTTATATACATTTTTTTCATTTTCTGTTTTAATAAACCACAAAGTAGGCAATCCTCATTACACATACCATGCATAATATCAATCAGTCATGTTGACAACTAAGTCTGTAATAGAAACAGAAAACCTCGCCATATCTCGGAAAAAGAAAACCTTGCCATATTGCGAAACAAGAACACCTCGCCATATTGCGGAAAATCACTTTTCGGGATTGGCTTTGTTCTTTTAAATAATCATACAAGCTCTGTATGGTCATTTAAAAAAATAAAGCCAATCCTGAAAAGTGATTTTCCGCAATATGGCGAGGTTTTCTACGTTAATGGTCGGGGTTTACATCGGCAAATTTCCAGTAAGTGGGTTCTGGCAGTAGTACAGTCGACAATAGATCAACCTTTCGATCAAACACGATTCTAAACACTATTTGTGTTCTTTCAGAAAATTAACGAAGTTTCATTGCTATCCGTTTGTGAATGTAAACCAACCAACGTTTGTATGGGAATAGCATCGTGACGAGTCCTATTAAGAATTAAAAATGCATAGTTATTATTATTAACTTAATTACGGAATCATTACTTCAATTTAAGTAAGATTCCGGAATCAAGTTAATAATGTGTAGCGCTTACGAAAGTTTTAGTTCTAAAATACAAATTTGTTTTCCATACCAGTCCAGCTGGCGCGTGTGCCCAGCGCAGTGTGAACACATCAACGGATAACCAGCGAGCGGTATACCCAGAAACACTGCTCCCAAAAACCCCTTAACTTTACCTAAAATTACAATCAAATGGTAGTACCAACAAGGCGGCTCGTTTGGGTACAGTCGACAGTAAGTAGACATTTATATACACGACGTGCACTTTACTCAGTTGCGTTACGGGCGACTTTGCAACAAAATAAACAAAAATATTACAGGATGACCAGCTGTGAACTACAGTCGACAGTACGTAGACCTTTATATACACGACGTGCACTTTACTCAGTTGCGTTACGGGCGACTTTGCAACAAAATAAACAAAAATATTACAGGATGACCAGCTGTGGACTGTCCAATTAAAAATATAAGGCATGTGAGGTCAGTAATCTTCAGTGAGCTGACCTTCAATAATTTGTAGGGTGTCACCTAACAGTAACCTTAGCCAAAATTCAAATAGAATTTTTTTTTTTTTACAGAAACTATTACAGCTGAGAAATATTAATATACAATATCTAGGTACTTACATTTCAACAGTCCTATATATGAATCACTAATTGCAAAAAGGACACATCTTCATGAGTGTAAAATGTTCAGGAAACTATAAAATGTAAATATCTTTTAATACAATGATTTTCTTACTGTCGTTTTGTTTTACTTTAGATTTATAACTCTCTTTGGAAACCTGTAGTAACACTGTGAGGGTGAATACTTTACGAGTCTACAATTTATTGGCTTTTAAAATCCATGTACATGTGCCCTTTTTGCTAAAAACTCTGGAGATATGCCCCTTTTGCAATTAACTAAGAAAATTAAAACCATAATATTATTAAGAAAAAGTAATGTTATTTATTAAAATCTTAATAATTATCAATCGAATGTATGTACACTAATGTTGTACTCTCTCATCGCGCTGTGCTCTGTTTTCCGTTGGCCAATCGAATATTTCTTTCCAGAATTTATCATGTTCTACAGGAATATACCTAGTCCTTCAGCTTCAGTAGGTCATTCATCTTGCTTTGTAGCATTGGTATTTTATTTGAGTTCATTAATTATTATTATTAGGATTAAAAAATGTTGTTGGTGTAGTAGGGCAAATTCAAAAATTCGAGCAAAAAAGGCACGTGAGTGTGGTTTTGTGCCCTTTTTGCGCTGAACAGAGTTGACTGCACTCGAATAATTTTAAAACTACAGAGACTTGAGGCGCCCTTTTTGCAGAAAATGTAGGCATAACCTTGCAGACCACATTTATGTCAAAAAAGATGTTTGAGTACCAAAGTGCTAAATGTGCCCTTTTGCAATTAGTGATTCATATAACAAGTCGACCCCACCAACGACACTCCCAAAACGAAGCCAAAGCCAGCTTATCTCAGGAATTCCTGCTACAGACCTGCCACAACTCCGTCCCAAGAGTGCTCCAACAGAATCAACTCCCCACAAACAAGACCGAATAGTGTTTACATGCATCCGATCGGTAACTTAAAATGTAGACATCTTGATTTTTAATGCAGTAATTAACGCAATCAATTTTACTAGCAACAGCCAAAATGATACTACTACCCTCCGTACTAGTAAAAACTGTATGACGGCAAGGTAGGTTCTCGTTCTTGCTGTGACCAAGTAAGGTGGAGCTCTTTATCAAATCATGTTCCAAGTTAAGGTAGGTCTTCGTTAGCTGGACTACTGATAGTGTCTTATACAGAGCAAGGAAATTGTTTAGAGTGAACAGATAATTTTTTCTTCTAAATTTTCTATTAAAAGAAAACATTTAACGGAAATGAATTAGATTTAATTAATAATAGTTGAACAATATTTCAATAGACGAGCTACTTCTGACAGTAGACGAGCCACTAGTCTACGAGCCTCCACCAATCCGGACTTGGCCCCCGTGGTGGAGTATGGCCTATACCTTCCTCAGGAAAGAGACCCGTGCCCCTCGGTGGGGACATAATGGGTTGATGATGATGATGATGATGAATATTTCAATAACTTAATTGTGATCTATAATTTACTATGACATGGACATGCATTTTTTTTATACAATATTACTTTTACCTTACTACTATTATGCCTTTGCCTTTATGTGCATACATAAATCTTACATAGGTATATAGATATGATTATATCCAAAATAGTTAGAAATGTAAAATGTATATATTATATTACCTAAAATTTATAAAAATATGTTTTTTATGTATATCATAAATATTGTCTTTTTATAATAATACACATAAACATATACAATACTTATTTATTTATTTATATAATTTATTTATAATACCGTACATATTATTAATTTTATTATTCTTAGTATATTCCCAGTTGACTCATAATCCAATTCGCCCAGAAATTTTACAAGAATCCTTTTACATTGAAATTATTTAAAGTTAACGATTTCCCGACCTTTGTATACAAATATGGCGCAAGAAACAAAGCAAAGTCCTGAGCAAAAGCAGTTTTACATGAAGGAACCTTATATGTATCATGTTTCCTTCTCTGTGCTAAAACATCTAATCCTGGGAGAGAGTGTTGTCGAAGTAATATTTGTTTCATGAATAATTGACGTACAGTTAGAACTTGAAATTTCCGGTATAGGTCTCTTGTGGGGTATTGGTACTTCTTGAACATTGCTACTTTGATAATAGCTCTTTGAGCCCTCTCAGCTTTAATCAAAATAGTTTTTTTAGCTCCACCCCATGCAACTATCCCGTACGATAAAATCGACTGACACAGAGCATAGTAAGTTATTTTAATAGTAGGTTGATAATTAAATTATCCTTATTCTTCTGAAAATGCAAATCAACTTTCGTACTCTAGAACTTAACAAATTTATCTGTTTTTTCCAATTTAGGTTTTTGTCTATTTCTACACCTAGATACTTAAGAGTGTCGGTTTGAGAAAGGACATAACAATTACAAACGGAACCACTCTCACATGTATGGGCTTTTAGGTTGAGATCTATCTTCGGCTGGGTGTTGTTTTTTATGCTAAAAGTCATATACATTGTCTTCTTTAGATTAAGGGTAAGCACGTTTTTATTAAGCCATGACACAATCTCTCGAAAGCCTGTTTCCGCTATCAACTTCACCTCATCCCAAGACCCACTGCTGTATCATCAGCAAATGTTATGATTTTTGCATTTTTAAGCTGCTTAGAACACAAATTATTAATGTAAATTAAGAATAGGGTCGGCCCCAGAACCGAACTTGTGGGACTCCAAAAGAAACGTCCATTTTGTCGCTATCGATAGAATGACCTTCCTCGTCGAGGACTCTAACAACCTGCTTCCTATTAGTGAGATAGCTCGTAAGGAGGTCCAAGGCCACACCGCGAACTCTAACCAACTCCAATCTACGTATGAGTAAGGGGATAGAGACAGCCGGTTCAATATAACGTATAACGTTTTATTTAAATAACGCAAAACCTAAAAACTATTTTTAGAAGGACGGAGAAGAAGGGAGGTGGGCATTATGCCCACCTTTTTTGCTCTCCCGAGGAAACACCTTTTTTGCTCTCCCGAGGAATCACCTTTTTTGCTCTCCCGAGGAATAGAGAATCCAGCCTCACAAAGCGGAGCACAGTGCTACGTGTTCCTTTCCTAGTACCTATTTCTTTCACACCTGGAGGATAACGGGAAAGGATGGGTCCACCAGCCGTCTTATTACGTAACTATCCACTGTATTAGGTTATCTACTTTTACGTTTCCAAAGCATATGTTGTATTTGACAGTTCGGAGTAGGTTAAATAAGGCGAGTCATACAGTGAAGAGCGTACTGAGTAAGAGCATACGCAGTAGTCCCCCAGAGGCCTAATTATGCGCACCAAATCCTGTCGGAATCCTCACGATTGGTATCGTTCAGGATTTCGTGCGCATAATATAGGAGCTGGACTGCTGCTGGTAGGACTGCGGAAGATTGCGAAACCGTTCCCGCGACCCTGCCGCACAGTGAGTCCTTCTCATCGTCGGGTTTCTGCTGGTAAGAGTGCGGCACAACCCTGCCACCATCCCCAGCGGCAGGGTATCCATGAGGATTTCCCCATGAAAAAAGGTCATTGAAAGGAAGTCTATGAAAAAAATCATAGAACGTAACTTTCCGAAACTCTTAATCGCTATAATGCATAATAATGCTACAATTCATATATATCGATCTTTTATTGTCAATTTTAGTCATAAGACGCTTGAAATACAAGTTATTTTTAAATTCAAGCACAAAAATGTTATTTTTTTCAACGTCACATTTAAGGTGATTGCGTGCTGCTTCCTTTTGATTAGATTTTTTTTTACATTATTATATATTGTCATTTATACTGACATAAACAATACATTACTAGTTCTACTTTTGCATTAAAATGATTACTAGATTTTTGTTATGTAAATGAAACGTCATTTGCATTCTTATGGTATGTTCATGTCGTCCGATCGGTGGGACGAATCGGAATTACAATTCCTTGTAGTCCGATTAATCGGACCAACTGGAAACTAAGTTCAAGTCGTCCGATTGGCAGGACAAAGGCAGTCGGACCACGTGGCCAGAGGCTGACTAACTGTACGATCACCCTATGATTGTGGAAACAGACATAAAATCGGTGTAGATACTTACCTAAGCATTTAAGAACGCCACAAACGCCGTGTATAATCAGTACCTACACATGTAACACCTATTACCTAAAGCGGTACCTAATTTGCCCAAATTACATCAAAGGCCCACACATTGCTAACGCCCTCATTAAGTTTAAACTCCGCTTAATTCTGCAAAGGGTTGTCCCGCCCTGTGACGTCAACGGGACGAAAGCGGGGCTTTACAATCCTTATTAGGGCGCAGGTAGGTTTGAACCTTTTGTACCTTGAACCTCGTGTTTGAAACTTTTCATAAGTATCTAGCGAAGTATTTAAACGAAGAATGAAACTTGAAACAAACAATTTTTGGTACCTACTTTATATTGTGGACAGAAGGAAAGAGAGAGAGGGATATGCCAAATTTTCTGGAAATCAGTTTATCTTATTTCAAAGAGGAACGAATTAACTAATGGTTTTCACAGATTCGATTTTGTGTCGAGATATTTTGAGGAATGCAAATGAAGATCCCTTTAAAAAAAAAAAAACAATATAGCGTATTCGACAGCTGTTGTTAATTTATTTTATTTGCTATGGTTTTCAAACCACCCACAATTTCAAACGATTTCAAAGTAGAATTCAAAAAGTTTTTTGAGTCTTTGTTTTAACTGGCAACCAACAGTATCTATATTTTATATGCCCCTTTCCGATTAATACACGCAATACATGCCACATATGATAGTCACTAGAATCCCGCTGACGTAAATAAGTACCTATGTGCTTTGTTTTACAATCAGGTTACCGTGAAAATTGCAAATTAGATAGCAATACTATTCTTTGTTTTGAAGCAGCTGGTGCACATCCGCTGCACGTTGTTTGCAATTTAATTATGCAAATTATAATGTGTTTAGATGAGAAACACACTGACGTTGGAGGCCTCCGTTAGGAATACACATTGGACAAACCTTTCTGAATGCACATGAACAATGCTATTGCTATGTATGAGCAATAAGGCTGCCAATTGCCTAAGGGGCTCCATAGAGCAACACGAGCGCTGTCAGGGGAAAAGATCATATCAATTTTTACCCGACTGCGGCGGAGCCCAAAAGGAGGGTAATGCGTTAAGCTCGTAAGTATGTATGTAAGTATGTCAGATTTGTCATAATCAGACCAATGGTCAGATTATGACAAATACGGTCTCAATCGATTCGTCATCCCTGCGCGAGTGTCATAAGCTACTTCTAAAGCCTACTTAGCCATGATAGTTTTCATTTTAAGTACATTAATGTGCTACTACTCTGAGATTTTTCACATTTCTACATTTCTACCGTTTAGCCAGGCGAGGGGGGGGGCTACTTGGACAAAAATAGCGATTTAAAGCTTAATATTTCGGAAACGGAACCCTAAATAAAAAATTATCTTCCTACACACACAATATTCTTAAACGATCAATCCAACGATACCACACTATCGTGTAGACGAGAAAAAATGGATTCCTAATTTAAGGTGAGCGTGCCCAAAAAAAATTTTTTTTTAAAGTTTTTTTCAACTGTTTCGTCGGCGTTATTAATATTGATGTCTATGCCAAATTTCAGCTTTCTCGCACTAAACGTCTCTGCACTATACCGGAGACAGATAGACGGACAAACAGACGGACAGACGGATGGACATGGCGAAACTATGAGGGTTTCTTGTCGACTACGGAACCCTAAAAATGGATCCTTTCCACGCAGAAAACTTCATAATTGAAATTCAAAACCGGCCAATATTATGGAATTCGCGATTGCCGGATTATTCGAACAAAGAGTATCTGTCTCGATACACACGCGCGTTAGCATCGCGTCTTTATCGCTATATACGCGCGTCCATATCGATTCAAAGGAGCGTTTGAATTTACTTGAATATACAGGTGTGCAAAGGTCTACAAGCTGCGTCTGACTCGCGTGCGTATTGCATCTGTATCGCTACAAACGCGCCTCGACGGCGTGCTTAAAAACGTGGTGTGCAAAGGCCCTTATCTTCTGTTGTTCGTAGCCTGTCGTAGTTCTACGGCGTAGCATGTAGGTTTAGGACTACTAGTGCCACCTCGTACAACTTTGAGTAAACACATTTAGTTCTTATTTAGCACCCTCTCGTAGATGGCAGCACTAGTAATGTTTGTACTGTACTCTGTGATTGTACGAAGTGCCCCGAGAACCCTCTAACATACCCATGTTACTGTTGTTACGGAATGATTCTTTAACGGTGAGAGAGATGGCGTTTTAAATAACCTTCACAGTGGAATAGACCCACTGACCTCCATCAGTGAATATAGGATATAGGTACGCTTTATAGTTGCCAACAGTTATTTTAAAGGCTGCTCTTCTCTTCCTTGTAACTTATAATATGATTGTAAAAGAATGAGACAAATAATTTCAAATAGATACTTAAGTAATTAAGTACTTATGTAGTCTCAGATTTGCCGCGGATTGGCAATTTCGATCATGAGGTATGAGAACACCTCAGAGACTCAGGTTTCCTCACGAGGTTTTCCTTCACGGTTAGCGAGTTGTATTGCTACTATAACTTCACAAGTGTACGTAACTTAGAAAACAAAGTCATTGGTACATGCCGGAATATTTTCTCAATATTTTCGAATAGTAAATACGAATCCCTCAATTCAGAAACCGGAGGTTAATTAATGATTCAAAATTTAGCTTAATCAGAACAATATTGGTTAATACAGGTAGGACGTGGGACGAGGACGGGGCGAAGACGTGGCGTCCCTTCAAATCAATTACTTTCATACAAACTGTAGACGGACAGGACGGAGCGAGGACGCGGAATCAATGCAACGCGTCGCGTCTTTGTCCCGTCCTCGCCCTACGTTCCATCTGTGTGGCTCGTGCGAGTTAGTCATAATTAATTGATGAATCGTTTTTAATTATTTACAGTTTTTCTGCTGCGCGTTTCTTCACTCATTATGTTCAAATGAATAGCTAATAAAATGTAAATGAATTAGGCTATATACCTACATTAGATTCTTAATTTGCGCCTTAGCCTGAGTATGGAAAATGTTCTTATCCGCTACCTCCAGCACTCCTTTATATAAGAACATACATAAACTCACGCTTGTATCCCAGCGGGGTTTGCAAAGACTGCGGCTTGCTACTTGGAACGTCCTGATTTTCTTCTATTTTATGTTGGTTCATGCAGTTCACTAGTCAAAATAAAAAGAAATGTTTCGTTGTTTCTGGTACCCACGACACAGGGTATCCTAGTGTGGGGCCAGTGGCCTAATTACGCTCACCAAATCCTGAGCGATTCCAATCGTCTAACTGTCAAATTCCATACTAATTTGACAGTTAAACGATTGGAATCGCTCAGGATTTGGTGAGCGTAATATAGGGGCTGAAGCAATGTATGTGCCTGTATGTAAATGTTTAAAAAAAAAAAAAAGGTCCTACAATAAACCCATAGATAAGTATAATAAACCGTCTTTTAATTCTGTCTTAAAAGTGTTTTTGTGGAATCGACTTTTTAAAATAAGACCACTAATATTTTCTTCTGTAAGACGTCATTGTAAAAAGTGTTACAACATCTCAATTAACAGCGTTTTATGGACCTTGGACCTGCTAGCAGCTGGGACGATAGCATTTCAGCCAAACGCACCCTTATTTAGCTGAAATGCTAGATCTTGGCCTTCGGTTCTATGTTCTGAAAATCATTATTTTGGTAATTTTCAATTTTAAAACCGAAATGACTATTTTTTTTATCTTTACAATTGTATGACTCCCCTTGAGGTAAATAATTAATTATTACCTTAGAGTTAATGGTTACTATTTACTAAGTGTGCAAACACCTAAGGTAGTAAATTATTCGAGTCAAAAGTGTCCTACACCGTTGCGAGTTTTCGTTTTTCAAAATTAGAATTACGTGCAAAATTACCCATTACCTACCATGTTTGAGATTTTTGTAAAACATGTTTTGCAAAATGTTTTATAAGAGAAGATGAGGCGCACGTTACGCTACCTACAAATATATTTTTTTCATTGATGAGTGGCACTAATGATCTTCGTAGAGCCACTCAGTCGATACACGCTCGCTTGCCGGTTTTGTTAGACGTTGGCTCAGGGTGAAACAGTTTCGTGTGGTGGACTGTAGATTTAAAAGACGCAGCACTAATAACCAGATAATTTTATACGACACACGCCATGGATAGGTATTCGGTCACAGAGAGGGAGAGACAGTTTAGCCCACATAGAACACTAAAAAAAGAAAACATGTCAATATACTTGTGTCTTTAGTAACCAGTAAAAGTATAATCTTCAGACATTTTTTATGACTTCCCTCGGATTTTTTTTACTAAGGACAAGTCAACCAATTTATGTTGTTTTAGACTCATCATCACTATCATCATCAGCCATTTTTACGCCCACTGCAGGACACAGGCCTCCCTCATGGTTTTCCCTAACCATAAAGGATTTTGCCATAATCGCCACGCTTGGCAGGCGATTATGGCAAAACTCTTTTCCTACCGCAGATCTTTACAATATGTATAACTCGCGTATTAACTGTCCGTCAACTGAATTTCCTTAGCATTAGTCTAAACGTTCCGTGTTCCGTGTGGCACCGGATTGAGAATAGCGTCACTCCATTTCATTCCGTGGATGTCGTTGAAGGCGATTAAGACAATCAATTACCAGGAGACGGGCAGCAGCGTCTTCCTGAGATTCCAACCGCATACTGCGATCGCCAACCCGCCTGTCAAGCGTGGCGATTATGGCAACACCCTTCATAGTTAGAAAACCATGAGGGAGGCCTATGTCCTGCAGTGGGCGTCAAATGGCTGATGAAGATGATGATGTATGTTTTTATATGTTTTCCAACATAAGTACTTTTCGATTATTAAAAGTGGCAGCTATGAGCAATAAGGTCTCAATTGTTCGATTTTCTTCGACTTGTCCTGGTCCCAGTTTGGGACCCAGTTTGGGATCAGGACATGGGACCAAGGTTAAGTGATTATGTTATGTAGAAGTTATAGCAATTCTACCCCAACTAACCAGAGCAACGCTTCAAACAATTTGCCTCACATCCGCAAACACTAGCGCAGTCGGTAGGCAACATAATTTATTTCCATGTCACGTTCGCGTGAGCTCAGTCACAATTTGTGCCCCACTCAGCGCGATCTTTCGATGTGAATTACTAAACAGTGAAAAAGTAAAACAGTAAAAAGTACGTTAAGTAAGTATAATTTGAAACAGTTAAAAGTTCCCCTTGACGTAAACAAATCGTTGACGTACAAAAGAATGCACATACACGTACATAAAATCACGCTTGTATTCTGCAACCAGAAGGCGTAGGCAGAGCCCGGCTAGAGTCCACACATGCATAATACCTAGTTCGAAAGAGTGAAATTAGCGTAGCAATATCTGTTATTTGACAATACTTTGTAGTCTACTAATTAAACAATCGCACTGCAATGTTATTGAAATGTTTAAAAATGTTACTGGCGCCACAAATGGAAAAAGTCATATCTTTTTAACCGACTTCAAAAAAGGAGGAGGTTATCAATTCGACGCGTAATTTATTTTTTGTGAAGATCTGATAAAGACTTTCAGAGATGGACAACGGAACTCTTCAATGGACTTCAGTAAATCAGGCCTAATGGTGCACATTCTTTAGTAAAATCCGTACGTTTCCTAAAATAGCGCAAAAGTGGTCCCAAGGTAATTTGGTGATGTTCTGGTGAAGACTTTCGGGGAACGAAATTGAGAACGTCAAATTTTAAAGCAACGAATTAAGTAGGGTAAATGCTACGTACAATGGCCCAACTATGAGGCTAAGTGCGGAAATCTCCAGTCGAACTAGAACTAACTAGAAGTAGGGTAAATTATGGTTATAAGGGACTCGTATATTTTTCTCCCGCTCCCCCACTAAAAATTTAAAAATACAAATTTTAAAATAAAAAATTAAAACCGACTTCGAAACACTACAGCACTAAAAAGTTAGAAATAATTTAGACAATTAGAAACATTTGTAGTCGGTCTTTATTGTTTATTTAAAAATTTTGATACCTCAAGTGTAGTCAGATTATGTATAGTTATCAAGTAGCATATATTTTTAATGTTTAATAATACGTTTTTGTAAGAACACAACATTATAAATCTCAATAGGTTTAAGTTTGAATAGTAAAAGTACAGTTCCTTCGTAGCGCGTTCACGGAACCAAGTGAATGTCCTAGAAGACGTCTTTGCTCAGCAGCGAATTTAAGTAGATTCTTAGGCACATGTATGGTTATCTACAGGGTGACTTTCAATTCATTATTCTTTTTATTGTGAAAAACAGTATTTTTAATGATTTACTAGTAATAGTATAACGTATTTGTAAATATTCGTGATTTCCGACCTTTGGCTTGTGAATCAAAATTCAAAGTGGTAGGAAGTATCGTAACGTTAAAAAATGTTAAATGCTTTAAAGTCTGGCGTCTTATATACGTAAACAATTAAAAAACAATTGAGTTGGCCGGCGCTGATCATAAGACGTTAAAAACATAGTTTTATTTTTATTACTTCTCGTCCTGATATTGTTTGTTTATGCTTAAGTGAAGTAATTTCGGCTAAGTGAGTAAAATAAAGTAGAGTTTTATTTCTCATCATAAAAACAACAAACAGACAGCATGACGGATTTACAAAAAAATGAAGTAAAAAAAAAATTATTATTTGACGCGTAATTTTTTCATTACCGGCACCATGATTCTAAATCATGGTTAGAATGACCACCTAAAATACGGTGAATAAATTCAAAGTCACCCTGTGGGCCAATTGGGCTAGTTCATGAATCAATCTCAGTTGATTATGGAAACCTTTCCGTAGGAATTTATGTTTCTTGATTTTGACTGCTTTTGATAAAGCAAATTGTGTTTGTTTATATCTAGAGAAATGTCATCTGACACCGAGTGGGTACAGGGAGGTACATGTTTTTTTTTGTTTAGAGTTCCATCGTTAAAAACAAACCCTAGGTTCACGACCGGCGACCGTTTTTACCCGACCGCGGCGGAGCCCAAAAGGTTGTATATTTGCAAGGGTGTCATAGGCTATAGAAATCAGCATAACCTCAACAAAAGAATCTAGTCACTAGAGTCATCATCTTATCTCAGGGTGACTTTGAATTTATTCACCGTATTTTAGGTGGTCATTCTATCCATGATTTAGAATCATGGTGCCGGTAATGAAAAAATTACGCGTCAAATAAATTCTCGCAAAAAAAAATATATTTTACGAGTCCACATTTGTATTATAATAATTAAACATAAACATAAACATTTACATACAGGCACATACATTGCGTCTGGCCCCACACTAGGATACCCTGTGTTGTGGGAACCAGAAACAACGACATCACAAACATGTAAATATCCAACTTCTTTATTCAGATAACACAGATCCAATTTACCATACCTAACTTAAAATAATACAAACTATCGCTTTTTATCAATAAGTTATAACTAGCTTTGATTTAGTTATATTGATAAAAATCTTCATATGTATGAACCTAACGCATCTGCGATAGCCGTCATAAGTGAATTACATTCTGCAAGGATAATGTCGTAGTCATTTGCTTAGAACCCTAAGGGCGCGACTTCTACTCGCACTTGACCGGTTTATTTAACTTAGACACGTTGGATAAATCAAGACGACCGAGACGAGTTTGCAATAATTATTTTAAGGAATACTTAATGTCTTATCTAAATATGGAAATTGCGCTAGAAGGTGCGGAGTTTCGTAAATGCGAGTGAAATTAACAGTAATAATAACTTCTATACAACACAATCACTTGTTCAGGGAATAGAGTCTAAAAACACATATTTGTTCAATAGAATGATATTAGCATGACAATTGCTCTTACTTGCCTCTATTTTGTAGTCTATCTTCTAGCCTAGCCTTCCCACGCGATGTCATTCATGAATCATCATCATCATCATCAGCCATTTGACACCCACTGCAGGACATAGGCCTCCTTCGTAGTTTTTATAACCATGATGGGTTTTGCCATAATCGCCACGCTGGCAAGCGGGTTGGCGATCACAGTATGCGGTTGGAATCTCAGGAAGACGCTGCTGCCCCTCTCCTGGTAATTCCTTAGTCGCCTTCTACGACATCCACGGAAGGAAATGAAATCATAGTTTTTGGCTATGTTCACGCATAACTCCGTCAAATTTTAACCGATTTCGACAATTCTATTTTTGTAAGAATATATATAACGTCTTATTGGTCCCATTCTAATTTGGTGAAGATCTGATGATGACTTCTAGAGATGGAGAACGGAACTCTTCAATGGCCAGCAGTAAATAAGGCCTATTGGGACCCATCCTTTAGTAATATCTGCTTAAATAGCTTGAAAATAGTCCCAGGGTAATTTGGTGATGTTCTGGTGAAGAGAAGTAAAAATTTTAAAGCAAAGAATTAATAAAGAATTAATTATGGTTATAAGCATTAAAAATTGAAAAATAAAAAAAAACTAAATGAAAATCTAAAATCGATTTCAAAACACTACAGCACTGAAAAATTTGAAATAATTTAAAAGAATACTTTACATTAGAAGTATGTATTGTAGAAGTATAATTTGTAGTCGATGCCCAGTTTCATGACCAGCACATATATTTTGGGCACTGACTGCAAATTATACTTCTACAATACTTACATGTACACATACTTCTAATTTAAAGGTATTCTTTTAAATTATTTCTAACATTTTAGTGCTGTAGTGTTTTCAAGTCGGTTTTTATTTGTTATATAAAATCTTATTTCTGTACAACTTTTTTTCCCCTAATCTACATACTCTTAATTTCACTGTAGCTACTTACGAGGAATAAAATTTCTCAGAACATAAGATTGCTTCTGTTAGGAACTTCGGTGAGTCTAGGTCAAAGTTAATGCTCTATTTATACGGAAAACTCTATTGGATGCTTACGTAATAAAATCCTAGAAACTTAATAACTATTTTAATATGGTAAACCTCAAATCTTGCAATGCCAATAGTAATAATAATAAGTTCCACACAACACAATCACTTGACCTGGTCCCAAACTAGGATAACGGCTAGTCCAACGACAGCGGCAACCAATCGCTGATTGTGAAGGAAAACATCGCGAGGAAACCTGAGCGTCGGAGGTCTTCTCAAACGAAGGAATGAGGACACCACTGATCGCCTATCCGCGGTGGGCATGCGTATTGATTAAGCTCGTACTCTGGCTCTAAGACAAGGCCTGTGCCCTGTAGTGCACCAGATTATTGGACACCAGAGCACACGACATAAAAAAACATCTAAGACACAGAATACGACTGGCGGTCTTATTGCTAAAAGCAATAATATAGTCAAACTAGCTGTTGCCCGCCACTTCGTTCGCGTGGTAATTTTGATGTGTACTCGTATTTTTCCGGGAAAAAAAATAGCCTATGTGCCAGACTATAATCTATCTGTATAATACATATAATCTGTGCAAAATTTCATCCGGATCCGTTCAGCCGTTTTTGCGTGAAAGAGTAACAAACATCCGTGCATACATACAAACTTTCGCGTTTATAATATTAATAAGGATTAGTAAAAGGCTACATAAAAATTTTTAGAATATTTTCTGCACGGAAAACATTTTTTCGTGCAGAATGTTCATCTTCGTAGCGACTACGGCGTAGTTGTTCGTAGCAGGATGACGAAAAAGCGTAGTTTCGTAGCAGAATGACAAAGGGCGTAGCATTCTAAGAAAAGCAACGCTGACAATACAACCTCTGTAGCTGGAGCGATAAAGAGACCCGCCATATTGCTAGAGGTTGCGAGTGAGAGCGAGATGGGTCGACTTTTTATCCCTTTATAGCCCGTGATACTTGTATGAGGGTTGTGCCGTTAGAACTGGTCTGGATGCATTTTTACTGTTTATTTTATTTGTGAATTTCATACTCTACGAGCCTTATTTATTTCGGTTCCCACCAATATCAAAATGCTAAACATGACTTAAGTAGCAATTGAAATTGAATTTTGTACGACGATGCTCATACATAGTAATATATTAAACAAGTGTAACCGAGATTATTCGTCGAGAATCAAAGGTAATTAAATTTAACCTACCACATAATCGCGGTTAGACCCATTTAATATATTACTTTGTACGGCGAATTTCAGTTAAATGCTACTTAAGCTAATTACTCGTTAATGTTAACGTTAACGACAAGTTAATGACTCGCGCATGAAGGGTTCTGTACCATTATCTATGCAAAATTTTAATATTTCAAACAGTTAGACCTGTTGCCGTTATTAATATCGAGCAAAACACGGCAAAAAATCGTGTTTGTTGTATGGGGGCTCCCATATATCGATATATATCTTGCCCTTAAATATTTATTTTATTTTGTTTCAACTGACAGACGGACGAACGGACGGATGGACAGCGGAGTCTTAGTAATAGGGTCCCTTACCCCGTGGGTCAAGTGAATCTGGTTATTGCCATGCTCAGATAAAAAGTCAGGCAGATAGCTTATTCGATTGGTAACGACACAATGATGAATGATTATCAGCTTGATAGTAGCTTACGTTAGAAAAGTTAAGCTATGCCTGGGTTACTGAAAGAATGCCGGTGACAGTTTTAAAAAAAGTGGGTGAAGCTGTATCGGGTTGGTTACATGGCGGTCCGTTGAGCGTGAAACGTCTATAGACGTTTAAGTAAGCGTTAATTTTTAGGTCAAAATGCGCCATCCAACGACACGAATCTGAGTAATGGCTACTTTGCTCTACTCAATGATACATTTAATAAATAAATTGCACACGCAACGTAGTTGCAGATTTTCAGCCCTTGCCGAGGCGACATGTTTTCATTGCTTGCGGATTCAGCAAGTGACCCCTCGAACTGAAAGACGTTTCACGTCAAAACATTAGACCGTATTTTTTAAAAGATGTAATCACATTGTATAAATGATATAAACAATGCATTTCTAGTTTAACTTTGCATTCAAGTCGCAATTTTCATCGTATTTTATAATTAAAATGTAGGTAACTTCACCGGCATTCATTAGGGTGACTGAGCTGTAAGTAGATGTACCTGATGAAATGAGGGAAATGGGGTCACCAGGACATCAATCCTGAGTTACATGGTCTCTGGTGTGAGTTTACCTCTCTAGATTTGTTCGGATAATTATTATCTGGATAATTTATTTACACTCAACTGTACATATCGCTCATCAGCAACAAAAACGATAGAATTGCGTTTTTGCAAAATGAGTTAAGGATGAAACATACCAACGCGGTGGCGGTGGCGGTGATGGTCCAGACTTACGTCCATATGAATATTACTGCAGTAATTGACGAATGTACCCTCAGTTCTATCCATCCTAAGGTTGTCTGGAAGAGATCGCTTTTAGCGATAAGACTGCCAATTGTATACGGCAAAACTTAGACATGTAAGCCTTTTAATATATTTTGCTTTCTGGTGTGTACAATAAAGTGTTCTAATCTAATCTAATCTAATCTATAGACCGCCACCTCCACTGCATTGGTGTGTTCCATACTTTCAGTATACTGCCAAAAACAATTAGGGGAATAAGATTTCAAAGTAGAGTAAAGCCTTTTGCTTAAGTTGTTAATTATAACTGGCCACTTTAGTGGCATCCTATACGAAAAAAAAAACTAAAGAACATCAGTGTTTTGGTAGAAATTCCATCTCTAGTTCCTACATATGCCATAGTTTGACCCTCTTGAAGCAGAGTGACAGCTCTGGATATATGGATTCCAGTCAGATCTCGCATAATGACCTTGTAAGCCAAGTGAGTGTTCACTTTAATAAATACTCAGAAGACTTGAAAGGCCACATAAAATTAAATAATTTGTCTCTAGGTAATTAAAAATTAAGAAAACTCAATGACGTCACTTTCTTTTTAGGTGTACTTAGACTCTTGCCCACCATATTAAAAACTGCTAACAAAAACGCTGATGTTATTTTGTTTGTTATCTTCATGAACAATGTCACTTTAATATATAGTGGGCAGTTGTAATTAAAAAACAAAGAACTTTTTTTTATTTCACTTTGAAATCTTATTCCCTTGATTGTTTTAAGCAGTATATGTCATAACACTCCAAAAGTATGGTTAAGCGCAAGGAAACATCAAGACTAATGTCGAATTTATGTTAATTTCAGTCAAATGACAGTAAAAACAAATCCTGATCTCTTTGTAAAGGTCTCCCAAATCCGCCATGGACCAATTTGATCTCATACACTGATAAGCTCAGCCTTCCTAAAGTGAAAAGAGCTCTGATGTCAAAAAGCCTTTTTTGTATGGCACCAAAAATAAAATAAAAAATACCTAATGAGATGAAAGAAATGAATTTATCGAAATTTAAAAGTAAACTATGCCAATTTCTTATTGACAAATGTTATTATTCTTTAGACGAATTTTTGAATGACATTACTATATAAATGTAAAGACTATTTAGTTTGGACGTTTCTTTCATGACATTACTGTATAATTACTTATGTACCTATTATCTAATTGTGACATTTCTTGGTTTTGTATAATATTTTAATTTCTTACTTCATTGTGCATGTGCATGCTTAAACATATATGTATACCTACATTCGTTTTTAGCGCTCTAAAATTACTGTAAGACCTTTATTGTAAACACACCTATGTTCACAAATAAATATATTGATTGATTGAAAAAAAATTACGCTATTTGTCGCAATTGCATCCTGTACCGATTCTTTGTGGTTTCTGTACAAACATCGACGAAGGGTTCTCCCGTAAAATTCGCAAAAATGTAATGATGTTCCGGGCGAGCGACATGTTTCTCGGCACCCACGCGTTTTATCTACCCCAGTGTACATAACTGGTGGACGGATGTATCGCAGGTAACCTGATGAAGTTAAACTAAAAGCCCTGTTAGGGCGGAAACTGCTTTTAATTCAGTTTCCCGAGGCGTCCTGCAGGCTTTATTTAGATACCACATGTCTTTCGTATTTTTAGGCCTCTTTTATTTTTGGCACCCTTTTAAAAAAACATATACTTTTGACGAAGTCTGTGGCTTAAAATTACGAGCGTCAGACATAACAATAATTTTAACACAACACAATCGGTTGTGCTAGCCCCAAACGTAACCCTATGATATGGTAACCAGGCAAGTACATCACAAACATGGAAAAACACCCAGATTGATGCCTACATATTGTACGGTAGCCCCAATCGGAATCGAACCCATGACCTCTGTCATGTTAGTCAAAGATGTAGGCAGAGACCAGGGTTTGCCACTTGCCACGATCCTGACAGACCTCTTTCGCTTCATCAACATTCATTAGTCGTTGCATGCACGCACGCCGGTTTCGAGTACTTTTTATCTGGCCATTTGGTAATACATCCCCATTTGGTCGAAGTATGTCTGAATGGGACGTCCTTTACCGGCCCTTTCATCCACATGCGCTCGATATATATCTTTCATCCATATTTCTACCTTCATCCTCTCCATATGTTATGATATCCATATTAACTTACGGTAAAGAAAAAACGTCGTGGGTGACCACGAGTTCTTGAGGTGTTCATAGATCTCAATGCACGCCATCTCCAATCCGCAATAATGGAGAAAGCTTGTGCCCTGCAACGAGACGTATCTATAGGGTGACTTTGCTATGTCATGCTAATTAGGTTTAAGGCAAATAAACTTATAACTGAGGAAACTTAAGTCTTGCCGTTTTACAGAAGTGCAATTTTTTACCAATCTTTTTTATTGACTTATTTTTTTAACTACGTATCAAGCTACAACATTAAGAATAGGGCTGTAAAAGTCATACAGACATTACGCGGATTCGAGAGACAAAATTAGTCAAACGCCCGCTTTCGACAAGTGGTCTGGCTGACAGAATGCGGGGTAAGTAAATGAATTATGTCTAAACACCGCAGACGTGATTTCTCGAATCACTTTCCCGGCGGCTCCCAAACTGTGTGACTCCCAAGTCTTGCTTTTCTAAGAAGAATTGCCTTTGCTATGTTACGAAAAAGTAGAGACACACATACGCATGCACATAGGGCATAGGGTAAGAAGAAACACACATAAGGGTCAAGAAAAATGAATCGAATAAGCTTAAATAACCCTATACTATACGATTACAATACTATTTATATTTTTTTGTAAATATTCGTGACCGTCAACATTTGGTTCGTATTTTTGTAGAAAGTATTTTTTGTAGATGGTAGTGTTGATATATTTTTTTTATGTTTCAAATATTTAACGGCCGTAACGCGTAAAGTGAAAAAAACGGCTGAGTTGGCCGGTGTTGACCATAACAAACTACGACGTACCATATCACTGTTAGATATTAAATACAAAAAAATAGGCTAAGTTCTGTATTTATTGCTACTTACAAAATATTAAATCATCAAGTCTGTAAATAAATAAGAAATTCAATCCACACCATTTTTATTACTAATCGTGCAAATATTGTCTAGTAAGTGGGTTTTGTTACAAAAAAAGGTAATCAACATTTTTATTTTTTATTTTACATGTTCAATTGTGATTGTTTATTTGGTATAGATCATAAATTAATTGAAAGCTAACTAACTAATTACTGTCATATTAATGTTTTAAAATCATACCGAGAATTTCCCCTTTTGGCAACATTTCTTGCTCTTGGACTTTCACTTGCCAGGCAATTATTGCACAAAAACTTGCTCGTGAAAGGTTAGCTCTCAATAGTTTGAGAGCCACCGGGGGTGGGCGGCCCGCCCTATATAACGTTGGAGACAGCCTCCGGACCAGCATTCATAGCGCAACAGGTGTCCCGAACCTCGGTGAGTGTGGAGCCTCATTCTTTCCGGAAAAAATCGTGTTTTTTATTGCGGGAAAATAGTGTTACGTAGCGATTGGTTTTGCTTACTTGTGATATTTTTGTGCCTGCAGATGAGTGAAAATAGATCTTTGGGGAATCGGCCCCGCGACCTCTGTCTCGGTAGTTAAGCGCCTTAACGGCTACAATACAAAATACTTTATTTTCTTTGTACAATACAAAAAACTTTATTGTCATAAAGGTGCGCATAGACAATGCCTAGTCCCCGAACTAGCATACTCAGTATTATGGGTAACTTCCGCTCAAAAGTGACCATGTTTTTATATGAATAGTCTAATATTGTACTTTGACATTAAAAAAACAGACTATAAATTCTTTACGTTGAAATTAAGTTTAGATTTCTTTTTATAAAAGTTGTAATACACTGCATAAACTATCTTATGTTAAGATACTAAGTAAACTACGGAAAAATAACATAAATTAACTACAGTTTATGTAAACAAACAAGGTGGGTTTGATTTAATTTATTATAAAATATGTATTTTCTTTTGTTTTTTTTTTTTGTAATATAATTTTTTTTTAATTGAATGTTACAACTCGCTGGTGCATAAGAGAGTTTGATTAACAAGTTATGTAATGTTTTTTGAATTTGTGCTTTAGAAAGGTGAAACATTTAGGTCTTTATTTAATTTGGTGTAAAGTTACGTAGTTGAGCCCCTGGACTTGCGTGGATATTACGTAATTTTTTTTAACAAAGAAAATTTCATAGTAATAACGTCAAAGTAAAAAGTATGAAAAAAATTGTGGTTGTCAGTAATTAATGAAGATAAAAAACCGGACAAGTGCGAGTCGGACTCGCTCACCGAGAGTTCCGTACAAATTTGTAGCTACTTCACATTATAAATAGGTCAGGAATCGAGTCTCGCAGTTTTTCCGAGCTTTTCCCGAACCTCAACAATTTTTTTTATGATATAATTAAAAATGTGTAGTTTTCTGATTTTTTTCTGCACTTGTAGTGTAAGACGATATTACTTACCAAATTTCATAGTTCTAGATCAACGGAAAGTATCCTATAAATTTTGATTCCCTTGAGTGTCGAAATATACGTATTTTTGCGACATAAACGGCCGTGTCTTTTTTAACGTTACCTTAGAAGTTTGATTTCTTCACAGCTTAAATTTTTTCCAGTTAAATAAACATAATATTAGAACTTACCATTTATTCCGAGTCTCCTTCCTATTTCATCCCACACCTGGTCCTTTTTAGGGTTCTGTACCCAAAGCGTAAGGGACCCTATTGCCCGCTGCATATGTAGTTATACAATGATAATGGGTATGGAAACTAGGTTCAGTCTAAGTTTTTAGATGAGGCGAATAAAATTACCTTCTGAACGTTAGTTCAGAAGTAAGTTAAGGGGGTAAAGTTGGAAAGTACTTACTTAATGTAGTATAATGTAAAATTATTATGATAATGAGTAACTTTGTGTAGTGATGAAACCTATTTGGATTGCTAAAATATGATTTCGTAGTTAAGAACATATGTTTTGGATGTAGCTCTTTGAATTTGAATAATTAAAAATAAGCTTACATTTAAGTTCATTCAACTTTTCTCTACTTAAACGTAAACAAATAAATTCAATTCAATTCAAATATTTTTATTCATTGTAAAAACAGAATGTTTAATTAATGAACGTCAAAGTTGTTAGTTTCACAATTAATGGATTATGTGGAGAAGAAGCTAACAAAAAAACTCCACATTTATTCTTTTCAAAACACGTTTTAACTTAATTAACAGAGTTTTCAACTTAAAATATTAGTCATGAATGTGTTGAACACTAGTCACAATCGTCCTTTAAATAATATTAATCTACTGTTTAATGCCAAACATCTTGGTCTTCTAAATAATCCTTGATGTTATAGTAAGCCTTTTTGCACAAAATGTGCTTAACACAATCGTTGATAGAAATCTTCTTTATCAGCCCATTAAAAAAAACTTGAAGATTTCTCTAGACTTGTTTTCTAAGTTACGTACGTTTGTGAAGTTATAGTAGCAATACCACTCGCTAACGGTGAAGGAAAACATCGTGAGGAAACCATAGTGTCTGAGGTATTTACATACCTCAGCGCTTGCTACGTACAATGGCCCAACTATGAGGCTAAGTGCGGAAATCTCTAGTCGAACTAGAACTAGAAGTTATATAATTGTATAGTTTAACAATTACTTTTTGAAAATCTATTTAGTGGCTAAAAATTCCAACTATCGCAGTGGAATTTCCATTTACCCATTTCCAAGGTCGCGGGTTCAAGACTTGGCATGGGTGGAATTTTTAGCCTCTAAATGGGTTTTTAAAATTGTCCTCAGCACGGGTTAGTGAAACAAAAATAATATAATTAGTTTTTGTTAAATAAAATACGTATAAGTTATAAATGAACTAGAGGCCCCTATTTTGTCTTGACTAGTATAGCTATAGGTTTTACGTTTCATATTTTGAAGATATTCAACCATACATTGATCTCATCGTGGTAACGTATCGCTTAGGATTACAGACGACTAGCTACAAAAAAAAATATCGTAAGGATTTTCGATAAATTGTACAAATAGAACTTACTAAATGTTCATCATCATCATCATCAGCCATTTGACGCCCACTGCAGGACATAGACCTCCATCGTGGTTTTTAACCATGATGGGCTTTGCCGTAATTATTAATTACAACCATATTTACTAACTCGAAATGGGATTTATGTTACGTTGCAGTTTGAAAAGAACTCTCATATTCCAAAGTTGATTTAGAAGTAGAGTCCATGGTTGCTCGCTGTTATTAATGGATTACTAGGCAACAAAAGCTTGTCACGTAGTGGGCAGAGTACCATAGCCACAAATGACAAATAACTGAACGAGACAGAGAGTCGACTACAGTGCAGGGACACAGACTCTATCAACGCTCAGCCAATTGGTTGCAATTCAGAAAGTACACTTTTTATTGTTACGCCACCATCTTCTAGGGTGTCAGCTTTAAATGGTAGACATTGTAGACGCCTGTAGACCACTTGTAGTAAAGCTTAATTTGAAAATTATATACTGCACAATAAAACATTTGTGCATAGGCGAGTTTAATACTAATAAGCATTCTCCTCCAGCTAACCTTTGGTGATGTGGATAGTGGACGGGGTAGTGCCAGAAGAGATTTATTGGAAAAAACATTAAGACTACATTGTCATAATTATCGGTATGCATAGAATACGAGTAGGTATCAATATATATTGAAACACCCATAATACACATTATTCTTACTAATTACGCAAATAACATATCTTAATAATTATTCTATTACTTAATATTAAACCGTTTGCGTGTTGCACTTTATTGCAATATAAATATATTAACATAAATAAACTAGGCTATATGTGATGAAAATTAGGTGCCAAGGCGGGCTTAGTTCAATAGAAATTTCTTTCAGCCATCCTAGAAATTTTGGAACGGTACAAAATAGATCGGGGGAGGGCACATAGACTAGTTCAACTCTCTGTGCCATATCGGCGGTGGAATGTAAACCACGAAACAGATATTCGTTGCGCGTGCTCGGGAACAAATAAGCCCGTTCCATAAACCGGAGATTAAGCTACTTACCAACACGTGTGAGATTTAAGTCCCGATTACATATCGATATGTAGGTTTGTGACCTAGGTAGGTGGGTGGTACGCCGAATATAAGTTTGATATTAGACGTTCCACATTTGTTTTATTCAAAGTTAATGAATTTGTCTGTTACGTGTGATACCGCCCTTGTAGAGTTTGATATTAGTTTCGCCGAAATGTTCACGTAACGTGCTATTGTAAGGTCTGCAAACTGGGGTACTATGTTTAGAGGGAAACTGAGCCCTTATTCCACAATTATTTTATGTCGCCTCATTGTCTGTCGCCTTAGGTCTCTTCTCAGCCATGCAGAGCAATGAATTGTTTGTGCCCCAGTGCTAAGCAAAGATCTCTCCGCTTATTCCGCACCGTTATTGATATGGGTCGTTGGCAAATACCTCCTGTACCTCGTTTCCACGTTTCGGAGTAAAAGATCGTTCCGTTTTTAAATTACACGAATTTAAAAATGGAACGATCTTTTACTCAGAATCATGGTAACCAAGGAGGCTTATTAAAAGTTTTATTCAAATTTTACACTAGCTTGCAAATAAAAAGGTGTTAGAGAATACTTAGCTTAAAACTAGAATATACTATAATATTATGTTATATCAAGATTGTTACCTATTGTACATGCCTAATAAACAAAAATAAAAAAATAAAACAAGCATTATTTGAGAAAAGTTCTATACAAGCCTTGGCCATAACTAGCCATTGACAGACTTAGGTATGTGAGCCTCGGCTTCGCCTCGTCCCACATTTATACGTTCCCCCATCAATTCATCTTCTGTAATGTACTAAAATAATTTATCAATAATTTATTGACATCTAAGGCAGTGATCGTAGGTTGGACTCTGAATTTAGTCAGTGTATTCAGTTATTAGGCTTCTTAAGCTGCTAATAGACTTGAACATGTAATGAGCATTCTAGCAAATATAAATTACAGGTAAAAGCTCACAATATCAACGGGAGCATTTAAGCGAGCATTCTAGTGAAATTTCTAGCGAAACGACCGTAAATTAGCTTCGAGCTTTTTGCCGAGCCGCATTTACTAGAGCGTTCGCTGGGATGATCGTGACTATTTTCGTAGCGGTGTTTGGCTCTATGCTTGGCTCTGTTCGTTGTTCAGTTCGGCAGGGAACAACGAATGCTCGATGATCTCTTACAGGTGAATGGTGTCGTAGAATCCGAGACGCACTCGGCCAGTAATTAATTTTCCTTTCTCACCACCAGACACCATGCAGTCGGCTACGCGGATCGCAGTGTCAGCGTTCCTGATCACATCGGCGTTGGCTTCGGCCTATCGTAAGTACTCACCTACTACAAAACTAGTAGCTTTTTTTTACAATGCGGACAATAGGAAACCTATCTGAGCGTGAGTGCTTTATAATTTTTTAACATTTACCTTCCTTCTGCTTTATTTTACTGTACAGCCTAAGTAATTTGTATATCGTTTGGCTATTTTTCTTGTACTGTGATTATACACAACCGATCCCAAGCTAAAGCGTAGGGCGGGACGGCGAGTGTAAACAAGGCTTTAATAATTCGAGGCTTGTTTTGTTTATCACTAAATAAATATGAGGAAATAAATATCTATTTATAGTGAATTATCCACTGGTTTCCACAAGCAAAGCGCCCGATTGCCTTTTGATTGCTATTATGGTAAATGTGGTTTCACCCACTCTTCCAAACGATTTGGTAATTTTCAGCTAAAACATAGATATGTGGGGCCTAATTACGCTCACCAAATTCTGTCGGAATCCTGACATTTGCGATATAAATTTGTAGAGGATTTGGTAGTTAGACGATTGGAATCGTTTAGGATTTGGTGTGCATAATATATCAACAGATCGTCCTTGTTAAAAACCGGTGTGAGTCGAACTCACGCACGAAGGGTTCCGTACCATTATCTATACAACATTAGACAAAGATTAAATTTGAGAACAGCGGCAGATGGCGCAACAGATATAGAAACAAACAAGAAGCGTTTAACTTTGACATTTAGATGGCGCTGTGAAAGTTACATAGATGGCCGCTAGATGGCGAGCGCTGTCTTTAGACAAAGTTTGTTGTATGGGAGGACCCCTTAAATGCTTATCTTATTCTGTTTTTAGTATTTGTTCTTATAGCGGCAACAGAAGTACATCATCTGTGAAAATTTCAACTGCCTAGCTATCACGGTTCATCAGATACAGCCTGGTGACAGACAGACAGATAGACAAACAGACGGTCAGACAGACAGACATACAGACAGACAGACAGACGGACAGTCCTCCCATTTGGTCCCATTTGGCACCCTTCGGGTATGGAACCCTAAAAAGAATAAGTTGTGGTTTTCACTATGTTTGCTGTATTTCTTTGGTAATTAATTTTACTTGACTTAACGATAACCGAAGGGGGGCGTTGGAAACCATAGTACAGGATCTACCTAGTTTGGTTTCTAACGTGATAAATAAATTACGTATACTTACTTAACATCTAAGTCAACTTATTAAGAAGTCGTAACTTTCCATGTATACCGATGTTTGTATCTCAATAAATATCTTATCTTATCTATGTGTAACATATAAGTGGCATTTAACTAAAGTTTATCATACAAAAGTAAATTTAAATGGCTGCTCACATGACATTTAAAAAATTATGCAAGTCGGCCTTGAATCATTAGTTGAATTCCGGATTAATTTACCTACTTGTTTTTTGGTCGGAAGAGTCTAACCAGGTTTCGCTCTGACTCGCAGAGCTTGATCATAGTGAGTAAAGACGGAGCTCGCGTCGTACTTAATTTATTACTCACATAATTTCATGATTTTTCTACTGTATAAATATCGCTAATTGGGCACCAAGCGTTTGCGTTTCATCACACTTATGCCAATTGACTAACGACGGAGATTTGAACATTTTGCGTAATAGGCAAAATCCGCCAACGCGTTAGGCTCATTTTACGTGCTTCGTACACTCGAAAGCAATAAATTAGGGTCACTTATGTTACGAAATCGAAAGAGCAACTTTTCGATAGCTTCACAATATATATAAAAATGCAAAACCGTTATTTTTTCGAAATTCCGACAGGAAGGGAAACGAATAACCATTTAGATAATGGCAAATGAATCGTAAGATTTTATCGTAGTCAGTTAGTCAGACACGAGATTTGGGCACTTAGCCGCATACCTAGGCCATTGCAAGCGGTGAAGTATGTAAATTGTATCGTATTAAATTATTAGCATCATGAAAAATAGAGAGAGGCATTTTTATCTACAATATGAGTTTCATCGTAAGGAAACCTGAGTGTCTTAAGTGTTCAGCACTTGAAATTGACAATTTGCGTCGCCTATTGTATTAGCAATTTCTCGGCGTGTCTTGGCAATTTCAGCACTTAAAATTGCCAATACACGCGGTAATGAAGCCTATACTCTCTGTCTCTGAGAGAAGGCCTGTGCCCCAGAGTGGGACGTATATAAGCTACATAAATGGGTTCGTCACAAGGATTCGTTAAGAATTAATAAATAACAAAAACAACCTTTCTTTTTTTTACTACGATCAGTAATTCACTACGGAATATCAAGGATTTCGTCAGTGGCTCTTACATATTGCTCTCAAGTGTAGTTAAGAGTATTGTTACCATGCAAACTGTATGACTAATTATGGCATTTAATGAAACCAGATTAGTTCGTAGGGCAATAAATGTGTTAATTTCTAATTTGATTAGAACAGCGGTATAATTTGTTCACTTTGATCAGGCAGTTATATTGCTTATCGTGTTTTTTTAATTTGTATAGAGGAAACAGGGTTCCTGGGTCTTTCCTGTGGTTTAAACAAGTTGAAAGGATAGTATAGGTGTTGGGCAAAGGTACTACTATGATTTCACTTTAAAAATGCCTATATTATTTGTCATTCATCTCATACATTCATATCTATTGTTTTTTTTTTAAATAAGCAAAGCCAAATAATTGTTCAAGTAATGAAGAATTTTCTTTTGCCCTTAATGCTCGTTTTTTATTATTTGTTATTTTTATTAATATTATTGGTCGTTTAACTTTCACTCATCTCGATTTTATTTCGTACTGGCTGAGCCGGCGAACTTTGTACCGCCTACCCGCCTAACAGCGATTCCTTAATTTTTTTTTCAATACCAAATTTTTTAAATTTTCCTCTCCGTAGAACCATCCTCTTACTTCAAGGAATATTCTAAAAAACGAATTAGCGAAATCGGTTCAGCCGCTCTCGAGATTTGCGCTTAGCAACACATTCAGCGATTAATTTTTATATTATAGAGAAGATAGATAAGTAAACACAAATAATTGTTGACGTAATGGCTAACTTAATTATTTTTACCCCTAATTCTCCCTAGATAAATAAACTCTGTGAAAGTTTGTCTGGGAAGACTCACTTCTGTTTGGACAGTATAAATCTCTGCCAGATTGTCTCAAGTGAAAAGCAATGGAAAACTGACACTCAGTATGTGGCTGAAAAGACCACTCAAAGATAGACTTCGTGAAAATAATAAAAAATACACATTAGGTATGTATCCAAAAAAAATATTTATTTTTCTACATCAAACTCAATCGATGCTGCGAAAGATGGACTCCGTGAAAAAGAATGAAAAATACATATCATACAAAAAAACCGGCCAAGTGCGAGTCGGACTCGCGCACCGAGGGTTCCGTACAAACCTGCAAGGTTTACAAAGTTCGTTCATTACGACAATCGAGTCATAACTATGGTATTTTTATTGCAAAACATGAGGAAAAAAGTAATAAGTTTATATTTATTAAAAAATATATATTTTGTAATGTAACTAAAAATTTAAGGTTTTCGGAATTTTTCCTTTATGTGTGCTATAAAACGTTGCTTCATGCCAAATTTCAAGATTCTAGGTCGACTGGAAGTACCCTTTAGGTTTTGATTCCCTTGCGAGTACTTGCGAGTTTCAAAATATGCAGCTTAAATTGCTGTTTCTTTTGATTGCGTTGACATAGAAGTTAGATTTTGTTACAGCTTAAAGGTATTATAGACCTGAGTATTTGGTATGAATTTCAATTTAATACCTTTACGCGTTTATGAGGAAATGGGTAGTAAGTTTAAAATTATTAAAAAAAAATATATTATGTGATGTAACTAAAAATTTATGGTTTTCGTAATTTTTCCTTTATCTATGCTATAAGACGTTGCTTCGTACCAAATTTCAAGATTCTGAGTTCACGGGAAGCACCCTGTAGGTTTTGATTCCCTTGCAAGTGTCGAAAATTTGCGGCATAAACGGCTGTATCTTTTGATTGCGTTGGCTTAGAAGTTTGATTTTTTCACAGCTTCAAAGGACAGTAGACCTGAGTAATTGATATAAATTTCAGCTTCATACCTCCACGCGTTCCTGAGAAAAAGGGTCTTGACAGACGGACGGACGGACGGACAGACGGACAACAAAGTGATCCTATAAGGGTTCCGTTTTTTCCTTTTGAGGTACGGAACCCTAAAAATACACATATTTTAAATTATAATATGTGTGTTTTTAATATACTCTGCGATCATTGTTGGCATCAAGAAACGATTAAATTATCTTATCTTAATGCTGATAACTACTTATTAAAGCATTCCGATATCCATAGATCACTCTGACACATACTAAGCTTTCCTCAAGATATGTTCTTTCATATCATCGTGAAACAAAAACGCTTACAAAACAAACAAAAACAACGGCCGCTACCAGCAATCTGCCTCAGATCATCGGTGTAACGCTGCTTTTGCCAGTCCGTGGTCTCCACTCGAGACGGTCGAGACAGATGGATAATTTTGAACCTTCATAGATTTTTATGATGCTCATAACGATTTACCGCGATGAATGTTTTGATCTTCCTATGGCGTACCGCCTTTTTGCTTAATGTATAAAGCGAGCTGACGATGAACTATAAGGAGAACTATCGCGATTATATACAGCGAGGACTGCTACACCGAAGGTCACCTTAAGAAAATACATTACCTAAAATCACGTTTGTATCCCGAGACCAGGGTTTGCCACTTGCCACGATCCTGAAAGACCTCATTGGCTTCATTAATATTCATTAGTCGTTAGTCGTTGCATGCACACACGCCAGTTTCGGGTACTCTTTATCTTGCTCTTTGCCAATACATCCCCATTTGGTCGAAGTATGTCGAAATATTAGTTGAAAAATCATGGACCATCTTTCATCGTACCCTGTCGCACTCAGAGTTCTAAATAAAGACTTTTAATAAAAATTATTTTGCCGTCCACACGCTAATAAGTTGAAAATGCCAGTTTAGATTCCTCTTAAGTCAAATGCGTCTTCCAGTAACCACCAAGGTAACTTTTTGTTTCTACCTCACCATGAATTACCAATTGGAGGGTAATGCAAGCAATTGTTTAGTTGTCACCTACGCGCACCAATAACTTAATCAACACTTAATAAGCAACCCGTGTTTCAACCCGTTTCCAGTCGATTTAACTTCTTAACCCTTTGTCTAAAAGTGGCGTAACTTTTAACAAAGGTACTAACTTGCTAACAACCCCTCGAGTTTATAGTTGGACCGCGTGGTGGTGTAGTTGTCGTGGACGATGGCATACCTACCTACTTATTTTGATCGTGTGTGTCGAGAGAATAGGAGCCTTAGCCAGAAGGGACGTGGGGTAGGAGCACGGAAAAGACGCGACTTGTGTATAGAAATGGCGGCCTCGTCCCGTCTCTTCTGCGTGGGCTTCCTCCAGTCCCTTCAGTACATTTACTATGAAAGTGAATTGGATTAACGCCCCGTCTTTCCCGCGCCCCCGCCCCACGTCCCTTCTGTGTGCCCCCTGGCTTAGGGCGATTTGCGCCAAGTCTCTGGAGAAGTAAGTAAATACATACCTACTTATCTAGGGATAAACAAATAAATTACTGATTGACAGGCTTGTTAATCATACAATCTATCTATAGATAGCTCTGCAAATGTTATGGTGTAAGACGTGTTTGTAGTTATTCACTGGATAGCGATTAGTAGGGAACTTGACATTTAGACGAGTATAGTGGAATACTTCAGGTGTTGGTGAGCGTAATATAGGATAGGAGGGTTCGTGTGGGTTCGTGTGACCGATCCCAGGTGTCTTACTTCCTATTTAAAGTTGTTAATAATTCTCATGGGATCTTACTACGTATCACCCTACTAATTAATAAATTAGTAGCGTAGAGATCAAAAATGTTGCAACTGAATTAAATTTTATTTTTGTTCAATTTTTAAATGCTGTTTCTTTTTTTACCGACTTTAAAAAAGGGGGAGGTTATCAATTCGACGGTATATGGCTATGTTTTCGCGTAACTCCGTCAAATCTTAACCGATTTCGACAATTCTTTTTTTGTTCGAACAGAATTTGCAAAAATGTACAGACACTTTTTACAAATACGATCTGTAAAAGAAGATATGATTTTTTCATTGGTGTCGCTAGTTAGCCCACTGGATCCCCTTAAGGCTGGCTTGCGCCAACGCTTTATGACAGCACTATCTATCTGTCTGTCTATCCAGAGATAACTATCACAAACGTCCGGTTTCCGTCAGGATTTGGTGCGAATAATTAGGCCTCTCTGCTCATGATTCATTGCAAATGCATTTTTCAATACAATAATTTTTTGGTGAATTGCAACCAGCGAATACGGAGTGTATCCAGACAAAAGTATAAGCACATAAATATGCCATATACGTGTTTGACGATGAATCTGTATGAACCACCTGGGTTGATATTTTAGCGAGAAAAATACACGCAGAAATAACTCGCAATACTCAAATAATGTACTAAGAAAACTATTTGAAAAGTTATCTATTTCTTGATTGTTATCTTTACTTTCACCCGTCTCGCGTTATCGTATGCAAATGGGGATAACTCCGCATTGGAGACTTATTTGTATTGTTAGTTCTGGCTTTGCGCTCCAGCTGTATATTTAGTCTTGAGATTTAAGCGAAGGAGGGTTTTCAAGATTCGTTACAAGTTGCCGTCTCATGGTCTCTGCCTACCACTCATGATACAGGCGTGAATTTATGTAATATAATAAAGATTTTAGGGCGTTTTATTATTCTGCCCACTAGTGCTTATCTCGGATAGCTACGACGAAAATAAATGGTTTACAGCTTAGACTAATTAAGTCCCATGTTAGACGGATCTTGTGTAATACACCGTAAGGTCGTGGGTTCGAATCTGGGCATGTACCAATAACTTTGTTTCCTAAGTTACGTACATTTGTGAAGTTTTCTTAGTAATGCCACTCGCTAACGGTGAAGGAATCACCGTGAGGAAACCCTGATAGCGTCTGAGGTATTTACATACCTCAGCGCTTGCTACGTACAATGACTATGAGATTAAGTGCGGAAAACTGAGGTCTGACTAGAACTAACTAGAAATAGTGTTTGCCTTAACGAACCTAAATATATTGATTTGTACATATAAAATTAGAAATTAAATTTAAAATCTTTAGCCTTATTTATAAACAAAGTTGATTCCAACTAAAACTTTCGTAAGCACTACACATTATTAACTTAACTCCGGATTCACTTACTTGCTTTTGAAACTATAAAACGATGACCCCTTAGAACACTCCATAAATGTAAATGCTGCCTGCTGCCATAATATATAATTATGAGAACGGCCGAGTTTCGCCGTGAAGATAGGCTACATAAGCCATCTTCGAGCGCACCAGCACCTCATCACTGATTAGGGGTCAAAGTGGTCGCCATGGCCGAAACCGGTCGGAACAATCATCATCATCATCAAATGTAAATAGTCTGTGATAGAGAATTAACAAGAGAAATACTTTAGCACTTAACATCTACATTTATCGGGTGTTTTAAGAGAATCTTTTTTTTTTAATAACACCATAAGATTTGTAATTTTCTAATAGAACAATTATTAACAGCTTGAGGCCAAATGCAAACCAGTTAAAGTCCATCACCTTTTGCAGAGAGCTCGACCAAGTTGCGGCGCGACGGGGTATTGAACCTGTATCCCTTCCCACGTGTCGGCCGCGCCCAGAGACAAACGTGGCAGGTGCCCTTAGACGACCTGCATCTGGGTACGTTGTTAGTTTAAATGTAGCTATTATGATATTTTTAAATCTAGGTTTAATAACGATGTAGATACGCTGATAATTAGCGATGATAGGAACAGGCATGACTATCCTGCAACATCAGCTGAGCGAACCAACCTTTATCAGATAGCTTACACTTATCACTATCGTACATGTTACCTGGCAGGTTAAGTAATTTTGTAAGCTACTTCTATGATTCTATCTAATAATAAAGTATTTTCATTCATTCATTCATACTTTACCATCCATAGTTTAAGGCTTCTAACTGACTCGACAATCCAAGTGACCACCACAACGTAAGAACATCTCTCGGAGCCTGCCCACGACTTTGGGCTTAGTTCTTAACTAAGCCCAAAGCCTTAGTTCTTAACTAAGGTCAAAGGCTTGGTTGTTAACAGACCCAAAAGCTTAATTACTAACTAAGCCCCAAGGCTTGGTTCTTAACTAAGCCGAAAGGCTTAGTTCTTAACTAGTGCTTAATTTAGTGCGGTGCGGCGAGCGGGGCGGGGCGACCGCCGCCGCTCACTGAGTCCAGTACTTCCTGACCTGCTTTATACAGCTTTATACATTTTGTTACATTGGTTTGGTATATTTAAAAATGGTAAGCAAAAAAATATTTTCTGTCAACAATTAAAAAAAAGTCTTTTGAGCAGCATCTTGTGGTCGGCAGAAGACTGCTGTAACATTTCCCACTCCATATATTAAGTCACATTCGGGAATCGAACCTGTCCAGACTATTTGTAGTTACTTACCGCTAGACCAACAAAGTAATCTTACCTATCACTGACTTATTGAACTTTGACCACAGAATACAAAACGGATCAGAAGCGGCAACTGTACGCTTTCCCACGAGTGGGTCGGAGCGGGGCACTCTCCGCCCAGCAGCTTCTAGCAGACAATAGCGACACAGGGGCTGACAACAGTGAAATAGAAACAGACAACAAAGAAAGTGTCGTAGGCAACAGAGGCTACAAGCGAGCTCTTTATGCCTTCCCTCGCGTCGGTCGCAGCGAAGCGCTCTCCGACACAGACCACAGAGAAAGTGTCGTAGGCAACAGAGGATACAAGCGTGCTCTTTATGCGTTCCCTCGCGTCGGTCGCAGCGAAGCGCTCTCCACCGCATCTCTAGCCACCGACAATAGAGACATAGGCGCAGACAACAGAGAAAGTGTCGTAGGCAACAGAGGGTACAAGCGTGCTCTTTATGCATTCCCTCGCGTCGGTCGCAGCGTAGCCCTCTCCGCCGCGTCTCTAGCCACAAACAACAGAGACATAGGCGCAGACAACAGAGAAAGTGTTGCAGGCAACAGAGGGTACAAGCGGTCTCTCTATTCTTTCCCTCGCGTCGGGAGGAGCCATCTGCCTTTTACTCTGGATCTGCCGAGGTATGTAGAACGTAGACCTTGATCTCGTAAGAATAATAGTGATAGGCTGCACGTCCCGCTGTAGGGCACAGGCCTTCTCTCAGAGAGAGAAAGTATTGGTCTCACTTTAAAGGGTAACTCAAACCTTCGGTTGTTGAATAAATAATGTGATTTTAATGTTTAATTTAAGATTTTTTGTGTCTATTGCGCAGGTTTCTACATTTTTTAGAAACCTGCACGGAAATGAGCAAGCCTTCGTGATATTCTCATATCAGAAACGGGGGGCAAGGCTTTGTGCTATGAAGATGACTGTACATTTTTCTATCATCCTAATGCTATATCAGCAGGATTCGGCGAATGCCGAGTCGGCAAGTCTCTAGGTATATCACAATAATTGTGGCCAAGTACTTAGTCAATAGATACGACTTTTCACCGCGACACGAAGTTTTGTTCGCTAACCTAAATGCATTCTTGCTGGGTTGGTGCGAGGTGGCTAGGGACTGCGAGATATGGAAAGCAGGAGGGGAGGCCTTTGCCCAGCACTAGGACACAAAAGAAGCTTAGTAAAAAATAGCCACAAGATCAGATAAATAAGCTAAACTCATTCCATTTTTCCGTGTGGCGCCGGAATAAGAATAGCGTCACTCCATTTCCTTCCGTGGACGTTGTAGAAGGCGACTAAGGAAATCAATTACAAGGAGACGGGCAGCAGCGTCTTCCTGAGATTCCGATCGCGTACTGCGATCGCCAACCCACCAGCCGAGCGTGGCGATTATGGCAAAATCCCTCGTGGTTGTGAAAACCACGAAGGAGGCCTATATCCTGCAGTGGACGTCAAATGGCTGATGATGATGATTATGATGATTCCATTTTATTACGTTAACCTCTGTTTAATAAGTCCCTTAAAACCTGTCTAGATCTCACCTATAACAATTAGGTATATTATTATTAATATTTGTTACACTTTATTGCACAATGAAAGCATTAACAAAAATAAAACTTAAATAACAGGCTTGTGATCCGCAAAGGCGGACTTATTTATAATAGCTCACAAAAAACTGTTTTAACGCGATGCAAGCTATTTAAGAAAAAAGAAGAAGAAGAAAGACATTTATTATACCAACAAGATACATCACAGAAACAAAATAAGCACATAAGTAACATAATATGCACAACAACAGAAAGAAAACTAAATACACAACAGACAAAACGAATAAATAAAACAGGACCATAGATGTAGCCTGTGGTGTATCTATAATATAATAATTTAATTATAATTTTTATAATTTGACTGTGGTCTGACCGTAAACTCTGTTTGACAACTTAGGGTAGGACCGCAGCAATTACAGTCACAGATATTCCTGTCTTCCTTTCTGCGTCCACATCTGCTGCCGCCCCAGCCTTCACTGGTCGAGCCGCTTGTTCCACATAGAGTTCAAGATGTAAGTTTGATCATCACAATAAAGTAATCACTACTTTAGAATAAGACTCTAAAATTTCTATTGACTTCCAAAAGTCTTGGTTTTAGAAATGAACATGAAGTTTTGTCCAGAGGAGGTCTGAGAGGTCCCCGGTTCGAACCCGGCTGAGGACAACATTCTTGGATATTTACATGTTTGTGATATCGCTGTTTCTGGTTCCCACGACACAGGGTATCCTAGTGTGGGGCCAGAAGCAATGTATGTGCGTGTATGTAAATGTTTATGTTATGTCCAATGCGTGAAAAGAGGATTATCAGGCCTATCTCCCAGCACGATCAGAATGCTGTTGGTACCGTCTTGCATTCTGCGCATCATGGATACTCTCTTTCTCATCACGGCTCGGAAACCATCAACATGAGCTTCAGCAAACATACCAGATGCGCTACAGAAACGAGGCAGCCTCAAAATCATACTGAACCATTATTAGACTGTATGCGAAGAGCGCTGAAGGCCCGCTGCGCATAATTGATCCACAGGCTACACGTGTATGGTGATTGACAAAAAGCTTGACATAATGTTATTCTGAGAGCGTGTAAACCTGGGAGCCATTATGTTGCAGCGGACTGCCAGCGCCCTCTGCTCACGATCAATATCATCATCGTCCGTCATACGCTCATTCACTACATGTGCTAGGTATTTCAATTTGATAGTTCTTCTGACGGGTGATCCGTTCAGCAACGAAGAGATCTTCCGGCGTCTTTCCACCTGAAGCCAAAACAACGTAGTCACACTTAGCCACATTATACCTGAGACCGTGAGCAAATGTGGGCAATATATCGAGCGAATGTTGGTGCAAGGGCAGGCGGACATACTTCGACCACATAGGGGATGTATTAGCAAAAGGCTAGATAAAAAGTACCCGAAACCGGCGTGCGTGCATGCGACGACTTATGAATGTTGTTGATTAAGCGGAAGGATCGTGGCAAGTGGCAGACCCTGGTCTCTGCCTACCCCTCTAGGATACAAGCGTGAGTTTATGTATGGACGTATGTACCGTGAGCAAATTTGTCATCGCGCTAACCGATGGACCCAGCAGGACCATATCATCGGCATAGCTGATATTATTGACAGCCTGTCCTAGGAAATTTTGGGCCTGCCCTAGCCGCAAAGCTGAGCTTGCAAGGGTTTCAAACATTATTTAACAGTATTATCCACTATATTCTTTTTGTTGCACTAAACCGTGCTGAGGACATTTTTTTTTTAAAAAACCTATTTAGAGGCTAAAAATTCCACTCATGCCGGGACTTCAACCCGCGACCTCTGGCTAACCGTGCCAGCGCTCTCCCAACTTAGCTAATGGGCAAGTGCAGGCATTAGTGAAATTTCGAGCCTCTTTACAAACTTTCTCTGTATTACGTACAGGCAGCGACATCTGACCGAAGCAATTCACATCACTTGCAAATCTGCCACTTGACCAAAGTTCGTACAAAAAACCCGTATGAAATAAATTCAACGCAAACAAACAAAGATGACCTAACCCAACCATTATTTTGTCATCTTTTTTCATTCAGAGTCCCCTAGCGCCTCACATAACAGCCCCAGTACAACACGAACGGAAATCCCGTAAATAAGGAAAATTGTAAAAAAATCTATGTCGTTAAAATTAATGGAATATTTTGTAATATTTTGTGCGTAATATTTTGATATTGAGGTGGAAAACTTCAATTTCCAGTCTGCCCTGATTTTGGTCTGTCCTGATTACAACGTCTGTCCATGGCCCTGCATTTTAAAGAACGAGAGAGAGGAAGAATATTCACCATGTACACTCGAAAAACTCACAAGTACAACTAGTAAACATAAACATAAACATTTACATACAGGCACATACATTGCTTCTGGCCCCACACTAGAATACCCTGTGTCGTGGGAACCAAAAACAACGACATCACAAACATGTAAACATCCAAGACCTGGGATTTTGAAGAAATCAAGTCCCAATTTCTCCTCTCATAATACAATGAACTAAATAAAGATAATGAATAACTCCTTGCCTCTCACTTACACATGACACAATACACCATGAATTTCGGGTGGTACGAAAGCCATAGCAAAATGAACATGCCTTAACAATAGCTAAATACGCTAGTGTGCGCCCTACTCAGGCAAAAATTTGCGATTTAAAGCTTAATATTTCGCAAACGGAACCCTAAATCGAAAAACCGGCCAAATAGGTGTCGGGCCACCCGCAGTGTAGGGTTCCATATAAAGAGAGTTTTTTATACGTTTTACAGAACTAAGAACTTCATCAAAGTAATTTTCAATTTTCTTTGTCTATATTTAAAAATAATAGATGAAAAAGTCTAAATAGATGGCAATTTTAATTACTACTTACATAAGATTCACATTCTTCGCGCTCCCAGCAGGATGCCCCATTCCTGAGCCACGACAACTCTCAGTTTCATGAGCTTATGACGCTGATGCTGTGCGTGCCGAGAAACGCGCTGGTGAAGAGGTCAACCGCGGCTACCGACAAGTCAGCCATGTGGTTCGGCCCGCGGCTAGGGCGGGCGGGCAGAGGCGGTGATCAGGGTGAGGCCGCTAGATACATCGCCAGTTCTACAAATTTCGAAGGAACTCGGCCATTGGGAATTGTTCCCATCGGTCGATGGGAATGGTGGTCGATGATAATTTCGAAAGAAATTTCATCGGCTACTATTTGTAAGAAAGGGGGTGGTCAGTGAACCAACTTACTTCGACCTCTCTTCGACCCCGCCGAGGGTTAATGACACAAGTAAGAAAACCAAGGAATGATCAATGACCACTGACCACTTATTTGATGATTCCCGCTGGGCACAAACCCCAAATGGGGGTGGCAACGGGATTATGGGAATGATCGGAATTGAATTGTTTTAGTCCACACGTGCTTTGTAAAGCTAGCATTATTAAAAATCAAGTGAAGGGAAAAGAGATTATATATTTACACAACAGAAAGTTATACATTTTATTAACAATCCCTTCCATAGCAATTTTTTTCACTAATTTTACTTCCACATTAAACAAGTCCAATCGTGAGTAAGGTAGACTTTTTTTAGTCTATATACGTCCCACTACAGGGCACAGGCCTTCTCTCAGACCACGCGTGCCCACTGCAGATTGGCGATTTCAAGCGCTGAGGTGTGTGAACACCTCAGACACTCAGGTTTCCTCACGATGTTTTCCTTCACAGTTAGCGAGTGGTACTGCCACGATAACTTTACAAATGGACGTAACTTAGAAAACTTAGATTCGAACCCACGACCTCCCGAATAAGAAACCGGCGTTCTACCTCTCCGCTACCACTACCTCCGGTAGACTTCATTACCTTAATTGACCTTTCTCTCAATCTCTTCCCTTTCTGGTGTACAATAAATAATTTCGTAAGAATTAAACATCATAATACAATGAAAACTGCATGAACGGTTTCGGTTTCATTTCATTGCTGCTTCAAGTCAACGCAAGCACAAGTATCACACCTGCTAGGCGTCAATGGCATAAACAAAGCATGTCATGTGACCCGACTATAAATAACAATAAATAAATAATATGAGACCTAGTAAGTGAGGTCAGTAAGTAAAAAGTGGTTACACCAGCTATGATCTTGAATGATGAAGGGCAGATTCAATGCGCTGTGGTTTGCCACTGGAGTAACGCCTGAAACAATTTGAGTAGCAAAAACATTTTATTTTTTGCAGAGATGTAGTGACTAGAATTAAGAAAAGAATGTTGCGTTGGTTTGGACATGTAGGTGAGAGAGGATGAAGGAAGAAAGATTGACGAAACAAATATATCGAGCGAATGTGGGTGGAAGGGCCGGTAAGGCGGACGTACTTCGACCACATAGAGTTTATGTATGTATGTAAGTATTAAGTTTTTTTTACATTGCGTATATGCGTCCCTATGAGCTTAATTACCACGAATGCCCACCGCGGATTGGAAATTTCAATCGCTGAGATATGTGAACACCTCTAACACTCAGGTGTCCTAGTGATATTTCCCTCCACTGTTAGCGAGTATTGCTAGCGGGTATTGATATTGCTGCTACAACTTCATATAAAACATAAAACAAAGTCATTGGGAGTAAAGTACATTCATCATTATCATCAGCCATTTGACGCCCACTGCAGGACATAGGCCTCCCTCGTGGTTTTCTAAGGTTCTCGGTCTTGTGCCGCCCGCGTCCAGTGACTCCCCGCCACCGTAACCAGGTCGTCAGACCATCTGGGCCTCGATTCTGTTAGTGCATTGTAGTATAATGACAGGTACACTGTCGGGTCACGTGACGTGTTTTTTCGTACCATTGACGCCTAGAAGGTTTGATGGGTGTGCCCGCGTAGACTTAAAGCAGCCATGAAATGAAAACCGCCATGTTCATGCAGTTGTCATGTTACTACAATGCATTAACAGAATCTAGGCCCTGGTGGGGGGCCTTCCCACGCTGCGTCGTCCGGTCCGCGGTCGCCAGGTCAGAACTTTCCAGAACGTTCTCTGAGCTATGTGCTCCGCCTACTGCCACTTCAACTGAGCAGTTCTTCGAGCTATATCAGTAACTCGGGTTCTTCTGCGGATCTCATCATTCCTGATTTGATCACGCAGTGAAACTCCTAACATAGCTCTCTCCATTGCTCGTTGGGCGACCTTGAGCCTTCTTATGAGGCCCAAAGTCAGCGACCAGGTCTCACAAAGTACATTACATTGTTCGAAACAAAGTGGAGTCAAACCCACGACCTCCCGAATATGATAGTAGGTATTATTATAAAACGTTTTTGCAAAAAAGTGAACATCATACCTACATCTAGATAACTCTGGTAGCAATTTTCAGCACCACTTAATACAGAACCAAGAGTCAATAACTTGGGATTTTAATCGTTTTCCGCAAAATCGGCCGTTTATGGCAAACTTCTGACTATATAATATAACATAATGTAAACTCACGCCTGTATCTCTGAGGGGTAGGCAGAGACCAGGGTCTGCCACTTGCCACGATCCTGACAGGTCTCTTTCGTTTCATCAACATTCATTAGCCGTTGCATGTACGCACGCCGGTTTCGGGTACTTGTATCTTGCCCTTTGCTAATACATCCCCCATTTGTTAGAAGTATGTCTTACCTGAATCGCTCGTAGCCCCGGCTGCCTGAGTGATCTTAAACGATCACGAAGGTTAAGCAACACAGGGCGCGTTCAGTGCATGGATGGGTCGCCGTCTATGCCTAACGCTAGTGGCATTTTTCCGAGCGGTTCCGTGCTTCGCAAGGCACGTTAAGCTGTTGGTGCCGGCTGCCGTCGATAGATGGCAGTCGTAAAGCCAAGTCAGAGGCCTTAGGGCGGCTTGACAACTTCTGACAGTAGACGAGCCACTAGTCTACAAGCCTCCACCAATCCGGACTTGGCCCCCGTGGTGGAGTATGGCCTATACCTTCCTCAGGGAAGAGACCCGTGCCCCTAGGTGGGGACATAATGGGTTGATGATGATGATGTCTTACCGGACCTGACACCCACATTCGCTCGTTATATTTATTTCTTTCTAAATAAATAAATATTTTTAATCTAATCTAATATATAAAAATCTCGTGTCACAGTGTTTGTTATCGAACTTCTCCGAAACGACTTCACAGATTTTTATGAAATTGTTGTGTGTGAGAATAGGTCGTAGGCTAATTAATTAATATGCAAAAACAACATTTTCCAAGTCAGATAGTAATAACATTTTTTTTAACAGATATCACAATAAAGAACCAGACCAACGAACTCAGCGAGCCAGCACCGACGACGCAGATCCAAGGCGAAGAACAAAAAACATTAAAGTAGAAAAAAATACTGAGGCACTGTAATAGTACATTGTTACCCTAGGGGTGAAGGTAACTTATTTAGTCCTGAGACATGGTTTGGCTTTACCCAAGGTAAACACTGTGATTTACATAACGAATATAAGGAAAGTAAAAATAAAAACGAAAAAACTATGAAAGAAATGTGAAATGCTTTTCACAGTTATACGAAAGTATAAACAAAACTCTACAACTCGAAAAAACAAATAAAGATCAGATTGCCGCTTTCCCGCTTATTTTTTTCTGTGGCCGGCCAGCTATTTCACCATTACTTTTCATTTTCATCATTGAAAACGTGGTGAATATTTTGGACAAATCTATGTATCTCAAAGAAATAGTTGAAAGTAGATTATAATAGTCATTTCAAAATATATATTCTTTAATTTGACGACCTCGTGGCGCAGCGGTAGTGCATCTGCATGCCATGCGACAGGTCCCGGGTTCGAATCCCGGCTGAGGACAAAAAAAAACCCCAGGTCTTGGATGTTTACATGTTTGTGATGTCGTTGTTTCTGGTTCCCACGACACAGGGTATCCTAGTGTGGGGCCGGAAGCAATGTATGTGCCTGTATGTAAATGTTTATGTTTAAAAAATTAAGACTTAACTTTATGTTATTTAATTTTACATCGCGCTGTAATGGTTGTATAGAAAGTTGGAACATGGTTCAACAGAAATGTGAAAATAGAACTAGTTTTTTCTAATTTGACAGCTATCAGTTGAAAACAATTCTCCCCGGGGCTGAAAAGTATTACTTTCCGAGTATGAGTAATGAAAAAATATAAAAATACTACTTTTAAAATAGCGCTGCAGTACCAATGTTACTAAAATATTATTGTTAAACGCACTGGTGTTAGTGAAAAATATCGGATAGAGGGCTGCTGTTTTGTTTTAGGGTTATTACAAAATTTTTTATAAAGGGTGATCCAAATTGAGTTTCCCATATTGGCAATACTGTAAAAAAAAGTTGTTGATAATGGCGCGTATTTGAAATGTCAAACTGAAGCATTGTACACATTAACTGGAAGCGTTAAAGATAGGGTGAGCCGTGTGCATCATCGTGGCGCGCGTTCAGACGAGTATATTGCTGCTGTGAGCGATAGTATGGTCGAAGACCTGGGTCTTTATCAACTCGTCGTTGTTCGCAGAATTTGGGCCTTTCTTATGGCTCACTTTCACGTAATTTGCATAAAGACTAGCACCTGCACCTGTATACAATTCAGATAACCCAAGAACTGAAGCCCAGAATCAATGAAAGAACTTACGCGGGTTGGGTGTTAGCGCAGCAGGAAGTCGACGCAAATTTTTCAAAGAAATAGTAGATTGTGTCTCAAGGGAGCAAAATGATATATTTACGGCGAGGGCGGTATATTGAATCCTGAGTGAAGCGAAAGATTCTAAAGTAGAATCTTGAGCGTAGCGAGGGATTCAAGTGTTTACGCCCAAGACGGAAATAATTTTGCTACCGAGTGACACATACTGCTTTTCACACCTGCTATAAGGAAAAATTATTTATGTGCCGTGGAAGACAATTATGATCGATTGCAACAAAATAAAAATCGAATTGGAATTACATTTTGTGAAAATCTGCACACGGATCATGCTGAGGGCAATAAAAATAAACTAGAATATCAGGGAAGAAAAGTACAACTTTGATCCCTCATTTGAGGGAATCAAGGGATCTTTTCTGAATAGCAGGTGTGAAAATTTTATTTTCCGACGAAGCACATTTCCTACTCACTGGGTATGTTAACAAACAAAACTCACGCATGTGGGGGGATCCAATCCAAGCAACCCTCACGTGATACACGAAACACAATTGCATGCTTAAAAAGTTACTGTGTGGTGCGCGTCGTGGTCAGGTGGTGTGATAGAGCCTTACTTTTTGAAAACAATGAAGGCCAGACGGAATCAGTGAACGCTGAGCGATATAGACATGATAGATAGACACTTTTGGGCGTAAACTCAAGCTATATTTGCTCGAACAGCAGTGACTGTCCCGTCCTATCTTTCGCCGCTCCTGACTTACGGACTAGTAATCGTATCAAAAATAGGTATCCTGTTTGGGTGGTAATCCGTGAAGTGCCAGCTCTTTCTTTCCTCTAACTAGACATGACTACGATACCTGCCATCATCATATTTTGTTTTTCATATATTTGTTTTGGAATATTATCTACTTATCACTCTTTAACCACTTTCTTATAATATATACTTTTATAAATTATATTGTCTTATTTTCATCCGTTTGGCACCGACTTGTAATATACGCGTCAATTACCGCAGGCACTGGCTGAAAACTAGCACTGGCAGCTCACACCCTCAGCACAGTGCTGAGTCAGATGCCCTTTGTGGCCACTTTGACTTTTGACTTCCTTTGTACTTGTTTATGTTACTTGTTATGTTTTTTTTCTTGTCCCAATAATGTCTTTCTTTCATCTTCTTCTTTTTTTATAACCGATTATTTTTGGCTCCAAATCGAGGATATCCATGTGGAAGACAAATGGTTTCAGCAAGGCAGCGTAACATGCCACACATCAAGTGAAACGTTCGATGTTTTGCGTGACAAGTACAGAGGTCGCATTATTTAAATTGGATCACCTTATATTTCAACTTTTTTTTATTATACAGGGTATGGGGTAAAGAACAGATAACCTGAAAACAGTTCAATATCGATATCATTTGAATAAGCAAAAATGAAACATTTTAAATTTTTATTTTTTACGGTAATTGACCGCGTCAACTTTCAAAATAATATAATAAACATAAAATGGACATGTAATTATTTTTTCACCTCACTAGCTCGTAAAAGCTCTGTTTATCATTCGAAATCTGCGTGGAAAATCGCACTTTATCCGCTAGCGTGGAAAGTGTTTTTAAAATTCGAATATTTTTATTCAATAAAGGTTTCGTACAATAAATTACATATATATAGAACCTCATTGGTTTCGTAATACTTAGTTTATGTTCTCTGCAGCCAGTCCATTGATGATTGAAATGCAAATACTTATTTCATGTCATGCGCCAGCCTCATTTAAAGAATCGCACTGGCCGGCAAGAAAAGTTGATTTAAAAAAAAATTAACTTTCAATATTACCAATTGTAGTAATTTTACGTTTAATTTTTGAAATAAATAAACAGTAATTTAATATTTATTAAAACTGTTTTTCTTGCACCTAACATTTTCCTCGCTTTAGTGAGGTGAAAAGTTGTGTGTTGCGCTCGGCAGCAAAGTTATTTAGCGTCTCGTATTTTTGAAACCCTCGCTACGCTCAGGATTCTATATTTGAACCACTCGCTTCGCTCGTGGCTCAATCCTAGAATCCTTCGCTTGCTCAGGTTTCAATACAAGGTACTCGCGCCAAAAATTAACTTTGCAGCCTTGCATAACAAATAACTATTTTACTTTTGTTCGTCGGGAGTACTTTGATTATCGATACTGAAGGTTATCCATTCTTTATGCCACACCCTGTATACTTTTCATAAAAAAAACTAAGTTCATAAATATTGTTGATAAACTATGTAAGTAGGTAAGCGAATTATGTACTTATAAGTAAATTGTGTGGAGTTAAGCCAAAATCATCTTTAAAGGCTGGGTGGATTGTATTTCTTGTTAAAATCCACGAGATGGTTTTGGCACAAATTATTAAATCTTAAATCTTATTTTATGCATTAAATCTTAAATAATCTAAGATGTCGTCCTGAATTATAGTGTTTATTTCTAATGTTAATAAAGGCGTCACTCTGTGAGGAACATAAAAACGATAAGTATTTGTGTTTTATTCTATCACAAAAGAAACCTCGTTATGCTCCTGTGGCCTATTTCATAGAACTAAAATATATGATTTACTCACGGGATTTCCTATGCCAATTCGATGTACATTGCACAATCGCTTAACCCACAGATTAACAAGCAGGAAGATTCGGCTCGGCTATGATTATAATAAACTATGATTTGTAGTTTTAGACAGATTTGTCAACTTATGTACGGAATGTCTTCGAAGGAACCACAAAACAGTGAAAGTTTCATGGAATCTAAAAAAAATCGTCCGACGCTGACAAAAACTAGCCAACAAAAAATACTACGAAATTCGTAGACAACATTTTCGTAGCAAGTCGTAGAAGCTCGCAGAACGATTGTAGTAGCACTTTATTTCGTAGTTTCGTAAATATATGTTGATGAGTACATTCGACAACACATAGACGTTTACACGCGAGCTTCTACTTTACGCTACGGGAGACTCGGTAACAAATAATCAGCTGTAATGGTACAGTAGAGTACGCTTTTTTTTTATTTTTTTTATTACCGACTTATACGGACATCTGTCTGTTCTATACGAGTACATATAATAAATCCGTAAATTTTGTCTCTGTCTAACACATGTCTGTCTCACTCCATTTCTTTGTGTGCGTATCACGCAAAAGCCACTGAACAGAATGAAGTTAAACTCACCAGAATTATAGTTTAGGTTCGGGTGTAACATAGATTACACTGGGAATTGAACCTGGGTCTCTCGCTTTCGAGTCCATTGCTTTGCCCGCTGGGCGTGTGGTATTGCGACCACAGATGCACAGGATGTTAAGTAAATCGATAAAGACGATAAAACCGCCTTCATGAAACGCCCTAAGCAGAAACTATAATTCGCTAATTTAGCGCTGACGATATTCTTTATCGCAGTATCGTTCTATGCATACGATCGTGAAGATACCTTTGCAAAATATATATAACTAGATGACCCCGTGAACTTCGTATCACCGACGTCAACCGTTTTTTTTCTTCTCACCGTTTAAACCTTCCCTGGACTTACACAAATATATAAAAACAACAATTAGCCAAATCGGCCCAGTCGTTCTCGAGTTTTAGTGAGACTAACGAACAGCAATTCATTATTATATATAAGATTCCGCAAATTCGCACCGAGCGATTCGCGAATTCTTTTATATTAAGAACGGCAGAGATGTGGAACGCGTTGTCGTCGTCTGTTTTCCCATATAACCTGAATCAATTGGCATTTACCAGGTAAACACGTTACATCTTAGACACCGTCTTCGTCATCAGGCGTGACTGAGGTCAAGTGTCAACCTGTCGTAATTAAAAAAAATGAGTTTTGTGATTTCCTCATGAACCTGGTCAACAGATCATAGGCGAGGCCTGTGTGCTGCAATGGAACAAATACGGACTGAATGATTGATTGATTGATGCAGAGAATATGTGGGATTCAGAAAGCGCATTAGTAATAATAATAATAATAACTTCCACACAACGCAATCACTTGTCCCGGTCCCAAACCACGATACCCTGTGTTATGGTCAACAGGCAAGGACATCACAAAAATGGAAATACACCCAGACTAAGGCCATGTGTCCACATGGACGGTGGCCCCCAGTGCGAGTCGAATCCACGACCTCCGGCCTGGTAATCAGTCGTGATAGCGCTAGACAAACAGGCAGTCGTTCTAGAAGCAGTCAAAAAATTAATACACGTTAGAGCACCTTATAAAAAAACAGTTGTGATAAAGACGATCCCCACCGCGTTTATAAATTCTCTCCATCGGTATGGAGTAGTGAGAATGAAGGAATACACCGCGGCGATGCTAAATGATAAAATTAGAATCAGGATGATACCGTCGTCGCCTGAGGAGGTTTGGAATTGATCAAGTCGTGGACACAAACTGACTTTTTTATTCCGCAACTGAAGCTAGCGACACATAGAGAGACCACTGAGGCCGATATTCAGAAACGATTTTGAGCGTGAGCTCAATGTGAGTCCGGGTCTTCCAACTGTCAAAATGAAAGTCTCAGGGATATTTTGTATTCACAGTTGAGTTTGAGATAACAAAAATTGAGCGCAAGCTAAGCTGAGACTGAGTAGTGGATTTCGGCGACTTAGCTCGGACTCAAGGTGACAATGACGAAGAAAGTAGCGACACCTGTAGGCAATTCGAGAAATCTAACTAACCTGTGGTGAAGTAACCTTTTTTATTCACAATTTGACATTTTGCATGCTCATTTTCCTTCAAAAAGTTAAATAGTGTTTTTAGACTAATGAGACCGCGCGTAAAAAGTTTCGACATTTGTTGCCATCTCGTTCACTCCTGTGGATTATTGTATGCCTTTCATGTAGCGTTAACAGATAATATAAACTGGTAAAGTCAAAAACTGTACCACAGATTACACGCTCGAGTGAGTTTAGCTTGAGCTGTGGCTTAGCTGAGTTCGAGTCGAGATATTGACTGTGAATACAAAATTCTTGAGTCTTTGTTGAGATTGCTCAGCCGATGCTCAGCTTAGTGCTCGTTAAGTGTAGCTCAACGCTGTGTTTCTGAATATCGGCCTGAGAGTTGAAAAAGTGTCGCCATACAATATATCCAGCAAGCAATATTAAGTTATCTTGCAACATTATTCTGCTTATTCTGTTTAAGTAAACTGTAGAAAACACTGCTGGTTGTACTTATGTTATTCGTAAGTTTGTTTGTACAACTGTTTGTTTTCTCTAATAAATAAAATAAAAATAAAAAATAAACATATGTTTTTTATATGTACATACATTGCATAAGCTCACGCCTGCATCCCGGAGGGGTAGACTGAGCTTGCCACTTGCCATGATCCTGACAAACCGGAGAAAACGAAACAGACGCGGCGTGCGTGCTTGCAACGACTAAGGAATGTTACACGTGTGTCTACAACCTTAAGAGAAAACATTTAGAATTCAATGGAAAGGCTAAGGCTTATGAGGTATCCATCGAAAAAATATTTTATCTACACTAATGTTGTAACATTCTACTTATGTTTTCAATACTTGACTTATAATTACTACTGTTATAGCGCAGACAACAAAACACTCAATTTAAGCAATTTCACATGATGGTATAATATTCACATCGATATCGTAAAATCTCATTATACCATCAATAAAGTAGTGTATTCAACTGCATATAACACGGGTATTAAAACACTCGTTACTCGCTGCGCTCGTTTCATAAACTCACACTCGTGTTTTAATACCCTTCATTATATGACAGTTGCATAAACTACTATTATTGCGTGTTCGTGCGCAGACTTGAAGCGGTAATGAAGTGAAATCGACGCGATCTTGTAATTGTCATTGTACTACGAGTACAATGTATTAACAGAATCTAGGCCGTGTGGCCTGTTTCATAAAAGTTCAATTAATGGTTTACCATGACAATTCGATGTGCAACTCGCAGATTAACAAGTAGGAAGCCCTACGCAATGTATATCGAATTGTCATAATAAACTGTGAATTGTAGTTTTATGAAACAGGTCCCCTGGTGTATCACAGGCTTGCGAACGCTTCAGTCTTAAAAACTACTTTGTCACGATGCATACCAAGTAGATGCCGATGTCGACTCTAGATGTGTACAGGGTGTTACAATTTTGTGATTATTTTACCAACACTGCGTAGGTGAAGTGGAGGGGTGATTCCAGTAATTCCTACTGGAAATCTAAAAATCGGTTGTTCAAATAACTTTCTTTCTACTCAGTTACTTTACAAGTTCTTTACAGCGATACAGTAAAGAAATAAGTAATAATGAAATAGTGAGATGAATGAATGCCCTCCACATAAGTAGATACATACACACACATTTACATGTACAGGGTGTTAAAAGACTGACGCCCGACCAATACGACAATAGCTACGCATACTGGACACCAAAACAAACTACTTTGTCCATTGCTGGGAAATCAATTAAATTTTTCGGGTTATCAAAACATAAATATACATAGCACGCAGTGGACACGTTAATTTTCAGCCTATTGGACGTTTATTTAAGATCACGGTGTTTTGAATACATTGCGCGTTGAAATTTCAAATTCGTTTTCCACAAGAAATACAAAAAATTTCGATAGGGTTCCTTGGGAAGAAATTATCAGTATACGATACCTAATACATTTCTGCCAAAAAATTCAATAAAAAAGTGTGACTTTGAAAGTCAATATCTTCTAAACCGTTGATGGCCCAGGCATGGTTCCATAGAAAACATGATTGTATTGATGCAGAGTATGCGTGGTTTTCGGTCAGGGCGTTACAAAATAGACACCCGTTATGCTTACTTACATAAATATATATATTTTCATATTTTCTCTTAACTTTATTAAGCGCCACCAATGAAAACAAAATCATAATATATCTTCTTTTACAGATCATATTTGCAAAAAAGTCTCTTTACAATCTCTCAATCATTATATTCTTTTTGTTGCACTAACCCGTGCTGAGGACAATTTTGAACACCTATTTAGAGGCTAACTTGCCCATTAGCTCAGTTGGAAGAGCGCTGCCACGGTTAGCCAGAGGTCGCGGGTTCAAGTCCCGGCATGGGTGGAATTTTTAGCCTCTAAATAAGTTTTTAAAATCTCTCAATCATGTTAACAGTGATTTTTAGGACCCATGACAAATAACCTAGTAACCAATAATATTAATGATCTTGGACTAGATAGCATTTATGCAAAAAAAACGGCCGTTTTTTGCGTCAATGCTAGGTTTTTTGCCTTAGATTCACGGCCATGGGTACTAAAAATCAGTATTAACATTATTGAGAGATTGTATTAGACACTTTTTGCAAATTCGATCTGTAAAAAAGACATGATTTTTATTTGCCGCTCGTGTTACCTACTCCCTGGCGCCCCGTGTCTGCGCTAGCCCTTTGATGGCTCCAGGGTATATTGGACAAAGTGTCAAAAGGACAAGTGTCAAAACGTCAAGGATATAATAGGGGTTAAAGTATGAAATTGCCGTTTTATTGCAATAGGTTCTTTGAATTGACATAGAATCTTCATGGTTTGAGGTTTTCGAATGAAACTTTTTTCAAATGGTTTCTATGATGTTCTTTTTTTAAAAATGTGAAACATTTGAATATCGACTTTCAATTGTTATTGTTATTCAATTTAGACAAGAAAGATGGATACTGCGAAAATTCGAGTGATTTTTGAATACTGTTGTGGCATTTGACCTGGGGTCAGCCATTGCACTTTTCTTTTCCGGTTATCATAAAGAATCCACTTTTCATCATATGTTACAATTCGATCCAATATTCCTTCATTTCTGTACCGGTTCAACAAGGCAACACAAGTTTCAACACGCGTTTCTTTCTGCAGATTAGTCAAATCATGAGGCACCCATTTTTCGTATTTTTTTATTTTATTGATTTGACGCAAGTGAGTCAATATTGTGGGTAAGGTAACGTGAAACCATGCCGCTAATTCCTGGGTAGTTTGACTAGGGTCGGCTTCCACTATCTCTCTTAATTCATCGTTATTCACCTGTGTGGGCGGTCTTCCTCGTGGCTCGTTCTTTAAGTCGAAATTTCCATCACGAAAGCGTTTAAACCAAAATCGCACGGTGCGTTCATTAGTAGACCCCTCTCCAAACGCAGCATTGATATTGCGGGCTGTTTCTGCCGCGTTAGTTCCGCGTCGGAACTCGTATTCAAAAATCACTCGAATTTTCGCAGTATCCATCTTTCTTGTCTAAATTGAATAACAAAAACAATTGAAAGTCGATATTCAAATGTTTCACATTTTTTTAAAAAAGAACATCATAGAAACCGTTTGAAAAAAGTTTCATTCGAAAACCTCAAACCATGAAGATTCTATGTCAATTCAAAGAACCTATTGCAATAAAACGGCAATTTCATACTTTAACCCTTAATAATATCAAAGTAGTAAAATGTCTAGTGGTCGAATTGTCTAATTGCCATAACATCAACTGATCAAAATGACCAGTTGCTAATACACACAAATGCCCAAACGTCTAGTAGTTAAATAGTCCAGATGCTGAAAACAACCAATTGCCAAAACGTCCAGTGGTCAATACTTCTTAGAAAAGATCTGCCTCTTATATTCCACCTCAAACACCTTATAATCACTAGCATTTTCACGCTTAAACCACTCCAAATTCCAACAAGTGGCAACAATTAATGCGACTACAGCGACGCCGCCACCGGCTCAGATAAGTTGTGGCGCTTTCAGTGTGCTCAAAATGGTTTTTAGGGTTCCGTACGGAAGGGTGCCGCACGGGACCCTATTAGTAAGCCTACGCCGTCTGCCTGTCTGCCTGTCCGTCCGACATATAAAGCGCTGTATCATTTGAACCGTAGTAGGTAGATGTCTTTCTGGCATCTGGACAGTATGGCCCCTTAGGCATTTTGGCCCTAGCACAATGCAAATATTGCTAACAATTGGGTATATTTTGACAAAATATCAAATTAGTTACTTTTAAAACGGAATTTTGTATGTAAATACTGGCTTATGACGTCACATTTCAGAGCACTCTTTTTATGTTTAATCTATTTAAAAATTGTAATAACTAGTAATTAACTAAAAGAGATACATATTCCGAGATATTTTGTAATTTTTGTTTTAATCGAGCATATGAAATCATTTATTGTTGATGGTGTCAAATACCGTAATTCAAAATCATGCTGTAGATGTGGGTATCTAGACAAGTTTATTTTTCAATGTTTGCTGCCATCCAGGGTAAACATATCTGGCACGGATTTTACGTTCCGTCATGAATGGTGAAAGTTCTCTACGTAGGTAATTAAACATAACTTTTGAAAAGCTTATTTATTCTGAAAACGCTGCCGGCAAACTAGAGTTGGTTAAATTAACTGGGCTGAGAAGACTATGAAATTTCTTGTAATTTATACAATGCTATCACTGGACTGCCCAATTCCTGAAACACGTCAATTTATTGATGTTCTAGGTAGGTAGGTAGGTAGGTAGGGTTCACAACTTCATTTTTTTTTTGTTAAATTTTGAAACAATTTTCAGGTTATCTATGCTACATTTCAGTAACACATTGTACAGGGTGTAACAAAATCCCTTTAAAAATCGAAAACATCTTAAAATTGGGCGTTCTAATCGTCAATACAAACTACTTTTACCATAAGGAAAACATTAAAATCACGAAAAAAAATATCTGGATAATACACATTTTAATTCCTCAAATGGTTATTCACTACTATGCAAGTATTTGTTGATTTATTTACAACCTGTATAAGAACGTTGGATGCCTACCTATCTATGGAATAGGATCTATATCTATACATGGAACGTCAGTAAATTGATATGTTGCAGTAACCTACTCCTAGCAAAAAACTTAAAGGATAAAATGCCCGACAGATAACTTGAACAAATAAATAATAATAATAAGTTCCACACAACACAATCACTTGACCTGGTCCCAAATAGCATACTCGGGGCTATGATAACTAGGCAAGGACTTCACAAACATGGAAATACACCTAGACTGAGCCTATTTGTACAAATGTAAATGGCGCAAAATCCACGCAGTCAGGATATGTTTGCGAGGGACTATGTAAGGGACCCTATTGCTAAGACTCTATTGTCCGTCTGTCTGTCTGTCTTTCATCGGGCTGTATTTCATGAGCCGTGATAGCTAGACAGTTGAAATTTGACCGATAACGAATTTGACAGATGATGTATTTCTGTTGCCGCTATAACAACAATTACTAAAAATAGAATAAAATTAGTATTTATTGTATGGGATACAAAAAGCGTAATTTTTTTGTCGTTTTTTGCTCGTTGTTAATAACGGCAACGGGTAGACGCTTGAAATATTTACAGACAATTTAGTCGTAGGTATATTCTTTTAAAATAAATAATTGAAATAAAATACATATCTAAGGGGCGCTTCCATACAACAAACGTGACGTTTTGCTCGATATTAATAACGGCAACAGGTAGACGCTTGAAATATTAAAATGTTGTATAATAATGATAATGGTACGAAACCCTTCGTGCGCGAGTCTGACTCGAACTTGTCCGGTTTTTTTATTATTTGTTAATTTGACGAAGCATATCCTGCGTCCCCCGCCAGTCAGACCCGAAATATGTCCATGAAAATTCAAAGTAACAGCGGTGGTAGCCTAGTGGGTAGAACATTGGACTCGGAAGCGAGAGACCCAGGTTCGATTCCCAGTGCGGGCATGTACCTATGACTTTGTTTTCTAAGTTATGTACATTTTTGATGTCATGGTGGCAATACCACTCGCTCACTGTGAAGGAAAACATCGTGAGGAAACCTGAGTGTCTGAGGTGTTCACATACCTCAGAGCTTGAAATCTCCAATCCCCGGTGGGCACGCGTGGTGATTAAGCCCATACTCTCTCCCTGAGAGAAGGCCTGTGCCCTACAGTGGTATGTATATAGGCTACTTATGTAAGTCAAAGTAAAGTTCAAGTAAAGTTCAATATACGTCACCAAAATATCTCTACCACTCTGATTCTCTGACGCCTACCAACTCTTTCCCTTACCTCCTGCGGTTGACTGGTAGAAAATGCTTATGGCATTAAGTCCGCCGCATTGTACGATTTTTTTTAAGTGCAATAAAAGTATCAATAAATAAATAAATAAAAAATTCCCTCACAGCGTTTTCCTTCCCTGCGGATACGCGCATAAAAACGTACCAGCATGTAAACAGAGCCTGTGGTCCCATGCAGGGCTTAACCCTGCCGCGTGCACGTAATCGCGTCCGCGAAAGCCCCAGCCGGGGTCTATTATCACGTATACAGGGCCCGTTTATTTGTCGACTGGATACCTAAAATCAGGTCGCAAAGAGATGGCCAAAGGCATTCGGTGAGCCTATTCCGAACTTGTCGTTAGGGTTATGTGACGACATACGGAAAGCGGTGACAGTTAGTGATGGCCAAATGTAAAAAATAGCGGCGTTTTACCTGAAATAAAACGCTTATTAAATACTTACCTTATTTGAAGCTTTGAGTTTGAGATAGGTAATCTCCTTTTCCGTGCCAGTCGACGCCGCTTGAACCCTAATCGTCGCACTTTGCTAGTCTGTGACACTCTACCAACCAGGATGCCTTCCGCGTAGTAATGATTTCAGAACGCGCGACGGCGATCTTGTTTGTCATTGTGTCGAAAACCACAGGCAGGAATTAAATATAAGCTTCAAATAAGGTAAGTATTTAATAAGCGTTTTATTTCAGGTAAAACGCCGCTATTAAATCCTGTACGTTATTTGAAGCTTTGAGTTTGAGACGTGTTTGTTATCGCCTGGTGGTAGAGTATGCCAATGTGAGATGATTCACAGTTAGCTGCGTGTGTGTAATACAAAATAGTACAAAGCTGGGTAGGTACTGTACTAATGTAAAATATTCCAATAGATATCCACAGACCCAATAGTGCGAGTAATTAAATGTTACCCCAATTCTCTGAAATCAGGACAATAACACAATTTGCAGGTACGTACAAATATACAAAGGATAGATAGGTAGGTGTACACACATCAATCCATAAAATATATGGGATAGTAGGATTCGGAGCTTATGCGATCGATCTACTATGATAGAACTGTTAAAAAGTCAACAGGGTTTCTCCACTGATATAAGCATCCTTATCATCCTCAGAGTTTTCTAATAAAATTGAATAATAATTATATCACTTGTGACCAGAGTGACATAACTTAGTGAACTTAATAACAAGTAAACATTTATTCTTTGACAGACTATTTTGGAAGTTACAGTTGATCCAGACCCTGCAATATTATGCCAGCTGCTGATAAAATAGTAGGCCTTCAACCTGCGTTGTAATAATAATATGATAGGTAGCTTTTGATGGGCTTTCTATACTTACAAACATGTTTAGGTAGAGCCTATATAACAGGTTTGTCTTTGAACCTGCAAAGGACCTGAATAAATTGACATGATTCAGATTTTGGCTTTGGCAATAACATTCAACTCGATTACTTATGGGCTATGGCTTTTGAGTCAAACATAACACAGTAGCACAGGAAACCGTAGTGTCGTCTATGTCTGCCATAACAGATTTAGAGAAAGGCAGCTGTGTCTGGCGAATTATTTAGATAGCTAATTAACTAATTATGTACTTCAACAACTATATTGTTTGTGGAAGAAACTTAATCACTTATTGCAGACGGGATTTTTGTTCCCAGGTAGTTTGCCTCAGCAACCGATAGCAAAAGAAGTGTAGATTGACGTCCACGAATGTGTTAAATACATATTGCTGGCAAAGGTATGCGAGCCTAACATTTACCAACTCCCGACAAGTCTCTCAGGCGTTTATTAAAGGTTCATGTAAACCTGCTTAGGAATTGTATAACTAAAGTGGAAAAAGAGCCACTCGTTCTTGTTTTTAGCTCTGCTCAACAAAATACAAAAAACTCAATATGGTCTGCGTCCTCAAGGGCGGTGGTTCATAGTTTGCCACTACGGTCGCATTGCGGTAGTTATTGGGACTAGGTACCCACTCTTCGTATATATACAGCTTGCCTCACAGTGACGACGCTAGATTCCATTTTTATGGCCGAGGATGTGTATTTGCTAAGACATACAGAGCCAGCTTCATGGCGGGTCGGATGCGCCGCACCATGGTGCCGAGTCCAGGAGGGCAGCGCAGGACTATTGACCAAACTGTTCGAGTAGACTTAGATTTAACTTAAGTATCAGTACCTGTATAGTGCGGATATAACATAATACCTTTATTTTATCTAAGTACTACTAACGTTAGAAGTCAGAAGTCGATCAGAAAGAATATTGTTCAATTTAACGTGAAGCAAAGGGGAACTTTTGCCTGGGAACTGGAACTTTTAGTAAGGGTGCCTTGGAAAGAGTATATAAACCGACTTGCTGACAAACTGCATTAAATAGCCCTTTATGACAAGGAACAAGCCACTTCTTTGAAAATCTTCGCCCAAGTGAAAACTTGATAAGGCAAAAATATCAAATTATTTGCTAGACAGTTCAAGACAACCATTTTCAAAACTGTTGCCATTCATCATATTATTATCTACTCGAGGTTAGTCATGTCGATGACCACTTGAGATATATCTTTGCTTATATCTTACTCGGGTAGGACATTCGCGGTACACCTCACTGGATTGGGGCATACCTCCAATACTGCTCCCACTTGGGACCTTATGGCCCAAGGCTGGTGCTGGTGATGTAGGATCATCCTTCTCAAGGTATACGTAGTACTGACTGAGCTTGTCCAGCAAATCCATCAAAGGCTTCATCTTTGTCCCATTTTGTTCGCTAAGTAAGATAAAACCATCCTTGCGTCTCATAGCCTAAGAAAGCAGATAACATAAATACTGACAGTTCCTCTGTTATGCAGTACAGCTTATACTCCAGGCAGGTTCACTTTTCTGATAGAAGTTATTTACATAGTTATAGACCACAGCCATACCTATAGGTTACATTCACCCCCAGGGAATATAAATAGGATCCAAATTCAAAAAGAGTTGAGCCAGTTAGGGTAACTTGAAACTTCTTCCTTTTAAGCACCAGTCGAATATAGTACCTGAGGTACTGGACAAATCAAGAAATGAATTGTAAAACAAATGATAAATACTTTTCCCAGGCGGTCTCCCATCCAAGTACTGAACACGCCCGATGTTGCTTAACTTTGGTGATCGGACGAAAACCGTGTATTCAACATGGTATGGATGTTCGCTGGTTTATTATTCTGAACCATTAAGTATTTAGAAGATAACCATACAGTAATGGTACCGTTGAGAGGACATTGACCCTTAAATAGGTAAGCTTAACCCAGTAATGCTGCGGATTACTTTGCAACAAAAGGTTGATCTTCAACTTGTATTTGCTGCTACTTTTGGTCACAAGGAACATAAGATAGGAAACATTGTTTAACAGTACTTTTACAGCACGCCATCTTCCTTTAGCCTTGGTAGGTAGAAGTTTTCTCACAAATAAAATGGAACTACATAATTAGCTTGTACTCTAAAGTTTCCATCGTTATGATATGTTGATAATTGTTGCCGCCCCCCCCCCCCCTTTTTGAGGGTTACATGTTATTGCTTATCCATCTATCTGTGTCTACGTCTTCGAACAGCTATGAACCGCTTCTTATATAACCTGCGAGGCATGATAATAGAAGTAATAACTACACATCAGTGTGTTGTGTATAATAATAGTGCTCTGCGAGAGTATGTGATTGCCAACTAAGTTATGCTAATAACCCCGTGAGGGTTTATTCATGTGTTGGCAAGGATACTGTAATTTTATCATTAAAATTCAATTAATAAACATTTTACATATTCCCCAAAATTGTTATGCACTCAGGCTTAGGCGACACACGCAGACCCCGCGAGGGTGTACTTAATTGTTTAGCAAGTCTGACTTTTTATAATCTTGCGAGGGTTGATATTAGGTACCATGCATAGTTGTTGATAGTACCCTACGAGGGTATGTGAATATTTGTCAACTGTAAAACTCTGTAACAGTGGATAGGTATTTACCATATCTGAGTATTATTCTACACTGTACCCTGCGAGGGCGCGTGATTGTTTGCTACTTACCACGTACCTATAGGTGTATTGTACAAAGGTAGCGGGGATATTGATTGATATACAATTGATTGCCAACTCTGTTCACCTTATAACCCTAAGAGGTCTGCTGCTTAACACATATATGCATGTTTGTACATGATATCCTGCGAGGATACTTGATTGTTTGCCAACTCTGATCAGGGTTCTGTGAGGGTTGATGTAGAGCCTGGCACATTACACATAGTAGGTACCATGCGAGGGTATGTGATTTTCTTGTGTTGATATCATGCGAGGCTATGTGATTGTTTGCCATCTTGGCTTAACTTAAAATCCTTCATAGGTAGTACCCTGCAAGGGTATGTGATTTGCTTGGGTTGATATTCCGCATGGCTATGTGATTGTTTGCCAACTTAGCTTAATGTTCTTCATAATAGGTACCCTGCGAGGGTATGTGTAGCTCCATGGTAACTCAGTTGTAATCAATAACCTGCAAGGGATGATAAAAAGCAAGCATAGATGCATCCATTATAGTAGGCACCCTGCGAGGGTAGGCAACTCTGTGGCAAGTCAGTATTTAATAACGCTGTGAGGGTTGATGTCGATTGCACATATTTTTGTATACAGTATGTAACTCCATGTACCTTGCGAGGGTAGGCAGCTCTATGGCAACTCAGTTGTATTTAATAACCCTGCGGGGGTTGATATTGACTGCACATAATATTGTTCTTAAACAGTATGTAGCTCTATATACCCTGCGAGGGTGGGCAGCTCTATGGCAACTCAGTTGTATTTAATAACCCTGCGGGGGTTGATATTGACTGCACATAATATTGTTCTTAAACAGTATGTAGCTCTATATACCCTGCGAGGGTGGGCAGCTCCATGGCAACTCAGTTGTATTTAATTTAATTAATAACCCTGCGAGGGTTGATATTGACTGTAAACAACATGTTGTATACAGTATGTAGCTCCATGTACCCTGCGTGGGTGTGTAATTGTTTGCCAGAGACCTGCGAGGTCTGGCGTACAACCTTGCCAGTTCAGATTATCAAAACTGATGTCTTTCAGATAACTTCTCGTCTTCCAGCCATTGGTCATAGACTAGTTCTTTTAGTACCGCCTCAATCATCTTTGGAATTATGATTAGTAGGTGTCATTAACCTCAAGTCTCACGAACTTCTCTTGTAACGCAACATGACTGCGTGGGAAGCTAAAGAATCAAAATCGAACTGAAAATTGCAAATATTTTATTCAACGCTGCTTGTCAACATTGACAGTAGATTAAAATATCTTCATTTACACGCCTTTGACCGATAATCGAATGGGTACTGAAAATCGGCGAGGGCACCGACACCACACCATAACTTTCGTTTCAACAAAATGAAAGATATTCATTGTCGGAATTATAACCTCAAAATCTACAAGAGTAGGATATATTATGTAAGATACTCACTGTTGACGTGGTCTTAAAACACCAATTGACATTATCAGTAATGCAATACTTACGTGTTAGATATTAACCACTCAATAACTATTATTTTACCTGAAAATTTTTTTAGGGGTTCAAGCATTTTTGTAAACTGCGTTCGTAGAAGCAGAATATTTATAACACAAACGGTAACACCGTTATATACTAATTGTCGTGTTGTTTATACACAATAGCACGAAAATATCACACTTTTTAGAATATTTGTATTTTTTGTCGACTGTCATTAGCGGAAAATTCGATGCCAATGACAAACAAGATCGCCGTCGCGCGTTCTGAAATCATTACTACGCGGAAGGCATCCTGGTTGGTAGAGTGTCACAGACTAGCAAAGTGCGACGATTAGGGTTCAAGCGGCGTCGACTGGCACGGAAAAGGAGATTACCTATCTCAAACTCAAAGCTTCAAATAACGTACAGGATTTAATATATCGATATACTTATATCCGATCGATAATTTTCAAATGTAGATAGATATAGAACACTTTATTGCACTTTAAATATATCGAATATATCGTCAAAAAATATCGATATTTTGAGATATTTTTTCCCAATTTAATTTATAACGATTTTCGAACAACAGTTTTATTAAACGGGCCGTAGTCTACGGACACATTTTTGTTTATGTTCGGGGCGAAGGAAACTGAACCCCATACCGCCAACCAAGTCTTTACTTTAAAGATCGGATTGGTCGTATACAGGGTACGAAGCTTGAACACGATATTTACTTTTTTACTTATGTGCAATAAACGTATTAATAATAATAATAATAAAATCGCCAATATATAGCGATAATTTTCTAAAAAAGCTTAGTGACATTTCACAAATACGTAAAAATATTATAACTATCCTCTAAGAATAACATTTACATTCAAAATGAATCTCAGCGGAAAGAGCTAGCGTCTACGGACATGGACCTTAAGTCCGTTTTAAGGCCTGCGCAGACGAGGTGCTGTCCCCGGGCACTTTTTTGTTCATCGATATGGGTCTTGTAACGGCGCAAACCTTTTTGCACCATTTCTGTTCTTTTCTTTCATTCTATCATCTTAAACTCAAAATTACGTCACCCATTCTAGATTTCTTTCGGATTTTCATTACTACTTCACCCTTTGACTACAGAATGTCTCTGACAATTATCTACTTGTGAATTGCTTATTTTCCTATTTTTATTTAGTTTTTATCGAAGTTTTCTGTTTACCACCACTTACCTACAGTATTCCGAAATAAAACCACAGTTATTGAAGTTTTACATTTTATTATCCTATCATTTACAACAAGAACCCTTCAACTATACCAAATCCCGTTTTACTCTCTTGTAAATTGTATCGAATAACGCACACAAAGGATTGACAGTACCCCGTACTCAAGTCCCCCGAATTACCGAGGATACCGAGAGAATGGACTAGAAAAAAGTACGGGGGAGTCCCCGAAAGAATAGAACTAATGTAACTAGGCGCACAACGCACACAATGAAGCACTCCTGAAAAAGACTGACATAAATTTCGGTACTTTGATAATAAACATAAACATAAACATTTACATACAGGCACATACACTGCTTCTGGCCCCACACTAGGATACCCTGTGTCGTGGGAACCAGAAACAACGAAATCACAAACATGTAAACATCCAAGACATGGCTTTTTTTTGCCCCAGCCGGGATTCCAGGACATATATTTTGGACCAGGACATGTACAGTACACATACTTCTAATTTAAAGGTATTCTTTTAAATTATTTTTAACTTTTTAGTGCTGTAGTGTTCTGAAGTAGGTTTTCAATTTTTAATGAGGGAGCGGGAAAGAAATTAACAAGTCCCTTATAACCATAATTTACCCTACTTACTTCGTTGCTTTAAAATTTTAGGTTCTAGATTTTCATCTCTGAAAGTCGTCACCAGAACATCACCAAATTACTTTGGGACTACTTTTACGCTATTTTATGAAACACACGGATGGATGGATGGGCCCTATTAGGCCTTATTTACTGCTGTCCATTGAAGAGTTTCGTTCTCCATCTCTGAAAGTCTTCATCAGATCTTCACCAAGTTAAAATAGGACCAATAGGACGTTATATCTATTCGAACAAAAAAAGAATTGTCGAAATTAGTTAAGATTTGACGGAGTTATGCGAGAACATAGCAAAAAAAAAATATATATATACGCGTCGAATTGATAACCTCCTTCTTTTTTTAAGGCGGTTAATAAACAGGCTGCTTATAGCTCTTTATTCTTTTTCGAATGGTTTTAAAGACGTGGAAAAATATAACAAAGCGTGGTTTCCTAATGCGCCGCGTTGCGTCAGAGTAATCCATTTGATTAAAATTAATCGACCTAGGACGCAGAGCCATAAACAGCATGTCTATTACATACACAAGTATTTTTATCAACTCTAAGACATTGAAAAATTTAACAAATAGAGGTCTCGAAATTCTTGTCAGACGTATCACACACTCGCGCTACACAATGCATGTTGTAGCGCGGTAAAGCACGATATAGCTTTCATAATAAATCCAGACTCGCGTTTCCTACAATTTTTCATTCATACAACTGTGGGTTAATCGATTTTAACATGTACAGCGAATTGTCATATTAACCTCCTCAGCCCTGACCTTGAAAATAACAATTGAAGACCATTGTTATTTTCAGGGTCAGGACTGAGGAGCTTAAGTCATGAATTGCAGTTCTATGAAGTAAGACTCAGATATCACACAAGACCGCTTTACTATACGCCGTTCTATACCACGCTATATAAGGCTATCATGCCCGCAAAAGCATTCTACCAATGTGCTACCGTACTACGCTACGCTATGCTATCAACTAAAACTCATAGGTAGGTACATACATTGTACATACTTGAAAAACACTACCAACATGGCGGCTCCATATGACAGCTGTAGGTAGGTTGATGCTGGCATTGCAGCACTTGTAGCGGTGGTCAAATCATTGGCAGTCTTTAAATGATCGGTGTTGTCAGCTCAGTAGCAGAGTTGCCCCTAGTTTCTCGTACACTAACACGCTGTTAATCTACTGTTAACAGCTGTCAATTGACCAAAGTGCATACAAAAAAAACCACCGACAGCTGTTAACAGTAGATTAACGGCTAGTTAGTGTACGAGAAACCGGGGGTTAGTGGTTCTGATTTAAAATCTAGCTAAAAAAATACTTCGAAAAGCTTTTCAAAGGATCTATCCTAACCTAAAAACGCGCGAAACTATAAACAAAATAGCGGCGCTAAATGACACCCGTAGATGACTTCCACCATTGCAGTGATCCTCAAAGCATTGGCAGACCGTCTCCAGATGGTCGGCATTGTCAGCTCGGTAGCAGGGCTTATGATGCTGCACCCACCCGCAGCCACGCGTCACGCGGACCTCACGTTCACGGTTCGTGGAGAATACTGGAATGAATAATTTATACAGTGTCACCTCAAATAAGCAATAAAATTACTTGACGTCTTCGTCAATTAGAGTTTGTCATTTCTAACGACTTTTGTTAAACGAAGTTTTTGGTAAGTTTGAAATATAGTTAAAAAAAAGTGGTTTTAGGGTTATCCTGCTCTTTAGTGGCGCTGTTCGATAGATAATGCTTAAAACGTGTTATTCTATGTAGGACAATAAGAGTAGGTTAACAGAGAGTTTTCAAAAAATCTCATAGAATACATAGAAAAGTTGTTGTAAAACACTTACTCCAATTGGGGGGTGGTAGTGCACCCGCCGTTAACGTCCATAGAATACTTCTTCATAAAGATTGTTCACCCTTCCTTCGGTGCTACGCTATCTACAGAGGCCTACCTATCCCACTTCTGACTGTACCTACAGTCAGAAGTGGGATCCATTCATGGGGTAAACGAATGGATGACTGGACGGACAAATGGACGAACGGACGGACAGAGGGGCGGAGGGACGCGCGGACCGACAGATGGACGGACGGAGGGACGGTTGGACGGACGGAGAGATAGACGATCGGACGTATGGACGAACAATATAAAACTAGATAGATAGATATAAAACTCACTCGTCTGAACGATCTTCCGGCAAAAGAAATCGACGGCAACGGGGCTTGGGATGGCGGTCTCGCAGTTGACCACCGGGATCATACGCACGCGCGTCTCCGGGTCGTACAGGTTCACGTCGAGGCAGGCCGAGTTGTTGGCGCTGTTGCAGTAGTAGCAGTTGATCGCTGACACTGCGGGCAAGTAGGTATATCATAATAGAAACTAAGTTTGCCCGGATATTTACTCGTTTATTTTTTCGTTTTACAGCTTTCCGACATTTCGGTACTTTAGCAAGTGCCGTGGTTTCGGTAGACTGAGGTGACAGGCGTCTTTTGGAAAGCATCAAATTTTAGTTTACTACCCTCGGCAAAATTTATTAATAATATATAAAATATTTTGGGATTTTTTTAAATTTAAATTGGCAAGACAATAATTTTATATAATCTCAAAAATAGGTATATCATCAGAATAGGTATATCGTCTAGAAGAAATTTCCATTAGTTGAACTCTTTAGCCTTGCATTTTTTTTTGTCATTTGTTCTGCGCCTCGTTTCATACAACTGTAATTCGTAGTTTATTCACGGCAGCGTCCGAGTGGTCCCTTCACCCATCTAGTGTGAGTGAAGGTGCCACTGGACGCTGTCTGTATAAATCATATCATTACGTAGATGCAAGGACCAAACTTTATATAAATACCAGGTACTCCAACGCCATCTTTGGCCTTTTTTAGACTACGCAGATACAATGGGCATTGTCACAAAAAAAGTTCTGTTTTTATTTTTCTTGAGAAAAAGGAAATTTTTAGACCTTGGACCGAATATTTCGATTTGCATGCATTAATTTTTAAAGCGAAAAAAAAAACTCCGAGTCTACGAAACCGGAAGTACGTCATGCACGGAAACCGTCATCAAAGCAAACAAAATTAAATAGAATCCTTCTTTATAGAGTCCGAGATATCGACATCTTGGTGTTTAGGGTATTTCGATATTTGAGGCATGCCCATTTCGACGAGGTAGTTCTAGAATGTGATTTAAAAAAAACGGCAAAGTGCGATTTGGATTCGCACTCTGGTTTCTGCACCACCACGGAAATGTTTGTCTTATTTTTTACTAGTGGTGCCCGCGACTTCGTCCGCGTTGGGCTAGAACATGAATTGCCCGTACCCCTTAATCCAGGTCATGGTCTATCTCTGATCTAAATTTCGTCCTTTGAAAGGTTTCCGCGCTAAATTCAGTATCGTATCATTCAATCTTACCGAGCCTTCTCCCATCGGCGCAGCTTCTCTTTCACCCAAACTAATTTCGGATGGAATATTCCTCAATATAATACCGTGATTTGTTATTCAGAATCCTCACTAATATTATAAACGCGAAAGTTTATATGTACGGATGGATGTTTGTTACTCTTTCACGCAAAAACGACTGAACGGATCCGGATAGAATTTTGCACAGAGATAGATTATAGTCTGGATTAGCACATAGGCTATTTTTTATCCCGGAAAAGTACACATCAAAATTACCACGTGAACGAAGTCGCGGGCAACAGCTAGTATTTTATTGTTTGCGAAATATGGCCAAAGGCAGCGTGGACGCGCACCAGCTCACTGGACCTATGTTATTTCATACAGTCGACAAGACTTTGCAAGTAGGTAAATGTAAAGTTTGAGGTGCTAACAATTGTCCTTACTATAATGACTGTATCTCCATTAGTGAATAAAAATACCAACTGTAATCTGTAATTGTACCATGACAGGCAATCAATGGCTATGACGTGATAAGAAAAAATTGATGTAAAAAAATTATGAACAACCCGACTGCTGAGCATTAACTACTAAGTTATATATTAAACGGGTCTAATCGCGATTATTTCAGTACCTAATAAATATAATTAAAAATACTATTTACTATTAAGCAGACGAGACCGTCCTAGGTACCTCGTAAAGAGTTACGTTGTTGATTTTGGGTCCCACCCACCTGCTTCGTAGTTAACGCTCAGGTTCTTGTTTATAACTTTTTATTTCAGTTTTTTTAGTTCGATTTGTGCTAGTTTTATATTATACACCTAGCCTATGATACTGGCGCAAACACGAGGAAGTCGAGAACGAATCGAGGAAGATCTTATTTTTCAAAATCTGACCGTTGGTTCGGATATTCTTACATACAAACATACATGCGAGCCAACAAACACATTACCCTCCTTTTGGACTCCGCCGCATTCGGGTAAAACTATAAACTTACCTTTATAAAATAGTGAGAAGATGATGACCAAACTGCAAATAATTCCGTTCTCCAGCATTTTGATCTGTAAAAAACTTGTGGTGTTATTTATATACTTAGACACGATTCCATTAACACCACAGACATTAACACACTAAAAAGTCCGTCGTAAGAGGTAAGGCCAACTCAAACAACATTAATTTGAAGAGTGTAGAAAGGTAATTTTATTCGTAGAGCGGTGGTAGCCTAGTCGGTAGAACACTGGGCTCGGAAGCGAGAGACCCAGGTTCGATTCCCAGTGCGGGCATGCGCCTATTTAGAACTTTTCGCAGTTTCTGTGCTACTTTGAATAAAAAAATTTGATTTGATTTGATTTGTTTTCTAAGTTGTGTCCATTTGTGAAGTTATCGTAGCAATACCACTCGCTAACTGTGAAGGAAAACACCATGAGGATACCGGAGTGTCTGAGCTATTCACATGACTCGGCGCTGGAAATCGCCACGGTGGGCACGCGTGGTAAGCCCATACTCTCTCCTCTGTGAGAGAAGGCCTGTGCCCTGCAGTGGGACGTATGTAGGCTACATAAAATAAACATAAAACAAGAACTTGTTGGGTAGTTAGGATTGTTTCCTACTGTACAAAATGCCCTTTTTAAGAATGAGTCAGTTTACAATGCAAGTTAAGTACCTCGCAAAACGTTTCAGGGCTAATGGCAACGCACCATTCACTTGGCCGGCAATACAATGGAAGTAAACAAACGGGCTAAAAGCCTTGTTTTCATTCATTCCCCTTTTAACCCACTTTAGTAGGGATTAACACAGTTTTTTGTGTTCTCAAACGTACAATATTTATGGCACAGTCGACGGCGCATCAATCTACAGGTGCACACCTACTCACGTACACACGACAACTTGTTGACAAAAAGGTGCGTTCGACCAAGACGACAAATTTGTACAAAAAGCTGTGACTCCCTCTTGATCATAGTGTCTAACTTCCAATTCGTCTTTCAAGAAAGCCTAAGTGCGTGACAGTTAAAACTTAAATATGGTACAAATTTAGACCTTTCGCACCGCACTTTTGACTCGCTTAGTCCCCGGCCCGCTTTAAAGAATCTCCCGATTTTTTCGCGGAAAATGGAGGCTTGATGCTAGAAACAGCAAGCCTTAATTTCCCTATTGATATAAGGTCCAGATCGACTACTTAGAATACTGTTAAGTCATATTACAACGTAGGCATTTTGCTTCATAGTCAAAAGGTTTAGTTCAAATGCTGCATAGTCGTATTGCAAGGTGGGCAATTTGCTTCCTAGTCAATATAAGTCAATATGCCTAAATAACATTTGGCATAGAGATTTTGATTTCAAGGCAGCATGATCAGAAAGCAAAATCTCTAGCTAACTATAGAAATGATCCTATGAAGTAAGGTCTTACATATGTGCGGTGGTAGCCTAGTAGTTAGAACATTGGACTCGGAAGCGGGAGACCCAGGTTCAATTCCCAGTTCGGGCATGTACCTATGACTTTGTTTTCTAAGTTATGTACATACTCGTATGTGAAGTTATAGTAGCAATACCACTAGCTAGCGGTGAAGGAAAACATCCTCAGGAAATGTGAGTGTCTGAGCTTTTCACATACCTCAGCGCTTGAAATCACCAATCCGCGTTGGGCGCGCGTTGTGATTAAGCCCATACTCTCTCACTCTTAGAGAAGGCCTGTGCCCTACAGTGGGATGTAAATAGGCTGCTTATGATTATGATGTATATACGTCTTAAAAGTTACACTGTATGTATTGTCAACAAATCACTTGCATACGTTCTAAAAATAGCTTGCACCATTATTGAAATTTATGATTTTTACTTCTTGCAAAAATGTATTGTTTAGAGTTGCGATCGAGCTCCGGTTAGCCTCTTAAATAGTAACAACCTGCTTCGTTACTGCCACTACCCACGTGTCTTTGTAAATTATTTTTGTGTAGGCTATATACGACCCACTGCAGGGCACAGGCCTTCTCTCAGAGAGAGCACACAAGCAGCCTATATACGTCCCACTGTAGGGCACAGGCCTTCTCTCATGGAGGGAGTTGAGGCGCTTAGCTACCAAAAGAGAGGTCGTGGGTTCGATTCCCACTGAGGGGCCGCCGTCCATTTGTACAAATGGCCTTAGTGCGGGTGTATTTTCATGTCTTTAATGTCCTGGCCTGGTTACCATAGCACAGGGTATCCTAGTTTGGGACCAGATTAAGTGATAGTGTGCAAGTTATTATTAAATTATTATTATCTATTATCTTAGACCCCGTCTTCGTTTACCATCAGGCGTGACTGGGGTCAAGTGTCAACAAATCCTAATTAAAAAAAAACTTGCATTATGCGTAATAAATATGCATAGTAAGGTTGGTAAAACACTCACGTACTCTTTTGTTCCGGAATATTATTTCGACGCTCCTTTGTCAGCCTTATCTTTGCCACAAACGAAATGACTGTTGACTCCTTAAGATACATTGGCTCACTAGAGCACTTTGAGTGATATCTCTATCGTAACTTAGTGGGTAACAGGGAGTCCATTTGTTTACAAGTGACGTCAACTATTTTTAGTAACTACGGTTCATTGACTCTACCGTTAGAACCGACCGGTTTTTCAAAGATGGAGGCAGATTTTTTGTCTGTCTGTCTGTCCGTCTGTTTCAACTACAATTGGCAGCCTCATTTAGAAAACAAATTGGTTTTATATAAAAAGAAATTGGGTTAAAATGTGAAAATTCCTTTGCTAAATGTGGCCGTGTGGCGCCGGATTAAGAATAGCGTCACTCCATTTCCTTCCGAGGATGTCGTAGAAGGCGACTAAGGAAATAAATTACCAAGAGACGGGCAGCAGCGTCATCCTGAGATTCCAACTGCATACAGCGATCGCCAACCCGCCTGCCAAGCGTGGCGATTATGGCAAAACACCTCATGGTTATGAAAACCACGAGGGAGGCCTGTGCCCTGCAGTGGGCGTCAAGTGGCTGATGATGATGACTTAGCTAAATTCCGTCAAAATCCCACAAGCACCATGCGGTTAGTTAATGCACCGCCCTCCCTCCCACTTTTTCAAGCAGAAGCAAGACACAAACACACCACCACCGATACCAATACTTGTGTGAAAAATGGTCGTGACTGACAGTCGACCATCGGAGCCTGAGGATGCCTCGTGTTAGAGGCGAAACGCGTCGCAACGCATTTTTCACTTAAATATTTATTTTATTTTGTTGTTAGTAGGTATTTGTTACTATAGTGGCAAAGGCAAATTTGTACAACATTAAAAATTTCAACTGTCTAGCCATCACGGTTCATGAGACAGAGCCTGGTGACAGCCAGCCAGACAGACAGACAGACAGACAAACAGTGAAGTCTTAGTAATAGGGTTCCTTACCTTAAAAACAAGGGTGGTCCCCGAAAGAGGCGTCTTTAGGGTTCCATAGTCAACAAGTCCGTAGTTTCGCCATGTCCGTACATCCGTCTTTCTGTCTGTCTGGCTTAGCACAGAGACGACAAGTACTAGAAAGCTGAAATTGCATAGACTGGAATAGATATACACATTAATCACGCCGACAAACCGGTAGATTAAAACCTTAAAAAATATATATTTACTGTATACCTATACCTAAATCGCTCGTAGCCCCGGCTGCCTGAGTGATCTTAAACGATCACGAAGGTTAAGCAACACAGGGCGCGTTCAGTGCATGGATGGGTCGCCGTCTATGCCTAACGCTAGTGGCATTTTTCCGAGCGGTTCCGTGCTTCGCAAGGCACGTTAAGCTGTTGGTGCCGGCTGCCTTCGATAGATGGCAGTCGTTAAGCCAAGTCAGAGGCCTTAGGGCGGCTTGACAACTTCTGACAGTAGACGAGCCACTAGTCTACAAGCCTCCACCAATCCGGACTTGGCCCCCGTGGTGGAGTATGGCCTATACCTTCCTCAGGGAAGAGACCCGTGCCCCTCGGTGGGGACATAATGGGTTGATGATGATGATACCTAAATTAGGGATGCAATGTTTTTTCTCGCCTACACCATATTGTGGGATATCGTTGGGCTGGTCGTTTAAGAATATTGTGAGTGTAAGAAAACCATTTTTCGATTTAGGGATCCGCTTGCAAAATATTAAGCTTCAAAGCGCACATTTTTGTTAGAGCAGGGTGCTCCCCCTATCTCCCGGCTAAACGGTTGATTGCAGAAACGTTCAGGCTATAATCAGTTAAAAATTCGTTAACTTGTAAAGCCGACGTAACCATGATAGTTTCCAATGAACTTGAAAGGAATACTATCACGGCTAAGTAGGCTTTACAAGTTAACGAGTAATAAAAGGAAAATTGGGATAATTATATATTATGTTTTATAAGTTTATAGTATAAATATATACTTATTTACCTATTGTTGCGTATTCGTCTACTTATGGCACTGAAACGTGGTCTCTCACTATGGGCCTCATAAGAAGGCTCAAGGTCACGCAACGAGCTATCGAAAGCCTGCTATGCTCGGAATTTCTTTACGAGATCGAATCAGAAATGATGAGATCCGTAGACGAACGAAAGTCGTCGACATAGCCCAGCGGATAAGTAAGTTGAAGTGGCAGTGGGCGGGGCACATAGCACGCAGAACTGATGGCCGATGGGGCCGGAAAGTTCTCGAATGGGAATCACATATCGGCAAGCGCAGTGTAGGACGACCAGCCACAAGATGGACAGATGACCTCATCCAAGTGACGGGAAGGCGCTGGATGCAGGCCGCTTCCAAGCGGTCTTTTTGGAAATCCATGGAGGAGGCCTATGTCCAGCAGTGGACTTCTTGTGGCTGAATGATGATGATGACGACTCCTCAGAGACAGTTAAAACAAGTTAGGTAAAACAATCTATCTTTCCCTTTACCACAAACTATTTATACTGACTCTGAGGAATGGTACAAGGAATCTTGTTTTTATAAATAAGGCTGTAAGATGTTACATATGTAATGAATTTCACTCTAATCAGTCTTATATTAAATGAAAAACCGATTTGATGCGGACGGTCTGCATCTAGACCATTCTATATCAACTTGACTACGAGTATACTATCTACTTTGTATTATCAACTTGACCTGCGACACGTGTGAACTAAAATAAATGAACACTCACAACACAATGATAACACACACAGAAAAACGACGAAAACAATGCGTTTTGGCTACCATTGATTACAGATTCCTGTAATTGATTCTATCAGTTAATAAAACCGGCCAATTGCGAGTCGGACTCGCGCACAAAGGGTTCCGTAGTATTACTCGTATCTATACAACATTAAACACAAACATCGAGAAAAAACGGCATAAATCACAATTGTCGTATGGGAGCCCCCCTTAAATATATATATTTTATTTTTAATTAAATTATTTATTTTTGAAACGAATATAGAACTAAATATTCTGTGAATATTTCAAGCGTCTACCTGTTGCCGTTATTAATATCGAGCAAAAAACGGCAAAAAATTACGTATTATGTATGGGAGCTCCCTTTAAATGTTTATTTTATTCAGTTTTTAGTATCTTTTGTAAAAGCAGCAACTGAAATACATCATTTGTGAAAATTGCAACTGCCTAGCTATCACGGTTCGTGAGATACAGCCTGGTGACAGACAGACAGACAGACGGACAGACAGACAGACAGACCGACGGACAGTGAAGTCTTAGTAATAGGGTCCCGTTTGGCACCCTTCGGGTACGGAACCCTAAAAAGTAGGAAAAACGCAGTAGAAATGAGATCTCTTTAGAAATAAGTGTGGATCTTCTATGACAGGATACGCAGTAGCACGCAGTAGTGTGATTAAGGAACGTTATGGACGGAAAAATGTAGTGACTAGAATTGACTAGAGTGTTACTAGACCAAATTTTTCAAGAGACAATAAAAACTGATTATTTAGTATATATTTTAGTTTATTTGGAACATACAGAGGCTAACAAGGTACATTACATGATTTAAAATTACTGGCTGTCCCGGCGAACTTCGTACCGCCACAGAATCCGTATATACGACTCTTGCACAACGCCATCTATTTTTAAAACACAACGTTCGCTCGCACAACGCCGTCTATTTTAAACTTAAAAATAAATATTACCGCACGGGAACGCATTACCGGGATATCAAGTATGCTGTGTCTCAATTCGGGTCTTTGTATATCTGTACGCCAAGTGTCATGTAAATCCGCTCAGCCGTTATTGCGTGATTGAGTAAGAAACATGCAAACATCCAAAAAAAAAAAATCCAGACATCTTCACAAACTTTCACATTTATAATTTATGAGAAGGAAGTAGGATTATAAATTTGCTAGATAAACTTGCATCACATGTGGGGTTTTCGAAAAAACAAAATTTTGGTTACGAAAACATGTCTTCAAGGTAAATATGAAAGTGAAATAAATGGAAAAAGGTACACGAAATATATCTTTATTGAAACATAAATATCGTTTAGCTATTAGTAACTACTGTAAAACCCATATTATTATTAAATGTATTTTGGAAGAAGCCCGGCTACCACACAGGGAATCCTAGTTTGGGAGCCAGTAACCACTCCTATTCCGTGTGGTGCCGGATTAAGAATAGCGTCACTCCATTTCCTTCCGTGGATGTCGTAGAAAGCGACTAAGGAACTACATTACCAGAAGAAGGGCAGCAGCGTCTTCCTGAGATTCCAACCGCATTCTGCGATCGCCAACCCGCCTGCCAAGCGTGGCGATTATGGCAAAACCCCTCATGGTTATCAGAACCACGAGGGAGGCCTATGTCCTGCAGTGGGCGTCGAATGGCTGATGATGATGAACCACTCTTTTAACCCTTTTCTAAATAAAGGTTTTTTATTATTTTTTTCCATTTTCATTGAATAATAAATTTAATTTAAAAGTTTTATAACCAATCTTAGTCTAAAACTTCTGGTACTTCCATGTCACACGTTGGTCTAGCAAAAATATCTATATAGAAGTTTATTCTTCTGGGACATACAAGAATTTGTATATGTTTTTTGTTTATGTTTTTTCAAGTCTATAATCATTTTAATATTATTAGGTAATTTCTTAATTATTAAGAAAGGAACATTGCATTGGTTTGGACATATGAAGGAAGAAACATTGACGAAAGAAACACATCGAGCTCTAAGTACTATAAGTACTACACAGTTGTTATGGAAGCATTGAAAGTACACCATTCTTACTTTGTTAATCGAGGTTTTAATTGTTATTCCTATCAAGCGTTCAGATCTATTGATCATAAACTTCAATAAGTTTATGGTTAATACAGCTAAGTGCAACTAACCGATGCACCCATGATGTCTTCTGTCTTCTGAAGAATTGATGCAACAGAAAAACTACTTCACTGAAAGTTTCGTAGGCAAGTTCATGGCTATCTCTATGTATAATAAAACTGATTTTAACGGATATTTACTCGTTTACTTTTCCATTTTACAATTTTCCGACGTTTCGGTACTTTTGCAAGTGCCGTGGTCTCGATAGACTGAGGTGACAGACGTCTTTTTGAAAGTATTAACTGTTAGTTTACTACCCTCGGCAGAAATTATTAAGTTACGTTCCAAAAATATTTTGGAAAAATTTAAATTGAAATTGACACTACAATAATTTTATATAAACTCAAAAATATTGATTATTAGTTATTAAAATTAAAATTCAATCTAAAAAACAATAATTATTTTATGTAAACTGAAAAATATTGATTATTAGTTATTGAAATTAAAATTAAATCTAGTTACCTACACTTCTAGCAAGGGGGTCTCATGCACTTAAGCACCACTTGGTACCACCAACCACGATCTCTATTGAAATTTGGATGCCGGCGGATCTCTATTGCTTCGCGTATCATTCTAGGAAAGAAACGGTCCTCTCGGGCTACGGTCTTCTTTCCTAGAATGATACGCGATCGAGAAAGAATGAGACGCATCGTACGGCGGTCCAACCTTTGCGACACTAAATTAACAAATACAGGATGTTACAACAAGGTCTAATAGAGCCAAGGGTAGAGCCTAAAAGAAAGGGAGCATTGTAGAATAACATGCTCCCACAATATAACTTGCTCTATGTTGAAACTGCTGATCTTTGCGATTACAGAGTCGGTCCCATAATAAAAAAATATATAGTAAAAGTTCTACACAACACAATCACCTGTCTTGTTCCCAAACTGGGATACCCTGTGCTATAGTAACCAGGCAAGGACCGCACAAACATTGAAATACACCCCGACTGAGGCCATGTGTACAAGTACGGCGACTCCCAGTGGGAATCGAACCCACGACCGCTGGCACGGTAATCAGACGTGATACCGCTGGACCAACGAGGCAGATCCGAGGCCTTGGATCTCCATGACCTATTTCCTATTTTTACCTTTTGCAATGTAAAATGCACGACTGATATCTAATCTTGGTAATTGTGAACAGGCAAGTAAAAACATCGTTTAGATACTATCATAGGAGTTCAATGGACAGTAAAAGCAGGAAATTGTGTAAACGGTGCCTTGTATTCCTTAGTGAGTGGCCAAAACGTCTCCAAAAGAGCCAGAATGCCTATCCATAATGGAGTGCTGGTCCCAACACTTATGTATGGTAGCGAGACTTGAGTATGGCAAAAGAATCAAGAAAGTAGAATTAATGCAGTAGAAATGGGGTCCTTCACAAGTATGTCTGGTGTTATTTTGAATGACAGGATACGCAACGTTGTGGACTGAAAGAGGATGTACCTAGTGACTAGAATTGAGAAAGAAATGTTGCTTTGGTTTGGACATGTGGAGAGGATGAAGGACGAAACAAATATATCGAGCGAATGTGGGCGGAAAGGCCGGTAAGAGACGTCCTAGGCGGACATACTTCGACCAAATAGGGGATACATCAGCAAAGGGCGATTAAAAGTACCCGAAACCGGAGGGCGTGCATGCAACGACTAATGAATGAGGAAGCGAAAGTGATCTATCAGGATCGTGGCAAGTGGCAGTCCCTGGTTTCCATCTACCACTCTGGGATACAGGCGTGAGTTTATGTATGCATGGGAGTTCACCTGACGTAAATCGACCTTCTGTCTGGCAATAGATTTAGGTACATAAATTTGTTTGCACGCACCAGTGCCATTACCTTCAGCGTATCGAAGAACTGAAACAGAGTAACTCTACACGTTCAGTAGCGACCTACCATCCTACTGTGGCGTAACAAAATAAAAATTTTAGCTGGTAAAGACAGTGTTTTTTCTGATGGCAGCAAAATTGAATCCACCGCTAAGATAACATAACGCAGGCACCAAAAATGGAGCTACCAAACACACCCGCCCCTACCCAAGAAAGAAAGCGCTACAGCTACGTCTACGACAATAACTTGTTCATCCGAGACGTGGTCTACTGGAAAGATTTCAAGTACCTGAACCCTCACGTCCTGAGAGTTAAGGAAAAAAGGAGATCTGGAGATATAAAAGTTTGCAAGAGGTTCTTTGGGTTGTGGTTTGAAGAGCTGGTGAAAGGTGTCAAGCATCTGTTTTATGAGGGCTCTTTGCATGGAGTCAAGTAAGTAGTTTTATCAGACTCTCAAATCTAACTTACTACATCTCAATCGCTGGGAAGATTTACGTTAATCAGTCCTAATACCAAATGAGATGATTGATTGAAAGATTGAAATCATTTTAGCTTCTAATTGCGAAGGATCTATTTTTTGTCAAAAACGTTATTGCTTACTGTATCAAACATTATAAAATTTTGTTATATTGTGATTCTGTTCTGCGCGATTGTTTGAATTTTAAAAGTCACTAGATATGATCTTGCCTGGTCCATACCATAGGTTATGGTAATACAATAGTACCACACTCACATTCCTAATTTGGGATGCGTTCACTTAGCATACAATACACGCCTCGAGCAAGGCTTTTCGCTCCATCCTACGCTCACGCAGTGAATGAAGGCAGGATGGCGCTGGTCATTGTCCATTCTCTGGTCATTGTCTTTCTCAATACATGCATGCTAAGAGCTTTGAACAACGTCTTGAGTGGATATTATTATAAATTCTGACACCACAACCATCACGCCAACATACAATTGATCTCGACGGCCACCATTTCAGATACATAGTAGAGCCGACCTTCAGCCGCAAAGAGAAAGCAACATGGATCATCATCATGGCGATCAGTGTAGCAATCTGCTTCGCGAACATCATCCAGCTATTCTTGCAGTGGACGTCGACGCCCTTCGTGAACGTGATGGACTCTCTGCCGACGCCGGTGTGGGCGGTGCCGTTCCCCAGCGTGGTACTGTGTCCCCACCTACACTTGAAACTCAGCGCCGCCAACGTTTCTCAGCTTAACGAGTGAGTGCACATACATTGATGTATAATTCATCAATTCATTGATTCTAAGACCTAAATTCGTCAGTTTGTTGATTCAGAGATTCTTAGGTTTGTTAATTCATCTTCTTCTTCTAGTGGTGTATCTCCTATCGAAGGTCGGCTATCACTGTGACCACTGTGACTCATGTGACCGTATGTGGTTAAAAAATCATCACATGTACCATTAGTTCATGGATTACAGTTTCAATGCTTTGAAAACATTTCAGACAGGAAACGTTCTTTGCCTCGCTGATCTGCCCAAAGATGGCCAAGATGAAGAAGGCCTTGTCGGAGCAGCTGCGGCCTGAAGATAATAAGAAGCTGCAAGATTTTATTGTGAAGGTTAGTAAAAATCGTCAATTATGGAGAGTTCAATTATAGGTTAATCTTCATACTACCTATCTTAGTTTTTGATAGAGTATTTTTGTAACTTCCATTTTTTTGGAATTCATAATTTTTTTAGAGTAGGTAGGATACCAAAAATACGTTTAAAATATCCTCAATTAATAAACCTTCTCAATAAACAAATTATGTACAGATTTCTGCTGAAATAAGCTCGTCATGTACACTTTTTAAATGTTGTGTTTTATTTATGTGTGCAATAACGTATAAAGTACCTATGTAAAGTATGTATGTACTGTATTTGATTGAAAATTCCTTATTGCACAATAAAAGCATTTGTGCATAATAGAGCTTAAAACTAATAAGTATTTTCTTTCAGCTAACCTTTGGTGATGGGGATAATCGATGGAGTATCCCATCCGCTGGAAGATTTCTTGGGAAAATTATTAAGACTAGGTCGTAATTATACAAACACAGAACACATATACATAGAACACAGAATACATATACCTACATAAAACACCTCAACGGGTGTTCTGTCTTATCTACTAATCTCTAAATCTACATACGACCTTTGCAAAAACAGTTGAATTTCCAAAATGTACCTACCTGAACAACATCGATATCATTTCTTCAGGTATCCCCAAAGTGCTCTGAGGTGGTCCAAAGCTGCTTCTGGCGCCCTATAGACGATCAGGAGTGGCTGACCAAGGAGTGCTGCGACGTCCTCTTCAGACCTGTCTTCACGAACTACGGGAGGTGCTACGCCTTCAACAGACTTCCTTTGAACGGGATGTGAGCTTCTAAGATATGATAAGATAAAATAGATAAGATAAATTCTGTCTATGACTATGGATTCGTGATCTTATTAAAACTTAGGCCTTTGCATCTGCGTAATGAGATTATTTATACAGAGTCCAGTGTCACCATCACCCACTCTAGATGGGTAAAGGGACCACTCGGACGCTGCAGTGCCTGGGACATTGTTTTTTAGTTGGAGTAGGCTTGCAGAGCACCTATACCATCCTGACAGCTTAGTCGGCCTAGCCCACAGGAAAAACAAGTCAATACGCGCGGAGCCAACCAAGCCGCGGGTTTCCCCACGATGTTTTCCTTCACGGTTAGCGTGTGGTATTGCTACTACGAATTCGCAGATGGACTCGGAAGCGGGAGACCCAGGTTTGATTCCCAGTGCGGGTATGTACCTATGACTTTGTTTATTTTCAAAGTTGAGCTTTTTAAAGAGGTTATATTTAAGTAGGCCATGGACTCTCTAACCTTAATATTAATTAAGGTTTAGTTTACTTTCCGCCCACACATCTTTAACAGTCTTAATTATAAAAAGTCGATTCCACTTAACCACTCGTCTACCGCGACACAGATCTGTGTCCAACTTAGTATGGGCCACCTATACGTTGCGTTCCGCGAAAGCAGTTCAGGAGTTAAAAACTCTTCAGAGTAAGTTCTAGTTCTAGTTAGACCTGAGATTTCCGCGCTTAGCCTCATAGTTGGGCCATTGTACGTAGCAGGTGCTGAGGTATGTAAATACCTCAGACACTAGGGTTTCCTCGCGATGTTTCCTTCAGGTAAGTAAAAGCCGGTATATAACAGAATCTCTTCTCATAAACCAGATTTAACCCAGTCTTAAGAGTGCTTTAGTATAAATAAGACCGTGAGTTTCCATGCAATACACCCAAGAGCACCCGACCAACTTAGCTGGTGCTCGCTTAGCAAAATTTTTCTTATCCTACTTTACTTTGACTTACAGAAATTAATACAACAATGAATATGCCCCTGACAGAGCCTCATTGGTCATACGCTAAGAAGAATTAACTAACGGATTTAAGTAACGTTTTCAGGACTAACGACACAATTCAATGGCAAAAGGCTTTCGACCAGCGAGTTTTTTCACGACCTCTCGTGTGGAGCTTAGACGCGGGCTACCCCAGAGTATTTCCGCCAGATCCCGCCATGCGGCCGTTCAGGTAAAGCTCCTTCCTTTACATCCCCAAGGCGTGTGTATTTATATCTATTCAGCTCCTGAAATCATAAGCAGCCTATATACGTCCCACTGTAGGGCACAGGCCTTCTCTCAGGGATAGAGCATGGGCTTAATAACCACGCGTGCCCACCGCGGATTGGAGATTTCAAGCGCTGAGTTATGTGTATAGCTCTGACGCTCAAGTTTCCTCACGATGTTTTCCTTCACCGTTAGCGAGTGGTATTAAATTGCTACTATAACTGCACAAATGTACATAACTTAGAAAACCTGGGAATCGAACCTGGGTCTCTCGCTTCCGAGCCCAATGTTCTACCCACTAGGCTACCACCGCTCTCTGAAATGTCCCTTGCAAATCTTGTCCAGGAAAATGTTATCAACCCATTTTGTAGGCGGCCTACCCACCGAATGATACAGCAAATGAAGACCATATTACGGTCTTATTGAAAGTTCATTTGCTGCGATCTTGAGCAACAAGTTTTAGCTCTTGGCTACATTGTTATGCATTCTAGATCTATTTGGATACGCACATACTATGTTAAGACGATCAGCAAGGTGTACCTATAGCATTGAATTTAAAATTCAATGCCTATAGGTATTATTTACAGAGAGAAGTATTTTTGCAGGGCAATGGCTTCTGGTGAGATGAACGGGCTAGGCGTGGAGCTGTATTTAAATACCAGCGAACACCAGTTCGCGTGCGATGAGACAAGCATCGGATATACTGTAAGTATATCAGAGACAGTGAATTGAGCAAAAAACCATTTTGTACAAAATTGTTTTGTGGTAACTCCTACGTTCACTACTAGTCAGACGTTGAGTTATGTACCTGCCTCGGACATATTTTCTGATGGAGTGGGTATTAGAGATAGATGTGAAAATTGGCTCAAATTTGCATAAGTATGTAAGAATTTCCGATGAATTACGCACTAGTTTTGACATTAACCTAAACGAAAATGGAATATTAGCCACAAACGGATGGTCAGAAAAACCCACCAATAGCATCAATTCTCGAGAAGAAGAACGATACAAGAAAGAGATACATTGCAAGGATTCGACTTTATGTATAGATAGGTACGGAAGTAATTTGTTCCATGGTGATATGTATGTACAAACCTTACAGGTCCTTATAGGATCACCAACGGACCATGTCTACACGAGTACGGTCCTCCGGCTGCCCATGGGCCGGACGACCACCATAGAGGTGACGCCAGTGACTTACAGAACCGATAACGCACTGAGGTCCCTGTCGCCCGGTCGGAGACAGTGCTTCTTCCAGAATGAACGGATATTGGAGTACTTCGCAATGTACACGGATAGCAATTGCAAACACGATTTGCTCATCAGGGAATCCAAGAGGTTGTGCAATTGTGTGCTTTTCAATTGGCCCCGTAAGTAACTTCAAAATCCAGAAGACCCAGCGTGGTCCTTATATCGAGATCGATGTAGCTTTGCCGTAGTGTATTCCTCATAGTTCGTAAATTGGCTGGTCAAACTTGCCAAAACAATAAACTACTTATTACTTATGTTATAATTTTCGAGTCAAGGTATCGAATCAATCAACGCAGCTTTGGTGGGATGCACGCTGGCCCGCTGGAGAGTTAGAATAGGATCAGGGAGGATTAGAGTTGCGTTCCAATGGGGAAATGCTTATCATACCTCTGTCCTTCCTCGGTTTCAGGAAAATACTACAATGAAGCAATATGCTCGACCGAACAAGATTTCCGATGCATTGTGGACGTTGAAGGTAAGAGCTACCATAGAACATCTTTTAGATAAGATAAGATAACATAAGCAGCCTATATACGTCCCACTATCGGGCACAGGCCTTCTTTCAGAGAGATAGTATGGGCTTAATCACCACGCGTGCCCACCGCGATTTCAAGCGCTGAGGTATGTGTATAGCTCTGACACTCAGGATTCCTCATGATGTTTTCCTTCACCGTTGGCGAGTAGTATTGCTACTACAACTTCACAAATGTACATAACTTAGAAAACAAAGTCATAGGCACATGCCCGCACTGGGAATCGAACCTGGGTCTCTCGCTTCCGAGTCCAATGTTCTACGCACTAGGCTACCACCGCTTTTTTTAAGATAAGATAAGAATATTTTTTTCTTAAACATGCGCGGAAATATTGTCGTTACTTTTGAATAAAGAACACGCGAAGTAGGTATCATATTTACGTAGACTGAAAAACCAAAATCACTTCCCGGCGCGTTTTTTTAATTTGGAACGAAGAGTGCGCCGGCAATGTTGTATGAAACGGTGTGCTGTTTGAATTTAGAACTCTTTCATCTATCGTACAAATTGCGTTCTCGTGGCCGTATAGCCACAGATGCGTTTACCTTTCGGCACAAACTGTAAAATAAAAATAAAAATTGGCGGTGAAGCGGAGTTCGTTGTTATTTTGTAACAAAATAATTAAAATGAGTTCCGATGATTCTGAAAGTAAAAATGAAATGAACATTGACTGCACTCCACCAGATTTAAGATCGGGAGCTAAATTAGCGATAGAAAACCTGCTTCCAGCAAAATCAAAAGAGAATTTATTATGTAAAAGGCCCCTTTTTAATTGCTTTCTTCCACTCTAATCCACTGCGCAAATCTATTGCAGAATTGTTTCCACTTTTTGTTCCACTCTAATCCATCACCCAAAATGGATTAGATTCCACATAAACTTTATTTCCAATCTAATCCATGATATCTATCTAGTCTATTTCCACTTTAAGCCACACTTGCATTTCACTGCCCATCTAATAATACCAGGAAATGTACCTTGCATTTTTTAAGAAAAGCTCTATATAATATGCCTCGGCCGAAATGGCAATTGCCTGTCTCGTATTATTGAAGTCCTCGCCTGCGGCTCGGCCTTCAAACTCATACTCCACCTGCAATTTCCTATTTCGCTGCCTTTGCAATAATGTAGATATTATTTTACACCAGGAAAAACACAAACATAAAATATTACATTATATTATTTTTATTTTATTTGTATTTTTTACAAAGATACTCGCTTAACAGGGAATAGCGACTACACAAAGCACTACCTGCTACTCGGGGCTACCTTCCTAGTCCATATTCATAGAATCCAAAATCCCGACTACTAAAAAGACTAAATGAGTTTGTTGACCAAACTAACTATTATAAGTATTCAAGAAATCTAACGTGACGTGTCGCCTGATGAGTTTTAAAACTCAACTCTCTTGTTTAACACTTAGTTAGCATTCGGATTTTTTGTTTTGAGTAGAATCCCATCGTTGGCTTTATCGATCGGAGGCTGCGCTTCTGTTTCCAGCAAAAGTGGAGGAGCAGCTGATCTACGCGTACTATGCGGACAGCGGCGAGACCCATAATTCCAAAGCCGGCGCCACCTCCTGCTACCCATCTTGTAACGACATCTTGTACACGAATCAGGTTTACTACTCCGACCACAAACTGGAAACTGAAGAGAATCTACCGAAGGATAACGATAGAGAGTAAGTCCTGTCCAGCGTGACGATTAGGGGTGAAGAAAGATAGATAAAGTAAAAGATAAATTTATATGCATAAACGTGTGTCAATAATAGGTCAATAACATGCATTTTTTTAATGTAGCCTATATATCTCCGTCTCACTGTAAGGCACAGGCCTTCTCAGAAAGTTAGAGCATGGGCTTAATTACCACGCGTGCCCACCGCGGATTGGCAATTTCAAGCGCCGAGGTTGAACTCTTCAGACACCCAGATTTCCTCACGATGTATCATTTAGGGTGTTAAATATATTACCTTGTCTTGTTATCGGTCCAAAATGTTTTACCGAGAGTGGCGTGCAAATAGAAGAGGGCCGACCAGCTCCTGTAGTACGCGTACCAAATCCTAAACGATTCTATAGAATTTGACAGTTCGACGATTGGAATCGCTCAAGATTTGGTGAGCTTAATTAGGCCCATGAACATTACAAATGTACAAAGTAACATGCAAACGTTTAAATTCACATTGACGTGCGTTGTACAATGTACAGAATTGATAGATAGATACGCAAGGATTTCTCTTCAGTTTCTGTATTATAATATTTGGCAGTCATCATCAACAGATTCTAAAAAGTGGTTTTCCCACAATGAGGTTGTCTCGCACACTTGCTAACAAGAATCAACAATATTTGCCTGTTTGTATGTAGAAGCTCCCTTGGCTTGCCCCATACAGTGCTTTCTTAAATCTCGTAAGTAGCCTAACAAGTAGCCTAGCCTAGAAGGTTTTAATTTTTCACGATTCAGATTTAAATTTTCAGCAATGAATTAACGAGAATCAACGTACATTTCTACGATGACATGTTTATTGGATTGCACCGACATGCTCAGTATGACGAGTATTATCTTGCAGGTGAGTACCAGGTTACAAACTCGGAAAAATCACCCTTAGCTTTTATCGGCACCTACTCTCTCTAGAACTTCCCTATGTTAACTGGAAAAACCTTTCTTCGAACTTTCCTATGAATTGATAGACTGACGATTATTATGAACCTATGTGTGATTAATTGATCTAAATTCCTTAGATAGGTAGGTACCTCAATCCGGACAGAACAATGATACTTTGGGTTCGAATAACAAATGGCTGGCGACGAAATATGGTCCATACGTTACTCTCTTTTCGACGGAAAAGTAACCTTTAATGCAATTAGCATAGATAGTGGGGGTGCCGATGGGTCGCGGGTCCACCTGGAATGATCTAGTGTCCACCCGGCATGTTTCAGGGTAAGCCCCCCTAGAAAATAGCTCTACAGTCTGTTCATCCTTACTTGTCCAATTTAGTAAACAATATTCTAACCTCAAAATTGACATTTGATGCCGAAACTAGATATTTTCTTGCAAGTTCGTGCACTTTGTTTATAAACATAGCAGCGTGTTATCCAAAATGGTGTCCCAGGTTAGTTCATTTATGGGAATATGGCAATTTTCGACTAAAAAGTCATACTTTGCGGGTAGAATCTTGTTTACTAAATTGGACAAGTAAGGATGAATAGACTATAGATGGGCTAGGATTGGATGCCTATAGGTATGCGATCCAATCCTAGAACATGTCACAAAGCTGGGACAATCAAGCTCGACCCTATGCTCCTAGACACCTTCTGTTATTGTAATTTCTTTTAGATACTTTTCATTGATTGTCCGATCTCTGTGATCTGATTCCATATCAGAAGCCAAATAATTCATTTCCTCTCATTCCAGGAGCTGTTGGTGGTCTGCTGAGCCTGTTTCTGGGCTTCAGCATCATAAGCGTGGCTGAGTTGATATACTTTGTCATGCTCCGACCTTTGTACACTGTTTTGCGCTATCAATTCTGTGGAGCAATGCCACAGAGATAATAGTTTTATCATCTGTGTTTGTCTGAGTCTCGTTCTAGGTATTTAATTCAATAAACAGTATGAATTATTTCAGTATATTCATCAGCAAGTCCTTTAATTTTTATTGCGAAGTTGCCCGTAAATATAAGTAGAGTGCACATGACTGTCTCTTCTCTGTGTTCAGTTTGAAATCAACAAAATATGAAGGTTTGCTGTTGCAAGCTTTTATCATCGTAACTCCATTACAATCCCCGTCCTTCACCTTCAAATTATTTTTTCGCTATGTATTTTATTCTGATTTGAAAACTCAAATAAAACTATCGGCAATCGCAGAGTTTTCTCTGAAATAGAAAAGAGTTCTTTCCAAAAACTATGGAAATATCTGAGTGTGTGTGGCGTCAGACCAAGATTCCCTGCGTACAGGGCGTCGAGTCCAAAACAACAACGATGCCTTAAACTTTTTCGAAAAGCTAGCAAAAGGTTTACTATCTATGTTCCACAAAAAACGTAGACTCAGTGTCACAAAAATTTAAAATGTCAGAGTTAAACGTCACAGGGCTGCCTTCGTTAGGAATTAAATTGAATTGGAATAATCTCAGTTAAACAAAACCATTTGCGCTCGTCATCATGTCGTGCTGTAGCCGAAGATCTCGTGCTTCTTCACGCCTCAAGTACATAGGGAGTTCTGAGAACATAGAGGGTCTCATGAGCTTCAACGACGACCTCAGCACGAGGGTCGTAGAGCACTGCAACGAGAGCCAGGAGCTGATGATGCTGAACCACTTTCTGAAGGAATCCAGCGAGTATCAGTTCCAGCAGTGCGTTCAGGAAAGGTTAGAACTTGGAACTTTTCTCTATTCTAGGTAGTCATAGTGATACCACCATTCTCACAGATAACCAGTATTTGCTTACTGGTTATCTGTAGTTTAGCTGCTTACTCTCTAATCAGTTTTGTTGACCCTTGATATATACCAAACTCCTTTTCAGCAACTAAGCGTGTTAGCTGAAACGTAAGTAAACATCAAAGTCAAATACAAGTAGATACCAGACAAATAAAAAAAAAAACGGTTCAGACTACGAGGAGTTTCATGATAACCATGTGTCCAGCTCTAAATATAGTCATCATCAGCCATTTTACGCCCACTGCAGTACATAGGCCTCCCTCATGGTTTTCCCTAACTATGAGGGGTTTTCCATAATCGCCACGCTTGGCAAGCGGGTTGGCGATCGCAGTATGCAGTTGGAATCTCAGGAAGACGCTGCTGCCCGTCTCCTGGTAATTTATATCCTTAGTCGCCTGTTATGACATCCACGGAATGAAATGGTATAGTACAGTACCTATACTAAATGTAGTAGGTATCTGGGACAAATGTTTTGCGACGGGAGTGAACAGACTTTTTCTGGTGCCAACACGATAATAATGATCCAATTCATTATGTTTTCACAATCAACTGGTCTAATTCATTATGTGTCAACAACCAACTAGTCCAATTCATTCTGATTCCATAACCAACTGGTACGATTGATTATATCCACAACCGACTGGTCTAATCCATTATGTATCCACAATTTTACACTTTCCAGGATGTCCGCCATAGCATCGTGGAAGTGGGTCCTTGAAGACCTGTCAAGGCGTCTGGGCGAGGCCATCAAGGCTCTCAAGTATGAGCATAACGCTCTGAGAGTTATTGTAGAGAGGGTTAAGAAGGAAATTGATGAGCACTGCCGAGAGGGCAGTAGACCTGGAGCGCTGAGTCCTTTGACAGACGCTGTGGAGTATGCGGTTATGCAGGTTACGTGATTTTAACCTCTTCAGTCCTGACCTTGAAAATAACAATAGATTCTATTGCCACAATTAAAATTGTAATACTATCCATACTATCTGTAGATAATAAGGATGTAAAATTGTTTTTTGGTAAAATAAATCTATTTGTATTTGTATTGTTATTTTCAAGGTCAGTACTGAAGAGGATAAGCAAAGCAATCTAACATCTAGGTCAGCTGCTTCTAAACTTTCTATAGAAGTCTATATAGAATACTAACAAACCTCTTTTATTTTGCGGAACACCATATCACAATATTAGATTCAACATTTGACTTCACTTCAAGCTTCTGAAGGTACCGCCACTGTTCCACTGTGTAAAAATAATCCAACAATTCAATGACATTTATGTGATTTGCGGAACCCAGTGACTTTTCCATGGAACTTTTGCGTTTCGCCAAATAATACCATCCAGTTACTTCTTCCGGTAGCTGCTGTTTTTACAAGTGCCATAAAATGCCATGAAGGGTATCCCCGCGTATAGCCATGTTCGTGGTTAGCTATGTGAAATCGAAGTTTGAAGGTCAAGACCGGATGACTGGATTCATGAGACCATCATCAATTTCTATCAAAGGCATCTTCACGGCATTTTGAACACAACCATACGGAAGAATACAGGCAACACCACCTAGTATCAAAATTAGCGAACTAAAGATTCGATATAGTGCGTATACGGTGTTTTGTCTTTATCGACTGGTTTCCATGTGGCATTGTCAATTTTAGGGTTGACTAATATAATAAGCATCTCCAGGAATACAAGTTCCTCTGCGAGCAAAAGAAGAAGTTCGAGCGCATGATCGAGGACCTGGGCAATAACACGACTTCACTGGAAAAGACCAGGGGCAGGATTGACAGCGATATCGTGAGCAAGGCCGAGGCGCTCGAAACGGAGGAGCGGTGCTCCAACATTGACCTGAACTCGGTCAGTAACACCGAGCGGCGCAGTCGAAAAACCAGGTGTGGTGACATGTTTTAAGATGCTGGCTTTAAATTAGATTAGAACTCACAGGGTTGCCTAGTTTGGGACCAAGGGCGCTACTACGTAAGTCCTCCACTGTATGGAGTTCTCTGATTTAGCCTACTCCATCCTGTCAAATACATACGCTTTGGATTCGTCAAAATGGCTAACCCGATAGAGTGGACAGTTACGTGATAGAAGTGCAGGGCAAGTGATTGTGTTGTGTGGAATTTATTATTATTATTACTCTTTATTATTATGCTCTTATTTAGTTGATCCGATAGAAACATTTATTATTCTCCTTTCCTATCTATACACAACTTAATCGAGTGACAAAAAACCTTTTCTATGAGTATTATTTTTAAGAACTGTCCACTTTTGAATTACAGATTAAATGTTATTTTGATGTAAGCTTTGACATTGTCATAGAAAATATTAGAAATAATAAGATAAAATTTTCTATTCTGATCACCCGAACGAAGATATTCTCGGCTGAGTTTATGGGGGTCATTGGAACAAATGGTGGCAGTCTTTCTGTACGAAAATTTTTATTTAAAAAAATCACCCAAAACGTTAATGTTGGTTTTATTATTTTAAAATAAAAATTTATTAGATAGCAAGAAAAATGAAAGAGAACAAATGTATCGAATCAACTAGTTGAATCGATTCAGGCATATGTCCCTATCGAATCAACGAGCTGATTCGATAGGATCATATGCCTGAATCGACTTCCACTGTGATCAACTGGTTGATTCGTTCGGTTGATTGCAGTGGAAAACCCGATTTTTTTATTTCGATATGTACGCAGTACATATCCGATGCCTAATAACGATAATATATCTGAAATTTATCTAACCTGATCTTACTTTCTAACACGACACTCTTAACACCTCAGACTACATTTTTCAAAAGTATTGTAGCAGACAGACCTTTTGCGTTACTGCCTACCTCACCGCGCAAGCCGTTGTGTCGTCGATAGTGTGCGAGCGAGACAGCACTATATCAAACATGTGCAAAACAGAGACTATAGCTTAGTGTAGAAATTAACCCAGATAAACCGAAAAATAATGAATACATTTATTTGCAAAATCCATACTAGGTATTATACAAAAAGTTAACATCGCACTTAGTACTGTGTTGCACACGTTTGATATAGCGCTGTCTCGCTCGCACACGGTATCGATGACACGACGGCTCGCGCGGTGTGGTAGGCAGTAACACGAAAGGTCTGTCTGCTACAGTAGGTATACTCATTATTTTACAACAATGAACAATTTTAGTTTTTTTTTCTGGTTGTGCAGCCATTAGCCCCGGATTGCCCCTAAGTGAACAAAGTGTTACCTAATTTCTGTTGCGCTTCGTAGCATTCAGTGTCCAAGTATCTTTTTGCACAGGCCCTCGCCACCTCAAGAATGGGAGAGGCACTGCACTTCGCTAAAGACAGCTGGTCTTCGAGCACTCGCGAATGCTGTTATAATACGTCAACGGGTAGGTATTCAGAGAGATCTTGCAAAAATATAAATTTTTTTATCTCATCCAATAGTGGTGCCAACGAACCTCACGGAGCTCCTTAAGGGTGGGTTCTCCGAGCGCACGGATTTTTATGGGACATATTGCGCCGCGCGAGCGAAAAGTTGGGGAAATAGTAGGAATTTTTGAAATTACAGAAATACAAATCCAGTTAATAGAATTTCAATGATAGTGATTTTGGTATAATTTTTATAATCCAAAACTCAGTACAGCTCAAATAACCGGTAAAAACCCATATCTAGTGATAATTTACTCATGTTTGCGATTTTTTATGCTATAAAGTTAAAAAATCATAAAAATAATGATCGACGGCCCTAGATAGGACAATGAAAAATAATATACCTACATTTTTTTTTCAGATTTTAATCACTAATCATTAGAGAATAAAATATATTTTAAAACACCTGATTTAGTGTTAATGTCGGAAAACCCAGCTTTAAGGAAAAACGAATGCGGTGGGTTTAAAATTTTCACCATATTTTTCCAATTCTGTAACTAAATTAAACTCATCATTGTAGCTTAAAGATAGACTTCCGTGCATCGCGGCCGATCGCAGCCGCGCGCGACAGATCGCACGTGCGGCTGATGCGGCAATAGTCATTGTATGAAAATGTATGGCGCTGTTTCCAAAGTCTGCGACGGACGCGTGCGGCAGACGACAAAAACGGCGCCATTAAGCTATTCCCTCACTTTCCCACCACACTACTGAGCGACAGCCTTAAGCCAAATAACCCAAACTTTAAAGTTTACTACCCTTTTTTTGGGCCTAAGTTCTTCAGGTCCTAAAACTCACAATTTGCATGATTGGGAGTTTTGTAAGCCATCTATTACAAAAATAATTTGTAAAATGTTTTTAGGGTTCCGTACCTCAAAATGAAAAAAACGGAAGCCTTAGGCGGGAGACACAAATGGGACGTGGGGCGAGGGCGTGGCAATATGTATAGAGTCACAGACCAAGAGCGACCGCAGAGCAAGGACTGAGGTCTGTGACTCTATCCGTCCGTCCGTCCGTCCGTCTGTCCGTCTGTTTGTCTGTCAAGACCTTTTATTTCGTGAACGCGTGGAGGTATTGAGTTACAATTAAAACCGTATACTTAGACTTAGGTCTACAGCCCTTTGAAGCTGTGATAAAATCTAACTTCAAGGAACTGTAGAACTGAGTCATGATCATCATCAGCCATTTGACGCCCACTGCAGGACATAGGCCTCCTTCGTGGTTTTCATAACCATGAGGGGTTTTGCCATAATCGCCACGCTTGGCAGGCGGGTTGGCGATCGCAGTATGCGGTTGGAATCTCAGGAAGACGCTGCTGCCCGTCTCCTGGTAATTGATTTCCTTAGTCGCCTTCTACGACATCCACGGAGGGAAATGGAGTGACGCTATTCTTAATCCGGCGCCACACGGAATACGAACTGAGTACCTAATATGGTTTTATTTCAACTCGATACCTCCACGCGTTCCCGAAATAAAAGGTCTTGACAGACAGACAGACGGGTCTTGTCTGGTGATCCTATAAGGGTTCCGTTTTTTTTTTTCCTTTTGAGGTTAAGGTAAGTTAACAATCAATTTTCAAATTATTCTATTTAGCATATAGATCAAAACTGGCTTTCAGGGGTAAAGCGTCGTATCTTCTAAATAAATCTCATTAATACCTAATATTAGCTACTTTTCGCTAATATTAGGTATTAATGGTAAAATCGCTCGTAGCCCCGGCTGCCCGAGTGATCTTAAACGATCACGAAGGTTAAGCAACACAGGGCGCGTTCAGTGCATGGATGGGCCGCCGTCTATGCCTAACGCTAGTGGCATTTTTCCGAGCGGTTCCGTGCTTCGCAAGGCACGTTAAGCTGTTGGTGCCGGCTGCCGTCGATAGATGGCAGTCGTTAAGCCAAGTCAGAGGCCTTAGGGCGGCTTGACAACTTCTGACAGTAGACGAGCCACTAGTCTACAAGCCTCCACCAATCCGGACTTGGCCCCCGTGGTGGAGTATGGCCTATACCTTCCCCAGGGAAGAGACCCGTGTCCCTCGGTGGGGACATAATGGGTTGATGATGATGATGATGATGATTAGTCTTCAGGATTTGGTGCTCGTAATGTAGAAGCTTTTCCTATGCGCGTAATCGGGGGCCAGATTATAAATGCGCCAGTTAAACTGTCATATTCCTTACTTATTCCTATCGCAATCGTCAGGCTTCCAACAGGATTTGGTGCGCATAATCAGGCTTCAGTTAAAACGTTGACAGATCCGAGGGGAGCGCGTGCAGCTCTCGATAGCAGCCCAGTCGTACGCGGCGCGCGTCGACGGCGTGCTGCGCAAACGTCTTCACGCCAACCAGGCGCAGCTCGAGGAAATGAGATGGCAGCGGGAGGAGGTAGGCAACTTAATGCCGTTATACATTGATCCAGTAGCTGCATCCAGTGTCACAGGATTCAACACTCTGGATCGGCACTGGATTCATGATTCAAGCCGGAACAGCGTCCAGCATCGAGCGCTGGATCGGAATACCGGGTGGCATTTTAGTCACCTGCCAAACTTTGAGGGATCTTTCTACTCGTCAATACAAACAACTTTTACTATGGGGCCAAACAAATCAGAGCAAAAAATAAATCAGCTGTTTCATACATTTGGTGCAGCACTGCTTCTATCTTATGTATGAAACAGCTCATTTATTTTTTGCTCTGATTCGTTTGGCCCCATAGTAAAAGTTGTTTGTATTTATGAGTAAAAAGCCCCGTTAAAGTTTGGCAGTTGACTAAAATGCCACCCGGTATAATACGTTATTTTTTTTTCAATCCAGGGTCCATCACCCGCACGCCGCGCCGCAGTGGCACTAGATCCGTAGAAACGGTTTAGGCCGCGTCAGTCCAGTCGCTGTAGCGTACATTTTTACATAACACTATGTTTTGCTACGAACGTGTCGCCTCAACACAGTAAGAAGAATATCTACTGGACCTATGTAAACGGCCTGAGTGTTTATACAGATCCAGTGCCGCTGGCACAGGGTGGTCGGTGTGTGGGGGGAGGACCCCGGATCGAAAAATAGGAACATGCTCTATTCCGATCTAGCGCTGCATGCTGGACGCTGTACTGGATTGAAACGTGTACATTAATCCAGTGCCAATCCCGAGCCGGAAACTAGTGAAACTGGGTGGAAGTATATTGTACTGCAATCATGGTATACCTACTATGACATATCGATGTACACTGCAGCCGATTCACCCACTGATTAACCAATAGGAATCGGCTACGCAATGTACATCGATTTGCCAAAATAAACATGAATCAATAGAACTGTGAATTAGAGTTTTGTGAAACGCGGCCCAGGAAGTAGGTCACCACTAATGTCAGACTTTCTGGAATAGCTTTATAAAAGGTGGATAACACCTTTTAATACCGTACCTACTCAATCAAAACAGGCAGTAAGAGACCTTCAGAGCCTAGAAGAGGAGCAGCGCTCGACCGAGGAATGTTTCATGGTGAACATGGACCAGATACGCCTGGTGGAGGCGAGGATAGAGGAGCGGAGCCGGAAACCGCTGAAGGAAGTGATCAAGGACAACATAGACATTAGCCTGAAGACCGAACTGGGAAGGCTGCGGCAGTTCTCGAAGGTTCTGACCGAGAATCTGGATAAGATCTCGTGAGTTGGTTTAAGATTATGCTTTTGCTTGTCCAGTCTTCATCTGGTCCAGCGGTGCCTAAAGTGGGTTTCGTGGAACCCAAGAGTTCCGTGGAAAAGTCGCTGGGGTTCACATTTGTCACTAAATCGTTGGATTGTTTTGACTGTTAAATCATTCTTCGGCTACAAAATTAGACTTGAACCTGGATACCGAACTGCGCAGGCTGTGGCAGTTTTTGAAGGTTCTGACCGAGAATCTGGATAAGGTCTCGTGAGTTGGTTCAAGATTATGCGTTTGCTTGTCCAGTTTGCATCTGATCCAGCAATTCCTAATGTGGGTTTCGTGGAACCCAAGAGTTCCGTGGAACTGTCACTAGGATTCCGCTAATCACATTTGTCATTAAATCGCTTAATTATTGTGACTCCTTTGCTGCAAAAGAGCCTACGAGGGGTTTACTAATATTATTTTTAAAAAAATTGTACCGGAAAACAATTTACAATTGGCGGGCTTAATACTAAATAGTATAAAGTAGTAGTCATCATCATAATCAGCCGGTGTCAGTCCACTGCTGGACATAGGCCTCTCCCGAGACACGCCACTGAGCCCGATCTTCGGCTCTTCTTTTCCAGACACTGCCCACCGCTTTGCGAATGTCGTCGCTCCACCTGGTCACAGGGCGTCCTACGCTACGTTTGCCGACTCGCGGTCTCCACTCTAGACCCAGTCTACCCTAACGATTATCGGTCCTGCGGCAGATATGACCAGCCTCTATATTACGCTCACCAAATCCTGAGCAATTCCAATCGTTTAACTGTCAAATTAGTATGCAATTTGACAGTTAGACGATTGGAATCGCTCAGGATTTGGTGCACGTAATTAGGAGGCCACAGCCCACTGCCACTTCAGTTTGCTAATGCGTTCAGCTATGTCGATTACTTTAGTTCTCTGGCGAATTACTTCGTTTCGGATTCGATCCCGCAGAGAAACACCGAGCGTAGCTCTCTCCATAGCTCGCTGAGCGAAAGTAGTACTAAATAGTATTAATATACGACCAATCCAACGATAACCTACACTATGGTGCAGGCTAAAAAAAAATCATCCCTAATTTAGGTGCCCAGGAGGTACCCTAAAAATTTTTATTAAAGATTTTATTCTACCGTTTTGTCGGCGTGAAAACTATGTATGTCTATGCCAAATTTCAGCTCCCTAGTACTAATCGTTTCTGAGCTAGGCCGCGGACGCACGGACGGACGAACAGACAGACAGACATGGCGAAACTATAAGGGTTCCTTGTCAACTACGTAACCCTAAAAAGTACAAAGGAAATGTGTTTTTTTCGTAAAGGTAATTTATGGGCCGACCGAAGAGTCATCATAAGCAGCCTATATACGTCCCACTGTAGGGCACAGGCCTTCTCTCAGAGAGAGAGAGAGAGAGAGAGTATGGGCTTAATCACCACGCGTGCCCACCACGGATTGGCGATTTCAAGCGCTGAGGTATGTAAATAGCTCAGACACTCAGGTTTCCTCACGATTTTTTCCTTCACGGTTAGCGAGTGGTATTGCTACTATAACTTCACAAATGTACATAACTTAGAAAACAAAGTTATAGGTAGGTACATGCCCGCACTGGGAATCGAACCTGGGTCTCCCGCTTTCGAGTCCAATGTTCTACCCACTAGGCTAACACCGCTTAAATAGATCTCCCTATTCTTTATCGGATTCCCTTGCGAATGCAATCACGGGCAAAACAAGTTTATTTTTGCGTCTGATTGACTAAGTAACTTTTTCGTCACAGAGACCTGCAGAAAACCCTATCGGCCACGATAACGCGGTTCGACTGCTCGGCTACGGACTTGGCAGAGATCATAACCCTGGACTCTGAGCGCATATGCGCGCGGAAAGGCGGCGAATGTGGTGCAGAGACCGGCGCTGCGAATGGTGACCATTCGTACACCCCCTCGCCAGAACCAAACCCTGAAGCCTCACAAACCGCTGGACTCTTGAGATCGGTCTCCTCCTCCTTACAAACCATAATGGAGGAGAATGAGGATGAAGACTATGACAGTATTGCTGATTACCCGTTGGACTATTGAAAGAACATTTTTTTTGTTTTCCACACTATGCATATTTAATTTTATAATGACACCTTGTTGCTTAGTTGCCTACTTATTTATTTCATTGTTTACTTACGTTTTAGATTATTTTTATAAACCCAGTAGTGTAATACATAACATAAACTCACGCCTGTATCCTGGAGGGGTAAGCAGAGACCAGGGTCTGCCACTTGCCACGATCCTGATCTCTTTCGCTATTTCGCTTTTAATGTAATTGCCTTATAACTGTTCAAACATTTTTAGTGGCCTTTTCTACGTTTATAGTTCTTTTTTTTTTCGGATTATATTATGTAACTTGGTATTTAGGTTAACCATAATTTATGGAGATAAAGCACCCAAATACGACAGATTGTTTAGTTTATTCTTTTAATGAAACCAAAACAGATTTTGAAATTGAAAGTACATTATAATTTTCGGATATGAACTATATAATACATTAATTAAATCAGTAACTAGAATACACCATATCAATTTATAGCATAAGGATTCGTACAAATTAATAACAACATTTTTGGGATTATTAAAGCAAGTTTAATGCCCGGCAGATAACTTGAGCAAAATCCGCGCAATCAGGATTATGTGTTTGCGACTAACACTTAGGAGCAAAATTTTTTGTAACAATACATAATTAATGTTTATGAAACATTGTGTGTGTATATTAATTTTGTAATTTGCCTTTAAACTAAAGTCTGAAGAATTTTAAGTCACATCCAGCGTCCCAATAAGATGTCGATGCTAGTCACAATTATATGTCGGATATTAAACGTACGTACCAAAAAAAACTATTACAGGATGTACATGTTAAAATCCCCATAATGTACATTCGAAAATGGGTGGGGTTCTAATCGTCAATACAAACAACTTTTCCTATGGGGAAACCCTCGAAAAAATGGGTGTATTTCCATGTTTGTGATGTCCTTGCCTGGTTAGGTACTATAGCACAAGGTATCCTAGTTTGGGACCAGGTCAAGTTTATTTGTGTGAAAATTATTTATTTTATTTATTCCGGAAATAATGCCACAAGTGGTAAGATTAGTATGGAACACCCCTTTTCCGGGATTTCGACGTTCCTTCCTGCTGTGTAAAAAATGTTCTTATTGTCGAGGAGAACCCCGTTTTTGCAATGTTACATTTTTTTTCTCAGTGAATTTCAAGCACGTTTTGAAGTGACATGATTTAAAACTTAATAACATTATTACTTGCTTAATACAATTTCAAACACTTGAACTCTTCTAAAAATAAAAATAATTATGTAGCGATTCTGTGAATACCAGTAGATATGAAGATTCTCATAGTATAGTTTTTTTTATCTCACAATGCCAGGTTGATCTTAATCATGTGTGTAGATGCGTTTTATGCACATGCAAATATTTTGTGTAAATGAACTCTGGAGATAATGAAGCACTTAATATCGCTCTAACTACTGTGTAAGATAAGAGGTACATAGGACTTGCATAAAATATTACACTGAACAATATCAAAGTAAAACTTTATAATAAGCTACCTAAATTAAAAATTAAACTATCTGAGTACCTCGGCATTTATTTCTTCTGTACAGCACTTTTTCAAGGGCAACATTAGTACCTAGATTTTTTGTTTTGCAAGCCTTTAGTCACAGACCGTCCAAAACGCAAACCGTCAACATGACGCAAACGGTCCAAAACGCAAACCGTTTACACACGAACCGTCCAAAACACAAACCATCCAACATGCAAACCCGCAAATGACAACCCAGTTTGACAAAATAGTTTGACCACGAGGGAGAAGGGCCAATAAATTAACAATAGGACCTTAATGTTCTACTTTTTTATTTACCACACTGTAATGGGAGTAATGGAAGCTGAACAAAAGGAGCTATTGATGCTTAATAGATTGGCCATAAAGAACTGCCATGTTTGTTTTCTTTGCCATTGCGATTATATCTGAATTTGACTGCAAAGAATGTTAAAATTCCTTGTGGTCAAATCAGTTTGACTACTAAGTTTGACCACGAGGAAGGAACAGAATCTTCCGTGAAACAAAATATTGTGCCCCATAAGACAAAATCATTTTCATCAACAACAAACTGACAGTGAGATAGATAATTTATTATAATGTTACAATACATTGACATTTGACTCAAGTGGCCATTGACTTATCAAGAAAAATTAAAAGAGGTTTCTTTCAAGTATAAATAAAAAATGTTTAGCATCATATGTGTTGCTGGGCAAGAATTGTATGAAATGTAAGAATTGAATTGAAGAATGATGGCCTAGGAAAGAAGTTAGAGTGTTGGATGGTTTGCATTTTGGATGGATTTCTTGGACGAAGTTTTGGACAAAATGCGTTTTTTTTGCGTCAGACACTGCGTTTTGGACAGTTGGACTAAAGCATGTCTTACATCAGGGATTCTCAAAGTGGGGTATGCAAACTCTTAGGGGTTCATCAGTTGATCCTAGGGGATTGAGATAAGATTTAAGCCAGATTGGGGTAAACGCATAACATTATCATGCATATTGTTATTATACAGTTTGGCTTTTAACTCCTGAACTGCCCTCTCGGAATGGAACGTATAGGTGGCCCATACTAAGTTGGACACAGATCTGTGTCGCGGCAGACGAGTGGCTAAAGCGATAACACATCAATTCGATTCTATTTGCAAGGGGTTTGCAATCATGTGGCAAATTAAATAGGGATATGCAAAGCTAAAAGTTTGAGAAACCCTGTCTTACATAATGCTTACATTCTTATTTCTAGACAGTGTTTAAGACCAAAAGATACCAAAGTCAGACAAAATTAGGGCCCTCACAAAAATAATCATTAAAAAGTAATCACAGCGATAGAAAAATTATAAACTGATATAATGACTATTCTAACTGAATTGGCTGAGGTGAGTTTCACTGTTTACATGGTCTTCAATGCTCTGAAAGTTGCAGACTATTTCAACATTGCATTTGTTGCAGAAGGCTTTTTCTTGGTGCTCATTTGACAAATAGGCTGCTATAGTAACATCTTGGTCTTCTATCAGGTCCTCCATTTCAGACAACCAGTCTATATGTTTCTCGTCGTCATCAATATGATCCAATATGTTCCCGACGGTATTTTCAACATAAGCATCGCACACTTTGCACCAGACCTCATCGTCATTCTCTATAGGGAATATGCCGTTGAGTGGTTTGAGCTTTTCCGACAGGTTAGCTCTATGATTGAAGCTGTTAACATGCTCTTCCAACCCTAACAATGTGCAGGTGATTGTGCAGTTACAAACCTCGCATTGGATGTCCTCCTTAGTTTTATCTGATGTTAGGTAAGCATCTAGGTTTAAGAACTCACCCTCTATGAGGTCTTCGACGGCCGCCATCCAGTTGGCATGGTCGTCACCCTCCATATGTTTCAGGACAGACTCGTCTTCAGCAAGGACGCACTTGCAGGGCTTGCAGTAGAGAATGCCGTCCCTGAAGCTGATCCCGGTGCCGACCATGAGCGCAATGTTCTCCTTATGCTTAATGCCGTTAGTGTGCTGTTCGATGCATTTGTTGGCCTTCGGAATGTGGACGCCGCAGAATACGCAACGCACCCGCGTCTTGGAGCTCGCGACTATACCGTAAAGCAGACCAGTTTTCATACTGGGGCTCGTTCGTCGAACCACACAACCGGTGGCCTTTTGATTGAAATGAGAATGTGATTTCTAAATTAAATAGGGTAGTACTTGGAATTTCGTACTTTTGTGCAAACAAAACTGTCCCAGAATATTTTTTTCTTGTTTTCCTGCCTTCTGTCAAAGTTCTGTCAGTGTCAAACAGAATCTCCTAATCTCATTTCTTTTTGCAATGCCAAGCCAAGCGGCTATTAATCTGTGGAAAAAATCGATTCATGAAAGGACTCGGTCGCTTCAAAAGTTAAATAGTAGGCTACACGTGCATTTGATTGTCCATGTGCACGTGACACAGCTACAACCGCTACATACATTAAACAATAGGTAGGTATTATAGCGTCGTGCAATGCCATTGCAATGCAAAGCAAGGACAATGCTGCGCATACAGACCAACCGAACGAACGCGAGCGGATGGTGGTTTGATTGTTTTTGGTCAACGACCGCAAGTGTGGGAAGATCTCAGATTTAGGAAAGGCAGATTATGAAATGACAGTCGGAAATATACTGCCGATCGGCACCACATAATATGTCTGAAGAAATAGGATATAAATGAAATATTTCATTTAGGTTTGGTCCACATTTAAACAAACTGTTGATAGACATCGTTAAAATATGGAAAGCAATAGCGACTTTCAAGTTGTTTTCTAATCTTAGAAAAATTTAATTAATGTATTTTGTTTTCTGGTGTGTACAATAAAGTGTTATAACTAACCTTTTTTTTTTTTTTTTTTACCAGGGGAAATTCTTTATGGATACCACCACACCTCGTGGGCAGGCGGGTGGTTATGTGGGACTCCCGCCCACATAACCACCCGCCTGCCGGTCGGTATACCCACTAAAACCCCTGGGGTGTTCCTCCGCTGCGCTTGGTGTCGGGGCCACGGGCACGCTTTCGCACTCCTCCGCGGCCCCGACAGCGCTGGTCCAAACAGGACCCCACCTCTGAGCTTTCGCTCCCTCCAGATTGACGACGTGCCGAACACCAGACACGTCGTCATCCACCACCCGAGACCATCCAGTACTGGGCGTCGGATAGCACCCGTATCCGACAGCCCTGGTCCCAATGCGACGGGTCGATTAACGTGGCCCCGCGCCTGCCACGACGGCTGCGGAGGACAGGGAGAGTGGCCAACGCAATACCGACACTCCTCTTCCCCCGCAGCCGCGCCTACCACTACGGCTGCAGGGGATAGGGCGAGCGGCCGACGCAATACCGACACGCCTCCTCCCCTGCAGCCCCACCGCCTCCGCCAACACGTTGGCGGCACCCGTTAGGGCCGCTGGCAGGATGGATAGGCTGCCGCCCGTCCATCCCGCCGCCGCCCCCGCCACGATGGGCCCGGCCGCGGCATCGCGACGAGCGCGACACCGCGGTCCACCTCAGTCGGCAAGCCGACCTACTGGCCACCTCCGACCGAACTTGTGCCCGAAGTCCGGAGAGGCGGCCCCACCAGGGGGTTCCTCTTGGTTCACCAGGTTGGCGAGACCTGGCTACTAAGCCCCCCCACCACGACAAGGCGGGAACCCATTGGGGGGGTGTTATAACTAACCTAACCTTTTTTTTTTTTTGTTGACGCTGGGAAAAATGCATTACGCATCTCCTCCCGTCGGGGGACGGGAGGAGTATGTGGGACTCCCCGGGAAAGCGATTCCCGGTATACCCACTAAACAACCCAGCGGGACTCCCTCATCGCCTTTGGTGGCGGGGGCCTGGGAAACCGGCACAGCCTTTACTTCCAGTCCCCCGCCGGCGATTGCCCGTCTACAAGCGACGGGCCCCGCGCGCCCCTCCCGTCGGGGAGGGGCCTGAGGACGACCGTGAGCCCAATCGATCATCCTCGTACGGCGCGGTGATGAGCGGTAACGCAGGCGAGGGCGCCCCCGCACCCGTCGCCCGCTGCTCATCACCAGGCAGGAGGGGGCGGTTGCGAGACCGCTCCCCGAGCGCCCTTCGCCTCACCGTCCATTCGTGCACCCTGGCGAGCACCCACGCCTCTGGCTTCAAAGGCGGGGTGCCCGCCAGGGCGCACGCCGCCGCGAAGCCAACCAAGCGGTAGCCTCGCGGCACCCTCTTAGCGATGGCCCTTTGAGGCGCCCGGATGGGCGCCCCGTACAGGGCCATGCCCGTCAAGACGCCGGCGTACAGCCGCCGGCATCGCCCGCTTGACCCTCCCAGGCCCGGCATGAGCCACGAGAGGGCCCCCGCCGTCTACAGCAGGCGCGACGACAGCCCGCCTAAGCGGACCGAAGCGCCATCTGCTGTCCAGCGTCGCACACGAACCACAACTCTAAAAGTAGAGTGGGTGTGTGCCCCGTCTGGGGCCTGACAAGTCAGGGCCCAGACGACCACCCGCGCCAGATTATTCGCCGTTAGCCAGCAAGATCTCATAAAGAGAAGTTACTGACCAACGCCCAGGGTGCACCGGCCCTTGCCACTGCCTTTCTACCGGATTCAAAGAATCAAGTAGAACGGCAGCAGCGCGGGCAAACGAGGAGGTTATCTGGCATCGCACCCCATAACTAACCTTTTTTTTTTTTTTTTTGTTGACGCTGGGAAAAATGCATTACGCATCTCCTCCCGTCGGGGGACGGGAGGAGTATGTGGGACTCCCCGGGAAAGCGATTCCCGGTATACCCACTAAACAACCCAGCGGGACTCCCTCATCGCCTTTGATGGCGGGGGCCTGGGAAACCGGCACAGCCTTTACTTCCAGTCCCCCGCCGGCGATTGCCCGTCTACAAGCGACGGGCCCCGCGCGCCCCTCCCGTTAGGGAGGGGCCTGAGGACGACCGTGAGCCCAATCGGTCATCCTCGTACGGCGCGGTGATGAGCGGTAACGCAGGCGAGGGCGCCCCCGCGCCCGTCGCCCGCTGCTCATCACCAGGCAGGAGGGGGCGGCTGCCAGACCGCCCCCCGAACGCCCTTCGCCTCACCGTCCATTCGTGCACCCTGGCGAGCACCCACGCCTCTGGCTCCAAAGACGGGGTGCCCGCCAGGGCGCACGCCGCCGCGAAGCCAACCGAGCGGTAGCCTCGCGGCCCCCTCTCAGCGATGGCCCTTTGAGGCGCCCGGAAGGGCGCCCCGTGCAGGGCCATGCCCTTCAAGACGCCGGCGTACAGCCGCCGGCATCGCCCGCTTGGCCCTCCCAGGCCCGGCATGAGCCACGGGAGGGCCCCCGCCGCGTTCAGCAGGCACGACGACGGTCCACTGAAAAGCGGACCGAAACGCCACCCGCTGACCAGCGTCGCACACGAACCACAACTCTAAAAGTAGAGTGGGTGTGTGCCCCGTCTGGGGCCTGACAAGTCAGGACCCAGACGACCACCCGCGCCAGATTATTCGCCGTTAGCCAGCAAGATCTCATAAAGAGAAGTTACTGACCAACGCCCAGGGTGCACCGGCCCTTGCCACTGCCTTTCTACCGGATTCAAAGAATCAAGTAGAACGGCAGCAGCGCGGGCAAACGAGGAGGTTATCTGGCATCGCACCCCACCCCATAACTAACCTAACCTAACCTAACCTAAGTCATTCAAGGTAGAACCCCACTGATCCTACTTACGTTACACATGTTACGTGATGTGGAAGATCGGTATACACACTTAGGTATCCTACGTATGTACGTGGCGCATATTTGTCACCAGACGCTGCTTTCACTTTTACTTACCTAGGTATTTAATACAATCTGTACAATGATGTTTGATTGACGGTTTAAGAACTATTTATTGAGTTAGTCAATATGCGCGTGCCACGAAAATAATAAAACATAAGAAGAGAAGTGTATAATAAGGATATATAAATTACTCGGGTGCAATAAAGAGTTATCTATCTATCTGTATTTAAATGTTATAAATTTACATCATATTTTCGCAAAAAAACCATGAGTTGCATTCTTTCTAATTTCCATCAAGTAGGCACTCGCTCGAGCATCGACGTTCTAATCGCACCTATCTAACGCACCACAGTCGTAAGTGTGGTTTTATAGTGCCGCTTCCGCCAACGTGGTTGGTAAAGCATCGCGGGCCACGAGCTTCGACTGTCTTCTTGGATCCTTACGTTGATAGATAATAAAATTGCGGACATTCAAGACATATTTTCCTTATCCTGTCCAGTTTTTAATAGAGATTTGATTCCAAAATTAATAATTTGGAAACGTCTTTATTAATAAAGAAGTTCTTTATTAAAACTACGTACCTATAGGAAAACAAAGATATATTTGAAATGTCCGTATTTTAATTACGCATCAAACCCTCAGACCACATTTACCAAAAGTTTACCTACTCATTTTATTACCATAATTAATAATTTTAAATTGTGTGAGCGAGACAGCTTTATCCAAGTAAGAAGTCTTAACGTGAACGTCCACACTGAAACTTTTTCTTTCGTTTGTTTGGTCTATCTGTACCCATCATTACGATGACGAGGCCATGAATTTTATTTAAAGAATAAATTAGTCAAGAGCCTGTTCACCAGAGTGATATCGATATGTCCTTATCACCTTGTTCTTGCCTCTGTAGTACCTATCTTGGTGGTAATCAAAGACAACACCAGTTAGTACAACTCAGAGAAAAAAAATAAGCTGCTGTGACGCAATCAAAGCTCTATGCCAAGATTGAGTATGTGAATCATCATCATCAGCATCAGCCATTTGACGCCCACTGCAGGACATAGGCCTATAGGCTCTATGTGAATATTTATAAGTAATAGGATACGTATAAATAAAACAAGCTGTAGAATTTGGAAATTTGGTCGATATTTTAAATACATACCTACTCAAACAGATAGGTGTTAGGTAAAGTAGGTACAATTAAGGTAAAAAAAAACCCACTTCAACACATTTTAAGTGGCAAAAAATAAACATGTTAAAAACTTCATCAAGAGGAGGCCTGAGGTGGTTCTTATCTCATTATTCAAATATAAAAATCAATAAATGTTACTACAAAAAAAACGGAGGTTATTATTTTCTTATTATTATTGTTACACAGAAAAAGATATGTAAGAATAAAAAGAAAATACATTAATTAATAATATTTATAAGAAAAAATATCTTGTTGGTTTATAAGACTGTGCAATAAAGAAAGGGACTAGCCAACTATTTGCCTCTAGCTCATATAATATAGCCGTATATATTGTGTGAGCGAGAGACAATTATTCAGTAATTTTCTAAAATTAACAGTAATTTTCTTCCTTAAATTAACCATGCTGTAGAGCTGGCTTACATCTTTTTTTTTCACGCTACATTTCAAAAATAATTTGGGTTAAATGCAAAAGTTAAACTGGGACTGTTTTGTTTTTAAAAGAATAAATGTCAAATACCTAGATAAACAATGTGAATTAAAGTTTTTGAAAGACAGATTTTTTGAAAGATATCATCGGCATTCTTTCAATTGACCTATGGGGTCGTCGCTGAGTATAGGTTTCGTTTTCGTGGTATATTAATGAAGCCAGATTTATCGAAAGTACATTATAAAATTTTGTAGAACAAGCACAGATCTAAAACCTAGCATGCCAGTTTTGTATTTTTGTAATTAAAAAGGTGGTCGCTGGCTGAAGGTTCTGTTTGAAAGTCGATTATTCTGAAACAGAGGACTGAACAAATTTCAAACTGCGTACACTTTGGTAGAAAAAATACAGCCCTAAAACCGCCATAAGCTAGTTATCCTATAGGACATGGATAATCGCTAGGTATAGAGACACGTAAACGTGTTATCATGAGCTGATAATAAAAGTAATCTTAATCTTATCGTATCATGGTCTTATTTATAAAAACTTATTTTACTTTTATAAATAAGACTTTTAAATAATAATAACTAGAGTTTAGTTAGGTATGCAATGCATTTTTTTTTTGCTTTTTATTTTTTTATACTATGCTATCTATCTGTAAAAGTTTACTCAGTGCCTTTGCATAAAACCTTTAGCTATATGAGCTTGATGAAAATACATATTTCACACAAAAATATTTTTTTTACTGAATTAAATTACTTATAAGTGTTTATCAACTACCGCATAATTGAAAAAAAAAACATGTTTTATTTTTACCTTACTACAATATATAAAACTAAGTTCTTTATAAACTAATAATAGAAACTAATACTGATAAATATAATTTATAATTAAGTAAGTATACACATTTACAGGAAAAAAAACTTGGGCCTCACGTTCCCATCGTCTTCCTGTGGGCCTCACGGTCCTATTGTCTCGACCCCAAACGTCGAGAATCGCCGGCATTAGAATATGTAGGTATCGGTTGTAATGAGGGGGGGTCGCTAAGGTGTATTGAAACGACGTAAACTTCGCACAAGTAGGTATTATATATTGTGTGACGCCACCATCAATTCTCTGATGACTTAAAAACTACACCGTGTATATCTAACGTAACTAAGCCGAGGCTCGGAGTACATACAAGAGCAAAACTTAAACTTAATAAGGTAAACAAACAAAAGGAATGAATTTTCTGACTTGGGATTCGAAGCGGCTAGCGGCGGGTTAAGAGTCTGCAACGCTCCCGCTAAGCCACTGACGACACGCGAATGATGGCGAAAAAAACACAATGTTGCATATTTCCGCCGTTTGCGGCTCTTCGCTGCGCTGGCCGCTGAGCCAGCCTTATTTAAATGTATAAATGAAAAGACTCAGTGAGACAGTTATTTACATTCGTAGAAAAAGTAACTTCAATACATTATTAGTTTTTGTTTCGTAATGTTTTATAATCAGCTGATTTTTACTTTTGACTTCATTTCAATATTTTCACTTAAGAACTAATATTACACATAATTAAACAATCTTACACTTTAGGTAGTATACAATGATTTTTTTACGGTTTCTGTTTTTTTACTTTCATATATATTTTTTTACTTTAAGTAATACTATTTTGATTCAATTTTTTTTTTTTTTTTTTTTACCGTAAAAAGTTTAATTATTTCAAACATAAAATAAGAGAATTAATAATTAATATATAAATGATAAAAATATACAAATAACTAATTCTATATTTACAAATAAAACACCTGCCCCAGGTCACTGTCCCGCGGTAATGAGCCCAGAACGCTGGCGACGTTACCTCTTTGGATGGCCAGGCTTATCCTCTGGCCGAGGTACGCGCCGGCCCTCTGGTCTCCCGATGCGTCGATTAGGCGCGCCGCTAAGTCTTTGAACAGCAGGCGCGCCTCTGGGCCCCAGGTGCCTATGGTTTCGACCCCAAACGGCGCAAATATGTAATTGTTTCCTATTGAACCGTATTTGCGCCGTTTGAGGCTTTCGGCCGCTGAACCAGCGGCTCTTCCACTCTGGGAAACATGAGAGGGTGCCAGCGTGTCAACGCATGTAGCGTCCCATACTAGCGGCCTCCCATGTTTCCAGGGGATTAATGTCATTCCATCGGGCCTTTTACCATCGTCGCGGATGATGCCTGGGGGTTCCAGCGTGGCCGGAACCCCGGCTGTGGTAAAGGCCCTCCGGATGATGATAATAAAATAATCTTAACCTTATCGTATCACGGTCTTATTTTTTACTTTTTATAAATAAGACCTTTAAATAATAATATAGTTTATGTACATATACAATGTACTTAATTTTTTTTGCTTTTTATTTTTTTTATACTATGCTATCTATCTGCAAAGTTTACTCAGTGCCTTCGTAGCACAAAAAACCTTTCAACCTATTACATATTGAGCCTAGGTACCTACCTACTTATTTCATATATTTTTATCAAGTCAATCTTGAATATCTAGTAAAATTAATGAAAAAATATAAGATAGTTATCATTATTCTAAACCTGTTTTTATATTTTGTTATTTAAGTGTGTACCTACATTTATATTGTGTAGATAGAATCAACTTTAATAATTAACTTTAATAAAAATCCTTAACCAATGGGTTTAGGTGTGGCAACTTCAGTCTGACTGAAACAGTTTTGTAAAATTTCAAGGTGGGCGTGTAGAAGTGAGGGCATAAAATATGGTTATCTGTTCCGAAGTTGGTAGGTATTTTTTGCTATGGAATTCTGCGATTTATCCTTTAACTTATTCAATAATCAGTGACCCAATTAAGCAAATACAGATTAATTTTAAGATGTGTTAGTTTAAACCTCCCATGCACGTAAGATAATAATTTCCAAATTAATTTCTTATACCAACTTATAAATTAATTATAACATAATAAACATCCGTACCGGTTTTTATTTTAACTAGTGTGCCTTCCACCTTTAGTATGTTGCTTTAAGTTGTAAGGGTTACAAGGCACCCAGACGTGGCACTCATTACAAAAAGCTTTGTATTCATTTACATTAGTAAGAAATTCTTCAATTGATATATCTTCACCCATTGCTCTCTCGATCTCGTCGAATCTCCTGCTATGATTATCGTTATCATAAACATGATCCAAGATATCCTCGACGTAATTATCGATGTACTCGTCACATATTTTGCACCATAACACATCATCATTTCCTTCCACAGAGAATATTCCATGTAGAGGCTGCACGGCAATTGAACGAACACCTAAATGTGTCGGTTCATAAGTGTGATGATTTATAGCAGCATATGTAAAGTCAATATAGCGGTTGCAAATTGTGCAGTGCGCTTGGGAGCCATGTGGAGTTATGTTCACTGGCAAATCAATGAATTCTTCGTGAAGCAAGTCATTTATTCTCTCCATGTTACTTATATGCTGGTTATGTTCAATGTGACTTCTTACTATAGCTATATTGTCGGGTATAGAGGAATAAATAGGAACTCTACAAATCAGGCAATAATGATGATGCTCTTTAAAAATAATATTATTACGAATTTTCAGCCTTCTGTAGTAGCGATCCTTATGTTTGTTGCCAATTAAATGAGAGTTTATAATATCTCCATTGTCTTGAACATGTATGTTACAAAGAATGCATCTTACTGTGGTTTGATTAAGTTGCACAATGTCTTCGTAGTAGGCGGCGGCCATTGTGAATCTACAACAATTGCATAAGTACTGAATATTAGTGTTGCCGCTCGATAGGCCAATATCGATTGTCTATCGATAGCCTATCGATAGTTAAAGAAAACACGATAATATCGATAGTCAATCGATAGTATCGATACTATCGATAGTATCGATGGCTCTTCTACTGCAATACTATCGGTAAACTGCAATACTATCGATAGTATCGATAGTTTCGTCGCTGCCAACCAATGAACTATCGATAGTATCGATACTATCGATAGTATTGCTCTTTAATATCGAATAGACTATCGATAGTATCGATAGTATTAATTCTGTTCTCCGCCTTACTCCTACCTTACCTGCATGCATACTTCATCCAATACTATTGAATTAGAGATCTCTATCGATAGTACAAAACTATCGATTGCTGTCTTATCGTATTGCTGTTTACCGATAGTATTGCAGTAGAAGAGACATCGATACTATCGATACTATCGATGGTATCGATACTATCGATTGTCCTATCGATCGTGTAGATGATTTTAGCGTTTTACAATCGATTGCAAAACTATCGATTTTTCGGCAACACTACTGAATATGAGTTTTCTTGCCTCTGTAATTTTACAAAGCTGTGGTACTTACTTGCTATTTGTATTGTATGCTACACACTGGACTGGAACGGTATAATGCGACTCAGATGATACAAATCTAGACAAAAAGAATATGAACACTTTCAAACTTCACTGCGTTCTCAACCTGACCAAAGAGTATGTAATCACTACGTTGAACCTGACTGAACAGAAAGAAAACTTTTCCAAAGTGTTGCCAGATGGGGAGATTGAAAATACAGTAGCAGTACCTAAAAAAAGCGGATTTTTGACTGAAAAAAAAAATTTAATAAAAAATTAAAACCGACTTCGAAATACTACAGCACTAAAAAGATAGAAATAATTTAAATAATTAGAAGTATTTATACATGTAGGTATTTTAGAAGTATAATTTGAAGTCGGTGCCAAAATATATGTGAGCAGGTTTGCTTAATTATGAACAGGTTTGCTTAATTAACAGAGTTTTCAACTTAAAGTTACACTACGCTAGATACAATCGTTCCTGTTAACATTATTTAAATACCAGACATAAGATAAGAAGATAAGAATATTCTTTATTGTATACCGGAAAAAAATGTTACAGAAACAGCAATGACAAAAGAAAAGATACAATTGGCGGCCTTATTGCTAATAGCAATCCTTGTCTTCCAAATAATCCTTAATGTTATAATAGTCTTTTTTGCACAGAGTATGCTTAATACATTTTTTAAACCGCGTCGGTGGTAACTCTAATATATCTTGAGGAATCTTATTGTAGAACCGTACACAGTGCCCCATAAAGGATGTATTAACTTTTGCAAGTCTAAAACGTGGAAAAGACAATTCGGGCAGTATATTTTTTATTTTGATCTTATTTTATATTTTTTTCTTAAAGCAGAAGTAATTTCTAGAGACTTATTTCATTTTTTCAGCGATTTGTTAAGTTTATTATTATAAATTATTTATGTAAAATATTTCAAAGTGTGACGTCATATTTTTCGAGTGCACACGCCATAACGTCGCGCAAACTGTCCTCAGAAACTGTCACACTTTGTTTCTGTGATTTGCTGTCACAGACGTTTTTTTCACAGACAAGGAATTTCATTTCTTCTTTCGAGAGTGCCTTTTTGTTTGTTGCTATTGTTATTGAAGTTGATCTTTATTTTCTGTATTTTTGCTGTTACCGACGATTTTGCTTTTACCTTGGACACAGATTGATAGCTTACACGTTGACCTGGCTTTGAGACTCAAGGACTGTCCAGGGTGTATGCAAAATCGTCGGTTATAAATAAGGTAACAAATAACTACATACGGAGAACTAAACGGGAAAACACAAACCAAACCAAAGTTTGATATGCATATTATTATGACAGTTATGACAGCGTCTTTTTTTTTTAAGTAACGTAGTGTTGCCATATGTTATGTTTATTTTAAAATGTGACGTCATCAGAAGGTCAAATGAAGGTTATTGTTTTTTGGCAAAAATAACGCTCATCTTCCTTAATATTTATGTTAAATATAGAAAATATGGTTACTTAGATGTTAATCTCGAAATGGTTTTTGATTCAGCCCTCAAGAAAAAAAAATAGTCTGCGAATTTATGTTTACTCCTTGTATCAATATTGTGATGGCTACCAACATTTTCGAAATTGCTGATGTTTTTTCTAACATACATTATATTTTCATAAATGTAAATGCAACTTTGTTTATTACGATTTTTCATGTAAGATTAAAAATACTTAAACGAGTTGTTAATCGAACAAAAATTCACGCCCACTTTTGGGGTATAGATCAGAAAATATCGATCCTAGGAAAAAAATGATTACAAACAAAATTGTAGGAAATGTTATTCTAAACAAATTTTTTTCATTATCATTTTTCTTGCGAAATTTTAAATAAACGAGTTAGACTGTAGACTCCTCTCTTAACTTCTGACTTAATATTATTAATTTGTTACATTATAATAAATTTAACCTTTCATCTCTTTTCCAAAAAACCTTTATCGTAAGCCTCAAAGCGACAATTCCTTATCCGCAATCATTTTGCCATTACCGCTTTACATTTTCTTAAATATTTTCTATACTACTAGTATCACATAAGGTTACACCTGAACAAAGACGTTTATTATCACTTTAGTACCTAATCCATTTTAGGAAAGAGTAAACAAATAAATACTTTAGCTTTTTTTTTCGTTCTTCAAAATTCATTGATTTCGAAGAACTAGCCCCTCCATGGTTGGCAACCACAGATAGACGGAATCTAACATAGTCTTATGAATTCAACAAACTAAGTATGTAAGGTGTATAAAATCTAAATCTCCGAAACGTCTCCAACGATTTTCATGAAATTTAGTACGCAGAGGGCTTTGGGGGCGATAAATCGATCTAGCTAGGTAAAATTTTTAGAAAACGTCGTTTTATTCGTATTTTTAGGCAATGAAAAACTGCTAAAATATATCATTAGAATACGAAGGTAAGTTTCGCGACCATCTACAAGGTGGTGTTAGCTCAGGTGGGAAATCGGGCGGACTCGAAACCAGAAGACGCCGGTTCAAGTCTGTCTCCAGTCCGATTATTTTTTTCCTTTTTGTTCCCCATTTTTCATCGTACCTACAACATTAAACATGTCAAAACAAAAACGAGCAAAAAAACAAAGTTATAGGTACATAAAAAGATGCTCTATTGAAGTTACTTATTGTAGGTTAAGTGGAATATTTCTGTGTAACACGGTCCAATTATATTTAGTGTTCAACACGTGACGATGATTGTTTTTTATTAATATGAACATACTGTGCAGGATTTTTGTCAGATCTCCACATAATTTAAAAAAATATATGGATATTGGGAAGTAAATATTTTCCTTTTATACTAAACTACTTTTTACTATTTTTTTACTTAAGTTGCTTGTTTCTGCAGTACATAAAAAGTATATTACAGATAGTTTCCAGTTTAATTTAAGAACTCAGCTGTCCCAAAAATAAACATAATAAGCAACATTTTTTTTTTCAAAACTGAGAAACACCCCTATTGATTTAGTAACCAATAGTGGAAATAACTCGGTTTTGAAAAAATGTCCCTTATTATGTTTATTATTGGGACAGCTGAGTTCTTAAATTAAACTGTTTATTTTTGGGATAGTTGAACTGCTATGACTACTGAAGCTGCCATTACTACGTTAGGTTGCATATTTTTTATAGGTAAATAGTCCTGCCAAACTTCGTACAATCAAATCAAACAAATCAAAGATCGCGTAAATCGGTTCATCCGAATGAGTTGAGTTAACCCGAATAGTTTAACCCGACTTCGTTATGTATAGATTAAGCACGCGAATTTTTATTTTTTTTTCAATCCTGAGTCAGTTTGAACCGATCCGGCAAATATCAATCAAGGCCAGTTAGTTTTATATAGTTAATTATTTTCTCATTAATTAATTGGATTGTAGCTAAAGGTGTTTATTTTTTGATCTCGAGTCAGCTTTACTTAATTCGGAAAATGTTGATCAAAGCCATTAGGAATGTAGGCAATACTATAAATATAAAAAAAATGTTTAATATAACGTCCGGGAGGTCTTTTTATTACTAATAAAAAAGAAAACCGCTTTTTAATAATAAAAATATATTTTATAGGAACTTACAAAACATGTTTCTTTTACTTTGCAATCCATTTTTTAGCAAAGCTCTCGTAAATTTAATGTTAATTAGATTAGACAACTCAAAGTACCAATTTGCAATGCAAATTTAACAAAGTATACATACTTTTATATTTAAATGGATATGTTAGGTTAGATGATAAACATGTTTATTCATTGATTTTTAAGTTAAAAGTTTGAAAAGGCACTGATTTTGGCCTGAAAATGTAATTCGAGATAAGATACCTCTTCCTAGAACTAAGTTACGCTGGGTTGTAGTGGTCTAAATAATTTATGTTAAAAAAACAAACAAACAATTTGCAATGCTGTATATATAATAATTATTGATACGCGAATAACAAATCAGTTATTGTGGGTATTTCATTTTATTAGTTTGGTAGCCCCAGGAAATTTGCTGTCCCTTACCTTACGGGTGGTACGCTTAGGCCCCCTCTAACCTCTATGGTTTCTCATACTCTGTGGTCTGGTCACAGAACACATGGTCTAGTTGTTGTTGCGTCGTATTGTTCTGTAGTAGTGATGTAACCGACTAATAACCGGTATTTTCCAATTACTTTCACAATAAACTGGTTTTTTAGGTATATCACTAAAATCTTATAGTTTATGAAAATGCATTGTTAAAAACATAAAATAAACTAATGTCTATTTTGTAATCCTACTAATATTATAAATATGAAAATTTGTGAAGATGTTTGGATGTTTGTTACTCAATCACGCAATAACGGCTGAACGGATTTAGATGAAATTTGTTATGGAGATAATTTGTGTCCCAGGGAGGGACATAGAATACATTTCATCCCGCAATTATTCATTCCATGCGGACGAAGTTGCGGGCAAAAGCTAGTTAAATCATAATTTTTGTGGAAAACCGGCATAATATTAAAATCTTGCCAACTTTAAAAATACCAATACTGTCGGCAGAGGTTACCTAAATATAAACAGAATTAAATTAGCTTTTATACAGTACATACATGTCTTAGTTTGAAAATAAGGGTTTTATTTTAATTATTATTTTATTTTATTTTAATACAAAGCCCACAGCACAAGTTATTTATAGGTCCCGACCCTGTAAATTACACTATAAAAAAGTAATCGATTACTTTTTATATAATAGTGACGTAGACGTTTCCGGAAAACCGGTAAAACCCGGTTTCTGAGACAACCGATATTAACTAGTGTATACAGTTAATATCGGTTGTCTCAGAAACCGGGTTTTACCGGTTTTCCGGAAACGTCTACGTCACTATTCTATTCTGTGGTCCAACGACAACCAAAACAAAACTTGGATTTTTAGCATTTGCTGCAAGGAATGTAAAGTGGGTATTCCTTTTACAAGATTTGCTGTTTTTGTTCAAAGTAGGTATGTACGTATGCGATTTGAAAATAAGACGTACAACTAAATAATCGCCATGGCCAAAGAACCAGCTCAAGAGAATGACAAGATAGACGTGGTGTCTTTATTAGAAGATTTGTCGGTAAGTTCAATTCAATTCAATTCAATTCAAATATTTTTATTCATTGTAAAAACAGAATGTTTACTTAATGAACGTCAAAGTTGCTAGTTTCACAATTAATGGATTATGTGGAGAAGAAACTAACAAAGAAACTCCACATTTATTCTTTTCAAAACACGTTTTAACTTAATTAACAGAGTTTTCAACTTAAAATATTAGTCATGAATGTGTTGAACACTAGTCACAATCGTCCTTTATATAATATTAATCTACTGTTTAATGCCAAACATCTTTGTCTTCTAAATAATCCTTGATGTTATAGTAAGCCTTTTTGCACAGAATGTGCTTAACACATTTTTTAAATCGCGTTGGAGGTAACTCTAATATATCTTGAGGAATTTTGTTGTAGAACCTTATACAGTGCCCCATAAAGGATGTGTTAACTTTTGCAAGTCTAAATAGTGGAAATGACAATTTATGTTTATTTCTAGTATTAACATTATGGTGGCCACCAACATTTTCGAAGTCTTTGATATTTTTTCTAACGTACATAATATTTTCATAAATGTATTGACATGCAACTGTTAAGATGTTGGTTTCTTTGAAGAAATCTCTTAGCGAATCCCTACTACCTAACTTGTAAATAAATCGGATGGCTCTCTTCTGCAAGATGAAGATAGTCTCAATGTCTGCTGCCCGGCCCCATAGTAGTATACCGTAGGACATAATACTATGGAAGTAACTAAAATAAACAAGCCTAGCAGTTGCAACGTCAGTGAGTTCCCTAATTCTTTTCACTGCATATGCTGCAGAGCTAAGTCTGTGTGCTAATTTTACAATATGTGGACCCCATTGTAGTTTTGCATCGATTGTGATGCCCAGAAATACAGTATCATCTACAAATTCTAATTTTTCATGTCCAATTACTATGTTGTTCTCAACTACTCGTACGTTAGGTAAGGAAAACTTTATACATTTTGTCTTTTTAGAATTTAGCAGCAGATTATTTGCTGTGAACCAATCTAGTACTTGCGAGAGAGCATTATTTGCATCGTCAAGATTATTTTCTTGTCTCCTTATTTTAAAAATAAGTGACGTGTCATCAGCAAATAACACTATCTCAGACATTTTTTGTACCATAAACGGTAAATCATTTATATAGACTAGGAAAAGGAGCGGCCCTAAAATAGATCCCTGCGGGACTCCTATTTTTACAAGTGAACCCGAGGATTTAATACGATTTACGTCTGCTTTTTGGACCCTTCCTTCTAAATACGATCTTAAAAGATCTAAACCTGCACCCTTTATTCCGTAGTGTTTTAACTTTAGGAGTAGCGTTTCGTGGTCTACACAATCAAATGCTTTTGATAAATCACAAAATATGCCTACTGCATCCTTGCGATCCTCCCACGCGCTGAAAATATGTTTAAGTAACATAACTCCGGCGTCTGTTGTATTCCGCCCTTTAGTAAAACCAAATTGCTGGCTATGAAAGAGTTGGTAATTATTGAAATGCGTAAGTAATTGATCTAAGATGATCTTCTCAAATATTTTACTTAATACTGGTAGTACTGAGACGGGCCTAAAATTGGTTGGATCGTGTTTATCACCGCTTTTAAATAAGGGTACTAGTCTACTACATTTCATGAGGTCCGGAAATACTCCCTCATCTACACATTTATTGAAAATTTTTGCTAACGGTAAAGCTAGGACATGGATCACTGAACTAACAATTTTTACCGACATACCCCACAAATCCTCGGTTTTTTTAAGATTCAATAATTTAAATTTTTTAAGAACGTTATGGGGCTCAATGTAATTAAATGAGAAATCGTGTTCGCACGAGGAGACATGGTCTTTTAGTAATGTTGTTGCACGATCAGGTGACGAGTCTAACGGAGCTGTAGTCACGATTGGAACATTAGTGAAGAACTGTTCAAATGCTGCAGCGATATCTTCATTTGTCGTTATTATTTTGTCGTCAATCTTAAGCGAAATATCTCGGTCTCCTAATTTTGTTTTACCCGTTTCTCTATTTATTATTGTCCAAATTGTTTTAATTTTATTCGGTGACTGTAAGATTTTATTCTTTATATGATCGCATTTAGCCTTATGGCAGACGGCCTTAAATAACTTGGAATATTTTTTGACGTGCTGTATGAATTTGGTGTCATATGTATAAGTCTTTTTGTCATACAGTTCATAAAGTGTGTCTCTACTTTTCCGGATACCCGAGGTTGCCCATTCACTAAATCCTACTTTATTCTCATTATTTGTTAGCTGCCGCAATTTAAAAACTTTTTCAAAACTACCCGACACGACTTTGAAAAAGTCTACATAATGAGCATTAGCATTTTGGTAATTTTCTTGAGTTTTTATGCTACTTTCAAGGTCTACTTTAAATGACTCTAATTTTTTACTTGTTACGGGCCGGCAGAGGATAACCTGTTCTGCGTTTTTTCTATCTATTTCAAAATGAACAATTTGACCACTGTGGTCTGACTTCAAACAATTTACTGTAGAATTATCTGAAAAGTTGCAATCGCAGTAAACATTATCTATGCAGGTGGCAGTAGTTTCGGTTATTCTAGAAGGCTCCAAGAAAATATTTACTAAATTAAACGACTTGAAAATTATTGTCAATTTGGTATTTAAAGCCGAGTCTACCAATAAGTCGATATTGAAGTCACCACAGACTATGACTTTCTTATTACTGCTAGAGGCTACCTTCAAAACATCCTCTAATATGGATTCAAATGAACTGTAATCGCTGGTAGGGGGCCTGTATATGGCTACTACAATGTGTCTAGACAGTTCAACACATGATATTTCAATTACTTTTTCAACAGAAAGTCTGCAAATGTCTTTCCGTTCTTTAAATTTCAAACAATTTTTTGCTAGTATCAAGGATCCCCCGTGCCTTGCAGACTTTCTATTGAAGCAACTGGCTATTTGATAGTTATTCACAGATAAATTCATTTGTGTTTCTGGTAGCCAGTGCTCTGTGACGCAAAGTATGTCCACTCTATATTGTTCTAAGAACAACTCTAGTTCTAATAACTTTCCAGAAAAGCCACCCTGTATATTCTGATTAGCTAAAATTAATTTATTTAAGTGGGGCTTTTCTTTTGTCTGCGCTGACAGTTTAAATCAGCGGTCAAGGGTAACCTACTTATGCTAGGTTTTTTTATAACCTCAGAGTAAAGAGGTTTACTAGTAGAACTTATTCTACAGTTTGTATTGTTAACTGGTCCCTGTTTTATTGTCTTAACAATAATAGGGTCATAAATATTGAATGCCAACAATTTGGCAATCTGTCGCTTTGAAGACAAGGGCACGTGCATTGTGTCCCTAGTCAGTATAAAGTTTTGAATAAATTTATTCGTATCAAAATATGATACTTTGTCTCGATGGCCAAAGGTCATATTATATAATAGCCGGTTTAGCTTATCTATCCGGGCATTTTGTGTCTCTGATAGAGTTTTAGAGTAAGGAAAAGCGCATATTATAATTTTCCTTGCTTGAAGAGCAGCTATAGAATCATAATAATTTGTCAGTTCATCTCTCTTAATTCCTGCACTGTCCCCTATTAATAACACAACAGTAGTATTGTTATTATACTCCTTACGCAGCATGCAGTTCACTATCTGCATGTAAGATGCATAGGGCATACATATATTCTCTACATGTTGCTTCAAATTGTTTTGCACTCTACTGCCTAAGCCTACACCTATTTTATCTGAGTAGATAACTGTTTTGTGCTGGGTGTCATTGTCAGGAACTTTGCAGCTGGTAGGTTGAGACTGCGGCTGTCCATCTAGTATGGCATCAGGGGTCGGTGTGGTGCTGCTCCGCTCTGGTGCAGTTACTGCTGCAGGCAGACTGCCTGGCTCCGCCCCATGCCAGCACGCAGGATCCAGCTGTACAGTAGCTGGTTGGTCAGCGATGCCCAGGGACGGTATCAGGCATGAGTGCCCACTTGCCTCGATGTTTCGTGTCTCCATGGAGGTTGGCTGTAGAGAGGCCTCATCTCCAGATACGTTGCACACTGGTGACAGAGACGGCAGCAACAGTCCTTCTTCGGAGTTGTCCAAGTTAGACTCCACACGTTCCAGATTACTCTTGCTAAGCGCAATCAAACCATTCATCATCGGGATGCAGTCATCATATTGTGTTTGTAGAGCCGAATACTTGTATGTGATATCAATTAATTGTAACTGTAGGTCTTCAACTTGAGATTGTAGTTCCGCTGTAGCAAGCTCGTGGTCAACTTTGCTAGTGACAAGTTCTTTCTGACAATCAGCCACTTGGGTTGCTAGTTGGATTTTTTGATAGTGGATGGGCAAGTTATTAAGGCTTTTACGGCCTTTCTTAACAAGTTTTTGCACCTTCTTTATGTATCTGTTGGTTTTTATGTATTTCTTTATTTTATTTGCACTACTCATAGTCACATGACTTTTATTGTCTGAATGGCAGGACTTCTCGCTGGTTGAGGTGATGTCTATTGTCAGTATGCCGGCGTCGCTCATTACCTCTTTATAGAGAGCCATGGTGTTAGCTTGTTCTTGTTTTTATTGTAAGTATTTTTAAGTATTTTTTGTGACCTATAGATTTGTATTCTTACGTCCCTCTGCAGAGCTCAGGGGTCTAAGTATACTCACCAAATCCTGTCGGAATCCAGACGTTTGCAACAGCATTAAGTGTGGAATTTGACAGTTAGACGATTGGATTCGTTCAGGATTTGGTGAGCATAAATACATGACATGTGTACATGTAAAAAAATTTAAATGGGGAACTTGCGTCTAACTGAGATTGGAGTGACATTGCTTTTATACCATAGAAATCCAACAGACAAGTAAAACAATAAAAATATTTGGGGTTTTTGGGGTCACAAAATACGCGAAAAATAAAGTTACTAACATGAAACTTATTAGAATTCATTTTGTCATTGAATTCTGAATGTTTTCATATAAGGGTGTACGTGCATAAAAACATTATTTTACGAAATGACTCAAATATTGATAATCGCATCAGACATTATAAGCGTTAGGTTATTGAGCGATGTCATAGTCGAAGATCGATTTGTGTGGTGGGTTTTAGTACTACGTTACTATATTGACTTTTCGACTGGTTATATTATCAAAAGTATTAGTGCAAAGAAAAAAAAATACCTCGTTTATTTATCTTTCAATGTGTCCTCTCCTATTCTATTAAAATATTTTTTAGTGCAACTTCTCCATTGTTACGCTTTGACCAAAGTTGAGTGAAGCGCAAAATAATAAAATGCGGGCACCAAGAAATAAGATAAAAATCTAGAAATGGGGAACTTGCATCTAACTTAGATTGGAGTGACATTGCTTTTATACCATAGAAATCATATAAAAACTAAAACAATAAAAATATATCTTTTGGGATTTTTGGGGTCACGAAAAATGCGAAAAACAAAGTTACTTTAATAACAAAATTGTTATTAGACTTAGTTTTTTCATTGAATTCTGAATGTTTTCTTACAAAGCTGTACATGCATAAAAACATTAATTTATGAGATAACTCAAATATTGATAAATGCTTCATCATCATCATCATTCAGCCACAAGAAGTAGGCCAAAAAGTAGGACATAGGCCTCCTCCATGGATTTCCCCTTCCTGCCACTTGGATGATAAATGCTTCATACATTATATTTATTTATTGATGCTATTATTGCACTTAAAAAAGTTGTACAATGCGATGGATTTAATGCCACAAGCATTTTCTACCAGTCAACCGCAGGAGGTAGAAGAAAGAGTTGTAAGGCATAAAGCATTATGTGCAAGTTGTGACATCATAGTTTGAGCCCTATTTGTATGGAATGTTTCATACCATGTGACTAGTATGACTTTTCAACAGATTATATTGTGAAAAGTATTAGTCATATGGAAAAAAAAGTATTTTTTATCTTTTAACATGGTCTCTCTAACTGATTACATTAAAACTGTTTTTAGTGCAAGTTCTCCATTGAAGCAATCTAGAAATTGGTTAAACTATAGAAATTGTCTAGTAAGTTAGGGGGGTATGGAGGTGCGAGGGGGGAGAGGGCAGGGGTGGGTATGTCCCGCCTTAAGACCCCATCTCTGGGAAAGGTATAGTTTTATGATCAGTTTTTTCTCTGACACTCTTACTGAATTACTCTTTGTAAATGGACTGAATTTACTTTGCAACAGCTCCGGCACTGTGGGAAGTGCAGCTCCTTCGCCCTTGCGTAACAAAGTTGGTTGGTAAAGACCCATTGTTCACCTTTGCAGTTTCAGCAGACTAGTCTCAGCCGCTAAGGATTGCATGGATGCCTGCACTTTGTTACAGCGTCCGGGGGCTGCCCGCGCCTCCGGCTGTTTATATACACTCTAGGGAGGTTGCCACCACCACTGCATGGAAATAGGGTGCTCTGAGATTGTTTTCAAACCATTTCAACCTATCAGCAACCGAATCATGAGTGTGCCAAACCTGTTTTTAAGCCATTTGAATATTGACCATTCGAAAGTACGCTGGAAGAAAAAATGGTCGAATTCACATTTAACAGTCACCAATAAAGAACGAAAAAGAGAAAGACGGTTTTTCACAGCGAAAAAAAGTCGCAGCTTAATTGCGTTCCGTTTTTGCTCGCTCTAATTTGTTTTTTTTATCTGTCGTCATACTTGTCGACAGCTTTTGACGGAAGACGTTTTATTTTTGCTCATATTTCGTAGGTATGTTTTGTTTTAATCTTAATAAATTAACATCGCGGCGCTGGTACTAAAAGATACGTTAAATGGGTTTAATTAAACCTCGAGAAACCCTGTATACTAATAGGTATCTTAATTAAAGTCTGCTAGACACTCCCTATAGCCAACCCTAGAAATTGAGCGACCTTTTTAATCTTTTTCTTGTTAAATTTCCAGCAAGAACTGATAGATCTTTACACATTCAGAGATCTGTTTTTTGAAAATCACCCAATTGAGATGGCTACAGACAAAACCAAACTCATAGTGGCGAAAATGAATACTCTAGCTGAGAAATTCAATAACATTGATGGTAAGAGCATAGATATGGTGTTGATGGTAAGAAATATGATAATATCCTGTGTAGTATCAAGTGTAAGAATATCACCGTCTCATCTCTTTAAAGTATATTATAACCATAATTTACCCTACTTAATTCGTTGCTTTAAAATTTGAAGTTCTCAATTTCGATCTCCGAAAGTCTTCACCAGAACATCACCAAGTTACCTTGGAACTTTTACGCTATTTTATGAAACATTACGGATATTAGTAAAGGGTGGCCATTAGGCCTTATTTACTGCTGTTCATTGAAGAGTTCCGTTCTCCAAAGTCTTCATCGGATCTTCACCAAAATAAAAGGGGACCAATGGGACGTTGAACAAAAAGAGAATTGTCGAAATAGGATAAGATTTGACGGAGTGATGCGGGAACATAGCAAAAAAAAAATAAAAATACACATACGCGTTGAATTGATAACCTCCTCCTTTTTTGAAGTCGGTTAAAAAGGAATGAGGTGCTGTGGATTGACATAGGTAATAGGGGTTAAAGTATGAAATTGCCGTTTTATTGCAATAGGTTCTTTGAATTGACATAGAATCTTCATGGTTTGAGGTTTTCAAACGTAAATCAATAAAATAAAAAAATACGAAAAATGGGTGCCTCATAATCACTCGAATTTTCGCAGTATCCATCTTTCTTGTCTAAATTGAATAACAAAAACAATTGAAAGTCGATATTCAAATGTTTCACATTTTTTAAAAAAAGAACATCATAGAAACCATTTGAAAAAAGTTTCATTCGAAAACCTCAAACCATGAAGATTCTATGTCAATTCAAAGAACCTATTGCAATAAAACGGCAATTTCATACTTTAACCCCTAATATTAAAGAAAGCGGTGGTAGTGAAGCGGTTTCTCATTCGGGGAGGTCGTGGGTTCAAATCCCGGCATGTACCAATGACTTTGTTTTCTAAGTTACGTACAGAGCAATATAATTATTAATCTTAGCTGAAATTTAGAACTATATTAACAATTATATTTAAATAACATTAGTTAGTCGACAGTAACTAATAGAATGATGAATACAGTGTCTAGTGTTAACACTATCTAGTGTCGACACACTAGGCTGAGCCTGCATCGTCGGCGACGTTATGCTGATATTGCCCATCATCAGCCATTTGACGCCCACTGCAGGCCATAGGCCACCCTCATGGTTTTAAAAACCATGAAGGGTTTGGCCATAATCGCCACGCCTGGCAGGCGGGTTGGCGATCGCAGTATGCGGTTGGAATCTCAGGAAGACGCTGCTGCCCGTCTCCTGGTAATGTATTCCCTCAGTCGCCTTCTACGATATTGCCCGATTTATTGTTATTAGTAATAACAATAAATCGGGCAATATCGTAGATTATTACACACCAGATTAAATAAATTAAAAAATTGAATGAAATATAACTTTCAGAGGAGGACGTCCCAATATCGCACAGGGCTCAGTACCTGTACATGAAAGGTCGTATATACAACGTGAGCACTAAGTACGACCCGCGGGCCACGCAGTGCCTGAGTAAGGCCGTAAAACTGAACCCGCGCTTCGTCGACGCTTGGAACGAGCTCGGCGAGTGCTACTGGAAGAATAAAAACGTTCAAGATGCCAGAAGCTGCTTCGAGGGAGCTCTCAAACAGGTGACGCTTGGAGTTACAAAACAAAAAAAAAACATCATCATCATCGTCATCCAGCGACAAGAAGTCCACTGCTGGACATAGGCATTCTCCATGGCTTTCCAAAACGACCGTTTGGAAGCGGCTTGCATCCAGCGTCTTCCTGTCCCTTGGATGAGGTCATCTGTCCATCTTGTGGCTGGTCGTCTTACGCTGCGCTTGCCAATATGTGGTCTCCATTCGAGAACTTTATAAAAACATATAATCGCTCTAATCTATAAGACCGCCAATTGTATAACATTACTTTGATATAAGAAATCATAATATTGTAATTATTATTTTTTCTTATTTGTCCAATAAAGTGTTCTTTAACTCTATCTATCTATTATATCAGTGTCAAACGAAATATCAGGGAAATGCATAATTTTATTAAATTCGCGCTTTACGAGCCTTACTAATGTCGCAGTCTCCGGCAAATCGTAGCCCTACATAGAAGGGTAGGACTAGAATCTTCAGACTAGAAAAAAAAAAAATAGAATGCAAATGGTTGATGTCCTCCACAACCATTCCGGCGACACCTCGACAAGGACCCATCTTAGACCCGAGCGTGCGCTCCGACGTGTGATGCAAACTGAATTTGCTTTTAAACACACGGTCACAGCTGCCGCAATACGTTATGCCGTTCATTATTGAGGTATACCCTGTATATGTCACTTAGATATGTAAGATATTATTATTAATTCTTTCTTGCACAAAGACAGTGCACAAGAGGTGGACTTAGTGATAGATATGTCAGAACTTAGATACTATGTAAGCCAGTCAGTGTGTACAATAAAAAGTTCTAATTTGATCGGTGTCCTCAGGAGCGGAACCGGGTGGCTCTGCGCTGTCTCTCCATCATCCTGCGTCAGGAGGCAAGCCACGGCTCGCGGCTGCCGGCCGAGCTGGCGCAGCTCATGCAGCGGAGCCAGGACTTGGCCAAGGAGGCTGTGGAACAGGACCCGAAGGTGATCAGAGCACTTTCATTAGAACCTCACTGACATCACATAGTTGGTTAAACTATTTATTGTAGCAGTGCTTTTGACGTATGCTGTGTAGTAATTTCGCTTGTATTAAACTGACCGTTTTTTAAAATAAGGCTGTAATAATCGGCACTCCACATAAATAGTAGATTGTACAACAAGTGCATAAAACGCACCATTTTACTCGAGACGTTTATCCATCCGAGCGAGCTTGCGAGCGAGGATAGATATAAAGTCGAGTGTAAAATGGGTTTTATGGACGAGTTGTACACTCTACTTTTCACTTCGATTGCGAGGAAATGAAACAGCAACATGTAAATATAGTAAATGCTAATTTAATTAAAATTGAAAGTTACATTAGAGCAATGAGAAATATCTTTGGCTGTTGGTATCTTTGCCTTGGTCTTAGAATACGAACGAAACGAAATAAAATAAAGAGGTTGTTGTATGAAGTTAAAGATGTTCGTGTGGCTGTTGCAGCGATTGCCTTGGTCTTCGACGAAGATTTTACTTTATGCTCTAGAGCATAAAAAGCGACTTTATGTCGCCTACGCACGACATAAAGACGAACTTTTAGAGCATGAGAAGTGAAAACAATTTTATGATCATACCCACAACAGTTAAATGTATCTGAGACTCGAAGAGAAGCGTCAGGGTGCCTAGCATGGTTGTCGATGTGAAAACATAATAATTCAATTACACGCCTACCTACTAAGTCTATTGTCTTCAAGAAATGTAATTTTTGTACAGATGTTTGTAACGCAATTTTCTTATTTCTAAATTTGACACTTCTGCTCTGACGCCCGGAACAGAGAAGCTGTTTTCAGATTGTTGACGGTTGTCAGTTGTATTTTTTTATACACTTTGGCCACTTTTGACAGCTGTTAAGGAGCTAACCAATGGAAAAAATATCATATCATCTCTTAAATCACAAAATTTGAATTTGAAATTCCAAATTTCAAGTGGTAGGAAGTACCATGACGTTGAAAAATTTCTTCTTATATGTTAAATGCTTAAGAGTCTGTCGTCCTATATCCTCCTAAGTCCTAACCTTGAAAATAACAATGGTTTTCTATTGTTGTTTTCAAGGTCAGGACTTAGGAGGATATAGTTAAACAATTAAAAAAACAATTGAGCTAGCCGGCGCCGACCATAAGACGCTCGAAGCAGTTTCTTTTTATTTTCGTTACGTTTCGTCCTGATATTGTTCGTTTATGCTTAAGTGAAGTAATTTTGGGTAACAAAGAACAATTTTTTACGGGTAATTTTTTCCAAATCTATCACTATACGTTTCTAAATCATGGTTAAAATGTCCCCTTAAAATACGATGAACGAATTCAAAATCCCGGCCGAAATTCTTACTCTCGCTTGGTCGGACCTCAAGGCTGCTGTTACGTTTGGCATGCTGCTATCTCGCTCGCTCAATCTAATATTTTTAGTGTTTGTAAAAAAGCTATATATATTTTTCATAAAGGCCTTTGCATCTACGTTATGAGATTATTTATACAGCGTCCAGTGGCACCTTCACTCACACTATATACCTGAATTGATCACTCGTGCACTGCAGTGCCTGGGACATTTTCAGATTGCATAGGCTTGCCCAGCACCTATATCACCCTGACTTAGTTGGCCTAGCCCATAGGAAAGACAAGTCAATACGTGCGGAGCCAACCAAGCTGCGCTTTAACTTACGATGTTTTCCTTCACCGTTAGCGTGTGCTATTGCTACTACAAATTCGTAGATGTACGTAACTTTGAAAATAAACAAAGTCGTAGGTACATGCACGGACTGGGAATCGAACCTGGGTTTCCCGCTTCCGAGTGCATTACTTTACTCGCGTTTTTGTACAGTCACGAAAAATTTTTGCATGTAGCACACCAGCGTGCCATGCCTAATAGCAACATGGACTTGTAATTTGGGTTTATTTTTGCACCACCTAGAGAGGTGGCTCTTTGAGGACAAAAAGCCAACTGCCGCGTCTCAGATTTAAACCAAGGTGACTTTACTCCATTCTACGAAATGAGCTCCCAAAGAAAATCGTCCATATGCGCCCATTGGTTAATGCGCGTGACCTCCAATAGCCACTGCATTACGTAAACCTATCCTATGAAGCGGACCGTCTTCGCTTATTTTTTCGCTTATCTTTAGCCGCCCACATTGACCAATGAGACGTGAGTATTTCGTTCCCTAGGAGTTCGACTCGTGGACCGGAGTATAGGTCGACTTTTTACGCAAAATAAATATTTATTACTGGGAAGTAGTGTTTGGAATTGCTTGATTCATGAACTAAACTATTTCCAGGACGGACAATCGTGGTCGGTGCTCGGCAACGCTCACTTGTGCCGCTACTTCCTCGTGGCACAGGACCCGGCCACTCTGCGAGCCGCCATGAGCGCTTACAAGCAGGCCACCGCAGACCCCGTGGCGCGGGGGCAGCCCGACCTGCATTATAACTGCGGCGTGGTGAGTGCGCGAACTACATGCGTTGCTTGGCGGCCATTTTGGAACTTGGCGGCCATATTGAAAGATGGCGGCGAGCGAGACATTGTTTCGGCAACCTAAAATACGGTGACGATGTTATAGCAGTGCTGAAATAATATAAATAAAAACAATGTTGAACAATGAAACCCTGCATTGTAAAATCCTGTGGTTATGAATGAAAACTAGATAGCAACGTCGAAACATAAAGCAACTCTATAGAAACTTGGCAATGTTACGGTAACCTATCGGCAATATACCTGGCAACAATGCAAAAGCCATCTGTTGGCAATATAATGGCAACGCGCACCTCTGCCGCTACTTTCTCGTGGCGCCTGACCCGACCACTGCGAGCCGCCATGAGCGCTTATAAGCAGGCCACCGCTGACCCCGTGGCGCGGGGGCAGCTCGTCCTGCATTATAACTGCAGCGTGGTGAGTGTGAACTGAATTTATTCAAAGAGACATGTTGCTTGGCGGTCCTTATCGGATTTGGCGGCCATACTAAAATGCCGGCATTGCGTTTGACGCTGATGACGGTAAGGAAGGTAACGTAACTTAAAGAAAGGGATTAAATAATTTATTTGCCTCTCGCTCACATAATACAGACGGCAATATTGTATGATTATATCGTATACTCTTTTTGTTGCACTAATGCGTGCTGAGGACAATTTTAAAAACCTATTTAGGGTCTTTAAAATTGGAATTTTAGCCTCTAAATAGGTTTTTAATATTGTATGAAAGGCAAATAATGATCCAGCCCCTTTCGTTAATTAACAGAATAATAACTGCCATAAATTAGTTGAGTGGTATGTAATGAGACGCCTGCGTACATTCTGGTGACGTATATTGGACTCTCAAATGAATTGTTAAATTTTTAAAGGTTTAAAACTATATTTTTGCTTAGCATTATAAAATTCCAGTGTAACTTCATTAAGATTGTTCTTAGGGATTCTCAAATTTTAATGTAGTTTACCACATTTTTATGTATACACTACGAAGTTGCTTACACATTGGACGGCACTGATATCTGTAATACAGGATTTTTCCCAGCACAGTTATGAGAAGCACGCATCAAACATGTCTGTAACTCTAATTTAACGTCATACCATATTATAACTAGATGTAAAATTTGCATGTGTTTTGTGTCAATAAAGATTATTATTGTTATTCACCACAGAAGGATTACACGTGGCTTTCCTAAATGGGGCTTGAAGGTGTAAAGTACATCAGTGACCATTATTTTCCAGGCTCTAAAATACAACGAGCAGTACACGGAGGCACTGGAGAGCTTTGCGCGCGCGTGCCGCCTCGACCCGCCGTGGGACGTGCCTTCCGGCGAGCGCGCGCGCCTGCGCTCCTATTTGCGACAGGTGGGGGCGCTCTTGCGCACCCGCGGCAAGATCAAGGCTAAAAAACTACAGCAGATGGTGCAGGTGGGTTGATTTGATTTGTTTATTTGATCCATCAACAGTGGTTAAATTAAATTACTTCCGAGCTGTATTACTATTATTAAATCGTTGCTTAATGTGCCTCCGATTACAGATGGGTGCCACATGCATAAATACTAATTTTATAAAAGAGAACAATATCATGCATTTTGAGTTTTTGCATTTACATAATATAACAAAATTATTATTAGCGACAACAATTACGAAAATCAAATTACATTTTAAATGGTTTTTAAAGGGATCTTTAAATAAGCCGGGAGAGCGCGTGCCTGCGCTCCTGTTCGCGCTGTTAAGGCTGCTCTTACGTGGAACATGTTGTCTCGCTCGCACAATTTAACATGTTTAGTGTTTGTAATAAAATTAGTGAACTTTTGTGGTCTGAGGGTTTGATGCATAATTAAATTACGGACATTTTATATATATATTTTTGTTTTCCTATACGTAGTGTTTAATAAAGAAAAGTGGTTCCCAAAATTATTAATTTTGGAATCAAATGATCTCAATCAAAAACTTAGTACAGGACAAGAACATATGCCTTGAAAATCTGCAATTGAATTATCAATCAAACTCTCCCACCACATTTATCAAAATGTATACTCAATTTATTACAATCACAAAAAAATAAATTGTGCGAGAGAGAGCATGCTCCACGTGAGAACAGTCTTACGATAAAATGGCAGTAGATGGTGCAGGCGTTGCGAAAATATAGAAAAGCGCGCGCCTGCGCTCCTATTTGCGGCAGGTGGGGGCATATCTTTGCGCAGGTTACCTGGGGCAAGATCGTGTGTAAAAAAACTGTAACCTGTCACTTTTTGGTATCTCGGGCATTTTTTGGTAAAACCCGAATTCTACGCCCGCGGTGTTTTTCTTCTGGAGAGTAAACTTCTTGACAGAATAGAAGTGTCATTAATGTTTTCCTACCGTTGTAAGAAAGTTATTGATGGCACTCATGGAATCTTATCATGTAGGAAGCAACTGATGTCTTATGTTTAATATGATTTGAGAAAAGATGGCCATAGTCGTGGGTTCGAATCCCACTAGAAGCCGCCGTACTTGATTTGTACAAATGGCGATTTGTACAAATGGCCTCAGTCTTGGTGTATTTCCATGTTTGTGTTGTCCCTTGTCTGGTTACCATGGCATAGGGTATCATGGTTTGGGACAAGGACAAGTGATTGTGTTAATTAACAAGTTAACAACTTAATATTATTTATTTAATAAAAATTGTTTGTTAAAAAAATACATATAAAAAAACCGGCCAAGTAGTTGGACTCGCGCACGAAGGGTTTCGTACAACATTAGACACAAAGATCGAGAAAAAACGGCAAGAAATCACGATACAACAAACGAGCCCCCCTTAAATATTTCATCATCATCATCAGGCATTTGACGCTCACTGCAGGACCTCCTTCGTGGTTTTCATAACCATGAAGGGTTATGAAAAATATTTGTTTAATTTTATTTTAATTATTTCTGTTTGAAACGAATATAGAACTAAATATTATGTGAACATTTCAAGCGTCTACCTGTTGCCGTTATTAATATCGAGCAAAAAAAAAAAACGTTTGTCGTATGGGAGCCCCCCTTAAATATCCATTTTATTCTGTTTTAGTATTTGTTGTTATAGCGGCAACAGAAATACATCATCTGTGAAATTTTCAACTGCCTGGCTGTTACGGTTTATGAGATACAGCCTGGTGACAGACAGACAGACAGACAGACAGACAGACAGACAGACAGACAGACGGACAGTGAAGCCTTAGTAATAGGGTCCCGTTTGGAACCCTAAAAGTCTACTGTAAATTTTTGTCGGAAATAGAAATTCGCTTCTAAGCAACAATGGAGAACCGCTGAACAACACATAATTCGCTTCCCCACAGTCCATCGAACCGGAACTCGCGGGTAAATACTCGGGAAAGCTGCTTCCGCGGCCGTTGGCGGAATTAGTCGCCGGCGAGAACCGCGATGTCCTGGCTTTGGGTCGGGTCGTCGGCTCCGTGCACGGAGAGGGAGCTGTACCCTTGTGAGTATATCTAACAATGTTGCAGAATGTAGCATAAATGCAGCACTACCCAAGAATGTAGCGCCCTTCAAGTGAATAACACCACCCAACAATGTAGACTCCAAGAATCTAGCACAATCCAAGAGTCTAGCATCCTCCAAGAGAATAGCACCTCCCAAGTATATATACTTGCACAATCCAAGAATGTGGCACAATCTAAGAATGTACTACCCTCCAAGACCCTCGAAAATGTTGGTGGCCACCATAATGTTAATACTAGAAATAAACATAAATTGTCATTTCCACTATTTAGACTTGCTAAAGTTAACACATCCTTTATGGGGCACTGTATAAGGTTCTACAACAAAATTCCTCAAGATATATTAGAGTTACCTCCAACGCGATTTAAAAAATGTGTTAAGCACATTCTGTGCAAAAAGGCTTACTATAACATCAAGGATTATTTAGAAGACAAAGATGTTTGGCATTAAACAGTAGATTAATATTATTTAAAGGACGATTGTGACTAGTGTTCAACACATTCATGACTAATATTTTAAGTTGAAAACTCTGTTAATTAAGTTAAAACGTGTTTTGAAAAGAATAAATGTGGAGTTTCTTTGTTAGTTTCTTCTCCACATAATCCATTAATTGTGAAACTAGCAACTTTGACGTTCATTAAGTAAACATTCTGTTTTTACAATGAATAAAAATATTTGAATTGAATTGAATTGAAGAACACAACATAATCCAAAAATGAAGCACAATCCACTGATGTAGGACAATCCAAGAATGTAGCACCCTCCAAGCGTATAGCATCACCCAAGAATGTATTTCTATTGCATTGCATTATGTTGCGTTGAATTGCGATTACTGAGCGTTACGTTGCATTGCATTGTATTTTTTGTATTGTACATTCTATCCAAGAATGCAGGCCTAGGAATGCAGCGCTATTCAATTCCGAATACGTCATTTTACTTATTTACTATTCTTTTAATGAATGAAAAGAAAACGTGCCTTGAACTGTGTCGGTATTTACCAACATTTCCTTGTAATACAGAAACTTATTTGGACTCACTGTCGTATACCGTATTCTTCACCGTACCTATCTTCAATGCCGAACTCCCTCGTGAAGTTCGGAGCAAAAATTCGAATCTACCCCATTCTTATTAAAGGTATCTCCGTCTCTTTCCAGCACGTTCGCGCTAGTGGACGCAAGTATGGAGTGTGTGAGCGTGACGGTGTACAATTGGGCTGACGGCCGCGGGGTCATCATCGGCGACTGCGTGGCCATCCCGCAGCCCGTGCTGACTGTACATGACGTCACTGTTGATGACGAGGTGAGCCCTATAGCAAGCCCGTAAGGTTATAATTCATGGTGGCAGTTTTTTATTTGTATTTTAGTATCTTGTTCGTTATTTCTTCGCACTAAGGTATTTCATTCGTACTGTAGTATTTTATTTTATTCGCGCCTGTGGACTCAAGTATGAAGTGTGTCAGCGTGACGGTGTACAACTGGGCTGACAGCCGCGGGGTCATAATCGGCGACCGCGTGCTGACGTTACATCACGTCACTGTTGATGACGAGGGGAGCGTGACGGTGTACAACTGGGTTGACGGCCGTGGTATCATCGGCGACTGTGTGCTGACGTTACATGACGTTACTGTTGACGACGAGGTGAGCTCTATTGCAAGCCAATGCTTGCAATAGGGTTCATTAATTTACGGTGTCAGTATTTGTTCGTAGTATAGTATTTTATTCGTATTTTAGTGTCTTGTTCGTATTTTATTCGTAGTAAGTATAGTATCTTATTCGGTTTTTTATTCGTACTGGTATTTTATTGTAGACGCGCTTGTGGACTCAAGTATGAAGTGTGTGAGCATGACTGGGTTGACGGCCGCGGGGTCATCTTCTATTTAACATTTACATAAGTCTTGCAGCCAATTAGTGGCAATTCAAATAGTCTATGACGAGCGCTTGCTGCTTAAAAAAATCATAAACACCGAGGAAATAACTTTTTATCGGTATTAAATATTGATAACAATTCAAATAGTCGTAAGACCCGGCGTCATCATAGGCGACCGCGTGCTGACGTTACATGACGTCACTGTTGATGACGAGGTGAGCCCTAATGCATGAAGCCCGTAGGGTTAATTAATTTATGGTAGCAGTATTTTTTCCTTCTTTTTTTTTAGTATCTTGTTCGTAATTTCCCGGTATTGTTTTTTATTTTGTACTCTAGTATTTTATTGTATTCGCGCTTGTGGACTCAAGTACGAAGTGTGTGAGCGTGACGGTGTACAACGGCCGCGGGGTCATCTTCTATTTAACATTTACATAAGTCTTGCAGCCAATTAGTGGCAATTCAAATAGTCTATGACGAGCGCTTGCTGCTTAAAAAAATCATAAACACCGAGGAAATAACTTTTTATCGGTATTAAATATTGATAACACGACACTAGGAACACGGGTTAGTGCAACAAAAAAAAAAAAAGAATATAACGCCACTAGGAGGATTTTACTTTTTTACTCCGTCGCATTGGCGGCCAGTATGGCGGCGATTTTATATCAAACGCGGCTTTTATTGCAATGAATTTATCGATTTCGTCGTAGTTTTGAACATGTAGCGTTTTGGGTTAAAAAAAAAATGATCACGTGCGTCGTTGATTCCAGAGGTACGAGTTCAAGTCGATACGAGTGAACAATCCGACCGTGCTTCTCGTGAACGGCAAGGGAGTGGGTCGAAACCAGGTGGCGGGTACACAGCTCCGGAGTACCTACGAGATACACTAATTGGGCAGGTAACGGGTTATATTGTCCGGCCTCCAACCCCTCAAGGGTTAAGGCCGCTCATTCAAGGAGCAATGCCAATACAATCGTAGTTTGGTTTTCATTCAGAAACGACATAACGTGACACTCAATGACACTTTACCGAGGACACAAATCAAGGTTTGCGCGTGCTTACAACTGAGAATAAGAGAATAAAAAATTAATTATCTATACATATAATAAGTCTGTAAATTTTGTCTCTGTCTGATTATGTCTGTCTCACTCTATTTCTTTGTGCGCGCATCACGCATAAACCACCGAACGGAATTGAATAAAACTTACCCTGATTATAGCACGGATTCCCGTGTAACTTATAGGCTACGTTACCACGCTTAAGTCCATAGGGGGGTAAAAAAATCACCATAAGCTGTCAGGTCATGGAATAATGGTTTTTTTAATACAGTTGCTCAAAAAGTGGCGTATTGCAGGGACGTATAGCGTTCGGGATGTGGGCTATTACACACTCGTGCTTTTTTTTTACCTTTCCCGCACTCGTGCGTTCTCTTTCCCAACTGTCAAAATAATGTCTATTAAAAAGAATAACCAACCATGAAGTTTTTACTAAAAAAAATCATAGAAGTTTTTATGATTCATGCAAATACGTATATTTCTAAAAAGAAGCTACTAATTTGTTTCAATATCAGATTTAATTATTTGATTGAATGAGTCTGGTTAGGTTTCATTTAATTTATTCATCTCATTAAATTTCATTATCATTTCATATCAATAAAAAACTTCTACTGAAGACTTGGCTGTATGGTGAAGAAAAAAAAAACTCTGCTTATATTCTACGGTTGGCGCCATTTTTCAGAAATTTTCTTTGCGAGTTTAGTTGTTTGTTGCACAAGATGAGTAATTTCGACCCTAGTTTTTTTGAATTAACACCACCGGAACTCAGTATAATTGCACAAAATGCTTCGGAGAACATTTTACCGGAAAAGTCAAAAAGTCGCTACATATCTACATACGACGAATTTATTGCGTGGAGAGAAGAGAAAAAAGCAAATAGTTTTTCATTTTTTCGCAACTGTATTAAAAATAGTCGTTCAGTACACGTGCGGAACCGTCATTGCAACTTGTTCCGACTGTCAACCCTCGCCTTCGGCTGCGCCTCGGCTCGGGTAAACATTTGTCGGAACTCTTTGCAATGACAGCCTTTCCACACTTGTAATGAAATATACTATTCCACGATGACGGATACAATTAAACAGGTTATGATGAACCAGCCAGTGTACACTGCCCGTCGGAAAAAAATGGCTACCACAGACCGAAACGCCTTAATGCGATGTGTCTAGATAATTCCGACGGGTTACACGAGTGCGGGACGCTGTACGAAATAGTTTCTCTTTTTTTATGTCTGTTAATTGTCTTACTTACATGCATTATAAAATAAACTACTAATACAATTTCAAGTAAAATTAGTATACGATTTATTGAGGGGTTATAAATAAACTGATTTAACGGTGAAACTATTTTATATTTTAATTCTGCTTTATGAAGTCACTGCACTGATTATCCAGTACAATCAAGACTATTAGCCAATCATCGTGAGGCCCGGTCTGAATTTTGAAGCAATCAGTTCTGTACTGATTTTAGATGACAATAAGGCTTACGTGAGAATTTTGAAGCAGTTGCTTCATTCGGAGTCTCTTTATGAATGTCTGTTAATTGTTTCGCCGTTAATTCTTGTGTAATTAGAAAAAAAAACTGCGAATGCATTATAAGTAAATAGCACATGTTTAAAGAACTGAATGAACTTTAAAAAAAAACTACCGACAGTTGCGTTCCGAATCGTAATAAGCTTCTAAGACCAAAAAAAGTCTACACCATCTCTTTAAACTATAACACCACGACAATCACACATAGTTTTATATTTGCGTAAAACATAAAAAAAACTCCTTATCATTTTACATTTAATAGAATATATTGTATTTTTAAATTCGTGTTTTAGCATCAGACAAACGGGGGTCAAATCTTTACGTTTCGGAATGTAGTATAGGTACTTTTTTATTAGTATTGTTATGTTGGTGTGTAAATTATTTATTTCTGATGTATTGCTGACACTTAAAAAAAGTTTACCGAATGAGGAGGTACGTTTGAAGACCTTTGAGTAATCTTCTTTACGGAAAACGAACAACACTGTGTGTGCAAGATGGCGAGCGGTCACGATGATTTTTATCGAATCATCGTCTTTGTCATAAAAAATACAAAACCTTCTACGTGCACAAAGTCATGTCAAATTCTTTACTTTTGACTGTTAGAGAATAACGATGCGACGACGTCGCGCCGGACGCGATATCACGTCAGAAGTATATAAAAAATGATATTTCGCGCTTGAAGTTTTAATAAACCCTATATATTTCTGGTCTCTGCCATACTCATTCAGCCGCTACCAGCAATTTGTCGTAGTGAGCTGATCGTCGTCCTATGCTGAGTTCGGCAATATTTCGCAAATAGATTTAAGTTTACGAGTGATGGAAAGTGTGAAGGTGATATAGAAAGAAGAGTAAAGGCGGGAAATAGTGTAAACGGGCCTTGCATTCCTTGGTGAGTGGCCAAAACATCTCCAAAAGAACAAGATTGGCTGTCCTTAATGGAGTGCTGCTTCCAATACTTATGATAGCGAGACTTGGGTATAGCAAAAGAATCAAGAAAGTAGGATCAATGCAGTAGAAATGAGGTCCTTGAGAAGTATCTGTGGTGTTACTTTGAATGACAGGATATGCAATAGTTTGATTAGAGAACGTTGTGGACTGAAAGAGAATGTAGTGACTAGAATTGAGAATGGAATATTGCGTCGGTTTGGACATGTGGAGAGAATGAAGGAATTAACGAGAGGAATATATCGAGCTAATGTGGGTGGAAGGGCCGGTAAGGGACGTCCCAGGCGGACATACTTCGACTTCGGATGGAGGGCAAGATAAAAAGTACCCGAAACCGGCGTGTGTGCATGCAACGACTAATTAATGTTGAAATTGTAATTGAAATTGAAAAACGGTTTAATTATCACAAAAAAATACAAAGATAACTTAACATGTTGAGGAAGCGACAGTGATCTATCAAGATCGCGGCAAGTGGCAGTCCCTGGTCTCTGCCTACCCCTCTGGGATACGGGCGTGAGTTTATGTATGTAGATTTAAATGACAAATCACTGTATTAACTTGAGTACCTATTCTATGCCATCTGGAATTAGTTTGAGCAAACGATAAGACGCGCCGATGGAAGACGGCTTGGTTAGGTAGAATAATTAATAGTAAATTCCATACAATCGCGAAAACTGGTGTCCTCTAAACGTATTGGTAAGGTTTAATTGCGATCCGGCATGTCGTTTGTAAATAAAACCAACCAACGTTTGTATGGGAACTGCACCTTGTGGGATCGCCTTAAGGGGCTCCGTGAGGTTAATAAAAAAGCAATAAGAAAGGCTTCGTATTAGTTTTACAGATCGATTTTGCAAAGTGGCCTACAAGTCTCTCACCCCCGGTTTCTCGTACAGTAACATTATGTAAATCTACTGCTAACAGCGAGCAGTTTGCCGAAGTGCATACAAAAAAAATGTGAGTGATTGACCAAAAAGGGACCTCAAGGGAAAATAATAGATTTCGAGAAAATCGCGGTTGTAGTTTCGTTTTTCAGGCTTCGATCAACCTCGGCTCACAAAAAAAAAATCGTAAAAAAATAACTACGGCACCTAAAAATATTCTGGTTAGACCAAAACAAAGCTAAAATATCACAGATTAAAAAAATCAACTAAAAAAATCATCATCAGCCCCTTGACCCCCACTGCAGGACATAGGCCATAGGTTATGAAAACCATGAGGGGTTTTGCCATAATCGCCACGCTTGGCAGACGGGTTGGCGATCGCAGTATGCGGTTGGAATGACAGGTAGACGCTGCTGCCCGTCTCCTGGTAATTTATTTCCTTAGTCGCCTTCTACGACATCCACGGAAGGAAATGTAGTGACGCTATTCTTAATCCGCCGCCACATGGCGCTAAAAAATATAACGGTTTCCAATCCCTTCAGGTCCCTTTTTGGTCAACCACTCACAAATTGTTTATGATTTTCTATTTCATGATGTGTATGATTTTTGTGATCCAACCGAGGACCTAAGCTCAAGGATCTGGGACTAGAAAGAGTTTATGCCGGAAACGGCCGTTTTTAAAAGAATTGCTATAATTGTCCTAGCTTATGGTTTACCTTTACATTAGGTTCTCGATCGATCGCGGATCGTAAATTGAGCTATTTGTAAGCCACTTTTTGCAAGAGCGATCTGTAAAAGATATGTTTTTTTTTTCTTTGGTTTTGCTATTAACCCTCGTGGAGCTCTTTAAAGGGCTTCGAGATGATCAGTTGATTGTAAATGAGTACGACGATTGACGAAGGGAGGAAGGGAAACATAACTTAGGATTTGCTAACCAATTAATTTAAGATCTCGTCAATTTGGAAATATCTGCTGCAGCGGACGTGCTATCTGTTATATTATAAACAGATCTGTTGACGGGCCCGGACGCCCATTGATGACTGTTCAATTGTCAATGGGCCTTCAAAAGCATCAATAATTCCGTCAATCACTTGGAGTCGAGGTAGACGTTGTCAGTAGCAATTGATCATCGCGGGATGTCTTTAAAACAACGGACACCCGAATGCCACCGTCTGACACACATATACACGAAGACGACACAATATCACACTAAGATTTGTGATATTTGTGGGAAATGAAATAAGTACACGAATGGAAGCCATCAGGTCTCCAATGTTTGTTTAAGCCTGCGAGAAGAGCTTTAAAAAAACTACAAGTATCACAATGTGATGTGGTGCTATGTCATCTTGGGCTTAAGTAGAAACTAGTCCGCAGAACACAGACGTAAACTGTTATTTGGGTTCTATTGAATTATCAATGGAGATAAGAGCCAACTAAAGATGGCTTGTCTCAAAAAAAAATCTTTCTATAAATAAATAAGTATGAACTTATTTCACTAAAACACTTACTAATGAGGGTATACAATTTTTACTAAATTATTACAAATATTAGGTGTGGCATACCAGAAACTCATAAAACGAAACAGAAATAGGAGTTATTTAGTGATTGACGGGTGGCAGGATGGCAGGTGAACATTTCATTCAACACACCATGTCGATCTATGCATAGTTGCATACATCTCATCTGTTTTGTTTGATAAGTTTCTGACGCACATAAATACTTACCCTATATTTTTATATCAATAAAATCCTTTTTAGCAGTGACACAAATATACTACAGGGTTGGCTAAACTAGACGAATATTTGACACATCGACTGCGGAAGTATAAATTTCTGTAAGGGAGATTCTGGTCGAAAATTTGTGTCAAAAACCTTAAAACACCCTCCGATAGAGGTAAAAATCCAAGAAAAATGATATATAACAAAAACCTTCGACCAGAATGTCTCTCAGAGCAATTGATACTTCCGCAGTCGACATTCTGCAAAAGGAATAATATTTTTTCAAATATTGAAAGACAAATAAACTAGTCAGCAAGATAAACTAACCCAGCTGACTAGCTCGCCCTTTGTCGCTTTAAAGTGAGAAGGCATATTTGTTTTTCAATTATTATTATTATTATTATTATTATTTGTAGACGGGCAGGCAGTTGGAACAACTGATAATTGCCCGCATCCAGTTTCATTGAGTTATTTTTAATTGTATAATTATGCCATTGTTTGTTTTGACAATAAAACTACTTTCATTAGAAATTAATAGCTGCCCCTATATTACGCGCACCAAATCCTTAAATATTCCCAGGGTCTCGCTGTCGAATTCCATACTAATTGCTAATGCAAATGTCATGATTCCGATAGGATTTGGCGTGCATAATTGGGCTTCTGTACCCACTGTAATACAAACAATAACGCGCAAAATATCGATCCCATTCAATACTCGTTACATTTTCTTTTTTTCATATAAGGAAATGAACATAATTGCGTTTTCAGTGTAATGTTACGCGTTGTTTTTGTAATGTCCTCCACTCTAACGGGATTCCTGTCAAAAGATCTGGGCCGCAAATCTACTAAGGGCCAGTTTTTGGATTGAGAAATTTACTAAGTAAAATATACTAAGTAACGTTCTGTCACGCTCTTTTCTGAGAAATTCGAAGAGACAGCTCTACAGTTAATTATTTACTTAGTGAAATTCTCAATTCAGAAACTGGCCCTAAACGCAGTTGTCCAAATTTATTTGGATTACCTATATTTCCATGAAAACTACAAATTTAAAAATATAAGAATTTAACTACGGTACCTGGGTACGGTACGGTATTTGTCAGTTACGTAGATTGTGAAGTTGTAGTAGCATTACCGCTCGCTTACGGTGAAGGCGAACATCGTGAGGAAACCTGTGTGACTAAGGTGTACACATACCACAGCGCTTGAAGGTCCAAAAATCCATGCCACTTTTTCGTGCTCTGTCTCAAACAATCCCAGACAAATAATAGGGGTTAAAGTATGAAATTGCCGTTTTATTGCAATAGGTTCTTTGAATTGACATAGAATCTTCATGGTTTGACGCAACAACACAACTTTGACGTTCATTAAGTAAACATTCTGTTTTTACAATGAATAAAAATATTTGAATTGAATTGAATTGAATTGAGGTGAAACTTTTTTCAAATGGTTTCTATGATGTTCTTTTTTTAAAAAATGTGAAACATTTGAATATTGTACGTGATGTACATAGAGCACCCCGCAATTCGTATTTGTGTGTACTTATTGCGGGGCGCAGCGTGGACTGTAGATTTTCTTATTAGGTTGATGGCGAAGAGGGCTCGAATGATAACGCAATTTCTTCAATATTTGCAGGCGGAGAGGCGAGGGGGAGGCCTTGGTGCTTCTTCTGCTGTAGCTCGATCGGGAATGAATTTTCGGCGGCGCGCGCGCGCCTTTTATTGGACCGCCTGAGAGTAGTTTTGTTTACCTCAGACCCCGCGCCGCACACCGCCCCCTTCCTCGCCACTCCTTCCCCGCTAGGCTTTATTTCTAATTAAAATGGTTTTATTTTACATTTATTGTCTTAAATCTATGCTTATTCAATACCTTAAGTCTCTAAATATCTTTTTACATAATGATTTGGGTGACCGCGGGCTTTCTAATAAGGGTTTTGTATTATTTTGGCCGGCCCGCGGTCCCCCGCCTCACCGAGGTATTAAATATAGGTGCCTGCGCGCCTCGAGTCGCTTCAATCGGAGCTCGGTTCGCACAGGCTACACATCAAACAACCAATAAAAATATCTCTATTCTCATAACATGCTTAAATCTAATAGAATATGAACACAAACATAAGTTGCTTAACTAGGTTTTCCTTAACTCTAATGTCCTACAAATATTATCTTTATTTATTTATTTTAACAATATATTTACAGTAATCATTTGAACAGTGACGTCGCTTTCGTCGTTAACACATTTTTCGTATTTTTTTATTTTATTGATTTGACGCAAGTGAGTCAATATTTGATCCTGTCTAGAAGGACTGTTGCGGCGGCCCGAGCTGGAGAGCCTTGATTGATCATTTGTATTCCCGCCATGTTGGCTACTTCACCAATATCAATGTCCAGCACATTGCAGTAAACCAGTGCATTCGTAGGTAAAGCCTTAAGCATTGGTAAGGGCACAGTGCCTCCTATGTACATGTCGTCGATGCGTTCTTCACACTCACAAGGGTTATAATGAAGATGCACGATTTTGGGCGAGGTGCCAGCCAAGGTAGAGCTGATTTGAGCACACGCATAGCCCATATGAACAGCACCTTGGAAATGCATATTGTAATTATCTTGACCTCGAGAGAAGCGCCCCAATGAGTCTGTGCTGAGATAGTAACATGATGTGACGTTTGGTGGGCACCCACCTAATGTTTCGTGCTTTGTAATATTGTCCCGCAATCTATGGGTTAAAGACCCTCCGCTGATCACTCCGGATGCCATGGAGAGAATATCTGAAGGTACATTAGTACGAGTCTCGATAATTTTGTCCAACAGAGTATCCATGGAAGAACCTGGGATGACGCACCAAGATTTAAGTTGAGATGCTCTTTTTGCAGCAGATAGTGATCTAGATCCTGTAGGGAGCTGGAGCAACTTTCCTGTCACCTTCTCTCTTGTCTTGGATCCCACATAGTGAGGGTGAGAACCTCTTGACGTCAGGATCCTTAATAAAGAGTAAGAACTCTTTGTTGGATGCACAAGTAGAATGAGACGGGTCTGCATTTATAGTCACAGTGAACTGATGGCATGGATGAGGAATGGTTACGCCCTCTATCGGGGTGTCCTTGATGAGAGGCTGCCAAGAGGTTTGCCTGAGATTTCGTGCCAACAATGTGGGGCAGCTGTTGTTCACATAGGGCGGAGATTGAGAGACTTTTCTTTGGAGATCACGAAGATTCTTCAAAAAGTCTGTGTCAGCTTTTCTGATCATGTGGGTGAGCTCTTGTGCTTCAGATAGATCAACAGCATTATCCTCCACGAACTCATTTTCAAGTGCACTTCTTTTAGCTCGTCCGACAAGTAACTTTTTAGTGGTTCTCGTGCTGGAAAAGGTCCCCACAAAATTTCGTCGTGCTCCAAAAACTGTTAAAGAGCTGACCTCATGAAGGAATCTCAAATGCAGAGGTCGATGAGCCAATAGAGCCTCATACAATTCTCGCTCCTGCTCTCGTGTGCTCGATTTCATCATGTCTTTCAGAGGTTTATTCTTTGTCAATATTGTGAGTAAGGTAACGTTAAACCATGCCGCTAATTCCTGGGTAGTTTGACTAGGGTCGGCTTCCACTATCTCTCTTAATTCATCGTTATTCACGTGTGTGGGCGGTCTTCCTCGTGGCTCGTTCTTTAAGTCGAAATTTCCATCACGAAAGCGTTTAAACTAAAATCGCACGGTGCGTTCATTAGTAGACCCCTCTCCAAACGCAGCATTGATATTGCGGGCTGTTTCTGCCGCGTTAGTTCCGCGTCGGAACTCGTATTCAAAAATCACTCGAATTTTCGCAGTATCCATCTTTCTTGTCTAAATTGAATAACAAAAACAATTGAAAGTCGATATTCAAATGTTTCACATTTTTTAAAAAAAGAACATCATAGAAACCATTTGAAAAAAGTCTCATTCGAAAACCTCAAACCATGAAGATTCTATGTCAATTCAAAGAACCTATTGCAATAAAACGGCAATTTCATACTTTAACCCCTATCATTTATAGATTCGTCAATATAGTGGAAAACACTGATCTGTTTAACCCTCCGGGACCAAGGCGTGAGTTTAATTATGCCATGTTGACTTGAGGCTCCGGACTAATGAGGAAAAATCTCAATTTTGTGTAATTTTTCATACAAACGAGCTGACGAGCAAATATTAAAATGTTCTTTTTTATGTTTATACTTTGACTAAAGACACTAGGAACCGGAATTGACTCTGCACAAATTTTTCTTGCCGAAAATCAGACCATTAACTACGGCACAGTATTTTTTTTAGTAATTTTTTAAATAGTGGCTTTAGATTTATATTCTTATATGATTATGTGAGTAACATTCAGACAAATAGGCATAGCGAAATCATTGGGTATACGTACTGACACTGTCCAAAAAGAGTAGAAATGAACAGTTTTTTATTTATAAAGATTAACAGCATCACGATTCCTCAAACCACTCCTCAGAGTCAGTTTAAATAGTCTGTTGTAAAGGAAGAGACGTAACCACAGAATTTAAACTTACCTCTGAGGGGTGTTTTTAGGGTTCCGTAACCAAAGGGCAAGGGACCTTATTACTAAGACTCCGCTGTCCGTCCGTCCGTTCGTTCGTCCGTCTGTCGTCAGGCTGTATCTCATGAACCGTGATAGTTCAGACTGTTGAAATTTTCACAGATGTATTTCTTTTGCCGCTATAACAACACATACTAAAACATAATAAAATAAATATTTAACCACTCGTCTGCCGCGACACAGATCTGTGTCCAACTTAGTATGGGCCACCTATACGTTGCGTTCCGCGAGGGCAGTTCAGGAGTTAAGGGGTACAACAAAAGTGATTTTTTGCTCGATATTAATAACGGCAACAGGTAGCCGCTGGAAATATTCAAATATTGTATAGATAATGGTACGGAACCCTTCGTCGTGCGCGAGTCCGACTCGCACTTGGCCGGTTTTTAAGGAATCGTGTTTTATAAATAAGACTGTTCATCTTTATCCTAATGTTAAGTTATCGATCTCTATATGAAGCGTTGTAGCCAGGCTGGCTTGTTTCCTTGAGGTTGTGCGTGTAATTATTTCAGCCATGCATGTTTAAAGTTATTGTGTGTATTCTTCTAAAGACTGTCCGTATACATATGTGTATAGTTGTGATAGAATAGTGTTTAAATATCTCTTAAAAGTATCCTAGTTCGTCTAAAATGTAATTACTTTATGAGAGAAAACTACAGAGAATTCAAGATGACAAGATAAGATATAATCATGTGGAAAATATTGAAAAAAATCTTATTGTTGTAGCAAATTAAAAATAAAACACTTGTTACATGTTGCGGTAAAATAATAATTATAGTTATCGTTATATTTTCATGTGAACATCACTAATAACTTCAGTGTAATAGATGTCTAACAGAAAATAAAATTTTAATAAATTACAATAAATGCCTTTACTATACAATAAAATGAGTTGCCCGAAAGTGGGCCAGGCATCTCTACTTATACCTACTTAGCGTCCTAAGACCGAGTGTGCAAAATGTTGTACGAAAATTTTTATTTTCAAGGTCAAGACTTAGGAGGTTGAAAAACCATTTTATTTACACAGAAAAATAAATGCTCGCTTTAAACAATGAGGTAGGCAAATAAAACTCAGACTAAAGCAAAATTTGCTAGTAAACCTAGGAAGCAAGACATGAATCAACCATTGACCTCCCACAGTAGCATATCGTTCTGTACTATTTCTGAAAACTTTTCACCTACTTCCAAATCCTTAAAAATAGGTTGAAGCGTCTTCAAGTTAAGTGCTAATAAGGCGCTGTCGCTCAATAAATCGTTCAGTTTGTTAACCAAAATTGGACTGTATTTCAACCTCATAAGGCTGGGTCTTGAGTAGAGATATTGGCCGTCTTTCAAGTTGTCGCGCGCCCAAGCTTCTGTTGTTTTGTTGCCACTGGCTATCTGCAAAATAAAGGTTTCTGTTGAATAAATATGCTCACTCGCTAACGCTGAAGGAAAATATCGTGAGGAAACTTGAGTGTCTGAGGTTTTCACGTAGATACCTCAGCGCTTAAAATTGCCAATCCGCGTGGGCACGCGTGGTAATTAAGCCCATACTCTCTCTCTCTTTGAGAGAAGGCCTGTACCCTTCTGTGAGACGTATATAAGCTACATAAAGACAATCCTTTATGGACGTGAGTAGTTCGCGAATGAATGCTTTAAATAAAGGAGTTCATGTCCTAAAAATCACTATTACCTAACATGATTGAGAGATTGTACACACTGCGAATTCGGTCTGTTAAAAAAATATTTGTTTTCGTCGGTGGCGCCAGTGTTACTCCTTGGAGCCCCTTAATAGGTACCTTTCTAAAAGACGCTACTTCGAAAGAGTTCCTTACTCGTATATCGCCGACATTTCTCAGAAAGTATGAGGAGAAGTAGAACCGTAGGTCATCCGAGGACTTCCTATTTCTCTTTCGACGTCTCATGTACTCCTTCAGTAATGTGTAACCAGTTCTCTTGTACTTGAACACCTGGAGTGAAAAAAATTATATAAAAAATGGGGTTATAAATAATCTGAGCTGTAAGTAGGTACAGCTAAAATTTTTTTTTCGCAGCTACTAATGAATGTTGATGAGTCTGTCTGGATCGGGGTCAGATCCTGGTCTCTGCCTACCCCTCCATGATACAGGCGTGAGTTTGTGTTGTTTCATTATTAAAAAAAAAAAAACTTACTGGTCTTATTTATAGAAACAAAATTCCTTAAAACACTCGACCAAACGCCGATTAAAATAGTCTGTGGTAGAGATTTTACAAGGAAAAGACGTAATGACTACATAAACTGTCTCTAAGGAGTGCTCTAGAGGAATCGAGTTTTTATAAATAAGGAAGTAAATTTCTGTAAAGCTCTTTTAATATTTTGAAGGCTAATGCGTCTAGGTGCGCTGTGCAGTCAGTCAAAGCCGAAAAGTAAGTAGATACTAAGTCGTTTTTCCTGTGTGTGTTATGGCCTTTCAAGGCCTTACAAACTTTACAGGAAAGCATCGTACATAAACCCTTCCTCTAGTTGGTTCCGCACGTATTGACACTGTCTTTCCTGAATTGTATGGCGCGTTCTGATACCACGTGACTAGATTTACTTTTAAAAGTATTAGGCCGGCTTGCAACACCGACTAAAATCCATTTAACTTTAAGTTAAATAGAATTTTGACAGATAGTGTATGGCGGAACTGTCAAAATTACTTTTAACTTAAAGTTAAATGGATTTTAGTCGGTGGTGCAAGCGTCTTAGAGAAAAAAAAATAAAGGAAGCTTACTCCTGGATAAACAAATAAGTATTGATGTCAGACAGCGTCGGTGCAAGTCTTCCTAAAATAAATAAAATTCTCCGGTAACTAACCTGATAGATAAAATTCCCAGTGACGTAAGAGTCGATATAGTGCGTTCCGTAGTTCTTCATAAACTTGCGTATCTCTGGCTCAGTAGCTGTGAGTCGACTCATCGCGCGTCTGACGTACTCCCTCACTACCACAGGGCCTGAGTGCTCCGCCATCTTGAAAAAGAAGACATTTTTTTAATGGATTTTCAATATGAGTCCCAATATTGGTCCTGATGAAAAATATTTACAGAAAAAGAAAAATTCCGGGCCGAAGCGGCATTGAAGTTTCAGGAATACACTAGTAATCCAGTCAGTAGGTATTTTTGGTGGCGTAGAAAATGTTTTGACACAATATTGTTTAGGTATGTATGGCAGGTTAATAAAAATCCAAGTTCTCGACCTTGAAGGACCCAGGCGCTAGCCGCCATCTTGAATTAAAGGTGCCAAAATTAGGTATATTTTAAATAACTTCTCAATTGTTTACTAAATCACAAAAGTGTCTATGAGCGGTATATAGAAGACAAAATTGTTTAGATTTATTCTGTAAGTCTTAAAGGTAAAAAGTTACAAGCGACGGAAATAATAATATTCCGTCGCTTGTAACTGTCTTACCGAAGGTTTTCAACACAAACTGTGCAAAGCAAACTTCACCTTGACAGAGCGGTGGGTCTTGGTCAGTTTGACAATCACATGACAGCAATTGTCAAGGTACGTGTCAACACTTAGGGGCATTCCAAGCGTGCGCATGATTTCCTCCGGTATCCAATCCCCCATGAAAGCTTTCCATGGTTTCGTCGTGCTGAAATAAATAATCGTAATACAAATCGTGGCAATGGCAGTGGCAAACCCTGGTCTCTGCGACTCCCACGGGATACAAGCGTGAGTTTTCTGGTTTTAAGCAGTATCTTTTAAATAGCGCCATTGCACAGCAAAAAGTCGCATCAAAATATTTTTTTTTAAATGGACCAACTAACGAAAAAGAAAATAGGTATGTTGTTAGAACACGCTTGAGGAATTGCGTGTTTTCGTATGTACTAAATATTGTCAATAGTTACAAATGATACTTCATTTTAAAAGTATACCTAAGATCAGTGAATATAAAAGAAAATCTAATTAGCACAGGAACTGTGACTAAACGTTACAAGTTAAACTAGGTGTCCATTTCAAAATCTAGATCATTTTGGAGAAAAAATGGACAAAATACTCCAAACTTAGTCTTTTCAGGTCCTTAATTAATAGAGTTTATGTAAATATTCTAAAACCTGGAACTCATGCATTGAACTGGCTTTAATTCCAGACATCATTGTCATCTAAATAATCTTTAATGTTATAGTAGCTTTTTTGGCACAAAGTGTGCTTTACACATTTTTTGAACCGCGTTCCTGGCAAGCTTATTATATCCTCAGGGATCTTATAGTAGAAACGTAAACAAGGATGTATTTACCTTTTTCACCAGCCTAAATTTTGGGAACGAAAGTTTATGTCTATTTCTAGTATTTACATTGTGTGGCTACCTACAGTTTCCTAACGTACAATTAATATTATTCACTGATTTCTTGTCGTTTTTTTTTAATAAATGTGTTACTGATTCGACCTTCTAACGTTCGTTTCACACGTGAATGAAAGTACATTTTATAATTTCTCAATGAAAAACGTCCATAAAAAACATTATAACTTTTACGTTTGCACAAATTAGGAGTCTTTTTAGTTTTGTTTATTCAAAGAGTTCTTGTATCTGGTATCAATAGAAACTGACAGCTCGTAGGAACTCAGTTGATAACGTACAGTCGACAGCACATCGTGGTATACATTAATGCACTCTACTCCTTTGCGTTACGGGCGACTTTGCGACTGAAATGTAGAGGTTGACGTACTGTCGACTGTAATTCCGTGCAGGAATGGCGTAATTCCGGTTTCTTAGACTCTTATTATTTTTTTACGCTTTAACAGTTAATTAAAGCAGCCCAAATTGAAATATTCAGTCCAGGCCTCAACATAGCATATTATTATTATTTTGTGGAAAAAAAAAGTTTAAAACAATACTTAATTTTTTTTGGAACAATGCCCATTCCTGAAGCGTGTTCTAGCATTTTTTACCCTGTATTTACCCATAACCAGTATAACAAATATTGTGTTGTTTCAGGCCTACACTATAAACTTTTAACACTATAAAACTTTTACAAAAGTTTTATTTCTGGAAATATTTTGTATACAATTTTTTAAGTGGTCTCTATGTTTGATTTAATAAATGAATTCATACTTAATGTAATTTTGTGCCCTCATAGGTCACATTTGTCAAAAGTATATAAATAGGTAGTTAATTTCATTAAAGGTTGCTCATTTCAAATACTACAAATTGAATTAAATCGATTTATAATAGGGGTTAAGACGGTTTAATTACATGGAGAATTGGAGACCAAAGCCTTATGAATTGATAATACAGTCATTCTCTTTCAAATGTCAAAAAATATGAGCGCTAGAGTAATGCCATTAAGTAAATCGTACCCCTCAATGCTGAAGTCTTGAAAATAGTAGTCTATCAGATCTTGGAATGTGTCGCAGAATACGATCTTCATATTGGTGTCTAGCGCCTGGCCCTTCGTCTCAATAACCTGTGGCTGCTCGAAGATGCGTATGTTCTTCTCTCTGAAGGGCTCGATTTCTTCCGAGTTGTCTTCGTCCCCGTCGGCTGAGATTACTTGTGATACTAAGCATAGGTCGCCGTAGCTGCGAAGAAAATTAACTTCCTGTTAAGTTCCCGTATTGAGAATTCCACTAAGTAAATACACCATGTGTTTTGGGTGGCTAGAAAGACTTAGCAAATTGAACGTGCCTAAACGATAGCTATCAAATACGCTAGTTTGTCTTTTTCAAAAAGCCATGAAATATCTCGACACAAAGACGAATCTATGAAAACCATATCTAAGTAGCCAGCCAGAGCGGTGCGTGCCTGTCGCGGGTCCGCGGTTAATTGTTCTGATAGACGGATAGGCTGTACTAATTGTTCGCGAATTTTTCGAAACAGGATTTCTCAACTTTTTTATTTTAGCAAAAACTTCATCGCCTCAAATCCGCGGTGGGCACGTGTGATAATTAAACCCATACACTCTCTGAGAGAAGGCCTGTGCCCTGCAGTGGGACGTGTATATATATATATATATATATATATATATATATATATATATATATATATATGCCACATAAAAAAACTATCCTATAAAATATAGAGAGTAAAATGTATTCCAAAACACTACATTTAGGGTAATGTCGGAGAAGCCAGCCTTAACCCCTGACCGAGTACAATAAGGCAGGCTATTCGACTTCCTTCGCTGTGACACCGGTTCATCTATGGAACGCTTTACCTCTGAACATTCGCTAGGCTGCAACAGTCGACGTGTTTAACAGTAAAGTTCATGTGAATTACTGTAGAGATATCTACGTAGTTATATGGTGATGATGTAGGTAGATATATAGAGGTAGATAGAGAACACTTTCTTGCACATAAAAATGGAAATTACATGGATATTTCTTAGCCGAAGAAAGCAATATTTATCATTAAACTATATAATCACCCAGTTTGTGTAATAAATCACTCCTATATTTTTTTCAGATGCTAATCTTTACTCTTTCCACTCTCCATATCAAAGTAGGTAAGCTGGAAGAAAATATTATATGTCCCCGTACTCTCGCCACGCAAGACGGAACGCAATAGCTCAACTTGTCTTGTACGAGCGCGGTTATAGGGTGTCGAGGGATTTCCACATTTTGTTTCGTTCTTTTTTTCTATACAAAACCCGCTGTAAGCCGGACCCAGACGCGTGTCACCTTTAATTTTAATGTAATATAAGACGCAATAACGAATTCTGCGTGTGGCCGCACTACGAGCATTGCATGTAAAGAAGAAGAAAGACATTTATTGGAAAAAATTAACACATCACGAGAAAAAAAGGCATAAAAAGTACCTAACATAAATACAAACGAAAAACAAGTCACATAAATACAAATAGAACATAGGACAACGCAAAGTCAGAGCGTCAGAGTGCATCCTGTGGTGGGTCAAAGTTACCACAAAGGGCATCATGACTCATAAATACAAATAGAACATAGGACAACGCAAAGTCAGAGCGTCAGAGTGCATCCTGTGGTGGGTCAAAGTTACCACAAAGGGCATCATGACTCAGCATTGCGCTAAGGGTGCCCTCAGCGCTAGTTTTCAGTCAGTGCCCGCGGTAATTGACGTGTATATTACAAGGTGGTGCGACGCTGTGATGTAATGCCGTCCACTCGCGTTGCATTACCCGTTAGATTACATTACACGTTACACGCGTCTGGAGCCGGCTTTACAATGATACCAAGACTAGAGGAAATCCATAAAAAATATTCATATCTGTGACGAGTGTATAGATAATAATAGTACTTCCTAGCACAGTTGTTTCTAAACTCTTAAGGCTGTGAAACACCGACAAACTTCTTTTATTTTACGTAACCAGGTAGGGATCAAATGCATGATTTGACTTAAATTAAACTTCTATTGTGAAAACATCGTCAGGAAACCCGAGTGTCTGAGGTGTTCACATATATCAGCGCTTGAAATTGCCAATCCGCGGTGGGCACGCGTGGTAGTTAAGCCCATACTCTCTCTACTCTCTTTCACAGAAAGCCTGTGGGACGTATATAGGCTAAAAAAAGTTTTAAGCAAACAGTAAAATATAATCCAATGATTCAATAACAAATTGTCGTTGCCCTAGCATCTCCCTAACTCGCTAGTCTTAACATCTTGGTGTTACAAAGGCTTATAACCAATAAAATAATAACTATACTCTATGAAATAGGGAATATACTAGCAAAGGGCAAAATAAAAAGTTCCCGGAGCCGCCGTGCGTGCATGCTAAGTACAACTAATGAATGTTGATGTCGCGAAGAGGTCTGTGAGGATCGTGACCAGTGGCAAACTCTGATCTCTGCTTACCCCTAGGGGATACAGGTGAGAGTTTATGTTGTGTTATGCTTACTTTGCGAAAACGTCGATGGCATGTCCAATATTCAAGCTGTACCCCACATCACCCTCCTCCCCAACACTGCTACACACGCTCAAACAAAAACACACACAGAAAATTAACAACATTTTCTTTAAACAATTCTCACAGATCACCGAATATGTACCTATACTCGTTTTTCACGTCACAAATCACTACAGCCTAAGTTAGTCGCGCTGCCTGTTTTTGAAACTAGTATAGGTACCTATAGGTATTTGATGACAATACATTTTTACCAAAATATTGTGAGATGATTCAGTCTCCGCACATCATCGCGGTAACGTTTCGACTGAGATTTTTTCTCGTTCATTTCGCTAATATTTAGAGTAAACACTGATGCTCTGAACTTGACCTAAGAGATTAGTATGCTGGCGTTAGGTTTGTGCCCCGCGTTTGCTCGCCATTACGTTCTCTTTCCGGGATGTATGCTGTGTGTTACGTACCTAATCAGGTACATTGACCTACCATTTCTAGTATTGCATACCATTTAGTAGTATCATTGCATCATCATCATCATCAGCCACTCGACGCCCACTGCAAGGCATAGGCCTCCCTCGCGGTTTTCCTAACCATGAAGGGTTTTGCAATAATCGCCACGCTGGGCAGGCGGGTTGGCGATCGCAGTACGCGGTTGGAATCTCAGGAAGACGCTGCTGCCCGTCTCCTGGTAATTGATTTCCTTAGTCGCCTTCTACGACATTCGCGGAAGGAAATGACAGGGCAATCATAGCATAATAAAATTATATTCATCAGAGATTAGTCCCCTTCTAAAATTTATATTTTTCAAAGTCCTGTTTCAAAATATTTTTACAGGTGCTGCAATAAGCGCTCTGAATGGGTGAAATGCCCGATTATCAAGCGTGTCTCACTATCTGTGAAAGAAAAACTTTTTGAGTAAGGTACATGTGAACCTTTACATTTTTGTTGCAGTCGCCCCGCATCTTAACTGCGTAGATTGCACTCATGCAAAGGTCAGTTTGCTGTCAACTGTACCAATCATACACATAACATAACATAAACTCACGCCTGTATCCCTGAGGGGTAGGCAGAGACCAGGGACTGCCACTTGCTACGATCCTGACAGGTCACTTTCGCTTCCTCAACATTCATTAGTCGTTGCATGCACGCACGCCGGTTTCGGGTACTTTTTATCATACATACCAATCATACAGTATTTTTTAAAGTGATTTTCAACAATCCATGTTAGGCTTGCTTGAAAAACTTCACTTAGAAACTAGAAGCTAGCTAGAAGCGCCGGTTTGAGTCCCACTTTGGCTCGGAATTCTTCTTTCTATGATAAGTTTCTTAATCATACAGGATTTGGCAGCAACGCCGATGTAAAGTGTAGGTACATCTTTAGTATGTGTTAAGGATTTCTTCCGTCGTCTGATATTTTTCTTTATCGACTCTATTGCTTATTGCTTTTACAGACAAACCAACAAGCTATATTTTTTAAACTACTACTAACATGTTTGATACGAAGTGTTAAATAGGTTACTCACATCTCGAGATAAGGCAATTTAATGGCTTAACGACTAATTGACTATTATAAACGAATAAAACACTTCATACGCATTCGAATGGGGCCAGAGGCCTGAATATTGTCTATTGTGTGTCAAAGGGTTTTCACTCAGTGTAAGTTTTAAGCAAATTAGGTCTAATTAGACCGTGTTACGCAGAAACATTCCAACGCACATCAAGTGCTTAACCTTCGAAAAAAAGGCTTTCTTTTACATAAAAAAGATTGGTTTTGTTCAGATTTGCTGAAAGTTGTACGGACTTATGTATAAAAATAAGATTCCTCTAAAACTCTGTTTGTTTAATCTGTGGCTACGTCTTTTCCTTGTAAAATCTCCACCACAGACTATTTTAATCCGTGTATTTGAAGTGTTAAGGAATCGAGTTTTTATAAATAAGACAAAAAAAAAAAAACGTAAAATGTCTGAGCAAATACATAAAAAAGCGTACGTTATTCATAAAAAAGCGTTTTTCTCGAATGTTACTGGTTGTGTGTTGGAACGTTTCTGCGTAACACAGTCTAATTAGAAATGTTAATTAGTTGGACTGAAGAATATTATTTCCATGAGGAAATAGTAGCTGTACAGCATACTTTAGTACATAGACACAATTCATTGGTAGGTAATATTAGTTACAGGTCAAATTATGTAAATTAGTACCTACGTTTACGTATAAAATATGTAGCGAAAATACATGCTACATGCTGGGGTTTGAACCTAAAACCTCTCGAATGCGAGACGTTCTTCCGGTGCATGCGCCAACTCGGCTCTCTTAGGCTGTAGCTCTCTCTTCATTTGTGGCAAAAAACATTTGAATAAAGTTGATTTAATTGGACATTCCAATTGGTACTGTTCGTATAGTCACGATCGAAGAATGTTCTACCCACTAGGCTACCACGAGCGGTGGTAGCCTAGTGGGTAGAACGTTGGACTTGGAAGCGAGAGACGCAGGTTCGATTCCCAGTGCGGGCATGTACCTATGACTTTGTTTTCTAAGTTACCCATGTACATTTTTGAAGTTATAGTAGCAATACCACTCGCTAACCGTGAAGGAAAACATTGTGAGGAAACCTGAGTGTCTGAGCTATTCACTTCAGCTATCAGCGTTTGAAATCGCCAATCCGCGGTGGGCACGCATGGTGACTAAGCCCATACTCTCTCTCTGAGGGAAGGCCTGTGCCCTACAGTGGGACGTATATAGGCTGCTTATGTATAATCACAAACAAAAGGTCATCATCGCAAACACCTTTCTCCTACTTATGTACACAAAAAAACCTTTACAGCGTAGGATTTTTTAATAATTTTATATAAAAACATGTAAAGATAGTCCAGCGCCGTGTTTCATAAAGCTAAAACTTCGACAGTTCTTACTATGTCATTTTCGCCCCTAGCCTTACAATTCGTCAGTTGGATGTTTAACGTCAGGCGTGACCACATGACAGATGGTTTTCTGATTGTCAGTTCGATTGATCTGATACGCTTGATAAATATTCGCATCTCTACGCATTTTACTATCTATCTATCTTCCTGGCTAACAAATTCTATAAAACTACATACCTACGTCCATCACACGCATTAGCTTTAGTATCATATTAAACTTGGCCTTTGCATCTACGTAATGAGATGATTTATGCAGCGTCCAGTGGCACGATAACTCACACTAGATGGGTGAAGGGACCACTCGGACGTTGCAGTGTCTGGGACATTGTTTTATTGGATAGAGCAGGCTTGCCCAGCACCTATACCATCCTGACAGATTAGTCGGCCTAGCCCACAGGAAAGACAAGCCACGATGTTTTCCTTTACAGTTAGCGTGAAGTTTACTAATAATCGTATTACTCAGCAAGAAGGTCCGAAAAGACAGCACGTTTTGTGCAGATAACCCGCTTAACCCTGTAGCTGTGTGTGTGACGTCCTATCAGCGTGCAGCGTTTCGAAATGCGGCGAATAATTACCGGATTACAGACGCCAAGGTATCTCTCCTATTTTAAATTATAAAATATGTATTTCATCTCATTCAAATTTGTCTGGGTGTAAACAGGTACATAAACTCACCCATGTAACCTGGAGGGGTAGGCAGAGACCAGGGTTTGTCACTTGTCATGATCCTGATAAACCTCACTTTGTCTTCATCAGCATTCATTGGTCGCTACATACACAGATGCACACGCCATGCACGCATGAGCGTAAACCTCTTTAGGGTTCCGTACCCGAAGGGTGCCAAACGGGACGCATCACTCTCCGTCCGTCTGTCTGTCTGTCTCTCACCAGGCTGTCTCATGAACCGTGATAGCTAGGCAGTTGGAATTTTCACAAATAATGTATTTTTGTTGCCACTATAACAACAAATACTAAAAACAGAATAAGATAAATATTTAAGTTAGGCTCCCATACAAAAAACGTTTTTTTCTTTTTTGCGGTTTTTTTGCTCGATTTTAATAACGGCAACACGTAAATGCTTGAAATATTCACAGAATATTTAGTTCTATATTCGCTTCAAAAATAAACAATTAAATTAAAATAAATTAAATATTTAAGGGGGGCTCCGATACAACAAACGTGATTTTTTGCCGTTTTTCTCGATCTTTGTGCCTAATGTTGTATAGACAATGGTACGGAGCCCTTTGTGCGCGAGTCCGACCCGCACTTGGCTGGTTTTGTTTCAAACTGGCTCATTTCTGTGTGTTGAAAGCCGCGGTTATGTAATTAGTAATGAAAATGGCATCTATTTAGACTATTACTATTAAATATAGACGGAAATAAAAAATAGCTGAAAAATCTTGTTTCTAGTTCAGAAATCAGAACTAACAACTTCATTCAACTTCATGCAGGTACAGCGATATCATTCCAATGTTAAAACCTAACTGCAAAGTGGGTTACTCGGGGCTGCAAGTGATGTACATTGCTTCGGCCAGATGCCGCTGCCTGTACGTAATACAGAGAAGTTTGTAAAGAGGCTCGAAATGTCATCGATGCTTGCACTTGCCCATTAGCTCAGTTGGGAGAGCGCTGGCACGGTGAGCCAGAGGTCGCGGGTTCAAGTCCCGGCATGGGTGGAATTTGTAGCCTCTAAATAGGTTTTTAAACTTCATCGAAGTAATTTTCAATGGATTTGTACGAACTATTATCGTTAATTAGTAAAGCTTACTTAGCCCTGATACTTTTCCTTTTAAGTTTAATATATGTGCTACTACCCTGAATTTTTTCAAGTTTCTACAATCAACCGTTTAACCAGGAGAGGGGGGGGGGTGGCCTACTCGGACAAAATTTGCGCTATAAAGCTTAATATTTCGCAAACCGAACCCTAAATAAAAAAATGGTTTACACTCATAATATTTTTCAACGATATCCCACTCTATGGTGTAGGCGAAAAAAAAATTGCATCCCTAATTTAGGTGTAGGGGAGGTGTTTTAAATATGTACATGGACATCTAAGCTAAATTTCAGCTTTCTAGTACTTACCGTCTCTGTGCTAAGCCGCGGACGGTCAGACAGACAGACGGACGGACATGGCGAAACTATAAGGGTAGAAAATCTGATAGAACAAAAAAAAAAACAGAGTTTTTGAAGAAAGATGCGATGTTTTTCTTTTATTTCATTAAACGATTGTTTGCTGCTCTTTATGAACAATACGTAAAAATTTGGGAGGTGCTTGTAATGTTATCATTAGGTGTAATAATTACGTAGATATACCTTAATAAATTAGAGATATCTTTGCCAGACCGTCTCCGTATATGGTTTCATCCGCATATTATCATTACCAGTGTGCCTAATCAATGAAACACGGTGATTTTTTCGTGTTTTTTTATTAATTAGTTGGTCTAAAAACAATTGGGTAGTTTAATTTAAATTACTTACATACTTAAAACGGCTTAGCACAGAGACGACATATTAGAATCAGGGATCAGTTCGAAATAGGGACCCGTTTGTGAAATATTAAGAGGGCGTCCTCTCTTTCTCCCAGTTAAACGGTTGATCGCAGAAACGTGAAAAAATTCCGGGCAGTAGCACATCATATAATGAACTTAAAAGGAAAACTGTCACGAGTAATAGTCGACAAAATTATGAAAGGAAAACTTAAAGCCTTACCGACCGATTATAAAAATATTACCTAAATACGATGAAGAAATATTAAAAACTACTCGCACCAATGACGTAGGAGGGTGGCATAGTAGACTGAATTTATATGATGGCTGTTGTAATTCTACTGTTCCTCCGCGGGACCCGGGGCCGATGGTATGAGGTGGTATGAGGAAAAATAATGCTTTGTTCGAAACTGGTATCGTGCAAAGGATTTTTTTTTCCTCCTCCGTAACCAGTTACGAAAGGTCAGTCACGAGGGCGGCCGAACGTAATGAAATAGCATGACTGTGAGGTATTGAACTGATTTAGGTATTGAATCAAAGCTGCAGCAACCTGCAAAGGTATACTAAACTACCGACAATATGGCAAACCTCTTACCTTGTAGTAAGTAATTCTTATAAAAATAATAGGTACATAATTAATAATTATAATAATAATTCATTCATAATTATTTGGAAATAGCGTCAGAAATATTTATTATAATTAAATGAGACCTGATTGGTCTAATTTCAGTCTAAGATTGCGAGAAAAAATGAGCTCGTGCACATATAAACGTAAAATGTGGTTTCAACCAGTAATACTCGTACTTATTTGAAAAAAAAAACCACGCCGGATCTTTGATGAATCATGAAATAATAGGGGTTAAAGTATGAAATTGCCGTTTTATTGCAATAGGTTCTTTGAATTGACATATAATCTTCATGGTTTGAGGTTTTCGAATCAAAATTTTTTCAAATGGTTTCTATGATGTTCTTTTTTTAAAAAATGTGAAACATTTGAATATCGACTTTCAATTGTTTTTGTTATTCAATTTAGACAAGAAAGATGGATACTGCGAAAATTCGAGTGATTTTTGAATACGAGTTCCGACGCGGAACTAACGCGGCAGAAACAGCCCGCAATATCAATGCTGCGTTTGGAGAGGGGTCTACTAATGAACGCACCGTGCGATTTTGGTTTAAACGCTTTCGTGATGGAAATTTCGACTTAAATAACGAGCCACGAGGAAGACCGCCCACACAGGTGAATAACGATGAATTAAGAGAGATAGTGGAAGCCGACCCTAGTCAAACCACCCAGGAATTAGCGGCATGGTTTAACGTTACCTTACCCACAATATTGACTCACTTGCGTCAAATCAATAAAATAAAAAAATACGAAAAATGGGTGCCTCATAATCACTCGAATTTTCGCAGTATCCATCTTTCTTGTCTAAATTGAATAACAAAAACAATTGAAAGTCGATTTTCAAATGTTTCACATTTTTTAAAAAAAGAACATCATAGAAACCATTTGAAAAAAGTTTCATTCGAAAACCTCAAACCATGAAGATTCTTTGTCAATTCAAAGAACCTATTGCAATAAAACGGCAATTTCATACTTTAACCCCTAATATATCACTCAGGGACGGTCTTTGATGAACCATGACCTAACTTAATTGTATTTGTTGTATGATTTTTCGATCAAGTCGGAGACAAAGCTAAGTGGTATAAAAGTAACGGAAAGCTAAAAAACTCAAGAAAAATTTCGTAAATTTTGTATTTTTTTCTTCTGTGGCAGTTTCAATTCTTCATTGAATTTCTATTATAGGTACTTTACTCCGATAGGTTAGTTTCCCACAGTTTCAAATTATTGTCTAAGACCTCTTCGAACAACTGTTTTTTCTTGACGTCTTTGAATGCAGGGGATAATGTCTTCAGTTCCAATTGTAATAAGGCTTCATTCCCGAGTAAGGTGTCCAGGTTCCTCAACAGAGATGGCTGACTGTGTAGCTTTATTAAGCTGGGCCATGAGAAATTGTAGTAGTGGTCCGTAAGATGATTAAGCGCCCAACTTTCCACAGTCTTGTTGCCACTTGCCACCTGCGAAGTGAGAATTGGTTCATTCAGTCAACGGTAGATGTCACTGCGAAGTAATTTTGTTTTTTTTTTTAATTTTAATAAAATTGTTAAATTATTATCATTAACTCATTAATATAATTTAAGAAGCATTCAGCTCGTCTATGTGCAAAACTTTTTTAATGCAATGAATAATTTTATTAAGTTTGCTCACAATAAATCAGAGTAACCTAAAACAAGTGTTTCGTTCACTAGGTAGTTTAATGTATGATAATATTTATGTATTTTAATAGTGTGTAAAGGAATTTAATAAGAAATTATATCCAATTATATTATTTACAAATATGAATGGTCTTTAGTTAAAAATGGTTAAGTAGGTACGTGGCGTATCCTTATGAACGAAAGGTTGAACATGATACGACATGAATGCAGGTTGGTACCTTTCTTTTCATGAATGTTGTGGTTTTGAAACGAACTAATCTGTTAAAGGATGAGTTAGGAGTAAAATTGATTGCGCGTGTTGGCTTGATTATGAACATGATCATTATAGAAAAGTAAAAAGACTAATGCCTTATCAAGATGCTTGAGAGAAAGTTTGGAAAGTAATGAAAAGCTCATGGCATTATCTACACAGCATTCATAGCTCAGTTAATTTTCAGGATTGTATTTAATTTAATTTATAAGAAACATCAATTATCATCATCATCATCATCATCAGCCATTTGACGCTCACTGCAGGACATAGGCCTCCCTCATGGTTTTCCTAACCATTAGGGGTTAGGGGCATACTGCGATCGCCAACCCGCCTGCCAAGCGTGGCGATTATGGCAAAACATCAATTCGACAGAAAGTTAATTTCACCATGTTAGGTGAACGCCATTTGCAGCTTAGAGCACATTAAAAGAACCTCAAATCCAGTAATACTACAGTAATACTATACTAAAAAAGTACACGGTAAACCATCATATAAACAAGCCTCACGTGTAAAAACCCCTTTCAGGTCAAACCAAACTAAAACGTGAAGGAATTAAGAGAGCTAGAAAAACAACGGTCTCATTTATAAAAACACTATTCCTCTAAAACGTTCCTCAGAGGCAGTTTATTTAATCTGTGGTTACGTTTTTCCCATTACCGCAGACTATTTAGACTGCCTCTGAGGAGTGTTTTAAAGAATCGTGTTTTTATAAATAGGCCCGTGAGTTTTTTGAAAGCAGTGCTAAAACTTCGCACTTTCCACCACAAAAGGCCAAGCACCTCCTGCCATGTCCAACCTTGATATCACCGATGTGTAGCGTTCCCAAGCGCGAGAAGAACGGACTCATACTGGCTGGGGGAAACCTGGTGACACCGTGCCTCTGCAATTGGTCCTTTATGTCGTTGTAGACGCCACGATAGAACACGATCACCTGTGGAGATTTAGGTTAGATAAAGTTCCCTGTATGATAATAGATAGATAACATTTTATTGCACACCAGTAATTTACAGAGATACAAAGTACTTAATATCTGGTTCTTAATAGTATAAATTCGGCGGTCTTATCGCTAAAAGCGATCTCTTCCAGACAACCTTAGGATGGACAGGACTGAAAGAAGATAAGAGTGGGTAGGTAGGTGTACTACATAAGACAGATCAATTAATTAATTTACAGTAATTATTAACTTAATAACTTCCACACAACACAATCACTTGTCCTGGTCCCAAACTAGGATACCCTGTGCTATGGTAACCAGGCGAGGACATCACAAACATGGAAAATATGGAAATACACCCAGAGTGAGCCCGCCCCCCTAGCGGGAGTCTATTGATTGATTGATTGGATTGAATCGAACGACGACCTCCGCTTGGTAAATAGACGTGATACATAAGACTATTGAGGCAGTCAATGATACTTCATTCGTCCATGTAAAGACAGAGTTATTTGGTAAAGTTACTTGTCTATGCATTGAATTCTATAACTTCTGGTGACACATTGTCTAGTATTTTCTGTTGTAGGCGGCGAGAAGTTCTCAAAATATGTCCGTTAAACTACTGAGTCAAAGTGGAAGACGTAGGCACACGAATCATAAGGTTAAAATGGAGATGGATACTCTCTCTCTCTCCGAGAGAAGGCCTGTGTCCTGCAGAGGAACGTATAATAAAAGATTGTTTTTAAAATGCGTAGATTCCTGAAACGTGCCGGTAAGAGTTTGCCATTTACAGCAACTTTTGTTTCATCATCAGCCATTTGACGCCCACTGCAGGACATAGGCCTCCCTCGTGGTTTTCATAACCATGAGGGGTTTTGCCATAATCGCCACGCTTGGCAGGCGGGTTGGCGATCGCAGTATGCGGTTGGAATCTCAGTAAGACGCTGCTGCCCGTTTCGGTAATTTATTTCCTTAGTCGCCTTCTGCGACCTCCACGGAAGGAACTGGAGTGACGCTATTCTTAATCCGGCGCCACACGGAAACTTTTGTTTGTCACACTTTATTGCACAAAATACAAAATTTTGCACTAAAAAACGGGATTGTCTTAGATTATGAGCAAACGCGGACTGTTTTCCAGTTTCTTCCAGCCAGGCTTGATGTTTAAATTAGTATTAAATAGACAGCAGGAAAAGGGCAAGTAAAGCAAAAACAAAAAATAATTGCTACTTAATTGATGACTCGCTGCGCCAGAGTCGGCAATCTCTCAAAGGTACAGGTACGACGGCGCACAGGGCTTTTGAGGACATTTGTATGACTGATTTACTTACAAAACATTTTATTTGTGGCGCCGCTTGATAAATTAGGCTTAAACCATGTCTTACACTGTTCGTCAGCTCTACGTTATGCGCTTGACCTTACTGGAACACAGATTAATTTTAGGTGCCCCAAAATACTTATACGAAAATGCTCCAGAAAAGAGTATTGCGAGCAATGGTGCCCAAAATACTTACAACACCCTCTCGGCGTTTCTTTGCTTACGCGGCTCCTTTTGTCTACAATGCAGTTCTAAAGTCTTGTGATATAAAAACGTATTCCTATCGTGAAGCAAAAACATGTGTGTCTAAATGGCTAGCCTCACTGAATTACTCCGAAACGGAATCTCTTCTAGTTATAGTTACTTTACTTAAATTGTTAAATTATTTATTGAAGATCACTTTTATTTATTCTAGATTAAGTTTAAGTAATTTGCTGAAGTTATGTACGTCATGCATTATAAATAAGTTTTCCTTTTTAACTTTTTTTTTTCTTCTAAATTAAAGATACGCCCATTAGGAACAGCAAAACAATAGATACGGATCCCACGATACAGGTCCGCCTAGTGTGGGATCCACAGCGTTGTTAAATTTTGTAAACTTTTTAATGGAAAATAAACCTTTTTTTTTACTTTTTTTTACACAGAAAGAACATTATTCTATACACTACCAGGCCTATTAAGGTAGATTCTACCTTGACCTTCCGGATACTATGCCACTATCAAACTGCATCCCCTCACCTGGTACAGCGAATTGCCCGTTGTATACGAGGAAATGTAGTGCGACCCGTATTTCTTCATGAAGTCGGCTACAGACTTGCCGTCACCGACCGTGGTATTCCTTATGGCTTCAGAGACTGCCTCTTCTACTGTGATGTTGTTGGGCAGGTCTCGGAGTCTTTCCGACTCTCTGTATCTGGAAGATTGGAAACATATTGGTTGAGAAGGGGTTTTGAGGAAAGACTGAGTTGAATATACCGTTTCAGATTTAGGTACCTACTTTCTTGACAAAAGGCAGCAATAGGTCTCAAAGAGAGACAACATACCTATTGTTTCTAGAACGCAATGTCAATAATTACTCTAGTCGTTACTCGTAAGTTAATTAAGGCTTTGATTATGAGGTAGGTTTGGAGATAGAAGACTCCTCAAAGATTCCTTTTGTCGGTAAACCAGGTTTCACACCAAATACCTACTTAAAATTAAGAATTTAAATTATGAAGAGCGGTGGTAGTGGGTAGAACATTGAACTCGGAAGCGGGAGGCCCAGGTTCGATTCCCAATGCGAGCGTGTACGAGCATGCACGCGTGGTGATTAAGCCCATACTCTCTCCCTGAGAGAAGGCCTGCGCCCTGCAGTGGGACGTATATAGGCTGCTTATTTGTATGAAGTTAAATATGAAATTTTCATTTCAATGTAGAATACATTTGCAATTTCGGTGGTTATACACAGACATAATTTTGAGTCATCATAATCATAAGCAGCCATATACGTCCCACTGTAGGGCACAGGCCTTCTTTCAGAGAGAGTATGGGCTTAATCACCACGCATGCCCACCGCGGATAGGCGATTCCAAGTGCTGAGGTACGTGGATATTTCAGACACTCAGGGTTCCTCACGATGTTTTCCTTCAAAGTTAGCGAGTGGTATTGCTAGTGTAATTTCACAAATGTACATAACTTAGAAAACAGTCATAGGTACATGCCTGCACTGGGAATCGAACCTGGGTCTCTCGCTTGCGAGTCCAATGTTCTATACCCACTAGGCTGCCGCCGCTCATGAACTTAACTTCAAAGATTTTTTTTATTTAGGTTGATTATAAAGGCGGTTAGTCTGAATGGTATAACTGGCATACTTTACCTAGGGATTAAACAACTAGTTTTATTAGTACACCACTCGAGCTTAAATTAGCGTTGCTCCCGAGGTGGACACTCTACTTTTTATCACCCTGTATGAAAAGATAAGTAAGTGCAACTTATGAATTATAATAGAATAGAACGTTTGTACCACATTTTTAGCGTCCGATACAATGTTCTCTGGAGTCAATAGTATACTTTTATTCTCACTGCTTGAAGGACACACTCATTTTCAGGGTTCCGTACCCAAAGGGTAAGGGTCCCTATTACTAAGACTCCACTGTCCTGCTGGAGCTGGAGCTCCGCTGCGCGTCGGGCTTGAGCATACTCTCGAGCAGAAATAGATAGTTTCTCCCCTCGGATTGTACTTCTACAATAGTACATTGTACACAAATATTACATATAAATATTACACAAATAGTACATTGTACACAAAGATTGTACTTCTACATAGTACATTGTACACAAATAATACATATAAATATTACACAAATAGTACATTGTACACGAAGATTGTACTTCTACAATAGTACATTGTACATTGTAGAAGTACAATTTACTTGTGCCTGACCAACACATAACAATGTGCCCCGTTGATGAATGAGTAGTTCTAGCCTAGGTTCCTGTCTATTTTCAAACTGACTAAATCTTGGGAAGACCATTTCCCAGAACGACCACTCATAATCATAGTTAAAGGGTACTGACCTGGAAAGCCCCGTACCTAACATTGGTATCCGTTGATGAACGAGTAGTCGTAGCTTACGTTAAAAGCCTATTTTTAAATTGACCACATCTTGGTAAGACAATTTGCCGTTGTGCCTCTTATAATTACCACTATCCAATAATGTCAATTTCTCAAATAATCTTGTTCCTAAATTTATTGACCGAAAACAAAAGCCAATTTGACTTTCTCTCTATTTTAATGATGTAAAGTTTGTCTATAGCCAAGCCCGTCCATTTTACTGTATGAACATTTTTGCTGTATGAGTATGAGAATCGTGATGTCCATCCTAGTTTGATCAATGCCATAATGTCAGATTTGATCAATCATAATTAAAGGGCACTGACCTGGAAACCCTGACCAGCACGTAACAGTGGTCCCCGTGGGCGTACCAGGGTGCGATGCCCATTTCTTCGGCAGTCGATCTCGCATCCCAGCCAGTCGCGAACGCGCGCCACGGTTCCTTTACTCTGGTAAGCACGACTTAAAGGGTCATTAAGGTAGGTCCGATGATTTGTGTGATTATGAAAGGGTCGATAGATATATAGAGAGAGCACTTATTGCACGAACAGAAGAAAATAATGAGAAAGATAGAGGATATTTATTTAAATTGGCAAAGGTACAGAAACAAAAGACACGAACGTCAACAAAACAGAGATAAAACAAAACAAACGTGAAGAGAACATGTAAGGCATATAGAGTCAAAGGCAGCTTACAACTCTAATTTCTTAAATCTTATCTATCTGTCTTATCGCTTAGAGCGATCTCTTCCAGACAACCTATGGATGGAGTGGATTGCAGGAAGAATGTAGTCGGTGGGTAGGTAGGTGTTCGAACTTTCAAGAGGAGCAACATGGAGGCTTCATCGACCTTCATTAGTCTCACGCCGGTTTCGGGTGGGTGCTTTTTTCCGTTTGCCCATACATCCTCTACTTGATCGAAGTATGTCCACCTGGGACATCCCTTATCGGGCCTCAGGCTCAGGATCAGGTCCGTGGCCAGTGGCAAAGCCTGGTCTCTGCCTCGCCGGTTTCAGGGCGCACTTATGCGCACCAAATCCTGTCGGAATCCTCACTTTTTGTAGTTAGTATGGAATTTGACAGTTAGACTATTGGGATCCTTCAGGACTTGGTGCTCGTAATATAGGGGCTGGTCTATGTTTATGCACGTATTTATACATGGAATATTCGGGAGCGGCGTCATGAAAATGCTGGGTTCCGCGACTAATGTCCAAAATGTCGTCCGCCGACGAAGTGATGTCGAGTGAACTTGGGAAACTTGGAATGTCAGTGTCGATTTGCCCAGCAAGATGAGTTCAACTCGCTCAACATACAGGGGATGACGAAATTCCCACATACAGCCAAAATAGGGTGTTCTACACCGACCACTTTTACAATGAAAACTTTGAAATGGCGAAAAAAAATTCACCTGTTCCAAACTGTAGTTACCACGCGCGTAGGAATCGTGTATGAAAAATACTTAGCAGATAGTTTGTTTGTGATTCCAAAGGTTTTGTCACAGTAAATTTTATTCTTACTTATAAGTTGACTCCTCAGTTTCGGCTTTCTTAAATATATAATATTAACCATACTGCTTATTTCTTCTTTTGTTGTCGCTACTATCTTTTTTTTATTTTTTACCGATTTTAATTGATTATTTACTTGAATATTGTAACAAAAACACAATTTTTAAAAACATAGTTATTTTAGAGGCTAAAAATTCCACCCATGCTGGGACTTGAACCCGCGACCTCTGGCTAACCGTGCCAGCGCTCTCCCGACTGAGCTAATGGGCAAATACAGGCATCGGCGAAATTTCGAGCCTCTTTACAAAATTCTCTGTATTACGTACAGGCAGCGATCGATATTCTGGCCTCACTCATCATTGTCCTCAGCACGGGTTAGTGCAACAAAAAGAATATAAACAAAAACACAATCTTCGTGTCTTTGGGAGAAATATTTTTTCCTCAGTAGCAACACTGCCTTCTCGGTTGTCACTCTTGCTTGACAGACTACTTCGAAGTTTTTCATTCATTCTTGTGTTTCGCGCCAAAACTGTACAGCCATTCGGTTAAATTATGCTGTGATGGGATTCAGGCCTAATCTTCCTAGATAAAATATAGACGTTCAGTGTTGTCGCTTTAGTCTACTCATAGTCTCATTTCTAATAATTTTATATCAACCAAATTATAGTAAGAACTGACCTCTCGATGCTGAAGTCGCGGAAGTAGGCCTGCAGCAGCTGCGTCATGTTATCGCAGAACTCTATGTGGAAGTCCTCGACGGAGAGCTGCTCCGTGTGCTGCTTCGGGCCCGCGCTGAAAAACTGCACGTCCCGGAATACGCTGAAGGTGGGCTCCCTGAACACCCAGGTCTTGGCATCGTCGTGTGGGACCACGTGCATAGAAGTGATGAAGTAGCCATATCTGCGGATAGATAGATAGAAAATCTATTTGATGGTATTTATGAATCTATTTTACGTTATCTATAGGTATCTACATAGTATCTATACCTCCAGCTGAATATGTCTGAGGACAGAAGGAAGTGGCATGCCTTGGGGGAGGCCTAATCAGTGTTGCCAACAGTTAAAGTAGCTCTCCACCAGATGCAACCTCTAAATCCACCAGAAAACCACTAACAAAAAACGGTCCTGCTGTAAAAATCGCTAAAATTTCCACCAAACAAATTATAGTTTTTGCAAATGAAAACAGTACATACTCGTATGTATTTTATTTAGTAACGAACCGTTATTATTAAGTAATAAAATATTAACAATTAGTAAATCAACATCAAATGGTTCAATAACAAACTGATTGATATGGATCAGTTGAGGTACCTGTAGATTGTTTAAAACTAGCTCAATTGTTTCAACTTTGAATACTAGTTTTAATTTGTTTCTGTTAGTGTATTATAATTTTCTTTGTTAATAACAAACTGCTATTTTCATTCGTCTTCTTCAGATTGGTCACAGTATATTCAGTAAATGAAAGAGAGTTTTACTAAACCACTAGAAAAATCCACTAGCCACTAAAAGCAATATTCCACCACTAAAGCGGGGGTCGAAACCACCAGTTTTAGTGGAAAATCCACTAAGGTGGCAACACTGGGCCTAATATTATAATCCACTAGTGTTGCCGCTCGATAGGCCAATATCGATTGTCTATCGATAGCCTATCGATAGTTAAAGAAAACACGATAATATCGATAGTATCGATAGCATCGATTTCTCTTCTACTGCAATACTATCGGTAAACTGCAATACTATCGATAGTATCGATAGTTTCGTCGCTGCCAACCAATGAACTATCGATAGTATCGATAGTATTGCTCTTTAATATCGAATAGACTATCGATAGTATCGATAGTATCGATACTATCGATACTTTTGTGCTATCGATAGTGATATTTATTTCAATAGTATTGCATTCAGTATGCAAGCATAATGACTGGTAGAAAAACTAATGTGGTATATTCAACCAAACCAAATCAACTAGTGTATTGACTCTTTTTAAGCGCACTAAATTCTGTTCTCCGCCTTACTCCTACCTTACCTGCATGCATACTTCATCCAATACTATTGAATTAGAGATCTCTATCGATAGTACAAAACTATCGATAGTATCGATACTATCAATACTATCGATAGTATTGATAGTTCATTGGTTGGCAGTGACGAAACTATCGATACTATCAATAGTATTGCTGTTTACCGATAGTATTGCAGTAGAAGAGACATCGATACTATCGATAGTATCGATTGTCCTATCGATTGTGTAGATGATTTTAGCGTTTTACAATCGATTGCAAAAAACTCGATTTTTCGGCAACACTATAATCCACTGCTCCAGGGGGTCATTACAGAATAAGTAGGTAGTCGCTAGCAGCTTAACTGAAGACACTGCATTTAGAGTATTATTTGGGCCGATCCCGGCGGCACTGCAATGCCGGGCCGACCCGTGACGGGAGTGGAGCGAGCCCCGAACATCCCGTCGGCTTACAAAAATCAGTTTAATATACTGGTCCCCCAGTGGGGGAACTTTCAGATATTAAGCTGAAAAGAACAGATACTACACTTTGATCTTAGCCAAAAGGCCGAGAAGCGATGCCTTGAAAGAGCTATTAAGAGTTTATAACCGGTTAGGAAAATGTTTCGTTTGCGCGATGTACACTTTGTAATCAGAGTCATCTATAGTTGTGTTTGTATAACTAAAACGCGGACAACGGCGCGCACAGCACGCACATTCCCCTTTTGTCGTGCATTGACTCTCCAAGAACAGGACGTAACGCTATTAACCCACGAAAGGTGGCAGTGGGTTGTTTCGTGCAATTTTTGCTGTACAGTCAACAGCACATTTTAGTTGCAAACTCGCCCGTAACGTAACTGAGTAGAGTGCGCGGCTGTATAAGTTGATTTGCTGTCGAGTAAATGGTACTTAGAGTAGGTATCAAACTAGTGTATAATATTGTCTCGACCAGTGTCAAATTGCCCCAAAGGAATACTCACTAGTTGAATACCTCAGAACATGAATACCTACATATTATGATGAGGTGGAGTATGGCCTATACCTTCCTCAGGGAAGAGACCCGTGCCCCTCGGTGGGGACATAATGGGTTGATGATGATGATGATGATGATGATGAGGATGAGGTAGCCATTACTGCGGATAGAGAGAAATTGGAACCTTTAAATGTATTTTAAGGTATTTAGGTATATATATCACAGGATAAGTATCTGTTGAAGCACAGGTCAAGTGACTGCTCTGTGAATGGTATTATTAATTATTTTATTTGATGTATTTTATCATTGAGTGGCGCCACGCGTCTACAGAATACGCTGACGTAGCCATAACTGCTGATAGAAACACTTGGGACTTCTCATCTATTTTATTGTCTTTATATTACAGTATATCCTGATGGGCATCCTATAAGTATAGGGCGGGCGTAATTAAAGCGCAGCACAAGTGATTTTGCAGCGTGTTTGCTATGTTATTCTTATTTATTTTACACGCTGTTACTTAGTCTCGAAGTATAGTTGTGAACCAACGTAAGTTGAAGAAAAATGTCAAATTTTACATTGTAGGTAAGTTACTTACTTATCGGAAACATAATAAGTAATAATTATTAATACAATGTATTAAAATCCCCTATTTTGTCAAAGTATGTCCGCCTGGATGTATGTGGCTGGATAAGGATGGCCAGGACAAATGGACGTGGGGTGCCTTGGGGGAGGCTTGTGCTGTGGACAAGTACGGGCTGATTGATTGATTGATGTCCACCCGGGACGTCCCTTACCAGCCCCTCCACCCCCATACACTCAATATATTTCTTTCATAAATTTTTGTTCCTTCATACTCAGGTGATGTATAATATAATTTACATTTATTTACATATTCATATACATATAGATTGTATATGTTGCCTATATAAGTCACACTGCAGGGCGCAGACCTTCTCTCAGAGAGAGTAACCTTTTACGTGTTTTAAATCACATTTCATCATCATCATCATCATCAGCCATTTGACGCCCACTGCAGTGCAGGACATAGGCTTTCCTCATGTTTTTCATAACCATGAGGGGTTTTGCCATAATCGCCACGCTCGGCAGGCGGGTTGGCGATCGCAGTATGTGTCACTGCACCTTCAGTCACAGTCACCTTCTACGACATACGGGAGAAAATGGACAAAATCACATTTATCTACATTTAAATTGAAATCAAGTAAAAAAATTATTCAGCCGTGTATATTTTATTATCTTAGTAATCGTTACAATACGGCAATTGTTTTTCGTGCCCTTTGCTGATACATCCCCTACTTGGTCGAAGAAGGTCTGTACCTACGTAGGTAAGTAGCAGCATGCAAAAGTAATATAATATCCTAACGAAATATAGATAGATAGAGAACACTTTATTGAACATAAAAAAAGAAATTAAACTGATATTTCTTAACCTAAAAGTACATGCGGTGGTCTTATCACTAAAAGAAATCTCTTCGAGACAACCTTTGGATGTGCTAGACTAATACATTCAAGAAGGAAAGTACCTAGATGTACAAACACAGAAAAAAATAAAAACCTATTTAGAGGCTAAAAATTGTCCTCAGCCCGGGTTATTGCAACAAAAAGAATATAAACAGAAAATAATAATTTCAGAAATATATTGCCATATGAAATATACCTACCTCGTGAAGATGTTGATTGCCTTGCCGGCAGCTAGCTCGCTCGGCGAGACGAACGAGCTGAAGTCGGTAATGAAGTCGGCGCGGGCCAGTGCTGCTGTCAACAGCAGCGTGCTGGCGAACAGCCACCCACCTCCCATCCACCGGGTCACACCGCCACCCACCTGGGGGCAGCAGAGGGTGAAATGTCTGGAGGAAATTCAACTCGCTTATTGCAAACTTGCCTCTTGTACGTTAGATAATTAAAAGCATAGATGTCTAACTAGCGCTAAAATGACCCCACGTTCATTGTGTGGAGGCGGGAGGGTTTTTGTCAATTGTGTTACCAATTGGAGCGAGTTTAGTATTACCCAGGAAAATATCTATGCAATGGCACCGTCAGGCCGCCATCTTGCGAGGTACCTAGATATTTAGACGGGTTATACATCATGAGCTCAAAGGTTTGACGTTTTTGTAGAAAACCAATCATTGATTGAAGTTACGCTGTCATTTACTATCGCCCACTCAGCGTTCACGTCGTCACGCAGAGCGCACAGAATGAACCAATCTCAGAGTGATTTACTCTACAGCACATCTTGCGCTCATTTCAATGGTACAGACTAGTGTTGAAGTGATTCCGATTCCGCTTCCTCATAATGCGGAAGTTTCGAATTTTTTGGAGTTCCTCAATCGTTACCGCTTTTTTAAAAATGAAAGTTAAAAAAAATATCTTCATCATTCATCAACAAGAAGTCCACTGCTGGACATAGGCCTCTTCCATGGATTTCCAAAAAGACCGGTTGAAAGCGGCCTGCATCCAGCGCCTTCCTGCCACTTGGATGAGGTCATCTGTCCATCTTGTGGCTGGTCGTCCTACGCTGCGCTTGCCGATATGTGGTCTCCATTCGAGAACTTTTCGGCCCCATCGGCCATCAGTTCTGTTCTGCCTGCTATGTGCCCCGCTCACTGCCACTTCAACTTACTAATCCGCTGGGCTATGTCGACGACTTTCGTTCGTTTACGGATCTCATCATTTCTGATTCGATCTCGTAGAGACATTCCGAGCTATCCTTATAAAAAATATCTTAGATCAAGATTAATTTAAGAGGAATTTTCATAGCGCATGAGCGTAAGTAAAGTAGTAACGCTGGACTAGTGTTTGAAGAGTTATGAAATCGCTTGTCAGGAGAAACAGCATCCAAACTTATTCTAATTAAACTTAATCTCCCAATCGTTGATTTTGATTAATAAAAAAAGAGCAGTAGCTAAATAAATATTTTGTTTAATTTGAACTTCAACAACTAAAACTCTTTGTCTCATTGTTCCTTTTCCTCATCCGTTTCCTCTTCCTCATCCTCATTCGCACCCTCATCCTCACAAATGTTTCCTCATCTTCATCCGCATCCTCTAACTTCGGACTTGACACTTCCTCTTCCTCATAAACACTTCCTCGTCAACTCTAGTTCACACTCAAACTAATCGAGAGGACAGGGGCCGTTTTTGAGAGTGAATTTTGTAGGAAGAAATACATCTATGACTTTTTTATTCGTAGCTCTTGTAATATAAATCAATCAGTACGTACTCTTCCATTGCTGGACATACTCCTCCCCCAAGGCACGCCACTTCCTTCTGTCCTCAGCCATCCACATCCAGTCACTTCCAGCAATCTGCCTCAGTCCCTACATTACGCGCACCAAATCGTGAGTGATTCGAATCGTCTGACTGAAATTGTGGAATCGGCGTCGTCGGTCCAGCGAGCTGGTGGGCGTCCTACGCTGCGTTTGACAGTTCGTGGTCACCACTCGAGAAACTTTGCGTCCCATCGACAATCGGTTCTTCGGCATATGTGACTTCAGCTTGCTAATCTTATAGGCTATGTCAGTCACCTTAGTTCTTTGGCGGATTGTCTTATTTCTGATGCGATCCACCAAAGAGACTCCGAGCATAGCCCGTTCTATAGCACGCTGAGCGACAGACAACATAGGTAACGGTATAGTAACTACGTGTATTGAAATAAGGCGAAACCTGAGAAGCGTTTCTTTAGTGAGTGATCTGCTGGGGCCTGTTTCATAGAACTTCAATTTCATGTTTACTATGACAATTCGATGTACGTTGCAAAGTAGATTAACCCACAGATTAACATTAGACTATGCTACGCAATGTACCTCAAATTGTCACAATACACTACGAAATGTAGTTGTACGAAACTGTTTGGCTCATGTTTAGCTCAAGAGCTACCGCCGCCGTAAACCCCGTTCTGAAACTCGGCCCAGATGTTTAGCTCAAGGTACCGTAAACGTCGTTCGAAGGGCGAAGTTTTACGGCCTTATTTAACATAAAACATAAACATTTACATACAGGCACATACATTGCTTCTGGCCCCACACTAAACATCCAAGACCTGGGTTTTTTTTGTCCCCAGCCGGGATTCGAACCCGGGACCTCTCGCATGGTATGCAGATGCACTACCGCTGCGCCACGAGGTCGTCACGATTGGTTAATTGATTGAAAACCACGATTCCTCTAAAGCGCTAAGAGCCAGTTTTCCTTGTAAGATCTCCACCGCAGACTATTTTGGATCGTGTTTTTCATAAATGAGACCATCAATCTTTAATTTTGACGAAGATTACATAGGTACGAAAAGTTTAAACTTTAATTGAGAATTTTAAGCTTTTGCTGATTGGAAGTTGTTTAATTTATCGATATTATAGAAAAGAATTCACGTTTTGCGTTATTAGAGGCTTTTTATTATTAACATAATTAGTTGCAGTGCCCGGCATACCACTTCACCAAATTACTGTATGAAAATGCACATGGAAGTATTTCAGGTATAATTGGCGGGCGGAACAGTTGCGAGTTGCGACAGTTACAATTTTTTGAAAATTGGTTTTTCAAATTAAAAATTTAAGTCGAATGAATAAAGTAAAATTTTTTTTGCTGCTTCATCGCGATTCGCGAAATCGCTGTTTACATATACTTTATTTGTTAAACATAGGTACACAATACATGCATGGTCTTATAAATATCAAATGTGCACTATGTTTAGCCAATAAGGCGTACACACTGTGGTGCTCACGGTTGTACCACACCGCGGTATGTGACGCTCGCGGGGAAACTCCTGGCACTGACTGAAAATCAGCGCTGAAGGCTTGACCCTCAGCATACTGCTGAGTCAGTTGCCATTTATAGCAGCAGTGACACGCCGTGACCGTTCGTTTTCCTTTCTTTTTTATAACATTTCTGTTGAAATATTTTCTTTGTTGTTTTTTTGTTTTGTTATTGTGGCGTGTGCACTGTTTTTATAATAAATGTTTTTTCTTCTTCTTCTTCTTCTTCTACAAATGTTCTAAGTAAAACTCAAAATTGTAGGGTGACATTTATATTAACAAACGTTTGGTCAAGTTATGTGCCGGGCACTGTACACGGGTGAAGTAGCAACAAAAATGTAGGTTCCTATAGGTCGACCACTGTATAGACCATTCTGTACAGTATCGTACAGACTACTGTCTGTAGGTACTATTGGACTGTAAAGAAGAAAGTAAATATCCTTTTTTGCACACGAAACATTGAACAGGACATTACATAAGAAATAGCATGTACAAAGACGAACTTATCTCTGTAAGAGATATCTTCCAGCAAACCTTGGAGAGTCGGAACAGCGGTAAAAAACGGGTCTTAATAAGTGTAAGAAATAGACTACATAAACTACAAAAATCCTTAACCATAACCAACATTAAGCAAAAAATAAATACATGACATAGGCTAAATCTACGAAACGAGGTGATCCGATAGAGAACCAAAGTCACCGACATAGCTCACCAAATCAGCATGCTGAAGTGGCAATGGGCCGGCCATATCATCCGAAGAACTGATAACCGATGGGGTAGGCGAGTTCTCGAGTGGAGACGTAGTGTAGGACGTCCTCTGACTCGGTGGAGCGATGATCTTCGCAGGGCGGCTGGCAAGAGCCGGATGAGAGTAGCGAAGGACCGTGCTCAGTGGCGTGCAATACGAGAGGCCTATGTCCAGCAGTGGACAAGCATAGGCTGATGATGATGACGATGATGATAGACTAAATAGGTATTTACCTACCTGTAAAAAATTCATAAAATACATCGTAAATGATACATAAATATACTTGCTCAAAGTTACTTACATAAGCATTCCATATCCTACGGCCGAACATAGTAAGCAACGTTTTTTACTGTCCCAATTTTATTTTGAACGGTCATCGACATTCATGCCACGAGTGAAAAGAGTCACACGCAATGAGAGTTACCAACGCTTTAAAATAAACGCACGTCGATGTCGCCATATTTAAGTCGAAGAGGAAGTAGGCACATAATATGCCAATTATTTAATTAGATATAGATTTAAGCCAGAGTCACTGATTAACTCGAATTGATTAGTTAAATAAAACTAATGATTCCGTGTAGCGCAGAAACTGCGAAAGTAATGAACGTTACAAATTGGACATGTAGGTGCAGGAGGCGTGCTGGGGCCTGTGTCATATAACTACAATTAAAATTCAATGCTACAATTCATGGTTTACTATGACAATTCGATTTACATTGTAAATTCGATTAATCCACGGATTAACAAATAGACTCTGCTACGCAATGGACCTCGATTGTCACAATAATTGTCCACTTATTACGTCAGATAAAACGGGTTAAAAATGCATGTGAACGAAGAAGGCTAAATTTTGGATATTACGTGGGGTGCGTCTAGAAAAGCATATCTTCAAATTGTCGACCAAGATTTCCTATATGCATTTTCCACCATCTTGAAGAAAGGGTTAAATTCAGTTTTTTCACAATAACTCGGTTCTCCGTTGAGATACGAAAATTTTGATCAAATAATTTTTTGTTGCTTTTTGACGACTTAAGGTCGTTTTCATCTGTTGTTCGTCGTTATTGAGATACCAATCGAAATAGCCAAACATTAGTTGCTTCGTTGTTTGCCTGCATTGTAGTGGGCAAACATGCAACAATGCCGCCAGAGTCGACATTCTATTCAACGGCAACGACGATGATGATGATGGTGTTCGACCATCAAAGCATCATTTCCTGCGCTTCGAGAGTCTGCACGACTCCTAGAGTCTACCGTGGAGGAACTTCTTCAGTCAGGACCATCAAGACGACAAAAAATATTTGAAAAAATTACCGCCTCTAATTATTATTTTTAATACACAAAAAAATATTTGTTTAATAAATCTCATGTGTTTGATTCGTAACTTAGCTGATTTATTTATTTATTTGTTTTGTATCGCAACAATTCTCTAAAAAAAAAAAATTAAAATTTAAAATTTAAACTGTTTATTTTATAAAGATGAACAATAACATGCCAGTGTTAACTGCTAATCTTAAACTAGAAAGATTTTATGAGTTAAGGAGTCTAGTATACAATACAATCTTAATGCACCAATTATTTAATAATTATTATTTATTACTTACATGTGCCCTCTTAATTTTAACATATATTTTTTTATGATGTACAGACTTACCGACTTTTCGGCGCGCTAGAGGTCGTCATTTTTGTTTAAAATAAAAAATACAATTCTTAGGTCTGAACACGCTCTGCAAGTTTAGTACCTACTAAACATTTTTTCGATATCTTTCACGACAAAATAGCAAAAACAGCAGGAATACGGGTATCGATCAGAAAGCTCAAATAATAGTAATCTCCCCGATCAAATGGTGAGTTTTTATTATAATACTGCTATAGTATTTTTTATTTGTCTATAAATAAACAAAATCCCGTGTTCTATAAATTTTAATGTAGCAGGTGGTACTTTAGTATGGAGTGCGTTTAATTCGGTCAACAGAGACGCCATGCTGGCAGATGTGAAAACCACTGCCTTCAAACCTTGTATACCGCGGCCATCTTATCGACTCCGCTGCAGCAGAGCGACCCGCTCGGGCCGGCCATCTTCAGCCTGGCTGTACACAAAATTATCACGTCCAAGTCAAAATTAAATATATGGTACCTGGAAGACGGCACCCTAGGAGGCGACATAAATACGGTTCAAAACAACCGAAAGACGCTTTTGGACAAATTTAAATCCGTAGGCCTCCAGGACCATGGATTTAATATTGTCCGAAAGCGTCCAAAGCACGGCTCCAGCTCAACCACAGCAAATGCGAACTGCACTTTCGATTCGACCACATACGATCCCAAAATTGAATACTTTCAGAACTTAACTGCTTGGACCCAAATTTCAAAGTAGTAAATAACGAATCGCTTCGTCTCCTAGAAGCGTAAGTCGTCGAAAACGCGTTTTCTCTATTTTTAGACGACGACAAAACATTTTTCTACTCCATTCCCCACCTGTGCAAAACTAACACTCATATGCCCTTCCAAATTATACATTTATGCCTTTTTGTACCAAAATTTACCTATTAGGTACCTCAGATAGATGCAGCCCACTATTTAGCCAGGTGGCTCTGTCAACCGATTAGATGAATTCCATTTGGCCCGATTCTGATCCTAATTCTAAAGTGACCAATTTCAGAACGTTCGTGGCTCCAGGCATCACTCCCCATAAGATATGAAGGCCTAGGAGTTAGGAAGGTAAGCAGCGTCGCATTACCTGCCTTTTTGTCTTTCATCCACAGCATAGAGGCCTTGTACAAGAAAATTCAAAAATTCTCTTCACTGGGTTACATTGAGGCCTCATACTGTGAGGAAGCCCAAGAGGCATGGTGACTGGCCTGCCCTGATGAGGATCCGCCGAAGGATCCTACCATCCAAAGGCAGTGGGACGGGTCCCTCGGCGAGCTGGTGCGGAGCAGGTTAATCCATTCTTGCACAAGCGACGTGGAACGTGCTTGCCTACTAGACGTGTCCGAACGAGAGTCGGGCTACTGGTTGCAGGCGCACCCATCAGCGTCTATAGGGACCCTGTTTGACAACACTTCTTTCAGCACCGCCATCGGACTGCGACTGGGTTGCCTAATCACCGTGCCCCATCGCTGCCCCTGCGGCACCAGCGTCGATCGCCTGGGCCACCATGGTCTGTCGTGTCAGCGGAGCGCCGGCCGCCTTTCCCGCCACGCGGCTCTCAATGACATCATCCACAGCCGGGGTTCCGGCCACGCTGGAACCTCCATGTATCATGCGTGACAATGGTAAAAGGCCTGATGGCATGACATTGATTTCCTGGCAACATGGGAGGCCGCTGGTATAAGACGCTACCTGCGTTGACACGCTGGTAACCTCTCATGTTTCCCAGAGTGAAAGAGCCGCTGGTTCAGCGGCTGGATCGGTCGAAAGCCTCAAACGGCGCAAATACGGTTCAATTGGTAACAATTACATATTTGCGCCGTTTGGGGTTGAAACCATAGGCACTTGGGGCTCAGAGGCGCGCCTGCTGTTCAAAGACCTAGCGGCGCGCCTAATCTACGCATCGGGAGATCTGGCCGAGGTAAGCTGGCGCGTACCTCGGCCAGAGCATAAACCTGGCCATCCAAAGAGGCAGCGTTCTGGGCTCATTGCCGCGGGACAGTGACCCGGGGCAGGTGTTTTATTTATATACATATATTAGTTAAGTCCAGTTTTTTATTTTAATTTGTTTCCTTTTTGTTGTGTTACGAATAAATGGCAACTCCATATGTATGGTCATCCATATCCTCCATCCATCCTCCATAGGTATGTATGGAGTCGCTGATATTTTTTAATTAACGGATTAATATTTTGTCCAATATTTTTGATGGTATTTTTATTTTTTTAGCTGTGTTACGAAGTAATCGCCCACGACGATTTTTATACGCACTTCAGAATCGCGTTTTGTGTCATTTTCGAGCAACGATGCAAACGCGCTGCAGTATAGCATAGGTAATATGTTTTGTTTCCGTTTTTACAGAATCGATACATACGCCCGAACGCGTTTTAAAATCGCGGCGTGGGCGATGGCTCTAGGTGAACTTCTTTGTTTATGGCGAAAAAAATATTTTTTTACATCTGAATAAAGTTGAATAGTCTTGGGATTCCAATTAGTACTATTCGTAGCCGCAAAGACAGGGGAATCATCTCATACCCCATTCCCCTACTGATGTGAACTAAGTATAATTAAAATCGACCAACGCTCTAGTTAATATATGTATGTAGCCTGCCTGTATGTATGCAAATTTTATAATGTATTTTATAGTTTAAGTTTTTTTTATTACTGTGAGTCATCTTGTCTATAAACCTATATTCTTATATAATTTATGTTCACCTACCTACTCTCCTCATCTTAGAAGAGATCGCTTTTAGCGATAAGACCACCTCGGTTGTATACTATGGAAATTAAATATATAAGATTGCTCATGTATCTTTATAATCTATGGTGTACAATAAAGAATATTAATCGAGCTCGGGGCCGACGTGTTGTGAACACTGATAACATAACAGTGATTTTCAGGTCGATACCCGGCCGAACGTTAAAAAACGAGCTGAGGAAGGAATGACAAAGATTTCGGTTGGTTAGTCAGAAACCAGCTGACGCTAAATATGAACACAATTACACAACATAATACTTGGCCTTCGATATAACAGGTAGGTAGCTCAGCTCCACCAAATTCATCTGAAGTAAAATTTCTGCTCCAGGTTAGCTCCTGCCCAGGTTTAAAATGTATTGCATCCACGTTGCATCATTAGATATCTGGGTGTCATGCTTGATGGGCATCTGACATGGTGCACATATTGAATAGCCGTAGGACGCAGCGTAGAATTTGTAAGCTCACTCAAGTTTAACTATCCCTAAAGTTAAGGGTAACATATTGCTAGTTTCCTAATATACAGCACCTAATATTTTTGCGTCATATTTTTAATGTTAATATTAAATTTTAATGTTAATATTAAATACTTCTCAGTATTTATTTATCTACGAATACAGCACCTACTCTACATCTTATTAAATTTAAGATATAAATTTGATATCTTAAAAACCTATATAGGTTTTTACATCGGAATGATATCATCGCTGTACCTAGATGATTATATTCTTTTTGTTGCACTAACCCATGCTGAGGACAATTTTAAAAACCTATCTAGAGGCCTCACTGCAAACTGCAAACTTTAAAAACCTAACTGCAAAGTGGGTTACTCGGGGCTGCAAGTGATGTAAATTGCTTCGGCCAGATGTCGCTGCCTGTACGTAATACAGAGAAGTTTGTAAAGAGGCTCGAAATTTCACTGATGCCTGCACTTGCTCATTAGCTCAGTTGGGAGAGCGCTGGCACGGTTAGCCAGAGGTCGCGGGTTCAAGTCCCGGCATGGGTGGAATTTTCGGCCTCTGGGCAGGATTTTTAAAATTCTCATCAGCACGGGTTAGTGCAATATAAAGAATATCATTATTTATATCTGTTTGTTGTCGAATGTTTAACTGTACTTGTGTCTTCACCTTCTAATGTAATAAAATAAAATCTAGTGTTAAAATTACGTAGATGTTCATACCTTAATAAATTACAGAGATATCTTTGTCAGATCATCTCCGTTTATGGTTTCATCCACGTATTATCATTACCAGTGTGCCTAATCAATTAAACAACGATTTATTCATATTTTTTTATTAAGTAGTTGGTCTAAAAATAGTTAGGAGTTTACTTTAAATTACTTACATAAAAAAATATTTACATCACTTTAACTTCTCACATCACTTAGTTGTGATCTATAAAATTTAATACATCCTATAGTTTAAGTTATATTAATCTATAAATGCAATATCAAGTGATTCCGCATTTTATTATTGTACCGGTTTATTGCACTTCTTTCTCGTTAGATGGCGCTGTAAGCATTTCATAATAGTTTTTAGGCGCGAGACACACAGACGGAACGTGGGGTAAGACGTATAGAGTCACAGACCAAGAGCGACCGCAAAGCAAGGACTGTGGTCTGTGACTCTATCTGTGATCCTCGCCCCACGTTCCATCTGTGTGTCTCGCGCCTTATATAGTTTCAAACTTTTCATACGTACTGTCTTAAATGTAAGGCACTTTAATTCACATCTTTAATTAGTCCGTTATTTTACTTAAGTTACCATTGGAAATCTGATTATAATGAATGAAGTAGATACATAATGTAACTTTGACGTTTTGACATGTAAGTAATACAATACAATAAATGTGTTCACATGCGTAGGTACTACTGTATTAGTAGGATTGTACTTGATTAATTAATGCGATAAATTTGTATTTAAATTTGTTTGTATTTTCAGGTTACAAATAGCACCAAAATGTTAGCTTTCTCATACGTTCATGTCAGATTATAATGTACAGAACTCGAATGCTGGCGTTTTTTTATAAGTACTAAGTAGGTCACACATACATTGCATAAGCTTACTCCGGTGCCCCGGAGGGTAGGCTGAGGCCAGGGTTTGCCTATTAGGCCAGGGATTGTCACTGGCAACGATCCTGACAAATCTCTTACCTCGTACTAAGTAGGTCTTATAAAAATAAAAAATAATAATTTCACTACACAAATTATACTATTTGGAATTAGCAATAGCGTGAAAAATTATTATTTGACGCTGATTGGTCTAATTTCAATCAAACACTGCGAGCTAAGCTGAGATGGTTGTCACTGCTGCACACAAACGGAAGATATGGTTTCAACCAGTAAACATTTTCATAAATTTTGTTGAATGATTTTTCGATCTCATTTGAAATCCAAGCGAAAGAAGTTGTAGGTTCAACTAAGTTGTGTAACAAGCAAAGGAAAGCTAAAAGTCAAGAAAGGATTCGTTTATTTTGTTTTTTATCTTCTGTGGCAACTTCAATAAATTTCTTCTTTGAATGGGTATTCAGTTTTTAGGATTCCGTACCCGAAGAGTGCCAAGCGGGACCCTATTACTAAGACTTCACTGTCCGTCTGTCTGTTTGTCTGTCACCAGTCTGTATCTCATGAACCGTGACAGCTAGGCAGTTGAAATTTGCACAAATGATTTATTTCTATTGTCGCTATAACAACAAATACTAAAAACAGATTAAAATAAATGTTTAAGGGGGACTCCCATACAACAAACGTACTGTTTTCTACGTTTTTTGCTCGATATTAATAACGGCAACAGGTAGACGCTTGAAATATTCACAGAATATTAAGTTCGCTTCCAAAAAAAATAAATAATTAAATTAAAATAAAATAAATATTTAAGGGGGGCTCCCATACAACAAACGTAATTTTTTGTAGTTTTTTCTCGATCTTTGTGTCTCTTGTTGTATAGATAATGGTACGGAACCCTTCGTGCGCGAGTCCGACTCGCATTGGGCCGGTTTTTTTGTATCCTGTCGTTGCTTTAGTTTGTCTCGCAGTGTGGAACATTCAAGCTTCTTTAATATCACATATTATTCTCCCACAGTTTCAAATAATTGTCTATTACCTCCTCGAACCACTGTTTCTTCTTGACGTCTTTGAATGCAGGGGATAATGTCTTCAGTTCCAATTGTAATAAGGCTTCATTCCCGAGTAAAGTGTCCAAGTTCCTCAGCAGAGGTGGCTCACCGTGCAGCTTTAGTAAGCTCGGGTATGAGAAAATGTAATAGTGGACCCTGAGACGTTTCATCGCCCAATTTTCCACAGTCTTGTTGCCACTTGCCACCTGCGAAGTGAGAATTAGTTCGTTGAGTCAATAGTATGTGTCACTGGGACGTAATTTTGTGTTTCGTTTGAATTTTGGATTAAATTTTTTTTTTTTAATTGTGACAGTTTGAAGAGGAACTTTTTGAATTAGTTCGTTCAGTCAACTGTAAATATCACTGGAAAGTATTGTAATGTTTTTTTTGCGTTTTGAATTTGTTTTTATTTTTATTTTGACAGTTTGAAGAGGAGTTTAATGAAAATTGTGATTGCTAAATTGATGGCAGTGACTGGATGACTCGGGAAAAATATTATAGTATGAATAAGTTATAGAACAGAAGTTATGATACACCTGACGCCATCTATTATGTTCAATAACAAAATATTAATAAATAATACCGTTTTTTACTACATTTTATTTCAGTCGAGAAATGTTTGCTTTCGTTACTTGTAATCTGTACTCGAAAAATATTCCCTGAATGTTAACAAATCGTTTTCATTGGTAGCGGTGGCAGCGGTGCGGTAGAACGCCGGCTTCTCATTCGGGAGGTCGTGGGTTCGAATCGCGGCATGTACCAATGACTTCGTTTTGTAAGTTACGTACATTAATTGTAAAGGTTTAGTAGTAATACCACTCCCTATCGGTGAAGGAAAACATCGTGAAGGAACCTGAGTGTCTAAGGTGTTCACATACCTCAGCGCTTGAAATTGGCAATCCGCGGTGGGCACGCGTGGTGATTAAGCCCATACTCTCTCACTGAGAGTAGGCCTTTAAGGTAGCTTTGCAGTTTTCTGTTAACATCTAGGGAACTTATACCTGACGCAGAGTATAGGTACCTACTCTGTAAAACTGAACCAAAACTGAAAACTAGACATTCGATTAACTTTTTTTCAATTACCTTGATCTGTCCAATATGCTTGGCATGCCAAGGCGAGAAGTATCCCTCTAGCTCTTTGGCCGTGATTTCTCCGACACCTTTGCTTTTCAACCGTTCCTTAATCATACTGTATGCGGTTCTAGAGAACACAAACACCTGAAGTGAGAGCATAGAAAATGGTACATGACATGACGTGACAAAATGGTACATGACATGACATGACAAAATGGAAGAAGAATATAGACCATTCATTTCTAGATTAATTGAGGAAAGTGTAGGTAGCGTGATGAGGCGAGTCGCACGCTTTAAATGTCAAAACTCTCGACTTTCAAGTAGGTACATTAATTGTCAAATTCTGACATTTTAACACCACACAATGCGCGACTAGTATTGTCATGCTGTGCAAGCTGTAATTCACACATCTGAAAAGACTACGTTTTTATAAATATCACCAGTAAGAAAATTGAAATCCCTAAAAACTTATTAAAATTTCAGAGTGCAAAAAGCGTGGTTAACAGTTAAAGTGCACTCATTAGCCACCCGGTATAATTCGACGATAGAGACAGAGATGAATGGTCTTTAATTAAAAATAGTTAAGTTCGTGGCGTCTACTCCGGCCTTCTCAACGAAAGGTTGAACATGATGTGACATGAATGCAGGTTACCTTTTTTCTTTCATGAATGTTGTGGTTCTGAAATGAACGATTCTGATAATGGATGAGATAGTAAAATTGCGCATATAGGCTTGATTATGAACATGATGATTGTGGAAAGTAGAAAGAAAAAAGTTATCAAGATGCTTGAGAGAAGGTTTGTAAATGTGAAAAGTCCATGGTATTTATTGTCTTCATAGTATTCATAGCTCAGTTAATTGTATTTCAGACCATTTATAACACAGAAAGACAATTTTGCCATGTAGAAGCGCATCGAAAGAACTGAATCATAAAAATTCTGAATCCAGTAACGCTAATAAAAATCCGCATTTTCAACGACAAAAAGATACACGGTAAACCATAATTGAGCTAGACGCTTTCAGGTCAAACCTGACTATAGATCAATTAAAAGAGCTAGAAATACTAAATTATTTCGAAAGCAGCGCCGTCTAGCGCCAAAACCACGTACTTTTCACCACAAAAAGCCAAGCACCTCCTGCCATGTCCAACCTTGATATCGCCGATGTGTTGCGCGAAGAATGGCGAGAAGAACTTGCTCATATCGGCCGGGGGGATGCTGGAGACACCCCGAGCCTTCACTAGCTCCTTTATGTTGGAGTAGACGCCACGAGTGAACACGAATACCTGTGGAGATTCAGATTAGAGAATGCTCTCTGTAGCTTGCACCTGACAGAATATTGCAAGTAGCTTGGCAATGGCGTTGGCCACGTATAAATAGATGACTTGCGAACTACGAATAATTCTAGGATGGGTGGACAGAAGTACATGAGTGAAAACGCATTTTTTTGAGGCAGTGAAAAAATATTATAAGATTGCTTTATAACATTTTTACTGTCTTATAAAGACAGTCTAAGCAGTAGCACCGGAGCGGTAGAACGCCGGCTTCTGAACGACGTCGTGGGTTCGAGTCCCGGCATAAGTATACCAAAGTCTTTGTTTTCTAAGGTACGTACATTTGTAAAGTTATAGTAGCAATACCACTCGCTAACTGTGAAGGAAAACATCGTGAGGAAACCTGAGAGTCTGAGGTATTCACATGCCTCAGCGCGTGAGATGCCAATCCGCTATGGGCACGCATGGTAATTAAGTCCATACTCTCTCTCTCTCTCTCTCTGAGAGAAGGCCTGTGCCCTGCAGTGTGACGTATATAGGATACATAAAAAAATGCCTATTTTTATTTAACTGAGAGCTGTCATGAAACTATAAATTGAACATACATATTTGTTTACAAGAATTAAGGAAGCTCCTGTTTTGATAACTTATAATATAAAGAGTCCACCGACTCTAGAATTACTATCACGGATGCCTTGCATTGCCAAATAACTTGCGTTATGCATAAGCAAGCTATAGAGCACAAATCTGAACAGGTAACATCTAGTACGTAACAAAAACCGGCCAAGTGCGAGTCGGACTCGCGCACCGAGGGTTCCGTACAAACCTGCAATGTCAACAACATTTTTTCACGGGTTAAAGGCAATTAGATCTAAGTATTTGATATGAATTTCAACTTGATAGCTCTACGCGTTCATGAGGAAAAAAGTAATAAGTTTATATTTATTAAAAAATATATATTTTGTAATGTAACTAAAAATTTAAGGTTTTCGGAATTTTTCCTTTATGTGTGCTATAAAACGTTGCTTCATGCCAAATTTCAAGATTCTAGGTCGACTGGAAGTACCCTTTAGGTTTTGATTCCCTTGCGAGTACTTGCGAGTTTCAAAATATGCAGCTTAAATTGCTGTTTCTTTTGATTGCGTTGACATAGAAGTTAGATTTTGTTACAGCTTAAAGGTATTATAGACCTGAGTATTTGGTATGAATTTCAATTTAATACCTCTACGCGTTTATGAGGAAATGGGTAGTAAGTTTAAAATTATTAAAAAAAAATATATTATGTGATGTAACTAAAAATTTATGGTTTTCGTAATTTTTCCTTTATCTATGCTATAAGACGTTGCTTCGTACCAAATTTCAAGATTCTGAGTTCACGGGAAGCACCCTGTAGGTTTTGATTCCCTTGCAAGTGTCGAAAATTTGCGGCATAAACGGCTGTATCTTTTGATTGCGTTGGCTTAGAAGTTTGATTTTTTCACAGCTTCAAGGGACAGTAGACTTGAGTAATTGATATAAATTTCAGCTTCATACCTCCACGCGTTCCTGAGAAAAAGGGTCTTGACAGACGGACGGACGGACGGACAGACGGACAACAAAGTGATCCTATAAGGGTTCCGTTTTTTCCTTTTGAGGTACGGAACCCTAAAAAGTAGTATTTTAACTAAATTTGTACATTTGTTAGAGAAAAAAATGTATCTTTTTTTAAGTTTATTGTTAGCAAAAGAAAAAAACATGTAAATATACACAGCCAAAATCACAGCGTGATTTCATCGCTTTTTATCTGGTAGATTTATATTGAAATAGCACCCTCCAAGCTAAACTAAGTATTTACAAGTTCAGCTTAGAAAGTACTTTTTCAATATAAATCTACTCAATACAAATCAATTTTCAATATAAATGTAATTATAATACGTTTTAAGAAAAATGAACATAATAAACCTCAATTATGGCCATAGTTAGTTTTAAAACTTACAGCCTATATAAACTAGATCCAAGACTTTAAAGCATTTTTGTCAAAAAGTTTTTTTAGCGGAATTGATTGAAGTCCTAGTTTATTGACGCTAAGTTATTGGCTGTAGATTCTAAACATAGACATCAACATTATCGGTGTAATTTTTCGCGCATGAAACAAAGAGGTCTCAATAGTTACGAAGTATAATATCCGCCATCATAAACAAATGGTCTGCATTTGGTGCACTCAACGAATAACGAAAGTAAATAAGTAGTATTTTGAGCAATAACAAGGTTGTCTCCTTTGTGAAAGTTGTTTTTATTGAATAGACAATTGTTTTTACAGATCCTGTTATACGATAGTAGGCATTGGATATATTCGCACCTTAATTTCCTTAACGTCACTAAACGAAATACACACATCTTCAGCGAAGATGTCATTCTTCAGTTAAAACTCATGCGTTCCGCGAGAAAGTACCTAACGACACAATGCCATCTAGGGGGTTTTTAGTGAACTATTCAAACCAGTGTCTTCAGCAAACATAGGCCCGAGATTGTAGGTTAGATGGCGGTACTTACCTCCATTTTGATTTTTGTTTAGTGACGTTAAGGAAATCAAGGTGCGAATTATGTCGTCTTGACTATACTTAGGCACTTATTGTGTGACAGAATCTGAAAGTAACATAAACCTGAAACCAAAGCCCGGAAGCGATAACTAGACAAAATATCAGCGCAGTCTTAACTAAAGTCAGAAGAATTCTACGGAGCTTCCCGCGTTCCCCGACAATGTGACCCGAAATGCGCCCATGCGAAGTCAAAATCATTTGGTAAAGTTATGTGTCGGACATTATACCTACGCACTGAATACCATAACATCTGGTTAAGTATTGGCCTAGGCCTTTCTGTTGATTGGGCAGGTGCGAAAATTGTAAACCTAGCTACTGGGCAACCCCATCTCAAAATAGGTATACCCCATGCTGCGGCCAGTGGCAACTTCACCAGGGCTTCATTTCATAGAACTACAATAACGGTTTAATAATAGGGGTTAAAGTATGAAATTGCCGTTTTATTGCAATAGGTTCTTTGAATTGACATAGAATCTTCATGGTTTGAGGTTTTCGAATGAAACTTTTTTCAAATGGTTTCTATGATGTTCTTTTTTTAAAAAAATGTGAAACATTTGAATATCGACTTTCAATTGTTTTTGTTATTCAATTTAGACAAGAAAGATGGATACTGCGAAAATTCAGTCAAATCATGAGGCATCCATTTTTCGTATTTTTTTATTTTATTGATTTGACGCAAGTGAGTCAATATTGTGGGTAAGGTAACGTTAAACCATGCCGCTAATTCCTGGGTAGTTTGACTAGGGTCGGCTTCCACTATCTCTCTTAATTCATCGTTATTCACCTGTGTGGGCGGTCTTCCTCGTGGCTCGTTCTTTAAGTCGAAATTTCCATCACGAAAGCGTTTAAACCAAAATCGCACGGTGCGTTCATTAGTAGACCCCTCTCCAAACGCAGCATTGATATTGCGGGCTGTTTCTGCCGCGTTAGTTCCGCGTCGGAACTCGTATTCAAAAATCACTCGAATTTTCGCAGTATCCATCGTTCTTGTCTAAATTGAATAACAAAAACAATTGAAAGTCGATATTCAAATGTTTCACATTTTTTAAAAAAAGAACATCATAGAAACCATTTGAAAAAAGTTTCATTCGAAAACCTCAAACAATGAAGATTATATGTCAATTCAAAGAACCTATTGCAATAAAACGGCAATTTCATACTTTAACCCCTAATATAACAATTCGATGTACATTGCATAGATGATTAACCCACAGATTAAGTAGGTAAAGTAATTAGATAAGATTAAGAACGATTAAATTGTACTATCCGATTATACATCGGATTGTCGTAATAAACTATATTAATTCCAGTTTTATGAAACACGGCTTGGTAGAAGTTGCCACAAGATGCTATGAATCTGGCTGTAAATGTTAAGGATTGGAACGAGGACTTTTGCAAAACAACGCGGAAATACTCTCACGTGGGATTGTTTGTATAAGATTTGCGATTAGGTTCGGTGAGGGTCATTGGAAATGGATCCATTTCCAATGACCCTCACCCAACCTAATCGCAAAGCTGATCCCACGTGAGGGTATTTCCGCGGTGTTTTGCCAAACTGCTCGTTCTAAGAACAACACGGATCACGTTACTGGCCCGGGGTTCTTGCTAATAATGTGTGTTGATTTTAGACTCGTTTCTCTGAGAAACTTTACTTCCATTGACAGATTCCTAGAAGGTTATTCAGGAATTCGGTGCCTATTCTGAAAATATGTCCAGGGGGTCACTGGAATACTTATAAATATTTCCCGAGTATTACCGGAGTTTTTAATAAAATCCGTAAATATTGTGCCCATCTCTAAATCGCTATAAAAATTAGGTACCTACCTACTTTAACATTATCCTTCATAACAGACTATAAGAAAAATCACTGATATCCGTGCTTTAGTTGCTTTTCAAAAGGGTCAATGAGTGTTAGTAATTAGCTATTACACGGCAAGGTGGTGATCACGACCAATCATATGACCGTGGTTGATGAACTGATGGAAAACTTTGTGATCGTTTCCCGATATCTGACTGAGTTGACGCGTTGTTTGTACTAGAAACCTTGGCTGTAGTAAATACCTAGAGTTTCAGGCCTGTAGTTGGTGTCATACTCACTGGTTCGCTCGACCACACTGCTGCCTGACATGACTGTCCGGCTCACAGTCCAATGATCGACTGACATAGAAAGCCGGGCCTGCTGGTGTGCGCATGAGAGAGTGTATTTGTATTCATACGCTTCTGGTACCTACCCATATACACTATTAAAGGGCTATTAAGTTAGATCCTCCCTTAACTTTCCAGATCCCATTTTCAAACAGCATTCCCTCACCTGGTACAGCGAATTGCCCGTAATATACGAGGCAATATAGTGCGACCCGTATTTCCTGATGAAGTCAGCTATGGACACGCTGTCGCCGATCGCTGACTCCTGTATGGCTTCGGAGACTACGTCTTCTACTGGGATGTTGTTGGGCAGGTCTCGGAGTTTTGCCGTCTCTCTGTACCTGGAAGAATAGAAAGATTCTGGTTGAGAAGCGGGTTTTGGGTAAGATTATTTTGATGTACAAATTTACTTTCTGTACAACAGATCATAAAGAGAGACCAACCATTGTTTTGTCGCTTATTATTCATAAGGTCATCAGTCGTGAGGTAAATGTTTGCCGTTGACTCTCTCTGTCTGGAAGAGCACGCACACAGTAAACCAGGTTTCATACAAATATGAAGCATACTTAGAATTATTTTCTTTTAAAATTAAGCGTGTGTACAACCACAAAAATTTCAAAAGTATATTAATTTACCTTCTAAGTTTTTTAAATTCAGGTTGATTACGAGATCGGTTAGTCTGGATGTTGTATCTGGCACAAAATAGTATTGTAGATGTATAATTTTCCTGGAAATCCTGACCAGCACATAACAATATACCCCGTTGATAAACGAGTAGTTGTAACCTAAGTTCCCAGCCTATTTTCAAACTGACCACATTTTGGGAATTCCATTTCCCAGAACCACTACTCTTAATAATAATTGAAGGGTACTGACCTGGAAACCCTGACCAGCACGTAACAGTGGTCTCCGTTGATGAACGAGGAGTTGATGCCCAGGTTCCTGGCCATGATTTCTGTCGGCCAGCCAGCCGTGAATGCGCGCCACGGTCGCTCTAACCTGGAAAGCACGAGATAGAGGGTCAATGAGGTAGCTATCTGAACTTTCTAAGGAGTTGTGCTCTGAGAATAGGCAATATTCGGGTTTCATCAACACTGCAAGCTAGTTTCGGGTACTTTGTATTTCTTCTTACATCCTTTACGTGGTCGAAGTATGTCCTTATTCGTCCCTCAGGATTAGGATCAGTATCGTGGCAAGTGGCAAATCCTAGTCTATGCCTACCCCTTCGGCTTAGAGACCTGAGTTTATGTATTTATGTATGCATGCAATGTGGAAACGGTGTCATAGGAATTGGGGGGTTCTACAACAAATATCCAGAATGTTGTCGGCGGTGGAGTGGCTTAGTGGGAAGCGATGTGGAGTGAACAATTCAAGATTTGGAATGTTGATGTTAATTAATGAGTTCAACTCACCCAACATAAAGTAAATTACTAAATCCTCATAGATATACATCCATAAATCAGGGGTTCCAACAACTCTTATTATCCGAAAAAGTTCGAAATAGCGAAAAATATATCACATGTCCCAAACTGAAGTTACCACTGTGGCATTAAAATTTATGAAACAGCTTATATATTTTTGTTGTGTCTTCAAAGTTTTCTTCATATTAAAAGTGGTTTGAATTGACGAGAAGAACTCCCCATTTTCGGCTTTCTTATGTTTAAGGATACTTTTTATTCCTCATTTCTTCTTTGTTGTCGCTACCATCTTTCTTTAAATCGATATCAACTTTACTAAATTATACCAGAAGATAAGCTCGCCTTGTAAATGTTGTTATGTAATGAACTGTTAAATGTTTCGTGTTCCTTCTTCTTCTTCTTCATCCTGTTCCTCTCCACTAATGGAGGTTTACTGTCAGCTCTGCATATTCTTCTTCGTTTCTTGCCGAGCGAAACAGGTCTTCCACGCTGGCTACATCCGTCCATTTCCTGATGTTTGTGAACCACGACTTCCTTTTTCTCCCAACACACTATGTGCATCGTGTGAACTACAGAATCATTCATTCATTATACCAGTATGAACTGACCTCTCGAAGCTGAAGTCCCGGAAGTAGGCCTGCAGCAGCTGCTTCAGGTTATCGCAGAACTCCATGTGGAAGTCCCCGTCGAATAGCTTCTTCGCCTGCCGCTGCGGCGCCAGGCTGAGCCTCTCCACGTCCCGGAACACGCTGACCGTGGGCTCTCTGAACACCCAGCTTTCGGTATCATTGCGTGGGACCACGCGCATGCAGATGCTGAGGTAGCCATATCTGCAGAGAGAAAATAATAAAAATAAATTCCACACAACACAATCACTTGTCCTGTTCCCACCCTATGCTATGGTAAACAGGCAAGGTCATCACAAACATGTTACCACATCCAAACTGAGGCCATTTGTACGTGTACGGGCAGCCCCCAGTGCATATCGAACCCACGACATCCGGCATTATAATCAGACGTGATACCGCTAGACCAACGAGGCAGGCAAAACCTTGGGACCTTACATCTATTTTATGGTCTTTAGGTATATCACAGGAACGTGCAAGGCTCGTGGCTTGCGAACGGCTCCCAGAAATCTTAGCTCTCGGAATCAGTGCGTGGCCACGCGCATACAGATGCTGAGGTAGTCATATCTGCGGAGAGATAAACTTAGGACTTAGGTCTTTATTTATATCATAGGAACACGCTGAAGGCGGACTCCCGCAAAATTCTGCTCTTGGCGTGGGAGCACGAGCACAGAAAAGCTGTGATAGCCATGTCTGCGGACAGAAAAACACGTCTGCGGGCACAGGCCATGTCTGCGAGCACAGGCCTTCTCTCAGATAGAGAGTATGGGCTTAATCAACACGCCTGCCCACCGCGCGTTGGCAATTTCAAGCTCTGAGGTATGTGAACCTGAACACCTTAGACAGTTCTTTATGTCACAGAATAATGGGGTTGCCGGTATTCTAGTTTGAAGGACAAGCGATTGTGCTGTGACGATATTAAGTTATTCTAACAACCTACTGTTAACAGCTGCCAATTGGTAAGAGAGACCGGGGGTTAAATTTTAAGTTATTTTTGCCCAACCGACTAATCGTGAGGCTAACGTGAGGTTGAGCTAATGGTAAGGCAACCAATCTACCTACCACTACACAAATATTATACCTAAGTAACTGAATCCTGCAATGTCGTAATTTGAACAATGGAAAAGTTACACTGAAATTGTTTTAATGTAATCGGAGAGGCAATGTTAAAATATAAATAGACGTGGTTTTTTTTTCGTGGTATTTTTACAATAATGAATTACACATGACTTTGTTTTCTAAGTTATGTACATTTGCGAAGTTATAGTAGCAATACCACTCGCTAACTGTGACGGAAAACATCGTGAGGAAACCTGAGTGTTAGAGCTATTCATATACCTCAGCGCTTGAAATCGCCAATCCGCGGTGGGCACGCGTGGTGATTAAGCCCATAGTCTCTGCTCTACAGTGGGACGTATATAGGCTGCTTATGCTAAAGTACAGTAGAATTGGAATTTAGTTTTTAAAAGAAATAATTACAATCACGTAACAGTCGTGGGAATCAATCGTCCTCACCGACGGTATTGATTAGCACACAGACTACTGACAAGATACGGGCCGATGATTTTCTGTTACTTAGCTAGTTCAGCACCCTTACTTCCGTCATTATTGTGTTCCATATTGCAATATAATTATAAGACGTCAGATGTAACTAACTGTATAATTTTTAGTACAATGTCACAAGTATCGTAGTCTGGGATCAGAAAAAGAGATCGTGTTTGTAGATTGTAAAATGATTAATCAATCAATCAGTTCGTATTCATTCACTGCTGCATCCCTCAAGGCAGGCAACTTCTTTCTGTATCGGCCATCCTCATCCAGCAGCTACCAGCAATGGCATAGTTGTTCAATAGAGTCATGTTAGTAAGATAATGATCGTTTCATTGACAATATCGGTAGTCTAGAAACCAATCGCATTCCAATGGTACCCATAACCCGTGCAACTAATACACGGCGCATTGAGCGATTCGATCTTCTTCGAAAGAGATGCCTATTTAATTAGCGCGGGTTAGTTTATTAAAATTATTACAAGAAGAAGAAATACATTTATTGGGACAAATTAACACACCACAAGAAAAAAAGGCATAACAAGTAACATAAACAAGTACAAAGGAAAAGCGGGTCACATAAATACAACATAATGTTTATGTAGGTATGTCTATTAATATTTGTATTTGCCACGACTAGCCGTATCTATTTCTCCTTCTGCAAATTCTCTAATATGAGGTTGCCTGGCAACAAGGCAAGGCAGCAACAAGGCCACCAATTGAAACTTTTATTTTGTCATTGCTGTTTCTGTAACATTTTTTTCCGGTTTACAATAAAGCTTCCCGGTCTTGTGCCACCAGCATCCAGCGACCCCCACCACCGTAACCAGGTCAGCAGAGCAGTGGTGGGGGGCCTATGTGGGCGTCAAGAGGCTGATGATGATGATGATACAATAAAGAATATTCTTATCTTATCTTATACGATTGGAATGATATTGTATTGCTTTTGCTTACACTGCCAAATAAAGGCAAATAACAGCTATTTTTGTACTTATATCATTCTATTGAAAAACTTTGTGTCAAGTGTCTGGTAGGCTTCCTACGCTGCGTTTGCTAGAAGCCTCTATTAGTGAACCTTTGTAGTGTATTGTCTATTTAGTTATGCCTGGAGACGGTCGGTCTGACTGATGTTCATCGGCCATTATATTTATTCACGTGTAACACTTTGCGCGCGCAGAGTTGACATCTGCACGCGCACTACATAGTCCAACAATCCCGCAGTGCGCGCGCAGAGTTGTCATGTGCTCGCCACATGTTAAATAAACGCACTCGGCTTAAGAGCAATATGGCCAAACTGACGTCGAGAGTACGGGAGCATAACGAGACCATTCTTATCGCAGAACTACAATAATTAATGGTTTACTATGACAATTCGATGTGCATTGCGAAGTCGCTCCCACAGATTAACAAGTAGGAAGTCTCGGCTACGCAATGCACATCGAATTGTCATAATAAACTGAGAAATGTAGTTTTATTATACGCGGCCCTGAAGTATCTGGGTAAATTGTGCAAAAAAAAAAAACGGAGACTTCATCTCTGGCTTCGCATGAGTTCACAGGTTGCCGGTTCATTGCCTATCGGGTCTTCGTGTTACATTGGAAATTGAAATTCAGCATTGTATTGTAATTTAGTGGTGACGATTGCGAGAGTTTCTCGAGAAGCAGCATGAAGATTGCATAGAATCGAACATAATATTTTTTATGTAGCCTATATTCGTCCCACTGGGCACAGGCCTTCTCTCAGAGAGAGAGAAGAATTTCAATAGGGGTTAAAGTATGAAATTGCCGTTTTATTGCAATAGGTTCTTTGAATTGACATAGAATCTTCATGGTTTGAGGTTTTCGAATGAAACTTTTTTCAAATGGTTTCTATGATGTTCTTTTTTTAAAAAATGTGAATCATTTGAATATTTCAATTGTTTTTGTTATTCAATTTAGACAAGAAAGATGGATACTGCGAAAATTCGAGTGATTTTTGAATACGAGTTCCGACGCGGAACTAACGCGGCAGAAACAGCCCGCAATATTAATGCTGCGTTTGGAGAGGGGTCTTCGAAGAAGCTCGAACCACCGGTTTGTAGGTATACATAGAGAGGTCTGTCAGGATCGTGGCAAGTGGCAAACACTGGTGTCTGCCTACCCCACCGATACAGGCCTGAGTTTATGTATGTGTAATAACCGTATTGATGCGACGGGGTTAGCGCTGTGTGGTGAAGGGTCAAACGTTTAAGTTTATCCATTTAATTTTCTAGTTTAGTTTTTAAAATTACCAAGGCCTCGCTGAAAATCAGCGCCTTTTGAATGTTGTGTGTATATTACGTTGAGCGAGGTACCTTTTGCCAGAGCCTTTAATTTTAAGTAGTGTTACTTTGAGAAGTGTATGTTACTTTATTTCACGTATACCTAGATATACACGTTAGTTTTAATTTTCTTACGTTGTTTTATATCTGGTGACAAACTGGTATTCTTTTAAACGGGATGGCATCGTATTCCAACGATGTGCAGGTATACCGGCCAGAACACGGACGTCCCTACCCTCGGGATCCCCTAGAGCTGTTTTAGACTCCAACAATTCGGAGTTCCCCTCGCCAGATATGTAACCAGCCATATAAACCGAGATGGCAGAGTATCCCGGGGGTGAATAGCCGGGAGAAGCCGCCCGGGCTCTACGTAGAGTCTAATACAAGGTATAAGCACGACAGTAGTTGTTATTTGCCTCTATTTCATTATCATCATCATCATTCAGCCAAAAGAAGTCCACTGCTGGACATAGGCCTCCTTCATGCCTCTATTTGGTAGTCTACAAAGCAACATCCGCACAATGTTTGACTACCACGTTGGTCTAGCCGTGCAGGCGTTTAGCTACCAAAATAGAGGCTGTGGGTTCGATTCCCAATATGGGTCGCCGTACATTTGTACAAATGGCCTCAGTCTGAGCGTATTTTCGTGTTTGTAACGTCCTTGCCTGGTTACCGTTGCACAGGGTATCCTAGTTTGGGTCCAGGTCAAGTGATTGTATTGTGTGGAAGTTCTTGTTATTATTGTAATTTCAACGGTATAACGTATAACCCACGCAAAATAAAAAGGCAACTATCGCGAAGAAGATAGAATCGCGCATGCGCCGAGGGTTGTACGGACATACCTACCAATGGGACGCGATTGGTTACTAGACTACCAATATTGTCAATGAAATGAACATTACCGTACTAACATGACTCTACTGAACAACTATGCATTTTAGAGACTAGCCCCCCTTCTCGCTGGACCGATGATCTGAGATTGTTGGTAGCAGCTGGATGAGAATGGCCGAGACAGAAAGAAGTTGCGTGCCTTGGGGGATGCCCCGGTACAAGAGGCACGAGATTCGGTACTCACAACTGCGGAGCACAGATATTTTGACCGTGTTATATAGGTATACCCCGTATCTGCGGCTGCATGCTCCGGAGCTTGCAACTGCGGGAGACCCCAATGATGACGCGAGGTGCACAGATATTGTGACCGCAAGCATGCACGTGGTAGCCTAGTTTAGAACCAGGAGAGGTGATTGTGTTGTGCTACAATCCGGTATACTCACTGAGTGAGTGAATATACCGGATTGTAGCTCACACACTGATCCATCTATAGGTTTTCTCAGAAACTAAAACTCTTACACAAAAATGATGTAAGTATGAGAAAGTTGTAGAAAAAGTATTAATCACGGAGATGCCATGAAGCCGATTATTGAATTTCGAACGCATTCTATTGTATAGATGAGCTAACTTTTCTGTTTACCGGCTGATTTGGATGAAGTTTTGTATCGGCAGGTCTTTGGCAATTTTGAAATCCGCTATCGGTTGTTCGAAATTCAAGATGGCGGCGGCAGTATGGCCGCACCTAGTTTATCTAATGAATAAAAATCTCATGTCACAGTGTTTGTTATCAAACTCCTCAGAAACGGCTTCACCGATTTTTACGAGATTATTTTGTGTCCATTTGGTAGGTCTGGAAATAGGTCGTAGGCTATTTAGTATAAACATAAACATAAACATTTACATACAGGCACATACATTGCTTCTGGTCCCACACTAGGATACCCTGTGTTGTAGGAACCAGAAACAAACATGTAAACATCCAAGACCCGGGGTTTTTTTTTGTCCCCAGCTGGGATTCGAACCCGGGACCTTTCGCATGGTATGCAGATGCACTACCGCTGCGCCACGAGGTCGTGGCAAAACAACGTTCGCCGGGTTAATTTATATACCTCATGAAGATGTTGATCGCCTTGCCGACGGCAAGCTCGGAGTCGAGGGTGGTGGCGGCGCGGGCCAGTGCTGCCGCCAGCAGCAGCAGCGCGCATGCGCGCACCATCACACCGCCACCCACCTGGGGGCAACAGAGGGCGGAATGTTTAGAGGAGACTCAACTGGCTTACTGCAAATTTTTTGTGTGAGTTACAAAAAGAAGATTGCCTTAAAACGCTCCATAGAAGCCATGATACTCGTAGATAGTTTCTGGTAGAGACTTTACAAGGGAAAGTCTGACACAGATTATTTACGCTGCGTATTTGTAAAAACAAGATTTCTTTTAGTTTAAGCTTAAGGGTTCAATATTATTTTCTTCGTTCCGTGTGGCGCCGGATTAAGAATAGCGTTACTCCATTTCCTTCCGTGGATGTCGTAGAAGGCGACTAAGGAAATCAACTAGGAGACGGGCAGCAGGGTCTTCCTGAGATTTCAACCGCATACTGCGATCGCGAACCCGCCTGCCAAGCGTGGCGATTATGGCAAAACCCGTCATGGTTATGAAAACTACGAAGGAGGCCTATGTCCTGCAGTGGGCGTCGAATAGCTGGTGATGATTATTTTGTTATAAAAAGAGACGCTCATTATATGTTAAAAGTTATGTTTTGGATCCAACGATACAAGTCCTAACCCCAGTTTCTCGTACACTAACACGCTGTTAATCTACTGTTAATAGCTGTCAATTGACCAAAGTGCATACAAAAAAAAAACAACTGACAGCTGTTAACAGTAGATTAACAGCTTGTTAGTGTACGAGAAACCGGGGCTAGTGTAGGATTTGCAGTGTTCTGTTAAACATGTGAACGTTTATGGAAACAAATACCTTTTTACCTTTACTTTTTACCTTTAAAACATTCTATGAATGCAATCATACTTACGATCATATTTATCAAAATACGATTCCTTAAAACACTCGATAAAGATTCTAAAAAACTCCGGTTGTATACGTTCGGCCATATGACTTAGCCGAGCTACTGTGTATCACCATTGAGCTTTAAGTAGAAATTCAATGGTAGATTGGTAGGTGACCACAGTAACCTGTCTGCTGTAACCATTTTTATGTATGAAATTGTATGTAACCATAATTTGTATATAACCATTTTTGTTAATAAAGAACTTTTTACTTAGATCTAAGAAAATATATGTTAAAATACTAGGTATAGGTGTGGAATAAAGTGTTCTCTATCTATCTATCTGGATATAGTCAGTATATCTATGAAAATATTATGTACGTTAGGAAAAATATCAGAGACTTTAAAACTGTAGGTAGCCAACACAATGTAAATTTTATACTAGAAATAGACATAAACTTTCGATCCCAAAATTAGGCTGGCAAAGGTTAATACATCCTTTATGGGGTATTGTATACTTTTCTACAATAAGATCCCTGAGGATACCTATAATAAGATTACCAGAAACGCGGTTCAAAAAATGTGTGAAGCACACTTTGTGCCAAAAAAGCTACTATAACATTAAAGATTATTTAGATGACAATGATGTCTGGAATTAAAGCCAGTTCAATGCATGAGTTTTAGAACATTTATATAAATCCTGTAAATTAAGGACTTGAAAAGACTAAGTTTGGAGTTTTTTTGTCCATTTTTTCTCCAAAATGATCTAGATTTTGAAATGGACACCTAGTTTAACTTGTAACGTTCATTAATTCGCAGTTTCTGTGCTACTTTGAATAAAAAAAAAATGATTTTGATTTTGTTTATGTATATTTATTTGTTCATACCTCAGCGAATCAGGCGCAACAGAAAACCAGCGCTAGTTGCCTTTGACTGGCATTTTGCTGAGCTGCAGCCTTTTTCTGTTGTAGCACTTGTATTCGGCATGATTGTATTAGTCTACGTCTCTCCGTAAATTTGTTTTATTTTTGTGTTACAATGGAAGTAAATGTTTTTCACTTTCACTTTCACTGTATATCATATGGCCGAATTTATGCGACCGGAGTTTTTCAGAATCTGAATCGTATTTTGGACCCTTAAGGACTCATGACAAGAGCGATAAGAGTCTCGGGCTTAACGCTACGCGCTACCTAAACTTTACATAAACGCAGTTCGATGTCGCCATATTTACGCCGATGTCGATATAAGAAGAAATATATATGCTAATACATCAACCCTGTAACTATCAATAAAGTTATTATTATTATAATTAGTTATCTAATTATAGATTTAAGCCTGAGTCATTGAGAGCGTAGAATCTGCAAACGTAATGGATATTACAAATTGAAAATGTAAGTACCTAGTGAAAAAAGAATGCAAAAATAAAACCGTTAGAAAACACAACAAAATGATATGCCATGTCTTACACACAAAAGGTTTTGTCAGAAGTGGGATTCGAACCCACGCCCTCAGATGAGGACCAGAACAACTCATACCCGATGTACGGACAAGGCTAACCTTGAGTCTGGCGCCTTAGACCGCTCGGCCATCCTGACACATGGCTACCATTGCGAAATTAGCTTACACGTTCACGACGCGCTGTTTAGGCATGGAAAGTATAGATGGCGCTAGGTGTACCCTATGGAACGTTTTTTTAAATAAATGTAGTATGGTGAAATTTTCCTCCTTAAATCTGTCAATGAATTTTCATAACTTGTTGAATAATTTATCACGCGTGGTAAATGTAATTTGAGGCGTCAATTAGGTAAGTACGTTGGCTGACGTAATGTAGAGATAATTATAGGTACCTAAAGGTTGGTCGCTATTATTATTATTTATTTTAATTCTTTCTTGCAATAATAACATATGTAAATACATACTTCGTGCTATTCATACGATCAACCGGTCTGAGAGGCCTCTGCCCAGCAGTGGGACGATATTGTCCAACTGCTGGGCAAAGGCTGATACATATCAGCTCTACAATGACCCACTGTTGGGTTTTTACTCTTTGTCTGTCGTTGTTTCAGTAATTTTAATTTTCAATTTACTGCCTGCTGCCATCCATGTTTGTGATGTCCTTGCCTTGGTAACTATAGTAGGTACAGGGTATCCTAGTTTGGGACCAGGTCAAGGGATTGTGTTGTGCGGAAGTTATAATTACTTTTATTACTTCTGCGCGATCTTTGTCAATCAATCCATCAGGCTATGTACAATTGTACAATGCTAATCATTGGCCTCCCTCAAAGCTGGCTGCTTCTTTCAGTCCTCGGCCATCCTAATCTTCCGCTGCCAGCAATCTGCCTCAGATCGTCGGTACAGTGAGCTGGTGGGTCGTTGGTGTTTTGTCAGTTCGTGGTTTCCACTCGAGAACATTTGTAATAAAAACTGAATTTGCACGGATATTTATAAGCAACCTATATACGTCCCACTGTAGGGCACAGGCCTTCTCTCAGGGAGATAGTATGGGCTTAATCACCACGCGTGCCCACCGCGGATTGGCGATTTCAAGCGCTGAGGTATATGAATAGCTCAGACACTCAGGTTTCCTCACGATGTTTTCCTTCACGTTAGCGAGTGGTATTGCTACTGTAACTTCACAAATGTACATAACTTAGAAAACAAAGTCATAGGTACATGCCCGCACTGGGAATCGAACTTGGGTCTCTCGCTTCCGAGTCCAATGTTCTACCCACCAGACATTTTATTTAAATGTTTAATGTTTTTCTTTCATATCTTTTTCTCTTAAATGTACTCGGCTTTTTCAATTGCATCTAAAGTTTTTAATTTTTTTCGTGATATCGCGACACATATCTGTACAAATATTACACGACTTCAGCGTTTTCTAGTTTCGTACCTAACATAGTCGTAACATAATCCGACCACATTTTGAAACAGGTTTTTGCAAATTATAGACACGTGAGTCGGCTGCGGGCGGCCACTTAGCATTGACCTTGGTTTGTGTTTTAACCCTAGATCACTAAACATTAGTCTCACAGGCGACAACCCCTTCGCGAATTCGTAGTTTAGGTATGTTCCCGGCACTTCTCCGCCTCACCACGCTCAGTACCCTCCTAATTGATTGTTTTAGTGACCCGTGCGCATGCACTGCGTTCGCACGTTCTTTATTACCGGAGCTATGACAAATTATTAGTCTCACAGACTAATGATTAGTGACTACGCGTGTGAAGTGAATCGAGGTGTGTTATGATTATTGTTATTTATTTATTGAAGTTTTGTATAAATAAACAGTTTTGAATTGCTTTCTGATAATTTTATTGCTTTGTTATGAAATCTAATTAAAATTTATTTACTTTATTAGTGTAGGTAGGTGATAATAACTAGTATTGATACGTAAAAATTATAACATTTATTTTGCTTTAGATGGATTTGATACGAGATCAGGAGAAAATTCGGTAGATTTTGAATGAATCTGACGACGAGAATGATGACCAAGATGTACGTCATCCTGGTGAACTTTCAGAGTCTGAATAGGAAGATTACTTAGAGCAGGGTTTTTGCGTATACACCGACGCAAGTGATGAAGAAACTGTGGTGTCTTCTGATTAGGAGATAAACATAGTCAGAGGTAACCGAAACAGAAAAATGATTATTCACTCCGATGATAGCTCTCCTGAGCGATCGCAGCACAACAACCATCGGCTTTACCTCAAAATCCGGTGATCAATCCAGGTAAAGCATACATATATGGAAAAAATAAACACAAATGGGCAACTACACCACGCAGTTTAGGGACTCGCACATCAGCTCGTAACCTTATTCAATTTATACCTGGACCTGTAAGCGAAGCAAAGGATATCGTGGAGCCGATTCAATTCTTCTGAAACGCAGAGCATTTGTTCAAAAATTGGCAGATGATTTTATTGAGCCGTGGTTGCAGGAACGATACAAAAGTGTAATTTTGAGGAAAAATATTAGGGCCAGTATCAAAGATATACTGCAAATAGAAAATGTTGTGGCGAGTACTTCTCAAGCATAGCCAAACAAACGCAAAATTTGCGCAGTTTGCCCATACCAGAAGCACAGGATGGCCAAAGTGTCATGCTACTCCTGCAGAAAGGCCATTTGGGGCGAACATACCATCACTGTCTGTTCAGACTGCCAGGAATAGTATATTAAGGAGTATTATAACTTTAAAATATACATTATTAAATATCCTTACATAATTACTACGTTACTCTTAAATAAAAGTATTTTTTCAGTTATATATTATAGTTTCATTTTGTTAGTCAAAATGACTAATGTTTAGTGATTGTGTAACTCTAAAATATGTTTAGTGATCTAGGGTTAAGGTGGTGAGGTTTTTGCTCACTCCAATTTGATGGGAAAAAAACAGACACGCACGTTCGTGAGGTGGTTGCCTCTAGAATCAGCTCGAATCATGCAAGCCGTATTAGAGTACTTTTGCGTGGTCTCGGTAGACTGAGGTGAGGTTTTGAAAGCATTAACTGTTAGTTTACTACCCTCGGCAAAAAATTATTAAGTTACGTACCCAAAAATATTCAGGCAAATTTTTTAATCTTATCAAATCTTATTATTACTTATTTATGTAGTTATAAATATTTCTCCTTTCCTCCCGTTATCTAAATTTAAACACCCTGTTCTAGGGTTGGCTGGAAGAGATCTCTCTTAGAGATAAGTTCGCCTTTGTAACAATGCTATGTAATTAATTTTCTAATTTATGATTTGCAATAAAGAATATATACCTAAATTTAAATTGGCAGAATTTTATTTTAACCATAATTTTATATTTAAAACTCAAAAATATTGATCATTACTTATTCAAATTAAAATAATTAAAATTTCATTGTAAAATAAAAAAATATCCGCGCAAATTCAGTTTTTATTATGTATAGTGCTCGTGTTAACCTTAGAAAAAACATTCGGTTCTGCGGCAGATGTGACCAGCCCACTGCCTTTTCACCTTGCTAATCTTACGCCAATAACCTTAGTTATGAAATCAAGAAATCATCTCGAATTGTCGCGACCTTCGTCACGACGACGCCCGCCGCTTTCCACCATACCAAGTCAGTACTAAGTATCATCATAATAATTATATATGGTATATTTTGTAATTATTTTTCTAATAATAAGTTCTCTATCTATCTACTATGGCCAACAGCTCGGTCGTTGCTAATAGCGACCAATACGCTTATTTATTTTATTTTAAAATGCGTATTTCTTGAAACACTTCAATTGGAATTTGTGTGTTACACCAACTTTTGTTCTATGAGTCTTTTGTCAGATTAATTAATTTTTTGCGGAATATCAGGGTCTACATAATTTTACGACAGTTGCACTTTACGCGCTCTACCAATTTCGCACCCTCTAGTAAACGATGGTCTTACATATAAGAATGTCCATTAGAAGTATACACATCATCATCATCATTCAGCCACAAAAAGTCCACTGCTGGACATAGGCCTCCTCCATGGATTTCCAAAAAGACCGGTTGGAAGCGGCTTGCATACAGCGTCTTCCTGCCACTTGGATGAGGTCATCTGTCCATCTTGTGGCTGGCCGTCCTACGCTGCGCTTGCCGATATGTGGTCTCCATTCGAGAACTTTTCGGCCTCATCGGCCATCAGTTCTGCGTGCTATGTGCCCCGCCCACTGCCACTTCAACTTACTAATCCGCTGGGCTATGTCGACGACTTTCGTTCGTCTACGGATCTCATAATTTCTGATTCGATCTCGTAGAGAAATTCCGGGCATAGCCCTTTCCACAGCTCGATGCGTGACCTTGAGCTTTGTTATGAGGCCCATAGTGAGAGCCCACGTTTCAGTGCCATAATAGGAAAGTCTCTCGTTAATAAGAAAGAAAGAAGACATTTTATTTAAATTATCACAGATACACAAAGTAAACACGATAGTACACAAACAAAAATACACGAACGTCAATAAAACAAAAATAAAAAACAAATCTGTGATGTACCTATCTTTACCAATGCTAAATTAATCTTGGTTTAGCAAACTGAGTAGGTACCTATAGCCTTATAGGTTACAAACAAAACCCTTGGCCCCAATAAGCTGTAAATGACAAAATTACAGCAATTGTCTGCTTGAGATTTGCTGCATCACTGACTGATGCAGATGACGTGCAGTCTTTATACAATTTATATACACCCACCTACCTACTCTCTTCATCTTTCCGTCCTATGCGTTTTAAGGCTATGTGGAAGAGTTCGCTTTGAGCGGTAAAACCGCTACTTGTACACTACGAAACAAACTCTGTTTCTCATGTGCTATATAAGTACATGAGAAACAGGGGGTATGAGGATATATAACATAGGATATAAATTAAATTAAATTACCTTCATAATAATAATAATAACTTCCACACAACACAATCACTTGTCCTGGTCCCAAACTGGGATACCCTGTGCTATGCTGTGCTGGTAAACAGGCAAGGACATTACAAACATGGAAATACAAACAATGAGGTCATTTGTACAAACGAAAGGCAGCCCCCAGTAGGAATCGGACCCACGACCATATTAAATAGTTTACATAAGTGCTAGTAATATACTAACCTTTTCAATACTAACATTAATATTAGGGGTTAAAGTATGAAATTGCCGTTTTATTGCAATAGGTTCTTTGAATTGACATAGAATCTTCATGGTTTGAGGTTTTCGAATGAAACTTTTTTCAAATGGTTTCTATGATGTTCTTTTTTTAAAAAATGTGAAACATTTGAATATCGAATATTGAATATCAACAAGGCAACACAAGTTTCAACACGCGTTTCTTTCTGCAGATCAGTCAAATCATGAGGCACCCATTTTTCGTATTTTTTTATTTTATTGATTTGACGCAAGTGAGTCAATATTGTGGGTAAGGTAACGTTAAACCATGCCGCTAATTCCTGGGTAGTTTGACTAGGGTCGGCTTCCACTATCTCTCTTAATTCATCGTTATTCACCTGTGTGGGCGGTCTTCCTCGTGGCTCGTTCTTTAAGTCGAAATTTCCATCACGAAAGCGTTTAAACCAAAATCGCACGGTGCGTTCATTAGTAGACCCCTCTCCAAACGCAGCATTGATATTGCGGGCTGTTTCTGCCGCGTTAGTTCCGCGTCGGAACTCGTATTCAAAAATCACTCGAATTTTCGCAGTATCCATCTTTCTTGTTTAAATTGAATAACAAAAACAATTGAAAGTCGATATTCAAATGTTTCACATTTTAAAAAAAAAATAACATCATAGAAACCATTTAAAAAAAGTTTCATTCGAAAACCTCAAACCATGAAGATTCTATGTCAATTCAAAGAACCTATTGCAATAAAACTGCAATTTCATACTTTAACCCCTATTATTAATGGTAAGTACCGACCTGACATTCCGGACATGAAACTTGAATCTCTGTGGGTAAATACTCTTTAATAATTTGATGAAACCTTTTTGCAGGTACCTAGCATTAAATCCGCCACATTGCCATTGTATTTTTCACTTATGTGCAATAAACTTATTAATAATAATAATGTATTGGAAATTTGCAACAACCGGCGTGCGTGCATAACGATTGAGTAACGACTAATGAATGTTGAGGAAGCGAAAGTGATTTGTCAGGATCGTGGCAAGTGGCAGTCCCTGGTCTCTGCCTACCCCTCTGAGATACAGGCGTGAGTTTATGTATGTTTGTAAGTATGTATTGCAATAAGTGGACTCTCCTCAGGTTTACCTTAAATTGCCAACAAACCGGATTAAACATTAACAGAAAAGGCAAAACAAACTTGTTGAAGCTAAACGGGCGAGGACTAGTGTCGCGTCCCGACCTTGCCCCGCTTCGAGTGACATTGCAGATTAACTTCGCTGCAAAATTGGATGGTTCATAGGCGCGCATTTATATCTTTATTTAGAACGACTCACTCACCTATCATTTCGTTTTTCGATATGTATCCTATCTTATGTATCTTTAAATCATCTAAATCAAATTTATTTCTACATAGGTAAGTGTTACTGAATTCTGCGATCTAGATAGGAGAGGACATTTAATATTTATTAACAGTTGTTTGTTAAGAACCTTTAATCTGTGGAGAGGCAGAATTCAGCTCCGAGAGAGCGTGAGTGAATGAGTTAGAATGACAAAGAGTATATAAGATAAAAATACTCTTTATCGTACAGACCAAAAAACAATTGTTGTTACGATTTTCGCTTGCACTCGGGCATCCCTGATAGTTACCGACTTAAAATTATCTGAGAGAGATGATACAATGATGTAATCCTTTGACACTTGACTTAAACATAAATAATATAGTACTTCGAAGTGATCTGTATCATCTAGATCTCGATCTCATTAATATACTGTGCAATTTCATTTTTTATGAACAATAAAGTTTTCTCTATCTATCTCTTTGATCGAGATCTATTCCTGTGTTAAAGTTTGCAACGCATAAGTGCATTATTGTATAAGGTGTGATCGCGATAAACATATGTTGTCAATGGCTCATCAATCTTTAGGTGCACGAATGCACTCTGAGGTTACGTTACGAGCGACTTTGAAACAAAAACAAATAATAGTTATTTACACAACTAGGGCCGTAAAATAAAGAAAGACCGGAGCCGCAGGCGAGGGTCATAAATATGCGAATTTCTATTTTACGGTCCGTGTTGTGTACACAATTTTATGTCGTCACTCGGCCTCAAAGTGGGTTTTCCCGTACCTGCAGCATAACTAACATTTTCGCAACATAATCACTTGTCGGTTCCAAAAAGTAGGATACCTTGCTATATTTTCGAACTAAAACTTTCGTAAGCATTATCTCTGCGAATCAGAGCAAATTGTGGTCGGAATATTTCGACAAAAATCCAAGTAAATCCTAGATTTAAGTAATAATACCTTTTCACACAGGAGGTAAATAGATACATAGATAACACTTTATTGCACACCAGTAATTTACAGCGATCTATGGAGATTACAAACAGACAGAAGCCTTTTGTAAAAATCAAAGTACGGCGGCTTCCAGTGGGAATCGAAACCACGACCTCTAACATGGGAATCAAACGTGTTACTGTTAGACCAACGAGGTAAAAAGTCTAAAGGATCTCGCGAGCGAATAAATATAGTTTTACTGAGTCGTTAAATAAGATTGTGGCATTGTAAGTACTTACCACTTTTGTATGACTGTCTTAAAATCCAAATATGTCTTAAGATGACTGGAATAGGTACTTAACTTTACACTTATTCCTAGCATAGTTTTCATCTCTTAAAGCCAACAAGAATTCAAACAGCACGATTGCATTTTACTGCCATTCCAATTGAAATGCAATTAAATAGCTGAATTCTTCAGGAGCACTTGTAATCAGCCTCTTGAGTTGCAATAACCGTACACTCGACAGCATATCAGCCTTTACTTCCGTGTACTCTACTCAATTACGTTACGGGCTGCCTGCTGACTAAAATGTAAACTGTACGAACAAACTCAGTTTTAATTATAGCGGGCAATATTATTGTTACGCATAATGCAATACTGCTGGTGCGTTTGAAGCACTTTCTTATTTTAAGACCTTTTTGCCACTGTTCGATCACGAGTTACAATTATCTAACGATTATAATTCGATATTGGATATTGGACTCACCGGAATTTTGTTTCTATAAAAACACGATTCCTCTTAACCCTAGACATTTAACCTTTGTTGTTTTGACGAATAAGCGACAGAAAAATTATTGTATCTCTTTGGTGCGTGTTCGTGCGGATAAGCGTGGTGTCTCTTGCCAACTCGGTGTTCGTCACGAGAGGCAACGAGTTGCGGCAGCCAAGTACTATTATTTTTCGAAATTTTACAAAAATACGTACAACATCGCAATTTTTTGTGAGTATAAATTGTTTTTTGTACTGAATGGGCGTAAACAAGTATTTTTTCTAATGTGTACAGTTAGGTTGCCTTTAAAATGAACAACTTCTTTTTTAGATTTCGGTTTCAATTAAATTTTTCGTAAGAATGTCGGTTTGATCTGTAAAACGCGTGCCATTTTAAACAGAAGAAAGAGTTCATAAGAAGCCTATATTCGTCCCACTGTAGGGCACAGACCTTCTCTCAGAGAGAGAAAAATAAGAGTAAGTAATTAATAACAATAATTTATTTTATTAAAAAATACAATATGTGCCTGAAATCTCAGTGCAATGAAGGTACCAAAAACAAAAAGGTCTATAACTTAGCACTTAAAAAATGGTCGTCGAATTGACAAATGGTTCGGTAGGAATTACGGGATATGTGCGAAGGTTAGGTGTCTAGGGTTAAAGACTCCTCAGAGGCAATCTGCAGTTTCGTCTTTCCTTTAACTTCCGAGCATTTAAACTGCTTCCGATAATTATTTTAAGGAATCTAAGCAAGCTGAAGTGGCAGTTGGATATTCCCTGAGGAACCAATAGCCGATGGCGAAAAAAAGGTTTTCGACCACAAACTTGCAAACGCAGCGTGGGACGCCATCATCATCAGCTCACTAGACCGATGATCTGAGGCAGATTGCTGGCAGCGACTGGTCGAGGATGGTCGAGGATAGAAAGAAGTGGGACTCTTGGGGTAGAGCTATGTTCAGTAGTGGACAAAAGTAGGTAACCCACATATTATTCGATCGATTGGATTGCATCAGAAAAGAAAAGAAATAATTCCTACACGTATATTTGTTGAGCCCATTAATTATTCCGGTTGCATTAAGAAAAACAAAGTGGCACGTCGGATTACTTGAATAAGATTTGTGACAGACATTTGACAGCTATATACGTGAGATAATTCATGAGAAACTGAAAATTCGACTTGTTTAGTGCTTTTATCGGCCAATTTGTTAATAAGAGGCTCTATGCAGGAAAGGCGTGTCCTATAAATTTAGATTCTCTTGACTGTATATAAATATACGTTTTTTGGGGCATAAACGGCCGTAGCTATTTTTGCGTTAATATAGAAATTTGATTTTTTCACAGTTTCAAGGGACCTTGTTATATGGTTTTATTTTCAACCCAATACCTCCCTCCACGCGTTCCCGAGATAGACAGACAGACGGACGGACAAGAAAGTGATCCTACGCTATCTAGTCCTACGTTTTTTGCCTGAGGTTCACGGCTATAGGTCCTAAAAATCACTAATAACATTTTGAGACATTGTGTTGAGATATTTTTTCCCCTGGAGCCTGTTTCATAGAACTACAATTCATGGTTTACTGCAACAATTCGACGTAAATTGCAAAGTCGATTAACGCACAGATTAACAAGTAGACTCTGCTACGCAATGTACCTCATATTGTCACAATCAACTACGAATTATAGTTTTATGAAACTCAGCCCTAGTGGCGTTACTCTACGGAGCCCTTGAGCCCTTTTTTTAGAGAAGGTCGATGCCCTTTAGTGACCATGTAACTATAGATAGGTACATGCCACTGTAGGGCATTGGCATAGCCTGCCTATGCTATGCCTTAGTACCCTATTGTTTATCAAGTATCTATTTATTATTCTGTGCCAACGTTGCCAACTCCAAAACAACGTGGCGCCACACACTCGCAGAAGTCGATAGTAAACAATAGGCAGTGGTAAATAAGCGAAATAACCACAAATAGATAAACCGGTATATCCACACGTAGTGGCTGCTGCGCTTGCATTCTTGCACCGGGTGGGTCGGTACAGTGGGGTGGAAAAGTGTGCCGGATCCCACCTTTAGGGGCTTTATACTGTGATTTTATGTCTTATTAAGTAAATGCTATTTTAGATATAAATTTTGATTTATCTGAAATAACCTGGAACTAACGAGCGCGATCAGTGGGAAAAAAATGTATCTTTGAATTAAATATCTTTTAAAATCCTAAGTTCTTGGCATTAGGTTCTAAGCTATATATTCTAAGAATAGCTATCATTGTTACTGAGATTTGTGACGTTCACTTTTTGCTAAAATATATTGTAAAACAGGATATGTTATTTTCAAGTTGAACTTTAACTAAATTATGAAGATTTATGGTGTCCCCTTTTTGCAAATAGAAAAAAATGGCGGGCTAGCCCAAATATGTATCACACAAAAAGATATGATATTTTTCCATTGGTGGGGGCTAGTTAGCACTGGACCACCACTAAAAATTATATATTTTTGTATAATTCTGGTAAATAACCAGGAATTAGGGCGTGTAGAGTTTTAATTTTATCGTCAAATAAATTTTGGTTTGTAATAAATAGCGGCATTTCACTTGTGACTGTACCATAGTATATTTATAGCACTTATGGCTGCGACAGTCTACCATTCGTGTGCATCTGTGCTGTAGCGATAGCAAAACTAAACTATTATTTTTATTTCATTTAGTAATGCCGGGGAAGTCTGTGAATGTATGCCGGTGAAGTCTCAGAGTTGTCGCCGAGAATTGGCCATTTAAGTAGGTATATGGTGCTCCTACAACACATGATGTTCGGGGCTATTTTAGGAGCTCAAAACTTTGAGCCTAGACTCTTTTTGTTTTCATTATTGCTGTATATTTATAAGTTAGTTGTGTTTTCGTTATTGTGCCGTTCAATAAATGTTAATACATAAAATTATAAAATAATTTTATTTATCTCCATCTGCATGTATCATTGTTTAGTATAGGTAGGCCACCTGTCGCCTGTTTAGGTAGTGATATATGCGTAAACGTTAAATTAATATTAATTTAATTACCATTATTTATTTATTGATTTTATTTAATTTCAAAAATATGTACTTACTTTTAACTATATTGAATATTTTAAAGGTTTTGTAAATAAACAATATTATGATGACTAAAACTTGCAACGGCTTTGCCTGCAGACTCTACACCGACTCGCTGAGTAGGTGTAAAGTCGTTGTTTTTAAGCCGTTTTGAGTCTCGACTGCTAAAAGGTTCTTTTTTTGCTCACAGTATTTCTTTAACTAATAGGATATAAGCCGGTTAACGTGTTTACGTTTAATTTGGCTTCTAATTAGTAACTTTGGCTACATCCGACTTCAAAGGTTGAGATAGAGTCTATTAATAACGACATCTTCTGGCATTTATTCGAAGAGGGAATCCTAAACTGTCTTAAAGAGAATGTATTCATAAAACAACAAAAAGAAAACAGATTGAAAGAAAAAACCGGACTTAACAAATATATAAATGATTATAATATATAAATGTCACAAATTATATGTTTACAAATAAAACACCTGCCCCAGGTCACTGTCCCGCGGCAATGAGCCCAGAACGCTAGCGTTGCCTCTTTGGATGGATGAATTTGGGTATTTACATTCTGAAATAAGATAAAAAGTACCCTAAACCGAGGTGCACGCCCGAAGCTAGTAATGTATGTATGCAAACTCTGGTCTCGGCCTACCCCTCCGGAATACAGGCGAGAGTTTACATAAGTATTTATTTAATAAAAATCTCAACTCGGAAATCGACACAACTAGTTCCAACAGTATGTTTTAACTAGTTGTGACTTCCGATACAATAACTCACGATGTATTCACGTCGCTGAAGGGTCGCGTCAAACATTGCAAAGTATAAGATAAGGATATTCTTATCAAAAGCCAGTTATTTTCTTGCTAAAATATCTGCCTTAGTGCATAGATAAACTCACGCCTGTATCCCAGATCGGTAGCCAGAGACCACTTGCCATGATCCTGACAGATCACTTTCGCTTCCTCAACATTCATAAGTCGTTGCATGCACGCACGCCGGCTGGCCTAGTAAAGCATTGTTATCTACTAATCACTGGTTTATCTACTACCTAATTGTAGTTTAATGAAATAGAGCCCAACTCTTGACTGTACATATTTTGAACTTATTGCCTTTCTGATTGCTATTGCTAAACTTACAAATATACGCATATTGCATTTCAAGCGGTTGGTATTCAAATGTCAATCAGTAACATTTGATATTTTCGTTGGATTATTGCGAAAATCATATCCAATTTACGTACTTACGGAGTCAATGCAGGGTTCTTTGGGTAACAATGCACTTGCAGACCTATGCACTACAAATAACTTGAACAAATTTTGACTTCGCAATCATGGCTGTATTTTGGGTGTAATTGTCGGGGGACGCGGAATGTGACTTATAATTCCGGTTTGGTAAAATTAAGAAATAATATCAATTTGTTATATGTGTCCATCGCAAACTCACCTCGACTGCGCGGATTTTTGTTCAAGTTATCTATCGGACTTTTTTTTTTATGTAGCCTATTGTACGTCCCACTGCCGGGCACAGGCCATCTCTCAGAGAGAGAGAGTACGGTCTCAATTCACGGATTTGCAATTTAAAGCGTTGAGGTATGTGAGGTATGTGAACACCTCAGGCACTCAGCTTTCCTCACGATGTTTTCTTTCACAGTTAGCGAGTGGTATTACTACAAAATCGGACATCAGTATCGGACTTCATACTTAGTTTAAATTAATTTAGTCTACACGTTTTAACGCTGCCGAAAAAAAAATAAAGGAACAATCCACTAGTTTCTGAATTACAAACCTCACTTAGTTGATACTTTAGTAACGGTTAGGCTATGCAGGTTTCTTAAAAAAAAAACAGTTTGAACTATGTTTACGCATACCTTAGCAAAATTTTCAATTCAGAAACCGGCAGTACGAAAAGTATCTACTTAAAGCCGCTTGTACTACTTCTGATATCCCTCCCATATCGCTATAGATACAAGTAGGAATGCGAACCCACGACCTCTCGAATGTCTTAAAGGCAAAAAATAAAGATTGATCTGCGGTCGTGAGTACCCCGTTCCCAAGCTCCGAAGGCTTCATTAGCAAGTCCCGAAGCGTGCGTCACGCGTCACGCGTTTCCTGTCGCCGCCAGCGCCTGCCGCTCAGATTTACACATAGAGTGGGGTTAACGTCTCCTGTATTGAGATCCAGTCCTTTCACGGCCTTATCACTGATTACTGACTGATTGATTGATCTTTTTGTCCATGATATGCTTTACTACTGTATCTCTATCCAACTCTTTTGGTTACTTATAGTATAATAAACATCCCGTTGACGGGAGCTGTCCTTCTGTCAAAAGGGGGTATTTATTGTCTTCATTACCACGCATGCTCATCCATCGCTGATTGCCGATGTCTCGCGCCTACATTTCCTAAGTATATTTCCTTTACAGTCGGCGAGTGGTATTGCTTGAGGGCCTGTTTCAAAATGCTGTTTGAAACAAAACAGCAACTTGGCTGTCCCTCAAGAGCGATCTCAGAGGTAAGAACGCATTATTGTTACTGAAAAAGTCGGGATTTGAACACAGAATATCACAAATCTGAACTCACTGTTCCACCTCTACATTAGTGTCTCGGCCTACACAGATTCCACAGTGAATCAGTCATACGTTCTACAAATAACTTAAAATATCCAGATTAAATAATATATATAACAAGTCAAGTAAACTAACAGACACTACGTAGGTACATGTTACCAACTGTGACGCATTACAAACAAATGATACAACTTCACAGGTGCATGGTAATTGGCTACTGGCTTTATCTTTATGCAAAGTCACAGGGAGAGCTAAGTGGTCTCTATGTTAATACATACTTCCAAGAATACAGTCTTACTTACACGCAGTTCGAGAAAATATTAGTATAGTAGAATATTCATTATTATTAACCAATAAAGAACCCCCTCCCAAAATGGCTGGCGTAGACTCTGTTTTTGTCTGCGCTTGCTCAAGAGAACTCCTTACGAAAAGAGTGATCTCTCCGGCAAGGGCAGATTAAACGCCTGCCATGTTAGGCCAGCATAGATAAACATAGAAAATAATAACGTAACGTTCAATTAGCAAATTAGCAATGAGAAATAGAAAAGAACTGAACTTAACAATATTTGAAGAAAATGTATTTTTGTAAAGGCGCCTAAATTATGAATAAATAAAAATTAGAATAAAAATTTGAAAAAGAATAAAAATAAACAAAACCATTTCTTATAAAAATAACATTACCAAACATGATATACTAAGTCCGGATTCACTTACTCGAGTTCTACTTACGAAAGTATTAGTTCGAATAAATTGCATATTCAGTTGGTATAAGAAAATATACAGTTTATTAAAATGTATTTCAATTTTACTGAGTGGTGATCCGGGTACCCCTGGTGCTCTATCCCTGTACTTAAAGTAGTAAAGTAAAAAGTGTTTATTAATTTCAAGGAAATTACAAATTAGTTTGGTCGTTGGCCCCCACACTAGGATAGCCTTTGTTTGACCTGGATTTTTTGGGACACCCTATGTATAAATGTATGCAAAAGCCTTACAAGTGGTAGAACAATTTCCGCGCTCCATAATACGACACGTGTAAAATCAATCAAATGGAGTTTAATTACCAAGATAACACTGTGTGAGAGCGCAATAAAAACTATAAGAACGTAAAGTATCGTCTGTTTGTTTGTGAAAAGGATTAGTTAGATACTAGCATTCAGTTCAATTCTGTTTATTGCTTCAAGTGGTACAAAATTTTCTTAAACATTTCTTCATTCTTCTTAAAGAAAAATATCTTCTTAAAGAAAGAGAAATAATCTGTGGTTACGTCTTTCCCTAAAGGGAAACCACAGACTATTTAAACTGACTCTGGGAAGTGTTTTATGGAATTGTGTTTTTATAAGTAGTAAAATCATGACATGATACAATTTGGACGATGACAAAAAGAACATTATAAAACATACTAGGTGACTCGGCAAACGTTGTTTTGCCATATTAATTAGCCTATGACCTATTCTCAGACCTAAAAAAATATACACAAAAGAATTTCATAAAAATCGGTGAAGCCGTTTCCGATGTGTTCGATAAGAAACACTGTGAACCGCGATTTTTATACATGAAATTATAAACTTTCTTTCATTTAGAGAATTCCAAGCAATGTTAAACAGAATTCAAAACAATCATAAAATCACAATGCAAAGTATTAAATGTACCTACAAACATTGTTGACCAATCAATTATACAGCGCTGCCAGTTTAGACCGTTGACTAGAAGTTAAAATATTAAATAAATAATTATCATCCACAGTCGCTTATATGTCTATCTATTCCTTAACTGTCCACTGATTTGGGTGATCCATTTTTACGTTTCCGATTTGCCAGAAGCAGGCAAAATCGGACGAGTACATACATCTTCCAATTTTCGCGTAACCATATATTACAATTTTTTTCGCATATATTGTTGGGTTCGGTAATAACAGGAGGTCTGTGCCCTACAGTGGGAAGTATAATATAGTCTGCTTATGTATGTTATGTAAAATCCATCGCGAAATATCATAACATGATGTTGTGATCATGTTTGCTACTTTGAAGTTGTTTTTGGTTATCTTTGGTTAACCTTTCGAAGAAATAGGAGATGCATTAGCAAAGGGCAAAATAAAACTTAGACATGTAAGCCTTTTAATGTATTTTGTTTTCTGTTGTGTACAATAAAGTGTTCTAATCTAATCTAAAAATTACCCGTAAAAGTAAAAGTAGTCTAGCACAGGGTATCTCAACAAGGACCACGACAGTGTCCGTGTTGTTTGGAAGTTATACTCTCAAGACGGGGTTAAAGCCAGTTTATAACTGGAGTTTTTCTCATAAACCAGCTTTATCTGCGTCCTTTGAGTGTTTTAGCGGGATCGACTTTTTTTTATAAATAAGGCTGTTAGTTTCCAGTCTGCTCTACTTTTTCTTAGTGCGGTCTCCGGTTACTCCTTCTGGCTACGGCACTGATTGCAGGGTTACTCAATAATTCCGTTATCTTTATAGGAAAGCACCACGTTCCCGTGGGAAAGGTACGACCTATTTCCTGCTCGTTATTCTGAGGTAAAGCAAACACTAAGAAATTTAACACCTTCCTGTACGGTAATTGATAAACAAAAGAATTATTACCTATTAGCTTAATTCCGGATTCAGTTATTTCATTTTATGTCGGAAAAGTCCGTCTCTGTTCATCCTGATTAAGCTCTGCGAATCAGAGCGAAATCTGTTCGGACTTTTTCGACAAAAAAATCAAGTAAATGTGGACTTAATCTAATAACGTATAGCACTTACGAAAGTTTAAGATCGAAAAGTGTTTTTTTTGCGTTAGAATGGCGTTAAATGATAAATGGAGTTTAAGACCCCATGTATTAAATAGAACGGACATTTTTCTATGTGGGATCTTACCTAACGGTTTACTGAAGATTAAAACGTTAGTAGGGCTCATATAATTTTATTGAAGCGCGTATGAATCAATAAAATTATATAAGCCCTGATTTTATCTACGACATAAAAAAAAATTGGGAAAAAAACTCATAGAATAAACGTTATTGCCAAACACTACCTCTGATTGCTGTGTCTCAGGAATCGCTCATTTTAGGAATAACTCTTTATTAACATTTACATGTGGCACTCCACTCAACTGAGCAACACAATACGTGACTTTTAAGTTGTCTCCACATAAAAGATCCTATTGACGAGTAGAATCCTCTCTTTACCCGAAAATTCTTGTATTTTTCCCGCATTTTCCCTCACCCTTTATATTTTAGTTATTACAAATATGATAATACAAAGGTCTACTTAAAGACATGACTAAGCCAATTGGATAGCTGGAGTTTGCAAAGCTCCATTCCGATTCGGCGTATGCACACGGATTTCGTTACAGCCCGAGCTGGTCACTATTATGAAACCCTGAGCTAGACGTTTTCATGGATCCTACAAGCATCGTTTACGTGGGAACGTTTGATATTCAGTTTTTAGCAAGAAGTTGCGCGCGAGAGCTAAATCTGTCTTCAGCAGCGTGTATAAAATTTATTAATTCAATGAACTTCATTAATTCAGAAGCGTGTGTAATAGGGCCCATGACGACTTTTATACACGCTTCTGAATAGCGTTTTTTTTTGTGCAGTCGACAGCATACCAAGCTTCAAATACATGCACTTTAATCAGTTACGCTAAGGACGACTTTGCAACAAAATGTATATATAATTTGATTACAATAATAAAGATACAGTTCACAAGGCCAAACAAATAGGCACTTCAGTACGACTTGAAAAGCTATGCAAACGCGCTGCAGCGTAGCGTTTGTCGACTTTGTAACGCGATACAAACAACATGTAAACGCGACATAAACGTTCGCTAGGTACAGTGCGAGCGAAGTGTGAACAACACAAAGCAGCCGTATTTGTACAGTAGGGCATCAACAGTCCGGAAATCGACGATCAACACAATTTTGCGTGCGTCGACCCTTTTGTGTATTGAATTCTTGCCTGTTCAGTTAACAGCTGGCCAATCTTTACGTTTTTGTTGCAAATTACCTCGTTATGTAACTGAGTAGAGTGCACGCATGTAAAGGTTGATGCGTGGTCGTCTGTCCAACTAACTTTCACTGATAATAACTATCACACAACATACTATTTTTTCAAACATCAAAACTACTGAATTATTCATGTTTAATTTGAATGAAAATATTGTTTTATTATTGTGAAAGAGTTAAAAATGCATTTCCTGCTAGACTCTGTCATTCCACTAATGATAAATCTGCTCTAGATAAGGTATATGATTAAAAAAAGATTTGATCTTTAGATCAAATACAGTCTTCGTTGGAGTCTCGTACTATTCATGTGACTGACATCATCTAAATGCAAATCAGCATCTGTAAGCGACACAGACTAGTCATTAAAAGCTATTTTTATTTTCAATGCGGCGGTAGCGGAGCGGTAGAATGCCGGCTTCTCATTCGGGAGGTCGTGGGTTCGAATCCCGGGATGTACCCAATGACTTTATTATCTAAGTTACTTACATTTGTGAAGTTATCCGAGGTGGGCACGCGTGGTAATTAAGCCCATACTCTCTCTCTGATAGAACGCCTGTGCCCTGCAGTGGGACGTATACAGGTTACATAAAAAAAAACAGTGCATCAGATCAACAAACTGCTTTAAGACCGGATTCAATGTAGTCCACATTTTTAGTTAATTTCGAGGAGTTCCTATCTAGTTTGTTTGTCCTAATTAGAGTGTTATCAAGACCTAGGTGTCAGATGTCAGCGCCAATGTATCGCAAAACGGAAGCGCGAATGTCAATAAACTTGAAGACCTGTCATTGAGGTTAGAACCTCATTCGGACAAGAGAGATAGGGGATAAGTGGTCCCAATAGGTTTGGTTTACTTACTTTGTAAGTAGGTATCTAAAAACAACACGTGTTTAGTAGATTATAATATTTTGGATGCTTAGGTTAGCTCAAACAATCACGTCTAGCGCAAATGCCAAACACTTAGTTTGGTTTTAATACAGTTTAGAGGACAGATCAAGGTTTGCTTTGAATAAGAAATAAATTAGCCTCATAAAATCCTTCATAGAAACTATTCACTCGGCTATAATTTCTTTTTGATAAGTTTATTTCCAATTCTAAGCACTTTCAAACCTCGTTTTGTGTCCTTTAAACGTATTGGTTAAATTTCATTGCGATCAGGCATGTCGTTTGTAAATAAGAACCAAACTACGTTTACATGGGAATCGCCTCGTGAGGTGCCCTCGAAATACCTACTAAAACTACACTAGAAAAAGTAAAAATTGAGATGCGACCAGCAGCAAACTGTTGCAGCAATCACAAAACTAAGTGATAACTTCACCGGCTCTACATACCTACATATATCTGGCGGATAGTCCAGAGACAACCAGATCTGCGTATACTTATAAAGTGTTACAAAGTCCCCACATACATCCAGAATTGGGTTTTTTAACTTTAACTATGTAGAAAATCTATGCAAAGATAAGATAAGATTTTTGTTCATTAAAATCGGATATAAAAAATTATGGTACAATAACAATGTAGAGTACATTTTTGACAAAGAGTTTAGAACAAAAATGCGATTAAGGTGGATGTGGGCAGGGCAAGCCTTTGACGCCAACCCTCTCGATGACGCCCAATCTTGTCCAATACTTTCCGAAGTATTGGACAAGACATGTATTTTAGCAATAGCTAATTAATTTTAGCAATGGTTGTATGAATAAATATATATTACTTAAGATCGTAAAGGACGTCAACGTAAGTAAAGGCCATCACAATCAGTGTATGCAGAGAAATTTAATCTTATGTCAATGATTTATCGTTAACTGTTAAGAGATGCGTTACATTCGTCACAGAGCCACGTCGTGAAGAATTTATGAGTATTTCGTCACAAGACTTATTGAGGCGACGCAATAATGTATGAAGCGGGTAATCGATTTACTCTCATAATTTTAATATACATTTGGTTATCGCTTAAAAAGCAGCAGACTGCAGCCAAATGTCTTGAACAATGACAACGGAGATCAACAAAGTTCCATAAATGCAATTCGATTTAAGGAAGATACGAGAGACTACATTTGAGAGGTACACCATTCATAGATACACGGCCTTATTTTTCTAAAAAACTCGATAACGATTGACTACGGTCAAGGGAAAGACCTTATCACCGACTATTTATACTGCATTTGAGGAGCGTCTTAGAAGAAACGTGTTTACATAAAGTTTTTTGCAAATATGTAATTCAAGTCGCCATTTGGTGGCCAGAGGGTAGGCAGACATGCAACAACTAATGAATGTTGAGGAAGCGAAAGTGATCTGTCAGAATCGTGGCAAGGGGCAGCCCCTAGTCTCTGCCTACCCCTCTGGCAGTGGCGGATTTACCAGTAGGCTGAGTAGGCTGGAGCCTAGAGCGGCAAATTTTAGGGGGCGGCAAATCTGGCCCAATTTTTTTTATCTTACAGAAATTAAAAAAACATTATTATATACACAAAGAAACGAGTGACAAAATTTTTTATATTTTAGTAATGTACAGTATACTGAAAACTCTTACGTCCGTAATCCGTATAATAAAATACAAGATTACTAAACGCACTGTTAAATATAGGTACCTACTTATTTTCAACTTAGTTTCAATATTAATTACAATTTAAATTTCGTAGGTAACTTTTACCCACTTTTTCAATTAAATGGGACTACCCATTTAAACTATAGAGAAGTCCCGTCCCGTATTATTTAAAAAAAAACAAATGAAAAGTCACCTCGGTTACTACAGTGTTGCCAGATGGAGGGTTTTTCCTCCAAATTTGGAGTCCTGGAGTGGAGTCCCCACATTACATGCTGCTGTTTTTAGGTCAACAGTATACTCTTCACTAAATCGTGGGTTGCAAAAATAATCTAGAAACTGACACAACTTATCCCCTAGTTCACAATCATAGTAATAAGGGGAAAAAGCTGACGTAATGAGGACGTTAGAACACAAATCATAAAGTTGAGTTTATGTATGTATGTATGTGTATTATATATTATATTCCACTAATACGTTCAGTAAACCCTTTTCTTGATCACCGACTTCACAGTTACGTTCCTGTGCACAAACAAACTATTCACACTATAAAACGTGTCGTTAAGCCTGTCTCAATTTTTGCAATTGACCATAAATCTGTGACGATTGCAACAGCTATCCGCGACAATTGAATGCTACGCTGCGTCTTCGCTTTTGCAGTGGAACCGGTAAATCTGGTAGCAAACGAGTATTGTTAGCACGAAAATAACAACAATATTTAACACAAGGTAAGCGAATCCGATTAGCATAACTATAAGGTTCTGTCCAAGTGTGCCAAGGGCGATTGAATGATGATCCCGATTATTTTACAGTGCAAGATGACGTTAAAGGCACTTTTATCACCACAATGCCGCTTAATCTTGTTTGTAACCGCGTGACGGTGATGGCGGTTAATTTAAAGGAAAATTGGTTTAGAGTAATGAAAACAAAGTTTTTTTGCTGCCAAATGAAAAATATAATTATCTTAATAGAGCAACAATCACCTCGATGTGATGTTATATTTTTAAGTGCTGCGAAATAAAGTTCACAATCGTGCCAGCCGTCCCATTTTCAATGAACCTTCGGCAAAAGATTGTCTTAAACCCTTAAACGCCTAGGCGCATAAATGCACCAACTAAATGTCATGACCACTATGTTGCAAAGCCCCATGCGCGCACGCCGTCTGGCGCAAAACAGAGAAACTTATAGAAGGCCCACTCGCAATAGTTTACAAAACTAATTATTTATTAGGGTTATTTCGACCCGATGAAGCCTTGAAAAGTTTAACGACTTTTTGAATGCAAATAGAGCGATATAATACTTAGATAATATTTCTTTCTAAAGTCGGTAGGTATCGTATAATAGGACGAATACGTACACTTGGGTTATCAATTCCGATTTTATTCGTTTTGATACAAATGTGCATTGTTGTGCAAAAAAATGTGCAAAAATTCGAGCCATTTGACATAAGTCAAATAGAAATAAAAATTAATTAATTCTCCAATAATGTTGAAGGTCAGAAGGTTTAAACACCGGTCAAATTAGTTTAATTAATTTAATAGTTGGTATTTAAAAATGATAAAGGGATATTCATAAGGCGCTTTCGATCATCATAGAATCCGAACCTTGGCTAGTACTTACCAACTTTTGCGCCGTGATGACCTTTTGTCTCTTATCGGGTATGCGGGCTCTGTCATAAAGGTCATTGTTACCGCCAATGGTATTACCTGCCTCGGAATTATAATCCTTAGGGCGCATCCACGTCATCGTTTTACCTTTTTTTATAAGATTCTCTTAGGTATCCGTATTGATGATGTGTATCATCATGATTGTGAAGTAATATTCAAAATCATTATTGGTAATGGGTAGCAATTAACATATGGAAGGGCTGATCTCTGTACATATATTATATGTATGTTACTGTTGCTTATATATATTTAATTATGTATTTATTTTGTATGTATTCATGTAAATTATGTACATGTAAACTGCTGCTTATATATATATATTTAAGGTTGTATTTATTTTTTAGGTAGGTATTCATGTAAGTATATTATTGGTACAATATGTTCTAAGTACTTATATTCTTGTAATCTCTCGCTATACATATTTGTTACTTCACATAGCATTATATTTCCGATTCTCTTATTTATGTACACCCATCTACCGACTATATTCTTGCTGCCATCCACTCCATCCAAATGTTGTCTGGAAGAGATCGCTCTAAGCGATAAGGCCGCTAATTTTATACCGCTACTTAGATATAAGAAACTATTTGTAATATCTTTCACCTGGTTGTGCAATAAAGTGTTCTCTATCTATCTATATGTATTAAAGATGCCTGACTTAATGATCTTATTATGAGCCCTTGTAATATCATCTACTTATTATACAGAAAATACAGTAGGCATAACTTATGCAATGTGGTCGTTTAGGAGTTTTATGACTGATATGGTGATATTTAATGGGTTTAGGTGATAAATAATATAATGCTACTACTTGCATTTGTAGTCTGGAAAAACCCGATTCAGATTAATGCAGACCGTATATCGCATCCAGACAGTTATAAATTTAATGGGTGCTTAATACCTCAAAGTGGCATGGAATACAAATGCGGTCTTACAATGAAGTATATCAGCATTGGGGCTGCGTTATCCGACATTACCCCTAAATCAGGTGTTTTAATAGTAGATTGTTTACCGAGGGAGTAAAATACTATTTTTAAGGCGAGAGTGTTTCTTTGTTATCCCGAGTGCACGAAGGATTATAGAGTAGAATCCTGAGTGCACGAGCACTGCACGAGGGATGAAAAGTACACCACTCGAGCTTAAAAATAGTTTTACTCCAGAGGTGAACACTCTACTTTTTATCACCCTCTATGAGAAAATAAGTGAACGCAACCATATTATGAATAGTGTTATTTATTTTGTATCACATTGTTAGCGTCTGATACGATACACTCCGGAGTTAATATTTCGTTATCACTGCTTGAAGACGTACTCATTTTTACTCTAGTAAAAATAACAATGACAATTAGAGAAACGAAAATACGGAATGCATTAGGCGCCTTTTTCAGTTTTTTTTTTTGCTCGCGCGCGGTTTTCTTTTAAACAGCCAGCAATTTGTGCAACATTGTTCGTGTTCGTGAACAATGTTGCGCTGTGAACTTAGCAACAATAGCAACATGCGCGTTCCAAATTCAAATCACTTTTATTCCCTCAGGGAATAAAAACGCGTTTTAGTCCCTGTTCCCCTGGAACGAACTAGGTCTTTTCGAATAGATGTAATAAAAAATACATTTTCCTCTCTAGTAATGGCTAGTATTTAAAATCTGAAAAAATGTATTATATTACTTTTCAATGTTTTATCTACGGCTGTCGGTAATTATTTTTATGATTTTTTAAACTTTAAAGCATCAAAAAAAAAATCGCGAGCATGAGACTAAATTATCACTAGACATGATTTTATTTAAACTGTACTGAGTTTTGGATAATAAAAAATCTACCAAAATGACTATCACTGAATGTGTAAGTGTCGTCGGTCGTCAAAATTCTATCAATAGGATGTGTATTTTTGTGATTTTTTAAATGCCTACTTCTCCCCCTATTCGCTCGCGCTGCGCAATAAGTCCCATACAAATCAGTGCGCTCGGAGAACCCGGCCTTAGTGTACCATTACTGCTAATAATGCGCAGCGTAGGACGACCAGCCACAAGATGAACAGAAGAACTCACCTAAGTGGCAGGAAGACGCTGGATGCCAGCCGCTTCCAACCGGTCTTTTTGGATATCCATGGAGGAGGCCTATGTCCAGCAATGGACTTCTTGTGGCTGAATGATGACTGCTAATAATACCAAGAATTGAATTCAAGCAGGACAGTATTATACCTTCAGTGATATTGTTTGTTGGACTTCGACACCTAAGGTCAGACCTATGACGAATCACTTAACAGTGAATCTAATAGAAATAAAGGCAATTACTGTTTAATTTTCCAATAATGTTGGAGTTTAAGATGCTGAAATACTGGTCATATTCGTTTAAATGATTGAACAGTAGCAATAGGTCAACCAGAATCCACCAAATTAAGCCAATTTACAAGTCTCAATCATTCTCGACCTCTAATTTTCTCGGTTGGACCGACTATTATTATGTAGCTTAGACTGGCTTTGAAACGGCGCATCTATTAGATTTCACAATAAGTGAGATATAACAATCTTAAAACAGTGAGATACGAATACGAAAAAGGCTTTACAATACAGCCAAGTTCGCTCAGAGGACATTGATGTAATCAAGATGGGAATAGTTGGGACCAAACGATGCGGTCCTAGTACGAAGCTTAGAACCAACTATTTTCTACTTCTAAACGAGACAATAGTAAGTACTACATTTTTGTAGGCTAGAAACATAAGTCTGTAAGCGTAAACACAGTTCCACACATGCCATTTTATTAGCCCGACTAGAGGCACATTATCTGCTAGCTAGAACTGCTGCTAGATAATATGATTACTAATAATCTGGCTTAATCAGCCAGCATAAAAAAGAACCAAAATGATAGACAAAGCCTCAGAGTTGATCTGGCAGTGGACTTGTCACACACATCTGCCGAAGAAGCGATAAAAAATGAGGAAAATACATAATGAAGTGAAGACCGGTTCGTGACATCTAAGACTGGCAAACGTAGCGTGGAACGGGCGCCAGGGCTCTATTTCATAGAACTACAATTCATGGTTTACTATGACAATTCAATGTGCATTGTAAAGTCGATTAACCCACAGATTAAAAAGTAGGAAGACTCGGCTTTGCAATGAACGTCGAATTGTCATAATAAACTATGTTGTACTTGTATGACATACGGCCCAGCTCGTAGGACCGAGCATCTGATGCTGCGGTGAAGGCTGGATCAGGATCATCATCATCATCATTCAGCCAAAAGAAGTCCACTGTTGGACATAGGCCTCCTTCATGGAGTATGTCCAGCAGTGGACTTATTGCATACAGCGTCTTCCTGCCACTTGGATGAGGTCATCTGTCCATCTTGTGGCCGGTCATCCTACGCTGCGCTTGCCGATATATGTGGTCTCCATTCGAGAACTTTTCGGCCCCATCGGCCATCAGTTCTGCGTGCTATGTGCCCCGCCCACTACCACTTCAATTTACTAATACGCTGGGCTATGTCGACGACTTTCGTTCGTCTACGGATCTCATCATTTCTGATTCGATCTCGTAGAGAAATTCCGGGCATAGTCCTTTCCATAGCTCGTTGCGTGACCTTGAGCTTTCTTATGATCAGGATGGCCGAAGATAAAACGAAGAGTCGCACACTACAAGATTCGAGATGCCAGAGAAAGCTACTATGGAGATGCGAATGAAGGTGTGTTTGGCGGGTATTATGTTCATTAGTTAAATATCAGATAATACACGCTCGTTACTTTCATAATCATCTACAATACTGTGACCGTGAAATAAAAAAAAACCTAGGCGTCACGACCCGACATTGCTAATGTAAAAACGGCATAAGAGGAAGTTAACTCTAACCTTGGTGTGACACTTGAACGTCAACAAAGAGTTGGTTCATATCCGTTTGTCGGTTAATGCATGTTTAACTAGGTCCATCGTGACTGAAAAGTTAGTTAAGTACCTAGTTTTTAATTTGGGTCAATTTATATATTTTTTTAGATTGATTGAACTTGCGAATTCGCTCGTAAATTATTTTACTAGTTCTCTCTCAACACGCATAGAGTCGTTAGGTCTGCTTATAATTCTGGCATCCTTTCGTTCTCATATTATGACATTCTTACTACTTATTAGAAAATAATGAGTAATCTTTTAACTAATCTCCAAGATGACCTTGAATGTTCTGTTAATTGTGAAATACAGTATTTATTAATGATTCATCAGTAACATTTTTGTAAATATTCAAGATTTCCGACCCTTGGCTTCAAACTGTAAATCCAAATTCAAAGTGGTAGGAAGTACCGTATCATTAAAAAATGTTTTTTAATATATTAAATACTTTAGAGTCTGACGTCCGATATGCGTACACAGTAAAAAAACATTCGAGTTGGCCGGCGCCGACCATAAGACGCTCAAAACATCGTTTTTTTGTATTTCTATTACTTTTCGTCCAGATATTGTTGGTTTATGCCTAAGTGAAGTAATTTTATAAAAAAAAATTTTGGCGTGTAGGTAATTTTTTTAAAACTAGCACAATTTGTTTCCGAATCAGGGTTAGATTGTCCCCTTAAAATACGGTGAACGAATTCAAAGTCTACAGGGTGATTGGGTCCATGGGAGCTTTAAATTAGATCCTAATCACTAACTATTATGATCCCCGAAAATATCGTCACCTAACTTTGTTAGCCCACATAGTATATGGGTAACAATAACGACTTGAAAGAATCCAAGAGACAGACATGATGATACAATCCTTTGACTGTCGTCCTGTTCTCAGCCGCTACTGTGCCCTTGTCCATCTCTGTTACTGACTGTTGAGGGTAGAGCTGCAGCCCGACGTAGGACGATATCGTTGAGTCCACGGAAGGTCCGTAGATGCGGATGGCAAGGAACAGCAAGAGATGGCATTTGAGGGAAAAGGCCTATAACTAGCAATGGGCAGCGAAGCGCTGTTGATGAGGATGCTGATGACAATCCTTTAACCAATTAGTTGAAGATATATCTAGTGCTTCAATGTAATTTTTATCATCTCTCCGATGGAGATCTAATCAACATAATGTTCAATCCAACGCGCAGTCGGCCTCAAAGCATAAAGTATTGTTGCCATGTGCCTCCGAACTCATTTCAAAACAATGGCTCAGGTAGATCGTCCAATTCTCACGGCAACCATAGCCTGCAACCATTGCAACCGTTTCATTGGGTTATTGCTTTTTCGCACTCGTTTACGACATGAGTTCTGTGTTTTTGTTTAGGTTTTCTATGAACTGAATTATATTTTTGCAAAGATAAGGCGAAGGGACGTCCCAGACGGACATACTTCAAAAACAAGGAAGAATTAGCGATATTAAATTATTGTGAATAGGATTGCGAATTAGATAATAATGTACCCGAACCCGGCGTGCGTGCACGCAACGAATGTTAATAAAGCGTAAGAGGTTTATCAGGATTCAGGAACTTGGCAAGTAGCAGACCCTGGTCTCTGCCTACCTCTCAGGTGTGAGTTTATATTAGGTTTTTAGGCAAATATAAGCAGCGACTGAGGATCTTTCGGTAAAAAATCGTGGCTTAAGGTGCATATCCTCGAACATATACCGAAATTGCTGCGTACCGTTGATAATTAGTTGAAGTGTCATCAAAATCGGACCATTAGAGGTCAGTCTTCAACCAGTGCCTTCGCCATATAATTTGGCGCTTAGAACCTCGCCGCGGGCGTTTTTACAGCTTATTACCTAGATTTTTTTTTCAAGATGTTGACCGAAACTTCTGCGTACCGCTGATAATTAGTACAAGTATCAAACTCGGAATATTATAGGTTAGAGTTTAATAAAGACCAGAGTCTTCAACCAGTGCGTCCCACCAGTTATGTCCTTGGCACGAGACACACAGATGGGTCGTGGGGCAAGAGCGCGGTAAGATGTATAGAGTCACAGACCACATCCACAGTCCTTGCTCTGCGGTCGCTCTTGGTCTGTGACTCTATACATATTATTGCGCCCCCGCCCCACGTCCCATCTGTGTCTCGCGCCCTACGATTCAAAGTCGCTCAGCGCGTAGCGTGCTATGGAGCGGTGGAACGGGCTATTCTTGGAGTCTCTTTGAAGGATCGTATCAGAAATTAAACAGTTCGCCAAAGAGGTAAATGACATTGCTAATGTCCATTGATGGAACAGAAATACATTTCACATGACCCAACCGAGGATCGATCATTGTACTGTGAAATACTAACAGAAGAGGCTCTGAGGCAGATTATTATGAAGATGGCTGAGAACAGAAAGAACTGGCGTACCTTGGGGAGGTCTATAACCAGCAGTGGACGACTGTTCCCTTAGAGAATGAATTTGAACTATGGTAGAGGAAAAGTAGCTAGGAACTAAAGTACCTGCTATAAATAGTTGCAAAATAATATAAACTGTGTTGATTGAATTTTAAAACAACAGGTAACCAAGCACGCGGCTATATTGGGCAATGGATCGGTGAAAGGACAACAAGAAAATGATCCAATTGGTGTTTGGTCCAAAGAAGTGACTTTTTTGACCAACTAATATTTTAGCTCATCGGTAAATCTGTTGCCTTAATCTAAGAGGTTCTGGGTTCGATTTCGGCATGTACCAATGATTTTGTTTTCTAAGTTACATGGATATTTATGAATTTATGTTTTACGTATATTTATTCATTTGTAGCAATACACGGTGAAAGCAAAACGTCCTGAGAGTTGTTTACATATTTCAGCGCTTGAAATCGCCAGTCCGCGGTGGTCGCACGTAGTAAGTAAGCTTAAACCCCATATCTCTCTCTCTCTCTCTCTCTCTGAGAGAAGGCTGTGACATAGAGTTATCTCTCCACGGATAAAAAACAATTTAACGAGCATTTTGTCACCACAAACTGCATAAGACATTGTCACAAGAAGTCCAGAAAATTGCCGACAAATTAGAAATGTTGTCCGTTGTCAAATCTTATATTTGGGTCTTACTAGACCCAAGTATAAAGATTAGACCTTATTACACGCGAACGACGGCGCGGGCTCAACTAGTTTATCTTTTTGTTACAGCTAAAGTCTTTATATTTGTACTGTGGCTAAAGCTCTGGCTGCAAGTAGTGTGCGTAGCTAAGTTTCGCAATCCAGACACGGCGTTCGACTTGAAGTAGCGGCTTGGATCGTGGTTATACTTAAAGCCGGCCAAGTGCGCGTCGGGCACGCGCAGTGTAGGGTTCCGTAGAAAGAGGGGGCTTTATCTGCTTTACGGAACTAACAATTTTGTACGAAGTTTCCTTTTTATGAGTTGGTCGCCTATTACTCGCCTATTATAAGTTGGTCGCCTATGTACAGAGTCGGTACAACACTTCATACATAATATTTTTTTTATTATGCAACTATTAACAAGTTAGTTTCTTTAGAAATATGTTAACGAATCTCTACTATCCAGCTGGTAAATCATTGGGATTTTTCTCTTCCTTAAGATAAGAATCATCATCGTCATCATCATCAGCCATTTGACGCCCACTGCAGGACATAGGCCTCCCTCGTGGTTTTCTAAGCTTCGAAAATAACCATGAGGGGTTTTGCCATAATCGCCACGCTTGGCAGGCGGGTTGGCGACCGCAGTATGCGGTTGGAATCTCAGGAAGACGCTGCTGCCCGTCTCCTGGTAATTTATTTCCTTAGTCGCCTTCTACGACATCCACGGAAGGAAATGGAGTGACGCTATTCTAAATCCGGCGCCACGCGGAAGATAAGATAAGAATTATAATCTCAATATCTGCTGGTGCTCCCCGACTCTTTATGCATAAATATATAGAATATTCTTTATTGTACACAAAAATATCGAATATCTGACATCATAGGATATAAACCAACTATGGAAGTAACGCTTTCTGTGTTAATAATGAGTGTAGAAAACACTACTTTTTAGTTGAACTAGTTCACCAGATTGTTGACATTGCCTCACGGATACAATAGCAAAATTATTGTGCTTGAGAATAGGTGTTTTCTTGTTAATTAGCATTTAATAAGGTGTGTCACCGGTGTATTGTCACAGTGCGAATAAAGAGTATTGTGTTAAGTAGGGTACAATGATGTCTGACTATCCTAGTAGATACTCTAATCTCAGTTTATTTCATAGACTTTTGACTAACGAGATTACGAGTGGCATCATAAAAAAGTGAGAAATGGCACAGAATAAAGGTTCTCAAAAACATGTGTAACTAGCTTTGGCCCGCGACTTCGTCTATCTGGAATGAGTGATTTAGGTAGCTTATTTTTAATCTGCTTTTTCATTAGTCTGCTTACTATATAAATAAAATAAAAAGATTAGTGGCATTAGAAAACGTAAATAATTTTTACAGTCATAATTTAAGTAAACAGGTCAATAAATGATTAGTAACTGCGAGATATTATTTCATTTAATACATTTTTATAAAGTATATTTTTTGCATTCTTTTTTCATCCATTTTCCAATGAGGATCATTTAAGTTTTAAACTAAAGTATGCAGTTTTATAGAGACATCAAAAACAAAATATTGTGTCACAAAATTTCAAAATTAGATAAGAAATGACGAAGTTACAGCGATTTTAGTTCACAGATTCGTCACAGATTCCGACGACCCGCGCGCTTCGTTGCCGTGCACACAGCATCTCGTGTTATCTTGGTTTGTCTCAGTGGATTGATGTGCGCGCGGGTGATAATATCGCCATACGAATATTGTATCACCCCAAAATGCAAGAATACGACCGTTACCGCGTCCGACAAACTATTGTTCGGGTTCCACACAACGACAAATTTTCAAAGAAAATCGTTTAAATCGATTTACTACATATTTATTGCATAAATCGAAATAATTTATAATTTCAAATAGTTGACGAGAACACCCGAGTGTTAAATATGTCTAGTTAAGAAGATATGAGTACCTAAAATCGGCCTTTTTTCCTCCAGTGGAACAGAAAAAATATTCGTTGGTAAATATTTCGCATACTAGTTGGCAAATTGATTTGCGTCGAATTGTTCCTAAAAACACACTTTTGTGCATTAAATGCAAATAAAAACATCGAATGATTCCCAGAGCTCCAGTAAGCTGAGTATAAAAAGATAAATCTTAAAATAAAATAAACTTACCAAATGCAATAACACGATCAACAATAAATTATTTCATATGCTCGATTAAAACAAAAATTAGAAAATATCTCGGAAAATGAATCTCTTTTAGTCAATTACTAGTTATTACTATTTTTAACTAGATGAAACATAAAAAGAGTGCTCTGAAATGTGACGTCATAAGCAAGTATTTTCATACAAAATTCCGTTTTAAAAGTAACTCATTTGATATTTTGTCAAATACCCAATTACGATTCAGCTGTTGCGATTCATTGCGCAAAACTAAACCGTTTTAAAAATGCGTAACATTAGCAAGTAAGTCAGAAAGCAAATGGACTGCACAGTTGAGACATTGACCGACTTTCTGTTATGTAACGCAGCAGTGACAGTGGAGATAAATGTACTTGTATAATGTACAAATCCATTAGATTTGAGCCAACAATTAGTTTATTAATGTGATTAAAGTCACCAAACTAATTATGGTTGAGGATGAGATGAGCCTGCTCTTGGACAAAAGTATGATAAATAATTAAAATAGATCTAGAACTGTGTGCGAGCATTGCGAACATTAAGTCAAAAGTCTCTTTTAACAACATTATGTAAGTAAAGATAATGTTACAATTATGCAATAATAACAACTAAGTATGTACTTAAAGTACAATGTTGTTCATAATAAGATTAATAAGCTAAGAGCAATTTTAGTATGTTATTGATTGGCTATTGTTTAGTATAAAGAATGTGCAAACCGATTGAGAAAGTGTTAATGGCCTTTGTGTTAAGTTAATATTGTTGTTGACATCTTTACCATATTTGTAATCATCTCAAAGTCTACGTACTTATTTTATATCTAATAACAGTGAGCTACTGTCTGAGCTACTCATATACCTCAGCGCTTGAATCCGCCAATCCGCGGTGGGCACGCGTGGTGGTTAAGCCCATACTCTCTCTCTGAGAGAGGGCCTGTGCCCTACAGTGAAACGTATATAGGTTGCTTACAAATAAAAATTTGTCGTTTTACATGGACCAAATTATTTTCAGTTGAGGAAAACGATAATAATTACAATTTATAGAAACATCATTGCTGTCCACCATAAAGAACGTTTAATCAGTTTTTCGCGAATCGCCTAGGGTGCTCATCCCCAAATTTATTTTTTCCCCAATTTTAATAATTAATACTAGTCTGCCCATATTCATAAAGACAAACAAGTATTTAGAGGACAATTGTGACTAGTGTTCAGCATAATTAGAGTACCTGAAACACTCTTTAAGTATTTTTTTTAAGAATAAATTATCTCTATTAACTGACGATTGAACATAAACAGCTGAACGGATTTGGGTGAAATTTCGAACACAGACATCGTCCTTGATGCAAATAAAATCGTGGCTACAACTAGTCTATTTATTATAGTGTCACTGGAATATCAGGTGGAACTCTGGGATCCATTTTGGGTAATTTACTATCTTGAACAATCGGATGTAAAAAAGTAACAAGTAACAAAGAACCTATTGTAAGACAAAATAATGTCACCAAACAAAACAGAGATAAGCACTAACTCGAAATTCAATATGCAATTGTAACGTAGGTAAATAACCATTTTTACGATTCTGACCTCTGTAGCAAGGACAGTAAGAATCAAACCGGATTGTAAACGTGCAGCCTGAAGTACCTACGCCTTTAAACACGATCTTATGTCACGTCCGATGGCTTCTTGGCCTTGCAACTCAGCAGGTTCGCTTTCCGACGACTTAATGACGGCGAACAATAAGGAAATAATATTTTTACGATCATTCACGTACTTAGAAGACCTGAGTAACTGAGTAGGGAATCAATGTCGCTGGTACCTACTTTATAATGCACACTTGTTTGTTAGTATTTAATATCACTCCTCTGTGTGTCTAAAAATATATGGGCGGTGTCTGAAATATTATTAACAAGATGCTTTACAAACAATAAATATGAATGAGGAATCGAAGCCGACAAAATTGCCGATTGACGAGGCCCAGTAAATCCAAAAGTAATTGACCAAACTACCAACCCAAGTAAATAATTTAATACTAGTTAATAACGTAGTTGAACTTTAAGGAATTTATGATTACGTCTCATCTAAGTGATCACTCGTAGGTGCCTATACATATTATTAATCATAATAAACACGTCTTCTCAAGGACGCCCCCTTTCACTGATATTATGCTTGCAGGTAATGCAGTTAAACATTCAATCGAGAGCAGATTGTGTTGTACACAAGATTATTCTTTACTGAGATTATGGTAGATGGACTGGTAAATTGAATTTGGTCTCTCTTCTCTAAATTACATCCATCTTTAAGGGGAAGGAGGTAATTTAAACGTTCGCAAATCTAGAGAAGGTAATTAAATTCACGCTAGTGTAATAAACAAAAATCTTGATCGAAATGGATAAATGCTGAGTAATTCCAAATAAAGTAATATTTGTAAATGCAATTATTACTAGAATTTATCCACCGTGGTGGATAGTTAGATAGATTTATTTAGATAGTTAGATAGATTTATTTAGATAGTTAGATAGATAGATTTGCATTTTTTGGTAGACTTTTAAAAACAAGCCATTAGGTAGGTAGGTAAAGAATTAAAGTGTTAGTAAATAAAGGTCAGTCTTATCGTAATTCAATAAAATGGTCCAATAACACATACGATCAATCAGCTTTGTCCCTTGCTAGATATACAGGGTTACCTCAAATATGCTTAATTCTTGAAGTAGAGTTAATGTTTTACAACAACTTTTGTACTAAGTTTTTTTTTCATATCTTTTTTAGGGCTCCGTAGTCGATAAGGAACCATTATAGTCTCGCCATCAGTCCGTCCGTCTGTCTATCTGTCTGTCCGCGACCTAGCTTAGAGATGATTAGTACGAGAAAGCTGACATTTGTTATAGATATACATATTAATTACGCCGACAAAACGGTAGAACAAAATTAAAAAAAATAACGTATACCTAAATTAGGGATGCAATTTTTTTCTCGACTACACCAGTGTACCTATAGGGTATCGTTGGATTGGTCATTTAAAAATATTGTGGATATTCGAAGATCATTTTTTAATTTTGGGTTCTGTTTGCGAAATATTAAACTTTAAAGCGCAAATTTTCTCCGAGTAGGGCCCTCCCCCTCTTCTGGCTAAAAAGTTGATTGTAAGAACGTGAAAAAATCAGGGCACATATAATGAACTTAAAAGGAAAGCTATCACGGCTAAGCAGGCTTTACAAGTTAACGAGTAATAGGCTAAGTAGGCTTTACAAGTTAGCGAGTAATAGGCGACCAACTTATAAAAGGAAAACTTCGAATAAAATCCGATGATAATTACGTTGATGAAGTTGTTAGCTAAACCAGATAAAACCCTCTCTTTCTACGGAACCCTACACTGCGCGTGGCCCGACACGCACTTAACCGTTTTTTTTTTTAAATACCAACGTTGTTGCCTTTGCTAAATGATTGTCCAACATAATTATATGAATGTCCATTCTATTTCAATCAAATAACTGTAGTACAAACATACTTGATATTTTTTTGTGATTACAGCATCGATTTTATAAAATAAGTTGTGTGTTTGGATCCTTAAGTCTTACCGAATCTTTCTGCATCGCGCAGTTATTACAATATTATTGACGAGGAGTCAGTCGTCTTTGGGTATACCGGGTCATTATTTTAATTTAAGTTAAAGGTCACTAGTCTTGTTTTATTGGTCGTATTAAAAACCAATGAATTGTTTAAAAATCCAATGAATTATTCACGCCGCCTATTTGAAGACAATCCCCGTCTGTGACGGCCGTAAGTTTTTTTTGTGAATCTTCAAACTTGCAAAAAAGCAAAAACCCACTACCTACCATTGACCTTGCCATTTTATGTAAGTTGAAATAGAAGAAAAAGTAAATAACTATTCTTGGTTATGATCTCCATTGCGAAGATGTTTCTTCGGAACAATATATAATTTGACATATCACTCATGCTTGGCGAAAAACATAATTTACATAATATAGCAATAGAAGTCCAAGGTTTCTACAAATTACGTTAACAGTTTTTAAAACGAAAACTTTCTTAAGCACTACACATTATTAACTTAATTCCGGAATCACTTCCCTACTTGAATTTCTGTCGGAAGTCGGTTCGGACTCTTCCGACAACAAATCAAGTAAGTGTTTCCGGAATTAAGTTTATTACGTTAACAGCTTTCTTTATACCCAGATCAGTGACGTAATGTAAATAAATGGTTTCTTTCTTTCTTCTTTATTAAAGACTTTTTTATTTATAGACGTAGATGCTTATATAGGTCTGCGGAATGTCCGAGTAATTTTAACGTCACGCCATTTGATCTAAGTAGACACCTGTTTGGAAACAAAATGACTAGTCAACTAATAACTACGTAAATGACAAGGTAAAGACCTGTAAAGTTTTTTTTTTTTGTTAAAAATGAAAGAATAATTTTAAAGTGACCGTGACCGGATGAGGTAATAAATACTTTTGTATCTTATCTTTATGTATACTATTATACTCCAAACATGGGTATTTTAAACGTATTGTTTATAAAATAAAGGAAAACAAAAGCGAGCAAAATTTATGGATTGCTTAGAAAACACATCTTTTTGTCCTTATTTCCATATGATTCGTATTCGTTGCATTATCTGCGGGTCCCTCATGACTGGCTGTCTGCCTCGTTGCAGAGATGGGTATAAAATACTTTATTTAACCTTATTGCAAGGCTATGTTATACAAGGAATGTCAAGGAATACTACTTTAAAATTAGAGTTCCGTTCATAAAGGATGGGATTGATTATTTGTTAATCTGTTAATTAATAATGCGCACCAAATTCTAAGCGATTCCAATCGTGTAACTATCGAATTTCATACTAATTTGACAGTTAGATTCGATTTGCGTATTATAAACTGATGAGTGGCTGATCAGTTTATCAACAATTACCGAGAGACTGACCCCCAGTTTCTCGTACACTAACACGCCGTTAATCTACTGTTAACAGCTGTGAAATGACCAAAGTGCATACAAAAAAAAAACACTGAAGGCTGTTAACAGTAGATTAACAGCTTGTTAGTGAACGATAAACCGGAGGAGATCTGTCAGTAACTTAGCAAACCGATTATGAATTAACTGTATCCAACATCGACCGTCATCAGTAGAATGAACCTTCTCAGTCGCGTTTCATAAAAATACAATTTAGAAAAATACAAATAATTAGTACAATTTGAATGTCAGGATCGTAGCAAGTGGCAGTCCCTGGTCTCTGCCTACCCCTCTGGGATACAGGCGTGAGTTTATGTTATGTTTATGTTATGAATATTGTCATAGTAAACCATAAATGTAGTTTTACGAAATGGGCCCAGGTGATATCAGTTACTTTAGATGGTGGATTGCTTACTTTTGCTGTGGTTCGTTCATTGATTTCATTTGTGAACGAAACGCCACCTTAACAGGCTGCCCTTGGCGCGAATTTGGTCAGGCTTAGTGCACTTGTATTGCCATTCACGTCTGTTTACACAACTGCAGGTTCGCCCATCAAGTGCTATTGCTGACACACTGAAACAGCTTAAGGGTAGGTGTTTCCATATTTGATGAACGAACTGTGCAATGCAGAATGCAGTTTGGCAGAAATAGGAAATATCTTTCAAGCAAAATAAACTATGAAGTTTCTTTTGTCATGGTTATATTAGTTTCGTATTTTTTGGTTGTATGTGTACAAAAAAACAATCTTTTTTTGTCTGGAGTTTTTTTTATTTGAATGTTTTTAGTTGATTTTTTAACAATGTAACAGCTGATATTCTCTTCTTTGTTTTTTGTGATGTCATATAACCAGTGACACTTGAGTCGTCAGAGACCTTATAAAGTTATAACATAACAAGCAACAAAGCCTGTTGGAATTATGCAATTTGAATTCGATTGGAATCGCTCAGGATTTGGTGCGCGTAATATAGGAGCAGAACTTATAGTTTTTTTTTTGAGGGACCGTAGCTATGATTGCCGCTCTGGGGCCTATCGTATGCAGAGAATTTGATTTGCAGTGCAGCGAGGTAACCCCGCCAGCGTAGTGGGAACCTTTGGGTCCGATGTGTCCTAGGGCGGCTTATTCTCTTAGTGTTTTCTTCGTTTGTGTTTTCTGTTGCGAGTGTTTTGTACTAATTTTCCATTTTTAGGGTTCCGTGTCTCAAAAAGAAAATACGGAACCCTTATAGGATGACTTTGTTGTCCATCCGTCGGACCGTCCGCCCGTCCGTCCGTCTGTCAAGACCCTTTATATCGAGAACGCATGGAGGTATCGAGTTGAAATTAAAACCATATACTCAGGTCTACAGTCCCTTGAAGCTATGAGAAAATCAAACTTCTAAGTTTCGTTTATGGCGCAAAAAAGATACTCTCCGTTGACCTGGAACTATGAAATTTGGCAAGTAATATCGCCTTATACTACAAGTACAAAGAAAAATCTATACATTAGTAATTAAATCATAAAAAAATAGTCTTTGAAGTTCGGGAAAAGCTCGGTAAAAAAACTGCGAAACTCGATTCTTGGACTACTTATAATATTTAAGTACCTAAAAATTTGTACGGAACCCTCGGTAGGCAAGTCCGACTAGCACTTGTCCGGTTTTTATGTTTGACGAATCTTTTTGCGAAATTTTAATTTTAAAATGTTTTTATAGTATCTTTTTGCGTTTGACGAAGCTTTGCGCAAATTAATGTATTTGTATAATTTTGGTAATTTTGTAAATAAATGCTTTGTCAAAAATAAGAAAAGTATACATTTTACACCTCACAGTTAAGTTGTATGTACAACTGACAGCTTTTAATAGCTTGTTAGTGTACTAGAAACCGAGGATAAATTAGAGATCGAGGAGTAATTAACGGGTGGGCTAATAAGTATCACCCTATTGGAAAGTGTCGCCATTTATTTTACCGCTTTTGACATTCGCTAAGTAGACACGTGTGATACTCAGACGATCCCTTTTGCCCCACCCTGTATATTTTATCAAATTGGGGCTCAGTGGTCAACAGACAATTTCAGACATAAAATGACCTGAATCAATTGTCCACTAAGTGGTAGGCACTGAGAGGCTGAAATTGTCACTTCCCGGTCTCTGTGTCACTGTCGTATCCAGGTAATTGAATCCTGAGCTCGTGACCTATTTGTCAAGACGAACATCTCATTGACGTTTGAGAACAGTCAGTCTAATAGTTCACGCATCGAAGTAGGGTTCAACGGTATTACCTCTAAAATGCACTTAAATCAGTTTGGATTTTATTTTATTATTAGGTATTTCGTGTTTATTTGTCGTTAACATTTTTTTTTATATGCGCATTACCTGTCATTACTCATTAATTCTCCTTGTGGCGTCGGATTAAGAATTGCGTCTCTCCATTTCCTTCCGAAGGCGACTAAGGAAATCAATTACCAGGAGACGGGCAGCAGCGTCTTCCTGAGCTTCCAACCGCACACTGCGATCGCCAACCCGCCCCTATATCCTGCAGAGGGCATCAAATGGCTGATGATGAATATGACTCATTACATCTCTCTACTCTACAAGACTTTCTATCTATCTATCTATCTACTATCCATCATGGTCGTATATACAAGAATGCCCATTTATTTAACTCGTATGGTTTTAAACATTTTATCTGTCGAACAGAATTGCCGCTACAAAGTAGGAAAATCGTAAATCCACGTAATAAATATTACAGAAAAATGTTAAAGCCGTAGAGCAATAGTTGTGTTTTTAAATGACAAACTTTATGTTTATGTGAGTATTCCAGCAATGCCGCATTTGAGAGGCAAACCTATTGATTTACAGTTCACGAAATATAGGGAAAATTTCAGTTAGAGGATATTAATATGGGTGGGTGGGTTCACTTGGCAGCAGTGTTCATATTTTATTCCCTATCATACCTCGGCGGCCAGAGACAAAACAATCTAATTTAAAAAGAATTGAATATCACACTCAAAAACAGCAATATTTTAAAAACATTACAAGGTGCTCATTTTGGCTGATAAAACAATATAAGATAGATTTTGAAGTTATAAGTGCAAACTGTACGTTTCCTGGAATTATGATTATAAATTATTACACATTATCTTCGAGAAAGAGGCCAATAGAAGAATACAACTGGGCTGGGCAGCGTATGGGAAACTACGTCGAGTCTTCACATCGCCAATTCCACAGAGTCTCAAGACGAAAGTTTTCAATCAGTGCGTCCTACCCGTCATGTCATAAGGTGCCGAAACGTGGACACTCACGGTGGGGCTGGTCCACAAATTTAAAGTCGCTCAGCGTGCTATGGAAAGGGCTATGCTCGAGGTTTCTCTGAAAGATCGAATTTGAAACGAGGTGATCCGACAGAGAACCAAAGCCACCGACATAGCCTACCGAATTAGCATGCTGAAGTGGCAGTGGGCCGGCCATATCATCCGTAGAACTGATAACCAATGGGGTAGACGAGTTCTTGAGTGGAGACGGACATCCTCTGACTCGGTGGAGCGATGATCTTCGCAGGGCGGCTGGATGAGAGTAGCCGAGGACCGTGCTCAGTGGCGTGCAATAGGAGAGGCCTATGTCCAGCAGTGGACAAGAATAGGCTGATGATGATGATGATGATGATACATTATCTCTATCAAAACATTTAGCAGAGTACTTCTTGGTGACTTCTAAACGATAATTTTTAGTGCCTAGTAAGTGTTGAAACTTTATAAGTTTGCTATGAGAAAATGACTAAACAAACGGGTTTTGCAATCAGCTATTGTAGTTAGGAAATACCTACAGACTTTTTACCGTATCGTGACATTTTCTTTTTTGTTTCTAAGTTTCGTGTTTCACGACTCCTGCATACTTTTGTTGTAAACAACAAAAGAGTTATGGTGCCAAAAAGGCGGACCGAAAGTTTCAAAACAAAAGCTTGTTGTTAAAAGATTTTTTAAAATTCGCATTTTTTATTTCATCATCATCATCATCATCATCAGCCATTTGACTCCCACTGCAGGACATAGGCCTCCTTCGTGGTTTTCATAACCATGAGGGGTTTTGCCATAATCGCCACGTTTGGCAGGCGGGTTGGCGATCGCAGTATGCGGTTGGAATATTAGGAAGATGCTAATGCCCGTCTCCTAGTTGATTTCCTTAGTCGCCTTCTACGATGTCCAGGAAAGGAAACGCTATTCTTGATCTGGCGACACATGGATTTTTTAATTTAACTCATGGATTTTTTTTTAATTCAGTGTCTTAATTGTTTCTTGATTCGCTCGATGAAAGGAAAAAGAAACTATTGAAATAAATAAATATCTGCATAAATAAAAAAAAACTTATAATATTCTATTTAACGCCTGTGTCGGCATAAAATGCCTTATCGCAGCGAATGTTTTTCGTATTTTCTCCTGAGCGAGCGTAGGCAAATGCTGAGTCAACGCCATATTAGGGGTTCTGGATGCTTATAATAACATAACATTTTATTTTATTTTTATTTTGTTTATTAGGCATGTAAAACCGGTAACAATCTTAAAATAACAATATTGGAGCATACTAGTTTTAAGCTAGATTGACACCTTAAGGTTTATTTAGAAGACAAAGATGTCCGGTGTTAAAGTAATGTTAACGGGTTCGATTGTGTTTAGTGCTCAACACGTGCTGATGTTTTGGCGATTTAACTTGGCATATCAATATTAAGTGTATTATTTAGTAAGTGCATTGTTGCCTTGCTGTTTTGTGTCGCAAATAAATATAAAATACAATAAACACAATTACGAGTAATAACTTTAAGCTGAAAACTGTGCTAATTAAGTTAAAACGGGTATTTAAAAGAATAAACGCGAAGTTTCCTTGTTATTTTCCTCTCCTCATGATCCGTTGGTTCTGAAACTAACAGTTTTGACATTGATTAATTATGTAAACATTTTGTTTTTATATTTAATAAAAAGATATATATAAAAACAAAAAAAAATTCTAGATTTGAATTTCAAGTAAATTTTTTCTAGACGAAGATTAGAATATTTTTTTTCTAGAGCAAAGTCATTAAAATGTGATTATTAACACTAATCGAATCATAAATAACGATAATCAATGTTAATAAAAGGGTAATTTGCATGTCAGGTAAACTGTAGATCTTTTGTATGTATTTACTGAATAAAGAAATATTCACTTACGGTTTCTAAATTGAGAATTTCTCTAAGTAAACAATCACTGTCTTTCAGATTTTTCAAAAAAGAATGAGACTGAAAGTAATTAAGTCCATTTTTTTAAAGTGCAATAAAAGCATCAATCAATAAATCAATAAATTTCGTAAATAAACGCCAATTGTATCTTTTCTTTTGACATTGCTGTTTCTGTAACATTTTTTCCGGTATACAATAAAGAATATGCTCTTCTTATCTTATCTTATAAACAGAGTTTTTACAAAATATCATTGTTTTAATACATTATTTTATTAAATTCGCGCTTTAACCGCTCTAACAACGTCACAGCTTCCGCGAAATCATTTTCCTGCAAGAAGAATTTCACACAATTATGGTATAAAACAGTAACAAAACAATATAACACATTATTGAGTAAATTAACTAAGTTGTAGTATAGTAATACCACTCGATAACTGTGAAGGAAAACCTCGTGAGGAAACCCTAGTATCTGAGGTATTCACATACAAATTGCCTGGACTTATTCAGACTACATAAAAAAATATAAATGGAAAAGTTAACAAAAAAAACGGCCAAGTGCGAGTCGAACTCGCGTACGAAGGATTTCCTACCATTATTTATAAAACATTACACACAAAGATCGAGAAACAACGGCAAAAAACACATTTGTTGTATGGGAGCCCCTTAAAAATTTAAGATAAGATAAGAATATTCTTTATTGCGCAGAAGAAACGAGACATAAAATATTAAAGTTACAATGAAACAGTACAATGGGCGGCCTTATTGCTAACAGCAATTTCTTCCAGACAACCTTGTGACGGAAAGGTTGTCGAAGGAGAAAGAGCGACGGGTAGTTGGTGCAAATACGAAATTAATTTTATTTTTATTATTTGTTTTTGAAGCGAATATAGGACTAAATATTTTGTGAATTTCAAGCGTCTACCGGTTGCCGTTATTAAATATCGAGCGAAAAACCGCAAAAAATTACCTTTGTTGTATGGGAGGCCCCCTTAAATATTTATTTTATTTAGTTTATAGTATTTGTTGTTATAGCGGCAATAGAAATGCATGATCTGTGAAAATTTCGACTGCCTAGCTATCACGGTTCATGAGATACAGCCTGGTGACAGACAGCCAGCCAGACAGACAGACGGACAGTGAAGTCTTAGTAAAAGGGTCCCGTTTGGCACCCTTCGGGTACGGAACCCTAAAAAACATTCAGTAGTCAGAACAAAAGACAAACTCTTTAGGTAGCTCAGTAGAGAACAGTGGATTAGCTGATCATCCTTCTAAACTTTGGGTTCTTTTCTTATTTTCAAGCCACTAGCGTCGAATTTTCTTTGACAGCTGATCTGTGTGTTCCCGTATGTATCTGCTCATGCAAGTCATTAAGCAAAGCACATACCTACATAATGTCTGTGTGATTTTAAAACCCCTTCGTACATACCATCTTAATGGCATTAGAAATATTAACGACCTATTTAGTTAAGTAAGTATCAAACCAATTTAGAGATTGTAATTTGTATTTCTTTTTACAATATCGGCTAAATACACCCTGTATATTTTAGAAAGTAAAACAGCAAGTAATACGCGAAATCTAATAAAAATTTTTGATTGTTGACAAATAAAATAAATTAAAGTTTACGGACGGAAAATTAGTAGGAAACTGCCTCGTTGGTCTAGCGGAATTACGTCAGATTACCATGTCGGAGGTCATGGGTTCGAGTCCCACTAAGGGCCGCCGTACATTTGTACAAATGGCCTCAGTCTGGGTGTATTTCCCTGGTTGTGATGACCTTGCCTGGTTACCATAGCACAGGGTATCCTAGTTTGGGACCAGGACGAGTGATTTTTTTGTGTGGAAGTTATTATTATTAAGCAAAGAAATCATGTACATGCCGAGGTTCGAACCCAAGACCTCCCTACCACCGCACTTTGTTCCTTCGTTTCCCAAGTAGTTCTTTATGTACCTACATTTGAGAAGTTGTAGTAGCAATACCGCTTGCTGCGAAGGAAAACATCGTGAGGAAACCTATGTTTCTGAGGTATTCACATACCTCAGCGCTTGAAATTGCCAATCCGCGGTGGGCACGCGTGGTAATTAAGCCCATACTCTCTCTCTCTCTCTCTCTCTCTGAGTGAAGGCCTGTGCCCGCCAGAGGGACGTGTCGGCTATATAAAAAAAAAACTGTTACCTAATAGTAGATTGACAGCTTGATAGAATTAACAGCCTGTTAGCGTACGAGAAACCGGTGGTTAGGCTCCTAGTTGGCTGAGCATCACAGGAAAATCACAACGGTCAGCATTCTTCGACCTTGTGCCATCCATTTTGGAACCTTTGCGACACCGCATTGTAATAAACACGAAACCTTTTGTTGAACACCTCGGTTTTGCAATCGTATTTACATCGTTTAATTTTATTCACCTTGAATAAAACTCACTTTTATAGCGATAATGCGTTTTTAATTGCATTCATTCCCGTCAATCTTGTGGGCGGTGGTAGCCTAGTGGGTAGAACATTGGACTCGGAAGCGGGAGACCCAGGTTCGATTCCCAGTGCGGGCATGTACCTATGACTTTGTTTTCTAAGTACATTTGTGAAGTTATAGTAGAAATACCACTCGCTAACCGTGAAGGAAAACATCGTGAGGAAACCTGAGCGTCTGAGCTATTCACATACCTAAGCGCTTGACATCACCAATCCGCGGTGGGCACGCGTGGTGATTAAGCCCATACGCTCTCCCTGAGAGAAGGCCTGTGCCCTACAGTAGGACGTACGAGTATAATATAGGCTGCTTATGAGTCAATCTTGTACGTAGAGTCGATCTTATGAGCCGGTTGATTTAGGAAAATATTCCGCCCTTGGATATTCTAGGGGGTACTAGGGTACAGCTCGGCGAGAAATTGTAGAAATTAAACAGTACGATTGTGCTCAGGGTTTTGTTTTTATCTGTTAATTTCTTTTAATATACTAATTTTAATTAAGTATACACGTGAGTAATCAAAATAAAAATCTGAAGCCGTTTCATAATCAAGTTTCTTTTTTAGACACAGGAAGTACCTACCTACATTTCCGGAAGCTCATGATCTGAATTTTCGTTAAAAAAATTAACTAGTAAAATTTTTGTTGAATATTGATGCAGAACTGATGGCCGATGGGGCCGAAAAGTTCTCGAATGGAGACCACATATCGGCAAGCGCAGCGTAGGACGGCCAGCCACAAGATGGACAGATGACCTCATCCAAGTGGCAGGAAGACGCTGTATGCAAGCCGCTTCCAACCGGTCTTTTTGGAAATCCATGGAGGAGGCCTATGTCCAGCAGTGGACTTTTTGTGGCTGAATGATGATTGATGTGCGTAGGAGTTATCTGCTAGTACAAACATTACACAACACAATCACAAAACAAAATTTCGTTGCTAAGGGGAACAACTGTTCCGTGTGGCGCCGGATTAAGAATAGCGTCACTCCATTTCCTCCCGTGGATGTCGTAGAAGGCGACTAAGGAAATACATTACCAGGAGACGGGCAGCAGCGTGGCAATTATGGCAAAACCCTTCATGGTTATGTAAACCACGGAGGAGGCCTTTGTCCTGCAGTGGGCGACAAATGGCTGATGATGATGATGAAGGGAAACAAAATAAAAACAGTGTATTGGACATTAATTTGTATAATATTAAATGAAAAACAAACGAGCAGCTAAGAGCTACCATGGAGCGATCTGAGACAGCACGTCAAGCTTACATGACATACATAAGCAGCCTATATACGTCCTACTGTAGGGCACAGGCCTTCTCTCAGGGAGAGCGTATGGGCTCAATCACCACGCGTGCCCACCGCGGATTGGCGATTTCAAGCGCTCAGGTATGTGAATAGCTCAGACACTCAGGTTTCCTCGCGATGTTTTCCTTCAAAGTTAGCGAGTGGTATTTCTACTATAACTTCACAAATGTACTTAGAAAACAAAGTCATAGGTACATGCCCGCACTGGGAATCGAAGTTGGGTCTCTCTCCTTTACATAATGTACTCTAATCAGAAGGAAGCTTTGAGTAGAGGGTGTAAAGGTGGATGTGCTGGGGACTGTTATAGGTACGAGGGTCTTGATTGCAGAAATAAGTATTTTCAGATAAAAAACACAATACTTATAGCTATGACGTTGTGGACTGAAAGAGGATGTAGAGACTAGAATTGAGAAAGGAATATTGCGTTAGTGTTTGGACATGTGGAGAGGATGAAGGCCTGCAAGGTTGACGAAACAAATAATAGGGGTTAAAGTATGAAATTGCCGTTTTATTGCAATAGGTTCTTTGAATTGACATAGAATCTTCATGGTTTGAGGTTTTCGAATGAAACTTTTTTCAAATGGTTTCTATGATGTACTTTTTTTAAAAAATGTGAAACATTTGAATATCGACTTTCAATTGTTTTTGTTATTCAATTTAGACAAGAAAGATGGATACTGCGAAAATTCAGTCAAATCATGAGGCATCCATTTTTCGTATTTTATTGATTTGACGCAAGTGAGTCAATATTGTGGGTAAGGTAACGTTAAACCATGCCGCTAATTCCTGGGTAGTTTGACTAGGGTCGGCTTCCACTATCTCTCTTAATTCATCGTTATTCACCTGTGTGGGCGGTCTTCGTCGTGGCTCGTTCTTTAAGTCGAAATTTCCATCACGAAAGCGTTTAAACCAAAATCGCATGGTGCGTTCATTAGTAGACCCCTCTCCAAACGCAGCATTGATATTGCGGGCTGTTTCTGCCGCGTTAGTTCCGCGTCGGAACTCGTATTAAAAAATCACTCGAATTTTCGCAGTATTCATCTTTCTTGTCTAAATTGAATAACAAAAACAATTGAAAGTCGATATTCAAATGTTTCACATTTTTTAAAAAAAGAACATCATAGAAACCATTTGAAAAAAGTTTGATTCGAAAACCTCAAACCATGAAGATTCTATGTCAATTCAAAGAACCTATTGCAATAAAACGGCAATTTCATACTTTAACCCCTAATATATAGAGCGAACGTGGGTGGACAGGCCGGTAAGAGACGTCCTAGGCGGACATATTTCGACCAAATAGGTGATGTATTAGCAAAGGGCAAGATAAAAAGTACTTGAAACCGGCGTGCGTGCATGCAACGAGTAATGAATGTTGAGGAAGCGAAAGTGATCTATCAGGATCGTGGCAGTTGGCAGTCCCTGGTCTCTCTCCTAAACTCACGACTGTAGCCCTCTGGGATACTGTGTGCATGACGCTAAAGTAATTTACATTACTTGAAGCTGAGACATAATGAAAACTTTAAACAAATAATCAGTAGATAAGTAGAAAGCGAATATTTTACAGTGTTCAGTTTGACAAAAATGTTTAAAAAACATTTAATAAAGTAACACAGCGGTACGGTGTTTTGCTAAGGTGCGAAATGCTTATAAATTAGGTAATAAAACAGAGGAAAACTATGAAATAAGACTCACCAGCGATACAATCCCATGTAACTTCAACCGCAATGTTTTCCTAGACACGATCGGTGGTGCATCAAAAACATCCTTTCAAAACACCCGCATGCTATATTTGCGTTTCACAAACAATAGACCACTACGCGCGGAAAGCAACTTCAAACTCCGAAAACTCAAAAAGAAAACTAACAATTTTAGCAACAGCACTGGAGGTAACCGTAAGAATAGCACTCACTTTTTTTCTTTTGTTTTCATTGAGAATCTAGCTACCTACTTCGATTTTTTTTTAACGCCAGCGGTCGCGAGTTTATTCTATTACTATTTTTGTAAGTGGCCAGTGTCAGCCGACTTGTGGCACCATCGGTTAGTGACCGACTGACTGGAGTTAACTTTGACTGCAGTCGAGATGACAAATCGCGCGAGACTAAATTCGATTTCGCGGTCTTTTGTTAGCTGGCCGGTTGGAGGCGATGGAGCTTCTTTTAAAAGAAAAATAAAGTAAAGGAATGAAGAAAATTTGTTTGACGATATTTAGTTTTTTTTTTTCACTTTTAAATTAGTGACCTCTGCATTTGAAATTTCGAACTACAGTTTAGTTCCATCTAGCGGCAAAAGTTAGAACTGTATAGCTACGAAATGAACAAGTTGACTTGAGATAATGGTTTCAATAGGTAGTAAACTGGTCGGTGAATTAATTCTGAACATTACTTACAGATGGCGATTAATGCGCGAATCCTTCGTAAAATCACAGATAATAAACCGGCCAAGTGCGAGACGGACTCGTGCAGGAAGGGTTCCGTACCATTAAATCTATATAACATTAGACACAATGATCGAGAAAAAAACCGCAAACAATCACGTTTGTTGTATGGGAGCCCCCCTTAAATATTTATTTGATTATAATTTAATTACTTATTTTTGAAGCGAATGTAAAACTATATTCTGTGAATATTTCAAGCGTCTTCCTGTTGCCGTTATTAAGATCGAGCAAAAAACTGCAAAAAATATGTTTGTTGTGTGGGAGCTCCACTTAAATATTTATTTTATTCTGTTTTTATTTTAATGTTATAACGGCGACAGAAATACATCATCTGTGAAAAATTCAACTGCCTAGCTATCACGGTTCATGAGATACAAGCTGGTCAGGGACAGACAGACAGACAGACGGACAGTGAAGTCTTAGTAATATGGTCCCGTTTGGCACCCATCGGGTACGGAACCCTGAAAACGTACTTAGGTTCTGTTTCTGTTTTTAGAAATCATTGTTAAATAAGTGCATGCATGCATTATGTTGTACATTACTCAGTTCTCATTATAAAAACGTGATTTTTAAAAACACACCTCAAATGCACTTTAAACAGTCTGTGGGAAAGGGAAATGGTAAGCCGACATTGAAAAAATTGCTCAGTTGAAGTGGCAGTGGGCCGGACACATAGCTCGGAGAACTGATGGCCGTTGGAGCGGAAAAGATGTTTTATAAGAATCGGGTTCTTATAATAATCCAGACTATTATATTTTTTGTTACAAAGTGTTTCGATAGATAGATAGATAGTTAATCGTTTATTGATGTCAAAAATAATGAAAGTAACATAAAAAATACACGCATGCTAAATATAGAAAAATAAAATTGTTGACAGATAAAGGGAGGCAGGCTCAACATGTGCTACGCATTATGCTTGAAGGCATAATGTCAGCGCTGATTTTCAGTCTGCTCCCATTTCTCTTGAAGCTTACTACTTTAGGTACAGGCACAAAACAGTATACACACGCACACACACACACACACACACACACACACACACACACACACACACACACACACACACACACACACACACACACACACACACACACACACACACACACACACACACACACACACACACACACACACACACACACACACACACACATGCGCGCACGCACATACACACACACACGCGCACACACACACACACACACACACACACACACACACACAACACAATCTCCAATCGGCATTCAGTTCGAATGGATTCTTACTTATTTTCCCGCTTCTCTGTTTATAAATATAATTAGGCTAACAAGACTCAGATCATTGCAGTAAGTATATTTAGATTTGGGTTCCTCAAACCTTATTAGGTACATTATAAAATCGATATGAACAAACTCAATCCCGCAGCACCAGCACGACGGCAGGTCGATTCTATCAGTACTTAATAAAGATTATTAGATAATCATGTCAAGATTACGAAAATTCAACAATTATTATCGAATAAACAAACGACCACCACGCCAATAATATTAAACCAAATCAAAGAATTCTTAATCGCAAAGGTGGAGGAAGGAAGGTCGTTCCAAATCTTCGCCGATGCGAAGTTAAAACCTCCCCGGAACCCAACACTTGTATGTTTGGGGATGTTTATTTTGTCGCTATACTCGTACCACAGTAATAGCTCGGCTGTGGATATCTCTCCCCCATGTATCTTTATTCCCCACGGGAATAAAGATACTCTAGTGTCAGAATATGTACCACCTTATGACTTATGAGTGAGGCACGCCATAAGGTCTTTTATTTATTTATGGATGCTTTTATTGCACTTAAAAAAAGCGTACAATTCGGCGGACTTAATGCCATCAGCATTTTCTACCAGTCAACCGCAGGAGGTAAGGGAAAGAGGTAGGCGTGCAAAAAAAAGGAAAAGTTAATGTAAGTTTAAAGATATACTTTTATAAAGTGTAATTAAATAAACTTACACATTAATATAGATTTACATATACCGATAATACAATATATATTAAAATACAATAAGCCTACATACCACTAAAAATATATATTATATCTACACACTATAAGGGGTCAGGTATGATTAATCAAAAAATATGATTAATAGTAGTGGACATACAACTGAAAGACATACACGTAAACATAATATTCGAGCACTTCTCAAATACAATACGCATAAAAACCCAAACCTACCTGCAATATGTCCTACGTCATTAGAACATTTTTTTGAATGTATTAGTCGTAGAGAAAAATTACCATGATTATTAATCTCTGCTGACATGGCCTCTCCAATGACATAAAAACATTTTTTGTGCAAGTTATCTATTATTAATTTCAGCTTGATAGCTCCATCCGTTTCCGAGGAAAAGGACTTTACAGACAGGCTGACTGACAGACGACTTCTATTTTTATTAGTAGACAGATGGACAGACGGACAGGACAACAAAGTGATCCTACCAAGCGTGGGGGGCACACATAGGATCTTTCCCGCGCCCTCGCATCAAGTCTTACCTATGTGCCCCACCCCTTCGACCGTTTTTAGGGTTCAGTAGTCCGACAAGGAACCCTTATAGTTTCAGGTTACCTTGTCCGTCTGTCTGTCTGTCTGTCTGTCCGTCTCCGTCCGCGGCCTAGCGCAAAGTGCGGTGGTACTAGAAAGCTGTAATTTGGTATTCATATACATATTTATCACGCCGACGTGACACGCCGTGTGGCACCGGATTAAGAATAGCGTCACTCCATCTCCTCCCGTGGATGTCGTAGAAGGTGACTAAGGAAATAAATTACCAGGAGACGGGCAGCAGCATCTTCCTGAGATTCCAAACACATACTGCGATCGCCAACTCGCCTGCCAAGCATGGCGATTATGGCAAAACCCCTCATGGTTATGAAAACCATGAGGGAGGCCTATGTCCTGCAGTGGGCGTCAAATGGCTGATCATGATGAGTATTATGAGTAATAGGCAACCAACTTATAAAAGTAAAATTTCGTACAAAATCCATTTTATTTTATTTTATTTTATTTGGTGTACAAAACAGATCGCAACCATTACACAATATAAAAGTAATAATATGACATGAGTACTAAGTTGTGGTCTAAAGCATGCACACACAACATTGCCACATGTAAATTTGAGTATTGAAAATTACTTCGATGAAGTTGTTAGTTCTGTAAAGCAGATACAAAACCAACATCGTACTAATATGACTCTATCGAACAATTATACATTTTAGAGACTCGCGATCGAATCAAACACTCATTTAACCTGTTACATTTCGATCTTGAAAAGAACAATTAAAAACCATTGTTATGGTGGCCCGGTCGCCGTTTTTGCCGTTTTTCCCGATCTTTGTGTCTAATGTTGTACGGAACTCTTCCTGCGCGAGTCTGACTCGCACTTGGCCGGTTTTTTACAGATTGAATTTGCAAAAAGTGTCTGTACAATCTCTCAATCATGTTAATATTGATTTTTAGGACCAAGGCCGTGGACCTAGGACTTGATAGCACGACCTGTTAGATTATGACCTTAAAAATAGCAATAAAAACCATTGTTATGGTGGCCCGATCGGGTCATTTAGTATTCTACAGATTACCTCCAAAAGCGGCCGTTTTTGGCATAAATGCTATCTAGTCCCAGGTTCGTGATCCTAGGTTCTTTGTCGTTTCTTTCGTCTTAAAATGCCTTCTTCACGAACAACGTTCTCACACAGATTTGTATGGTATTCAGCGCCACACGTATATAACAAAGTGCTTAAGTATTGTGACATAAAAACATCCTCATGGCGTAAAAGTACTACTACAACTAAATGCTTGGCCACCCTCAACTATGATGACACCGAGGCACTACTAACTATAACTAGATAAAAGAAAAAACACGTAGGTAGATAAACCTAATTGTATTCCTTAACTTACGTACCAGGCATGTAAATATATAGTATAATATATATTATTACTATATATTTTTTTCTTTCAAGCTAATCTACTGAGATCTCACTCAATGTATTATCTTAATTGCATGCTATGGATTTTATTTTGTTTAAGTATCTAGATGATAAGTTCTGTATTATTGCCGTAATACAACTTATGATAAAACTGGCACCCACGATACGGGGTCTCCTAGTGTGGGTGCCGCTGGAAAATGTACCTACTTTTAAGTTATGAGCATGAGCAATAAACAATTTTTTACTTTTTTACTTTACTTTACTTTTTGAAAATACGATCTGTAAAAGAAGATACCTATGATGTTTTTTTACTAGTGGCGCTATTTAACTCTCTGAATCCCCTTAACAGGGCGGCTGGCAAGAGCTGGATGAGAGTAGCCGAGGACCGTGCTCAGTGGCGTGCTATAGGAGAGGCCTATGTCCAGCAGTGGACAAGCATAGGCTGATGATGATGATGATGATGATGATCCCCTTAACGGCCTGTGTGTCTTGCCTTTCAGCATTCTGCGTCGCCTTTCAGTGGGACGTATACAGTGTTACTTAAAAAACCGGCCTAGTGCGAGTCGGACTCGCGCACGAAGGGTTCCGTACAACATTTAAATATATTTAAATTATCAAGCTTCTACCTGTTGCCGTTATTAATAAAAGCGGCAAAAAAGTTCACGTTTGTTTTATTCTGTCTAACTGTCACGATTCATGAGATACAGACTGGTGACAGACGGACGGACGGACGGGCAGCGGAGTCTTAGTAGTAGCGGGTCCCTTACCTTTTGGGTACGGAACCCTAAAAAAGCGCAATTTCTGCCTTTGGCTACAAGTTTTGTGCTATGAGTTTTGTTGTCAGAAATTTATTTTTCATAATATCAGGGATTAGCTATACTTAGTACCTGGATGACCGAGCTTTGCTCGGTATATTTTTTTGGTTAATCGTGAGTTTGGAAGTTATATTATACGTTGAAAAAAAAGTAATTGGACTGGAGACAGGCTCGAACCGGCGGGCGTCTTTTGGTTTTGCAACCGCCCGATTTCCCACCTAGCTATTACAACCTTGTACATACCTGACAGGCAAAATTTACCTTCGTATTGTAATGCGGTGGTAGCCTAATGGGTAGAAAATTGGACTCGGAAGCGGGAGACCCAGGTTCGATTCCCAGTGCGGGCGTGTACCTATGACTTTTCTTTCTAAGTTATGTACGTTTGTGAAGTTATAGTAGCAATACCACTCGCTAACGGTGAAGGGAAACATCGTGAGGAAACCTGGGTGTCTGAGCTATTCACATACCTCAGCGCTTGAAATCGCCAATCCGCGGTGGGCACGCGTGGTGATTAAGCCCATACTCTCTCTCTCAGAGAAGGCCTGTGCCCTACAGTGGGACGTATATAGGCTGCTTATGATTGTAATGCCAATTAAGCAATTTTTTTATGCCTAAAAACACGGACAAAACGACGTTTTCGAGAAATTAAACCTAGCTAGATCGATTTATCGGCGTAAAGGCTTTATGCCGTTCCTTGGAATCGGTGGGGTACAGTGAATTTCAATACCATTGAAATACGGGACATAATAAATTAAAACAAAATGAGTAAGTGCTGCATGTTCCCTTTATAATTAAAATCTGACCTTTATACTTTGAAGATCAGTGCAATAACCAGTTGTCATTTTCACACGCCGTACGTTATCGTTGAGTCGATTTACCTTAAAACTAATTTCTTATAAACCCGTTAACTCACTTACTTATTGCTATAAGCAATGAGGTCGCTAATTGTACTGTATCTTTATAAATATTCTATGTTGTGTTTTTCCTGGTACACTAAAGAATATTCTTATCTTATCTTACTTTAATAATACAAATTCACAATACACTAAGTACCTAGATACTATGTGTCGTCTGCAAATAACGTATTCTAAAGAGTACTTTATTTATAAGACTACAGGGCCTGATTTCCCTTTTCTACTCAATGGGATGCCGCTGCCAGTCGCCGCGTTCCCTCCAATTATCCTGAACCGAGGCCAACCAGCCGCAGCCTGCGCCTCATCAACAGGATTTCCAATAAACTCGAAGTCTTGTCCTACACCAGCTGTGACCTGCACACCAGACCGGCCTAACTGAACTGAGCTATAAGGAAGCTTAGACAGACCTGACAAAGAGCCCTCAAGCCCAGCTGTCGAGTATCCATATAAATCTTCCCCTGGAACACCCAACTTATCAGACCGACTCAGTACTGAATCGGCTTTGTTATCAAGTTGCATTGCGTCATTGAGACCTACTTGTACATTCGGTGCGACCACGTTTGGTAGACCCTCGAAGAATCCTTTCATTTGCCTGTCTTTCAGTGACCTGGCATCTAAGTTGTCTGCTGTTTCACCGAGATTTAGTCCCAGGTCTATATTAGAAGCTCGAGATGGAAGATCAGCGCTGTCAGGCAGTGATCCCAACCCTGATAGTTTGAATTGAGGCAAGTTTAACTTCCCTAGCAGTCTGGGGTATGCGACTTGGTTTGGCGTCTCACCGTATAAATCTGTTGGCTCTCCACTTGGTTGTACAAGATTTTCGTGATATTCACCCTGATGGCTTTGATCTAAAATCATTCCATTTCTGAACTGTGGCGGTACGGGGCGTTCGATGTTGTTTGGCGCGTCAACAAATAAATCTGTCGACCATGCAGTTGGTTGTACGAGGTCATGTTCACTCTGATGGCTTTGATCTAAAATCATTCCATTTCTGAACTGTGACGGTACGGGGCGTTCGACGTAGTTAGGCGCGTCAACAAATAAATCTGACGACCACGCAGTTGGTTGTACAAGGTCATGTTCACTCTGATGGCTTTGATCTAAAATCATTCCATTTCTGAACTGTGGTGGTACGGGGCGTTCGATGTACTTAGGCGTGTCGCCATATAAATCTGATGACCATGGAGGTGATGTTACAAGGCTTTCGGCATGTTCACCCTGACGACTTTGATCTAAAATCATCCCATTTCTGAGCTGTGGCGATTCGGAGCGTATGATGTACGTAGGCTCGTCGACATATAAAGGTGGTTGAAATGGATCTGATCTCACATGGCTTCCATCATATGCGCCGTAATCGCTTTGATTTGAAGTCATCCCATTTCTGAACTGTAGCGGTATGGGGCGTTCGATATAGTTAGGCGTGTCAACATATAAATCTGATGACCATGGAGGTGATGTTACAAGGCTTTCGGCATGTTCACCCTGACGACTTTGATCTAAAATCATCCCATTTCTGAGCTGTGGCGATTCGGAGCGTATGATGTACGTAGGCTCGTCGACATATAAAGGTGGTTGAAATGGATCTGATCTCACATGGCTTCCATCATATGCGCCGTAATCGCTTTGATTTGAAGTCATCCCATTTCTGAACTGTAGCGGTATGGGGCGTTCGATATAGTTAGGCGTGTCAACATATAAATCTGATGACCATGGAGGTGATGTTACAAGGCTTTCGGCATGTTCACCCTGACGACTTTGATCTAAAATCATCCCATTTCTGAGCTGTGGCGATTCGGAGCGTATGATGTACGTAGGCTCGTCGACATATAAAGGTGGTTGAAATGGATCTGATCTCACATGGCTTCCATCATATGCGCCGTAATCGCTTTGATTTGAAGTCATCCCATTTCTGAACTGTAGCGGTATGGGGCGTTCGATATAGTTAGGCGTGTCAACATATAAATCTGATGACCATGGAGGTGATGTTACAAGGCTTTCGGCATGTTCACCCTGACGACTTTGATCTAAAATCATCCCATTTCTGAGCTGTGGCGATTCGGAGCGTATGATGTACGTAGGCTCGTCGACATATAAAGGTGGTTGAAATGGATCTGATCTCACATGGCTTCCATCATATGCGCCGTAATCGCTTTGATTTGAAGTCATCCCATTTCTGAACTGTAGCGGTATGGGGCGTTCGATATAGTTAGGCGTGTCAACATATAAATCTGATGACCATGGAGGTGATGTTACATTTGAAGTAATCCCATTTCTGAACTGTGGCAGATGTATATTCAACCATGATTTAAAATCGTTCAATCGGGTCTGTAGTGGGACACGCTGATCACGTGATCGCGCCAGATCATATTCATGTCTTTGATCTGTTTCTGCTGGTCTTAATACTGTTAACTTTCTATCAACAACACCTGACTGCTTGATCTTTGCCAAAAATTTCTGGAAACCTTCTTTATTTAGTGGGACGTTATTAAAGGTTTTCTTTATTATTTGGGGATGGTATCGTATTGTATGAATAGGGCTAGTCCAGTATCGAACTTTACGTTGACCAGATTGAGACCAAGATACTAAATGATCGTCTTGTGGCAATTTTAGTCCTTGTATGTCGGATCTCGTTGGACTTAAAACATGGGTTTCAAGCTGCGGATCTGGTAAAGTTTTTATTTTTGTCACTGGTGTCTTTTGTATTTCAAGTGATACTGGCAAGTTACCTTGTTTATATCCGACTGGAATTAATCCTAAGATCTGTGGTGGATTGCCTAGGGAAACTAATAAACCTTGTAGGTACGGAGTAGCACTGGCGATTTTGATCTTTTTGTCTATAGCATCTTCTAGTAAAGTCTTCGTACCAACATCAATCGCGTTGCCAATCAAAATAGGTCTTATTTTCAATTCACCAACATTCAACGCATTTCTGTATCTATCTATTAGAACTCCTTCTTTCGTAAACCTCAAGTTATGGTTATGCAGTATTCTTTCAATTAATACTTTGATTGTATCTACATTCACTTCTCCAAATTTCTCTTCGAGATCCACAACTTGCCCTTCGAACCATTTGTCAAATATAGGACCAAGAATTTGACCTTTAAGCTGCTTTTGGTTTCCGTGGATTCCGTAAGAGAATTCTGGATTCAATAACTTTTGAAGAAGTGTAAGGTCGGCTTGATCCAGATTCTGGACGATTTCATGATTGATTACGTAGTTAGGGCTATTTTTTAATTTCTTCAAGAATTTGATAATCAGGTTCAATCTGTTGAGAAAATAAAATATTTTTGTTAGTTTAGCCATAAATTGCTAAAATACAATTAAATCGTATTTTTATTAGAAGATCGGTCGTGCAAGAGATCAGTCATATTGAGCATCATACATTTTTGTATGAAACCTGGTATACCTAAAATCCTTCACGTAAAAAATCCAATTTTGGTGGCAAGCATTAAAGCTTTCTCTATATTTTAGTCTGTGATTAAAATATATTGCAAACAAAAACAATCAAATGGGCATGAAAATACAAACAGGAAATACTCAAAAAACATACTCAATAAAAATACTCAGGAAAATACTTTTGGGTAAAATATCGTAAGTGACATATTTTGGGAGATAAATTTTATCACGCGTCATTACTTTTCTTCAACAATGAAATAAACAGTTTGTGTCAAAATAATATTTATTTTCGGTTTGGAAATTTTCTTCTCCAATTTTAATTATTTCGATTATTCTATTCATTAAAAGAATATTCTTATTTTTCTTATTCTTATTGAACCGGCGTGCGTGCATGCAACGACTAATGAATGTTGATGAAGCGAGAGTGAACTGTCAGGAGCGTGGCAAGTGGCAGCCCGTGGTCTCTGCCTACCCCTCTGGGATACAGGCGTGAGTTTATGTATGTATCCTTATTTTTTATTTCATTTGGCGAGCTACCAAAAACTGTAAAATTTAATTTGCATTTCCGAATATTGATTTATGTAACATGTTTGAAAGAAAAGAATATGGATACCTACATAGTTTCAAACTTCAAAAATTTTTTATTCAAAGTAGTACAGAAACTGTGACTTAATGAACGTTACAACTTAAACTAGGTGTACATATCAAAATCTAGTTAATTTTGGAGAAAAAATGGACAAAAAACTACAAACATAGTCTTTTCAAGTCCTTAATTAAGATAAGATAAAAATTTTCTTTATTGTACACTAGAGCACATGACATAAAAAATTTGAAAAATACACAGTTAACTGCATTGCACTGTGCAATACACAGTTAACCACATGCATTGAACTGGCTTTAATTCCCGACATCATTGTCATCTAAATAGTCTTTCATGTTATAGTAGCCTTTTTGGCACAAAGTGTGCATTTTTTGAACCGTGTTTCTGGCAACCTTATTACCGAAACAATTAATTTAATTTTTAAACCTTCGTATCTCGAAAAGTATATCACTAATGAAATTTCAGCATAAAGTATTTCCTGGTTTTATATTTATGCTCTTTCTATTGGCATAATCTGACGTAAAAACTATTAGGACTACTACGGTCTTTTTTTAAGATTCGCAACTTTATATCGATTTGGTTTGACGCTCAAATTCGCTATTCTAGTTACACCAATACAAAAATAAAAAAGTTATTTGCTGCCCTGATTATACCATTACCCAAATGACGTACCTCTGTGGTTGAAGTACCAACTTCCTTATTTCTTCATTCAAAACTAAATTTGGTTGCCGCGTATATTCTGTTTCTCCTCCATACTGGGATTTGTATTGCTTCTGTGAAATGACAGGTGTTGATGGAAACTCAGGCGAGATTCCAAGGCCATAAGGTTCTTTAGTTGGTTCCAGTGGTTCATATTTACGAATTGGTTTATGAATTTTAATAAACTCTTTTCCATTGTCCTTTGGACCCTCCTTTAGCTCGGGTGTCAGCGTATCTGCGTAGTAATATTTTTCACGCTCAGGTTTATAATCCCTAGGGTATAAAGGAGAATAATTCGAATCATAGGGATAAACGCCATCTTCTAACGGGTTTAATTCAGTCACAGGTTTTCCTAATGATAAGAATCTAATTGGTATGGTTGGATAGAACTCAACTGGATAATCTTCATCATGTTGCGCTGGTTGGATGGGGTTTGGTTTTATAATACGTTCATATTCATTTTGGTATAATTGTTGTATGTTTGGATAAGGCCTATCATCAACTGTAATTTCATCATTAGAGTTTGTTTGATATGTGTCAGATGTTGGATAAGATGGAATTGGTCTAAAGGCTTCGTCATTCGGCAAGGAGCTAGATGGGAACACAGGATGTGACGGGATTTCTAGATCTTGCAAATTCGTTGGTGCAGTCTCTGACAAATCGTAATCTTGTGGGATAATTTTAGAAGTGTCTTCAACATAATCAATGGGAGCAACTCCAGTTGGATATTTAACTTCTTCATGTCCGAACGAAGCTGCACCAGTAGGATGCACAGGCACTGGTGGCACTGGCAGTTCTTCGGAAATTGATGGCGAAACACCTGGCCATCTCTGGTTTGGTTCAAACTGGTTTTCGTAAGACGGAATTTCAGGCTTGAGCTGTAAAACTTCTTCATATGGTTTTGGAAATGGCATGGTTTCCATGTATGGAGGGAATACTTCTATAACATTAGGTGAAGCATACCTTGGAAGGTCTGTTGGTAAAACTGATTCTGGAGAATCGGATCCTGATAACTCAAGTATTGCGCTATCTTTGTTTAACAGCGGCCTACTATCCGGAAACGAAGGAAGTTCCTGGAGTTCTTCAAGCTTTGTTTCGTAAGATGGCACTATCTTTATTATATGTTCTTCATTAACTGGATTTTCATGCACTAATATTTTGTTAGATGATTGCACTGGCTCAAATTCCTTGTGAGATGGCAAGTTTACATCGTGTGATGATAAAGCTTGATTCAGTGATGCAAGTTGTTCCAAAGTAGGAACCACGATTTCATTATTTTTTATTTTTGCAATCAATTCATCCCAGGATAAGCCGTAGGAGAGTAATAATGTCAGTAAATTCTCCTCTAATAATCTTGATTGGAAAATATCATTCAAAGAATCGTAAGGCTTTGACACCAGTATTTGGTTTAGCTTATGTTGGAATTCATACAAGTCTGGTTGCACTACGTCTTTTACGTCATAGTCTGGCCTAGTATCGAATACCTTTTTAGTAACAGAATATGGGCTATCAACTAATAATTTTGCCGTAACGTCATAACTCAAGGGCTGTAAAAGATCATGGTCTTCTAGCGGCAGGTCTGGTAAGTAATACTGCTTTTGAACATCTGGAACGTATAGGTAGACTCTTGAATCTCCTTTCTTGTTATACAAGTATACGACAACTCGTTGCAAGTCGTTGCCTTCTGGGTTGATTTTTTTAGATACAGGAACTGTCTTGCTGATTCTTCTATTGCAGATGCAATCATCATCATAAACTTCTGGTTGGTGTTGACGCTGTTGAATGGTTGGCTGTATATCTTTGGCATAAACATTTACTTCGGGAAAAGTTGACTTATGGTCACTTCTAAACTCTGGTAGTACTTGGTAATCTGAGTTATCAGACGGATCATAAAGAGTATGTTCTTGGCCTGAAGACAATTCCGAAAGGGCGGGCTCTTGGACAACGTTACTGGAACATTCAATATCAAGCACGTGGATTAGTGATGAGCTCCATATAAAACAAAGTAAAAATTTATCTGTATGTAATTCTGAAAACTTACCGTGCATTAGATGTAGCTGCCAGAACGGTTAAGAATAGAATAATCTGAAATCAGAATTAATAGTGTCATGCTTTTGAATAGAACATCATATATGATCAATTGCTCGGTGTGATTTTAATATTAGATATTTTCTTCTCAAGTTTTAACAGGACTAGTAGAGAAACTATGTTCACCAAATCTTGTTTTTCACCAGTGAACAAGTAAGTTGAAAACAAAAAAAACCGACCAAGAGCGAGTTGGACTAGCCCACTGAGAGTTTCGTCCTACAATAAATGTATAACGTGATTTCTTTCACATTCAGAGATTCCACATTTGCCTAAGGCAAAGTGCGGCTCACACTTGGCTGATTTCTATTTATTTTTGCCTTATACCTACTATAATCATACTAAGATGGACACGTATATGTGTTACCGTTTTTGCGTTAAAGCAGAAACACACTATTATTTTTTACCAGTAATTTTTATTCTTCTTCTTAGTATTCCGATGACAACACAATTTTTTTTAGAAATCTTTATTAAACAGTTGCGTGCGACCCAGAACTTCGCGTAGCTGATTGCGCTATCCCTTGCAATCATTAGGTCCTCCTGGGTGGAATTTTTATTGTTTGCTGGGCGCATCGCTATAAAACATACGATCTAATTTTTATTACCTACCTACTATCCTTCAACAAAAAAAGTCTTTGAAGGTTAGACAGATTCTTCAATGTACACATTAGTAAAAATACATAAAAAACACTACACATTAACACTGGTGTTGTAAGTAACAAACTGTAATTTCCGTGTGAGTATCTACTATTCGTATTTGCACCAACTACCCGTCTCTCTTTCTCCTACGGAAACCTTTCCGTCACAAGGTTATCTGGAAGAAATAGCTGTTAGCAATAAGGCCACCCATTGTACTTTTTCATTGTAACTTTCATATTTTATGTCTCGCTTCTTGTGTGCAATAAAGAATATTCTTGTCTTATCTTATCTTATGCGTAGCTTTGAAAATCCATGTCATAGGCATAAAATAATCAACGATTCAAACCCAGAACCTCTGGTATCTGAGTAAATGAGCAATTGTTGTATCACCGTTCTCTTGATACGAAGATAAGTAGCCTATTATATAAGTACTTACTGCATAGCATAGGCCTTCTCTAGAGAGAGAGTGTGGGCTTTGTGGGCTTTTAATCAACACGCATGCCCACAGCGGATTGGAGATTTCCATTGCTAAGGTATGTGGGCACAATAGACACTCAGGTTTGCTCGCGATGTTTTCCTTGACAGATAGCGAGCGGTACTGCTACTACAATATCACAAGCGTTAGTAACTTAAAAAAAATTCATTGGCAGGTACGTATCGGGATTCCGCAGTAAGAAAGATCCAAATTCACATAAAAAGATCCAAATTCACCTTTATAATCTCCATTGCGACGGTAACATTTGAAGTATATAAAAATTGCCGACCAAAACTACGAAAGATGGCACCCCATTCTGATCACCAACTAATTAGAGCTATGAATAATTTTCCTTTTATACAAAACGTGCCAATTTACTGGAACTAATAGTTGAGGACGATTAATTAGGTTGGTTGGAAACAATCGAGTCTAGATTTGTTACAATGCATGCTCCCGTTAGTTAGATCGATTTTCTTAATTAACGTTCAGAACTAAATTTCTGTGAAGAACGGGTGGAATGCTAATAGTGTACAGTCGGCTAAGTTGAATTAATACATACCTAATATGTATTTGGCAGTCCACAATACACGCTGAAATCTGGGTGATTTAAAAGCCGTGATTACGTTCGGCTTTACTTTTAAGAGTACAGACATAAAATAAAAAAAAGTATTAGTTGAAAGATCTTGTTTAGAAAAATTCGCGATCAATGAGTACCAACTCCGTTTATCAGAACAGTGACCCACGAACTCCAGTTGGCTAGTAATGGCTCCCACAGATTCGAGTTTGCTTTCTATTCGAAAGAACCTATTCGATAGCTATTGTTTAGGTGCTTTCAAAATACATGGTGTATAAGTTTTCTAATAAATCTACCCGAGGATTTTGTTCGATGGTAGCTAAGATTGATTCTGAGTGCAATAAGAGCAATCTTAGTCCAGCCACGACTGGCTGTACATAAAAGAATTCATTCCAGTTGTGATAGAAGCTTTTCGTATTGTTTGTTTTCGTGTTCAATTTTAGATGTTGTATACATTTTTGCTTATATTCTATAGTAGTAGTTCCTAACCTTTTCAATGTTACTGTTTCAACCTCTTAGGGAAAATAATCTCTCCCTCACTCCAATGTTATCAGCAGCTCAAATTGCATATAAATCGCTCTTTTCGTACATCAAATGCATGACAAATCTTTATCTACAGAAACAGAAAGTCAGCAAATTGATCTCGCAGAATAGGTGTTTAACCCTCGCCGGGTTTATTACCCCAAGTTTCAGAATATCTAAGATTTGTTCAGTGTTGTGATTTTATATTTTTTATAATTGTGTTATCAAATGAACGTATTTGCTTCTTCTTATTTGTTGAAACTTTAGTTTACCGTTAGGCTGAAAGGAGAATGATCAAAAACAGTCTATGTTGCGCTTTAAGCATTTATACCTCAAAATATTGTGGCGTGTGCACTGTTTTTATAATAAATGTTTTTTCTTCTTCTTATTCTTTTGAAAAATGATTTCATAGTTCTATTTGATAAATTAAAAGAATCAGGGGTTTAAAAGTAATAATTAAAAAAAATATCTGTATTGATTGTATAACTAAAAAACTTCAGTCAGTCAATACAGATTACAAACACAGATTAGATTAAATTATTGCAAAAATCGCAAATCATGTACATACATAAAATGCGACAGTGCAAACTGCAAACGGGGAGTTTTTGACGGAAATTCAAACGAGCGGTTTTATTACGCTTTTATTTTTGCAAAATGATTCCAGTGGATTTTATACTGTTTAATTAGTGTAGTTTATTGTGAAAATGACCATGTTTATGAACAATCTAACCAGCCCTTCTGGAAATCGTTGGGGGAGGCTTTTGTCCAGCAGTGGACGTCCAATGGCTAAAATGATGATGATGATGATATATGAACAATATGTGAAATAAATAACTAAAATAAACCGCCATTGTGGGCTTAGGATAGTCTTGTCTCAATTATGCGCAGGACCTAAGACTGTTTGTGCTTATTTATCAGAAATTATCTCGTTGTCCCCCATTAGGCTCCTTAAACACTGCGACTTTTTGCAGCGATATAGTCGCGATTTAGACGATTTGCTAGTGCATGAATACACTCGCAAATCGTCCACCGTTACACACACGCGCTATCTGTAAAAAGTCGCAGTGTGTAAACGCCTAACATGTCATTGGCTAAAGGCATAAATAATGTGTGGCATAAAGCACAAACTTCCTCCGTAGGAATGAACTGAGCTTGTGATTGTGAAAGAGAGAATTGGACTCTTAGATATTTTTGGATAGGTTATGTTCAAAACAAGTTTGTTTTGTTTACAATGGCATCTGGTTCTGGTGGAACACAAGTTAGTCCTGGCCGACGTTGCATCAACTGCTCCCATGAGGTTCCCCAGCGACTGCCAGTGCATTCTTTGGACGAACTATCCAACTCAATGCTTAATGTGTTGAGTTCGTGGATCGCACCTGATCATGTACGTAATTATGCTTCCTTTTTCCTTCTTAGACATACCTATGGCTTTTTTTTAAAGATATAATATTGCAAACTGTCGTACAGATATGCCATAATACCAGACAAACCCTATTACTTATTGCATGAAACCTACGGATATTTTGTATTTTATACAGAATTATTACTTAGCACTAACTAACCATACCTACCTAATAATGACCTAGGTATGTTTATAATTCAAACTGACTAGGTGCCAATGCCAAACCAAAATAACACCAAACCACCAAAGTTGTCATAACCTCAAAACATGGGCTCAAAATTAAGATTTCTCGAAACTCCCATCAAATATTTTCATAATATTTTTGCTGCATAATCCAGAGCTAATTTCTTATAGAATAACGTTGGTTTCATCAATGCGCAAGAAGACGCAAAAATAGACTAACTCCTATAGTAAATTGATCATTCTCCTTTGGCTGTTTATTATTTGATTTTTCTGGCGAACAATTTCACAAAAAAGGTGCATTTGTTTTCAAACAATCTTTAAAGAGAGACTTTTTACACTGAAACTTCCTAACCAAACATAAACAGGTGAGCGTCAAAAAGAGTCACTGTCATTATGTCTTTTTAATCTGTGATGTCATCAGAGCAATCAAAATTATCAGTAAAAAATTACACAGATCAGCGTAAAAGTAGGCAAAACCCCTAAAAATGAGCCTTCGCAACATATTCCGGTCCACGCGCTTAGCCGGTCGGAACCTACGCTACATCGTCTTTTACAACAAAAAAAACCTGGTTCTCCGTAGATCTCCAGTTCGACAACCTCCTTCCGAAGAAGTACCAAACCTTATGGCAGAACCAGTCCGTACTTACTGCAAGCCTAGTGAATCAGGTTCTGGCGCTGGAAGAAGCGGAGGTGCTGGTGGAAGTATCAGGGAGCCTGGAGGCTCCCTAGGGAAGTATGGAGCTGCCAACGAAGAAGGCTACTTCTATAGCAAGCAGAAGGAACAGCTACAGAAGTTGAAAGAGAATCTGCGGAAGGAGTCCAAGGAAGAAGGACTGGGGCAGAAACCAAAGTAGGCGTAGATATTTGGCTGGATTGCTTATATAGTTCTGTATTTAATATATTCGAACTAGACTTACAAATTATATTAATTGTACATGTTTATTAATAGGTACCTACATATAAAAAATCCTCCATTACAAACAGAAGCCAACTCAATACAAAATTGGATTGCTTTCTGGAACTGAAAATACAAACTAAATATTAGAACTATTCCTACGACACTAATGTTAAAATTGAGTTTTTTTTAGATGGGCCTCATCTATTCTTCGTCCTAAATACTTCAAAATCGGTGAATTGAAAGATAAAAATTGTATTCGTAGAATTGTTCGTCAAAAGTGCAAAGAAATGACAAGAAAATTACTGTGGCAACTGTGTGGAAATTAACCTAGTAAAGTCTCGTCTTTTACGTACGTACCACAGAAAAGGAATAAGTATATATGCAACTTTTTGAGTTGAAACTTTTTGGACTCTCGTGGCCTATTTTAACATGACAAAAAAAGCCTACTCAAAATAGATGACAAGCTTCAACTAGACTTTTTCTTTTTAATCTATGCAAGCAGAACAAATATAAGCTAGACATTTTGTAAAAAATCGCCCTCGTCATTGCAATCAAAATTGTAAGTGCACAAATAAATTAGGTTCGAATGTAAAAAAAACAATATTATGGTAGGATTTCTCACGCAAATAGGGCCTAAAAAATCTATGTCGCTCCAATCAACCAGGCTGTTGGTTAGATACAGCCCGAGATGTTTTACCATCGTCAATGGTGAGCTGATACCGTTAAGTTTAAACTATCTGACAAGGCCATACGTGGACGATACAAAACCTGTTAAAGAGGAAAAGGCTAATCTTAAGATGCCAGGGTTTGTTAACCCTGAAAACATGAATGAAGAAGGATACTTTACGCAGAAAGCTAAACAGCAGTTGGAGGAGTTGAAGAGAAAAGTGGCCAAAGAAAAAGTTTCGCCACCGGAGACGAAAATTTAAATCTCGAAAAGGTAAATAACAAAGTAATATTAAGGGTGTGGAGTAACGCATCTAAACACAAAAGTGAATATGATATTACCTCAAAAGTACGTAGAGACTGCCAAAAAACTTTTAAAATATCAAGCTACAATTAGCAGACCCCTGGGTCACCACATTTATGGAACAAACCCGAAAACACTTCAGACCACGCCAAGAATCCTCATTGCAGGCAATCGCACGACTAGAACAATATGTTCCAAAGCGCAAAAAGAGAAAAAGGCAAGTAAACATGGCTTATACCTGCCAGACTTTCACAAAATCGCCGACATCAACTTCCCCTATTTACTGAAATGGATTGTACATGCAACAAAACCAGACAAAGGTGCAGATTCTGTAAAACAGAGCAGTGGACGAATAGGTAAGCTAGATGCAGCAAATGAAACTGGCTCTTTTCATAAGACAAGCTTGTCTATGCTTGAGGAGTTGAAGAAAAAGGCCTGGTTATCTAAGAAACTTGAGAAGAAATCAGGTGATGAGAAGAAACATTAGGAGACCTATCCAAATATAAATTAGCTGATACTCACAATGCTGAATCAAGGTTTCCCCTGAAACCGTTTTAGCGATCTTCATACAATATGAAAAAAATGTCGGGCGTCCGCACTGCGTATTCTGCATATGATTTTTCTAAGCTAATTTCAAGAAATGCGTCGATTGCACTATTTGCACTATTACATTGGTTCGAAAAGATCTTCAGAGAATGTACTTTACCGAACGCCCCTACCTTTTCGACCGCATAATTTGCATATTCGCTTCGAATATTATTTAAATTCTGTCTACATGCAATTAAAGATATTTTTGGGAAAAGTTTTTAGAAACTTTTAGTTTTTTAAACGTCCCTTCCGAGTCCTTGATAGGTACTGAGATTTTATATTTTTGTTGGAATTTTGCGAGAATTCGCTAATTAATCGTGTATTTATAAATAAGCTGTCAGCCTATGTTACCGAGCCTGCTATGTTAGAAGTATACGTAAATCCCAACCTACTCACTAGCCAACGGACCTCATTGTTATGATATGAAAACCTCCTCAACACACCAATAAAGAAAAAAATTATAAATAGTCTAGACGACAGCACATCAAACTTCTACCACCGGTGGACTCAGCTGTGCTCGTGAACGGGTTCTGTCCGTATGTCTGGGCCGAGTTTCATAAAACTATAATTCGTAATGACCGTTAGCGTTTTGTGTTGCAACTACAAATACCTAGATATACGTGACTTTGAAAAAATAAACAAAGTCATAGGTACATATGCCCACACTGGGAATCGAACCTGGGTGTCCCGCTTCCGAGTCCATTGTGTAGTTCCATAATGGAATTAGGCAATGGTACTACTACAAATTAAGGGTTCTACCCACTGGGCTACCATACCTCCGCTCTTACCCATCTAGTGTGAGTGAAGGTGCCAGTGGACGCTGTAAACCATGTCATTACGTAGATGCCAAGGCCTAAGTTATGACATTTCGAGATACATTTTATAGCCGTCTATATGTTCCTTCAGAAGCTCTTCAATTCCGTCTTGCTCGAAGGAAAAACGCCAGAAGCATGGAACAGAAGCGTGGTGACGCTGTTCTTCAAGAAAGGGGATAACTCTCTATTGAAGAACTACCGACCCATCTCGCTTCTGAGCCATGTTTATAAGCTGTTTTCGAGGGTCCTCACGAATCGTCTCGAACGCAGGTTTGATGACATCCAGCCTCCCGAACAAGCCGGTTTCCGAAAGGGCTTTAGTACCATAGACTAATCGTATATCGAGGTGCTGAAGTGCTTGTACAACAGCGCCACCATGTCGGTCCGCGTACAGGAGCAGAATTCGGAGGCAATTCCATTGAGAAGAGGCGTGAGACAGGGAGACGTTATCTCTCCGAAACTGTTCACGAACGCACTGGAAGATGCCTTCAAGCTTCTGGAATGGCAGGGACGCGGCATCAATATCAATGGCGAGTACATCACGCACCTTCGATTTGCCGACGATATAGCAGTCATGGCAGAAACGATGGAAGACCTCGGCATAATGCTCGAAGACCTCCGTCGAGTTTCCCAACGTGTGGGCCTTAAAATGAACATGGACAAAACGAAGGTCATGTCGAACGCCCGTGTTGTGCCCACCCCAATAACATTGGGGAACAGGACTCTCGAAGTTGTAGACGAATACCTACGTCTACTTAGGACAAACAGTCCAACTAGGCCGGTCCAACTTCGTGAAAGAGGTCAATCGTCGAATCCAACTCGGCTGGGCAGCATTCGGGAAACTTAGAAAAGTCTTTTCGTCTAATATACCTCAATCGCTCAAGACAAAATTATACAACCAGTGTGTGTTACCAGTGATGACTTATGGCACTGAAACGTGGTCTCTCACTATGGGCCTCATAAGAAAGCTCAAGGTCACGCAACGAGCTATGGAAAGGGCTATGCTCGGAATTTCTCTACGAGATCGAATCAGAAATGATGAGATCCGTAGACGAACGAAAGACGTCGACATAGCCCAGCGGATTAGTAAGTTGAAGTGGCAGTGGGCGGGGCACATGGCACGCAGAACTGATGGCCGATGGGGCCGAAAAGTTCTCGAATGGAGACCACATATCGGCAAGCGCAGCGTAGGATGACCAGCCACAAGATGGACAGATGACCTCATCCAAGTGGCAGGAAGACGCTGGATGCAGGCCGCTTCCAACCGGTCTTTTTGGAAATCCATGGAGGAGGCCTATGTCCAGCAGTGGACTTCTTGTGGCTGAATGATAATCTTTAGATTAATCGATTACGCAATGTAGGTACATCGAATTGTCATAATAAACCATGAATTGCACATTTTTTCACACAATCTTTGTGTATCTAAAAAAGCTAACTTTAAACAAATACTAAACCAATTAATCATTAAGTAATCTTGGTGATAAAACAGTATAATTATTTTATAGCACTGTGATTTTTCCGTTAAACTAATAAATATATTATGACGATTGAACAAACTGGAATTTTCAGTCCAAAAAGTTCAACTGTTGTATGTAGTTTAACAAACTGGACGAAAGCAGTCCTGTTTGTTCAACTAGTTGAACAGAAAGTTGAACATACTGGAATAGAGGATATGAAACAGGCCGCAGCGGGGGGAGCATGAGATTTTTATCGTATCTAGATAGATAGGTTAAAATTTTAAAACATTACGATATTATATCCCACCCGCGAGCATGACTTCTCTTCGACATACATATCTTCCTTAGATAGGAGATAAGATTTTATCTACTTATTGGTATGACAACACTGAATCGGCAAATAGGGATGTGACGAAAATCACTATTTCATTCGTTCAATTTGCGTTTTTTGACAGATTGAAATCTGATCTGTGTGTGATCTTTCCTTTACTTAGTCTGTGCTAGGTATCAAATAAAATGTAAATAAACAAACAAATAACGGACAATAGATACTTAGATGCCGAAAATGAAGTAAGTACAAACTTTATAGCCATTGCAGTTAATTTATACAATACTACAATAGTTGGAGATCCTTCCTACAAGCTCATACGGACATCACATCATATACAAGTCACTCATCGGCAAGAACTATAATATTTTTCTGTTTTAGAGGGCGCAGTAAACAAAATCAACTGGGGTTCGTTCGAGTATATGACGCTCCACAGTAATTTAGCCAACAATGAGTTTTCTGGCCCCATGGGAAGCGAAAGGTTGTTGAAAGAGTGGGGCGCATTGAGCCTTGTCGAAGGAGCATGGTCCCGACACGACTGGAGCAGTGGCGGAATGTAAGTGTTGATAGTACCTACTTATTATCTAGTGATATATTAAGTTCAATACTTGACTCACCATCACCAACCGAGTACAATAGGTAAATAATATGCTTGTCAAACTAATGCAAATGTGTACTTAGGCAATGCTCAGTGAATACCTACAGTATTTGGATAGATAGACCATAGAGGTCTATCCAGTATAGCGTCAATTTTTGCTCTTAGGGGCATCTAAAATCATTTTCGTAACATGTCTTACCTTTTTTCTTTTTGTCTTAAGCTATTACATCATATTGGAATGTTTTGGACTCCTTTTTAATTATGCTCTTTATTTGTTACAGGATATTTTGAACGCGCTGACTACAATAATATTTGGTCTATGCTACAATCAATCAAATCTTACAAATAAATCAAATATTAAAACGTAGGAATATGTATGTACGAATTGTATTTTTTCAAAATAGTAACTCAAAATTGGATGCTTAATTACCCAAGTTCCACTATAGTTTTTTTATATTACATGCACAGAAGCATTCATTCAAGGGTTAAATATAATTAGGGAATGTTCCATTGAGCTGGCCATTCCTCCTCTACTGGGTTTCAGGCTCCACAATGGCAATGTGTGTACCGAGCCTCGGGAGTCTACTCGGCCTCTCCTCTGATGGGCGTCATCAGCCAAGGCAGGCTCAAAGGCATATCCAGAGTCTCCTAGGAAATGCATTACATTTTTTTTACTTCTTATTTTTTTGTTACAGATTACATCAAAGGTGAAGAACATATTAATTTGTTTGGTAACAATTTCCCGTTTTCAGAAGAAAACATATCATGCTTCTTTTCTCCATTGGGTACCCAGTTATGTAGTAAACCACCTATTTCATTGTTTAAAGTTACAAAATAAATATTAGATTTACTTATAACCAAAAGCATTTTATTATTAACGGACTTCAAAAATGGAGGAGTCTGTGTCAAGCTTTTTCCAGAAAACTTCCTAGAAACCATACATTTGTAGTAAATACACCATACATACTTAGGTACTTAGTAGAAGTTAGGTATGATTTGTGGGGTGAGTAAATGGCTTGGGATGCAAGTTCATTAGAAAGAAATAATTTTTGCCCTTTTTAGTGTGTCGGTTTAAATCTTTGTTTTAGAAGTTTCTTATTTTAAAATTTTTTGTTGACTGGTACATTTTACCTAGTATTATTTTAATTGAGATAGGCACTGGACGACGGTCTGAGCAGGACGGCAGAGGGTGCTTGGTTGCGTGGAGTAGGGCTGAACGGAGGTCAGTGAGCGGGTCCTTAAATCCCTGGAGACGGCCACTGGACGTCGGTCAGTGAGCAGAAACAGAGGAAGGGCACGAATGGGATGCGTAGGTGGCGCGAAGAGGCACCAGTGGACAAATCATGACAAATGTGATGATTTTATTCGTAGAATGACTGACAGAAACGCTAGATATAAGTTTATATGCCCCTCTCAAAAGTGGGATAAATTTAAATGAAACATCTGTCAAAAGTCGATAATATATCTTTTTATGTTGTCATCATGCTCGCATTTGCGATAGGGTTTATCTTATAGTGACAGATGTTTTTTTATCTCACGGCACTGGTATAAAAACGATGCATTGTGCTCGCGACGATAAGTTAACCTACTATAGACGTCAAAACTCGTTAAAACGGCCATTTTTTGTGGATAAACCGCCTCGATAAAATCTCATGCTCCCTCCGCAGGTCGCAGTATTGGTGTTTTCCTACTTTTGTTAGAGTAGACTACGTACTGTTTATTAGTGAATGTTGTTGATTGCAGTCATGGGATCTTGTTAGTTAGGTACTTGTACCAAAAAATGTATAAGAACCTGGAATATTATGTTTAGATACGGTGAAAAAAGGGGGAAAGAAAAGAAAAAAATAATCGGAGACTGATCTCGAACCGGGGTCTTCTAGTTTCGGGACGGCCCGACCTGAGCTATTACAACTTTGTCGATCATGGCGAAATTTACCTTGTATTGTAATGATATTGTAGCAGTTTTTCATTGCCTGAAAACACGGATAAAACAACATGTTCTAAGAATGAAATCTAGCTAGATCGATTTATGGCCCCCATACCCCCTGCATACTAAATTTCATGAAAATCATTGGAGCCGTTTCCGAGATTCAGAAATTGCTCGTTTAAAGGTATTGTATAGATTGATAGATAGATCGATGATTTGAGAAAAGATAGTCACAGTGGAGTTTTTTTTCCGGTGTCTTTTTCTCCACTATGTACTACATCTCGACCGGAAGACAGTGGATAACATTGTACATTGACATTCAACGGATTGCAAATCCTGTACGTTGAACGATCATTTTGATTTCTGATCTGCGATATATTACGGGCAACTTTGCAACTAAAATGTTGTGTGCTGTCGACTGTACGGGGTTATATTATAAGTTGCAATATTTAATTGATTGGACATGCTCTGTTCAAGGAGGCATTTACTCAGCCGATATCAATGATATTTAGCGTACATTGGACCTTATTTTGGATAAACAACACAATACATAAGCAGACTACTCGTACATATGTCGCACTGTAGGGCACAGGCCGTCTCTCAGAGAGTAGGCTTAATCACCACGCGTGCCCACCGCGGATTGGCGATTTCAAGCGCTGAGATATGTGAATAGCTCAGACACTCAGGTTTCCTCATGAAGTTTTCCTTCACAGTTAGCGAGTGGTATTGCTACTATAACTTCACAAATGTACATAACTTAGAAAACTAAGTCATAGGTACATGCCCGCACTGGGAATCGAACCTGGGTCTCTCGCTTCCGAGTCCATTGTTCTACCCACTAGGCTACCACCGCTGAAGGAACGGTGAAGGAAAAAATCGTGAGGAAACCCGCGGCTTGGTTGGCTCCGCACGTATTGACTTGTCTTTCTTGTGGGCTGAGCCGACTAAGCTGCCAGGATGGTATAGGTGCTGGGCAAGCCTACTCCATCTAAAAAACAATGTCCCAGGCACTGCAGCGTCCGAGTGGTCCCTTCACTCATCAAGAGTGAGCGATGGTGCCACCGGACGCTGTATAAATCATCTCATTGCGTAGACGCAAAGGCCAAAAGTGTACAAGAAACTGGGGGTAAGTGTAGGAGAAACCTGGGGTAGGTTTCAGTTTGCAGTTTAGTTGTAGTACAGAACAAATCCTCACATTCATTTAATCTATCCTGGCACTCAACTTATTAGATCCTCACGTGAAAATAGCGGCTACTGCTGTCGGTACGCCGCGGGGCAGGTAAGTAAGGACAGCAGAGAGGTGGAGATTATCTCAGCAAACACAGATTGGCCCCCTGCCGCGCCCACCGAGCGTACCGGCTACTAGGCGAGGAACCTTTTTTGTACGGTTGGCAAATAAATCTATGAAATTAAATATTACAATGTAAAAAAAACACCTATTATTTATTTTATGAAAAAACTTTCCAATTCAATTCAAATATTTTTATTCATTATAAAAACAGAATGTTTACTTAATGAACGTCAAAGTTGTTAGTTTCACAATTAATTGATTATGTGGAAAAGAAGCTAACAATGAAACTCCACATCTATTCTTTTCAAAACACGTTTTACGTTTGACAAATTGCGTTTATTTCTAGTATTAACATTATGGTGGCCACTAACCTTTTCGAAGTCTTTGATATCTTTTCTAACGTACATAATATTTTCATAAATGATATTGACATGCAACTGTTAAGATGTTAGTTTCTTTAAAGAAATCTCTTAGCGAATCCTCGCTACCTAACTTGTAAATAAATCAGATGGCTCTCTTCTGCAACATGAAGATAGACACAATGTCTGCTGGCTTTTATCTAAAACACTTCTCAAAAGCAGTTTAAATAGTCTGTGGAGTCTTTTCCTATACCACAGTTCATTTAATCTGTACAATTCTCAAGTACCTGATCGTGCCACCATGACAATTGTTTTTAATTGTTATTTTCAAGGTCATAATCTAACAGGTTAAACTACATTTGAAGAGTCGTATTTTTATAAACAAAACTGTGCTGTAAGTAAGTATAATCACTTGGGCCTTAATACGTCGTTGGACCCTTTGTAGGGTACCGTACCAGAAGGTTACCAAGCCTATTACTAAGACTTCACTGTCCGTCTGTCTGTCTGTCCATCTGTCTGTTTGTCTGTCACCAGGCTGTAGGTATCTCATGAACCGTGATAGTCAAGACAGTTGAAATTTTCACAGATGATGTATTTCTGTTGCAGCTATGCCATCAAATACTAAAAACAGAATAAAATAAATATTTAAGGGGGGCTCCCATTCAACAAACGAGATTTTTTTGCCCTTTTTTTGCTCGATATTAGTAACGGCAACAGGTAGACGCTTGAAATATTCAAAAGTTGTATAGATAATGGTACGAAACTCTTCGTGCGCGAGTCCGACTTCCACTTGGCGGGTTTTTTTTAAATAGGTCTTAAGTTGTTTATAATGTACAATATACGAGTACCTCACATTTACTATATACCTGTACAATATGCTTACTCCTAACAGCGAATAAATAAATAACATAATTTTTAACGCCGTTTCTGTCGCTACACCCCCGTGATTGTCAGTCGCTGTCAGTCCACTCCCCGGCGGCGGCAGGGCCACGCGAAGTCAAATATCACAGCCGCTCTTACAGATTGGAATCCCAAGATTGCCGTGTGGAAGAAAAATTTAATTCAATGTAATTATGATATGCAAAAAGAAGCAATGTGAGGCAGGTTATTATAGTCGGTCACGACCTGACTAGGTGACCAGATGTTATGTTCCTGTATGGAGAATCCTTAGTCAGTTAAGTAAGGTTGTAAATCCCAGTTTCATCTGTTACTATCCACAGTTAGATGACAAAACGGAACGCAAGCGAAAATCGGTCCAATCAAGGGCAACGCTCCCCCCAACCCTCTCTCTCTCCTGTGAACCGCAAATATGTCTACCGCGTAAAATATTGTCTCACGCAAATAAATATTGTAGTCTTTTGCAACCCCATTAATTGTTATAATACTTACAACTAAGAATTTATTGATGTTTACTGCTGTTGACTGTGACTATCAATGGATGTAGCACGAAAACGCGAACCGTGTATCTTTTGTAGATTACATAAACTCATGCCTGTATCCCGGAGAGGTAGGTAGAGATCAGGGTTTGCCATTTGCCACACTCCTGACAAACCTTTCGCTTCATCAACATTCATTCCGCTGCATGCTTGCACGCCGGTTTCGGGTACTTACCTTTATCACACCATTTTCATGTCATTGTTATGCTATGGAAATAATGCGGAACCGGAAAAGTGTTTTTCAGTATCGTTAAATAAACCACTTCCAACGCACAATCCTTAAATTTTGGCTCTTGTTCTCCTGATACGGCCTGTTGATTTTTTTTGCTGAAATCCTTTTTATATATATTCATCATCATCATCATCAGCCATTCGACGCCCACTGCAGGACACAGGCCTCCTTCGTGGTTTTCCTAACCATGAGGGGTTTTGCCATAATCGCCACGCTTGGCAGGCGGGTTGGCGATCGCAGTATGCTGTTGAAACCTCAGGAAGACGCTGCTGCCCGTCTTCTGGTAATGTATTTCCTTAGTCGCCTTCTACGACATCCACGGAAGGAAATGGAGTGACGCTATTCTTAATCCGGCGCCACACGGAACCAAGTAATAAACAGAAAAAATGCATCTATTTGTCTGAAAACCAGTGGTTTCCACGGAAATTTATTTGAACCAATTTCGGAAGTTTAATTGACAAAATACCGCATGTATGTATGTTTCGGCCCGTGCGTGTTCTTTCAACTACCCCGTTATTTAACACATTTCTCGAATGCTACAAGACGAAATAAGCAGAGCTTAATTATCAATTGATCTCTGTAATGAATACCCTATAGTGTGTGGTGGCTTTTATTCGGTAGCGCACAAGGCGCGGCGGCTTATTTCTGTACGACCCAGTACTGTGGTCCAAAAATTATTTGTTTTCCTTAACAAGTCGACTGCAAATAATTTTACCTAACATAACGCACATAATTGATTAGTAAGTCTAAATTATGTTGTAATAAATTAACGGAGGGAGAAATGGAGAGATACACAATGAAGAGATCCCATTGAGAGCAGTGGGAGCAGCTAAGTAAAAAAAAAACAATTAATATGAAATGAATTATGTTCAAAATTCAAAGCTGGTAAACTTAAGATGAAAGAAAGTACCGTAGACAGTATATCCACCTTTATATTAATGCACACTGCGTAAAATACCCTTTCGACAAAGAAAAAAAATAGGGTATTACGCACATACGATAAAAAAACGAATCCTTTATCCCCTTTACATGATATCTCTTTATTGGATATGACAAGAACATTTGGAAAGGGGACCCGATTTAATAAAATAATTAAAATGTTGTTCGAAAAATTTCATGGGACAGTTTGTCAACTGGTCCCACGGCTCTACTTATTTCAAGTATGAAAAAATATGTCAAATATACATTTTACAATGAGATAGCTTAGATCTTGACCCCAGTCTTGCCTGATGGCAACCGAAGACGGGGTCAGATACGTTGCGTGCTTGCCTGTTAAATGCCATCTTACTCTGTCTTAATGCCACCTAGCATGTCAAAAGTTGCGTCATTCCACTACGTTAATTGTCAAATTCAGAGATTTTAGGGCCACATAATACGTGGCTCGCTCATCATACTACTTTTGCTGCAACGGTAGCATAAGGACAAGAGGCGTGCGTTTTGAATGCCAAAAATCACGGCTTTCCAATAGATTAATTGTGAAATTCTGACATTTTAGCGCCATAAAGCGCGTGACTCGCGTCGTCATACCTAGTTCCTGTACTGTATGGTTAAGTCAGGAGCAACCCGCGCGGCGTACCTCAAAGATGGCGGTGTCTTTGCGTCGGCGCAGCAACGGTAGCGGGCTGTTGTGTTCTCTTTTTGATTTTTTTTCTTCTTTATCTTCGTATCGAATTGTATTGGCCTTTGATGCCAGTATTGATGCCGGAAGAAGTGTTGAGGCACCGGGGGAGGGCGTAGATAGATTAGCGATGTTGTTACTTCGACATAATCGACACTCATCCTGGTCCCAAACTGGGATACCCTGTCCTATGTTATGGTAGACAAGGACATCACAAATAGTGGACACCCAGATTGACGTCATGAGGGGTACAAATCAAGAATGGTGGCCTCCTGTGGGAATGAAACCCACGACCTCTGTTTTTGTAGCCATATGGAACGAAGGTAAGCTAAGTGAATATTGTACACACACCTACTTACCAGTCCCTGTCATATATTTTTCGTGAGTGCACTATAATCGCAACAAATTCGACATTTTTATGCAATATAAATTTTACGACAGGTTAAAAACATAGAAATTTTAAAATGTCTCGTATGGGGACCCCCAAGTGCGCAGTAATATTATTTATGTTAGGGCTATTATTTTTCAGTGATTTTCATTACTTTTTACTCTTAAGCTTTTAAATGTGTCGCATTAGAAAGAACTCGGACAAGTGCGAATTGAACTCGCTCACCGAGGTTGCCGTACAAATTTGTAGGTACTTACATATTATCAATAGTTCAGGAATCGAGTCTTGTAGTTCTTTTCCGAGTTTTTCCCGAACTACAAAGACTATTTCTTATGATTTAATTAGGTACACAGATTTTTCCCTGTACTTGTAGAATAAGACTTGCCAAGTTTCATAGTTGTAGGTCAACGAAAAGGACTCTATAAATGTTTATAGCCTAGAATGTCTGAATGTTTAAATTATTAGGTTACGTTTACTTGAATTAGTTATTGTATAATTGTATATTTGTGGAAGAGCGGGCCCTCCTGACACAGGTATTTCTATACTTACTAGGAGGGTCCAGCCCCTGTATTTTATTTATAACATTACAATGAAATAAACAATTTGATTTGAATGTCAGAATATAGGTTTTGTTGCGGCATAAACGGCCGTATCTTTGACGTTTGATTTTTTCGCAACTTCAAGGGAATATAGACCTGATTATATGGTTTTAATTGCAACTTGATACCTCGACGCGTTCCCGAGATTAAAGGGTCTTGACAGATAGACAGACAGACGGACGGACGGACAACATAGTGACCTTATAAGGGTTCTGTGCCTCAGGGTTCCATTTTTGTTTCCTTTTGAGGTACGAAACCCTAAAATATTAGGATTCTTTGCCTACATATACCTATATAGACCACTTTTCTGTCCCACAATAGAGCTTATAGATACATCGGACAGTCTTCGGATAATCCCCTCGCAAAGTCGCGCCGAAACCACCCAGGTTGTGTTTGGGTGTTATGGCGTTTGGGAGAGAGGCTTTGATGCTATCAGCTTCTGACAGAGATCTAGAGGAATACAATAAAAATATAAATAAAATAATAACGTCCACACAATACAATCATTTGTGTTGATCTCAAACTAGGATCGCCTGTGATATGCTGGCCAGGCAAGTACTTCTCAAACATGGGTAAACCCCGACCCAGACGTGGTATTCATAGTTAGTCGTCATCGTCACTAACGTAGTTAGGAGTTGCCACTTAGACGCTGTATATATTTATCTAACGTGCAGCGAATATAGACAAATATCCTCGGCTAAAATTGATTATATCCGTCACCTGAGACCACAGGAACATCACTATCTATCATCTACCATACATTTTTTTTAAACTTATTTAAAGGCTAAAAATTCCACCCATGAAGGGACTTGAACCCGCGACCTCTGGCTAACCGTACCATGCCGGGACTTGAACCCGCGACCTGTGGCTAACCGTACCAGGTACAGTTAGCCAGAGGTCGCGGGTTCAAGGCCCGGCATGGGTGGAATTTTTAGCCTCTAAATAGGTTTTTAAAAAATTGTCCTCAGCACGGGTTAGTGCAGTAAAAAGAATATAATCTACCATAGATGTAAAGGACCTATTATGATTATTGTTAGTTCACACTCCACAAACCGTCCACAAGCTAAAAGGCCGTTGTCGATCATCCAGTCGATTTTGACTTTTTGATGACATCTTAATCAGAAAAAAAATCTCTATCGATCCCTCAAACCCATTTTTCCTAGCTTTTATACTTCCAGAGATAAAAATTTAAAAATGCCGTTATGTTAGTTCAATGATTATACATATAATTAAATTATAATTAAATGTTCCCACATTACCACAACGTTAACAACCATTGCGCTTAATGAACCTACCTTCTTACTGCTAGGCCAACGTTGCAATGTTGGTTCGACGCGCGCGACATACCTAACTACCAAGGCTTAGAGCCACCTACACTCAACAAAAAGTAACAAAGCTACCGCCCACGCCCCCGTGCATTACATTTCAAAAGCCCACTCAGGGATCCAAAGCACCGCCAAACAGCGTCCATCCAGTGGTCATCGTATTATCTCTCTCGAAGATGCATTATGCATGTTTCGTCACGAACAAAAACAGCCGAGGAACAAAATAACAGACCGATCTCTCTTGCGCTCTAGTGCATATCCATTACACGCAACAATTACATTTTTACTAATCCTAGTTTTAAAACCCTGGCGTAAAAACGGCGGCTCTTTGCCTGAAAAAGAAACAGCGGCGCCGATCGCTGAGTTCGCTGAGCATTGGTGCGTTCAAATTTGGAACAACAGTTGCAGGTTTTTAAGTGTGGGCGTTGGGTTTTGTAGAGTTGTCGTTTGGGTGGATGGACTTCAGTCAATATGTGGTCATAACAGGTGATGATACATTATACTTTTTTTATCAAGTGTAATGTATGTAAGTATGGATTTGGAGGGTCTCTAGAGTGTTTGTTTATTAGAGTGGAAATTATCTCCACGACACATTTTGAAGTAAGGATTGTGAATGAAAACCGTTACAAACACTTTTACGTTTTCTGAATACTAGTAATCTGACCTCACATGGGCTAACAAAAAAATATTCTTCAAAATAATTTCTTTTTATAACCACCCCGACCTACATACGTGTGTACAGGGTGATGGAAAATACGACCTTTTCCTTAAAAAGAGGTAGTATACGTAACTTGAAAGAAAATTAGAGCCCGTAAATTGAGGATATAAAAGCATCGATTGGGGAATTATTATTATTATTATTTAATACTTTTATTGCTCCGTGTGGCGCCGGATTAAGAATAGCGTCACTCCATTTCCTTCCGTGGATGTCGTAGAAGGCGACTAAGGAAATCAATTACCAGGAGACGGGCAGCAGCATCTTCCTGAGATTCCAAGCGCATACTGCGATCGCCAACCCGCCTGCCAAGCGTGGCGATTATGGCAAAACCCCTCATGGTTATGAAAACCACGAAGGAGACCTATGTCCTGCAGTGGGCGTCAAATGGCTGATGATGACTTTTATTGCACTTAAGTTAATATAAAATACGGCGGACTTAATGCCATAAGCCTTTTTTACCAGTCAACCGCAGGAGGTGGAAGAAAGATTGGTAGGCGTGCAAAAAGAAATAAAAAGAAGAGGGGAATTATTTCTAGGTCTTATATTTTTCGCATTTTTTCGGTATTACCTATGACAAAATAAATTTACATGGCAAATAAAATACCTATACACTTAGATAGAATATTATCTACTGTACACAAAAACTTTATTTACTTCTCTCATAATAGCAGTTTTCAAAAAGCTGAAAAACCAAAATTGCCCAGAAGTTATTAAAAAAATTGAGAGAAAAACATCATAAGCAGCCTATACACGTCCCACTGTAGGGCACAGGCCTTCTTCTCTTCGACATCTGAAATTCCGTATTTTTTAATCACTCGACTGCAACGAGTGGTCTTTACCACTCGTCTCGCATGGCGATCGGTAGATTAATTGTCAAAAAAACGATAAATGTGTGTTGGTACTGTTTGTCATTCTGAGTGTCAACTCAACCTTTTACCAAATAACCAATAATTAGATAGATTCTTTGTTGCAATCGATACAATGCATTTAATGACTCCTACAGAAAATTCGTGTCTAACTATAGATTGTCGAAAGAGCTTGCCAAAAATTTGATTGAGATTCTTAGGCCTTTAATGGTCCCGAGTAGACGGCAAATCTGATTGCCAATTGAAATTAAGGTTAGCCTTTTATTACCTATGTTGATGATATTGCTATTTCTAGCTTCCTAGCTAATCTTCCAAGCACGAAGATTTTATGTAACACCGTGCATACTAAGCTAGGTCCCTTGTATAGTTGCATTTTGAGCATCTTTGTGCGTAAAGGTGATTGAATATTTGCCGGAGCGTAACTGTGGCTTGTTTGAAAGCAAATCCAGCAGTTTGTGTTTTTGTGCGGAATAAATTTTTTGTTTCGACATTTTCGTTGGAACAAACACAAACCAAAATGACAGTAGTGTTTTGTTTGTAACAAAAGACAAAGATTTTTTATTTAAACAGCCAATAAAACAAAGTGTTTTACGTTCCGTTTCTGTTACGGTAGTTTCCGGTTTCTGCGTGGATTGGATAAAATACAATACTCCAAATTGTACTGGCAACACTTCAGGCGAACGATTCAAAAATACGGAAAAACGACATCATGCGACTTAGAAGACGAGTGTGACTTAAGTCGCATTCGACGATACAATTTCATACGAGTGATTCAAAAATAGGTCTCCAGGTCGTCAGACCATCTGGTGGGGGGCCTGATGCTACATAAAAAACCGGCCAAGTGCGAGTTGGACTCGAGAACGAAGGGTTCCGTACCATTATCTATACAACATTAACGCAATAATATAGAAAAAACCGCAAAAAATCACGTTTGTGGTATGGGACGGCCCCTTAAATATTTCATCATCATCATCAGCTATTGACGCCCGCTGCAGGACATAGGCGTCCCTCATGGTTTTTCCATAATCGCCACGCTTGGCAGGCGGGTTGGCGATCGCTTAAATATTTATTTTATTTGAATTTAATTATTTATTTTGAAGCGAATATAGAACTAAATATTTTGTGAATATTTCAACCGTCTATCTGTTGCCGTTATTAATATCGAGCAAAAAACGGCAAAAAGTTACGTTTGTTGTATGGGAGTCCCCCCTTAAATATTTATTTGATTCTGTTTTTACTATTTGTTGTTATAGCGGCAGAAATACATATCTGTGAAAATTTTAACTGCCTAGTTATCACGGTTCATGAGATACAGCCTGGTGACAGACAGACAGACGGACAGTGAAGTCTTAGTAATAGGGTCCCGTTTGGCACTCTTCGGGTACGGAACCCTAAAAAAGACAATTATTTTGCTTTTGTTTACGTGACCAAGACCATTTTGAAGTTGAGTCAAAATTATGCTACCATCTCTACCACGGGAGCATTTCATTTTCCGTCTCGTCGATCTGTGATTGACACAGACACCAAGCGTGGGTCGAAAAAGGTCAACGCGCATAGTTTAACTTATTACAAACTGTCCAACCAGGGCCTAGATTCTGTTAATGCATTGTAGTAACATGACAACTGCATGAACATGGCGGTTTTAATTTCATGGCTGCTTTAAGTCTACTCGGGCACACCCATCAAACCTTCTAGGCGTCAATGGTACGAAAAAACACGTCACGTGACCCGACAGTGTACCTGTCATTATACTACAATGCACTAACAGAATCGAGGCCCAGAAGTAGACCTGTAGTTTCATACTTGCAAGCATTGGAAAGCAGATCATTGGTACTCGTATAAGTCGAGAAATGTGATGATGTGAGGATTGGTGGCCGTCCGTTGTGAACCAACATTTTTCTACCGCAAAAAAGTGCCCATATTTTTGCTCTATATTTGCTCTTATTTTGAGTAAATAAGAGTGGCTATACAACGTGCTATTGGATTTCGCTTTTTCATCTTTAATTTAGTCTTAGAACTCGGAACTCGGACATTTTTTTAACAGAAAAGAACGCACTACATCATAAACTCACGCCGGTGTCCCAGAGGGGTATGCAGATACCGAGGGTTTGCCACCTGCCACGACCCTGACATTCGTTCATTCCTCCAAGTTGTCGCACTAATTTGGCTATGCACTTACCAGTTAAGCCTTGTTCGCCTATTATGTTCATCATATAGCCACAAAAATAATTCAAATATTAATATATTCTGCTCGTCCTAGCTCTTTAAAGCGTAATCTACGTAAAAGATTTAATTAAGTTATCTTCTTACCTATATATAATATATTTTATTATCGGTTTAGTTTCTAGTAATTATTAAGTTTTGATTTTTTGCCACTCAGCGAAAGCCGTGAAGATGTAGTGACTAGAATTGAGAAACGAATGTTACGTTAGTTTGGACATGTGGAGAGGATGAAGGAAGAAAGATTGACGAAACAAATATATCGAATGTGGGTGGAAGGGTCGGTAAGGGACGTCCCAGGCAGACATGCTTCGACCAAATTGGGGATGTATTAGCAAAGGTCAAGATAACAATTACCCGAAACCGGCGTGCGTGCATACAACGACTAATGAATGTTGAGGAAGCGAAAGTGATCGTGGCAAGTGGCAGTACCTGGTCTCTACCTACCCCTCTGGGATACAGGCGTGAGTTTATGTGAGTATGTATTGAAGACTGTAAATATTTACATTTTCTTAACTTTTCCTTTAGAAGCTGAAGAAACCGTTTTCAGATTTTGTGTTGTTTCAAAATTTTTACTAGTAGCTCAGTAACCACCAGTTTCTCATACGCTGACAATCTTTTAATCTACTGTCAACAGTTGGCCAAATTGCATACAATAAAAACAACTATTAAAAGTAGTACTGTTAACAGATTGTTAGTGAACGAGAAACCGGGGTAAGTCTATTGTAGCTGTTTCCTTATACACGAATAATTAAATTTCAAAGCCACTGGGCACTTTTCATCCGGTTGTTAAGGCGGGATTACACTTGGCAAGCTAAATAAAATGGTTGCAAATCTAATTTGCATGTCGATCAACACAAAATAATTTCATTACGAGATTCATAAACATACTTGAGTACATATGTATTCCCAATCATGGCAACATGTATAACTAAAATGAACAGTAAGTTGATAAAAAATGTACAAATAAGAATTTAATTTAATAACACATCTCACACATCAACTTCATGCTAAAGACAGAAGCAAAAAACATATTGAATTGAGTCGAGTTTGTTCATTTTGTGTGGGCTTTGCTTGGTTTATGAACTCTATGCCACAAACTGCGTAACTTCTGGATAAGAGCATTCAACTAACCTCAAAGTATAGCGTGTAATAACCTCGACACGCTAATAAGAAGAAAGTATACCAGCTATAAGCAAAGAGAATATAACCACGCTATAAGCATGACAGAGGCGCTTTCTGTCGGTCGCGTTTCCTCCGTACCCAAAGTTTGCCAAACGGGACCCTTAGTAAGACTTCACTGTCCGTTTATCTATCCGTTTGTCTGTCCGTCTTTCTGTCTGTCTGTCTGTCTGTCACTAGACTGTATCTTATGAACCGTGATAGCTAGGCAGTTGAACTTTTCACAGATTATGTATTTTTGTTGCCGCTATAACAAAAAATATTAAAAACAGAAAAAAAAACAAATATTTAAGTGGGGCTCCCATATATAACAAACGTAATATTTTTGCTGTTTTTTGCTCGATATTAATAACGGCAACAGGTAGATGCTTGAAATATTCACAGAATATTTAGTTCTATATTCGCTTTAAAAATAAATATTTAAAGGGGGCTCCATTACTGTTATACTATAATCACACCTACAACAAAAATACTTTACAAGTTGTCATAAATTAAAGGTACGTACAGAAGGCTTGCATAAGCGCCAGTTATTAGGATACACAGCACTCACAGGTTTGCAGGTTTGAATCACTTTTAACTTATTCTAATAAACTAACTTTTCGTCACAGACCTTTGCATCCATTATGGACCATTTAAGCAGTGCCTAAGAGTTACACTTTTTGTAATGACTAGGAAATCGGTTTTGGGAGCGGCAGGCTCTACTGTTTATAGGACACACAAAGGCAGACTTTGGTGTCGGGTTGGTACGGATACCTTCCGGCACTTGTGTTAAAATTAACTTTTAATAATATTAAAAACACTTACTAATGTTAATATTACAGAAATACACACACTTACAGAAACATAGGCTTGCATCCCGGAGGCAGAGACCAGGGTTTGCGATTTGTCACGAACCTTATAAGCCTCTTGAAACAATTATTATAAAAAAAATAAAGTTGACTTGTGAAACTACCGCTCTAGTTAGGTACTTACTTATGTGGTGCCAAGACAAGCTATTGCGTTCCACTCATGCGCGAGAGTACGATTCCATTTCACTTTATAAACGAACTGAGACATTTAGAGATTTAGTCAGTCCCAAAGCCTAATCCAGCGGGTCACCGGTCCGCGACTGACCGCAGCAAGGTGTCGATGTATCAATCATCTCGAGACAGGCCGTGTGGAGCTCGGCCGACGACCCGTGGATCATTTGTCTCGCGACGTTTTGCTCGTTTAATTGAAAAACAAATGAACCAGCAGTGTAATGTGGATTCCAATCTAATCAGCCCAAATTCCTCGATATAGCGTCCAACAGCATTCACCGGCTCTAACGGCATGATCACGGACAATCTGGACTGTCACTAGTGTCGGCGGATCTCGGGAATCATAAAAAATTGTACAACATATACCAACTTACTAAAATGGATAAAAGAACAATTTTTATTAACCTTTTGGGCCAAAGATGCTTTAAATACATGTAGTATGTACTATTATTAAAGGAACCAACTTTGTCCTCGGCCACAGCAATGTCTTATACTTTTTACACAGTGCTTAGAATTGTAAAGTTTTAGTACCTATGTCAAAATCCTACTTCCTACTGCTATTATAAATGTGAAAGTTTGTGAGGAAGTTTGGGTGTTAGTTACTCAAACACGCAATCACGACTGAACGGAGTTACATGAAACTTGGCATATAGATAGACAAAGATCTGAATTGAGACAAAAGATACTTAAAATGTAATAATGCGGTAATGCGTTCTCGTGGGATAATATTTTACTGTTACCGTAACCTTTTTTCCGTATGGCATGAGTAATTTCCGGGATAAAAAGTTTCCTATGTCCTTCCCCGGGACTCAAACTATCTCCATACCAAATTTAATCTAAATCCGTTCAGCCGTTTATTCATGATTGAGTAACAAACATCCAAACATCTTCACAAACTTTCACATTTCTAATATTAGTAGGATAATTCATGGTTTACTATGACGATTCACATTTGTACATTGCAAAGTCCATTCATCCGCGGAAGAAAATGTAGGAAGACTCGGCTACGCATATAACAAACTATGAATCTTAGTTTTATGAAACGCGGCCCTGGTGACGCCACCTAGCAGTCAAACACGAAAACCGAATTTGTTGTCTTGAAAAAAAGTGTAAAGTAGAATTCTAAGAATCGTACCGAATGTTTAATATTTACTACTTACACCAATGTGTGAAAAGGTGAGCAAACTACTCACTTAACTCAAACAGATTACAATCATAGGATTCTTTTGTCCGAACCACAGAAAAGAGTATATCGTTAAGTACTTGAACAATTGGTATCTTTGTGAAAATACCCAAAAAAATACTTTTAAGAATAACTCTGCCGGGTACAACACTGACCAAATTATCAAGTAACGTTAAAACGTCAAGAAACGTTTTAATACCATACATATAAACTCGCGCCTGTATCTCGATGGAGAAAACAGTTTGTTCGACTTAGGAATCCGTTTGCGAAATATTAAGCTTTAAAGCGCAAATTTTTGTTAAACTAGGGCGTTCCCGCCTCCCTCTCCCGGCTAAACAGTTGACGTAAAAACTTGAAAAAAATCAGGGCAGTGGCACATTAAATGAAAGATATTGTATGGAATCAGGCGTTACTTTGCGGAAATCCATAATAGCATTAAAATGTGAAAATTACTTTGCTAAATTCCGCCAAAATCCCCCAAGCACCATGCGGTTACTTGTCAGTCGACCATCGGAGCCTGAGGATGCCTCGTGTTAGAGGCGAAACGCATTTTTTCACACAAGTATTGTTGTCGGTGGTGTTGTGTTTGTTGTTTCTTGCTTTTGCTTGAAAAAGTGGGAGGGCGGTGCATTAACTAACCGCATGGTGCTTGTGGGATTTTGGCGGAATTTAGCAAAGTAATTATCACATTAATACATTAAATGAATTTAAAAGGAAACTTATTACGGCTAAGTAGGCTTAACAAGATAACGAGTAATAGGCGACCAACTTATAAAAGGAATAGGAACGGTTTTTTTTTTATTTCCTGCCGTTTTGTTGGCGTGATTAATATGTATATCTATGCCAAATTACAGCTTTCTAGTACTGGTCGCCTCTGTGCTAAGCCGGACAGACAGACAGACGCACAGACATGGCGAAACTATATAAGGTTTCCTTATTGACTACGGAACCCTGTGCGGAACCCTGTACGGACCCAGGTTCGATTCCCAGTCCGGGCACGTACCTATGACTTGGTTTATTTTCAAAGTTACGTAACTGTGAAAGAAAACGACGCGAGGAAACCCGCGGCTTGGTTGGCTCCGCACGTACTGACTTGTCTTTCCTGTGGGCTAGGCCGACTAAGTTTTCAGGATGGTATAGGTGCTGGGCAAGTCTACTCCATCTAAAAAACAATGTCCCAGGCACTGCAGCGTCAGAGTGGTCCCTTCACCCGTCTAGTGTGAGTAAAGGTGCCACTGGACGCTGTATAAATCATCTCATTATGTAGATACAAAGGCTAACACACACGGAACCCTAAAAATGACCCTTCTTCAGTCTCTGGTTAAGAAAATTGCGACATTTTTCAGCAATCCGTCTGCCAAATTGACTTTTGGTAAATGATTCCGTCAAAGACTACTGGGCGGTCTGCAACAAAAAACGCTTCGCTTATGACAGTTTTGAGAAACCCCCGCTCATAATGCGTCTATGCTCCTGTCTTTTGAAATTTTAGTGAGTTTGTGAATAAATAGTATTTAATGCGACATCTTTTTGGGTAGTGCAATTTGTGTGACGAATGTGAAATTGCAGTTTAAAAAAGCTGAAAATAACAAACATCTATGGATTATAAAATTATTGTATGGTCATCGGTCATCGATAAGTGTGCAAAGTTCCGAATGAATTTGACGTTTTGGAGTGGGTAAAAATTAAGTACAAGGATTCCTTTACAAACATACATACAAATTAAATTAATAAGTGCATGTTAAAAAATATTATAGGCAGTTGAGAATGAGTTTTCACATAGATAAGTTATAATTTTCACAAAGACAAACTTTGGCCTTTGCATCTACGTAATGAGATGATTTATACAGCGTCCAGTGGCACCTTCACTTACACTAGGTGGGTGAAGGGACCACACGGACACTGCTATGCCTGGAACATTGTTTTTTAGACGGAGTAGGCTTGCCCAGCATCTATACCATCCTGACAGCTTAGTCGGCCTAGCCCACAGGAAAGACAAGTCAATACGTGCGGAGCCAACCAAGCCGCGGTTTCCTCACGACGTTTTTCTTCACAGTTAGCGTGTGAGTAGTAGCACGAAGACAAAGTAATCGCGAAAAATATCAACTGTTCTATAGGTACTAAGTGGTAAACCTGCGACCTGCCGGAGCGATGAAACAGTTGTATTGTTTTTGCTATCCAGATTTGGTGTCACTATAAAAGTTGTTGATATTGATAACTAGAATAACCCTGCAAATAGTAAGTTTTGCAGGATCTTTCTGCAACATGCTCTTTAATATTTGGCTGTATTTTCCTGATGCAGAAGCAGCTATTTCAAAATGGTTCGAGTTCCTTCATCTATAACAACCGGCAAAACTTAGCGGCTTCAGTGAATTTGCACTGTGTTCAGTTTCATCATCATCATCAGCCCACGTCTACCCACTGCTGGGTAAAGGCCTTTTCCCCATCACGCCATCCTTCGTGGTCTCACGCCATTCGCATCCACGAGCCCACTGTGGTACGGCGCCCTAAGAGATGCGGTCGAAACTGCGTAAACGGTTTCTATGTGATAATATTAGTGATGAAACTACCTGAATTGACGTAAATTGACAATTTATCAATAATTAAACTCATTATTAAGTAACAAAATATATATTTTGCTTAAAGATTTTATCAAAATATTCGCAGAAATACAAAGATTTTTTATTATATTGTTTCTACATTACAAAACTTATATTATGATTTAAACATGAAAATTAGTCCACATTATTAAAACTAGTGTTAAAAAAACATATTCTAACATCATATAATGACAGAAATAAAAAGAACAATTATTATTTATGGGCATACCAATAAATAATGCTTTGTTAGCTTGGCCTTAGCAAGTAACGATATCACTTCATCAACAACAATCTCACAAGTCTTGGTGTCGGAATGGCTGGATGTATCCTTCAAAGTCATCCACCTTAGAAAGATCTGCTAATCTTCTACGTTGGGACCGTTTACTGAACTCCGAGAAATCTTTTTTCGGCTGACCACTAGCACCGAAAGACTGCTGAATATTTACAATTTCACGAAAAGAAGCGCCTCCTGTTGCAGAGCTCTTAACGATGTCGACAACTTCATGATGCTCCAACCACTCCAGGTGACTCTTTTTCAGCTTATCCAAACTTCGAGTTGCTTTCTTCCAATATTCCATGAGTCTCTTAACTTTTGAATACATTGACGAAGAACTTCAATGTCACAGTTTTCGCTGTCTGGCACCATATGCATTATTTTTTCTAGCACACGGCGAGTGTCTCTGTCTCCGAACCTTCACAAGTATGCCAGATTTCCAAGATATATTTTCTAGAGAATCTGATACTGTACACGGTAACTGTAAAGAAAGAAAACATAATTAATAGTGATTTTTCTACTTCGTAGCAAATGGGCTACGAAAGCGTAGCACCTTCATAAATAAGGTATGAGCGGACAGGCGCACTCAGATGGTATAGTTTATATAACTACACAGTTTAAGCTTCATTCTGACGTAAAAAATATTTGTGGGTGAGCCCGGGTACATAGTTAAAACTCTAGTTAAAAACAATGAATAAAGCAAAATTTTACATTCAGTGACAATGTTTCGTAGCACCCATGTAAAAATAATGAAAACAATGAAAATAATAATAAAAATATTTTAAAGGAGAGGACATAGCTTTATCTTGAATATTCATTGTGATTCGTCAAACTTTGCACTGAGAATTCCGAGAATTTGTAAATTGAAAAACAGCACTTTTAATGACTCACAGCCCTCCGACAGTTCAGTTCACGCTGAAACCTTTAAACTCAACCCTTCCCGCGACTAACGGAAGTAAATGAATGAAAAAAAAGCTTTCCTTGCAGGCAGTACCTAACTTTGTGTTATTTAGTTTTAGGAAAATTTAAGAGTTAATTTTTGTCCACTTTCCTGCACTGCTGAAATATGGATATTACGGAGGTCACGGGGACATATCACAGTTGCATATTTCCGTAAAACGCGCGAGGTATCCGTGACTAGGGACTAGTCGCTGGAGGGTTAGAGCTTTGTTATTGCCTAAGTCTAGGTGTAAAGTTATGGAGGCGGTTATAGCCTACTGCGCAATTAGGTCTAGTTATGCGGTTAGGTATGCTCGAGTGGAGGGCATGTCATGGGTTCGATACCTGACAATGTCTTCATTTTGTACGCCATTTAACAGTGGACTAACGTCTAGGATAGTTAAAGTTGTAGGTTAATGTTGCTTACCTTTTCCACAACTAGAGGGGTTCTGTTATAATAAGGCTCATAACGACGAACGCGTGAAAATAAATTAAACTAGGTCAGCAAACTAATAAACTTAATAGTAATGCATCGATTGGGAAGTTGATGTGGGATTTCCTGCATGATGATTATTTTGCCGCTTAAATTTTTTAGGTTTCCGTACCCGAAGGTTGCCAAACGGGACCCTATTACTAAGACTTCAATGTCCGTCTGTCTGTCTGTCTGTCCGTCTGTCTATCTGTCTGTCTGTCTGTCTGTCACCAGGCAGTATCTCACGAACCGTAATAGCTAGGCAGTTGAAATTTTCACAGATGATGTTTTTCTGTTGCCGCTATAAAAACAAATACTAAAAACAGTATAAAATGAATATTTAAGGGGGGCTCCCATACAACAAATGTTGTCAAAAGACAGCGCTCGCCATCTAGCGGTCATCTATGTAACCTTCACAGCGGCTATGTCATGTCGTTAAAAGTCAATGTTCAACGCTTCTTGTTGGTTTTTATAGATTGCGCTGTTCTCCAATTCGATCTTTGTCTAATGTTGTGTAGATAATGGTACGGAACCCTTCGTGCGCGAGTCCGACTCGCACTTGGCCAGTTTTTTATTCTATGCTGACTACTAGTTGCTACAAAAAATAACGTATTGAAGAAAAATAAGGAATATCAAACAAGACAAAATCTTACAAAATTTGGATTGGCCAGTCCAAGACCTAACAAAAACCTTATTCCTTTATCACTCTAAAAAACTCACGGATGATCATTAAAAAAAAACAGCATTCGTCGCTTGCGATCAAAGGCCGGTCCCCAATCGGAACATTTTCGGGTCGAATGAATCGATTATTCGATTACTAAACTGTCGCACTGACACCTCGTCGCCGGCCGTCCGATCGATCTTGTTTGACTCGATCATCAGTGCTTCTCAAACCCAAAGGAAATGGGAAGCAGACATAAATAAGATCTTACGAAATTGATGGTAATAAATGAGGACGAGGACTGTGATGCTACGTGGTTACATCACTTTCGAAAACGGCAAAACGCTTGGCGATGTCTCTTTGTCTGCTGGGTGATTATGAGCCGTAGCCTAGGTGACGCTGCTCGTTTGGCACCACCCGGGTTTTCATGCAAAGATACGAGGGTAAGTCTGTGGAAGCGAGTACCTATATTATAAATATTATTATATTATCTTATCTTACCTAGCTTGAATCCGCAAAGCCCAGGGCGTTTTTTCCGGCCTCCGAACTAGTCGGACAGAAGGCTCTGGGGTGAATGCCAAGGCCTTTACCCATTTATGAGACAGACAACTAACCAAGTACCCTAATGATAATGCAATGACAAATGAATGTTGATGAAGCGAAAGAGGTTTGTCAAGATCGTTGCAAGTGGTAAACCCTGGTCTCTACAATAAACTTAGAAACGTAGGTAAATATTCAGGAAATGGTTAAAGGTGCGGAACAAAAACGAGCAGCGTACTGAATTATGGAGAACAGAAAACAAAATGCTGACAAGCCAGCGAGGATCAAAAGTAGGCTGCGTTTAAGGAAATGTGATCTACGTAAAATAGTGGCACTTTCCGACTGCTCACTATGTCGAGGATGCCTCAAGGAAGAGACCGCGTCCACGTGACCACTCGATGTGAGAGCGTGGAAAAGCAACGGACAGCTACGAATTCATTTATCCTTCTTTCAGTGCTTCTCCACTACTGGAGATTGGTTCCCAATCTATTTATTCATTAGTCGTTTTATGCACGCACGCCGGTTTCTGGTCCTTTTTATCTCGGCCTTTGCTAATACATCCACTATACGAAGTATGCCCGCCTGAGATGTTGTTTACTGGCTCTTAGAGCCCGTATGACCCATCGATGAGGATAAGTGCGGAAATCTCAGGTTTAACTGTGTTTGAGAACCAGTGTGCCTGCGGGCGGTCGTGCGACGTCGCTCGTCTCGACTAATTATAATTATTATCGATACACACACTGATTATTCCGAATAATTAGGTCGCCGCCATTGCCTCACTTGCTGTAAGTGGAAGAGGTATATCGATGTTTATTGGCGTTTTTCTGACGTAAGATCACCGATGAGATCGTTTTTAGGGTTTCGTAGTCTGACAAGGAACCCTTATAGTTTCACCATGTCTGTCTGTCTGTGTGTCCGTCCGCGGCCTAGCGCAAAGACCGGTGGTACTAGAAAGCTGTAATTTGGTATGTGTATACATATTTATCACGCCGACAAAGTTAAAGAATAAAATGTTGGTAATTTTTTTTTACTGTATCTCCCCTAACATGAAAAGTGGGGATGATTTTTTTCTCGTCTACCCCATCATGTGGAGCATCGTTGGATTGGTCGTTGAAAAATATTGTATGTGTAGGAAGACCATTTTTTTATTTAGGTTTGCGAAATATTCAGCTTTAAAGCGCAAACTTTCGTCCGAGTAGGGCGTCCCCCCGTCTCCTGGCTAAACGGTTAATTGTAGAAACGTGAAAAAATTCAAGGTAGTAGCACATATAATGAACTTAAAAGGAAAAGCATCACGGCTAAGGAGGCTTTAGTAGTTAACGAGTAATAGGCAACCAAGTTATAAAAGTAAAATTTAGTACAAAATCAATTGAAAATGACTTAGATGAAGTTATTAGTTATGTTAAGCAGATAAAAAACCCTCTTCTTACGGGACCCTATACTACGCGTGTCCCGACACGCACTTTGCCGGTTTTTTAGCGATAGGAATGACAATTGTATATTACCTATATCTATGTAGGTACGCTTATTAATAGGTAGGTTGGGGTGCGAAGGTCAAGATGCTGTGTGAGTCCAAAGAAGGTTTAATCCTTCTGAGCAGTCCAACGTCAGACATGACAGACATTTTTTGGATTGCCAGTGCGAATAATATGCTTTTCAAATATTTGCTTTGTTACGCATTTAACCGCGAAATTCTGTTTTCGTTCTCCTTACCCCTTCTACATTTCTGGCTAACGAATTCTATGATCTAGGTGACTGTAACTATAGGTCCATCACACTCATTTGCACGCCAAAGTGTTATTCCCTGCACGCCCTATCCAGCGTGCAGGTCGGTCGCGTAAAATGCGTCATGACGTAATGTAATGTTTTTGACTAACTAAAAAGAACGTGACCTACCAGTAAAAAGTTCTGCTTCTTGAAAGTCTGGTGACTACATTCAAATCCAATCCAAACTAGACTACCATCGTCTTATTATAAAACTTCTATCTAAATTGGCCATCTCTAAAAACTGTCTCTTAATTTTTTAGCCAACGATCGCCGGCCGGTGGTCTCCGCTCTGACGCCGGGGTCTCTCAAAAATGACAATTTGGAAACGTCAAAGGAAGATTGGAAGATCGAGCGTGATAAGGAGAGGAGAAAATGTGAGTTGTTTTGTGCAATGAAATAGATAAACTTTATTTTATTTTAGGGATGAGGGTTAGTTCGAATGGAGATTTCCGCACTTGGCCTTAGCTGGACCATCGTACGTGGGAAGTGCCAAGGTATGTAAATACCTCAGACACTAGGTTTCCTAACGATGTCTTCGCCGGTAGCGAGTGGTGTTGCTGCTATAACTTTACAAATGCACGTAACTTAGAAAATCAAAGTCGTTAGTACATGCCGGGATTCGAACCCACGACCTACCGAATGAGAAGCTGGCGTTCTACCGCTCCGCTACCACCGTCGGGTGTTTATGGAAAAGGGTTATGCTGGAGCGTGGTGTTTTGAAATCTCTTTCTGTCCGCTTGGTTTGTTATTAAGGTGGAAGTAGCTAGCTTCTGTCACTGCGGCATTTGGGCAGAGGTTGTTAGTACTCAGCCATCCGCTTCTGTACTCTAAAATAAATGGTTTGCACAATTACTCTACTAATAGTAATTCGGCTGTGTAATTGCAATCTCACTACTATCTTTTTTCCTTATATACTTATATCTACTTATGTTGCTATAGTTTATATGTGTTACATATGTATATAATATTATGTATTATAAGTTTATAGTATAAATATTTACTTATTTATTGTTGAGTATTCGTATTATTATGTAATTTTAGTTGAAGTAAATCGTTTTATCCGTCTATTTCGTATGCCTACCAGTTAATTTCTTGCAGCACCTGTGGTTGACTGGTAGAAAATGCTTATAGCATTAAGTCCGCCACATTGCCATTGTATTTTTTACTTATGTGCAATAAACGTATTAATAATAATAATAGTAACTATAATTAATAATAAAGTAGCACTATTTGTGTTTGATCTAGAATTAATTAGGTTAGTGAAAGCACTTTTAAATGGGTAGGTACCCGTTAAAACTAAGTAATGGCCCCAATGAATATTATAATGATGAGAACTATTTTGAGAATCGTTAATATTATGATATCTAATTCTGAATGATAGGTTACCTACTCAAGCAAAGAGTATGAAAACATTTTTTTATGTTTCGGTAAACATACAATATTAAGCCAAACATCACCTTTTCAAATTCCGATCTAACAAAAACGCGTTGGTAAAAGGAGCCGACGATTAAAAAAAAATATCTACATAAAAAGCAAAATTCGGCCAAAGTATCACATAATAAACTTAGTAGCAAGTGAATTTCTTAAAGATCGGGTTGCATTAAACAGAACTCCTTTTTTTTCCAAAAGGTCCTGTCATGGTGTTCGAAATTTAAACATGACGGGCTGCGTCAGCGGCCAGCTACAAAAAATGACGGATGCTTTTGTGTTTCACAATAAGTATTTTTTTATTATTTACATTTAGAAACTTTACGATTTGTATTTCTGATAGGTGCATTAAGCCTTTTTAGCACGCAATTAGTACTAGTAAATCTATGGAAATAACTACGATAGCACAATACCCACTCGCTCATAAACCCAATTAATTATACATTCATCGCCGCCAATCGTAACGAAATACACCACCAAGCACTAATCAAGATAACAAACGATTAAAAAGTCATATCGCGTTTCCAAACGAAACATCGTGCAACTCAAAACCTTACCTCGAAATTTTTAAAATCAAATTTCGAACGACACTGGCTACTAGATTGAGTCAATGATAAAGAAATAAAATTGAAAAGAAAAAGGCGCGGGATATTTGAATAAGGAACGGGTCGTGTCAAGTGAAACGTCAAAAGTGACAGTTTCCGCGCAGTCGGACGCTGCACTGTGGGTTCGGGCACTAATCATAAACATAACACAGAAGGGTTAATCATCCACGACATTTTGGAATCTAAAGCCAATCATTGTTATGGTCTTTATAACTAGGCATAAAAAGTTAAACGGATAAAACAAACTAAACTCACACCTGTCTCCCGGAGAGGTATGGTCTTTGCATACCCCTCCCGAATACAGGTGTGAGTTAAGTTTGTTTTAAGCAATTTATAAACATTAATATTAATGTTCATTCCACCCGTAATCGGCCACTGCTGGACATAAGCCTACCTCAAGCCACTCCACTTGTATCTGTCCAAGGCCATGCTCATTAATATAATATACATACATACCCCCAGAGGGGTAGGCGATCCTGACAGGTTACTTTCGCTTCCTCAGCATTCATTAGTCGTTGCATGCACGCACGCCGGTTTCGGGTACTTTTTATCTTGCCCTTTGCTAATACACCCCTTATTTGGTCGAAGTATGCCCGTCTGGGTCGTCCCTTACCGGCCCTTCCACCCACATTCACTCGATATACTTGTTTCGTCTCCACTTGTCCAAACCAAATATATAATATAATATAATATAATATAATATAATATAATATAATATAATATAATATAATATAATATAATATAATATAATATAATATAATATAATATAATATAATATAATATAATATAATATAATATAATATAATATAATATAATATAATATAATATAATATAATATAATATAATATAATATAATATAATATAATATAATATAATATAATATAATATAATATAATATAATATAATATAATATAATATAATATAATATAATATAATATAATATAATATTAGGGGTTAAAGTATGAAATTGCCGTTTTATTGCAATAGGTTCTTTGAATTGACATAGAATCTTCATGGTTTGAGGTTTTCGAATGAAACTTTTTTCAAATGGTTTCTATGATGTTCTTTTTTTAAAAAATGTGAAACATTTGAATATCGACTTTCAATTGTTTTTGTTATTCAATTTAGACAAGAAAGATGGATACTGCGAAAAGTGATTGTGAGGCACCCATTTTTCGTATTTTTTTATTTTATTGATTTGACACAAGTGAGTCAATATTGTGGGTAAGGTAACGTTAAACCATGCCGCTAATTCCTGGGTAGTTTGACTAGGGTCGGCTTCCACTATCTCTCTTAATTCATCGTTATTCACCTGTGTGGGCGGTCTTCCTCGTGGCTCGTTCTTTAAGTCGAAATTTCCATCACGAAAGCGTTTAAACCAAAATCGCACGGTGCGTTCATTAGTAGACCCCTCTCCAAACGCAGCATTGATATTGCGGGCTGTTTCTGCCGCGTTAGTTCCGCGTCGGAACTCGTATTAAAAAATCACTCGAATTTTCGCAGTATCCATCTTTCTTGTCTAAATTGAATAACAAAAACAATTGAAAGTCGATATTCAAATGTTTCACATTTTAAAAAAAAAAACGTCATAGAAACCATTTGAAAAAAGTTTCATTCGAAAACCTCAAACCATGAAGATTCTATGTCAATTCAAAGAACCTATTACAATAAAACGGCAATTTCATACTTTAACCCCTATTACTAACATTAATGCAAAATAAATATAAACAAAAAAAAACGGTCTATCTGATTATCTTACTTCTGTGGCTCGAGCATTGCACCCATAATTCTTGGAAGCAAAGTGCATTTCGGAACTGAAGCATCCCGAGTGAGTGTTGGATTGTTTCTGTATAATCATGATTACTCATTCCATGTTTTGTGGCTGTGACTCTACCTTTTAATCGTTTTTAATTGGTCACATCTGCCGAAGAACCGATAGTCGATGGGGCACAAAGGTTCCCGAGTGGAAGCCAGGAACTGGCAAACGCAGCGTAGGATGCACATCGGTTTGCTGGACGCTCTGCTCCCATATTACGCTCACCAAAGTCACCAATTCTTGAACGATTCCAATCGGGTAACTACGTATATCAAACTCCATGCTAATCGCTACCGCGAACGTCAGGATTCCGACAGGATTTGGTTCGTATAATTAGGCCTCTGAGATAAATTTCTCGCTGCGGCTGCATAAGGGTGTCCGAGGTCTGAAAGAATTGGCGTGCCTTTAGGGAGGCCTATGGGCCGCTTTCACTAAGCAATCACTTAAGTAACGTCCTGCCACGCTCTTTTCTGAGAAATTCGAAGAGACAGCACTACAGTTAACTATTTACTCAGTGACATCCTCAATTCAGAACCTGGCCCTGTGTCCGGCAGTGGACGAGTTTGGCGAGTTTTTATGTACTGTTTCACCTATATTACGTTACGTTATAAATAAATAAATAATAAAAAGATTACGGCTGATTGATTGAATTAAATTATTTTTAATATGAATCTGTAATCTACGGATACCTACTATGGAGGTCAATGTTTTGGATGAATTATTCCCTAATCGTTCCGTGTGGCGCCGAATTAAGAATAGCGTCATTTCATTACCTTCCGTGGATGTCGTAGTCTTAGTCGCCTGACTAAGGAAATAAATTACCAGGAGACGGGCAGCAGCGTCTACCTGAGATTTCAACCGCATACTGCGATCACCAACCCGCCTGCCAAGCGTGGCAAAACCCCTCATGGTTATAAAAACCACGAAGGAGGCCTGTGTCCTGCAGTGGGCATCAAATGGCTGATGATGGTTTATGGTTTATGGTTTAAGACGTTTATTCTCATAAGAACAATACAGATGTTCACTTGAAATGAGAATTAATGACTAATTAATTTAGTTAATACATGCATGAGCTTATAAAATAACAACAATTTAAAATTAAGGTTCCAGTAGACAATAGTTCCGTATAATGTAGGTAGTTGTATGTTGTAATAAGGTGAGTGCAATATCGGTTGCACACATTAATTTGTAGTGTAGGTAGAATACAAAACAATCACTACAAACGCAGGTGATCTAAAAAGTTATCGGCTAAACTTATTTACGCGGCCGTATTCTGTTAAACAATTACAATCTTAATGGATCGACTAAACTATTCGAGCGGTATTTTCGCGGACGTATTTTGCTAAACGTTTCTTGAAGATGTTGAGTTTTTCTGATTCTTTGATATATTTTGGTAGTTTATTGTATAGTTGCGTTCCCTCAAATTTTATGCTCCTCTTGCCATAATTGGTTCTTGGTGATATAGTTTCCACGTTGTGGGCATTTCTAGTGTTGTATTTGTGTGACTTTTTTGTAAATGAAAGGTTTGAATGTGTCGATTTTGTTATTATTTTGTGTATTAACAAACAGGTTTTAAATGCGTACATTTGGTTTATGTGCATTATTTTGGTATCCTGGTAGATTTTGTCAGTGGGAGTTAAGTAGTTATATCCAAACAGAGCTTTAATAAGTTTATTTTGTGCTCTTTGTAGTTTTTGTAAGTGTACCTTAGCTGCTGTGCCCCAGATTTCGATAAGATATTCTAAGTGTGGTTTTATCAGTGAGTTATAAATAGTGTATCGCACTCGTCTTGGAAAGCATCCTCCAACTCTGCGTAACGCTCCTGTAAGGGATGTTATTTTTGATTTTAGACGTTTTATGTGTTCCTGCCATGTTAATTGTGGGTCCAGTATAAGGCCCAGGTATTTCTCTTGTATTGATTGCTGTAACGTAGTGCCGTTTATAGTTAGTGGTTCATGGTCACCGGTTTTCCTGTTTTTAGCTGAAAAAATTATGTAGCTAGTTTTTGAGGTGTTTATAGAGAGTAGGTTATACTGGAACCATTCTGACAGTTTATCTAGATCGTCTTGGGCCAATTTGAGAATTTCATTAATTGTGTTTCCGGAATAAAACAGACAAGTGTCGTCAGCATAAAGGGCAATGTTCCCGTGTAATCCCATCTCACTAATATTGTTGACATACACCAAAAAGAGCAGTGAACCCAAGACTGAGCTTTGCGGCACACCGCACTCAATAGCGTGAGGCTCACTTTCTATTTCATCGATTTTTACCTTTTGGTACCTGTCTGTTAGATAAGACTCAAACATTTTAGATGCAGCCCCTGTTAGCCCTATGTTTTTTAGTTTTTCCTGTAGGATTCTATGACTCACGGTATCAAAAGCTTTTTGTAGATCGATAAAGATACCAAGAACTAGTTTTTTGCTATCTATATTAACTTGAATGTCTGTAACTAAATCGATCGTGGCAGATAGTGTATTTGAGCGTGGCCTAAATCCATACTGTTTGTCTGAGAGAAAGTTAATCTGTGAGAGGTGCGATTCAAGGCGACTGTAAATAATTTTTTCTAATATTTTGGATGTTACAGGCAGAACTGACACCGGTCTATAGTTACCTGGTGTAGCTTTATTGCCAGATTTGTAGATTGGAATTACTTTCGCGAGTTTCATGCTGTTTGGGAACATGCCATCTGTTAAGCACTTATTGAGACATTTTGTGAGACCCTCTGTAATAAGTGGTTTTATACATTTAATACTTTTTGTACTTATACCATCGATTCCCGTACTTGTGTTAGGATCTAAGTTATCTATTATTTTGTTAACTTCCTCTTTAGTGCATGGAGTGAGGTCGGAAAGAGTATGTGTATTAGTGTGTGCAATAGAACTTAATATGCTGCATGTGTGATATTTTTGCGGAATTTTTTGTGCCCATACAGTGCCTATAGTAGAGAAGAAAGTGTTGAAAGTTTCACAAATATCTTTTTTGTCTGTTATTAGCCCAGATGAGACTTCTAGTTTTGAGGGTGCACAACTTTGTCCTATTGTATTCCTTGCCAAACTATTTATTAAACTCCACATCTTCTTCGGTTTTTTATACATTGATCAAAAGCTTTAATATAGTAATTATGTTTAGTTTTTCTTATTAGAGTAAATAGACTATTTCTTTTCTTAATAAATTTATGTTTTAATGGTTGGCAGTCAGGAAATTCTTTCGTTTTACGCCACAATATATTCCTTTCGTTTATTTCTGTAACTATAGCTTTGTTTATCCAGTCTTCTCGCTTTGCATTCTGTATTTTAGTTTTAGTCACTGTACTTTTGTTTATGGTGTCTCTTATATGTTCTTCCAATTCTTCATATGTACTGTCGTTAGCAGATTTTATGCTTTCGAATGATTCGTATAGCTTTTTGTAGTCCACAGCTTTATATTGAACCTTTTCTTTTGGTGTGGGCTGGGTTGTTTTAATTTCAACATATATTTGGTTATGATCGGACATGGCTGAGTCTATTATTGTTAGATTGAACACATTATCTGTCAGATTTGTGGATACGTGATCTAGTATTGTTCTGCTGTTTGCAGTTACACGAGTACCATAATTTTCATCAATTTTGTTCAGTATAGTATAACCTGCTTCGCTTATAATCTCTTTGTAGTAATTTGTGTCTCTGTTAGGATTTAGAAGGTCTTGATTAAAATCTCCAAAAACAATTGCTCGTTTCCTTTTCAGTAGTTGTGGTTCATAATTCTCCACAAAGTCTGCAAAATTTGCGTTCCATTTAGTTTTAGTTTCGCCTGGTTTGTAGACTACTCCGACATCTAGAGAGAGTTTTTTCAGATGAATCCAGAGATAGTTGGTTCCTGCGGTATAGCTCTCCTCGACCTGTGAATGTTGAAGGCTATTGTGTGCATAAATTGAAACTCCTCCGCCTATAGTGTCAGTCCTATAATTATAGTAGTGGGTGTAGTTATCCATTTTTAACATTTCGGCATCGTTTTGTGATTGAATCCATGTTTCTGTTAGTAGTATTAAATGGATGGTTGCCTTCATTGCTTTTATTACACCTTTAAGCTCATCAAACTTTCCTTTCTTCAGAATACTTCGGGTATTGGCATAGAAAAACTTCAAAGATCCATCATGTATTATTAGTTTCTCGTATGTATCTGCGATGTGGTGGATTATGTTATGTTCTTTTGAGCTGTTTTCTTCGGCTTTTATCACTCTGTTTAGTTTTTTGATTGGTTATGTATTATTTTTGGTGATCCTTTAATGTATTTTATTGTGAGGTTCTGTTCTCCATTTTGTACTCTTGATTTAAGTTCCTCTTTCAGTGATTTGAGGAAGTTCTTCTGCATGGGTGTCTGATCTGAGTAGATTCTAATTTTTTCTTCTGCGTTATGCTTGTTTTTTAGTATGCGTTTTGCTGTGGCACTTGACTCAAATATGACTTTTATAGATCTTTTGGTCTCAGGATTATATCTACCAAGGCGCACCATTTTTACTGGCTCCGGACATTCCGGATATACTGATTTCATAACGGCTAGAACCTCCTTGCGATCGTGAGTATTCCGTTCAATTGGATTCTCTTGTGCTGGTTCTTCAATTCCAATGATAATTAAGTTCTTCTCCCTTTGAGCTTGATCTTGTAATTCATTCATAATTTTTTCAGATTCAGCTAATGCTAGTGATGTAGTTGTTTCTGGTTGCGAATAATCTGTTTTTATGGTTTCTATGTCAGCTTCCATATTTTTTAGTTTTTCGTCTGTGGCCTGGCTTTGTTTTTTAAGCATAGAGAGCTCATCTCGGATTTTCTTTTGTTCGATAGTAATTAGATTTTGGGAATCCTGCAGCTTGTCGATTTTTAGGCTTAAACCTTCCATTAACCTTGTGATTTTGTGCCCTTGAGTTTCAAATAATTTATTGAAATTACTCATCATCGTCTCCTCGATTTTGGCTAGCCTTTCTGAGATGTCACAACACTCCCTCTCCCTCTTTCTACTTAGTAATTCATTCTCTTTAGACTTAGAACCGCTTGGGCCCTGCTGCGGTCTCGCTTCGTGATGATGATCCCCTAATTATTTGAAAAGGGTGACGTTTCATCCGAAGATGAAATATTTTGCGGATGATTAGTCACCTTAGTCATCCCATTTTAGTCCCATTTAATTTTTCTTTCTATGTGAAGTTTGCGTACCGTTTTTCTCATATTTTGTGTGGAGACAAAAGGTGGCGTGGTCGGCATAAAGCCCGCCTCTTAACTAAGAGGTCTTGGGTTCTAACCTCTATTTTGAGCGAAGAGTGGCCAATTCATTATTGAAATCTAAAACAGTGAAATTAGTCAGCGAATTTAGTATGGATAAATGAAAAAATAATACAACATAAACTCACACCTGTATCCCGGACGGGTTGGCGGAGACCATGGTCTGACACTTGCCACGATTCTGACAGATATTGCAGGACAGAGATCTCGTTCGTTTCATCGTGGATAAATAGTGTTAGAAAATAGTAAAATGGTGAATAATGGGATAAATAGTGTGAGAAAATAGTAAACTAGTGAATAATAAATTTGTTTACTTCAGACAGAAGTATCCATATTCATCATCATCAACCCATTATGTCCCCACCGAGAGGCACGGGTCTCTTCCCTGAGGAAGGTATAGGCCATACTCCACCACGGGGGCCAAGTCCGGATTGGTGGAGGCTTGTAGACTAGTGGCTCGTCTACTGTCAGAAGTTGTCAAGCCGCCCTAAGGCCTCTGACTTGGCTTAACGACTTAGCCGGCACCGACAGCTTAACGTGCCTTGCAAAGCACGGAACCACTCGGAAAAATGCTACTAGCGTTAGGCATAGACGGCGACCCATCCATGCACTGAATGCGCCCAGTGTTGCTTAACCTTCGTGATCGTTTAAGATCACTCAGGCAGCCGGGGCTACGAGCGAGTATCCATATTATATTAGTGAAAAAATTATGCCTGTATGAGCCACTCACACATTGTTACATTTTCCGCTGACAGCGCTTACACGCGCGACTTTAATAATTTTACCTAAACCATTCCAAACTCTGTACTTATTTTAATTAGTGCATTATAGACCGTCATACATATCGGCTGTGTACTCAATTGACAACTCCCCTCCCCTTTGCATGACACTTTGACACTACGGGGTGTGAACAATACATACCGCTCCGTACATGGTCCTTCGAACCATCCAACTGGACCTCGCGATTTTCGGAAGACATACCTAGTGACATTTAATAGCTCTTGTTGATTAATTGCGTGGTGAGGTTTAGAACTGGCACGGATTGCAGTGCAAGTGACAATTTCTCAGTGCAGAGAAAAGTGATATTCTGGAGGTTACTGAAGCTTCTACTTAGTGACAATTCGTGGAGAACACTTAGACTTGCAGTGGCATCAAAAATTGACATTCCTTGGGAGATAATTCACTCTCAACGCAGTGACATACTGTGGAATCCAAGCAGATTCCCTTGCAGCGAAGTTCCGCAGGAGTCTCTCTAACTCCTGCCGACAGCTCGTGGAAGGCGTGCAGTCTTCTACTAAATCCTGACAATTGGACGGCGTTGAGCAGCAGTTCATGGCGCAGACCAACCGCAGCAGCAGGTTGTGAGTGAGCAGCAGCAAGCAGCCGGAGCATTTCAAGTAAGATCTTTCCATTACTTACTTAACTGACATTATGGATAACTTGCTAAGTCGTCAGAAAGAGATCGTTGTAGCAATTAAAAAGGTTCGCGATAACTTCAAAAAAGATTCTGCGACTAGAAAAACAGAGGCATATCTACAACAAAGAAATGACACTCTCAGAAATCTCTGGAGAGAATTCGAGAACAATCATCTTGTACTTAACAAAGTTCCTGACAAATCTCATGAGTATTTCACTTTAGACATTTACAACAGTACCAAAACATTATATGAGGAAGTCTATGCATTAATTTCTATTTACGAGAAACCTGACAATCCAATGATGCAAACAGAATCAAACGTTGCGGAGCTAATAAAGCACAACAAACCAATTTTCGAGCGTTCAAAAGACTTATTGACAGTTTGAATATTGAGGAAATTGACGAAAAATGGGAGGTGGATGATGAATTACGCAATTTACAGATGCGTTGGAACCAGATTGATACTTTACACTTGCAAATTGACAATATATTACAAGGTTCAGATATGACATACGAAAATACGTTTTCTGAATATGAGCTGACATACAAACAAGCTAAAAGAAATCTAAATAAGAGACTAGGTGCAATGACTCATCAACATCAGATGACTCCGCAAGTGGATATACCAAAATTTACAGGCGACTATTCACAATGGCCTACTTTCTTTGACCTATTTAATGGTGCAATCCATATTAATCCTGTTTTGACAAAGGCACAAAAAATGCAACAGTTAAAAGGAAAACTGCGAGGAGAGGCTGAGCGTCTCATTCAACATCTCAACGTCTCCTCTGACAACTATGACACAGCATGGGAGATTTTAACTCATCGCTACAACAACGTGCAGATTCTTTTTACTAGGCAAATAGAAACGTTCTTGAATCAATCTGCCATACAAAAGCAAACCTCTTCTGACCTAAAAAGGCTCTATGACACCACCAATGAATGCATTTTCGCTATTCGTAATTTAGGTATTGACACTACCTCTTGGGACCCTCTGCTTGTCCATTTACTTACGAAGAAATTGGACACCGTTACCTACAGCAACTACATGGAGTCACGCGAAGCGCCGCGTGACCTACCCACGTTCGACGAATTTATGCTATTCCTGGAAGCTAAGTTTACAGCATTAGAGCCTCTACACAAAAAGGACAGAGTTGATATGACATCCCTCAGCAAGCAAATGCAACGTAATTACCGGGAACAAACTGAAAGGTCGAATAGACCGACAAATTACAATTATAATAAATTTTACAACGCAAATGCTGTTGTCAAATGTGGATTGTGCAAAACGAACAAACATGCACTCTACCAATGCAGGAAATTCGAAACTTTGACACCGGATGAGAAGTTAAAAACAATTTCGAAACATGGAATTTGTATTAACTGCCTATATTACCACGAACGGAATATATGCAATTCAAGCAAACGCTGCAGAGAATGTAATGAACAACATAACACCTTATTGCACGAGGCTATAAAGACCGAACAAAATCCATCGCACATCTGGAACAAACAGCGACAATCTCGTCAGCAAAATGCAAATCATGTTACAAGCGACGATGACGAAATACTCCTCACCACTGTGCAAGTGCGTGTGCGTGCCGCCGATGGAACATATGTTACTTTAAGAGCACTTCTAGACCAAGGCTCTCAGGTCACTCTCATTACTGAGAACGCCGCTCAACTATTGCGGCTGCCAAGGCAATACAGTAGCGCCCTGATATCAGGTGTGGCGTCTACCTCAAAAAAGGGGAAAGGCAAGGTAGAACTATCATGCAAATCGGTTTACGACGAGTATACATTCACCACAGATGCATTTGTCATGGCCAAGGTAGTAAGCAACCTTCCTAATCATACAATCTCTAAGAAAAACTACCAACATATGCAACACTTACAACTAGCAGATCCAGATTACAACATCTGCAAGCCGATTGACATATTACTAGATGCAAAAGTCTATTCTGAGATTTTGATGAGTGGACTATTGAAAGGCTCTTCATCCGAACCAATCGCTCAACAGACCAAGTTGGGCTGGATTATATCCGGGACAGTGACACTTAAATGCAACGTGGTAATAAACAACCTTAATGACATTTCCGCGTATTGGGAACTAGAAGACATCATAGATGACAAGAGCGACATGACAACCCAGGAGCAATTCTGTGAAGATCTCTATAGCAGAACTACAAAACGTCTGCCAGATGGCCGATATGAAGTTAGATTGCCCATGAAGGAGCAATTCGAACAGCAGCTGGGAGCATCCAAGCCGCAAGCAGTTGCCCAATTCAAACAACTAGAGAAAAAACTCTCTAGCGACAAAAACCTGCATGACAGCTATCATCGATTTATCGACGAATACGTGACATTAGGACACATGAAAGAGTGCGTGCCCAGCCAAGATATGCAATATTTCCTGCCGCACCACGGTGTCCACAAGCAAGACTCAAGTACTACAAAACTTCGAGTCGTATTTAATGCATCATCTAAAACATCTACAGGCCACAGTCTAAACGATCTGATGGAATGTGGGCCAAAACTACAAAAAGACATTCAAAGTCTTCTGCTACGTTGGAGAACCCATAGGTACGTTCTGACTGCTGATTGTGAAAAGATGTACCGGATGATCCTGATTCAGGAAAAAGATCAACAACTACAGAAGGTCATCTGGAGAGACACTCCACAGGAAGCACTCAAAGAGTTTCAACTTTGTACTGTCACGTACGGGATGAAAGCGGCGCCTTTCCTGGCTATGAAAACCATGCAGCAGCTTGCGAATGACGACGCTGACAAATATCCTCTAGCAGCTGACGTGTTAAAAAATGACTTTTATGTCGACGATCTATTGACAGGAAGTGACACCCTAGATCAAGCACAGGAAGTCAAACAGCAGTTGATTCACATGCTACACGGCGGTGGATTTAACTTGAGAAAATGGTCGAGCAACAGCCGACATTTATTACAAGATCTGACAGATGAACAGCTCAACCCTACCGTCATCGACTTCAAAAATGCAGACTCGACGAAGGCTCTGGGGTGGAATGCCACTGCTGATACTTTTACGTTTCAATGCAAAATCGATCAATACGACATGACACACTCAAAAAGAAGTCTCTTATCTGACATATCAAAGGTATTCGACCCGCTTGGATGGTTGGCTCCGTATGCAGTAAAAACAAAACTTCTGTTCAAAACTGTATGGACAAGTGGAATAGAATGGGACGACGCAGTAAGCCCAGACGTCCAACAGGAATGGTCCTTACTCAGACACGACCTAAATAATATTGACAAATTTGACATTCCGAGATGGATCGGTGACACTCAAACAGCATGCGAAATACACGGTTTCTGTGACGCTTCAGAAAAGGCGTATGCGTGCGCAGTCTACCTAAAATCTAAAGACGAGCACGGGAATACATCCATTAAGCTTATTGCAGCAAAAACGAAATTAGCGCCGCTCAAGAAAGCCGTCTCACTACCACGCTTAGAACTGTGTGGAGCGCTACTACTAACAAAACTCATCTCGAAGATACGTCAATCATTGCACTCGACACCTATTGACATACAAATACACGGATGGACCGATTCAATGGTCGTATTAGGTTGGCTTCAAGGTGACTCTTCGCGCTGGAAGACATTTGTAGCCGCCAGAGTAAAAATGATAACTGACATAATACCAGCCTCGTGTTGGAGACACGTAAAATCTAGTGACAATGCAGCTGACTGTGCCACGAGAGGACTCACTCTCTCGCAACTTGCAGATTTTCCCTTGTGGTGGGAGGGCCCAGCCTGGCTGAAATATGACATTGGTGAAAATACCACAAAAATTGACAGCCCTCAAATCGAGTTGAAAACGAAATACAATAGTAACGCAGTGCAAATCGCAGTCCCCTTGGTCGAAGAAATGCTAAACAAGCATAGCTCGATAACTCGGATTGTACGAATCATATGTTGGGTGTCGCGTTTCATAGCTGCTACGCGTAAAAAGGCGAGCGCGATTCGGACAGCATATTTGACACAGAGTGAAATAGAAGCTTCATACAACACTATCGTCAAATCTGTGCAAGCGCACGTTTACGAAAATGACATAACGCGACTGAAACAGAAAGGAGCGCTTGGTGCAAAAAGCGATTTACTGAAATTAAACCCATTTCTGGATGAAAATGACATACTAAGAGTAGGGAGACGATTGCAAAACTCAAACTTGAAAGACAAATACAAACATCCTATCGTCCTTCCGCACAACTCTCGATTGACAGAGCTTTTGACCATCCAAGCCCACAAAGCCACTCTGCATGGTGGCCCCCGACTGACGCTTGCAGTCTTACGTAACCATTGGTGGATCATTGGAGGCAATCGAGCCGTTAAGAAGTACATACGGACGTGCGTTAGATGTCGCCGATTTGACAATAGGAAAGAAAACCAACTGATGGCCGACTTGCCCGAAACGAGAGTAACTCCCTCAAGACCGTTTACACACACCGGTGTCGATTTTACGGGTCAGATTGAATTAAAAGTCAACAAGGGCAGGGGCGTGAAAACCACCAAAGGCTACATTGCAGTTTTCATATGCCTTGCTACTAAGGCTATCCACCTGGAGTTGGTGTCCGATCTCAGCTCAGCAGCATTCCTGGCCGCATTTAAACGGATGTGCGCTCGGAGAGGCACTCCGAAGCACATGTACAGTGACAACGGAACCAACTTCATAGGCGCAGCAAGGACACTGAAACAAGAGTACAAGCAAGCTTTACAGCTATACATTGACAACGTATTCTTGAATGACATCGCTGAAATGGGAGTCACGTGGCACTTTAACGCCCCATCGTGGCCCAGCGGCGGTGGACTCTGGGAGGCCGCCGTACGCAGCATGAAAAACCATCTCAAACGAGTATTGGGTGACCAACGACTGACTTATGAGGAATTCTTGACACTCTTGACACAAATAGAGGCTTGCCTTAACTCCAGACCTCTGTACGCTCTGACAGAAGATATTGAGGACGACGTTTTGACACCAGGCCATTTCCTGATTGGCGCCCCAATATTATCAACACCATTTTCTGACATCAATATCAAATGCATGAAAACTAGATGGCAACTTACAGAACGAATGCACCGTGACTTCTGGAATAAATGGTCAGCTGACTATCTGCACCAACTGCAAACAAGAAGCAAATGGCACCAGACTAAAAAGAACTTTGCCATCAATGACATAGTCCTAATAAAGGAAGAAAACTTGCCACCCTCCAAATGGGCTCTAGGCAAAGTGACAGATTTGCACCCCGGGCAGGACGGACTTGTACGTGTCGTTACTGTGAAGACAAAAGGAGGACTGATGAAGAGACCCATCATAAAACTGGTACCTCTACCGGTACAACCGAAACCAGACTCCGGTGATGACAATCAACCCAGCAACGAACCCACTGTACCGCCGCAAAGGACACGGACTAGACGTAGTAGAACTGGAAAACCAAACCTTTTAGCAACCGTCCTACTATTGTTTATGTCACTTATCACGCCCACTGTACAACAATCGTTCAGTGTGACACCACTGAACAGCAGCAACACGCTGTACTTTGACAAGATTGCAGACTTAGGCATCATACAGGACCACTGGAAAATGATAGTCTACTATAACATGTCAGCGTATTGGCAGAGTATGCAAGACATCAACAACTACGTGCAAAGTTTATCAAAACTCTGTCAAAAGGAGCCGACATTCTTAACAATTGCTACTCAGTTTGAACACGAACTAAAAGAGCTTCAGCACTATAATACCCTGTTGACAAGTCCAACTCCCTCACGCAAAAAGAGAGGATTGATCAATGGAATCGGCTATGTAGCTAATTCATTGTTTGGAATCTTAGATGACAGCTTTGCACAGAAGTACGAGCAGGACATTGCAGCCATTGGACGGAAAGAAAATCATCTTCTAAACCTGTTTAAAAATCAAACTTCCCTCATTGAAGCAGAAAATAACATTCTAAAGAGAAATGAGGCAGTCATGAATAAAGAATTCACCATCATAAACCAGCATCTAAAAGAAATCTCACAAGAAGTAGATCGCGCCAACAACATCAGCGGAAACGCGCTGAAGGCCTTGTACATCATGTCCTCTGCTATATCTGTTGACGTAATCATATCTAACCTAAGACGGATACAAGAAACTCTGATTGACACCGTCACCAACATTTATCATGGCAAAATAGACGTGCACCTATTATCGCCGAAACAGATACAAGAACAACTAAATATAATTTCAGGTCATTTGCAAGAAGATCTAATGATTCCAGTAAGCAACGTTAATGATTTATACAGCTTATTACATATTCAAGCAAAAGTGACAAAAAGGTACTTGGTTATGGAGATTCGAATACCGTTATTAAGCCATGATCACTACGAACTTGACAGTGTAGTATCAATCCCCCAAAAACGAGGAGAAAATGCAGTTTATACCACTACGCAAACGAAGTACATCGCCATAAATGTCAGAAAAGACACTATCATTCCCATGACAGAAAATGACATACAAAGATGCATCAGACAAAATGACAACAAACTATTATGCCCTTTAAAAACCCCCGTATACAGTCTCAAACCGCATGAGTCAATATGTGACACCCGATTAGTTATAAACAATGATAACCTGATGTACTGTCGGTCGGAAACAAAGAGATGCACCGACAAGTGGGTTAGATTGCACTCTCGAGACTCTTGGCTGTTCTCGTGTTGCGAGGAATGCGACATCCGCATATTATGCCCAGCTGGGATCTCCACAAAACGCTTATGTAGCACAGGAGTCGTTGCGCTAAGCCAAGGTTGTGTTATGAAAGGAGACACCTTTACCATACATGCACACTATGATTTCGTGAACCAGATGTATCTGCAACAGAAGGTTGACGCGCCAAGTCCACTCATACCATCCCCTCTAAATGACATAATCAATACATCGTTACCGAAAAACATACTAAACATAGAGAATCACGCTCAAATGTATCAAGACATACAGAAAAAACTTGACATCCTGAAGTCACAATCTCCAGAAGAGTTTACATCTGATGAGATACCCCATTACATCGTAAACTACAGTATTACTTCGACCATAGCAGCAGTGATACTACTGTACGCAGTCTACAAAATAAGGCAAAGATGCCAGAAACGATCAATGACACGTCGTAGATCAGACGAACCGATCGAGATGACACATCGTAGACCAAAAATTAGTGAGTGTAGTGTGGTGAATGAGGTAGTGCCAAATTATTTGAAAGAAGCCTCACCAGTGAAGTGTTGCGAAATAAATAAACCTCGGACAAATCTAAATAAATCATGCTCTTTTGTAGACATTACCTTTGAGAAATAAGTTTCCATAACTTTTGCATTGTAAATTTAGGTACTAACTTGCACCACACCCTTGTAATCGCACTCTCATTAACCTCATGACATGTAATTATTTAAGATTTCAATCTCTTATGCATTTAGGTTGCATCTTAACATTTTCTCTTTTGGGTGGCAGTATGTATGAGCCACTCACACATTGTTACATTTTCCGCTGACAGCGCTTACACGCGCGACTTTAATAATTTTACCTAAACCATTCCAAACTCTGTACTTATTTTAATTAGTGCATTATAGACCGTCATACATATCGGCTGTGTACTCAATTGACAACTCCCCTCCCCTTTGCATGACACTTTGACACTACGGGGTGTGAACAATACATACCGCTCCGTACAATGCCTGTCGGCGGTTTTTTATAATAGTTTCTTTTATTTTTTTAATTTGTTTTATACAGGCACAAGGTAAACTTTAATAACTTATTCTACCAGCGGTCGAAATCCACAAAAGGTTTAACTGCCGCTGTTATCTCTCGGTTAGGTAACATACATTTTTATTCCTAAATAAATAGATTTTAGTATTGTTTTTCACATTGCTGAGGCTTTCTCTGTATGCTTTATAGGGTTACTTAATTATAAATAGTTTCTTAGAACACATACTTTACATTACGTATTTAAGAATTATAAGTACTTATTTAGGTACATCTAACATTTTTTTTTATGTAGCCTTTAAACTTCCCACTGTCGTGTCGTAGAGAAGGCCAGCGCCCGGCAACAGGCCTTCTCTCAGAGAGATTAATCACCACGCGTGCCCACCGTGGATTGGCAATTTCAAGCACTGAGGTATGTGAACACCACCGAAACTCAGGTTTCCTCTCGATGTTTTCCTTCAAAGTTAGCTAGTGGTACTAGTTAGTTAAGCAAAGTTAACTAGTACAACAAAACAAAATTTATAAAATGAAAAATAAAAAATATACTTATTATGTATGAGACCGGACCTGTACCCTTTTATTTGGCCCATTTAATTTGTACTTGCGATCGGTTCGGTGGGTAATATTTTGGTAACATGTTCGGTTTTTTAGTGTTTTTTTTTTGTCATGTTAGTTTAATATTTGGCTTGGAACCCAATAGATTAGGGTTTGAAGGACGTCAGCCATCTGTCAACGCAAATGGCTAAAATGCACGAATTATAATTTCACATCCTCTTAGTTTCCGGCTTTTTGCGTTTTCAAAATTGTTGTGGGAAAGGTTGCGAACTGGTTTTATATTTATTTCGTTCAATGAAATAGGTAGGTACCTACCCAGGTATGTCTCAGGCAAAATAGACGGCGGCAACGCGTTCAATATATTTGCTTTTGTCTTATTTATAAGAATAAGAACATTTATTTGCTAAAGCATGGTAATTACAAACTATGTAGGTGTTAAGATAAGAAAAGAATATTCTTTTCACTTCTCATGCTCTAAAAGTTCGTCTTTATGTCGTGCGTAGGCGACATAAAGTCGCTTTTTATGCTCTAGAGCATAAAGTAAAATCTTCGTCGAAGACCAAGACAATCGCTGCAACAGCCACACGAACATCTTTAACTTCATACAACAACCTCTTTATTTTATTTCGTTTCGTATAAAACGCGACCAACTAGATTGCAGGGCCAATCAGGTTGGTCGCGCTTTATTGAAGCTGCGCTCTCATTGGTTAAATTTTAATGGCGGCAAAACCACTGTGATTATACACGTACGCGTGAATTTAATTTAATAAATTTGTTGTTTGATTAATTGCATTAGTGGAGATAAAGATGTTGCTGTTTCATTTCCTCGCAATCGAAGTGAAAAGTAGAGTGTACAACTCGTCCATAAAACCCATTTTACACTCGACTTTATATCTATCCTCGCTCGCAAGCTCGCTCGGATGGATAAACGTCTCGAGTAAAATGGTGCGTTTTATGCACTTGTTGTACAATCTACTATTATTGTATCAGGAAAAATACAACATACAATTTGTGTTAACTTAAAGTTATGGTACATGCATACACCTTAGGGTGCGCAAATATGTTTGCTTTTTCTTAAAAAAAAATCGTATTTATTATATATGCTAGTTACTAAAAAAATGCGGTGGTGATAGCCTAGTGGGTAGAACGAGAGACCCAGGTTCGATTCCCATTGCGGGCATGTACCTATGACTTTGTTTTCTAAGCTATGTGCATTTGTGAAGTTTAGTAGCAATACCTCTCGCTAACGGTGAAGGAAAACATCGTGAGGAAACCTAAGTGTCTGAGCTATTCACATACCTCAGCGCTTGAAATCGCCAATCCGCGGTGGGCACGCGTGGTGATTAAGCCTATACTGTCTCGGAGAGAAGGCGTGTGTCCTAAAGTGGGAGGTATATAGGCTGCTTATGACAAAAAATATAGTAGGTAACTAAATAAATCTTACCCAGTAATAATAACAAAACATTTATGGCTTAAAACTAATTAACTTTACAAATCTAACGTGAGTTCAATGGACCATTTAAAATGCCCTTTGCGCTATAATACATGTTATGTATGAGAATTTTATGTAAAACTATTTTAAATTTTGTAAGAGGTACACCCGTAATTTTTTGTAGCAAATGATTGAATTATTCTATTGCCATACAGTATGAGTTTGTATGATTGTGCTGGGACATGTAGTTTATAAAAATAAGGTTCCTCTAAAACACTCCACAGAGGCAGTTTAAATAACCTGCGGTTAAGTCTTTCCCTTTGCCACAGACGGTTTAAACTGACTCTGAGGGATGTTTTAAGGAATCGTGGTTTTATAAATAAGTCTGAAAATGTTTTTGAAAATAGCGCAGAAACAGCGACTTTGGTTATGCAAGCCATATACGAGCGCACCAACGCCACCAAACAGAAGTGGGGTATACTCCATTTCACAGAACGAGCTCCCAAAGAAAATCGCCCATGTGCGTCCATTGGTTAATGCGCGTGACCTTCAATGCATGTAAACTTACCCTATGAAGCGGACCGTCTTCGCTTATTGTTTCGCTTATATCTAGCCGTGCGCATTGACCAATGTGATGCGAGTATTTTGTTTCCGAGGAGTTCAACTCGTGGAAGGGAGTAACCATCAACATAACAGTTTGACACACATTGCAAAGTCGATTAACCCACAGATTAACAAGTAGGAAGAATTTGCTACGCAATGTACCTCGAACTTATTGTCTTAGTAAACTTGTAGTTTTATGAAGCTTGGCCCTGGTTGTCCAATGGAGGAAAGGAGACGGAAGGATAAGTTTATGTAGGCCTTGTGCAGTTGCTACAGTACACTCACTCGAACTTACTCCATAGACCAACCCGAAACACATCCAAACCAGAAGCTTACGCGCAGCCATGCGCACTAACCTAATTAAATCGCGGTGAAGTGAACTATGAAAATAGGATTTCTTTGGCTACCCTTTGCCTGAGGTGGGGAGGGACGGATTATGGTGATTATGAAAGGCATAACTATAAAAGGGACCAATGTAATTGAGTTCGTTTATTTTTTTATTCTTACTCTAGGCACCCATTCTCTTATTTTGACTGTTAAGGCCGGGTTCACCGAGCGCATGGATTTGTATGGGACTCATTGCGAGCGCGAGCGAACAGTCGGGGGAGAAGGAGGCATTTTTGAAATTACAGAAATATACAGGGTGACTGGTTAAAGATCGGACGCATTTTAATAGATAAAGAAGTAATTAATTTATATCCCTTCTGCATAAAAAAAAAAACAAAAAAAAATTAAAATAGGCGAGATATGCGTATTTTAAAAAAATATTAAAATCGGCCAATTTACGTATACTGTGGTGTCACGTGGTGTCGAATGTCGAAGTCGCGCAAGCGCCGCCGCCCGCCCCTGCCCTCGCCGCGCCGCGGCCTGCGCGGAGTGCGCGGGGGGGGGGGGGGGGGGCATTCATTCATTTACTACTTAGTCTAGGATGGTCTAGGTATGCTATGTTGCCGTTGCTACGAATGACAAAAATAAATTTGCGCGAAGAATGAATCGAATGAGGTAGGTAAGTAGGTGGCTAGTTATTAGTTATTTTTAATCACATTACATTTAAAATTTTTACTTACCTACTACGTGGCTTTCTTGCAATTGTTCAAATCATATGAAAATCAAGAAAATCACAATGTTCTACTACACATCGCTACACTACACATACTGCATCAATTGTTCAAAATGTGCACCATTTTGCGAAATGCAGAGTTCAGCACGTTCAATTAAATTGTTTTTTAGCCTACTTAGAACAAACTCATTGTTTCTCACAATATTAAACGCGGCAAACTTGAAACGGACGGGTAGTACGTACGTACGCGACGTGCGATCAGTGCCAAAACAAGTTTGCGACTGGGGGGTGGGTGGGAGCGAGCGCCGCGATCGGGTTGCGTTTGCGCTGGGGTGCGGGGGGATTGCCGGGTCGAGGTCGAGAGTTCGTGCATAGTATAATGTAAAAAACGTAGAATGAACATTAAAATAAATAAAAATTAAAAAAAATAAAGTGGTGGCTTTTAACACTTAATGGAATAGGCATCAGCTTCTTATTCACCTCCTTTAATGGGTCCGTTGTTCAACCAGTCACCCTGTAAATCCTATTAATGGAATTTGGAGGACCGACGTCACTAATGCATTTAGTAATTTTGGTATATTTTGATATCCAAAACTTAGTACAGCTCCAATAAAACCATAGCTAGTTATAATTTAGATTCATCTTCACGATTTTTTTTGATGAAATAAAGTTTTAAAAATCATAAAAATAAGGACCGACAGCCTTAGATAGGGAATCGAAAAAGTAATAACTATTTTATTCAGTTTTTAAATACCAACCATTAGAGAGTAAACTGTATTTTAAAATACCTGATTTAGGGGTAATGTCGGAGAACCCAGCCTTAAATAATTCGTCAGGTACAAAATATTATTCTGAATTATTGTATTGTAATCTCGAATTGAAGTCAACCTGGAATTTGACATTTAGATATGTGGTGGTTCCGTAAAATAAAAGGGATTGGTTAGCATTCACGAGCCTTAAAAGTTTATGAACGGATAATGCTTAAAACTGTAGGTATATTATGTTTTAACTTGAATGGAATTTTTTCTACGCAGGACAATGATTTACCAGAAAGAGTGAAAATTTTATAAAATTACTAGCTGACTCGGCAAACGTTGTTTTACCATATCAAGCCTAAGATAAGACCCATTCTCAGACCTACCAAATATATACAAAAAAAAATCATGAAAATCGGTGAACCCATTTCGGAGGACTTCAATAACAACACTGTGGCACGAGATTTTTATATATTAGATGCAAACGTTGATATTTTGATAAAATAATGGGAAAAAAACTCGTAGAAAAAAAGTTGTTATAAAACACAAACATTAATTAAAGTATTGCGGCCTAAAAGCTGTCTACGGTAGAGCAGTACGAGACTACAATCAAACTTGGTTTAGGGATGATGATATTCAATACATACTATATTTTGTTGGTTTGAGATCTCAAAACAGAACAGAACGGGACGGAACGGAATGGAAAGGAACGGTACTGAACCAAACGGAACGGAACTGAACTGAACTGAACGGAATGGAATGGAACGGAACGGAACGGAATGGAACGGAACGGAACGGAACGGGACGGGATGGGAAGGAACGGAACGGAACGGAACGGAACGGAACGGAACGGAACGGAACGGAACGGAACGGAACGGAACGGAACGGAACGGAACGGAACGGAACGGAACGGAACGGAACGGAACGGAACGGAACGGAACGGAACGGAACGGAACGGAACGGAACGAAACGAAATTAAATGAAATGGAATGAAATAAACATAAATAAAATCCTTGTTATGACCACAACATTTTTTTACTTCATTGCCAATAAATATTGATCGATAGGTTGACTTGCGCTGAGAACCGCTACTTACTCTCAGGTTCATTTACTTTGTTTTCCTTTACAGCAACTTTAATTCAAAGTACTGGCCTTTCAACGGGGCGGGATTACGCGGCACAGCAACTAACACACAGGTAGGTAACCCTAAGCAAAATCCGCCACAAATACTGTATCAATAACAATGCGGTGTTATTGTACGAAATTGCTAAAAACGCACCGCTCGCCCTGTCGGTTTGTCGGTCTTGCACAAAACTTTGTCGGTAACCTTTGTCGTGATTAGATGCGCTTACGCAATGGTCTACTGAAACTCCTAGTCATCGTACGTTTGTACAAATAGTACGATGCCAGAGATCACCAGAGCATAGATTTTTTTGGTTACATGTTGATAATCTCTCCATTGTCTGAGTTCGCAAACAAGTGTAAGAAGTGTAAACATGATTTTGTGCTGTCGGCGTGAGATGAAATGTTTTTTTTTCTCTGCGTGAATGATTTTGATACTAAGTAAATTGTTTTGTTCGGGTGATATTTTGGGTATTTTCCAATAATTTTTCCCACACACAATAATTTTGCTTGGCGTGGAGGAAGGGGAGGTCTTTGCCCAGCACTGGAATACAAAACAGGCTCAAAAAAAAAAACATAAAAAAATCTATCTCGCGAATATCAACAATACACATTATGTAAGATAATAAAGTTTGTTCCGGCGAACTCTACAGAATGGAAAACTTGGTTAATAACAGTATTTCAACTTTTAAACGCTGTAACGCCTCACCAAAGACGTCCGATGACTAAAAATTGACTTAAACATTGACTATTGTGTGAAACTAGACTGATGGGCGGCGGAAGGTAAATAAGCTTCAATATTTTGTAGTTTTTTTTATTTTATTTGTGCCTTGTATGTGTGCAATAAAGGACAACGTATGAATGATAATAAAAAAAATCACCGTGAAACTTTTTAAACTATAAAGCGCCATCTATCGTAGGGTTACGAAACGTATTATTCCTCCACCCTCAATGGCCCTCCCTTTTTTGCAATGTTCGCTCTACATTTTGCATTGCTACTCCCCAACAAATTGATGTTTCTAAATGCTCAAAAGAGGGCACTAGGGGTTCTAAAAATTGAGAAAGTTAGCTAAGAGCGGCTCGCGCCAAGTTACTGAACAAGTAAGTAAAAAGATAGATTATGTTATCCAGGGATTGACTCATCTGATTTAGCTATCTATCACTCAGCCCGTTTTCGTCCACTGCGGCACATAGGCCTCCCTATGTGGCCTCCCCCAAGGCGCGCCACTTCCTTCTGTCATCGGCCATCCTCATCCAGCCACTGCCAGCCACTGCCTCAGATCGTCGCTCCAGCGAGTTATATTAATTTTTGCTATATTCATTTATAGCTACGATTTAGCTATATTAATGATAAAAATGATTAGAGAACATGAAGTTATATTATTATAGTCCCTGTATTTGTTGCATTGTTGCATCCGGACACCACAACATGCAAAGCCTCCACAAAGTAACATTTTGTTTATTTTTTTTTAAATTTATTTATTCAATAAATTGCACATAGTACATATTTAATACAAAAGACCCTCACTCAACCCTGTACAGGTTTATCTGTGAGGTGAGTTGCCCTTTGCCTAAAATTAGCTTAAGAAATATTGTTTTAAGACATTTCGGCACTTATTTGGTTCACACAAGATTTTTTCAAGAAGGGTGGGTAGGTCGTTTAATATCATGGGAAGAATGTACTTCGCTGTCGCGTCCCATAATAATTGTTGTGATGCGGTAAAGTATAGGTTACTTACCTATTTATGTGCTTGTCGTGTTCAGACGTGACCCTGGCAGATATAGTAGTTATCGGCTTGTTGCCATTACACCAAAAAATGTATTGAACAAAATTGACAGAGCTGTGAGTTTATTATTATTCAATGTATCCATTCGTTTGTTTTCTAAGTTGTGTACATTTGTGATGTTATAGTAGCAATACCACTCGCTAACGGTGAAGGAAAACATCGTGAGGAAACCTGAGTGTCTACGCTATTCACATACAGGAGCGCTTGAAATCGCCAATCCGCGGTGGGCAAGCGTGGTTATTAAGCCCATCCTCTCTACCTGAGAGAAGGCCTGTGCCCTACAGTGGGACGTATATAGGCTGCTTATGATGTTTCCGAGCGTTGCGTTGCCTAAAAGTTCAAAAAGTAACTTAAACAAAGTAACAAAGTAACTTAAAAAATGTGGCAGGTGAAATCACCCAATTACCTAGAGTTAACTTTATACCGAAAAAGTTATAACTTACTTGCTCTGCCCGCCTGGCATTGGGAAAAAGTGCACCTGTTTAATTACAGGACATGATCAATTTGTGTGCCAAGTTTCATTCAAATCAGCTCAGCTCTTTAGTATGACAACCATACAAACTCATTTACTTTAATTCCAACACATTGCAACCATCTCTCGGTCTAAATTTCTAGATATAAACATAATTACATCTAGAAAGAAAGAAAGGTAAATTGAGACAAATTAACACATCACAAAAAACGATACAACATTAATAAATAAATAACTTCCACGCAACACAATCATTTGTACTGGCCCTAAACTACCCTGTGCTACGGTAAGCAGAAACTTGTAGAAAATTTGTAGAAAACAAGTCCGTCGGCCACGTGGAAATCGAACCCACGACCTCAGTTTTTGGAAGTCAAGCGTGTTAACCGATAGCCCAACGAGGCAGTCAAAGTATACCTACTATCTTCTTAATATTACAAAGAAAGGAAGTTTGAACTTCAAAATGGTCAAATTTAACCGTCACCCACTCAACCTATTAACCAGCGACCTGATAATACTTAATGTAGGACGAAACAAATAACGCAAAAAACTGATACACACAACAGTAATGAATAGCGGGTGCGACGGACCCTCCGTGGTGCCGACGGGGTGGGGTCTTCCTGGCCCCTCTTTGTAGTGTAGTGTTGGGACGTGTGAGGGGTTAAATAAAAAATATCGATGGTTGTGATGGGTGTAGGGGATTTTCCATCTAATAGGGTATGTGAGTATTTAGAGTAGTCAATAGAATGATAATAGAATATTAATGGTCTGATACTTCGGTGTCTGGGTTGACTCTAAGTAATTTTTTTTTATTATGAAATATGAGATTTAAGGCTACTTTTACTTTTGGAATTCCTCTCTCTTACACATTTTACAAAAAATAATAGGTATTTTTGAAATCCGCGGTGGGCACGCGTGGTTTTTAAGCCCGTACTCTCTCTCTGAGAGCAGGCCTGTGCCCTATAATGGGACGTATAAATGCTACATAAAAAAGTTTGAAATGTAAAATATTGAGTCCACTTATGACGAATTTTTAGTACCATTTAGAGAAAAGTAGCTAAATGGAGATCTACAGTAGAGCCTCCTAATCAACAACACTTAAAATATGTGTTATCGCTGTTGCCGCTACTGTTGATGTTTGCTTAACAATAGAAATTTATAGACTAGAAATAGATGACGCAGCAAAAAGCGTTGAACAGTTCGACTATATTTTCAACATCAGTCAGGTAGGCCTAATAAACAAAGTTCACATTAAAAAAATTCAGGCTGAAGCAGAATTTAAACGCGCGTCCCTAACATATCGTTTCAGTCCTCTCAAAAGCTAAGCCCGTCGAACCTCGCCTCGACAGCGGTAGACATTCGAAAGGTCGTGGGTTATATATATATATGTTACAGCCAAAGTGATTAAATAGCTATTATACATAATGACTGGTCATTATGTATAATAGCCAAATTCACTAGACAAAGTAATAAATTATTATGCTAACGTTTTATTTTGGCAAGTGTTATATAGCAAATAATTGTTTGATTAAATTTATATTTCGCATTTTGTTTGTTAGGTCAGTACACATAAGCAAAAATAGGTTCGAAGTTCGAAGTCGCTGCGCTCCGCTCCATCCTGAAACTTCGGGTTCATTTTAGTTCTTTTTTTTATATAAAAGCGAAAAAAAATATTTCACTAAAAAACTTAGTTTTGTGTCAAACTTAAACAAGGTTGGTGCATGGAAAAGTCATAGGTACCCTACATTATGATATTAATATGATATTAAATAAAATTGCTAGTAAATGTGATTAATTTTGTGTTAATTATCACTTTATCTAAACTGAGTAGACATTATATAACATTACGAAGTTTCCCGTCTATACGACAGTTCGAAGTGAATTCTTAGATTTGTTTACCTATCTACGACTGAATTAGTTTTTCAGATACATACAAGTAAAGCTATAAAGGCTTGTTAATTAATTTAAAAAAATACAAGGCCTGTTCATACCTGTATGATAAGCTTAAAACCATTTTTTTATGTTTATTAAGTAAGTATAACTGCCTCGTTGGTCTAGCGGTATCACGCTTGATTACCATTCCCGAGGTAGTGGGTTCGATTCCGACTAGGGGCCATCGTGCAATTGTACAAAAGGCCTCAGTCTGGGTGTATTTCCATGTTTGTGTTATGATGTCCGTGCCTGGTTACCATAGCACAGGGTGTCCTGGTTTGGGACCAGAACAAGTAATTGTTTTGTGTGGAAGTTGGTAATATTTTTTCTGTATTAAATTTCCACTCTATTTCTTCTCTTTGTCATTAAAGGCCAAATTTGCCGGCAGTTTTTCTCCATATATCGACTACGTCCCACCCCTATTTCAAGGGGTCGATCCGAATCCCCCGATACAATTACCTCCTGTGTGCGAACTCGTTTTGCCAAAATCTTCCCTTCACCCAGCTCTAACCGTAACAAATTCAACTCTAACTTCTTCCGTATAAGTACTACAATGGTCTAGCACGGTCTTCTAAACTTTCACCTCTTTCAATAGGAGTTTAAACCTAAAATACCTTTGCGTAGGAAAGCTTTCACTTTTCAGGAATTATTTTGGACTGCCGCTCGGGGAAATTGGGACTCTAAGTCCGAGAGGTTTGGGTCGAGATTTCGTCGGATCCGTGTTCTATGGGCTTAAAACTCTCGTAGGCAATTTTGCGAACGAGAACCTTGCCTTGTGTCACAAAATAGGAAAATGGAGAAGGCTTACCGTCTAATTTATGAAAACACTATTCCTTAAAACACTCCTCAGAGGCTGTTTAAATAGTCCGCGGTAAGAGGAAAGACGTAACCACAGATTATTTGAACTGCCTCTGAGTTAGAGGAATCGTGTTTTTATAAATAAGACTGTTATCGTTTAGGTACTGGAGTGACGATTACGATTTGCGTGAAACTGATTGTACGTCATATCGATCGATCATATCCAATCCATCAGTGCACATTCATCCAGTGCTAGCCATAGGCCTCTCCAATCATGCCACTTCACTCTCCAATCAAGCAAATTTTCGGTGGTGGCTGAATGAGGATGGCCGTGGTTGGAAATACCATCCTCAGCCATCCTAATCCAGCCGCCACCGGGAAAGTGCTTAAAATCGTCGGACCGGGCGTAGCGTCTGCCGTTTGAGGTCTCCACTGGAGAACATTTTTCTCCATCTGATAATAGTTCTTCGCCAGATGATAGCTCACTGCCGTTTCAGCTCACGAATCAACTTTGGCCTTTGCATCTACGTAGTGAGATGATTTATACAGCGTCCAGTGGTATCTTCACCCACACTAGATGGGTGAAGGGACCACTCGGACGCTGCAGTGCCTAGGACATTGTTTTAGATGGCGTAGGCTTGCCCAGCACCTGTACTATCCTGACAGCTTAGTCGTCCTAGTCCACAGGAAAGACGAGTCAACACGTGCGGAGCGAACCAAGCCGCGGGTTTCCTCATGATGGCTTTCACATTTGAAAAACTAACTTACGTACGTAACTTTATTACCGGTGGTAGCCCAGTGGGTAACACAGTAGACTCGGAAGCTAGAGAGCCATGTTCGATTCCCAGTGCGGGCATTTACCTATGACTAATCTTAGAGGCTGTGCATATTCAAAAATACTTTATTGCACAAGAGGTGTTTGTACAAAGGCGAGCTTAATACTAGTAAGTATTTTCTTCCAGCTAACCTTGGGTTATGTGGATAGTGCAAGGGGTTATTAGGGGTTATTAATAGTGGTCTATTGAGACAAGATTCAAATAATTTGCTCTCACTGAAGGCAGAAAAAAAACACTGTGCCATTTTAAAAGTGTATTGTCATTTATATAAGTAGTACCTACATTAATATTCATATTTGCACCGACTAACGGTCTCTCTTTTTCATCAGCGACATTCCATCATAGGGTTGTCTGGAAAAAATTGCTTTTAGCAATAAGGCTGCCAATTGTACTCTAATATCTTTACATGTTTTTATGCCATGTTTATTAATATTTAAAGAATATTTTTATTTATTATCTCATCTTTTCTTCTTTTTTTCTTTTAATTACTATTACTATTACTGATATAACTATTAAAAAATCGTCATCATCAGCCATTTGACGCCCACTGCAGGACATTGGCCTCTCTCATAGTTTTCCAAATTTCCCGGTCTGATCCAGCGACTCCCTGCCACCGTAACCTGGTCATCACATCATCTGGTGGGGGGCCTACCAACTGCGTCGTCCGTTCGGTGATCGCCAGGTCAAAACTTTTCCGACCAAACGGCCATCAGTTAAATATAAAAAATAATAATATGTTTAATAATTATATAGTACAATTGATGATGTATTAGATGTCCTAATATTCTTGGACATTCCTAAAAAAGTACCTATGAGGAGGGATGATGTAAGCCTAACAATACAAAATTGGTATTTAATTGTTATGATTAGGCTCTTAACGGACGAGCTGCATTTCAACTGCTTTTTGGCTGATCAAAGCTGCAGTTCAGATGCAGTTGGCACAACTGCAATGAAACTGCCAACCAACGGACCAGTCCAATTTTAGTCGGTGTGCGGTTCGCATATATGTAGTTCCAACAACGAATGAAGTATTCAGTGGTATGAAGTTTCATTGCACTGCGTTTAAAACGTCTGCGTCTGAACTGCCACTTTGCAGTCGGAAATCAGTAAAAATGCAGCCCGCTTCTGCTTGGAGCCGCAGTTGGTTGAATCTTTTGCAACGCTATTGTTTTGTGGCCGGGCGTCGCGTCGGGTACAATTGTTGAGAACAATTCGATACTTGGCCGATTATAAACGTTTCCCGAACTAATGCTCTTAGCAAAGTGTGGATTTTTGTTTCCGGCTCGCTTTGGGGCCGGGCCGCCCAAACTACGGCCCGCGAGCGTAACTTGGCCTGAATTCTGTTACTGGATACAATGACAATTGAATGAACAAGTCGATTTAATGTCATTGCAGTTTCGGCGTGCGTGTATGCAACGACTAATGAATGTTGAGGAAGCCAAAGTGATCTGTCAGGATCGTGGCAAGTGACAGTCACGGTCTCTGTCTACCCCTTTAGGATACAGGCGTGAGTTTATCTATGTATGTACTTATGCATGCAGTTTCAAGTCTGCGCGCACCTCCACATCAAACCTTCTAATCATCAATGGAATTACAAAAACGTCACGTGATCAGGGCCGCGTTTCAGTAGTTTTACAATTCATAGTTTATTATGACAATGCATAAGCAACGCGTAACATTCTTCCTAATAGTTACTCTGTGAGTTAATCGGCTATGCAGTGTACACCTAATTGTCATAGTTAACAATGAATTGTAGTTCTATGAAGCAGGGGCCTGGGCCATGTATCTGTGTGGTGCTATAATGCACTAACAGACTTGAGGCCTACAACTCAGATAGTTGGATCTACAAATAAAACAGTCTACTAAATACATGCCTTAGTAGCATGGCGTAGACTCGACTTTTGGCTAGTTCTAAGCGAGACAGTAATACCAAAGTTCCGTGAGCAAGAAATAAACGCAAAACCGTAATGATTATGCCCATACTTTCTCTCTCCCTTAGAGAAGGCCTGTGCCCTACAGTGGGACGTATATATGCTGCTTATGTAAGCGTGGACAAAAGCCATGTCTATGCCTATTATCTTAGCCATGCAGAAAAAACAGAGTGGAGATAATTATGTAGGTGCAACCTACAAGAGTTGTTGCCTACCCATATTTCATTTCATTCGGCTTTATTTAATTACTAGCTTTTGCCCGCGTCTTTGCCCGCATGGAATGAGTAATTTCCGGGATGAAAAGTACCCTATGTCCTTTCCCGGGACTTAAACTATCTCCGTGCCAAATTTCATCTAAATCCGTTGAGCCGTTATTGCGTGATTGAGTAACAAACATCCAAACATCTTCACAAATTTTCACAACCTAATATTCTGATAATATTATAAATGTAAAAGTTTGTGAAGATGTTTGGATGTTTGGACGTTTGTTACTTACTCAAGCAAATTAGCGTACAGACAGTCAAAGACCTGAATTGAGACATAGCATACTTGATACCCCGGTAATGCGTTACTGTGGGATAGTATGTATTTTAAGTTTAAAATAGATGGTGTTGTGGGAGGAAACGTTGTGTTTTAAATATAGATGGCGCTGTGCAAGAATCGTACAAATGGATTCTGTGGCAGTACGAAGTTCGCTAGTCCCAAATAACACTAGAATCTTATTAAAATGTAAGCTCGATTGTCGTTAACATATGTAATAAATGTACTTACTTGATTCGAATGCCATTTTGATGGGAAGATTGATAGATAAATAAATAGATAGAGACAACTACATTGTTTCTATCTATTTATTTATATATCAATCTTATAGATAAATAAATAGATAGATTAAGTAAAAAAAGAAATTACACAGAAGAAATAATAGAGAATAGAAAAAAATAGAGGGCGAAGCATTATCCACAAAACACTTGAACCTGTCATAATAATATTTGGAGTGCTCGCGACGATTTCGGTCAACTGTAATGTTATTCCCGACTTAACATCCAGCTCATATTTGTCTCAACTGGTGTTCCTCGCATGATCGAACGTAGAAAAGGAAAAGAGCTGGGCCATTTGCTACGTCGCGACATATTTGTAACAAACATCAAAGAAGGAAAGATTGAAGGAAATATAGGTAGAGGAAAGGCCATGGTACATTATATCACACAATTACATTACACAATGACATTATAAATATATGTGACATACCGTCGGGTCTCCTTCCATCGTTGCATATAATTCCATGTGCAACGATAGAAGGAGATCCGACGGTATGTCGCTGGTGCCGTGGCAGAACGGGAGGCCGCTGGTCTGGGACGCAACCTGCGTCGACACACTGGCGCCTTCCCATGTCCCGCACATCAGCAGGGCCGCGGGCGCGCCGGCTCGCCTGATGGAGTAGGATTGGGTTTATGTCTTCTTCCCGAAAAATATTGGTATAATGGAATTAGGACGGTGTAGTCCAACCAATGAGTATTCCTAAGGTCGTTCGAATCCGACTAAGTCGATAAAGTAGCCCGACTAACGTAGTCGGACTAATGAAAAATACTTAGTCATCGTTAACCTCCTCAGTTCTGACCCTGAAAATAACAATGGTTTTCAATCGTAGCTTTCAAGGCCAGGGCTGAGGAGGATAATCAGTCGTTCATTGATTTGTACAACCAAACTCGGATATTTTAAGATAGGTAACCATTCCTAGTAAAGACCGGTTTTTCATCGGACAGTTTCATGTAATGACTTTGTTTTCTAAGTTACGTACATTTGTAAAGCTATAATAGCAATACCACTACACGCTAACGGTGGTGGAAAACATCGTGAGGAAACCTGAGTGCCTGAGGTGTTCGCATACCTCAGCGCTTGAAATTGCCGATCCGCTGATGATTGAGCCCATACTCTCTCTCTCTGTATGAGAGAAGGCCTGTGGACTGCAGTGGGACGAATAGGTATAGGCTAGTACAAAAAAAATAGTTTCCTGAACCCTTGATTCCTTGGGATGAATCCAACTAAAATATTTAAACTAACTACCTAATTCAAATAATTATTCCAAATAGTTTCTTCTACTAAGTATTTTGATAGCCATTGCTAAATTATTAACACAAAAAGACACGAAATAATTAAAAACTAGCCAAAAGCGAGTCGGACTCGCGCACAAAGGGTTCCGTACCATTGTCTATGCAACATTTGAATATTTCAAGCGTCTACCTGTTGCTGTTATTAATATCGAGCAAAAAATGGCAAAAAATCACGTTTGTTGTATGGGAGCCCCCCTTAAATACTTATTTTTTTCTGTTTTTAGTATTTTTTGCTACAGAAACACATCATCTGTGAAAATTTCAACTGCCTCACTATCACGGTTCATAAGATACAGCCTGGTGACAGACAGACCGACAGACAGACAGACGGACAGTGAAGTCTTAGTAATAGGGTTCCGTTTGGCACCCTTCGGGTACGGAACCTTAAAAAGGTAGCAACAAAGGCCACAGCACGGTCGGTGCGCAAACGCACCCGCGCGCATGACGCCGACGACGCACCGGCGCGTGAGACGCGGTAATTGGGCGCGAGTCGTGTGCAATCACCCTTTTACAGCTGGTATACTAGAGGAATGCTAGTAGTGTGTTGTTGCCTTTATTTTATGTACGTATTTTTACCGGCGTACGCCCATGCAGCGACTAATTATTGTTGATGAAGCGAAAGAGGTCTGTCAGGATCGTGGCAAGTGGCAAACCCTGGTCTGCCTACCCCTCCGGGATACAGGCGTGGGTTTATCTTTTGTTATTTTACAAGTGTTTTAGGTATGTTAAAAGCCATGCGGTATGGTCAGTTATATCATCTGCTTTTACAACTTTTTAATTGAGTATCAAGCTATTGATAAAATAGTTTTAAATATACGATTATATCTACAGTATTTTTGCACGTAACCTCGATTAAGGTGTCCCACTGCTGGGCAAAGGCTTTCTCCCGCTCAGACCAGGTTTTTGGGCCCTTGGGCACCTTCAACCACAACACCAAAAATTTGTCGAGGTAGTCCCGTCATTGCTTTCTCGGTAGACCACCATCGTATTTTAATATACCTAAGTACTAAATACATATCAAAAATTTCTAAAAATACATAGAAGTCAACAAAAATAATAGTGATTGAAAACTCACATTCATTCCGGATTCACTTACTTACTTTTTAACAGAAGAGTCCGACCAGTAAGTGAACCCGGAATTAAGTTAACATTTGAAAACTCAATCGCGCAAAAAAATAGGCAATCTATATACATAGATACATACATAAACTCTCGCCTCTAGTCTGGAGGGGTTGGCAGAGACTAGAGGCGGGAGTTTATGTTATGGGTTAGCCACTAGTAAGCAGCTACTTATAAGAACTTATAAGAATTTGTGAAATTTAGACTTTACAAGAAATCTTCTAAGAAATGTAATCCTGAGGATAAGTTTCAACGAAAGATTTCTCCTCAGTGGAGAACATTTTTGAGAACAGTGAACATAGATTTTCAACAATGAAAACTTTGATCCCATGTCCGAAGAAAAAATCTCACTCCTAAAACGTAGAAAACTTATTTAAAAACTTGCACCAAGAGAAGAAGAGCACCCAGAACAATGCTAATGTTCAAACTCACTCAAACAAACCCAGTTATTTAATATATTAATCAAGAGGTCAGTGAAAAAAAAAGAGATAAGGCAAATTTCCTTTAAAAATAATCCTTTCTAAAATACAGCAAAAAAAATTTTTCCAAGTCCACGCGCTTCCAAAAACGACATGATAACCAAAACCGAGGTCAAAGAGTGCCACTCAGAATTCGCAAAAAACACCATTCCGATTCAAAAATCCGAAAAACTCGTTCGATTTTCAAACCTCAAAAGCGTCGGGAAAATGCCGTCGGGCGGTTGCCGTCGGACTACGCTCGCCATTCTCCCCTCCACCAATCACAGAGCAGAACACGCCCCACGCTAAAAAAGAACGTACCTATACGGGAAAACTGCGTGCGCGAGTGAGACAGCGAACGTGCGTGTGTTTATAATATGTCGATGGGGAAATATGATGCATCTGTGTTGTTTCAGTATCGCTTTCGGATATTTATGTATTTTATTTTGGTTTTTTTGCGATATGTAAGGAGTGGATTAAGCACCTAGCTGTATGATGATAAGTGCTCAAGCACGAATAGAGTACCTATAGGATGTAAAAAGCTAAGTTAAAAGTTTTGGAGGAGTTATTTTTCAATTGGCAGAGTAACTGGGAGATTGTTCTGGCTTTGGCGATGTGTGCGTCATTCTGGCAGACAAGGGGGAAACAGGGAAAATCGTGTCTGAAGATGTTTTAAATTTTGAATTTGGAACAAAGTTTTACTTCACTGCCACGAAGCATCTACTGTAATGTTGTTAAATTACAAGTAATGCCTCCTACAAGTTTAAAATGTTTGTGCTGACATGAATTTAGATTTAGATATGTTGGCCATGCAATGGATGACTTAGAAATAAAATTAAGTTATCACTGTAGCTTTAAACAGCCATTCTTTGAATAATTTGTGTTTAACACCCTTATGTAACTGCCTTCACATAAAATGCTAATATTAGTTTCCAAGACAAGCCTAGAGTTACATATTCCCCTGCATTAAAATGATTATAGATTCTGAATTCTTAATTTACGAATTCATAGCTGGCAACCATGGACAAGGGTACATATCATTAAACTTTTAAGCTTTTGTTTGTTTTATTGTAATGAAAAATGTTTAGTACAAAAATTATGTCTAGGGTAGGTAAGCAGCCTACTAACTTAGTCAGTTATGCATAGCTAAAACCTACATAAAATTTAAGCTGCAAGTTACAACACTTTATACTCTACAATTTTACCTAGGTACATAACAAAACTAAATCGTAATTATCTTTCTAAGCCATGTATTCCAAATTTCAAAAGAGTTGATGCGGTTCTTTTATAAAACGTTGTAATTCACTTTTTCACATTTTTTACTCAAACCGCACAATGCGCGCGGTTCGCGCTGCGGAAGATGCCGCGCATCAAATTGGCTACAACCCGCGATAATCTTTAACCTATCGGCGAATAGAATAGTCGCTCTTTTTAATACAATTCATGGTGTAAGGCATAGGACAAAGCGGTTGGATAGGTATGCTTTTTTTTCCAAATATTTTTTTTCATATTCACAACTTCTATGTCTTATGTGTAGGTAGGTAAGCTTGTTGTATCTTTCACAAAGTGTTCTCCTTCTTATTTGTATTCATTGCTTTTGCATTAATATTATATACTGATAATTGAAGGACTATTTCAAATGCAATACTTGAAGTCAGGATGTAATCATAGAAACATTTGCTGTGATAATTCAAACTTGTACCGAGCTAAGTAAGGCAGAAATTACCTAAACTAAAAACTTGTATGCAATGTTTAACACCAAAAAAAAAATATATATATATATATGGCTTATTATGATTCTTAAAAAAAAAACAGTTCACAAATTGAAATGTTGTTCTACCCAAGCCGGGAGACGTCCACGCCACCGCTTCCAGGTCGCGCCACCGTCGCCGACCTATCGGCGTACACAAAGCGTTACTTAAAGCCCATACACGGGACGCTGTGAGCGCGCACCGATGCGTGTAAGGCCCTGCAGCTGCGGTGCGCGTCGACACAGTGCGATATGATTCCCGGGCGCGCGGGCAATTGTAGGATATGCGAATTTCACAATAATACTTATAACTGAACGTGCAGAGGTGAGTCCTCAATTCCAGCATATTCAACGACATGATCGTGAAATTCGCAAATCCAACGATGAACGAGCACATTTATTTTTACTGTAAAAAGAGGTGTGCTAGGGAATAGTGATCGTTGAATCTTTCTTGACTTGGAGAGTCAGTAAACAGAAATGAGCTTGTGAACGTTAGATACGCGAATTTCGCGAGCATGTCGTTGAACATGCTGAAAATAGAAAATAAGAAATAATCTGTCTTTTGGGTGACTGTCGGAAGTAGCCTCCGTTTATGTGTCTCATTTATGCGCAAAACTAGGAAGTACCTAAAGCCTTGAATAATCTGAGAAGTAGGGCAAGATTTACAAGTTTTGAGGACACTATAGCATATGGCAACAAATCGCAGAAAATTTTAATCAAACACGATTTCACAAAACAATAAACGTAACAAATAATCCTATCTAGCGATAAAAATGCAAAATATAAAGTGAAAATTAGAAGGTACTTCAAGTCATAAGCGTATTACAGTTGACGAAAGCGGTTTAAATAAAACACAAACAATACACTCCATACGCTCCAACAATGGCATCGTAATCGCGAGAGCATTGTGCAATGTTACAAAATGCAACCCCAAGAACAAATGCGAAACTACAAAATAAAGTTGGCGATGCGTAAATTAAGGATCCGACGCTATTCAGCTGGGGCCTTTAACAAATAATGAAGAAAAAAAATCTAAGAAAAATACCTTGGCCCTATCTAGATGTCCCGCTGTGTGTACCACAGCACATTGTTCTTAGACAAACACTTTCTTTATCCACGACAAAAAATCTTGTATTATTTTTTCGTGATACTTTTTTCCTATTGTCGGTAGCTTATTTAAGCCTGAATTAATATCAAATCGGAGATATTTAAAATCGACGCAAGTCACAATCGATCGAGTGTTTAGTAGATTTTAAAGATTTCCGATTTGTTTAACACCAGACTTCGAAACGATTTGACCCTAACAGAAATGACGACTCAATCAACGCGACTTAACCAGGCGTGGCTAAACAGCGTGATGTGGACTCGCGAAAACTGACAATAACTAAGAGTTAGCGTGAAATTAGGTCGGTATGAATCAGGGCTGAGCAATTCTTTGCCAAAGAGGAGCGTGGCAGTGCCGTGTGCTGCCATTGTGACTCCGCGTGCGAAAACCGTTTTTGTTGATTTAGAATTATACGCCAGTTTTGCCGTTACACCGTGTTGCGTTGGGGATTATGATGTTCGTCTTTGTAATTAATTGAGTGTGACCGTTTGGTTAGAGTTAGCCGCCTGTGTCATGTTTCACACGTTTGTCTTTATTAATTTTATTTGTTACTCACTGTATGTCCTTAATATTATAAAAATCATTTTAGCTCTAGTTCCAGCTTTCTAAGTGTTACCGGCTTTCCATGTCTACTTCCACCTTACTAGGTAAGTAAGTATTTTTTCTTTTCAACAAACCACTTTGTTGTCGATGTAGTATGCTCAAAATACCTACATAGTAAAAAAGGCAAGTTTGCCAGCAAGATCAGCAAACTGTTTAGCCGGGACATTACCGTCAAGCTTCGGACATAAACGAACGGGGTACGATCAGGATGGGTTGTAAAACGTCACATCACGCAGTTTACGATGTCCATGGTCGAGTAGATGTTCCTATGGCAAGTCACATAACTGTCTACAATGTGGTTAGGATAATTTACATACGTGACACGTTTGAGATGGTTCTGGCGCTGTATTTTTTTTTAAATTACTCTGTTTATTTTAGGAAGCTACTGCGAAGAGTCTCAATATTACATCTGTTAGAATGCTAGTAGGTTGCAAATAACAATTTCATATTAATTAAAATCCAATAATATCATAACAAGATCAGAGACATTCTTCCGACACTTCAAAAGCCTACATCTGATCCTGAAACCAATCACCGAAAATCCTCAGACAATACAGTCTAGCGGCGCTCCAAACAGCACGTCATATCGACGCCAAATGTCTGTGGCTTCGGCAGTGTTGGTGAGTGTGGCGGTGTGCGTCACCCACCCTACGGCGTGGGGTGAGTGGAACACGGCCCCTCTAGGCTCCGCCTCCGAGAATGCTCACACGGCTGACTTGAAATCAGATGGGTCGGCCAGTCGCTAGCGAGCCGTGTCATCGTGAACGGTTCGCGGCATCCGAACTCCGAATACTTTGGGGCATTCGGTGATTACTCGCTACACTGACCATAGAGTTAGCACGCGATTTTTGACATTTTCGCGATTACCCCACTTGCCATCGCCCCGGTGCTAGGTGGCTCTCGGACAAGACTGTTGGACGCTAGTGTTTTTTCTTGTTGTTGTTTTGTGTTGTGTTTAGGACTGTGAGTGTTAGATGTTGCAAAGGAGGTTCGATTAGGTAGGTGGTCCATTGTTTTAAGGCTTAGTTGTAATACACTGGATAGGTTATTTTTTATGAAGATGGCTTTCAGCAGGTACAATGAATTTTCAAGATTTGTACTAAATTGATCATAGTCAACACTTTTAAACTGCTAAAATATAAGTAGATACGTATGCCTATCCCGCTAATATAAGTAGGCCTATAAGTACCATAAAGAAAGCTGGAATATTACCACACAATAACAACAGTACCTACTAGGCCTAAAGGACTTTAAACCCAAAGCAATTCAAAATTTACTACAATTTCATTCAGGCAGACCACATTATAAACAATTTCATAACGCTGAAACTATATAGACAGTGGAAAAACTGAAACGGCAACTTTCCATTAAAAAAATCCACAATTTTAAGAAGATAAATGGTTTCCGGGAAAATCTCATATTTTAACGTAGCAAAATTTTGTAACTCTTAAACATCAATCTAAAATTATCTTCATCCTAATACGTTATCTATTTAACTTAATACGTAACCTAACCTGTATCTTCAAAATGATGTAACAAAAAAGCGGCTCTCCTCCTTGTAACCTGATATTTTTGTTTGCCCGAAGCATCCCGTATGGCGTGGAGCTTTTAACCGGCAAAATTGAACATTAAATTTAAGATTCCATTGTCAATGGTAATTTGTAATAGTAAACATTTGGCCTTCATTGTGATTTTGTAGGGCTAGGAAATTTGATACTTTGGTAGATTATTTAGAAAAAAAAAATCAAATTTTGTAATTTTTGGTTGATAGGTGTAAGCTCAATGCCGTTAAAATATTTTTAAAGAAGTTAACACATGCCTGCACTTTTTTAAAGATTTTTTATAAAGAGGAATTCTAAAAACCAGGTACTTACTTAACATAAAAAATTAAAAAAATAAAATCTTGTTGGTTATTTTGAGAAAAGGAACCACTAATTTAATCATAAAATTTTATATACAAACGTATATAAAATGTTTTATATCATAACGCAAAACATCAGTAAAATTTAGCCGACAATTGTCAATTCAGTCCATTGACAACACACATCCTTTAGTAGTCGCCGCGCACTCCGCGTCCATTGTGAAACGTTCCAAGTCCGAAAATTTGTAATTTCGTTAAATAGAGCTCTCAAGGGTCGCTTTGTTGGGAGAAAATAATTTCTGCGGTAAGCGATACTTGCCCGACAATGGGTGACATTGATGTGGGACGAGACGAGGCAATTTCGTGCCAATACTTTAGCCCGATAAAAGATGGGTATTTTTTCTTCGTCTTTCGTCCATTGAAAGAAAATATATTGCGAAATTTATAGAGGATATTGGAGGCTTTGGGTCTATTGCCTATGGTATTGTTATTTTTAAGAGTTTTTGGAGAGCTGAAAAACAATTTCAACCTCTTGCAAATTTTTTGTAATACCAAAAATTATTTTTAGCATTAATCGGAATATTTAAGTTTGATAAATTATTTAATAACTTTGAATGTCCAACAGCACCATAATTTTTAAAGAAATAAAAATCTTTAACATCAAGCAAATTTCTTTATGTATTTTTTACATCTACCAGAAAGTACAAACGGCTGTGAACCTTAAAATCAATAAATCGAACTTAAATGCCTATTCAGGCGCGCCAACAAAGTATTGCTAAAATGTCGCTATTGAGCTACAAAAGTAACTATTATTTATACTGTAACAGCGATCGTTTTCAAGTGTTGACATGCCTATTATGATACAAGTCCCTGGGGTGCCAACCAGCGGCACTTTTGACTTTTTTTTTTTCTCAATATTAATGACATATTTTTTGACACAGACAAGATCATTGATAGCAAGTTTCACATGCTGTCATTACACGCTCCTAAATGTTACACAAAACCTTTTTTTTTGTTGTAATTTTTCGATGTGTCAATTTTACTGTGTGCATGCAATTTTACTTTCTTTTGCAAATAATTTAGCGTTTGATTTGTGTTTTTTACTCATTGCAAAAAGCAAACAAACATTCGTAAGTACAAAGATACATATTGAAGAAAATTTTCGTAACTCGTTTTTCAATTTATAGAGCACTGCAAGGGATTACGAAGTCGATAAAAATGCACTTTTTATGAACCAAATTTAATGCTTTATCTCTTTAAAAGACCGCTTCTTGTGTTACGATATAGAGCCTTATTAATGAAAAAAAGTATATTAAAATAAAATAAATAATCTTCTGATGGGCTCGAAATAACACCTTAAGGCTCAATGGCATCACCCTTTGCGGATAGGAGCTTAAAAAGGATTAAGATACAGCTATAAAAAGGCTCTTCAATGCATCCCGCTTATGAATAAAATGCCTACAGTTTTCTTTGTCTTATTTTTTCGTGTCTTAAAATGACACCTAAAACAGAAGCTAAAATTCGAACCAGTTTTAAAATTCTCTGAGCTGAATAGTATCAATTAGTTGTTATCTACATCTGCTAATTTGAAAATGTAAGTCGTTGTTAGTAAAAAATACTCCAATTATTATTATAATTATTAAAACACGATTCTTAATACACGCCGGAAATGTAGTTGAAATAGTCTTTTGCAAAGGAAAAGACGATTTCACTGCATCTATTTTGGAGAAATTCCAAAATTCCGTGTAAATAAAATTCCCAGTCACTTGTGGTAAAATAGTACGTAGATTGCGTGGAAGTGAAGTGACGTTTCGGTAGAAAAAAGGAATATGCCTAATTCGTAGTAATTTACTTATGGAAAGTTCGATAGTAAATACCTAAAATTATAAACTATATACTGTTTGTGCTTAAAACAGAGTTGGTTCTATTAAATTTTAAATATATTTAAACTAACTGAGTTTCGACAACGGAATTTTGGGAAAGATGGGAATTTTCCTGAAACGGCACATCAGTAAACCATGGCTAGAGATGAGCGATCGCTGAGAATAATCTTACTGAGCATATTATAGTTTATTATACTTATACCTACTTTGCTAGAAATATTGCCAGAGTAAATTACTATATTCCCATCGACACATCAGTAGGCTTAGAACTTATTCCAGAAAAAGAGCGTATGGATTTGAACACTTTTAAAGTGTGGCGGTAACTAAGTGGGTACCTCAGACACCCAGGATTCTCCACAATTTTTTTCTTTCAAAAATAGAAAGTAGTAAATATTATTCTGACAAAAAATCCCTCTTTTGTTACCTAACTGTAAAATAATATGGAGTTTCTTTTGTCCATTTTTGTAACGTTCACTATGTCACAGTTTCTGCGCTGCAATGAATACAAATGTGTTTTTGATTTTGGTTTTTACTTTTTTAATAAGTAGGTAAGAAGCTCTACACTGTTCTGTAGCCGACTGCCACTGATACCCCATTCTCTACACTAACAATAGTGGTAGATTGATTTATCGTGCCGGCGTTACATGCGTGCCATTATGCAGCGCGCTCTGTGGTGGCCAGTCCTTAGACGAAATCAAGACGTAGCGTCAGCACAGACGATATCCAAATATTAAAAAATGTACAGTTACCTCAAAAATGTACAATTCATGAAACATATCGAAAATATCTTGTTATTTACAGCAACTTTGTTCTACGAATGTTGAATTTTTTTTGTAAAATTTTAAATTTTTTTGTGTTTTACAGTTTTTTGCTTTTTAGTAACGCTGTTTGATAGATAATACCTGAATGAATGATAATAGATAATGTGTTAAATAGAATGGGAATTTTTCAATGATTCACCGAAGGCTGCGATATTATTACAATACGTAAAGCACCAATTTAATAAAATAATGTAAGCCCTGATATTTCGAAAAATATCAGTACAAATCTGAGAAAAACCTCATAAAATAAAGTTAGTAGTTTTTCTAAAACACATGTTCAAATTGGAGCGTCTAAAGCTTTAGAGTCGACAACTCGATAGGGGATTGTTTTATGTGCAGGCATGCATCAAATATTTAGGTACCTGCGGTGTACGTGTGTAAAGGTTGATATGCTTATATAAGTTGTTAGTTAACAAAGTTTTTTAAAAACAGTCTTGATATGATTGTATATCGACCCTTTGGGGAAGAAATGAAGTAAAAGCCATTTTACGAACTTTATAGGAGAGCGAAAACAAAAGAAAAATATAAAAATGCTTTTTATACATTTTTTTAAACGCCGTATTGCACATGATTATATACGATAACGATTTTTATAAATATTCAATTTAAAGTTCAATATTTTTGGTAGTTTAGAAGATAGCATAGCTACTACAAAAACATGGTATACTACAAAAACCTGCATCCAATGGCTTTTACAGCAAAAAAAATACTGAAATAATTACAGTATAAGCCATAAATATATTTAAAAAATGTCTTTTACGTCCAAAATTTAGTAGCACCAGTATCTTTTATAGCATATTTTAATGATAAAACTGAGAAACCTGTTAAAAAATCAAGGTAGTAAAATCCTTTTTTTTTGCGAATTTGAGGAAACGAAATATACAGATCGAAAGAGCTTGAAACTGCGTTATGCTGCTTTCGATGTCCATTTTAACCAAAAATGGATTTCGGATATTTTCATTCTCAAAGGGTCGATATAGAACGTATAAAGAGTGCTTATGCTAAACTCGAAAAAAAAAATTATCTATACCGTTCCAATTAAATAGTCTTTGAGTTTCATTAAAAATTTATAACCTAGACACAAATCAATGATGCTTGAATACAATTCACTCGGAGCCAGAATTCACCTAACAAAATACTGTCTTTAATTCCTTCTAGCAAAGCTTAATATTACAAATTGACATTAAAAAAACCGGACAAGTGCGAGTTGGTTCCGTTTTTATTTTTCAGGTACGGAACCCTAAATACTATAAAACATTTGCTCTTAAAAGTAAAGTAATTAAAAAATACCTCCACTTACTTTTGCTGCCAGTGCCGGACAATGAAATGAGTGAGTGTAATTTATTTTCTCTCTGACAGTACTCGTGTGAGTCAATGGATTCGAGTGACTGACTGACAGACTGCCCAGTAGATCGGTAGCCAGGCTCTTTGATGTGCAGCTATCTCTTTCACCCACTCAGATAACACTGAGTTAATTAGTAGATGATTTGATTTAAATTAAGCTATTCAAGCTAATCTCGGAGCATTGGAGAAGGGATTACCTATGTGGTTAGATATAATCTAGACACCTTGTAGTGTGTTGCACCTGGGGTTGTTACTGGACTAGTTTGTTTGTCGAGACAGCAAATCTCTTATACAGGGTGTAACAAAATCCCAATATACAATCGCAAATCGGGGTTTTTAAGATAATAAAAATAACTATGGAATTAGTCTTTCGAATTAAAAAAATTGTTCGTGTTGACGAGCAGAATCCCCTCCATTTTCGGTTATTTTTGGGGTTTTGTTACACCCTCTATATCTCTTTAGACTCTAGATAAATATATAAGAGGATCTTTTGCTTTCTCGGCAGTGGGAGAAAGCGAAAAAGAGCATTCTCGCAAATCTAACCTTAACTTATACTATAGAAGATAACCCCCAGGTTTCTCGTACACTAACCATCTGAACTGACCTGGCGGAATGGAACGTATAGGTGGCCCATACTAAGTTGGACACAGATTGTGTCGCGGCAGACGAGTGGTTAATCGACTGTTAACAGCTGGCACACAACTGAAAACTGTTATTTTTCGGTCAATAAATGCGGTGGTAGCCTAGTGGGTAAAACATTGGACTCGGAAGCGAGAGACCCAGGTTCGATTCCCAGTGCGGACACGTACCTATGACTTTGTTTTCTAAGTTATGTACATTTCTGAAGTTATAGTAGCAATACCACTTGCTAACTGTGAAGGAAAACATCGTGAGGAAACCTGAGTGTCTGAGTTATTTACATACCTCAACGCTTAAAATCGCCAATCCGCGGTGGGCACGCGTGGTGATTAAGCCGATACTCTCTCCCTGAGAGAAGGTCTGTGCCGTACACAGTGGGACGTATACAGGCTGTTTATGTACCTAAGCAGTCACAATGATTGTTTAATTTATAGTCCTGTAACAACGGAAATTTACATTCACACTAATACCGAACGAGAAACTGGGGGTATGTATTTCATTTATGTATTCCCATTATTACACGTCTGTAAATTAAACAATCGCTGTAACTGTTTATTGACGAAAAAAATCACACGTTCACAAAACCTCGTAACGTTCCTGATAAAGATACTTTAAATTCTACTTTTGAGCATGTGATATTAGGGGGGGCACAACACTGCACAAACAACATGCAATCATTTCGCGGGTCCGACTCGCACTTGGCCGGATTTTTAGCCCACATGTGTTTTAAAGTATTAGCTGAAACCGGCGCAGTGCATGCAGCAACTAATGAATGTTGATGAAGCGAAAGAGGCTAGTCGCAAGCCCTGTTGTCTGCTTACCCTTTCGGGATAGCGGCGTGAGTTTATGTGTGAGTATTTGTTTATTCAACCATTACAGTGAGATAGCTACATGAGAAATGAAGAGTAAAATAAAACACAGAATTTCCTCAAACGAAATACCTCATCTGGTAAAGAACTGGAAAGATCAAACACCGTAAATTACAGCATAATGATACCCGAACCAAAATGTTGTTATTCCAGTCTGTGCCCGAGTATTTTATTTTATTCAACAAAATGCTCTGAAAAGGACGCGCTGACGTTTGAAACTTTGAGCGTCAAACGTGAGAGCTCTCATCGCAAGAGCTTGTATGTTTTGTATTCACATTTGTGACTGCAAGGGTGCTTTGATGACGTACGCATTAAGAGCCGCGGTTGTCTAATTTGTGCTTTAAAATGTACATGGAAAATGTTGCAGGTTCTTCAACTTTTGAGCGGCCACAAAGTATATTAAATAAAGTTGGGCCTGTAGGCAAATTAACATAATGTAATTATTGTAATGCAACACAATGACTTGTCCTCATCTTAAATTAGGATACTTACGGTAACAACATAAACACTGAAAAAACTCCAGACTGGATCCATTTGTACCAGTCAAAGTATGATGGACCCCTGTTGGAATCAAACCCAAGACCTCCGGCATGGTATAATCAAACACTTTACCGCTAGACCAGCCAGTTAATAATGCGCGTTTATTTTATTCTCTCGTTTTAATTCATTTTTAATTAAGCCGTGGTTTGTTTTTTTTTTTACTAGTAAAAAAATGATTATGCCATCGAGATATGGATTTTAGATGCCGTAGTAATCAAAACACAGTAGATAAGCGCACTTAAACCAAGCCAATTAAAGAATTTTTAACTTACCTACCTAAACCAGTTTTGGTAGGTATTAAAGGTTCCCAAATATAAATTCACACGTCCCACTGACTACCAAATGTTTTCAAAATCTTAAACCTTATTTTCATGGCCATTGTAGCGTTCATCATTGTACGTACACCTATGAAAATAAACAAAAATCTCCAGCAAGACTTTCCAAGCATCCTGCTGCCGAGTTTCCGTAAAGACCCGGACATTATCGCCACCTGCGACCGAATCAAAGTCGATCTAATGAGGTGTGGCGCGGCACACGCCACCAAGAAAACTGTATGGAAATTGGCATCGAGTAGGGAAAACCACTGTGTTTATCGAATTATCGATGAAAGAAAATTTAAATGCCTTTATTAAAACAGATCATGCACATGATAATGTTTTCTAAATATTATCTAATATTTTCTTTACGTTCAGAACATTGTAGAGGCCTCAATAAGAGGAGGAAGCTGTACATGATTAACTAATGTTCAAAAGAACCTATTCGCGATTTTTCTGCACAAAATTGAAGACGACAAACAATATATTCAATCGTACGTATAAGGTACGCACTACCTACTAAGAAGCTTTTAGGGCGCTTATACACGGGCGGCACGTGCGCCAACTGCAGCCGTCGACGCTCGTCGCGTCGGCGGCAGTTGGCGCACGTGCCACCCGTGTATAAGCGCCCTTAAGTTGGAAATTTAAATTTCTGCCTTAAAAAACTTCAGAATAACTAATATTGGTATTGGCAGCGATTTTGGTTTCCGCAACTTGACTACTTACTGTAGTCTATTTTGCGTATTTGGTCAACGATGACTATGGTTAATCGTCAGCTCTGTGTAATATTTTCTCCTTTTTTTACCAAACGAACTAGATCTTCGGCGCTGGCGGCTAATAATTACATGATACGAATCCTCTGCGGCGACGCGGCGACTTGGGCCCTTATTATGAACCAGCGATATGTTCGGAAGGGTCGTCAAAGTCGAGTTTTAGCCCGACAATTAACTCGAATCTAGATTCAAGGGAATTGAATATAATTTATAGAAAATATTCAACAAAAGAACCTCATTGGTTACTACCATAATCATCATCATCAGCCATTTGACGCCCACTGCAGGACATAGGCCTCCTTCGTGGTTTTCATAACCATGAGGGGTTTTGCCATAATCGCCACGCTTGGCAGGCGGGTTAGCGTTACTGCCCGTCTCCTGGTAATTGATTTCCTTAGTCGCCTTCTACGACATCCACGGAAGGAAATGGAGTGACGCTAGATTCGAGTGAATTGTCGAGCTCAAGTGTGACGTTGACGACCCTTCCGAACATTATCGCTACTTCATAATAAGGGCCCAACATAAAAAAAAAACTATCGACGAAATTTCACGACCACATCACTAGTCCACTAGCAAATTGAAAAAAACCGGCCATAGCGAGTCGGATTTGCAATCCCGCACCAAGGGTTCCGTATCACCACACATTTTTTTATATAAGTAATTTACTTATATATTTCCCATTGATATCATCATCAACCCATTATGTCCCCACCGAGGGGCACGGGTCTCTTCCCTGAGGAAGGTACATACCAGAGGGGCAGGAAGAGACCAGGGACTGCCACTAATTATTTCATTAATTATTTTATTTTTTATTATTTGTTTACCACCATGGTTCAAGAGATAAATCCTTTTGCATGCAAAGATGATAGAGACACTGTAATGTACAAAAAAGGAAATTACACATACACACATATTTCTTAAAAAAAATACAGATGGGGGTCGTATAACTAAAGGTAATCTCTTCCACACAACCTTTAGATGAACTGGACTAATACGTTGGAGAAGCATAGTAATTGATGTAATTGACTGCCCCGTTGGCCTAGCGGTAACACGTATGATTATCATGCCACAGGTCGTGGGTTCGATTTGGTGCTGGGGCCGCCGTACATTTGTACAAATGACGTGAGTCTGGATGTAGTACCATGCTTGTGATGCCCTTGCCTGGTTACCATAGCACAGGGTATCCTAGTTTGGGACCAGGACAAGTGATTGTGTTGTGGAAGTTATTATTGTTTCTATGGTAACAGTGTCCCTTCGAGTAGGGAACCCTAAAAAAGGAACGTCTCTGACTCTGTAGCGATCCCTGCTTAGCCAAGCTTTGCTCAGGCCAAAGTAAAACTTGTGCCTTTGAGAGAGACCTATCAGCCTAGGCACAAGCAAAGCCTTTTTCTAGCAAAGGCAACTTTTTAACTCTCCTTTGGCGCTTAAAGATGCGTTGCGTTCGAATTAAAAGTTTGTGGCATTAAAACGTTTCCGGTTTGCACCGGTTAAGGAACCTCGCGGCGCGTTGAGCTTACTACTGACGCCTCTTTAGGACTAATACGGTAACCGCCGATTTCTGAATGGAGAGTTTTACAAGTAAATACTTGAGTGTGTATCTGTAACGCTGTTTTTACTGTACTCGTGTCTTTTGTGTGTGTGTGTGTGTGTTTGTGTTTATATATATGTATGTAGGTATTATGTATTTACGTAAGTATGAATGTATGAAATAATTAATCATCATCATCATTATTCAGCCACAGGAAGTCCACTGTTGGACATAGGCCTCCTCCATGGATTTCCAAAAAGAAAGGTTGGAAGCGGCTTGCATCCAGCGCCTTCCCGCCACTTCGAATTAATTAATGAATGGATTAATTCATGTCGTAGCTACATACCTATATATAGTGATTGTGTTGTGTGGAAGTTGTTATTATTATTGTATAAAAATCACGTGTCACAGTGTTTATTCGAACTCCTCCGGAACGACTTCCGAACGTCCGATTTTTTGTGTATATATGGTAAATCTGAGAAAAGTTCATAGGCTAATCAATATGGCAAAACAACGTTTGCCGGGTCATCATTAGGTTTAATTACTATAATAAATAATCGCGTTTAGAAGCATTTATTATTTAACTATAATATGTAGATTTTTGTAATATGACATCATACGTCAATACATTTTTGCAAACACAATCTTTCACTTTGATACTGTGAGATAAGTCGTATCTGAAAATATAGATTTTTCTATATATGACCTTTCACTTACCTTAAGGTCGAATCTCAGGTTGATTCCCGGTAATATCGACTGTAGATAAAAGTACACCATCGTTTCGTCTTGGAAAGTAGGTTATAATTAATCCATCAATAATTAGGCATACAGTTTATATTTACACATATGTACATACATACACAACTCACGCCTGAATATCAGAGGGATAGGCGTGGCAGGGACTGCCACTTGCCACGATCCTGACAGATCACTTTCGCTTTCTCAACATTCATTAGTCGTTACATGCACGCACGCCAGTTTCGGGCACCTACTTTTTACCTTGCCCTTTGCTAATACATCCTCTAGTTGATCGAAGTATGTCCGCCTGGGACGTCCCTTACTGGCCCTTTCACCCACATTTGCTCGATATGATTATTTCGTCAATCTTTCTTCCCTCGTCCTCTCCACATGTCCAAACCAACGCAACATTCCTTTCTCAATTCTTGTCACTACATCCTATTTCAGTTTATATTTTTGACATAAGATACGAGTATATGGAAGAACTGACAAACTTTAATTATCAGGGGGCTTACCTATGAAAAGATTATTGTATAGAATATTATATAGAAAACTGCCTTTAATCACCGAATTTCTACGTCCAATAAAACAACATAATATTCACGACCATGTCTTTTTATACAAAAAGAACCTCTTCCATACGATACATCACATGACAGCAATCAAACCGGCCGGCGGCGGACTTATCGCAAGGAGCGATCGTCGGCACCTCTCAGGCTCTCTTTTATCTTCTACCACACATATCGAGTTACCAAACCACTTTTTTGACCCTTGTCTTTTTACAAAACACTCTGGACGAAGGGTCTAGATACACTTTAAAATTGTGTGATCAGCGACCGAGATGTCTTGACCCCAGAGTTGGAGGTCTAAGTACTGATGCAGGGGCACCAGTTTCGGTGGTAAGACAAGGAATACTGCCAGTACTGTAAGAAAAAGTTGGTTCTAATTATCGTTAATGAGTGACCATAGTTGTTTGGTGTTAGTCGGAAAATGATCGCGAAGGACAGTTGTGTGCAAAAGCGTTATTTTTTTTACAAAACTTTAGAAAAGTTTGTCGATTTGGCTCATGGAACGTTGAAACAACGCACAATCTGAAAACCATTTCAATCAATCAATCAGCCCTTACTCGTCCACTGCTAGCCTTGGAGGAGGCAAGGCACGCCGCTTGCTTCTGTCCTAGGCCAGCCTCATCCAGCCATTGCCAGCAATCTGCCTCAGATCGTCGGTCCAGCGAGCTGGTGGGCGTCCTACGCTGCATTTGCCAGTTCGTAGTCTCTACTCGAGAACCTTTGCACCCCATCGACCACCTTATCCCACTAATTTTATACAACGGATGCACGGTTATTGGTCGCAACAACAGACCTTCTCTCAGAGAGAGAGTATGACCTTGATCACCTCTCGACTGCAATATTTTAATATGAATATTTAATACAAGTGAACCAAAAGTTGCATACTTTCAGAACCAAAGTTTATTGCAATACATTCTCCAAACATCAAAATAAAAGTCACTTGAGAATCGCATTAACCTGATAGAATTAGGTATTTCTCTACCGTCTCTTTTATTCGCGAAAAGCGTTTGATCTTTTCAAGTTTCGATACTGAATGTTTCTTTGACATATCCCCTATGTATACGCCAGACCATATCCTAGCCACCTGTTCGTGCCTAGTTGTCTATAGGTGTCTAAAGGTCACCAGATTTTCAACGTTCCTCGGGACTTACAATTGTAGATAAGAGTTTGTGCTGAGAAACTGGTGATCTCCCATGTACGTAGATTGACGTTCAATACATGGTTCAGCCAAAAATGTTGGTAAAAAGGGGTCGCCTAAATTGAGAAGTTTCAAGTAAACGTCAAAGCGAGTGGTTCGATATTCAAAATGCTCAAGCGCAAACGCGTGTTACTATGCAATTAGTGTTTTGTGCGCGACTGTACTTTTTGTCGTCTTGATGTCAAGATTCAAGAGTGTTTTTGTATATCCTAACCTTTTACAACATGGATGGAAAATGGAAAAGAAAACAAAGAAGGGCGAGTCAAAATCATGCTTCGAGGGTTCCGTGCCACTCACAGTATAATACAGAAGTATTTTCTTTTAATCAATCAGAAATCAATAATTTATTTCAACGTAAAGAATTTACATTCTGTTTGCTGAATGTCAATGCATTATGTTACTATGTTAGCCGCTGCCTTCGGGCCATATTTGGAGTGGAGAAAAAGGCAGGGGGAAAAAAAACTCCACTCTGACCATCTTTTCTCAAATCATCTTAAACTTATACATCAAAACCTATATGATATGATTCCGTGATAGCCACCAATAACTTTAAAAGCCAAAATAACACTTCTTACAAACAGGAAATACATCAGTGCTGCGGCCAGACACACGAACAGCACCCGTTCACGAGCATAACGCAGGGGTCAGCCATCACCAGTCGCAACCATTTTAGAGGGAGATGGGTGACCCGGCCACCACGCCACCATTCGAATGACTTTTAGCAAACCTGCAGATTGAGTTCTCACTTCAAGACCCTTAGTTGTGGTTCCCAACTAAAAAAAAAATGTCCAAAACAACTATGAGACAGTTTTGTTTATTATTTGTTGTTATACTATGCCCTAAAATACACGATGTTTTTATTACCATTTTTATTTCGAAAGGACCGAACCAAAAAAAGTTAAATACCCATTTGATAGGGGCAACAACGCATCTTTATTTTTTTATTCTTTTCTATTTTCTCATTATTTTTTTTTGTTTTTAATTTGTATTACTTGTTACGCAACACAAAATCCATATGACGCCGTGTGGCGTGTAATTCCGTGTGGCGCCGGATTATGAATAGTGTCACTCCATTTCCTTCCGTGGATGTCGTAGAAGGCGACTAAGGAAATCAATTACCTGGAGACGGGCAGCAGCGTCTTCCTGAGATTCCAACCGCATACTGCGATCGCCAACGCGCCTGCCAAGCGTGGCGATTATGGCAAAACCCCTCATGGTTATGAAAACCATGAAGGAGACCTATGTCATGCAGTGGGCGTCAAATGGCTGATGATGATGATGATGCAACACATACGCTGAATTACCACATCAAACAAAATCCTCTACTAACCTTTTTAGCACATACTGGCTTCGATGTCTATCAAACAAATTACGGGCGATGACCGCGAATATCACTAAGACACGACAGACAAACAAATCGCTCAAGCGCGAGTCACTCGCTAGGGTTTCGTAGCTTTCTTTTTAATGGCTAGTAACCAATAGAAAAAATAACATTACATTATCCTTCGCTCGTAGCCCCGGCTGCCGAATCGCTCGTAGCCCCGGCTGCCTGAGTGATCTTAAACGATCACGAAGGTTAAGCAACACAGGGCGCGTTCAGTGCATGGATGGGTCGCCGTCTATGCCTAACGCTAGTGGCATTTTTCCGAGCGGTTCCGTGCTTCGCAAGGCACGTTAAGCTGTTGGTGCCGGCTGCCGTCGATAGATGGCAGTCGTTAAGCCAAGACAGAGGCCTTAGGGCGGCTTGACAACTTCTGACAGTAGACGAGCCACTAGTCTACAAGCCTCCACCAATCCGGACTTGGCCCCCGTGGTGGAGTATGGCCTATACCTTCCTCAGGGAAGAGACCCGTGCCCCTCGGTGGGGACATAATGGGTTGATGATGATGATGATGACATTATCCTTACTAATATTATAAACGCGAAAGTCTGTATGTATGGATGGATGTTTGTTACGCTTTCACGCAAAAATGGCTGAACGGATCCGGATGAAATTTTGCACGGAGATAGATTATAGTCACTTTTAATAAGCGAAAGTTAAAATGCTCTTTTTACGTCTTTCTACATTTCAATGACACGTTATACCCGTTTAGACCAATGGTCTTCTTCTTCTTTAATCCCTTTCCTTTACTCCTCCGTGGAGCCTAGGGCTGGCACAAGGGATTTCCATTTATCTATGTTAGGATTTCCATTTATCATTGCTAGGGAGGGTAACGTTGGCCAAGTTACTCCATTCAATTTCGTCTCCGAGAGAACGGATCTCGAACGAAAAACCAATGGTAGTAGGTATATATTAAAAGAAAAAGATAAAAAGGTTTATCGATTTAATTATAGGTTTAAAAGATTTTTTGGTATATAGTTATACCTACAAAACTAATTGCAAAATAAGGTTCATGCTAAGACATACACAAGAAGAGATTCCAGAGATCCCCACATTAGGCTAGTCCTGTGACTGACCTAAGTATCCCTAAAAACACATCCAAATGTTGTACAAATCGAAATCAAACAAAGCGATCGACTCGGACTACCGTTCAGTTACCCGCTCTATGGGTGGTAGAAGCTTTCGACATAGATTAAAAGACGTAGAAGGTTCAGTCTTTACATTTCCATAGATTTACCGGTAGGGGCGTCCACCTTTAAGAAAAGTCTGCCCGGAGAAGTGTCAACTCTATATGTAACTAGTCATCACTCAGCGCGGAGTGTTCACACCCTCTGTACATAGCTAAGTCTCGGTTCAATTTGTTATTAGGTGACTATTTACTTATTGTACATTTTTTTGTAGAATAACCTACCTAGCTAGCATACGTACATAAACTCACGCCTGTATCCCAGAGGGGCAGGCAGAGATCAGGGTCTACCACTTGCAACAATTCAGATGGATCACTTTCACTTCCTCAACATTCATTAGTCGTTGCATGCACGCACGCCGGTTTTGGGTAATTTTTAAAATGAAAAATGAATGATGAAGAAAGAAAAATTGACGAAACAAATATATCGAGCGAATGTGGGTGGAAAGGCCGGTAAGGGACGTCCCAGGCGGACATAATTCGACCAAATAGGGGATGTATTAGCAAAGGACAAGATAAAGTAGGTAGGCTAACTAGCGTCACCTAAATATTTAGATAAAATTCTACATGAATGTCGACGCGTTTAATTTTTATAAAACAATTGAGAATTTTAAAGTTTGCTTTTTGGAATTTGTTTAATTAGCGATGGTAAAGAAACGGTTTTAAGGTTTTACATCATTTTAATTACATATTCTCTATTATTACCTGATTTGTTATATCTGTGCTACCACTACGTTTATATTGTAACTTTCTCATCTGTACCTTTCAAATTATGATAATTTGAATAAATACTTTTTATCTTATCTTATTAGAGGGATCACAAAGTGCACTTTCTGGTCTTACTCTATTATGCCTCTAATATAATAACTAATCTTTGATCTCCGTAATGATGTCGATCATTATCTTCCACTCACGATACGCCGCCAACAATTTTAGATATTCAACAATAGATGGCGCTTTCTTCAAAAACTTTTCGACTCATCATCTTCCAATTAGACGCGCTATCTCACTTTAACCTAACTATGGAGAAAGAGAAAGGTGTATCGGTCAAACGATAGAAGTTGATTGTAATTAATGATGCAATTGTTTGTGGAATTAGGGTCAAGTTTTTCGATATTGAATCGTGTTTCTTTCTTTTGCAGGTCGCGAAGGACTCCGAAGATTTGGCAAAGACTAAGGCACACAGATGTATCACTCGGTATAGAAGAAAAGGTAGAGAGATGCAAGAAAACTCGCTTTATTCTATAACAGATCAAAGATTGAAATACCCGCACAGAACATACATTTACCGCCAATAGCAAAGATTTGAACACTACTTCCATAGACCTAGTGCAAAAACAATCTCAACTTTTACCAAAGAATAGCAATCACATATGTGATATAGTGGTACTAAATAGGTCACAAAAACAAAACACCACTCACAACTGATCAAAAACGAAACATCGCGGAATCATAAATCGTCATAAACACTCCAAAAATACCTTGAATATCCAGCGCCATCTAAACCTGACCAAAGATTAAACAGCCCAGAATGGCCTCGCCAGGCAACGAATTGCAGTGCAAACTCCCTAAAAATCTGTAGTTTCCCAAAACAGCCCAAAGCCAGCTGATTTTGCCTGGACCATCAGGAGCAGAGACTCATCAGCGCGGAATTGCCACGTCAGTGCAGCAGATTCCGCTAGGAACCCCCCAAATCTAACCTGAGCAAAGACTAACTAGCACAGAATCGCCACGCCAGGGCAGCAGATTCCGTCAGGAACTCCCCAAATCTAAACAGACCAAAGACCAAGCAGCGCAGAATCGCCACGTGACTCTAGCGGCGGCTTCCAGCGGGACGTCCCCGAGGGCGGGGCGATTGCTGCAGTGGCGCTGCACGGCGGCTGGGGGCGGCCGCAGCCGGCGCCCGCGCACGCCGCCACCACGCTGGTGGGGGGGTTGGTGGCGCCGCCGCGGGAAGCCACGGCGGCGGAGGCCTTCTGGAAGATGCCCCATAAAGGTATGCATTGTGAGTTGCATGTGTCATTTCGTGTAGGCCTATCTGTGTCCCACTGTTATTTATTTTATTTTAATCTTAAGAAAAACTTACAGTGGGAACTGTCCGCGTTTGGCAGATATCCCTTTCAATCACCACTGTCATCCTTTGAATTAATGAGTGGAAACTTTTTCGAGGATATTCATATGTTGAATAAAAATATCTGTTTCGGTTTCAACGAATCAGAGTTCAGATGCAAACACGATATTAACATAATGCAATGCAGTGAGTAAAAAAATCTCCATGTATCCGAAAATGGGAAAACTTTGAAATTTGGAAAATTTTGCCAGCTGTTTTATACAATGCCAAACTTTGTTCGTAAATTTAGTAGAACAGCTGATTTTTTTGCAAATATAAAGTCGTCACCGTAATAAAAGTGGTTTGTGATGACAAGTCATCATCATCATCAGCCATTCAACGCCCACTGCAGGACACAAGCCTCCCTCATGGTTTTCCAAGCTTCGAACATAACCATGAGGGGTTTTGCCATAATCGCCACGCTTGGCAGGCGAGTCGCAAGACGCTGCTGCCCGTCTCCTGGTAAATGATTTCCTTAGTCGCCTTCTACGACATCCACGGAGGAAAATGAAGTGAAGCTATTCTTAATCCGGCGCTACACGGTGATGACAAGTGGAAGCCCGAATTTTTGGATTGGTACGAAGATTTTGCTATAAACTGCATAGTGTTTGCCTGACCCTTGAATGTTAGGCAGAAATCATCATTTGGCATTTTTTTAATCGCTACGTCCTATTTGCGTACGTAGTTCAACGATTAAAGTTGTTTTGGATTTTATGGTTACATGGGTAACTAAATCTTACTTACAATCTGTTATCCAATAACCTGTAAGTAAGTACCTGCTTACGTATTTTATAGTCGTTTTCTCAAAAAAATAAAAAACAATTGCCCACCGCTAATTAGTCAATGCAGGTGGCCAGGTATTTTCTCAAAAGCCTGGATTTTATCACCATGTTATTCTTCACTTTACGCTGAAGCCAACCACTACCCTGCAGATTCTCAGAAGTTTCGTAACTTAGCCTAACGTCACTCTCTAACTAGGAGTTAACAAAGTGTCTCAGCAAGTTGGCTCAACTTTGTGCTGTGAGGTGCGAGTTTGGAAGACAAGTTGCCAGCTTCAGGGGCGGCATGTCGGCTACTAACTGTGTAGTGTTCGAAGTGTGGGATAGTTTACAATGACGATAGCATCGATCAAGGCTAGATTCGAGACTAGATTTTGACGCCCATTGGGGACGTCACTGACGTACACTAGTGGAAAAAAAACATATTATCTTTCTTACAGATCATTTTTGCAAAAAGATAGAAAGTACCCAAAACCGGCGTGCGTGCATGCGACGACTAATGAATGTTGAGGAAGCGAAAGTGATCTGTAAGGATCGTGGCAAGTGGCAGTCCCTGGCATCTGCCTGCCCCTCTGGGATACAAGCGTAAGTTTCCTTATGTATGTATGTGAATAGGATTTATGCCAAAAAGGCAATGTGTGGCGTTAATGCTATCTAGTCCTAGGTTTTTTGCCTTAGGTTCACGGCCATGGGTCCTAAAACTCTTAACATGATTGAGATTTGGACACTTTTTGCAAAAGGAAGAAAAACTTGATTTTGATTGAGTAGAGTCTTAGTTTTCCAGTACATAAATTGTCAAATTCTGACACTATAGCGCCTCAAAACGCGTGACATGTGCCGGCATACTACCCACGCTGACATCTCTAACCGGTGTTCCATCTATTTCTACATTCATCTAACCCCCGGTATCTCGTATTAGTTTACGTTAATCTACTATTAACATCGGTCAGATATTTTTTGTCGAAGCACTTTGATCAAGTGCCAACTGTTAGCAGTAAATTAGAAGATCTTTAGTATACGCAAAACACGAGTTTAGTCTCATTATAAGTTACAATCACACCAGTACCATAGCAACGACTTTCAGTACATTCATCATCAACCCATTATGTCCCCACCGAGGGGCACGGGTCTCTTCCCTGAGGAAGGTATAGGCCAGTACATTAATTATCAAATTCTGACATTTCAGCGCCACAAAACGCGTGCCTCGTACAACCCCGTGCTAATCGCAACAAACACCCGTCTCCTCTTTCTGGCAGCCGTTTTTCCGCTATTTGTCCCGGTCTGGCGCCTAATGTGACAAGCCTACCTCGGTCCATTTGCCTGGCGTGGAGACTTGGCTCAGGGCTCGGATATCATGCTTATCACATGTCGAGAGCCTGGCCAAGTCGAAGGAGTGGTCCATTCCTGAGAGATCCAAATAACTATACTGTGGTTGCGAAATGCAGCGGTTCGATTCGCACAAGTTCGATGCTCAGTTGCATCACACTTCGTCTTAAACAACATAAAGAGTATTCTGGATATGTATGTTTGGCCATTTTTAGGGTTCCATAACTCAGAAAAAAATAACGGAACCCTTATAAGATCACTTTTGGTCTGTGTATCTGTTTGTCGTCACCCTTTTCCTCAAGAACGCATGGAGGTATCAAGTTGAAATTACTGTCAAATACCGGTCTACAATAACTGGATATGTGAAAAAATCAATCTTCTGAGTATATTCAATAAAAAATACGGTTTACGAGTATGCCGCACATTTTGGCACTCGCAAGGGCCCATAAGATACTTCCTTTTTTCCTAAAACCATGAAATTTTGATCGAAGCTTGGTCTTATTAAATACTTTATATCATAAAAAATAATTTTCATACAAAGGAGTACTTACTTAATGCTAGACAGGACACTTAATCTTCCAGTCAACCTTTGGTTTGTGGATAGTGAGGCTTGTGCAGTGCCCGATACATACTATAAGTAAGCAAATTACTTAAATACAGAAAAACAGGGGGGAGGGGGTCATAATTATATACATAGTCAATAAATACAGATTATAAATATATAGAGGTACCTTACAAACACGTACAATAAACTTGCTAAAATTAATTTTAAACAGTCATCGTCATAAGGGTATGTAATATACGATATTATGATTTTTAAGATAAATAAAATAATTACATAATTTGGTTTTAAAAACGTTAGTTTGGTTTTAAAAACAGAATCATTGGATTTCGCCTACCGAATATCCAGTGAACCGCAGTCACGGTGAAAGGTACAATTCAAGAAATGCTTATTTCACTTTAAAAAAACACTCTTTTACGGTTGGTTTGTACAGGAAAACCTACTTTTCAACTGATAATTCAATTCGCAATTGCTTAGATCAATAATACTAAGAAAAAAAATATTTTCCAACTGAAAAATTAGCTATAATCAAACTTACCGAATCGCGTAATAATGATTTAACGAAGGGCGTAGTTTAGCTCTCATAAAATGAACCATTTAGGCAGAAACCGAAAGAGTAAATCTACGGTTAGCGGCTAGCCGTTTGGCGATAACATTGGTTGGCAAGTGGTGTATGTGGTTGAGCTGAGTTTTGGACAATTTATTACACTATCCAGAGTTTTGGGCAATTTATCCGTTCCATTTAAAAACAGTAAAAAAATGTGAAGAGACCCACGGCTTTGATGGCTCGGAGCTTATTAGTCTTTTATTAGGACTGCGTCTTTGGCTATATTTCGTTTCATTCAGCTTTGAAGTGTCAACAAAAAAAAAACAAACTTAAAAAGTGTCGAAGTTTAAAAAATTTATGACATGGGTTATTTTTTCATGAATTAATGTGATGAATGAAGGACTTAGGACGAGCAAACAACTTGATAGACATGATTAATTCCCGTATTTTAACGATTTTTATCAATTGTTTCTTTACAAGTAGGCCAAATATAAGTAAAAATTGTATGGTTTTTTTTTCATAAGATACGCCATATATTTAAATACATCCTATGTTATATTTAAACTACTAACAATCTTTATAAAACCAAATAATTTATAAACTAAGTAATATAAACTAAGTAATATAAACTAAGTAATATAAACTAAGTAATATAAACTAAGTAATACTATTATGTATGATTTCTAATTAAGTATATAAGTATTTACAGGTAAAAACTTGCCCCAGGTCGGTTTCCCGCGGCAGGGAGCCCAGTGCTGATTTTTATTTTTTTTTAAGTTTTTCCTTTTTCTTTGGTATAAAAACACTGTCACTCCAATCTAAGTTTGAAGCAAGTTCCCCATTGAAGGAACGGAACTGTCGATTTATGGATCACACGCGAAGTTCTTGAAACTTCTGTTGAAACTCTAGTTTGACATGTGGCCCGAAGTACTAAGATATGGAGCCCAAAATACTCGCCATGTTTTACAGCGGTAAGCCACGGCCTCGGTTGCCATGGCAACCGTCGTCTGCACTGCCTCAAACTTCGCCCGACTTCGAAACAAACTTTGTAGTTATATTTTGCTATTGTCGAAGCTTCATGAAATGGCTCCTATAATTCGCGGGTTACGGGTGAAAATAAAAGGTTGAAAACCGAACGTAAGATTGTAAGACCCATTAATCGCCTTGATTTAAAAAGAAATAATTAATTAAAGTATCGAGGTCTCTAGAGCTAGCGCCATGTGGCGCCGGATTAAGAATAGCGTCACTTCATTTCTTTCCGTGGATGTCGTAGAAGGCGACTAAGGAAATACATTACCAACAGACGGGCAGACGGGCGTCTTCCTGAGATTCCAACCGCATACTGCGATCGCCAACCCGCCTGCCAAGCGTGGCGATTATGGAAAAACCCTTCATGGTTATGAAAACCACGAAGGAGGCCTGTGCCCTGCAGTAGGCGTCAAGTGGCTGATGATGATGATGATGATGTATTTCATCTATAAGTATGCAATAAAGTGTTCTCTATCTATCTATCACCACGCAATGTGTTACGCGGCACTGGCTCCATCTTACGGTAAGAGCCAAGCGGATCTGAGTAATGGCCACTTTGTTCTACTCAACGATATATAAATGAATTGTCCACGATACGTAGTTACAGTCCTCGCCGAGGCGACATGTTTTCGTTGCATGCGGTTTTAGTAAGTGCCCTCCTACTACCGAACTGAACGACGTTTCACGTCAAAAGTCCAACAAAACTCGGAGTTCTGTCGCTGTTTATTCTATGGCAAAAGTTTCAGCAACTGTGTTCCTTCGCCGAGAGTCTTAGATAACTTCTGGACTCCTCACCGGACTTGACAATGAAATAACAATAAATTGTCCTAATTAAACAGAGCTATTGTTTTGGAATGCTCTCGACTCTGTGGTTGAAGATAAATTATGCAACGTGTTACAGAAATAACGCGAAATTTATAAAAAGTTAATTCCGTATCGATAAATTTAGCCAATTCCAATAAGCGTTTAAAACTCAATGTCATTCTTATACAATATTGAAACTTGATGCGGTCTTTCTATGGAAAATTTGTTGAAACCGCTTCGAAGTGTTTCCCTCATCGATACTGAAGGAAAAATCGTAACCACAGATTAAATACTTACTTCCCTAACTAATAACATTTCACGCTAAAGTGGAATATAAAAATAAAAAAGTAATTTGGCAAAGCCCAGTTCCTCGAATCGCCAGAGAATAAAACCTTCCACTCGATCCAAAAATATGAAAAACAAAAGGTTTATCGGGCGCATGCGCCTACCGTATTTTTTGGCGCGCGCTCCGCGTCAAATATTTTTAAACCCGGTATAATTTATTTAATAAAGTAATAAGTTTTTTCAACTGATGGGTGACAAAAAGGTGTTGGGGAAAAAAAGTGAGCTTTCTTTTTGTTGGCAAAACTCCTTCTATTTAATTTGAAAAGATTGAAGTCACTATATTTTTAACTCGAATTCTCTTACAGATATTTTAGGGATCTTAAAGTTCTAACGGTTTACCGTCACAAAATGTTTTAACTTAATAATGAAGTACCTACTTATGCAAAAATTTTAGAGACATTCAAAGAAATGTAATTGTCTAAGTACTTGTCACTTTTTTCTTTCTTTTTGTTATCCGTCAACAATTCTAAATTAACAAACTTTCGTAACTGTAAAAAAAAGTCTTTGAAAGCCAACTTCGTTGGCTGATCTTAATCCTTTGTATACAATCGTAATAGGTACGCATTGTCTTGAATAACAATATTGTTTTTGTTTACATAAGCAGCCTATACACGTCCCACTGTAGGGCAAAGGCCTTCTCTCAGGGAGAGAGTATGGGCTTAATCTCCACGCGTGCCCACCGCGGATTGGCTATTTCAAGCGCTGAGGCATGTGCGCAGCTGAGACACTCAGGTTTTCTCACGATATTTTATCTTGCCCTTTGCTAATACATCCTCTATTTGGTCGAAGTATGTCCGCCTGGGTCGTCCCTTACCGGCCCTTCCACCCACATCGCTACTATCACTTTAATGTACATAACTCAGAAAACAAAGTACTTAACTGAAAAAAGTCTTTGAAAGTCAGCTTCGTTGGCTGATCTTAATCCTTTATATACAATCGTAATACATACGCATTATTCTGAATAAAAATATTGTTTCTGTTTACAGCGCTCAATCATGTTTTTGAAAGCTAACTATTTTGCTAGTTAACCTATATTACTTTGCTACAAAATACATAACTCAACTTCACTTAAGTTTTTGACGAAAATGCAACTGTTTTCGCAAATAGTTACTAATATAAAAAGGTTTTATGCTGGCAACCTTTTAGCGCGCCATGAAATATATTTTTTTACTTTTTCTCCGCGACCTTTCGCCGTGGCATCACAGCCGTTTGTCAATGGCTGGTCGGTTTTGTTTTTTTTTTCTGGTACTAAAGTGCTAGGGGCGTGGTTGCCAGTTATTTGCAATAAATTATGTACCTATGTCAGTCAGAACGAAACAAACAACCATAGTGCGAGTGAATAGATGAATGGGATAAAATATTATGTGTGAAAAAGTATCATGAGTCGAATGGAGCTTCGGATTTTGCCTGTTTTTATCAACATTTTAGCGATTGTACAACCAAGATATTCTGTTTTAGGGCATTATTAATTTAATAAAACACTCTTTCCTCTGAGTTGGGTCTTGAATAGCTGCCAAGTTGCTGTTTTGTTTCGAACAGTATCTTGAAATGGACAATCAAGAGTAATCTCAGAGGTAAGAGCGCGTATGTCCGTGTATTCATTCAGGTGACATTTGAATAAAAAGTAGTAATAAAAAACCGGCCAAGTGCGAGCCGGACTCGCGCACGAAGGGTTCCGTACCATTATCTATACAACATTAGACACAAAGATTAAGAAAAAGCGGCAAAAAATCACGTTTGTTGTATGGGAGTCCCCGTTAAATATTTATTTTATTTTAATATTCATGTTTGAAGCTAATATAGAACTTAATTTTCTGTGAATATTTCAAGTGTTGCCGTTATTAATATCGAGCGAAAAACGGCCAATGTATGGGAGCTCCCTATAAATATTTATTTTATTCTGTCTTTAGTATTTTTTATATAGCGGCGACAGAAATACATCATCTGTGAAAATTTCAACTGCCTAGCAATCACGGTTTTCGAGATACAGACAGACAGATAGATAGATAGACAGACAGACAGACGGACAGTGAAGTCTTAGTGATAGGGTGCCAACCCTTCGGGTACGGAGCCCTAAAAGTTAATAAAATCATACGGATCCAAATGATAGCCCAAATGGGCTTCCATAAGCAGCTTATGTAAGTCCCACTGTAGGGCACAGGCCTTCTCTCAGAGACAGAGAGAGTATGGGCTTAATCCCCACGCGTACCAACCACGGATTGGCGATTTCAAGCAAATAGCTCAGACTCTCAGGTTTCGTCACGATGTTTTCCTTCACGGTTAGCTATAGGCTATGACCCTCAGTATTAACAATGCTAACAGATAACACGGTGAAACTAATTAAGGTCTAAAGAGAAAGTGGATATCGAGGCGAAAAACCATACTATCGACGAATTTACAACTTACAATCAACAGCACAATCCACACTTAAATGCCCCAGCCATCTCAAACGGGATTAGAGAATAAATTCAAAATGGCGTTTAACAGTCACAATTAAAGCTCCCCTATAGATTTAGCCGATTCAAAAACAGATACAATAATAATAAGAAGGGTGGTTAATAACTGGAGGGACGGCTGTCACCTGGCGTGGCACAGACAGCCCCTGTCATGTACAGAGATGCATCCCCTATGTGTTAAGCAAGGTTTTTGAACGTACATAGACGATTATGTGCGTGGTTTTGGTGTTTGACTATTTGGTTCGCGTTTTGGAACGGCTTAAAACCGGCAGAGGGCGTTTTGATTGAATTTAGTTTTTGGATATTTATGATCGAGCGCGAAAATTGGGCCAGTCATTATAGACATAATTAAGACAAGCTTTTATTTTGTTAGGCAGGTAATTTGTCGCTCTTATCTCGTCATGTTAATGATTTTCTTTGTTATCACAACAAAAACATTTGATCCACATCATCAAATCATCATCCTTTTAACCTATCAAAAAAACAATTTTTTTCTTTACTTTGAGAGATCTATTGTCTATTTATTTTAATTTATGTTACTGATAATCATATCACAAATCTTAGTAGATAGTTAAGACTGAAAGAAAATATAGTAAGCTATCTTTTCTTTCAGCCTAAGGTATTAAAAAGGGAAAAGAAAGAAAAGCGAATCGCCACCCGCACACAATACACATTGTCGTCTCAAAAGGCACTCAATCTCACGCCAAAAATTAATTGAAATCTCCTTCAAAACGTGCGGCTGTGTGTCGGCGAACGTCGGGTGCGTAGCCAGCGTAACTTGACCTCCAAAGTCGCGATCCTGTGAACATGGTTGCCGAATATGGTCTCTAACACAAAATAAAGTTTTTTCGTTGGTTCATTGTAGATGAGTAGAGCATATTATGTTGGATGGTTTTCTTTGAACCATGAATTTGCAAAAAGGTAATACGCAAAGTTTGCATAAGCAGCGAAATTGAGAATACTCGATCTACGCACTATGGGCCAAAGGATTATTTGCAAAAAGGTAATTTTTTAGGTGATCCAGGACTGCGAAAAATATTTCATCTTACTGATTGTACCTAGATAGATAGAGAATACTTTATCGCACATTCAGGTGAAAGAATCACAAATAGTTTCTTATACCTAATACAATTGGCGGTCTTATCGCTGAGAGCGACCTCTTCCGAACAATGAAGAAATTTCAAATTTTCTTTTCAGAAATGATCCCTTAAATATTCTGGTAGCTTTAGTAAAAAAAAAACATTCTGAAGAGTTTCATCCAGTAGATCACGATGATAATGATGACTAAGATAAGATAAGATAACAATATTAAGACTCAAGTATTTGCACAAAAATTCAGACTAGACGCTCTAGACTAACGAAACTAAGCAGCGAAGACCAGGCTCAGCCAGCGGCCCTGGCGCTCACGTGTCGTAGTAAAAAAACTACACAACTACAACGGCAAGTTATAGACGCGTCGCGCCCATAAAAGCGTGGATTAAAAATAAATCGCTCGAATAAATTGCACCTCTGAAATTAAAACGCCCTCGCATCTAGCACGCGTTGAACAATCCGGGGTGCGGCACAATAGACGAGACAGAACGCCGCCCGTGACAGTCTGGCTAGAAACTCAGTGCTATCTGCTTGCTTTATTTCAATTTAAAAAATACATTGAATTCAGGACTTGTTCTTTTATTAAACTTTAAAAAAATGAAATAGAGACTTCAAAGAGACTGTCTTTGCCTTTACTGCTAGTTTTAATTTTTATCCTGCCTGTCTATTCAGAAAATTCAAAACTACAAAACAATAGTCGGAATTCAGCTAAGTCCATGCGAGTCTGACACCCGAAACTTTTCACTTTTCGAGAATCTTCGTGGTACTTCTACCAAGCTTCTATTACTTAACTTCATTGTCCATTGTTCTTTTAACTGCCGCGTACTCTTGTTAACGCGCACTTTTAGGACTGGTTGACGACGCCTGCCTGAAAGTAAAACGGTTAATGATTTCAGCGGCAAAATTTCCAGCCTGAAACTTAATAATTGCTTCTCTAATTGCTCACTCGTTACTTGAAAATATTAATTTCGATCGTTGCACGCGGCCGCCATCATGCCGACATGTTTGTTTTTAAAACATAACCTCAAAAACGTTCCGCCGGTGACATTTTCTTTTGTTCTTCGCTGAAGCAATTTGAAAGAAAGTGAGTAGTTCATAACCCGATCGCCGAAAAATCCTTTTGCGTCCGACAAAAAAGTCTCGCAGAATTGGCAAGAGAGTAAAACGTCGAGTATTCGCGTCACGCCCGTACGAAATTATGCCCCAAGGCGGCCGCAAAAAGGGCCAAAACAATAAACTTTCCTTGTCCACCCCTAATCAAGCCCTGCCCCAAATTCGTCCGCAAATTGCATCCAATTGTTCACTTTTTACCGCACAGAAGGGGTGTGCAAAAAGAGGAATTATCTCTTACTCCGATGATCGAGTACAACTGGATGTAATGCGTTGGCGTATTAGCTGTGGACGCAAATGATTGAACGGTTTGGCGGTAAGATGTAATTGGATTTTGCCTTTAAGCGAGTTACGTGACAAATGGCGTTGCTGAATGGTTGGGAGTGTGTGCACTAATGTAATTAAGTACGAATTAAAGCAGAAATAAACTAAACCACAGTATTATTTTGTTATTTGTATGTAGTATATATCATAATATGCACGTGCGCAGACCTGTTTCACACCTCCGCTCCGACTCCCCAAAGTAAGCTGGAAGAAGACTCTTACAGAGATAAGGTCGCCATTTATTTTCTTTTGTTACCTTTCCTGAACTATGTTCTCGTGTGTGCAATAAAGTATTATTATTATACTTCATTATTATTTATTATATACTCCGTGTTTTTTTTTATTTAATCAATAAGGACCTTTAATTAATAACGACCAGCGGTGTTAGCCTAGTGGGTTGAACATTGGACTCGGAAGCGGGAGACCCAGGTTCGCTTCCTAGTGCGGGCATGTATCTATGACTTTGTTTTCTAAGTTATGTACATTTGTGAAGTAATAGTAGCAATACCACTCGCTATCGGTGAAGGAAAACATCGTGAGGAAACCTAAGTGTCTGAGCTATTTACATACCTCAGCGCTTGAAATCGCCAATCCGCAGTGGGCACGTGTGGTGATTAAGACCAACTCTCTCTCTGAGAGAAGGCCTGTGCCCTAAAGTGGGACCTATATAGGCTGCTTATGAATAAAGACCTTTACATTTTTTTTTACAAGTTTCGCCAAACTGCGGTGCAGTTTATTGGCGTTACGCTCCTATAATTTATGGTTTACAATCAGTCTTTTACAGCTCTTAATATTTTAAGTATTGTAACTGAGCGGCCCTACCCGCACCACCCGGACGTCACTCAAAGTCGCCACTGAAATCGAATTTTGTATGAGGAATTTTAGTTTTAGTTAAATGCTATTCAAGCCATGCCTAAGAGAGTGGTGCAAGTCAGCCTTAGTATATAATGTACTTATTTACTTTCTTGTATACAATCAAAAAGTACTTATATCTATCTTAAATTAACCAGTGGCGCCCGATTAAGAATAGCGTCACTCCATTTCCTTCCGTGGATGTCGTAGAAGGCGAGTAAGGAAATCAATTACCAGGAGACGGGCAGCAGCGTCTTCCTGAGATTCCGACCGCATACTGCGATCGCCAACCCGCCTGCCAAGCATGGCGATTATGGCAAAACCCCTCATGGTTATAAAAACCACGAAGGAGGCCTATGTCCTGCATTGGGCGTCAAATGGCTGATGATGATGACTATTTATTATAATTTCAAATCTCAACAGGCGCGACTAATCTAACTTAGGTCCCGTCTGCTCAGGAGCTATAATATTATGGCTACTTTATTTGTACCCGTACCTTGTATGTTAATTTGTAGCAGTCTACTTTTTGGTTTTTACAATTAACTTTTCGTCAGTACTTTTGACGACTTTAGACGATTACATTTACGCGAACAAAGAAAAAGACAGACCACAGTTTTTTTTTTTCAACTCCGCCACATCACCTCACCTGTCACCACCTCCTTGAATACGATGGACTTTTTATTGTATTCGTGTCTCAAAAGATAAGATAAAAAGCCGGCTTATTGAAGTTCTGAGGTTTTGCACACCGTTGGAAAAGGGTTCGATGTCGCCTTTGGTTTTTAAAGAGCCGGTTAGAAGGGTTATCTTTGTGTTGGATCCTGAAGTGTTTTTAAGCAGCCTACGTCCTTAGGGACGCAATTGATGTGTATAGAATTCTTTGAAAAAATTTTTTTTAAATGTCGGCTCGCAAAAAACCGTACTGCAATATACTGAGTCCTTGCTAACTTTGATTTAACAGCACGAAAATTTAATAGAACAGCCAAACTTACCTACATTCTAACAAAATAACAAATTTATAATTACACTGTTTACATATTTCACGAAACGGAGGCTAATTTTGACTCTTGTTAATTTGGTCCTTAAACTCTTTTTTGGACAAAGGATTATGTTCTTATCAAAAGAAAGTTGGTCAATACCAACTTTGATATGTTATTGTTCATGCCTTGAATATGCCTTTACGCTTTAAAGTACACGATATAAAGATAGATCTGTGTTTTGACTCTTTTCATCTTTAAACCCTTTTTTACTTCGCTAAGACTAGTGTAATAACCCTTAGTTGTAGTAAATCAGTGAAACTCCTTCAGGAGCTGTGCAGTCTATGGAGAAAAGTTACTTTAACCCAGACTGTTCCATACTGAAGTTCAATAACACGGCACTAAAATTTATGGGATTATTTCGCGATTATAAAGTCGTATTCATAGTAAAAGTTACTCGCGTTTACCTATATATACAGTTTCAAAATTACACGCGCTTAAAGATTTTGTACTCTTGTTTATGGTGAAAATCCTCTGCCAACGCATCTTCAATCCAGATCCCTCCCTTATAGTCGAGCTGATCAATCAGCAACGCAACTGTAAATCTTGGCCTCCGCCAACGAAGCCATCATTTTCCCCCACCTCCATCCAAACGTCCAAACAATAAACAAACGTCTACCTGAAACTTATGCAGTTGAGCTGATGCATGGCCAAACCTCAGGCTACCCGTCTATTCCAGACGAGCTGATGCACAGCGCCGCGATGGGAGGCGGAGGCCTGTTCGGCTGCTCCTCAGCTGGTCACAGCGGCGTGAACCAGCTTGGCGGGGTCTACGTCAACGGGCGCCCCCTGCCGGACTCAACGCGACAGAAGATCGTGGAGCTGGCGCACTCGGGGGCGCGGCCGTGCGACATCAGCCGCATTCTGCAGGTCTCCAACGGCTGCGTCTCCAAGATCCTCGGCAGGTTGGTCTGGCAGGGCTCTGGTCTCTCTATCCTTGCTTGGATAAACTCTCTCTGGCGATAGCACCCTATCCCAAATTACCACCAGATGACTGTATGTATAAATATTCAGTCAACTGGTGTTAATTTTAGAGAACCTGAATCATTATAGCTTCTGTAAAATGTTCTTAGGAGACCAGATAGAGACTTGATATCTATCTGTCTCTATCTATCAGACTATTGATACCTATCAGCAGCAGTATCGATTTGCAAAATAAAACCCGAAGTGAGACATGACATTTTTATCAATCAATCAATCAATATATTTATCTCGGAACAAGTCCACAGTGTTAGTAATAATAATAGTATTAATATTACAGAGATTTCTTAAAAAATGATTGATTGATTTATTTCTTAGATTTCTTCTTTTATGAATACTGTTTGCAAAATACCTAATTGCTCTAGATAATGTTTTCCAGTAGCTTCCATTAAAAGAGTTCTGGTTCCCTTTGCAAATCTTAAATTACCGCCATGTAGTGCAGGTAAAAGATACTGTGTTGATTCTTTTTAGTTTGTCAAAATTGGAAATTCATGGCATTTTTTTTAAGTACGGTTTTAATATTATTATCAACGTTCGCCTTTACTTTCCTTCGTTCTAAGCTTACAGTTGAAGATAAGGCATGCCACGCATCTGTGATTTCATACAGATTCTCCTCAATATTAAAACTCACTTTGATAAACACCTAAGGGAGAATGCAAAAAAAATATCATCCATTTCATATGCAATACAAAATCGCCTCGGGTCATCCCTTTACGGACCTACCTCTTTACAAACAAATATAACACCTAATGTCAGAGACTGAAGGTTCATATTGTTTGCAGAAGAGGTTAGATGCTTCTGTATCTAGCAGAAAATATGGCAGAAGGGTGGCATAATTGAGTCTCAAATTGTATGTAACCACTTCAAAAACAATCTGTGTAGGAAATCGTTTCGATGATGATACAATTTGCGATAAGAGGGCTTTGGCATCGCCTTCATCAAAAACCCTATTTGCTATTATCACATCATTGAGAGGTAAATTGTTGTGACTATTAGTTTCTGGTAACTGCTACAATAATGGCAAAATAATAACGTTGGAGAGATGGGGATGGGCTTAACGGTGTTATTTATAAAAAAACACCATTCCTCTAAAACACTCCTCAAATGCAGTTTTGCTCTCTAGGTCATCCAGAGAAAAGATTAAACAAATACAAAGTTCGACTCAAAATACTCTGCACATAGTTTTAGCTGCTCTATTGCCCCGTTCACAACGAGCTTTGTCAAGAATTTATGCAAATTCCCACATAATATCATTGATCACGTTGGGAAGCTCGTTAATGTTAATGTAGCAACGCGTAAAGCAGCATAACGCTTATGCGCTAACGCTCATTATTACTTACTCAGTTTGCTATTCTAACCGTCTGTTTCTGAATTGAGAATTAACCAGTATTTTTTTATTTTATTATTATATAAGTAGCTTAAATACGTCCCACTGCAGGGTACAGGCCACTCGTCTGCCGCGACACAGATCTGTGTCCAACTTAGTATGGGCCACCTATACCTACGTTCCATTCCGCGAGGGCAGTTCAGGAGTTAAGTTAACTTCCACGAGTGCCCACTGCGGATTGGCTCAGGTTTCTTCACGATGTTTTCCTTCACGGTTAGCGAGTGGTATTGCTACTAAAACTTCAAAAATGTACGTAACTTAAGAAAAGAAAGTCATCGGTGCATGCCCGGATCCGAACCCATGACCTCCCGAATGAGAAGCCGGCGTTCTACCGATCGGCTACCACCGCTCTTCTAAGTTAATTACCTAATCAAAAGATACGACTATTATTTCACACCGTCAAAACCTGCTGGGTACTTTCTGTTGACTCAAGAATCGTGAAATTTTGCAAGAGAAGCTAGGTCTTGCAGCACCAGTAAAGCAAAACCATAAATTTCTACTTACATTATACACGCTATTTCTGGGCGGTTTGAAAGCCGTAGGTAATCAATAATTAAATGTGGCATCTATTTAGATTAGGTATTATTTTTAAGTAGTTGAGAAATCTTGTTTAAATAAATGCGCGGACAATTAGAACCACCTCTCCGTCTAACAGAACAATGACCGATCCGCTGCACGCACGCACCGCTCTGGTCCCTTGCTCTTCGTCATAACTGAGTTACATTACTAGCAAAGAAAGGAAAAATAGTCATTGTAAAAAACTGGGTAATATACCAAGAAACCTACCTTTTTTGCACATTACCAGTTATACAATGCCAGTTACGTACACGGAGTTAAATATTCTTCCTACTTAATCCGGTTCTGTACAAAGAATTAGCTGTTCCTTTTACAAAACCATGGAGGTTTTCTTTGACTTCAACAATAGCGATATATTACGATATTATTTCCGTTTTTTCTTTGTATACAAGTGAATCATTTTATGACAAAGAATACATGATATGTCAAGTTGTAAATATTTAAAAATAAAACGATAGATCCACATCAATAAGTTAGATACACTGCACGAAGGACCTCGTGGCATTGTACCTGGTGATGTGGAAAGAAGGTAGGTTTCTTGGTACATTACCCCATTTTGTACGAAGAATATTTTTTCTTTACACATTTACGAAGTTACACATTTACGAAGAGCAAGGGGCTCTGGATGGCTACTAAAGGTTCTAATTTGATTCGAGTTTGTCTCGAGGTATTTTTGAAAAGCGCGTTTAATACAAAAACAAACTAGCGTACCTATTCGATAGCTATTGTCAGGCACGTTCATTTTGCTATGTCTTTCAAACCACCCAAAATTTATGCAGTATGAAAAATCTATTACAAACTAATCATTGAAATTGGGTTGGATGAGAATAGAATAGAAAATGTTTTATTCACAAATTAATTTAACACAGTACAATGATTCAGCTAGGATTCAATGGTAACCTAGAAAAATTTACAGAATTCAAACAACATGCCGTGCCAATGTACTGCGTTTGTGAAAAGGACCCAGCTCAGCGTGTGTTACGGAAAGAGAACTTTCTGTAACGATGGTATTCTACTGTTAATTAACAAATAAAAGACATTTACAAAGACCTACAAACTAAAATAATATAAACCTATATATTCATAAATAAGATGCCTATCATCATCAGCCATCTGACGCCCACTGCACCTTCACAATATCAGCGGATCACCAACTGTCGACCGTTCAATTACTCTTACAAATTCACTAAGAAGAAACTAGGTACAGGTAATCGGGCAAAAATCAACCGCTAGAATCCAATAATGACGTAGGTATAAAGGCGCACATTTTTCCACGCAAAGGGGTAGTAGAATCGTACGAGCGTCAAAACAGCGGGAGCCCTCCTTAATTAGGAGTCCCGCGACGCTTGCCCTTTGAGTTGGGCCCTATGGGCCTGCGGAACCCTTCCTGTAATTGCCAAGATAAAAATACGGAGGGTGTGTGAGAAACAGCGCCTTCCGAAGCACTTGCTGGGCCATACACTTGCCGGTTTATCGGTTGGATTTGATCTTGATTGTTATCGTACTTTTGATACGGCTGAGCCACTTATTTTTAACTGAAATTTCGAATATTTGCAGAGGATTTGGATTAGGGTTTGTAAAATTGACGAAGGCAAAGGAAAATTTGACTAATCGGCAAGCTTTTAAGTAATAGTCATTTGTCTATCCACAAAGCCAGTTCCTGTGAGGAAGCTGGTGTCCATTACTTTTTTCGGTACAATTGGTAGCAGATCAACCTTTACAACTGATAGGGCTAAATGCGGGAATCTCAGGTCTAACTAACTAACTAACCTTTACAACTTTGTTATAAAGACGACCCTAACTAACCAATCAGAGAGCACGTGTAAAAAGGTCGACCTGCTGTCGATTGTACTAATAAACAAACCTACGTTTTGTCCGGTCTATCCACGTTTTATTTACATGTTTGAAGATTACAAATATATATACAGCCCATTAAACTATTCGCTGCCGATCATAATTCAACTCTATGCCTTCATGACACAGACCATTACCAGACCTTGATCCAGTTGTATTATACGCAGCGAGCACTTAGTTTCAAGTCTAGAGAGCTATTTCAGTCTGCTCACCCTCGTTTCAGCCACATTCCCACAAACCAATTTACAATCGTTAAGAAGAGAAACATTGCAAAATAACAACACACCATGAGGGCAATACTTTCGGGGTTCCCCTGGCTTCTGCAAGACCTCTTCACGTGACGTCAAGCGGGGTTCCGCGGTAGGGGTGCCAATTACTAGAAATAATGTTTTATTTTCATATTTTTATTTAGAGGCGGTCGTGGGACAGCCCCGTAAGGCACACCGTGTATTAAATGGGTGTACTTCTTTGATTGGCGTCTTTCGGCCATTATTTTTATTGTTCTCAATTGACTTTTGACTCGCTTTGTCCCACAGTTTTGTGAACTGTTTTTTCTTTTCATTCTAATTGAGTGAAGTGTTTAGTTTCTGCAAAGCTTGTTGCGCCTGATATGTACTTAAGACATGACAATTCAGGAACATGCATTGGTTTACTGAGCGATCATTTCACTTGTCATGTCGTAGCTAATAATATTCATAATGGTAAACATACAATAATGCCCTCAGGTTCTTATTTTAGAACATTCCTAAAAACCTGAGGGCATTATTTTTTGTTTGAGCTTTGTTCTCAAAATATAGTCATCATAAGCAGCCTATATACGTCCCACTGTAGGGCACAGTCCTTCTCTCAGAGAGAGAGTATGGGCTTAATCACCACGCGTGCCCACCGCGGATTGGCGATTTCAAGCGCTGAGTTATGTGAATAGCTCAGACACCCAGGTTTCCTCACGATGTTTTCCTTCACCGTTAGCGAGTGGTATTGCTACTATAACTTCACAAATGTACATAACTTAGAAAGAAAAGTCATAGGTAAATACCCGCACTGGGAATCGAACCTGGGTCTCCCACTTCAGAGTCCAATGTTCTACCCACTAGGCTACCACCGCGTATTCTTTAGCATTACTACATTTTGAGAAAAAAGCTCAAACAAAACACACAGTTTCCTTGAAAAAATCAGTTCTAAGACTATGCAAAATAACTAACATATTATTATTATACTTTATTGCACATGAAACATTTAACAAGACATAGGTAAAAACCACATTCCAGCACTAGAACAATGATCAAATTTCCTGCCAAACACACCAAACAATAAAACTTCAATTCCATCTCAAATTCTTACACAGCCCACAGGGGGTGGCAAATCCGTCGTGATCTCCAGATAAAATCAAGCAATCAAACAATGCTTAGCCACGGCAGCGCCCCTACAGAGCTTACTGGCACCCGACAGCACCAAATGTCGATTCCCATACACCCTATGAGTCCGCATCCACCCAAAAACAATACAAGAATATGGGAATGCAAAGTCGAGCCATTGTATTGATTAAGTCATTGAAATTAAGAACCGCGTCCTGGGTGAAGCATTGTTGGTACCTTTGTAACGGCCCTCAGGTGGTATTTGTGGGAATTCAGTCAATTTGGCGATCGCGTGTCGTGTTGTCGACTCTTTCTTTTAGAGACGTCTTTAAATAATCGATGTTGTAAGCTACAATGAGGTTTTGTGTTACATTTGTGGGGACGTCCGTTAATGGGATTATTATGGTGAGAAGTGAAGTTACCGATTCAATTATGTTAGAAATAAAATTAATTCGATTGTGTTCAATGTCCTATATTACGCACACCAAATTCTGAACGATTCCAATCATCCAGCAGTCAAATTATTAGTATAGAATTTGACATTTAGACGGCTGGAATCGCTCAGGAATTTGTGGTATTTGGCCCCGAGTAGTACAGATGATTACCATTTGAACTAAGAACGGTCCAAACGACAAAATACAAAAGCTTTTGAGAATATGCAGTTCATTTCAAAATGATACCAACTGCTGGTGCAAGTAAGGCTGGACTCTACATTAGTAGACGTTAGTCTACTCCACGTAGACTGTAATCATAAGAAAGCTGTAGCTGAAAGCTAGTTTGCAGCAATGTTAAAAAATAACACAGCTGTAGAAGAAGATCTCTTAGACACACATAATATGCTATCACAACCAAAGGTCTTAAAGTGAATCTTTTCACAGAAAAACTTCGCAAAAACGTCACAAGGTTTTTTTGCAACAAAGACACTTCCTCAATACCCAACAGTCTGCCCCGGGCCCTTATCGGAAATAAACTTCTAATGACACTTGAACGACAAAAGTAAATACAAACAGAGGAAATAGAATTATCGACAGATGACATCGGCTCACTCGATTCATATTTTCTAGGGTGATCTCGAGTGGCTCGGTGCTCCGATCGAGATTAGTTTTCTTTTCGGATTTGTTTGGCAATGGCAGATGTATTATATGGCTGGGGATGCAAAAAAAAACTATTTGCACAGTGTGCAAAGCACGCGCTTTTGAAATGTTGATACGTGTGTTTTACAAATTTGTGACATCTGTGTGTCAAGAAATGTTTTTTATTTGAAAAAACCTATCTTTTGCAATTCGCTTCTCCTGTGCAAGTTTTTTCTGAAAAATTACATATAACAAACAGTTTTCAATGCAAAAAACATAACTTTTATTTTTTTTCTGTCATAACTTTGCTTAAGTCGTTTAGGATGTAAAAGTTGCACAAACTAGTTGCTTTTGAGGGTTCCGTACCTCAACGGAACCTCGAGGGAATCAAAATTTATAGGGTACTTTCCGTTGACCAAATTTGGCAAGTAATATTGCATTATATATACTACAAGTACAGGAAAAAATAAGAAAACTATACATTTGTAAATAAATAAATCATAAAAAAATTGTCTTGGAAGTTCGGGAAAACTGCGAGACTCGATTCCTGAACTATTTATTATTTGTAAGTACATACCTACAAATTTGTACGGAACACTGTGTGGGCGAGTCCGACTCGCACTTGTCCGGTTTATTTTAGTTTTAGGATCTATTGTGAATGTTTTGATATCTTGTTGGTAGTACCAATAAATAAAAAAAATAACATAACATAACATAAACTCACGCCTGTATCCCAGAGGGGTAGGCAGAGACCAAGGACTGCCACTTGCTACGATCCTGACAGATCACTTTCGCTTCCTCAACATTCATTAGTCGTTGCATGCACGCACGCCGGTTTCGGGTACTTTTTATCTTGCCCTTTGTTAATACATCCCCTATTTGGTCGACGTATGTCCGTCTGGGTCGTCCCTTACCGGCCCTTCCATCCACATTCGCTCGATATATTTGTTTTGTCAATCTTTCTTCCTTCATCCTCTCCACATGTCCAAACCAACGCAACATTCCTTTCTCAATTCTTGTCACTACATCCTCTTTCAGTCCACAACGTTCTCTAATCACACTATTGCGTATCCTGTCATTCAAAGTAACACCAGACATACTTCTCAAGGACCTCATTTCTACTGCATTAATCCTACTTTCTTGCTTCTTTTGCCATACCCAAGTCTCGTTAGCATACATAAGTGTTGGGACCAGCACTCCATTATGGATAGCCAATCTACCTCTTTTGAAGATGTTTTGGCCACTCACAAAGGAGTAAATAAAAAATAAAATAAAAAACTTAATTATAATCCTAATAATAATAATAACTTCTACACTATACAATCACTTAACCTGGTCCCAAACTATGATACCCTGTGCTATGGTAACCAGGCAAGGACGTCACAAACATGAAAATACACCCAGACTGAGGTCATTTGTACAAATGTACGACAGTCCCCAGTGGGAACCGAACCCACGACCCCTGTTTTGGTAGCTAAGCGCCTTAAAGACTAGACCAACGAGGCAGTCTTCAGTCAGTCAACCTTGTGCTTTTTATCTTGTAAATGCTCATGGTTTTCCCCTGTCCAAACTATGTTCAGCTTTGCAAAGAGATATTACGATACCGTGTCAATAAAAACCACGTTGTACCATTGGATGCTCGAAGCAACGAATCTCATAAACTGATTCAGCGATCTAGGAATAAAATACCAAAACTAACAGAACGGCTTTTCTTCCCAAGAATTAATGGTGCTTTTTATTACCAATATTTTTTTGTAAAATCTCGTGTATTTGCTCTGTCCTAACACACAGATTTACACACAGATATTACGAGACCGGTTCGATCAAACCATTGGATGCTCAAAGCTATGAATCTCATGAACTGGTTCAGTCATCTAGGAATAAGACACAAAAAACTAATATAACTGCTTTTCTTCCTGTGAATTCATAGGCACTTTCTGAAACCAATATTTTCTAGTAAAATCTCGTGGTTTTTCCTCTGTCCAAACTAAGTTCAGCTTTGCACACAGATATTACGAGTCCGGTTCGATCAAACCATTGGATGCTTAAAGCTGTGAATCTCATCAACTGATTCAGTCATCTAGGAATAAGACACAAAAAACTAATATAACTGCTTTTCTTCCTGTGAATTCATAGGCACTTTCTGAAACCAATATTTTCTAGTAAAATCTCGTGGTTTTCCTCTGTCCAAACTAAGTTCAGCTTTGCACACAGATATTACGAGACCGGTTCGATCAAACCATTGGATGCTCAAAGCTATGAATCTGATGAACTGGTTCAGTCATCTAAGAATAAGACACAAAAAACTAATATAACTGCATTTCTTCTTGTGAATTCATAGGCACTTTCTAAAACCAACATTATCTAGTAAAATCTCGTGGTTTTCCTCTGTCCAAACTAAGTTCAGCTTTGCACACTGATATTACGAGACCGGTTCGATCAAACCATTGGATGCTCAAAGCTATGAATGTCATGAACTGGTTCAGTCATCTAGGAATAAGACACAAAAAACTAATATAACTGCATTTCTTCCTGTGAATTCATATGCACTTTCTGTTCTAGTAAAATCTCGTGGTTTTCCTCTGTCCAAACTAAGTTCAGCTTTGCACACAGATATTACGAGACCGGGTCGATCAAGCCGCGTGCCATCGGCGGATCAAAGCCGCGGGTCGCAACGACCCCGGTCGTCTCCAAGATCGCCGACTACAAGCGGGAGTGCCCCTCTATCTTTGCCTGGGAGATCAGGGACCGCCTGCTCAGCGAGAACGTGTGCAACAACGACAATATCCCTAGTGTGAGTAGCTTTTGCATGGTATGTATTTAGTAATCTCTCGCTACACATACAATTTGTTACTTCACATAGCATTATATTTCAGATACTCTTTTTTTTTTTTGTACATCCATCTACCGACTATATTCTTGGTGCATTCCTCTCCATCCGAAGGTTGTCTGGAAGAGATCGCTCTAAGCGATAAGACCGCCAATTGTATACCACTACTTAGATATAAGAAACTATTTGTAATATCTTTCACCTGGTTGTGCAATAAAGTGTTCTCTATCTATCTATCTATATTATAATTATATGTGTATTTGTATAAAATATATTTATATTTTATGTTTAGTTTAAGTATTTTATTAACTAGGTATGTATGAATATTAGTTGTAAGTCAGTTACTTTATGTACATATTCATCCCATATATTTCATGTTCACCTACCTACCTACTCCCTTCATCTTTCAGTTCTATCCATCCTAAGATTGTCTGGAAGAGATCGCTTTTAGTGATAAGACCGCCAATTGTATACGGCAAAACTTAGACATGTAAGACTTTTAATGTATTTTGTTTTCTGGTGTGTACAAAGCATTGCATTCTGTTTTGCTCGCGCTGCTATTTGTCTTTACAGCTGCAGGTGCGTATGACACCAAGACTGTTGAGAAATCTGGAATCATCAGACGCTCAGCACATCAATGGTTCTCGGGTGAAGAGCACAAACTGACCAACGCAGCGTATGACGTCTACCAGGGCCTCGATTCTGTTAGTGCATTGTAGTATAATGACAGGTACACTGTCGGGTCACGTGACGTGTTTTTTCATACCACTGACGCCTAGAAGGTTTGGTACGTGTGGCCGCGTAGACTTAAAGCAGCCATGAAATGAAAACCGCCATGTTCATGCAGTTGTCATGTTACTACAATGCATTAACAGAATCCAGGCCCAGTTCACTGGACCTGGGGCATACTCGTATTACTCGTAGTAGCTAGATGAGGATGGTTGAGGACAGAAGAAGTGCCTCGTCCAGTAGTAGACGAATATGGGCTGGCGTATTGGATTGGCGCCAATTGAAAGAGAAAATTTACTTCTATGAAACTTAACTTAGTAAGAAATTCAATCTGTGATAGGTCAAGAGATCTCTCCAAAAGGTGCTGGCAAATATCACGACATTGTCAAACGTACAAAACCGAAATAATTAACTGAACAACATATGCGCCAAAGTCTATTGTGACAGGGCGTATTATAGTCAGTACGATTGTGACCATCAAACTGCGCCGGTCGAAAAGGGACAAATGCTCTCCTGATAATCCAATTTTGCAACATTTTATTCTAGGTAGAAGGAAGATTATCACTTATAGACAGAAGTACAGCTCTGTGTAGTATTAAATGTTTTGATGTTTATATTTTCAATCATACTTTAAATATTATTTTTACAAAACTATTCGTAGTAATGAATAGACAATACACTTATTTTTTAGAAAATTTAATCTCGTTACAACAGAAAAATAATTGACCACCAATCTGCCAAGAAGTCTAGGAAATACGTATGAAATTAAATGCGATACTATCAACCAATCAGAACAAAGCAATGAATCGACGCTTAAACAAGCCAATCAGTAGTCAAGAATTCAAACATTCCAAAACGAACTCGACCCTAAGTATCTTAGCTAAGCTAAACCTGACGATAGAGGAGTATTTACGTAGTTCGCTATTATCCGATCATACGACATAATTATAATGTATTCTCTTTATTTACCATGCCGGAGGTCATGCGTTCGGTTTCCACGGGGGACTGCCGTAAATTTGTGCAATTTGCCTCCGTCTGGATTGCCCTGTTCATGGTGTCCTTGCCTGGTTACAACACAAGGTCTCTATTTCGGAACCAGGACAAGTGATTGTGTTGTGTGGAAGTTATTATCTCTCTCTCTCTGTCTCTCTCTTTTTCTTTTTTTTTTTCTTTTTTTCTCCTGCAATCAGCGTACTTCGCATAGATGTGACATCAACATTTTTACCAAAACTTCTCAGCTGAAGCAACGGAGGCTAAACTGTCCTTTTATTAGTAGGAATTCGTTTGTGGGCAGTATAGTCACGTTTTTAATTCGACATCGGGCCATATGTTACGGTCCTATTGTCCAATATTAAGGCCCTTTAAGACGGACCCTCGTCCATTGAAAGGAAGTTCATTCTGAGAACATAATTGATGATTTCTGTTTGAAATTCTGTGCTAAAAAAAGGTTTTCGATATCGAGTTTATTGGGTGTGCTTTGTTTGTTATTGCAAATGTGTCTTTTGTAGAGATTTGTTTACTTAAGAAGGTCGTTAAAGTTTTCAATATGACATTTGTCATAATTTGTGAATACACACAAGGGTAACGTAAGGGTGTGTACCCTTACGTCTATCGGTATACGTAGAGGCGATTTTTTGGCAAGGAACAAAGATACCGGTTTAAGAGTAATATAGTATTTAGTTATACTAATACATTTATAGGTGAAAGGGTGGCACGAGTGAAAGAATTTGTCTGTTTGGGAAGCCTCTTTACCAGGGATGGAAAGTGTGAAGGTGATATAGAAAGAAGAGTAAAAGCGGGAAATTGTGTAAACGGGCCTTGCACTACTTGGTGAGTGGCCAAAACATCTCCAAAAGAGCTAAACTGGCTATTCATAATGGAGTGCTGATCCCAACACTTATTTATGGTAGCGAGACCGGGTATGGCAAAAGAAGCAAGAAAGTAGGATTAATGCATTACAAATGAGGTCCTTGAGAAGTATGTCTGGCGTTACTTTGAATTACAGTGTACGCAATAGTTTGATTAGAGAACGTTGTGGACTGAAAAAGGATGTAGTGACTAGAACTGAGAAAGGAATGTTGCGTTGGTTTGGACATGTGGAGAGGATGAAGGAAGAAAGATTGACGAAACAAATATATCAAGCGAATGTTGATGGAAGGGCCGGTAAGGGACGACCCAGGCGGACGTCATCATCATGATCATCAGCCATTTCACGCCCACTATAGGACAGGCCTCCTTCGTGGTTTTCATAACCATGAGGGATTTTGCCATAATCGTCAGGCGGACGTACTTCGGACAAATAGGGAATGTATTCGCAAAGGGCAAGATAAAAAGAACCCGAAACCGGCGTCCGTGCATGCAACGGTTAATGAATGTTGAGGAAGCGAAAGTGATCTGTCAGGATCGCGGCAAGTGTCAGTCCCTGGTCTCTGCCTCTGGGATACAGGAGTGAGTTTATGTATGTATGTATTTATACTTACATTTAACAGGTCCAATCGCCATTGCACTAAGTAATTTATGTAGGTACCTACCTATTAGTACTTGCTATTTAGCCTTCCTTCCATTTCCTCCCGTGGATGTCGTAGAAGGCGACTAAGGAAATACATACCAGGAGACGGGCAGCAGCGTTTTCCTGAGATTCCAACCGCATACTGCGATCGCCAACCGGCCTGCCAAGCGTGGCGATTATGGTAAAACCCTTCATGGTTACGAACACCACGAAGGAGGCCTGTGTCCTGCAATGGGCGTCAAATGGCTGATGATGATTTAGCCTTAAGTACGCCTTAGTATAAAACATGTTTTTTGAGCAATAAAGAATAATTATGGTAATAAGAAGTTAGCACAAGTAGGTAGGTACTGAATGCGAGAACTCAAATAAAATCACGGTGTGGATGTTAGTTTTTAGGGTTCCGTACCCGTATGCCAAATGGGACCCTATTACTAAGACTTCACTGTCCGTCTGTCTGCCCGTCTGTCTGTCACCAGGCTCATGACCAGTGCAGTTGAAATTTCACAGACGATGTATATCAAGCAATTTTTTTCCGTTTTTTGCTTTATATTAATAACGGCAACAGGTAGACGCCACAGAATATTTAATTCTATATTCGCTTCAAAATAAACAATTAAATTAAAATAAAATAAATATCTAAGGGAGCACCATACAACAAACGTAATTTTTTGCCATTTTTAGGATCTTTGTGTCTAATGTTGTATTGATACGTAGTGCGCGTCCGACTCGCACTTGGCCGGTTTTATTTATTCACATTAGCGACCGCAACATTCTATCTTTTCTTGTTAGGAACATCACTATCCATCCAACCCTATCAAAATTGGATTATTCCTGATTAACCCTTTCGTTTCGCTAAACGAGAAATAAACTTTTCATAGCCATTCACTTTTCATCTAGATTACCTAATTCATTTAATAATTCAATAATAATTCCTATGATTCTATTTATATATTTAACGGCTCCAATCACGATTATTTGATTGTTTGTCTATGTGTAACTATTTATAAGCATTGCGAGACTTAGAAAAATATTATTCTGATAGTTGCCTAGTTGCCAAGCGTAGGTAGCGGAGCGGTAGAACGCCGGCTTCTCATTCGAGAGGTTGTGGGTTCGAATCCCGGCCAATGTACCAATGACTTTGTTTTCTTTCGTACATTTGTGAAGTTATAGTAGCAATACCACTCACTAACTGTGAAGGAAAACATCGTGAGAAAACCTAAGTTCACATACCCCAGCGCTTGAAACTGTCAATCCGCGGTGGGCACGCGTCATAATTACGCTTATACTCTCTCTCTCTCTCTCTCTGAGAGAAGGCCTGTGCCCTGTCGTGGGACGTATGCAGGCTACATAAAAAGTTGCCTATTTATCTACAAAATATACGAGGAAATACCGGTTTGTTACATACATCATCGTGCCGTTATATTTGATTATTATTTTGTTTTTTGTAAAAATTTTTTCGGAAAAATTCAAGCTCGCGGGTTGTGTTAGGAGTAACCTGCGCAATATCACGCATAAGATTATAAGCGAGGCTCAAATAAAGCCGTGCTCGAGCCGACACGTATGGTTATCGAAGCTGACACGTTCACAAAGCATTATGCTCTCCACTACACGACATCTGCCCGGCCAATATGCGGATCGGGCAAAAAATACGCCCTTTGCTCCGGTTAGAACCCACCGTTTTGAGCCTTGTTAGGAAAACATTAGTTAAGATTCAATATAACATTATATAAGCAGTCTGCATTCTACGAACGTCCCACTGCCGTCGATCATATTTGGAGAATACTAACCCCCATTTTCTCGTACACTAACACGCTGTTAACAGTAGATTAACAGCTTGTTAGTATACGAGAAACCGGGGGTAAGATCATTATTCAGCCACAAGAAGTCCACTGCTGAACATAGGTCTCCTCCATGGATTTCCAAAACGACTGGTTGGAAGCGGCTTGCATCCAGCGCCTTCCTGCCACTTGGATGAGGTCATCTGTCCATCTTGTGGCTGGTCGTCCTACGCTGCGCTTGCCGATATGTGGTCTCCATTCGAGAACTTTTCGGCCCCATCGGCCATCAGCTCTGCGTGCTATGTGCCCCGCCCACGGCTACTTCAACTTACTAATCCGCTGGGCTACGTCGACGACTTTCGTTCGTCTACGGATCTCATCATTTCTGATTCGATCTCGTAGAGAAATTCCGAGCATAGCCCTTTCCATAGCTCGTTGCGTAACCTTGAGCTTTCTTATGAGGCCCATAGTGAGAGACCACGTTTCAGTGCCATAAGTCAACACTGGTAACACACACTGGTTGTATAGAGAGCGATTGAGGTATATTAGACGAAAAGACTTTTCTAAGTTTCCCGAATGCTGCCTAGCCGAGTTGGATTCAACGATTGACCTCTTTCACGAAGTTGGACCGGCCTAGTTGGACTGTGTGTCCTAAGTACACGTATTCGTCTACAACTTCAAGAGTCGAGTTCTCCAATGTTATTGGGGTGGGCACAACACGGGCGTTAGACATGACCTTCGTTTTGTCCATGTTCATCTTAAGGCCCACCCTTTGGGAAACTCGACTGAGGTCTTCGAGCATTATACGGGGGTAAGATAGCTGTGATGAATCAAGCAGTCCACAGTTCCCTCCCATACGATCCATAGATCCCATAGATATAAGGATAAGATGAAGGAGCATTGCACACCAGAAATTGTTTTCAAATATTAAAATATAAGCCAATTTGCGTCCCATTTCTGGATTTTTTTAATAAGAAAAATTCTAAAAATGCCCCTATCATAGACCCCAATCAATTCAATTGTTTATGCTAAGGCCTACCGCATCTTGGTAATATTCGTTGTTAATTTATCTAACCTGAGACGGGTATTTTTTACAACTTTTCCACTGAAGATTGTTTTGCGAGCGAAAGAGTGTGACTTGTAAAAAAACTGCTGATAATATGATAAAAGCCATACGATTGTCGATTTAACAGTTCGATAGTAGGTAAATTTTTTACCGATATCAGTTCAAAACACGGGATCAAATAGGAGCAATCTCAAATACTTAACATGCGCAAAAAGTGTCAATAGTTTGAAGTAAAATTGACGGTTTCTATAGATAGATATTTTAGCACTGTCACCATTTATTAGGAATTCCACTTTTGGGGTTCCGTACCTCAAAAGGAAAAACAGAACCCTTTGAACGTAAAAACGGAACCCTAGGATCACTGTGTTGTCCGTCCGTCCGTCCATCCGTGAGTCCGTCCGTCCATCCATCTATCCGTCGGTCCGTCCGTCCGACCGTCCATCCGTCCGTCCGTCCATCTGTCAGTCAAGACCCTTTATCTCGGGCACGCGTGGAGGTATCGAGTTGAAATTAAAACCATATTCTCAGATCTGCAGCCCCTTGAAGCTGTGAAAAAATTTCTAAGTTCAAACTTTTATGCTTACGTAAAAAAAGTTACGGCCGTTTATGCCACAAAAAACGTATATTTCGACACTTTTAAGGTAATCAAAATTTATAGGGCACTTTCCGTTGACCTAGAACTATTAAATTTGGCAAGTAATATCGTCGTTTACTTTACAAATGCATAGTTTTCAGACTTTTCCCTGTACTTGTAACAGGGAAAAATCTGAAAACTATCCATGTGTAATTAAATCATAAAAAAATGTCTTTGAAGTTTGGGAAAAGCTCGGAAAAACTGCGAGACTACAAATTTGTACCGAACCCTCGGTGAGCGACTCCGACTCGCACTTGTCCGTTTTTTTAAGTTTATTATTATTAAATTCTTTATTGCATAGTAAACAATTTTCATACAAAGGCGTACTTAATGCTAAATAGCATTTTCTTCCAGTCAACCTTGGGTTTGTGGCTTGGGCAATGCACGATACATACTACATAGTACACGGTTGCACGTGTAGACATTAGTTGGACAATGATTTCAGTGAGAAGGATAATATTCTTATTTATATTAGTTGCTACAATTGAAAGCTTCCTTATCATTCTGATTAAGAAACTTACGTAAGTTAGGTTTTCAGGTAGAAACATTTATAAAAGAAAATATTTTTGTAGTGCCAAAATATATGTTTTTTTTTTCCATAGATCCATTAAATAATCATAAATAAAATAAGCCCCGTATACCTACATCGACATTACAACACTAAGACAAGTAAGTAGTTTCTATTATTATATCCCTAATTTACACTTTGTTAAAGGTCATATCACCGAAACAACTCCGAAAACAATTAGGCCTACGAGCGAAATCGTAATCAGTTCAAACAAAACCCGCTCAACCATTCAGACAAACATGTTAGAGGCAACCTCAGCTCTTGTGTCAATCAATAATTTCAGAACAACGCACCTATAGCGTTATATAACCCACTTCACGTAACGAGAGCGCGCGAAATTTCATCGAAAGACCCCGACAAAATTCAGCGCCAAAAGGGGCTATTTTTATGACTATCATACCTACGCACTCGGCCCAGTGAGCACGAAAGGAACAGATATAGGGCAGCACACGTGGCAAAACGAGACGCATAGACACGGTGCGTTGCGTCCGCCCGTCATAACGGTCGAATGGGCGTGATGTTTCTTACCGACTAAAAGCGGACAAAAATACGTGGAACAATCGACGCGTCGCGCGCGGCAGAAGGGCGTATGTGCCATGGTCGGCAAAAATACGTATGTGTGGATAGGTGTTGAATCGTAGCCGTCTCGTGTTAGCTGGTTGTTTGTTAATATCAGTAATTTGCAGTACGTAAGTAGTAACGTAGTCGTGTGCTTTGTCTTGTGGACTAAGTAGATGAAAAGAGGATGGTAAAAGTGTTCGGCAGGTCTTAAAATATGCCCCAGAGTCTGCAGCGTCTAGACGCTGTGTAATGGCTGTCAGTTAAAATTGAATAGTTCTTAAGTCAAAATTCTACTGTCGGTAAACTTAGCATAGTTATTTAGTTATCTTCAATCTGTCTGCGAATCGGAGCTTAACTTGGTCAGAATCTTCTTACAAAAAATCAAGTAAGAAAATAAAGGTTTAAGTTAGTAATCTATCAATAACAGATTTTTTTATAGGAAACGGCCAATCATCTAACATATATATAAAAGACTAAAAGAGTAAAATTTTACAGCCATAGCTTATTTACAATAAAGCAACACAACCTGAAATAAGATAATTCCTTCGAGAACATTTGTTACGCTAGCATGATCTGGTATCACAGGTACTTTTAAAATTGCCCTTTCTGAAAGGATAAAATCAGAAAATTTACATCTCAGAGCAACTCTACTTTAGTAACACTAAAAACCTTATACGACATTCTTCCACTAACCGTCTTCACCATACGATTCCGCTTGGTAGCACCCCGTTTACGCGTGAGTGCACAGAACATTTGTTGTCTCCCTTGCACTCGTTATAATATCATAAAGATCGACATTCCTCCATATCGCTGACCTTGTCACTAGGATTAATGTCAGCGCCGTGGAGGCAACGGAATTGACGATTTAATTCCAGAGGCTCTTTATTTTTGTTTTTAGTCGTTTCACTAGCCTGAACATGAAGAGTTTATTTTGTAGTAGGTCATACCAATCGGCCTGGATTGGTTATAATAAAATATTATTCCGTATCATTCAGTTCGAAACAGACACAGGTTGAATAAAGAAATAGCTTGTTGGATGCTTTATCAAAATTTTAGTAGGTACCTGGCAATTGACATTATTGATTGTTTTCTTTAATGGAGAAAAATCTATAAACTAAAATAAAAAACTAAATGCTGTTCATTGACAAGCGAATTATTTGAGAACGGCTAAATTTGTTTTTTTTTTTATTTTCGTAATAGGTAATCCGAATAAGGTTCGTAGGGAAGGAGAAGTTAAAAAAATTGTCAGGAAAATTCGGGTAAACTGAAAGTGGTTTTTTTCTATGGAACTTCACAAAACGATTAATTTGGACAGGACGACGTCTATCAAATCAGCAAGAACTAAAAACTAAAAACAGATGATTCAAGGCAATCAGTCCACATTCGTTCGTAGTTGGACATATCTCCCTGTGTTTGCCACAGGAAAAGTCTATAAACATAGCCACGGCCCTTTCTGAAAGAGAGTATAATTATGGGCTTAACACGCTTGCCCATTGCGGATTGGCTGTTTCAAGCACTGAGAGTTATAAAATAATGAAACCAACGCATGGGTTTGCTGTTGCCTCAACGCATAAGAAACATCGGTCTGTAATGTTCTCGGCCCAACCGCCAGTCTGCTGGCAAATCCATCCAGTGGTGATAAGACCAAACGTACATGGAACTACGGTCGTTCGTAGCCCTGAATACCGTCGTACACAGTGCTCTGAAACCCGACACCGGCCGAAAAACGCCTCTGCTACCGGCACGCACAGCCGGGGCTTCGGGCATCGCGTAACAACGTCCCAAGCCCGGTTTCGTTTTCACTTTACACGCGTCACAGTGTTTTGTTACCAAACTCTGTAGTGTTTTACTCAGTACACTGGGCGCTGTAAGTGGCCAAGTGGCTTGTTGTTGAGAGGGGGCAGTTGGTCGCGAAAATTGGACGCTTTGGTGGGCTAATATTATGGCTGGTCTTTATTAAGCAGAAGGTTGTTACTGCAATCCAAGGAAAATCAATATCAATACCTATCTATTGTTGTCCACTGACATTTTCTGAACGAGGTCAACAATTTTGAGTATCTGAATTATTTGTTTTATGTTTTACTTGTTAACCTAGTGCTTTAACCAATAGTCCACTCTTTTACTCGTAAAACCCAAAAGAGCGGACTCAATCTGTCAAGCTAATTCTTGCATGAATTCTAAAAAGATCTCGCTTTTCGATGCTAGTGTCCCCCGCGTGTGATTGCATTGCGTGGTTCCAGAGTTCATTCAACCCGATTATCCGTTTTCACATTGAAGGAAATTACAGTTCTGATCAAGTTTGGAAACTTTATTTTCGAAATGCCTCTATCTATTTATCCACTTCACTGTGTGATATTTTGATCCTGACGCATACGATTTTGTCGCATAAAATACACCCAAAGGGCAACTTTAAAAAAATCCAATAACAAACACTAAACGCCATCAACAATTTAAACTCCATAATGAACTTGGCCAAAAGGTTCGTAAGCACAAACTATGCAATCTCGACGCCCTCAGAGAATCGCGCAAAAAACTCCCCTTAGTACTACGACCCCAACCGCGTTTCACCACCAGCCTCCCTGGGGTCCCGTAGGTTAAGCGACTACGCTAAAATGTTTATAGATAAAGACCGAGGCTTCCCGATTTGGTGGCCTCAAATTTCACACAATCTGCAGCAGCGCAACTGCATCTTTACATTCAAACTTGGCATTTACGCTGCGAGCGATAGGACTTATTTCCGTAAACTTCACGTTCTTTGAATCCATTTCAAAATATTGGTGGAAAGTTCACCAGAAAAAACGTAATTGGTCATGCAACACTACGCTGTTTTATTACTATGGGAGGCCTGCCAATCTCATACTAGTAATACAATCGCATAGTTCACCAGATCCTCAAAAGGAAACTAACCTTTGGAGGTCTCCACATTTTAGATTTTGCTGAAGCCACGAAGGTCACCGAAACTAGCGTGATTGCCGTAATTGTAAGCAGGATTCCCGCCCTCCTATGAGATAGTAACTGTTGGAATTCGTATTCATCTAAATGGGTTTTTGTGCCGGATATCTTGTAGCTAGTGAATAGGCCTTTGAAGTGCCTATGGTTAATCACGATGGGGATTTCTGTATTACAAAATGTGCCCTCTTGAGGAAACGTTTTCTTTTATGTGCCACAAAAAAAATTGTTTGGTAGGTAATACTGTGCGAGTTTCCTTACAAAACTTGGGAAACATTGCAACATACCTATGTATTAATTAGGTATATATTTTGAAAACATAGGTATTTTATTTATATTTAATTGTAGTGCAGCAACGAAGTATTCATGGCCCATAAACTTATATTTGCCGCCACAAGACTAAACGGATAAATTCAAAAGAGCGTTTTTCCCACTTACGCATTTTTTGCTCGAAAAACTAGTCCACTTTCCCACACCAGGAATTTTTGAATCACTCGTATGAAATTGTATCGTCGAATGCGACTTAAGTCACACTCGTCTTCTAAGTCGCATGATGTTGTTTTTCCGTATTTTTGAATCGTTCGCCTGAAGTGTTGCCAGTACAATTTGAAGTATTGTATTTTATCCATTCCACGCAGAAATTAAAAAAACCGGAAACTACCGTAACAGAAACGGAACGTAAAACACTGTTTTATTGGCTGTTTAAATAAAAAATCTTTGTCTTTTGATACAAACAAAACACTACTACTGTCATTTTGGTTTGTGTTCTAACGAAATGTCGAAATCGTTTTTTGACAATTAATCTACCGATCGCCATGCGAGACGAGTGGTAAGGACGCGATACGAGTGATTCAAAAATAGAGCTCCAGGACCACCAACATCGGCGAGTCTCCCAGCTATCACTTGCTAGATGATCTATCGCCGTGTCCGGGGTAATGAGCTGCGCGCGCGCGGTCCACGTGACACCTGTCAACTGTCAACTCGCAGTTCGATCGTGGAACGCCCGCGAGCCGATCATACCTATGATGAATGGGCTGGCAGCCTGGCAAATCACGGTTTGTGACCGTTTTTTTGTTTTGTAAAAGGTAGTTACGATCCTTACGGCATAGCCACAGTATAAGGCATAGCCTTTTCGAGATTTATTCGCATTTTTGTATCATGCTGGCTATTTATCTAACTAATCATGGTTGCGATGATTTGATGTATCGCGTACAAACTCGCCGCAGTCGTTCAAATGCAGTTCCAAATTATTTCAGGGCAGATTGCAGAACATTTTTCAGAATATTGTGGGCTTAATCACCACGCGTGGTCAACTTGGATTGGCGATTTCCAGTGTTGAAGTACCTACGTAAATTTGCGTTACTACATCTATCCAGTCCACGAATAGAACCATAGAACGCTGTGGTGGGTCTAGGGCTTTTATCAGACACGCCAACCCTCTCGATCCCCTGCCAATCTCGTCCATTGCTTTCCGACGTCTTTAATAATATCACCAACCCGTCGGATCGATCTGCCTACCGACCGTAATTTGAGTTGACATAAACAATATTTTTCTTCCCCTCAGCGTGTGTTATTGCTATTACAAATTCACAAATGTAGCAAATAAAAGCCATCTACTTTGTCATTGTTTGTTAGTACTTATTGTGTCAGATAAACCCACAAAACAAGAAAAAAAACCCCGAAAACGAAAGCAGCTCGAGCCGAAAATGGCAACTACCGTCCGAGGCGGTAAGAACCCGATACCGTCGTCACGAGTCTCTCGCGCCAGGTCGACCGTGACTGAGCGTACGAGACAAGACACGGCCGTAGTAACCCGATATTTGTACTAATTTGTGTTTGATTATGTATTTTCGCCGCCAGCAACCTGCCTCAGATCGTCTGGGGCTGGATGAGGATGGCCGGAGACGGAAAGAAGTGGCAGGCCTTGGGGGAGGCCTATGTCCAGCAGTGGACGAGTACTGATTATTTTATGTATCTTTGGTTACAAACAAACGTAGCTCCTCATAAGAGGATAGGCTTTCTCTAAAAGAATGAGAGAGATTATTGTCACCATTCACTATTTTCTGTTAGGTACAGGAAAATGTCGTAGAAATATTCTTATTTCTTGGCGACGTTTTTTACAAGATTTGATATGAAAGAAAAACAAAAAATATATTCATCCTTCAGAGATATTGTGATGAAAGATGTGCCGTGCCTCCTAGGTACAATAATTACTTTTGGTAAAACGTTGAAGAAATATTTTCGACAAAAAGGCCTAATCCTAAAATTACTCATGAAGAAGAAGAGGAAAGACATTTGTTATACCAGCAAGACACAACACAGAAACAAAATAAGCATATAAGTAACATAATATGGACACCAACAGAAAGAAAACTAAATACACAAGAGACAAAACGAATAAATAAAATAGGACCATAGATGTAGCCTGTGGTGTATCTATGTTGCCACAAAAGGCAGCTGACACAGCATTGTGCCGAGGAAGTGATCCCTCAGCGCTGATTTTCAGTCAGTGCATGAATACAACTTTCATCCCTTTACATCGGCCTATTCGGAAACTATTTAAAATAAAGTTTTTTTTTTCAAACTCTACATAAATCCCCCCTGTACACGGCCACTGAGCTCTAAAACTGCCGAAAGTTTTAGACCCTTTACACACATCGTTGGCCACTAATTCGACAGTGTCGCCGGTAAAACGTCGTAAGTAGTGCTCTCAAATAAGATACGCCTTTTTATACGTACTCGTCTTTGTCAAGTTGCTAAAAAGTTTCTCAATTCACTCCTAAATAGACACATTTGAGTTGGAAAGTTCTATCTTTATTTTTACTTCTCTTAAGAAATGAGTTCGTTAACTTTTGATCCTTTGTCGATACTGTTTGTGAATCAAAGTTTTTCATGGTTAACAAAAATTGTCTAAAGAACTTCGAACACAATAATGTGTTGGTTAAATTAGTCGATCGATTTACTGTTCGATAGATCGTTGTATTTACTCAGATGTTGGGTTTAAAAAGAATCATTCAAATTGAAAATGTGTTACATCGCGTTTGTCGCTAGGATGACTTCAGCTGCTCGGTTTTTTGTTGTCAACAAAAAATAACTATCTCTCTTCTGACATGTTTCGCTAATTGGTTCTATTAACAGTTAATAGATATCTGGATAGGGTGAAATATTTACATTGTTTTTATTATCACACAAGAAAAGCCAATAAAGAATATTCGTATCTTATCTTAACCCCGCGAGTATTGTCACGATTTTCCCAATTAAAATCTCATTCACGTATCTGTCACTTACAAACAAATCAGATAAATTGGCTTCATCGACGACAAAAAAGGGAAAATAACTTCAAAATACATGAATATTGAACAACAAAACCCTTTTAACATTCGAATAGGAACCGCGTACGCCGCACTTAATCTCCTCGGCCTATCTGATTGGCTGGGGAACTGTCAGATGCAGAGTTCGTTTTTTAAATGTACCTTCGCTATTGGCCGCCTACAGTCCGTACGTTATTCAAAATGTTTTCGGGGTTAAGAATAGATAAATAGTTTTTTTTTCGAAGGATTAAAATTCAAGTAATTGGAGTCCCGTCGTTAGCTTCTTTTCTGATGTGCATTGGGTATGAAATTGAATTTATAAGTAGATATACCACCTATAAGGTTAGTGAGAGTTGGAACTGGTTTAAGAGTGTCTAATTCGGTAGCTGATTCTTTCACACGCCTTTTTAATCGCTAGTCGTATCATTAATCTTTTCGTGCTAGAAAAAAAGGATTCTCGGACTATCTATAAGTAGAGTCAACCGATATCACGTTTATTCTAATTGGAATACCCCGTTAATGTAATGCGCTACTGTCTATAAACTTCGCAAAAAAACTTTTGCGTGTTTCGCCTAGTAAGTTCTTGGTTGATTAGTTGACAGCTTTTTTCATACAAATTGTGTTAGATTCCTGTATATAACGCCTTTAAAATAAAAAAAAATCTGGAAAAGTTCGAGTCCGACGCACCCAAAATCCGTACAAATTTCTAGGCACTTAAATATTATAAATAGTTCAGGTATTTAGTCTTGCAGTTTTTTTTTTTCCGAACTTCAAAGACGAATTTGTTTATGGTTTAATTACAAATGTATAATTTTCAGATTTTTTCCCTGTACTTGTAGTGTAAGATATTACTACGATATTACTTGCCACATAGTTCTAGTTCAACGAAAAGTATCCTATAAATTTTGATTCCCTTGAGTGTCGAAATAAACGTTTTTTGCAGCATAAACGGCTATTTCACAGCTTCAAGAGACTGTAGACTTGAGTAGGTATATGTTTTTAATTCCAGAGAATAGACAGCCGAACGGAGGGACGGGCGGAGTTCAAAGTGATCCTATAAGGGTTCCGTTTTTTCCTTTTGAGGTACAGAACCTTCTTTTTGTGTTCTGAGTACAGAACCCTAAAAACATTCTGAGGACTTATTCTATTACCTACTCGCGATTTCGTGATCGCGATCCCCGTTAAATGTCTAACTAAATATTTAGTTATCCAATCGACGGAGCGATGGTAGAGCAGAACTAGAACGCCGGCCTCACATTCCGGAGTTCGTGGGTTCGAATCCTGGCTTGTACATTTGTGAAGTTCTAGAAGCAATACCACTCGCTAAGGAAATCGTGAGGAAACCCCAGTGTCTGAGGCATTTACATACCTCCACGCTTGCTACGTACAATGGCCCAACTATGAGGCTAAGTGCGGAAATCTAAGATCTAACTAAGGGACCTTGAGGAACCGAGGTTTTGACAACCGCTCCGGGGCACATCTGACGCAGAGGATCTCCCTTGCTGTGCAGCGCGGCAACGCCGCCAGCATTATGGGGACCTTTGGGTCGGATGTCGCTCGGGTTTATTTAATTTAATTGACAGATTTTTGGAATTTATTTATTTTGTTATATCTTTCTTTTTTTAGTATTTGTAATTTTTGGACGAAACTACTGTAGATCTTACTAGAACTGGCTATCCAGTCCGTTTTTGATACTCTTACTGTGCTACACAGAGTATGCGTATAAAGTTCACGCACTGGCACCAACAAACTTCTATTTTACGTTTCGTCTTTGCGCTAGGCTGCGGACGGACAGACAGACAGACAGACGGACATTGGCGAAACTATAAGGGTGCCTTGTCAGACTACGGAACCCTAAAAAGAGATGGCGTTGTGCAAGAATCGTAAAATGGACAGCTAGCAGTTGTATAATAGGTACTCACATCCCTATATACTTATACAGTTAAACCTACGGCTATTATTCACTTGTTCAGATACAGATTGTATTGTATAGTCTGTAGCCGCGCCACAAATCGGGTGTGCCAGAAGAATCACTCGGTTTAAGTGCGGCCGCATACGTCATTCCGTAATGTCGTAATTTATATCGTAATAAACAACATTTAAGAAATAACAAGCACATAACAGAAACTCTTATCCTGGGGGACTAGTCTCTTAAATGCATTGTTGACATTGGTATGGTAATGGTTGTTCCATTGATACTATTTTTAGTCTACTAACCAATGGCATTCCAATGGTATAACCCGTGCAACTTAACTAGGCGCCTCGCGCGATTCAATCTTCTTCGCGAGAGACGGCTATATAATTTGCGCGGGTTATACCATTGGAATGCGATTGGTTAGTACATTACTAATAATGTCAAGGAGCCGGTGCTCAGACACTCAGGTTTCCTCGCGATGTTTTCCTTCACCGTTAGCTAGTGATATTGCTATCATAACTTCACAAATGTACATAACTTAAAACAAAGTCGTAGGTACATGCCCGTACTGGGAATCGAACCTGGGTCTCTCGCTTATGGTCTCGTGCTCTTATGCCCTGCGAGAATATAGCTACGAGTAAGGTAATCAACTTTGTTGGCCATCGTCAAGAGCTGCTGCGCTTCGGTAACGTCAGCTCAAAGGACCAAATCACTCTCTGACGATAGCACTTTGCTTTTATTCTTATGGCGAGTGTCATAAAAGCGAGTGTTGATTGACATTCCAGTTTTTTTTTTATGTTGCCTTGATTGTGTCTCACTGCTAGGTAAAGGCCTCACGTTTAGTTCTCCACTCCTCCCTGTTCGTAGCCACCTTCTGCCGGCCGGCGGCCCGGTAAAAAGGTGAGGTCGTCCCGTAATCCTATTTTATATTTTGAAATATTCCGGATGTGTAAAAACAAGTTTCAAAGGCGGTTCTTCTGCAACTCTTTATCTGTGCAGCTTTGCCGTCTGTTCATAATCTTCCATTAGCGGTACGTGGGATTAAAATCCCGCGCTTTACACTAACAGGCAGCTACAACTACGTGGAAATCGGTTCAGCCTTTCAGCTGTTATACATGGTTACTTGAAAAATACCATAAATTGCGACACAAGTATCTAGTAGGGGCAAATTAAAATACTTTTGTACTACGAACTTTGAATAGTAAATGGCCGTATACCTAGCGATTGACCACATCCTATAGGATAACTAGCTTATGGAAGCTTTAGAGCTGTATCATATGTTCTAACAAAGTATACGCAGTTTGAAATTTGTTCCAGAATAATCGGCTTTCAAACATGTCAATCCTAAGGTCATGAATATTAACGGTGTTATTTATGAAAACAACATTCTTCCTAAAACACTCCTCAGGGGCAGTTTAAACAGTCTCGTGTGATCACGTTCTCCCTTTACTGCAGACTATTTAAACTGCGTCTGAGGAATGTTTAAGGAATTTTATTTTTATTCACGCTACAAATACGACCCGAAGGCTGCGGTTCACATTGTACATTATCATTCAACAAACAGAATGTAAATTCTTTACGTTGAAATAAATTTTCGATTTCTGATTTAAGTATAATTTTCATATTTTCGTATTTACTAACATATTTTTACAGGTACTTTATTAGTTTTTTTTTATCTCGCTAACATCGAGGAAAAACATTGTGATGAAACCTAAATATCTAAGATGTTTAGATTATACCTACATTGTGCGTCCATTCGCTGTAGTGAGTAAACCCATGTAAAAAACCCTCTGCATAGAGAGCAAGTGCCCTGCAGTAGGACAGTGTAGGCTTCTCTTGGCAAGTTGGTATTTTAAAAGTAACCCTGTATATTTAAGGCCATTAAAATAGTACGCGTAGGTACTTCTTACTATACTGACATTTGTAGCTATGTTTCATATTTTTAAAAGTAAAGTAAAGTAAAGTAAAGTAAAATAAGATTTATTGAAATAACACAGTTACAGCATATTTTTGTTACATAATAATATTTTGTTTAACAAAAGAGGTGGGTAGGTGCACAATACACTATTTATTTCTAAACTTAGATTATAAAAATATTACTCCCTCCAAAAATATATCTCACTATTTTCACTTAGTACTTTATCATGAGTAAGTTAAAGGTGAGGGTGGATATTCAGTAATTTACGAAGAGTATACAAACTCGGAGTCGGAAGCGGGAGACCCAGCTTCGATTCCCAGTGCGGGCATGTACCTATGACATTGTTTTCTAAGTTATGGACATTTGTAAAGTTATAGTAGCAATACCACTCACTAACGGTGAAGGAAAACATCGTGAGGAATCCTGGGTACAGCTATTCATATAGCTCAGCGCTTGAAATCGCAAATCCGCGGTGGGCACGCGTGGTGATTAAGCCCGTAGGTACTATCTCCCTGAGAGAAGGCCTGTGCCCTACAGTGGGACGTATATAGGCTGCTTATGCATACAAATTTGCTTACAATAATTATTTTAGAAAAGTTATGTTGTAAATGTTGCAACCACTTGCTTCGAAACACATCGTGAGCAAACCTGATATTCTGACGTATTTTATTGATCAAATTTATTAATTTCTAAATAAGTAATGTTTAAGCCACAATTTAGGCTTACCTTAGCTACCTGGATACCTATAGATTGATAGAGATAACAAATTGTCATGTTTGTTCTCATGATGATTGTTCTCCAAAGGAACAATGACGGTAAACAGTAAATAAGCAAATCCAAATAATGGCGAAATCCTCAAAGCACTCCCGTAATATCCCAGAGTAGGTAATGGAATAAAAGAAAATACCCAAACACACAAGCGGTACTTTTCTTTACAAAAGGTTACATTCGCGATTTTGCGCGCACACCGCTGCCCCACCCCCTTTAGGGGGCGACCATCCCCCACCGCGTCATAGGGAAAAATACATTTTCGCCGTTACCCATGGCAACAAGAAAACAGATAATATTGAGAGGGCAGCCCATCCAAGGATGCTACCTATAGATATTCCCGTGTTAAACAGGCATAGATTATATTTGTGTGCGTTAGGTTTTTTACGCATGCGTAGTTTTTGGTGGAAAGTAGGTACATACTAGGGCTGAGGTTTTAGGCTCGCTGGGGTTGGTGAGGCGGAAGGGTGAGGTGGGGTCCCTAATCCGGCCCTTCGAGCGACGATTGGAATTTTAGTCTTCATATTAGATTTAAAATTACATGTGTTTGAAGGGACACGGTTGTAATTTGTTTCGCGTTAAGGACTCGCCTATGAGGCGTTTGGAGCAGTCTTATGGGATTTCTTGTTCGAATCTACCTAGTTCAGAATAGATATTGACTTTAAAGAAGTAAAAATATACTTATAAGATTTGGATTATCTGGTCTTTTTAAACGTTCTTAACTTTAGTTGTAGAGTCAGAAGCGACCCAGTCGCTGCGATTTGGAATTTCGGTTTTGAAAAAATATTGTAACCCCGATAAACCCCTTTATGGTTGACCAATGGGGCCTACAAAAAGGGGTTTTTTTTTTATTTTCAATTCCTTGACTCTTTCAACCAAATCCTGAGCGATTCTAATCGTCTAACTGTCAAATTAGTATGGAATTTGACAGTTAGACGATTGGAATCGCTCAGGATTTGGTGTGCGTAATTAGGCCGCTGAGGCCTTATTATGCGGACCAAATCCTGTCAGAATCCGGACGTTAGCAATTGCAATTAGTATGGAATTTGACAGCTGACTGAACTCTGCGCGCGCATTACATACTCCGACATTCATGTATCGCGCAAGCAAGTGACACATGACATACCATAAATATAATGTCCGACGAACAAGTCTGACCGGCCGACCCTAGGCACACGATCTACCTGGGGAGAAATTTTCCTTTTTACCGGAAGAGGTCAAGAGGATGATCACTCGATCACTCGCTCTTCCCTATAGTACCACCAACTGCTCAACAACCACTCAACAGCCCTTCCCCTCCACAGGTATCATCAATAAACCGGGTGCTAAGGAACCTTGCGTCCCAAAAAGAGCAAGCTGCGTCTGCGCAGAACGACAGCGTATACGAGAAGCTGCGGATGTTCAACGGGCAGGCCGCCACCGGGTGGTGGTACCCTGGTCTGCCCACTGCCCCGGCCGCCCCCGCCATCCCCGCGCCCTTGCCGCCCCAGCTCAACCGGGCTGGCTCCGCGGAGGAGCATAAAAGAGGTTAGTGAGCTATGGAGCTGTATTGAAAAAAAAAGGTTATATTTTGACGTGTAAGTATATTGTTGTTTTAAAGTTGTTGCAATAACGAATTTTCGGGGTTACAAAATAAGCAAAAAATAAAGTTACTCTAATAACATAAAACTTATTAGATTTCGTTTTGTCATTGAATTCTGAACGTTTTCTTATAAGGATGTACATGTATAAAAACATAATGACATTATTTTACGAGATAACTCAAATATTGATAAACGCTTCATACATATTTTCATCATCAGCCATTTGATGCCCATTGCAGGCCTCCCTCATAGTTTTCATATCCATGAGGGGGTTTTGCCATAATCGCCACGCTTGGCAAGCGGGTTGGCGATCGCAGTATGCGGTTGGAATCTCAGGAAGACGCTGCTGCCCGTCTCCTAGTACTTTATTTCCTTAGTCGCCTTCTACGACATCCACGGGAGTAAATGGAGTGACGCTATTCTTAATCCGGAGCCACACGGAACATACATATTTCATAAGGCGTTATATGTTAGAGCGTGACGTCATAGTCTAGGGTCGATTTGTATGGCGCGTTCTAGTACCTCGTGACTATATTGACTTTTCGACTGGTTATATTACAAAAAGTATAAGTTGCACAGAAAAAAATACCACGTTTATTTATCTTTTAACGTGTACTCTCCTATTCTATTAAATTTTGTGCAAGTTCTCCATTCTCACCACCATGTTTCAAAGTTCAAAAATATGTTTTTTTTTAATCGTTTATTTAAGATAAAAAAAGAAAAATACACAAAACATATACCTCCAATCCTCCGAAACCGACAAGGTTTATCCGTGGATTGGGTTCGTATATCGTAATCCTGTATAACTTATACTTATTTAAACGCATACGCATATACCTACGTATAAGGCCTAAGTAAACTAGGTGATGATATTTTTAAGGGTCATATACCTAGTATGTGTATGTCCTCAGTATGTTGTAGTATGACCTCAGTTATAAAATCTCATTTATAAATCGAAAAAGTCGTGCGTTCGATTCTCGGCAGATCTCTCATAATTTGCACAAATGGCCAGACTGGGTGTTTATCCATGTTTATGGCCTAGGCTGGCTACCATAGCACAGAGTATCCTTGATTGGACTCAAAGAAACGATTGTGTTTTGACTGAGGAAATATACAAATCCAAAAATAGTATCTACAAAGTACATTTGAGGATTTTATCTGTCCCTAAATAAATTACAAATACAGGGTAAATAGGATCTGAGGAACAAATACTTAACTTTCCAGCGTATGTGTCAATGCCAAGGTCAGACAAAGTTCGTGGAAAAACCCTCTGATTGTAACTTTGATCAACTCGGATACACTAACATCTAAGTTACTCCTCTTCCATCGAAATAAGACACTTCGAGACGTCAATTTCCAAACTTTTTCTCCACTGTCGCCTTTCCGCCACGTAAAAATTTACGTTCTTATTCATAAAAAAGTAGATTCCACTATGACTAAGTAAAAGCCGGGTTATAACAGGAACTCCGGGTTATAAACCGGCTTTAATTCCGTCTTCATTGTGTTTTAGTAGGATCAGCTTTTCATAAATAAGATAGATAGATAGAGAACACTTTATTGCATAACCAAGACTGTCTGATATTAGGTATATCTAAGTTACGTTACTACTAGGGGAACTACTCCAACACACCTGCGAAAGAAATGGTAAAAAACTTGACCACCGTAACAAGCGGTAGCGACGTGGCAAGCGGAGAGATAAGATTAAAACCTGCCTGGGGAGTGATGGCCAGTTTCTAAATTGAGAATTTCCCTCCTCCTCCCTCCTTTCCCGAAAACCCCTCATGGTTATGAAAACCATAAGGGAGGCCTATGTCCTGCAGTGGGCGTCAAATGATGCTAATGATGATGATGATGATGAGAGCGGGGCCTTATCGTTAGCTTCCGTCCTACGAAAGACACCTGCAACAATTTAATATTCTCCCATTGTCTCTGAAACGACAAGTAAACGACATCAGTTTTCTGCATAAAATTGTGAACTCGGGTATTGATTCACCAGAGCTGCTCAGTACAATCAACTTCAATTACGCTATCCACCCTCGCATACCAAGAATATTTGATCTTGGGAGTCTTGTAAATAACATCGGCTACTTTAACCCGGTCGTACTTATGTGCCGTTTGTACGACGATATCAAAAGTGGAAGCGCAGGCATAGATATCGATGTCTTTAGTTGCAGTTTATCTCGTTTTAAAAATCCAGGTCTTCAGGTATCTCTCTGCTAACAATCTAACTTTATTTTTAAAATATAAGCCGGTTTTTTATTTTTTTTTATTTTCCTGCATGTTTAAGTTCCAGATTTAGACTAGATTAAGTTTTGTAAATTTGGACACCACAATCAATGCATGCTGTCGACACGTGTTTTGGCGAGTCAACTAGGCAGATCAATGTTAAGTGTATTATTTATTTATAAGTGACACAAACTGTTTAATGTTCATCGCATTCTTAAAGACTTAGTTCATTATCATCATCATCATCATCATCAGCCATTTGACGCCCACTACAAGACAAAGGCCTCCTTCATAGTTTTTATAACCATGAGGGGTTTTGCAATAATCGCCACGCTTGGCAGGCGGGTTGGCGATCGCAGTATGCGGTTGGAATCTCAGGAAGATAATTGTAATTGATTTCCTTAGTCGCCTTTGACGACATCCACGGAAGGAAAGGGAGTGACGTTATTCTTAATCCGGCGCCACACGGAACTTAGTTATTATTTAATAACTGCATTGTATTATTTAGTAACAGCATTGTTGCCTTGCTGTTTTAAAAGCAAACCAAAAAAGAATTAAAGAAATCTGACGACGCGGAAGCTTATGTCCAGCAGCGGGCGAGTACAGTTTGATTGATTAATACATAAAAAAAAACGAATTCAGAACCTCCTCCTTTTTGTGAAGTCGGTTAAAATGATGCCAAAAGCGCCATTCTCTCCGCTGACGCCTCTACGCAACGTCAGGTCATATCCGCCAGAGATGTAGGTTTCACTTTTCATTTTTCTTTGAGCCGGCGTGACCTGTTATCTGCAGGGTGGTAAAGTGGGGGCGTTACATGTCTCAGTACCTCTCCCGGGTGTAGGCGAGATTAAACCCTTTGAATCGGCGTGTTTAGACCTACGTGATATGCTTTTTGATGTGCGAAAATAGTCTTTTGGTTGGCGTTGGCTTTTTGCGTAAAGTTCACGGTGCTACGGAGATAACATTAGATTTTACATATCATCATCATCATCATCATCAGCCATTTGATGCCAACTACAGGACATAGGCCTCCCTCATGGTTTTCCAAGCTTCCCGGTCCTGGGCCGCCCGCATCCAGCGACTCCCTGCCACCGTAACAGGTCATCAGACCATCTGGTGGGTGCCTTTCCACGCTGCGTCGTGCGGTCCGCGATGGCCAGGTCAGAACTGGATGTATGGACTTATGAATTGCATTGAGTTGACTGACAGTATTTAATTTGGTCATGACTTCTAGAACTTACTATTTATTCAATGAAGTTCTGCACCAAGTTCCGTTTTTTACAGTAAAAAAAAATGGGCTAATAAATATTTTTTTTCACTTCCCTCAGCAAAGGGTAAAAGCAATACTTCTAACTATAGCACCGCATTTAAAGGGTTAAAGGAACTGACCTCTTGCTGTCAGTTAACCCTCGAGCGCAGTTCAAAGATCTAACCCGAAAGGATCTACTGAGCCGACCACGTTTTGACACAGACTATACAATGCATCCAGAAGTATCTATCACGTATCCCAGCACAATGAACTTGTTTGAACAGCTGGAGGCCGCTTTAAAAGAATTCGGATGAATAGCCTCAGTCCTCGTCTGAGTACCACATTACAGGGCATCCGAGTTTGGATCCAGGATAAGTGGCTGTGTTGAGCTTATGTGGATGGATGGATGTACTTATAATGTAATGTGTGCCGAACAGCCAAGAGAGGCTCTGAGTCTCTGAAGCTGTTCAATCATCTTTCATCGCGAACGGTCTATGTCTGTGCTATGCAGACGACTATGTACTCGCCAGATAGGTGTGCCAATCCAAGTACAATTTTAATAGCGTATGGGTAGCAATCTCCTAAAACTGACCTTCTGTGGTATTTGTTTTGTCTCTCCGTTTACGAATTTTTCACGACGCATCGCCGACCCGATGTTTAGACACACCACGTGACGGGAATGGAAAACCTCATTTGGCGCGAAAGTAAATCGTCTGTGACGCCATTTTGGTTTTTCACTTTTTCTCCGCGCGTTTTGTCTTTCCTTTTATCAAGCTTCCACTGCACTCCACGCGAAGTTGACCGAAGTTGAGCGCGACACGATGTTCAACACCGTTGTTTTTAGGGTTCCGTACCGCAAAATCATAAACGGAACCCTTATAGGATCACTTTGGCCGTCCGTCCGTGCGTCCGTCTGTCTGTGAAGACCCTTTAGGTATCTCGGGAACGCGAGGAGGTATCGAGTTGAAATTAGAACCATATACTTTAGGTCTACAGTCCCTTGAAAGCAAACTTCTAAGTTAACGTAAATAAAGATATAGTCGTTTATGCCGCAAAAAACGTTTATTTCGACACTCCCAAGGGAATCCAAATTTATAGGGTACTTTCCGTTGACCTAGAACTATCAAATTTGGCAAGTAATATCGTCATATACCTACTAGAAGTACCGGGAAAATCTGAAAACTATACATTTGCAATTAAATCATAAAAAAAATTGTCTTTGAAGTTTGGGAAAAGCTCGGAAAAACTGCGAGACTACAAATTTGTACGGAACCCTCGGTGGGCGAGTCCGACTCGCACTTATCCGGTTTTTATATATTTCAAGTGTGCTACTTATTGGCACAAATTATTATAAGATACTTACATACTACATTTCCTCCCGTGGATGTCGTAGAAGGCGGCTAAGGAAATAAATTACTAGGAGACGGGCAGCATCGTCTTCCTGAGATTCCAACCACATACTGCTATCGCCAACCCGCCTGCCAAGCGTGGCGATTATGGCAAGACCTCCTTATGGTTATGAAAACCATGATGGAGGCCTATATCCTGCAGTGGGTGTCAAATGGGTGATGATGATGATGACTTAATACAACCGATAGAATTCTTAATGACTCGCTCATTCTCATAGATAGAGTTATACATCAACCCGTACCACCTATGTTGGTATGGAGTTACATAAAATTTTTTATGCTCCCACCCCCAAATCACACGGCCCCAAAAAGCGTCGGCCGTTATAGTAAAATTTTACATTCCCCGCAAAGCTAGCCAATAAAGATTCAGTACATAAACGCGGCTAGAACGTAAAAGGGCATTTTTATTACGAACGGTACGCTGCGTTTCGACAGAACCATAATTTTTAGGATATGTGAGCGGGGGTCTATGTCGGTAGACCTATTTGCTTGATACGTTACTATGTAACCATTGCGTTATGTCTGGATCACGTGTACATAGATGTTCTAAAGCCACACCTTCAAAAGAACCAGCAGCAGGTTGAAAATGAGCGCTGACGTGCCCCCAAGCATTATCTTACCATATTATGCTTCGACTACATGTTTCTGATTGTCAATTAATCTTTCTATATCAAGCATTGTGTTTTTTATGTGTGTTATTGCATGTATTTTGCCCCGATGCGCCAAAAAGAGGGTTATTTTGTTTCATTTATTCATCATCAACCCATTATGTCCCCACCGAGGGGCACGGGTCTCTTCCCTGAGGAAGGTATAGGCCATACTCCACCACGGGGGCCAAGTCCGGATTGGTGGTGGATCATTTATTGTGGCACCAAAATTCACCAGCCCGGTGGGCCAAAGACATTGTGAAGGCGGCTGGGACACATGGGACGAGACTAGAAAAGAACCGGATGGGTTGGCGTGAAGGAGAAAAGTCTTATAGGCTGATTACCTTTGTAAATATAAAAGTGTAATTGAACAGAAAGTCGGCTTGCTTGGGTACACAGTACGCGGTTATACAGTACGGGTCAGACACGTTGCAAATCAAATGTAGATAGTTTTTCTGATAGGTAAAACTATCCAAGTATGTATGTACTTTTAATTTCTTGAGAAAGTGATAAGTATCGAATGTATTTTTTCACCAATAAATTAATATTTTGTGTTTATGTGAACAGGAAGAGAATTTCAGAGTACGTAATGTTTTTAAACCTTCCATGTTGTTATCTGAAAATATTTGAATAGCTGTTCGTAACGAGCTCCTTCTAAAAAATCAAACTAAATTCATATTATTTGGGTGGAAGCTTAACAATCTCTACATAAGCCATATTTCTATAGTGAAAGTTTTTGTAGCAATAAAACACTTTATCCAGCAGAAATTGGCGTCATATTACGTGTGTGTGTATTTTGGCGTCTAAGCAAACAGCGTCACAAATTCGCGGGTAGAGATGGGCAGGGCAGAAAGTTCTCCAAGAATGTTCTTGCATGATCAGACTTAAAAATCTATAAATGAGGTCTCCTTTCAATCAATCTCGCTTAGTTATTCACTGTAATCCACAAACCTAACGAATTTATTGTAAATTATGTCAATAAAGGTAAACTCAATTTTTTTTCCATGTTTGAATTTTTGTGAGAAAATTCGTAATCGTATGTACAGTCGGCAGCACATCGATCTTTAAATGCCTGTGCTTTACACAGTTGCGTTACGGGCGACTTTGCAACTAAAATTTTAGGGTCTCTGTCGACGTACCATCGACTGATCAAACTGCATAGTTTGTCATTTCCGCCCGTGGTAGTAGTTTGGCCTGTGGTTTCTGCATTTAGCCTCATATTTGGGCCATTGTACGCAGCAGGGCCGTGAGATCACTCCGGCCAGTCAATCTATTTCCCGATAGCCAGCAATCACAGACAGTACAAATAAAGCAGCAGTGCCCCAATGTTACTACTGACCTCCTGAAGGGATCCTAGCTTTTCAATGATGGCTGTCCGTTGCACCTCCACGCTCTCACTGTGAATAGTCACGTGGGCGGGTGTTTCCTCTTCCTCAAGGAATCCGTGGCATAGTGGACATTACAGCCCATGTGCAAAATGCAAAACAATGATTTTACATTGAATGGTGCAGGTGTAAGAAAATTTCCACATCTTGTCAGTACAAATAAAGGACTACTTTTAGTTACTATGAGGAAACATTCGAAACGCTAAAGCAGATTTTAAAGTTATTTTGAAATTTATGATGATTACTTTTTTCAAAAACGTGTTGTGAAGGAAGATAGGATTTCTTTTTCTATTGATGGCGCTAGTTAGCTCTAGCTGGCCCCTTTAGTATTTACGAAGTGATATCTCAAATCAGAAACCGGCGCGATTAGTGCATTTATCTATGCTAAAAATGCTCCGACACTGCGTGTAAGAAGGAATGTAATAATAGTAAAAAAGTAAAAAACTGTTTATTTGACCAAAAAACTTACACTCTTAATAATATTAAGTTATAAAATAAAAATGTGACAGTCTCTGGTAGCAAGTGAATTACAGATAAAAAGCGATTTCCAATTCCTAAACTAGGGTTTACCTGTATCTTAGGAGTTGGACCTCTTTCGACGAATAAATTCCATTATTACACACTAACCTAGGCTTTTAATGAAAAAAGGGAGAAAAAAAAAGTTAAGTTCAGCAAAGCACAACACAATAATTTGTATATACTTAGGTATAAGGCTGGCCACCACATTCCCAGCCGCGGTCATATAGCACTTTTTTATTACCAAAATAATTATTAGTAGCAATGGTGACGATCTGAATTCAACTCTATGCGTTGAATTCAGTCACAATAATTCGGGAATACAAAATTAAACAAGTTGGTGTCGAGGTCCAATAAAGGGGCGTCTTTCCAATGTATACAGTGCCAGAACGCGAGGCTATGTAAATGATTGCGTATACTTTGGAATGCACAATTTCAGTACCATATTCCGAACTATACACCGCCAAAACGCAGCTATCGTGTATGTTTTGAAATGATCAAAGATTTTGAAAATGGAAAACTTGTTCCATAATATACATGATTAGTCGCACTTACCACAATGCATGGCGGACTACTCGTGTATGTATCGGAATAAACGAGGCAGCGCACTTGTTTCTAAAACATACGTGATTAATTGCACATCTTAATTTTTTTCGATTCCTATTTCTTTCTTTTGTGAGTCGTTCATAGATATCTATCTCTCGCTTAACAGGTGTCTTTATTTTCTTTAGAGTATTTTCAGTCGTTTACGCAAAAATAGGCATTATAATAAAGTGCAATTATTACCTACCTAAGATAACTTACAACAGCCTTAAATATGAATCGGAGGATAAATTTTATTTTTTTAAAAGTAGTCACAAACCAATAAGCTCAAACCTTCCTAATAAATCATTTAAAAAAGACAATGTCGCAAAAAATCGTTTCCGGCCAACTTGATTGGCAAAACGTGGCAGGAAAAATAAATATAAGAACAGAGGTCTTCTTTTTAATTATTTTAATAAGTCGTAGTTTTACTTTAGTCCAATTAGATCATAACCAATGCAGCCGTTTCATATGTTCATCAACTCTCACAGTCTATATGATATAATCTTTCATCGCATGCGTTGCGAAGTATAGGTACACGACCAGCACACAAAATCCATGTATGTAATGTAATCGCAAATTCGATTTAAAGCATTCCAAAATATACACGAGCAGTTAACTATGGCGACTTTCTGGCTTTGTATACAATGGAAAGAAGCAACATAGGGGTTAGAACAAAGAGAACTTAACTTTTCTATAGACTGATTTTCATATCAATTACAAAATGTTCTTACCGGCACTTGTGTTAAACAAAAGGGATCACTTACACCCTTATTAAGCAAGTAATTTATTTCTATATACAATGCAACTTTCAATGTGAACACAATTGTCTTACTCAGCTATATAGGTGGCACCCTGTTTCCTGAATTAGGCTAACCTTTTAGCCCGGGAAAATAATAATAATAAAATTACTTTCATACAACACAATCACTTGGCCTGGTCCCAAAGTATACCATGGATGCTCTGTGCTATAGTAACCAGGCATGAACACTAAACCCATGGAAATACACCCATACAGGCCCTTTGTACCAATCAAACACGGCGGCCTCCAGTGGGAATGGAACCTACGTCCTTTATTTTATTAGTCACCAAGGCGAAAGCCAAATGTAAAGGTTGATCCGCGTTCATTTGTCCCAATAAATGTCTTTCTTTCTTTCTTTCTATCGACAGCACAACTAAGTTAAATTGAAGGGAAACCGCTGAAAACCATGTAAATGCGGAATACCCATGCGCAAACAGGGTAAGCAAATAAAACAGTAAACTACAAGGAAAACCATGACAAATATTATAAGAACAAAGCATGACATGTTATTTGGCAGATATGAGTTTTTGGGAAGTTGCAGAAAAAATAAATGTACGGGGGGACCCTCGCCATTAGCGAAGCCTCGTTTAGTGCGGGCTAGTTACTATACGAGTCACCAGTACACCAACTTGCTTGACCAAGAAAATATTTTAGGGTTCCGTACCTCAAAAGGAAAAACGGAATCCTTATAGGATCACTTTGTTGTCCGTCTGTCTGTCTGTCTGTCAAGACCCTTTATATTAAAAACGCGTAGAGGTATCGAGTTGAAATTAAAACCATTATCAGGCCTACATTCCCTAGAAGCTGTGAAAAAATCAAACTTCTAAGTTAACGTAAAAAAAATTACGGCCGTTAGTGCCCCAATAAATGTGTATTTCGACACTTTCAAGGGAATCAAAATTTACAGGGTACTTTCCGTTGACCTGGAACTATGAAATTTAGCATGTAATATTGTCGTATGCCTACTACAGGTACAAGGAAACATCTGAAAAATATACGTTTATAATTAAATCATAAAAAAATCTGTCTTTGAAATGCGACAAAAGCTCGGAGAAACTGCGAGACTCGATTCCTGCCTGAACTATTTATAATAATGTAAGTACTTACAAATTCGTACAGAACCCTCGGTGGGTGAGTCCGACTCGCACTTGACCGGTTTCTTTTTGTTTCATTTACACTTACACTTTTGTTTTACTTTCATTTACAATTTTTTTAAAGAGCATATTCGAATTAGTAAATTTAACACTGTTTTGTTGAAAATAGTTATTTTATATTTTATTTCAAACTTGAGTCAACAAGCTTTTGTTACGCTAAACCCTAATTTGCCTCGTCATAATAACTTCATAATTGATGCTTTTTCCACTATAGATCGTTTATTAAAATAATGGAAAACCTGAAAACATATTTTCAGTGTCGATAACTAATCATACATACCTACATAAACTCACGCCTATATACCGAAGGGGTAGGCAGAAACTAGGGTTCACCACTCGCCATGATCCTGACAAATTCTTTTTGTTTCATCTATGCCTAAACCACTTCCAAAAAAAGAAAAGAAAAAAAAAAAAAAATTTTTTTTCATATAAATTGTAGAATTAAAGTTTCAAGATTTTAAAATTCAATTAAAAAATAATTGAAAATTGTAAATTCTTGCCTTTAGATTCTAAAGAAATCTTTTTCATGTGTTTCGCTGTTGCAATAGCTCGTTACCTAATCAGGCCTTTAAATTTATCAGAAAGAAAAAACCCTTTTTATTCATATGCAACTGTCAGTAAACATCATCTGATCAGAACGAAAACCAATTCATTACCGTTACAGTCAAACTACAAAGCAACATAACCCTAAAAGGGCAAGCGACATCAATTGCACGACTCCACTCCAGCTGACAATAAATAAAACGCACCAGAATCTTATCTACGGTTCTATCAACTAATTGAGATGGTCCTAAGGGGACAGGGCAGTAAACTATGATCATTAGTCCCCGACCATTTCATTCAGACCTACCCGCCTCTGCTTGGCTCCAGGAAAAACCACCCGCGAAAACGGAAGTGAATACTCCTGACGGGTCAGAGTAGCGTGGTTGTTTTTTGCAGGGATGTAATGTTTCGGGGCGTGGTACGACCGGCCTTGTTTGATAGTTATCGTGTGCAGGCGGTTAATTTTCGTAATAACTTAATGGGGTACATCCCTCTGGATTGGTTAAGTTATGAAGAATTATCTGTTTCTGTTGGCCGTCTAAGTTAGGAGGACGGTACTGATTGGGTGGAATACATTATAATGCCTGAGATATATATGTATATATATTATAAATAAAAAATCCCTGGGCTAGGGACACAGGCTCTTCAGCTTCTGAGTGGTAACTTTGCAGATATATTGTCAGGAATTATCCATAGACGCCAAATAGGAAGTCTTGCGCTGAAAGAGCAAGGTTAAAGCTTACACTTTTTCATTGCATTTTTTGCAGATTTTTTTTTAGCAAGTATCGTGTGATTGATTCTCAGTTTTTTATCCAATATTAAGCTATACTTACTTAATATTAGATAAAAAAAAATCATAACAAAATGAGTGTCATTAAATGCCGACGGTCACCAACATTTTAGTGATTAAAAGTGCATCTCACTAAAATAAAAAATAAATTCGTCTTGTCCTTCAACTATTCTTTCGTGCAGTGCGATCAATTCCGCCATATTTCCCCATTTTAACAATGTTATATCGTGTAATGGTTTCGTACACCAAATATATAAAATAAAAATAAAATTGGTTATCATCCAAAGACAGTTAAAAGAGTATCTACCACATAATAAGTACCTACATGGCGAAGAATCATTCGCGCTCCTCGCCAAACGGGCAACAAGTGCATCGCGACAGTTGAGTGACAGTATCGACCCAACAATTCTAACATAATCGACATCCCCCACCTTCTGCTAGCTCGCCCCGATCCAATTTCGCTTTATCCCCCTCTAAACCACCGTTGGACACGGTAGGAGAAGGATAGAAGAACAGCTTCCAACCGGATTAAAGTGATTGTTTGTATTTTGTCTCGCGATGATACATCAACGGGTTAACATGAAGTGGGCACTGTCCTAAATATTGGCAATAGAGGGTCAGTAGATACAATTATAAATTAACAATATTCACTGATTACCTGCATGTTTGTGAATAAGTGTGTGACTACTCGACCTTCGGACGTTTGTTTTACACGTGAATGAAAGTATTTTTTATATATTTGAATAAATAACGCCAAGATTTTAACATCTCGGTATACCGTAAAAAAATATGTTTATCCTTTACGTGGGGAATTTTTTGTTTTCTTTATTTAAAGAGTTCGTGTTCGTGTCATAGTACCACTAGAAACTAACAGCTCGCAGGATCTCAGTTGATGACGTAATTCCGTACATGACGAACTTCCGATTTCGTAGACTCTGATTCTTTTTTTTCTTTGTAAATTTATTTATTATAGCAGCCTAAATCGAAATATTCGGCACGTGCTCTCAAAATTACGTATTTTATCGAAAAAATAATAAAAAAAGTACTTACCTTTTTTAGGACCGTGCCCATTTGACAGATATGCCCGGACTAGGTAAGAATAACATACGTTTTATCCAAATACCACACTCAGTAAAAGTCGACAGCTAATTAAGCTTCCATTTGCACTTTTACTTTAAAAATGTTGCTTTGCGTCGTAACATTTAAAATTAAAATAAAAAGTTGCGTTGCGAAAATTTCACGCGATTTTTTGGGAGCCAAGAAGCTTCATCTGCGAAAATAGCATTTTTTTCCTTATACATAATCCTCATAATTGTTATCCGAAAAAGGGGGGTTTCTCGGGGAACCCTCGAAATCGCGGGAAAGTTACTCAGCCGTTTCATAAATTTTAATCTGTCTAGTCTGTCTATACTTCCCCCAATTTTTTCTCAACAGTTTCGCTTCTTTTAGTCCTACTCTTGTTTCTTTTCCTATTATTTTCGGTCTCATTCTCGTCCTGTTGCGTCGACGGTTTTTCTGAGAGTTTTTGGGTACCGTACGCAAGATAATCCAAAACCCTTAAATAAATTATAAATAACATCCACACAATACAATCACTTGTCGTGGTCCCAAACCAGGATACCCTGTGCTATGGTAACCAGACAAGGACATTACAAATATAGAAATATAGTATAAGTGATTATTGTGCCTTACTATATTGAAGACAAATAAACATTTTCTATTTCTATTTCAAATACACTTACACTGAGGCCTTTTGTACAAATGTACGCGGCTCCCAATGGGAATCGACCGGCATGGTAATCAGACGTGATACCGATAAACCAACGAGGCAGAGTCAAAAAAACTCCAAATTCAAAATGCCAAGTTCACAAGTATTAAGTTCGCAAGTTGTGAACTAAATTTTAAGTTAAAATGTACGTCACCGAAGAGCTCTTTAGTAGCAAGTCCCAATGTCACCATTAAGTGAGCCAGTAAATGTTCATGAAGCAAAAAAGGATTATGGCACGTACCTCTCCAGGATACAGGCGAGAGTTTATGTCATGTAATGTAATATATGAGCAAGTGAAATAAAAAATTCGCAAAAAAAGGATTCTAACTTTCAACTTTGGGTATTCTTCACCTAAACTTGGGCTATTCTTACTTCAGATTAAACTTTTTCTTTAATCTGATATTTATAAAAGTAAAGCGTCCAGCAGGAATCTAACTTACGGCCTCGGTGGCAGTAGACTGAACCAGCTTTTATTAGAGTTCCGATCCCGAAGGGTGCCAAACGGGACCCTATTACTAAGACTTCACTGTCAGTCTGTCTATCTGTCTGTCTGTCACCAGGCTGTATCTCATGATCTGTGATAGCTAGGCAGTTGACATTTTCACAAACGATGTATTTATTACTCTTGCCACTGTAACAACAAATACTAAAAACAGAATAACTCCCATACAACGTTTGTTGTGCTCAAGACAGCGCTCGCCATCTAGCGGCCTCTTCACAGCGCCGATGTCATGTCGCTAAAAGTCAGTGTTAAACTCTTCTTGTTGGTTTCTATAATGTTGTACAGATAATGATAAAGGAACCCTTAGTGCGCGTGGCCAACTCGCACTTGGCCGGTTTTTTTCCATCGCAACTCCCGCGTATTTCCTTAGCTTTTCAACATTTGGACTCGAGTCCTTTTCCAATCTTGTACAGTCCGTGAAAGCTATCAGTCGACTTTGTTATTCCATACTCGGGCTTAAATCCTGGGCAATAAGATACGCCATTTTTGGGACAACTTTATGGTTATGAGGATACCAATCGATTTGTTAAGGTTTTTATTCTAGTCTAAGTGTAATGAGTTTCGTCTACTGATCTAAGGGTGGGCTGGGGTGAAACAGGACAGTGTTGTTTGACGAATATTGCTACATAAATATAGGTTGTTTCGTTTATTTTTGTCTGTCTTTACCACTTCACAAATAAGCGTGGCATAAGGTTACATCTAAGTTTGAAATCAGAACGGTTTTAGGGTTCCGTAGTGGACAAGGAACCCTTATAGTTTCGCCATGTCCGCCCGTATGTCCGTCTGTCTGTCCGTCCGCGGCTTAACATAGAGACGGTAAGTACTAGAGAGCTGAAATTTGGCTTAGATGTACATATTTGAATCGTGTGATTTTAAAACAACACAAGTCACATGTGTTTTTAAAATAACACTTGCCCATTTTTTTTATTAAATTATTTACACCTACCTATTGATTTACATTAGAAAAAAAAATTGTAGTTTATTTATACAGAAATCAATATAATATGCTAAAATATTGCTGTTGTAGATTTGTTGTTAGTATTTGAATAAAACAGTTGTTTCTATTTCCTGCAAAGTTGTAATGAAAGGACATGTGTCGTTTTAAAATCACACGATTCATTTATAACGCCGATAAAGCTGTAAAATAAAACCCGAAAAAAAAATCTTTTTTGGTTACCTCCCCTACAACTAAATTAAGGATGCCATTTCTTTTTTTCCTCGCCTACACCAGTGTAGTGTGGGATATCGTTGGATTGATCGTTGAAACATATTGTGGGTGTAGGAAGATTTTTAGATTTAGGGTTCCGTTTGCGAAATATTAAGCTTTAAGGCGCAAATTTTTGTCCGAGTAGGATATCCCACCCCTCTCCTGGCTAAACGGTTGAATGTAGAAACGTGAAAAGTTCAGGGTAGTAGTACATATAAAGAACTTAAAAGGAAAACTGTCACGACTAAGTAGGCTTTACTATTTAACGAGTAATAGGCAACCAACATATAAAAGTAAAATTTTGTACAAAATCCATTGAAAATTACTTCGATGAAGTTGTTAGTTCTGTAGAGCAGATAAGAAAACCCTCTTTCTACGGAACCCTCCTCTGCGCGTGGCCCGACACGCAATTAGCCGGTTTTTGCTCTAACCTATGATAAATTTCAGTTGCTATTGAAATACGCCTTTACGCTTACGATTTTAGGTATTAATTTCATCTTAATATTTATCTAACTAATCCAATGCCAATTTATCAGAACGAACAGGACAACTGAGTTAATAATTATATAGCACACGGTTATCCTAGTTTGGGACCGGGATAAGTGATTGTGTTGTTTGGAAGTTATTTATTTTGTACAGTTCTGAATGTTTTCTAGATAACTTGTTACTTCTGTGGCAGCGTTTAACTAACGCAGTTACACTCATACACGTCACAATCAGAAGGCGGACCGGCACAAAAAGTGACAGATTGCCTAACAGCGCTTCTTTCAAGCCCAGCTAACCGTACGACCATTACGGGAATCGATCCCGCACTCGAGAGGCCGACGATAAAGCAAATTAATCAATTAGCTGAGGGCTTGTCGACAACATTACAAATAACGTTTAATTTCTGTATCGCCCTTGCATCTGAGGACGTTGTGACGACCATCATTGCCTGACCTGTAGATTAGAACGTTTTGTTCGGTAGCCCGAGTCAGCCTAACCTCCCTTTGCGTTCCATGTCTGTACTGCCAACCAGCGATGTTGAGCCCGGAGTTCCGGAGTTAAGTTTTGAAGATCAGGTCAGGAGCTGGTGATGCAGAATCATGTAGCATTCCATAGTTTTAGGGGTAATGTTGTGCAGTTAGGCTGACGCATCTGGTTGATGGCTGGCGGGTGAAAGTCCGCAATGTTTTTGCTCGAGTGGCCTCAAATTGTGCTCAGCCTACAGCTAACTTGGCAATTTTTAGGGTCGTAGCAAAGCGGAAAAAATAAGCAAGAAGCTATAATGACCAGCTGATAACTTGAACTAAAATCCGCGCAGTCGGGATGAGTTACGACGGACACGTCTCTTACTTAAACAAACATTTAATAACATAATAAACATTTCCATACAGGCACATACATTGCTTCTGGCCCCACATTGTGGGAACTCGTGGGAACCAGAAACAATGACATCACAAACATGTCATGTAAATATCCAAGACCTGGGGATTTTTTTTTCCCCAGCCGGGATTCGAACCCGGAACCTCTAGCATGGTATGCAGAAGCACTACTGCTGCGCCACGAGGTCGTCGCATGGTTTTACATGGTTTTTTATTTGTTAATTAATAATAACAACTTCCACATAACACCATCACTTTTTCTGGTCCCAAACTAGGATACCCTGTGCTCTGGTAACCGGCATGGGTACGGCTACGCTAGTTGCGCGTTTTAAATGTTAAAAGTTGCGACTTTGTAGTACACTAACTGTTAAATTCTGACATTTTTGCACCAAAAAATGCGTGACTCGTACAATCGCACTACCCGTGCATGCAAGGACATCACAAACATGGAAATACACCCAGACTGAGGCCATTTGTACAAAGTCACGAAACTAAGCCACATCCCGCGTCTCTCGCCAATGTGACCCATCATCATCAGCCTATGCTTGTCCACTGCTGGACATAGGCCTCCTATTGCACGCCCCTGAGCACCGTCCTCGGCTACTCTCATCCAGCTCTTGGCATAATAATACTCGAAAGACCCGAAAATAAGTCAAAATCATTTGGTCAAGTTATTTGTCGGGCATTATACCTCTTGATTGTCTACTAAGAAGACTGTTTCAAATAGTCTGCAGAAGCGTTACATACCAGATCAATGCACCTATCCCGTCTGTGCGGATTTTTGTTTGTTTTGTCGGGCATGATACCAATAGGTCCTGGAGAGTCAAACATTTGTGCTCAAAACTACATGCTCTACAAAGTGTGTTTCAACTCCCCAACAGCGTTTAAAGCACATCGAAGTTGTTCAAAGTTGCGCCCATTTCGCGTGATTGATCGTGTCGTGACAGCTCTCAATCGGGAGGCGCGATCGCCTGACGATTTTGATTGATCGTCTGCCAACGCACCGGCTTTAGATGGGGTTTGGCGTTAATTTACGGTCAGATATTGAAAATATTGGTAGCCATCATGTTAGTACTAAGAATAGACAAAAGAAAGAAAGAAATTTAGAGTTGCAAAAGTTAATTCATCCTTTATGGGGGTCATCATAAGCAGCCTATATACGCCCCACTCTAGGGCACAGGCCTTCTCTCAAAAACAGAGTGGTTATGGAGTACTGTAGAGATATTAGTCAAGATATATTATTAGAATTACTTTCTACGCGTGCTTTACAAAATGTGTTAAGCACACTGTACAAAAAAGGCTACTGTTGTTTAGCATATTGCAATTGCATATACCTACGTGGAAAGTTTAATGAACACCTATGTTTAATTTCTATCGTTCATTAAGTCACAGTTTCTGCGCATGAATAACAATATTTTCATTTTTGTTTACATTTTCTAATACCTATGACTCTGTGGCGACGCACCCGTAATTCTATGGCAGCGAAAAAAGAGCGCAAAATGTTTATGCGGACGCAAGTTCGCGAGAGATGCCAACTTAATTTGCGTGGGTTATACCATTGGAATGACGATTTACTGCTATTGCTTTGTAGACTACTGAATAAAGGCAAATAACACTTATTGTCATGTTTATGTCGTTCTATTGAAAAACTATGTGTCTAGGGCCAAGTATCCTCAAGTATCTTGAACATGAGCTAACTTCACATCTCTTGCCCCCAGATACCCTGCAGTCCGAAGCTGGTTCGGATGGGAACAGTGACCACGCATCTTCAGGGGACGAAGACTCGCAGATGAGGCTACGGCTGAAGAGGAAACTTCAGAGGAACCGGACCAGCTTTACCAACGACCAAATCGATAGCCTGGAGAAAGGTGAGAGCCAGATTTTTTTTCTCGAATGACGGGCTACGTTTGACCAACACCTGCCGAAATGGTCTGAGGTGGCCCTGGACCGAAAACTCTGGACTGAAATGGGACCTAGAGGCTACGAAAAAAAAAATTATGGGCTCGCATTTGGGTGCTTTCTCTTGGTGATAAGTTATCACCGAACATATCGAACATATGATTTGAACTGGAAAATTAGGTTTTTAAAATCCATATTTTTCCATATTTCAGGGTTAAGACCATATTTTTAGAATTTAATTACATTATTCTATATTTCCTGTCTTTAGTACTTACTTCAACTGAAAAAACTGCAGAATGTTTGCTTTCATAGTGCCGCGAGAATACAATTGTTGCGCAGCAAAAATGTATGCAGGTAGACTCGTCAGTTGTGCGATATTTTTTATGGATACCCTCTCTGGCGCAGCGGCCGCCACTCACAACTTGTTAGCCGTCGTACTTGCATATATTGTGTTTGTGTAGCATGAGCTAAAAATCATTGTCTTTCGTTGTTGTAATTTTCACACATTTTCCTACACATCTGATTATTTTGTTTGTCGCACAAAGAAACACTACAAAAAATCAACGATATTCTTAGTGGAACATCGAGCGCTAATCCAGAGGAAGCATATTCACTTACAGAGTTGTGCAAATTTAAGTTTGCACCAGTTACTTCCTGTGACGTAGAAAGGTCGTTCAGCTAATATAAAGCATTTTTCCGACCAAACAGAAGGAGCTTCAATTTTGAAAATTTGAAGAAACATATTGTTGTATACTGCAACAACTCGAATAAAGAGGTAGACTAAATTGTAACCAAATAATTTAATTTCGTTCACTTTCATTTTTCAAACAATTATATTAGAAAAAGTGTTTTGTGTTTGGTATTAGTTGTCTTTTTTAGCCCATATTATATGTACATTTTTTTTATTTTTTAGCACATATTTATCCGAGCCCTAGTGATAACTGAAGACGAGGTGTCGGAGCGAAGATTCGAGGCGTTGTATAGAGTTCCCGCCTTATCTGTGGGGGCTTTGTCCCGTCGCTTCAGTACATTTGGTATGAAAGTGAATAGAAACACGTTAACTTGTGCCCAGTCAACTAAATTGGGTTTATAACAGGGGCTTCCGAAATTTATCTTTAATTTGTATTGAAAGAAGTGCGCGATAACAATCTTTCAAATACTGTTTCGAGATAGTCAGTTATTTTCCAGAAAATTGCCTACCTCGAAAAGTATCTTTCTCCATACAGAAATAAAGAATATAAAACACTTCAAAGAAGCAATAGTTTCATATTCTCAATTTTTATTTTTCATTTAATCCCGAAGCGGTCAATTTAGTAGGTAGTAGAAAAACAAAATAAAATTGAGAATTATAACTTCTGATTGACGCCTATATCCCGGAGGGGTTAACTGAGAACCGGGTTTGCCAGTTGCCGCAATCCTGACATACCTTTTTCGTTTCATTAACACTCATATTATCCCTTCCAGTAATCAAAAGTTATCGATCAATAACAAGTTGCACATGTCCGCTATCCAAATCACAAAAGGTCTCAGACTTGTCAACCTCAATGGCCCAGTCCCAAGAGGCCTCATAAACCTATTTCCTACCGATTCCCCGGCCTCGTTATTTGCCCTATAACATCATAATCGTACGCTATATTAGTAGATAAATAAACAAGTTTTGTCCCCCGTGTTTGTGGAGCACTAGAGTTATGGCGGGGGTCCAATTAATGTGTTGACCGTCGGTTTAATCATAGTTTTTGTTTGTGGGCTTCTAGCTTTCTGATCTTTGCTACATTTGGTGATAAACAGTGATCGGAGTAGGTATATTGATTTTTTGTACTTGCATCATGATATCATAACATGGACATGCCATTTTTCTTAAAATCTTAAACGTCATCGCCATTGTCATCATTACTATTTATTTGTAAGTGCTAGTTATGAAATGTAAACAGTCATGATGTAATGTGTGTTTTGCTTACATAAATTCTGTCTAAATCTGATATTTTAATTTATAGTTTAATACTTATAACTTATAAGTTATAAGTGTTAGACGAGAATAATAATATAATGAAAAATGAGCAATAAGTGTATGTCATAATTTATTACATACAATTATTGCTCATACAGCACACATTACATTATTATCGTTTACATTTCATCATTACCATTTAAAAAAAAACAAATGGTAAATGATGAAAATGGCGATGACATTTAAGAATTTAAGAAAAATGGCTTGTCCATGTTATGATATCATGATGCAAGTACAAAAAATCAATATACCTACTCCGATCACTGTTTATCACCAAATGTAGCAATATATATTTACACCGATTACTGGTGACAAGACATAGGCTATGCATAAGACATTGGTATTTAGAGGCCTAAATATGTCTTTATATTTTAGTTACCAAGCTCAGGCTGAAAACACCTAAACACCTGAAACGGCCTATTGTATCAAACTCGAAACTGAATCAAATACAAAACTAACTTCAATTCGAACTCCAAATGTGTTTCTACTTTCGGAGCACTCACAAAGTAACTGTGAGATATGTGAAAAGGTACAGAAGCGAAGGCTAAAAGGATGGCTATAATAGTAACAAAGGTTCACAAACTTGGTAGCAGCAATTTTACAGCCAAGTCTGTATTGTCATAATCACCAGAACTATTCAGAAGATAAACAAACTAGCTGTGCCCGCCCTTTCTTCACAATATGTCTTGTGTTAAACCAAGATGTGGTATCAAGGTATCGCCTTCACAATTGCATTCAAATCTGTTCAGCCGTGGATGTGAAATTGAGTTATAAAAAAAAACATGTAAAATCATGGCACTTTCACATCAAATCCAGGCCTCTGCTTACCTCTTTGGAGGTACTTTATAGTGGTGATTGCTTTAAATCCAATATTGTCCGCAGAATTCGAGAGGACGCACTACCCGGACGTGTTCGCGCGAGAGAGGCTGGCCGAAAAGATCGGATTGCCTGAGGCACGTATCCAGGTAAAATAAACACCAGTTTAAAAAAAAAACAAAATTTTGGGGGTAAGGTGGCTGTATCGAACTAAACTCTTCGCCTGATGCTTACTAACAGAAAAAAGGAAGAAAGCTGTCTTTATGGTCTTTCTTTTTTTATTTTCGGCCATTATTATTTTCTTTTTGTACAGACTTTTAGTGTTAACTGAATAAATACCGAGAAGTTGATGATGTGGGTTTATATGGATTAAGTTATTTCAGGTGTACCTAGTCGAGATCGTTAATCTTGACTAATATTGACGGGTTTTTTTGACAGATTGTAGAAAGTTAAACATGTATCGGGCCTTATCGCGATAGCAATTATACTTTATCATTATATTTCAGTTTTACAGTCTTATTGTAACAACACGATTCCTTATAGCACTCTTCCAATGCAGTTGTTTATCACAGACTATTAAAACTGCAATTGAGGAGTGTTTTAGTCGAATCGTTATTTTATTAATAAGGACACCCTTAAGGCCTTATTTATAAAAACACGATTCCTCTAAAGCACTCCTCAGAATCAGTTTATCTAATCTGTGGTAACGTCTTTTCCTTGCAATATCTCCACCACAGACTGTTTGATCGAATGTCTTAAGGAATCATGTTTTTATAAATAAGACCGACTCTTGTCGCTCATCTGCATCTGCACCATTTACCAATTAATAACGTTAATAAGTAAACTGCATTTATTAGATTTAGGTAGACTTAATCATCTTAATAAGTAACCACGTGTGGTGTGGTGTGAACATCACGAGTTATGTTTAACAGCGGTGGTAGGCTAGTGGGTAGCACATTGAACTCAGAACCAGCAGATCCAGGTTCGATTCCCAGTGCGGGCATGTACCTATGACTTTGTTTTCTAAGTTTGTTTGTTTGTTACACTTTATTGCACCACCAAAACGTTAACAAAAGTTCAGTTATGTACATTTGTGAAATTATGGTAGCAACTCATTATCAGCCATTTGATGCCCACTGCAGGACATAAGCCTCCCTCATGGTTTTCCTAACCATGAAGGGTTTTGCCATAATCGCCATGCTTGGCAGATGGGTTGGCGATTGCAGTATGCGGTTGGAATCTCAGAAAGACGGCTGCCCATCTCCTGGTAATGTGTTTCCTTAGTCCCGTTCTACGACATCCACGGAAGGAAATATGACGCTATTCTTAATCCGGCGCCATACGGAAAATATAGCAATACCACTCGCTAAAGGTGAAGGAAAACATCGTGAGGAAACCTGAGTGTCTGAGCTAGTCTCATACCTCAGTGAATGTGAATAGCACGGGTGGTGATTTGCCCATACCTCTCTCCCTGAGAGAAGGCCTGTGCCCAACAGTGGGACGTATATAGGCTGCTTATGCTATAATATCGTTAAAAATCATTATAAGCCGCCTATATACGTCCCACTGTTGGGTACATGCCTTCTCTCAGGGAGAGATGTATGGGCTTAATCACTACGCGTGCCCACCGCGGATTGGCGATTCCAAGCGCTATTATAATTTTGTTAAATCGTCTAAGTTACTGTACCTAGCTTTTAGCAAAACAAAACTATTTATTCTAATGAAAAGTATCTAGATTAAATTGGTGTGTACTATTTTTTCTCTAAATTCTGACAACCGGTTTTCTAGCACAATATATTCATCCAACAACAAAGAAAAAACAATTCAGGGGGCGTTTATTAAAAGCGTGCCGCCATTGCGTCCATAAGGGTGTGTTTACACTGTGCTGTTTGCATAGGCGCGGGAGCATGTAGATGCCTCTTTAGCAAACAAGCTTAAAAAAACAAGGGCTTTATTATAAACCCCACTAGAGCCAAATATATCCATAACCTATGTATTTAAAAGAGCACAAAGTAAGAAAATTCAGATGGTGTGCTTTTAGATTCTATATGCAGGGCACAGATTAAAGAGATACCTCCACGCCTACTCTCGTATTTACCATTTTTTTCTAGGCGTGCAAGAATTCATTTTTGAACAAAGAAAGTTTGTTTGTATTGTTAAATATTTTTTTAGTTGGTAAGTATATTGATAAAGCAGGGTTACCGAGTTAAATGCGCAAAAAATAGTGATGCACGGGTGGCCACTAATGCGCAGGAAGGCGCATGGTGACCGTAGTTTTTATAGACCACTTTGTATATTTGAATATATTTGTACCGAGTGATGCTGAAAGAAAAAAAAACTTGTGTCCTGTTATCTATACCAGCCATTTTAATACGAAAAAGTGAATAATAAATAGGGTATTACTGTAAGTAGAGACAGAGAGGCCTGGGATATATATTTTGGGATGGGATATATAACTGATCCGTGTAAATTAAAACTTCGGTAGGTCACAAAATCACCCAAAATACGTGCAATAAATAGCCCATCAACCTTAAGGTGGGACGATTCCCATACAAATGATTATTTCCAAATATGTTAAAAATATATATATATAATTATACACTGGAATTATGTCTGTCTGCATTAATTAGCATTTTTATTTGCGCCAATATACAGTTTCTTAAAAAAACACCAGTTTAATAGCTTAAATGTGTTCGACAATTTAGTCCATACAAACATTATCGATCTTATTTAACCTATTAAATATAAAAATCTTAATTAATGCACACAGACATAATTCCAGTGTATAATTATGTAAGTTTTTTAACAAATGTGAGTGGTTGACCAAAAAGGGACCTGGAGGGATTGGAAACCGTTATTTTTTTATTTGAATTTTTTTATCTGTGGTATTTTAGCTATGTTTTGGTCTAACCAGAATATTTTTAGGTGCCGTAGTTATTCTTTTATAATTTTTTTGTAAGCCGAGGCAGTTATGGAAAAATTACACCTTACACACAGCGTACACTAGAGTTTTGTGATCGAAACCTGTTTATACACGAAACTTCAAACGCGATTGTCGAAATCAATTATTTCCCTTTTTGGTCAACCACTTACAAATTTGGAAATAATTATTTGTACGGGAATCGTCCCTCCTTAACAAAAGTGATCTACTTGGTTAGGTTGCGCGCGACTTTGAAACAAAATATTTATTTTGATGAGCTGTCGACTGTACCTTCTACTATTTTTTATTCTATGATGTGCCGAGGGGAAGCTGTGTTTGCGTACCGAACTATAATAGATTGGGTTGAAAGTTTTTCAGTTCGAGTTAAGACTCTATTTTCAGGGGTTTAAAGCTTAGGGCACCGTTGAGGTATCTATGTAGTTATTGGGTCAATATGTGCAGTGCGGTGGAATATGTTAAATATTGTGTTTTTTTATATTGTATGCATTATTCATGTTACATTGTTTACTTATCCGATGCGTCTATCGACAGATTTTCAAAAAACGATTTTCTTGTTTTTTTAGATAATTTTAATAGCATAGAAATAATTCGTTAATTTTTATTTTATGTAGCCCGGATTGTGCCCCAGTGCTGGGCAAATGCGTCCCCTTTAGCTCTCCACTCCTCCCTGTTCAAAGCCACCTCCATGTCAATTCGTTTATAAGAAGATTTTAATTGAACCTTAACGCTAATTAAATTTCTGAATGCTTTGATGTTAAAAACATATAAAGACATGTTTCTGTGAGCTCTTAAATTTAACTAGTAGCGGTAATATTTAGATTTTCATTTGTTTGTTTAAAAAAAACTATAAATAATATTGTTCTTTTGTTTTGTCTCGAAATATTTTTCTTACATTTTTTTAATGGCATCCGCTAACGATGTGCATTCATCTCTATAAAAGCGCGTTCGCGTTGCCAACAGTTTAAATGGTCGTTTATCACTCTCATCCAACGTTACCCACTTCGGGGGCAACTTTAAAGTGCCCTAATGTGATTTTGAACGAAACAGTTCAGTGTCGAAAAAACTTTGCTAAATGCATTAGTATAAGTTGAGCCGGGCCTAATTTGATTGAAACTCTTTGGAGAACAAATTAATAGTACAAAGTCATCGTTAAATGATCAATATTTATTATTGTTCATTTTGCAGCCGCTTTTGTGAAGTAATTTTCGGAAGCATGTATGCATTAATGTAAGCAAAGGCATTTTTTTGTGTCGTGAAATAACTGTATTATCTTTCTTTTTTTTAAACTTTCGTCGTTCGATATAGACAAAATAGGCACACCCAGATTTCCATAGCGGATTGACCATGTCAATAGAATATCGGTCAAGCCCACAGCGGATTGACCATGTCAAGTTTGTGATTATCGGTCAATCAGGTTCCTCCGCAATGTGAGATACAACTCAGTCAGCCAAGGTCCAGAGACATGGTTTTAATCTGTCACTTGATATAAAGTTCATGCTGTGGGGGCAGGTTTCTTCCCAAGTTTCACTCTCATCATGTTTTGTACCCAATTATACAGCAAAATAATTAAGTAAAAAATTTTAATCAGCTGTCACTGGATTTATAATAAGTGCTATGTTTACAACTTGTAACCAATCAGCCAACCAAATAAAAAACCAGGAACCTTGTTTTCGGCTATCAGAGCGCGCTAAGCTCTTGCATTAACCTCTGGCCAACGACGAAGGCTTCTCGTTAACATTCGCAGGACGCTGCAACGTAACTAGGGTTGCCACTCTACCGTGATTTGACGACTGACCGGCATTCGGGAAACTTAGAAAAGTCTTTTCGTCTAATATACCTCAATCGCTCACGACATAATTATACAACCAGTGTGTGTTACTAGTGATGACTTATGGCACTGAAATGTGGTCTCTCACTATGGGCCTCATAAGAAGGCTCAAGGTCACGCAACGAGCTATGGAAAGGGCTATGCTCGGAATTTCTCTAAGAGATCGAATCAGAAATGATGAGATCCGTAGACGAGCGAAAGTCGTCGACATAGCCCAGCGGATTAGTAAGTTGAAGTGGCAGTGGGCGGGGCACATAGCACGCAGAACTGTTGGCCGATGGAGCCGAAAAGTTCTCGAATGGAGACCACATATCGGCAAGCGCAGCGTAGGACGACCAGCCAAAAGATGGACAGATGACCTCATCCAAGTGGCAGGAAGGCGCTGGATGCAGGCCGCTTCCAACCGGTCTCTTTGGAAATCCATGGAGGAGGCCTATGTCCAGCAGTGGACCTCTTGTGGCTGAATGATGATGATGACGAATGTTTTTAGGAGCCGTAATTGTAGGTTGGTCCGTTTCTTTATTCTACCATCTCTTCTCAAGGCTTGAACTAATTTAGAAGTGTGTGATGTTGTTTGAACCCATGTAAGCCCAGGTCAACGGTACCTTAAATCAGTCATTTTCATTAATTACAGCGGTATTTCTTGTTTTTCTAATTTTAAGTTTCTCGATAAAGCACGCTTCTATCTGTCAAATAATTACTTTTGTTCCCTATTAAATAAAGTATTTAAATAACCAAGTACCTAGTTTCCATGCTGCAGTAACAGCCCTACGAACACAATCAACTAAAACCCATTACAAGCCACATCGAGCTCTAACACAGCGGCGCAAAGCTCAATTTCCTGTAACAATGGCGGGTTAAGGCTGCAAAGGAGTAGGGTGAACATCGTTCTGTATTCCGCTGGACCGCCACCACGTGTTGCCCCCGGGTTCAAGGCTGTGCCGAAACGAGGCGGAGGGCGGCCGTGAGTTTTAGGAAATCGGGAGACAAATTAAGTTTCTTTTCAGGGGTTTTCGTGAAGGTTTTCTAAGGCTATTAGATTTTAGATTTCACGCAATATGTGGTTTGATGGCTTAATATTTTTTTTTGTAAAAATTCAAAACAATAATTTCTTGCATTCGCCATTAAAAACGTAACCTATAGTTAAGGTGTTAAATGAGGATTCAGTTTAGATAAAAAAACGTTATCTAAACTTGCAATCATTACATAATTACACTTCATCCACAACTAGACATCCCTCCAAGAGCTCACTGCATTTTTATTCATCATCTTCCTTCGTCCATCTACAGGGTGACTCTGACTTCGTTCACCATATTTTAAGGCATTCTACAGGCATTCTAGGCAGACATTCTAACCATGATCTAAAACATATGGTGGTAATTTGAAAAAGTTTTTCAAAAAACTTTTCTTTTCTTAGCCAAAAGTGCTTCACTTAAGCATAAACAATTGAATCGTGTGATTTTAAAACGACACATGTCCTTTCATTACAACTTTGCAGGAAATAGAAAAAACTGTTTTATTCAAATACTAATATCTACAACAGCAATATTTTAGCATATTATATTGATTTCTGTATGAATAAACTACAATTTTTTTTTCTAATGTAATTCAATAGGTAGGTGTAAATAATTTAATTAAAAAAAATGGGCAAGTGTTATTTTAAAAACACATGTGACTTGTGTCGTTTTAAAATCACACGATTCAATTGTAGTTGTACTTCCTATTACTTCGAATTTGGATTCACATTTTTGTGACAAAGGTCGGAGGAAATCACGAATATTTACAAATTTGTTGTACCATTACTGATAAATTATTAATAATACCGTTTTTCGCAATGAAAAGAACATTCCCTTAAAGTACGGTGAAAGAATTTAAAGTCACCCTGTAGTACTACGATGCAGTTTGTTCAAAACTTTAGTTTACTTTGCTACCTATATAATTATTTATTACTGTAACGATATTTAATTAATCTTTTCGTTAATCGTTCTTTGAATCATATTTACGAGCGAGAAAACAAAACAAAGAGACTATTGCGTGCGCAAACCAACACTACGTGTGTTTCTCTCGTGTATCTCAACACACCTCCTGCCATTTATTACCTACTTAATACACAAGACCTTCCAACGTGCAACGTGATCTCGTTAATCCCAGCATTTGATTTTATCATGGTCACCCGACCTTAAGGGTGTTATCGATCTAAGAGCCTACGAGGGGGGTATTTCCGGTTGCAGGGGGTGTTTTGAAAAATTAGCGCTGGCAAACCGTGTTTTAGAATCAGTTCCTTTTTAAATCGCATTCTGCAAAGATTTTAAAGGTAATTTGGCTACTCGCTCGAAATTACCCATCCGCAGTGGGTACGCGTGGTGATTCATATATTACGCAAGAAGAAGTGAGGGGGGGAGGGGGGTGGTCAGAAATTGGTTAAAATTGTCTTAGGTACTAATAAATGGACTCTCTCTCTCTCTCTCTCTCTCTCTCTCTCTCTCTCTCTCTCTCGGCTTGTGCAATCTATGCATTGCAGTAGGGCGTATATAGGGTGGTAACTTGAAATTGGGCTATATCATGAACCTTTCAGGACACTTCAGTACTTAGGAAACAATATTGAACAATAATAAATTTAAAATATTGAAATAATTTTTTTTCTTGGTTACCTCAACCAATTTAAAAAAACCCCTTTCCTTATTTTTATTGTGTAATTATTTTTAGGTATAAGTACAATCATATTAAATTTACAATGTGCCTGTACAACTCGTAGAATTTCGGTTACAAATAGGTAGTTATTCAAACACTGAGCTCTGAAAATTTAAAACATTTTGTAACTCAAGCCACTTTCGTATTTTAACACTAAATAACATTTTCACAAACTATTGTATTAGTCTCTTCAGCATTTTGCTAATTAGTTAACTTTTTAATGAGATAAAAGCTAGCTTTGAAACAGTTTGCATAACTACTTATTTCTGAAAATTAACTACATAATTAGTTAGGTAGGTATTCTAACAAAATGTATTTTAAATTAGTTTAAGTCCACATTTGCTGATAACTGTCATTGCAGCAAATACGGTATTTGACACGATCAACAATAAATTATTTCATATGCTCGATTAAAACCAAAATTACAAAATATCTCGGAAAATGTATCTCTTTTAGTCAATTACTAGTTATTACAATTTTTAAATAGATTAAACATAAAAAGAGTGCTCTGAAATGTGACTTCATAAGCAAGTATTTTCATACGAAATTTCGTTTTAAAAGTAACTCATTTGATATTTTGTCAAATACCCAATTCTGTTGTCAACGAAATACCTTACATACGTTCTTAAAACTTTCTTCATCCTTTTGAAGTCGCAGTAGCCTTCCGACTGCGACTAAGATTTCTAAAAAAATCCGCCATTTGATAAAACACCATCATCCTTTGCTTGCCAGCTAAGATAAAACACTATCGCGTAAACTCTCGTTCCATTTCCAGAAACATCGATTAAGAAAAAGTTTTTTTTTCTTTTCGTTTTATTGGGGCGTCGGATCGAGGGTTGGCCTCTCGATGCCTTCCACCCCCGATTTATGAAAAACGCGGGAAATAACAAGGGAGGCGGGAAAAGGGCCTGTCACCGCCTGTCAGTGAATATCTGTGGAGGAGCTGGGGGAGACGTTACGTGCATCGTGTTAGATTGTCGTGAGAGGGTTAATAAGGATTGTAAGCTAAACTGTTCTTTTTGTGCTCGACTCTTTGTCTGCTACACTACTTAGGTAGAGAGAATAGTTATTAAATTCGCACATAAGGGTTCGATCTCTACTTGTGCTAATCAAGGAAACCTACTTTTATATACTTAGGTGCCTGATCAGGATTTTTGGTCAGGTTAATTACTTTGTTTTTAAAATGTTAAAAAGTTCTTTATATCTATCTAATCAGTATAAACACCGCCCACTATACCGCATAGGCCTCTTCTTTTTCTCTTTGCTAACCCATCCGGTCCTTGGCTAGTCTCATACAATGCTTGACCACATTGTAAACGACATTGTAAAGGCGGTTAGAAATTTAGTGAATTAATTAATTGTGCTGTAAAATAAATAATAACTATTTATTATTATTATATCATCAAATCTTAACAGCATTTTTGATATCGTTTAATTCTTTTTCTCTATTTTTGCGTCGCACTGATTTAAATTAAATAAAGGTAATTGTGTACCTACCTACCGCGTAAAGTTTAATGTACCTTAAAATAAAAGTACAAAGTAATAATAAATAACATATAAATCACACTGTATATTCCGCCAGAACTCCGAGAGCCAATGAAAGTGGGCGAAAAACCCAAAGAAAGAAATACATCTTTAGGATCAAAGCATGGACGAAAGGCAAGGCAATATGTCATAATATTATTGCTTTTGGCCTCCAACGAATGCCGCGGAATTATGGCAACAATATTTCATAGCGGGCAACCCTCAGTAGGTACCTATTTTTGACGGGGCGGGAAGGGATCGGCTCGATTTTGCGCGGGTTTTATTTTATGTTACCCAAGTCCTTTTTTTATGTTACCATCGTACGTGTACGTGTTAAGTTCGCTTTATATAGGAAAAGCTGAAAAGGCTTTTTACGCTTATGTAATACCACTACCTACTTATTCATTTGTCTTGCTTGTCTTGTCCAAAAAGTTTTGGGAGAAGCAACAGTTAGGTTATAGATAGAGGTAGAGACAGAGAATACTTTATTGTACATAAAAATTGAAATTACATAGATATTTCTTAACCTAAGCGTACAGATGATATTATGTTTTAATTTTAACAAGTCAGGACTGCCTGTGAAATACAGTGTTAAAATACTTCCTGTAATTAACTTGAAATAGGTACCTACTTATTAAATGTAATAAAAAAGAACTTACCACTCCTAAATAAATTTATCTTGTAAAGTAGATATATATTGCCTAACATCAAAACAACGACTGGACACAGTCGTAATCATTTACCCCACAAACTCCTATTTGCAATAAAGCAACCGCCTCGTCATTACAAAAGGGCGGGAAAGGCGCCATACTGCCGCCGCCATGACACCGGAAGTGACGCGCACGTGAGCGGATCTTCCGGCCCCGTTCCGTTCAACACAGTTCAATGTCACAATATTGTCTCTACGGTTGGGTAGTTTTAATTATGTGCCGAGTTTCTTATTCAATGTTTTGGTTACCTTTGCCTACCTTAATGGGAATAAGTTGGAGCTTATTTTATACCGTAAAAATTGTACCCGGATGGCCATGCACCATTATTCGTTATTGAACTTTTGAAAGAGAAAAATGCATGTTTTTTAAAGCTATGTGTTTCCAGCCTTTTTTTATACTGTTGCTTGCTGATTTTTACCATTCTAACACAAAATTCCTTTATTTCGTGCCTCTCCACTTCTAGACGCTGGATGTGAGTTAAAATCTTTTGACTATAATTTACGGTATAGACCAAAGCTTGACAAGGGATCTTAGACCGGACACACACGAAGGGTATGGCGTTTTGAAGAAATATTACGTAACGAACTTACGCCCTTATGCCATAGATATTAAGAGCTACTGCTCGGTTATTACCGATTTGACCGTCTAATCAGAATTTCTGTGCCGCCACCACTTTTATTGTGTATGGCATAAGACCGAAAGTCAATAAATTAGAGTTTCATTTACTTACCGAATTCAGAAAGCCCATCCGTTCATGTGAGCTTTGGTTGCCCAACTGAAAGAAGCTAACGACTAAAAACTCACGAAACTTTTCTTTTAATATAATTATGTAATTTACCTAAACAAAAGAAGCAATTTGTCTATGCTACGTAATATTGCTGGCAACACGAATATAAATTAAGATAATTAAATACGAGCCCACCCTATCGCTGTTAAGTAATGTGAAACTAATTACTTAAATACTTACTTATATACTGAAATTAAATATCAGGGCGGCGTACGACGAACAAAATATAAAATTACCTACCAGATCGGCAAAATTTATAATTTTTACCTGCCGCCGTCTGGAATTTTTTCCGGTTGTAGTTAGATACTTCGATTTGTGTTTTTGACTTTAGCTAACCTTATACCTATGCAACTTTCACCGCATGTACAGTCTTATAAATATTAAATTCACCTAGCTGCAAATGTTTTAGAATTTCCAATCAATACTGGTGTATAAAAATTCCCCTGTCTTTCCAAAAAAGCAGAACCATCTGCTCGTCAGTACAAATAACTTTTATTGTAGAGACAACTTCGAAATCGAAAAAATAGTTGGCTACTGCACCATACTAGAGTATACTAGAGATACCGTATTCGACACCAGCCACGCCCCCACCCGTTTCGGGAATATAAAGTGATTTTTATACAGACTATAAGGTCGATCGATCCAGGGAAAGGACAAGCCCGGATACTTTTTTAAAGAATCGGAGAGGTTTTGGATGCGGTTCCAGACACGTTCAGTCAGAGTATACGAAAGTCTGCTTCGGACATCCGTCGCCGACCTGCTTCACCCATGGTTTCTAACCCAACCGCTCCAACCACATATTTTCTATCCAAATAAAGAGGCATCACAATGGTGCGTAGACCAACTTAACAAATGCGACCACAGCCTAAGTAGTGTGTCACCGATCGGCACTGCACACCCCCAAAGGCATGTAATCCCTATCTGTCTATACAGCCTATAAAATAAGTCCACTCTTGAGCATCAGCCACTTCACCGTGACAACCTCCCTGGCCCCCTGCCAGTCCCGTTCGTCACCGATCCATCCGCCAGTTCTCGGTCACCGCTCTGTGACTATCCTCGTCCACCGTCTGTCCTCCTGTCTAACCAGATACCCCGCCCATCTCAGAGATTAGTTTCGTGATCCGTATGCGCACATCTTCCACTTGGAAGACCAAAAGATTGTCGAGTTACAAAATTGCGTACACAACCGACAAGAGGGATTCCGAGCACTGCCGGCTCCATGGTCCTTTGTTCCAACTTGAATTTTCTCTGAGCGTAATATGTTTCGGCTCTCACACGAAAGAATTGAATAGGATATAACGATCTGGATTACACGAAGGCGACTGGAAGCCCTCATTTTGCGTGCGCTCGCTTTCGCCGTGACATCCACACTGATACGTTCGTTCACATTCATTCACTGGGTCTTTACCCACAGGCGTCACCGAGCTGATCGGCGAAGTAGTTCGTAACCCGACCCTTCCATCCCCAGGTGTGGTTCTCGAACCGGCGAGCGAAATGGCGGCGCGAGGAGAAGCTTCGCAGTCAGCGGCGGGAGGCGCCGGCGGCGTCGCCCCCCGCGCCCCCCACGCCGCGGATCCCCCTCAACGGGGGCTTCAACTCCATGTACAGCCCCATACCGCAGCCCATCGCGACTATGGGCGACACTTATAGGTAAGTGCACTGATGTACCGTTCCCGGGAACTTTGGGAATATTTCCAATGTATTTTTTTTGCGGTGACCTGTGTCTGAACATAATAATCATAATATTCAGGTGACAATAGTCCTTCCAACTCCACCGGAGGTGCAGCGCCAACACTTTAACTTTCAGTTCCAGGTACTCGTCGATACGAAAAACTTTTACCATGAGGAGTCGATTCAGTACAAAAGAGCAAAAAAGCTATCAGCTGTTCGATAATTTTGGAGTCATGTTAGACGAAGTTGTGCTATCATCATCATCATCATCAACCCATTATGTCCCCACCGAGGGGCACGGGTCTCTTCCCTGAGGAAGGTATAGGCCATACTCCACCACGGGGGCCAAGTCCGGATTGGTGGAGGCTTGTAGACTAGTAGCTCGTCTACTGTCAGAAGTTGTCAAGCCGCCCTAAGGCCTCTGACTTGGCTTAACGACTGCCATCTATCGACGGCAGCCGGCACCAACAGCTTAACGTGCCTTGCGAAGCACGGAACCGCTCGGAAAAATGCCACTAGCGTTAGGCATAGACGGCGACCCATCCATGCACTGAACGCGCCCAGTGTTGCTTAACCTTCGTGATCGTTTAAGATCACTCAGGCAGCCGGGGCTACGAGCGATTAGTTGCGCTATAGATGAGTAGAATTCGTCAATAACAGAGCATTTCCCTTTTTCAGATAGACAACCTGATTGAACTCATCGGATACATCTTGGATAAGGCATTTTTCTATTGTCTAATACTATAAGGTGCACCAACAGCAAATCATGTACAAACATTATAATTTAAATTGATAGTACTAGAACGTGTACATGTTTGCCAATTACTGGTAAACAGCATTGGTATTACTTTCAGGTTTATGAGGTCAAGGTACAGATGCAACTGATCCTAGTTGGTCGAAGTGTCGCTGACAAATTTACACCCTGCGCATGACCATTAGTTGGCTCGGGTGGGGCGGTGCCAGTATCAGAATGGTCTAGGTCCACCTTAGATTTCAAGTTATTGCAAACATGCATTGGGATTCGCTGCGGCAGGCCATCGCTTTTCAGGTCCAACCCCTATATTATTGCCCCTAATTACGCTCAGCATTTCCTGAGCGATTCCAATCGTCTAACTGTCAAATTAGTATGGAATTTGACAGTTAGACGATTGGAATCGCTCAGGATTTGGTGCGCGTAATTAGGCCTTCGAAAATAACCTTACATCAGTGATTAGAGCTAGATAAGTACACAAATGCGCATGATGACAATTTTAAACATAAAGTACACCCTGTATTGTATACGCTCCGATCATAATGTTTCCGACGTAAAAAGTCTAATTCCGAAAAGGAATCTCACGAACCGAACAAAGTTTTTCACGGATTTCCCGACCCGTAACGCCACCTGCCGAACGAGCGACAGTACTAATTAGATTGCGCGCGAAATCGAGCGGCAAAGGTCGCGGCTCCTTGCGTTTCCCTCCAAATGCACCGAAAAGGCAGTACAGCCAACTTAACCGCGCAACTGGCGGCTACCTTATCCCTCGGCGGTAAGGTGGAAAATCGCTTGTTTACGTGTCCAAATTGGCGGGTAAAGTCGGCTTTACACTTATATTGATTTTTAATATTGTCTCTATCTTTAGTCTATGGTCTTTAGCGTTTGTCGGGCTAACTGAGTTAGTGAAACGAGAAGTTTGCCCCGCTTTTATTGAATCGAGTCGTTTTAGTTTCAACCGGTATTTTTGTGTTACCTACAACGGCTTTTTGTTGTTAGGTACCTGATAAACTGGTTCTGGAAGAGTTTGGAGCTTCGGGATACTTCGTTAAATAGGGGCTTTGAGAATTTATCGAGACTTAAGACGTATTTTCAGCCAGTTTTTCATGGAAAAGCCTCTTACAGCGCACTGCACCGCAGTACTCACGGCAGAATGCGCTAAAACTTTAAAAACTGATAAATGAATAGAAACCGGTTTTGTTTTGAATTGAAAACCGCTTAGCTTATTACACACAAAATAAAAAACAATTTCAATTGATAAACCAACAAGCTAATCATTCCGTGTGGCGCCGGATTAGGAATAGCGTCACTCCATTTCCTTCCGTGGATGTCGTAGAAGGCGACTAAGGAAATAAATTACCAGGAGACGGGCAACAGCGTCTTCCTGAGATTCCAACCGCTTACTGCGATCGCCAACCCGCCTGCCAAGCGCGATTATGGCAAAACCCTTCATGGTTAAAAACCATGATGGAGGCCTATGTCCTGCAGTGGGCGTCGAATAGCTGATGATGACGATGATGAATCATTGTATTACTCTACAAATTTTAACTATCACTGGTATTACTTCTTGAATAAATTACGTCATCGGTGCAAGTTTACAAAGGTAGTTTTTTGCGTCTGATGAACTAACTACCTACGAATATTGTATTACTAAAGAAGAAGAAGAAGAAAACCATTTATTTCAACAACAGAAACACAGATACATTAATAAGTTACAACATAAAATATTAAATCACAATACAAAAGGTAAAAAAGAAAAAGAAACAACAATAAAACACTTTGTATTAACATAAGTTGCGGTGTGCCCCTGTTGCTGGAAAAGGCAGCTGGCTCAGCGTTGTGCTGAGGGTATTCACCTAAAGCGCTGATTTTCAGCCAGTCCCTGTCCGTCTCACAAATATGCTAGGGTGCGGTGCAGTGCATACCAATAATTACACAGTTAAATAATGAATGAATAGACGATTAAATAAATAACTACGGGAGTAAAATACTTTCAAGGCAATATTAGGTGAGCTTGAGCATAAATAAGAAGTGCATTCTTAAAGTTTTACGTTAAAAGTACATACCCGTACTAGGGAAAGGCTCCCGTAAATTACTTAGTTACAAACATTACCCAGCTGAAAATCTCGTTTCTGGCTGACCTTTATTTTGTGGGAAACTATTTTATTTTCTTCACAGATTTCCACGACTAACGAGTCTTCTGACATGCCACATAGGTTATATTTGGGACTTCTTTTAGGAGGGACTTCTTGAAGACGGGATTTATTGTGTGACATCTTGTGCTAACAGCTAGCAATGTCCCAATGTCCCTTATCTCATTGACCCCCTCCTTTTATCGTTGTATTAAAGTCTGCCAATCCATATATCTAATCCATCTTTTTCTTCCACAGCTCAATGTCCGGAGGTTTATCCTCGTCGTGTCTACAGCAGCGGGAGAGCGGCTACCCCTACATGTTCGGCGACGTACTAGGGGGAGGAGGCTATTCCAGAGCGCCGGCGGCCCACCAACAACATGCAGCCTATTCGCAACCGCAGGCGCCTGGTAGCACCGGTGAGTTCCAAGTTTGAAATCGAAAGGAGTATTGTGTACTCTTAAAACTTTTTAGTTGCCAATTGTATAAAAAACCGAGGAGCTGGCTTATATATATACTTAACAGAAAAAAAGTCTATGATATTGGGAGAAGGTTCTACAAAAACTAGGTATCTGCCGTCATAATGGGAATATGCTGCAACAAATCCTCCACGTGACGTTCCGTGGTAGTTGCTATTCGTGTTTCGTGAGCTCGTGGTCGGCTCAAAAGTTTTTTGAAGTAAAACACTTCTTTAGGCGCATTTTTTGTGAACAGTACACGAACGTGAATCGTCACTCTTGAGTCGGTAATGCGTCACTGTATTATCTACTGTATTAGATCCCAGAAACATAGACCAATAGTTCCATAAATATACAAAAATAAAATATTAACTTACAAAATAACTTTTTTTACCTTGATATATTTTTAACTCAAAGTAAATAAATCGACCTTTATACACGCGCACTCTGCTCGCTTAGGTACGTTAACGAAAATGTAGGTAAAAGTCAGGCTGCCGTCGACTGTCCGCACCAAGAACCGAAAACAAATTGCGTTACTCAGGTACTCTTCCTCGTTGGCCTCGCGGTATTCGGTTGTCGGCGGTCGTGGGTTCGGTTCCCACTAGGGACCACCGTACATTATACAAATGGCCTCAGTCTGGGTGTATTTCCATGTTTGTGATGTCCTTGCCTGGTTACCATAGCACAGGGTATCCTAGTTGGGGACCCTAGGACATTTTTTTTAATTATTATTCTCTCACAACTAAACGGTCGGAAACACTTATGCTTTTAAACACTCGTTCCCACATTCCCTCGTGTATAAATTTTGCAAGACTGACAGACAAAGAAAACCCCTTTAGAACTTTTTGCAACATTCCGCCAGGGTTTTTGAAATGTAATCTTTAGCGTGCAAAAAGAAGGTAGCGGGCGAGCCTTAGAAAATATTTACCAACAAACCGAGATGAAATGTGAAAAAACGCTGACTCAAGAGCCAGCAACGTTAGGGTAAGATCGCTACATAGCCTCGGAAAATAGGAAAAAGAAACACCGAGAAAAAAACGTGGCGGCAATTGGATTTTTCGTTGTCTGTGGTCTCGCAAATTGCTTTCCAATTTGATTTTCAATTTCGATTATTTACTGGCCGAGCCTTTCGAAAAGTAAAAACTTTTCCTTTTTTATTTTAATTCCTCTTTCACAATCGTCAATAATGAAACACTGGCCGGCGCCGGCGGCGAACGTATAAAACTTTCATTTACAACACAACACAGAGAAAAAAACAAACAGAGAAGAACAAAATGGCGTCAAAGCAAAAATCGGAGGATTTATTATTCACGTCACGTATAAAAAGAACAAACCGTGAGGCGTTTTCATTGTTTTAAAAGGCCGTAACTTTTCCATTTGATATTATATATCACGGGGCAGACATTTTTAGCCGTAGGTGGTGGGGTTCGGAATGAATTATTGTTTGTTTCGGGGCGCGCTACTGCCCGCCACCCGCCATTGTCCGACCGTAGAGTTTCCAGTTTTCCCCGCGAACAAAAGACTTTTTCATTCAAAATGCACGCTCTCTCGTTTCATTTACTCTTTTCGTGCTTTCGACGGGTGCATTTCCAGCTTCCCGCTGTATTAAATAATGTGGATTTGTTCCACTTTTTCGCTTTATTTTCTTTCGCTTTCGCAGTTACGCTCTTTAGAGTGCTTTACATAACGATATTAACGATAACAGAAGGCTAAGGCTGCCATTCAAAGAAAATACTGTACTAAACTAGGTACCACCATTAAATAAGACTTACACGACTTCTTTTAAAATGTATAGTCGCTTTTTCTTACTGAATAACCAAAACTAATAAATACTTAACTAGGTTTTCATTGCCAAAGAGAACAAGGGAAGCTCGCACTTAACTTTTTTTTTAATTACTTTCCTTTATTCGCAAATGGGCAGTGTCTCAAATGTTCCAAATGTCTCTGGAAACAAAAACGGCTCTAGACTCAGACCATTTTTTCCACTCAGAGAGTCGATATACAGCTTGGTAATGAGTGTGACGAAGCTGGTGATGACGCGCTATCGCAGGATTGCACGCCCTGGCCAGGGTAGAGTGGCTGTGGACTTTGTATAAATTCGGGACGTACTAGCGATATGACGTCACTTCCTTCTTCTTTTTAATGGTTTAATTTATTATGCCAGAGTGAGACGAAAATATTAACATCTGAAGGCAAATTCTGATAAAAATGTAAAAAAACCACTAACGTTGGCTGATGTTTTTACCTGTCAACGTAGGTGCCTAATAAATTCAAAGTTAAATTGTTTTTTAACCTTTTAGTGAATCGCATCTGAACGACTTTTACCGCTGCATTCACCCTTTGAGGGCTGAAAATACAATCACTACCCATAAAAACTGCATACTATCAAACGGTCTGCCCTGAAACCTTCACTCAACGCCACCCTACTGCACTATGGATATTATGTATTACAAGGGGTAGATCTCACTCATACAACGTCGGATAGCTTTATGACAAAATACACAATCGACAACTGAACCCAGATACCGTATTGACTGACTAACCTCCTTAATCCTATAGAAATAGAGTTCAAACTTGTATACAATGTAAAGCGACGATTTTAGAAGCGAGGAGAGCGATAAGCGATAGCGGCAATGCAAGTGAATGCATGCATTTGACTATACACAAATCAGCGTCACGTACGCACTGGAGCCAAGTATACGCGATTCAGGGTCACATACTGACGGAAGCCGAGTATACGAGATACAGCGTCACGTACGGACTGGAGCCGAGTATAAGAGGTTCAGAGTCACGTACCGACTGGAGCCGAGTATACGCGATTCAAGCCCCGGCCCATGTACCAATGTCTTTGTTTTCGAAGTTACGTACATTTGTAAATTTGTAGTAAGTAATATCACAATACTATTCGCTAACTATGAAGGAAAACCTCGTGAGGAAAACTAAGTGCCTGACGTGTTCACATGCCTCAGCGCTTGAAATTGCCAATCCGCGGTGGGCACGTGTGGTGATTTAGCCCTGCGGCACACAGAAAGGACGTTGGACGGGGGCGCGTAAAACATGCGTCGCGTTGTTTGTATAGAGGTCGCGTCCTCGCCTCGAGTTATCCGTGTGGGCTATGTCCTATGTCCCATCGCTTCAGTAGATTTTGTATGAAAGTGAATTGAAAGGACGCCGCGTCTTTTCCACGACCTCCTCCCACGTCCTTCCTATGTAGCCTACGCCTAAGGCCATATTCTCTCTGAAAGAAGGCCTGTGCCCTACGGTGGGACTATAGGCTGTAGGCTGTCCATATAGGCTGCATTATGTTATAGGGTACCTCATTTATAATAACGATCCCCTGACGCTAGCTGCGTCGCTGCCGCTTTTCAAAATGGCGGCACCCCCGGCCCCGCAGACTAGATAAACCGATTGTGTGTAATAAACGGAACGTAATTGGAATCCTATTAGACGTATGGCGGACCGATAGTGATACGAAACGTTAATAGGTTTCAGGATTTGTGTTAGCATGTGTTTCGCCGATACCGATAGGCTGTGACGGATTTTAAGGTTGGGTTTTGGGGCACAGACGTGAAAAAAATACAGACTCAGTGTAGCATAGAAATGGTTGGTAATATTTGTTCTGCGGTAATATGCTAGGCCCTACACTTTCGTATACATACACGAGCTCCACTCACACAAATACCTAGGTCATATTATCGGCCCTATTAATCTGCGCGCGTCGGTGACGATGACACCACAGAGGTAAAAAAAATACAGAGGGAGTGTCCTTTAATCACGAGTGAAGTTTATAAATGGCCGCCTTTCAAAGGTGTGTCTTTGCTTTGAGAGTTGCCAGATGAACCAGTTCAGAAATGCCCACTTTTTTAGATCTACCAAAATTAGATCACGTTGCCAAAATATAGGTACAGACATACCTGGCCCAGTGACGGCGTCACTTTTTAGGGTTCCATAGCTTATTTATTTAACATAAAAAAACCTTAACAACCGTTACTTATTTTATAAATAAAAACCTGCCAAGTGCGTGTCGGGCCACGCGAAGTGTAGGGATCCGTAGAAGGAGGGGGTTTTCATCAATTTTTGTTTTTAAGATTTTGTCCTACCGGTTTGTCGGCGTGATTAATATGTATGTCTATGCCAAATTTTAGGTCTCTAGTAACTATCGTCCCTGTGTCAAGCCACGGATAAACAGACAGACAGATAGACGGACGGACATAGCGACACTATAAGGGTTCCTTGTTACCTTTCTACGGAACCCTAAAAAGTGACGCCATCACTGGGCCAGGTAACATGATCTAATTTTGGTAGATCTAAAAAAGTGGGCATTTTTTGTTCATCTGGCCACACTAAAAGTATAGACAAATATTTGAAGGGCGGGCTTTTTTAAACTTGTGATTAAAGGAGACTCACTCTGTATTTTTTTACCTCTCTGTTTTGGGGGTGTTTTAAACAGTATGGTGTGGTATGGTGTTATTTATAAAAATACGATTCATTAAAACACTCAACAAAAGTCGAATTAAAATAGTGTGCGGTGGAGATTTCACAAGGAAAAGAGGAAACCTTAACCAAATAAAGATTAAACAAACTGCCTTTGAGGAGTGTTTTAAGGAATCGTGTTTTTATAAATAAGACCGTTACATAGTAAGTAGGTAGACATCGTGAGGAATCCAGCGTTGTTAGAGATTTCATCGCTACACAAGTGAATTGCATGAGACTTAATATCAACCAGACAAAATCTGAAGTACCTATTCTAAAATAAAAGGTACCTATGCTAAGAGTTGTTTGTTTCAAGAAAAAAATAGTTTTAAGCTCTATTTAGATAAGGCAATATTTTACTTTTTTTCTTACCTTAAAGGAGTTTGTATGCCTCAGGAAAAAAACCCCCGCTTTGAAGACATTACACAACGTTACCCTACTACAGCGATCGTACTTTTTCTCCTAAAGGCATAAGCCTATTACTATGTTCCACTACAGGGCAAGTCTCATCTCATAGGAAAAACACCAATCCGCGGCGGCCAATACAAAAACAATTGAATCATGTGATTTTAAAACAACACAAGTCACATGTGTTTTTAAAATAACACTTGTCTATTTTTTTTTTATTAAATTATTTACACCTACCTATTGATTTACATTAGAAAAAAAAATGTAGTTTATTCATACAGAAATTATAATAATATATATCTACTAAAATATTGCTGTTGTAGATATTAGTATCTATTTGAATAAAACAGTTTTTTGTATTTCCTGACAAGTTGTAATGAAAGGACATGTGTTGTTATAAAATCACACGATTCAATATTCCACCTCTACGCTAGCGAGTAGGATATCGACTGCATAAGTATAAATTGCTGTATGGACATCTGGTCGAAAATGTGTGTCAAAAATCTGAAAACACCATCCGATAGAGGGAAAATGTCCAAGAAAAATTATCATCATCAGCCATTTGACGCCCACTGCAGGACATAGGCCTCCATCGTGGTTTTCATAACCATGAGGGGTTTTGCCATAATCGCCACGCTTGGCAGGCGGGTTGGCGATCGCAGTATGCGGTTGGAATCTCAGGAAGGCGCTGCTGCCCGTCTCCTGATAATTGATTTCCTTAGTCACCTTCTACGACATCCACGGAAGGAAATGGAGTGATGCTATTCTTAATCCGGCGCCACAAGGATAGAGGGAAAATGTCCAACAAAAATTATATGTAACACAAATTTTCGACCAGAATGTCCCGATATGCTGAAAATCAGCGCCGGTCCTCCTCCTCAGCCCCCTGAGGTCAACAACTAAACTATTGTTATTTTCGAATTAAAAAAAACAGAGTGGCTTCTAGAAAAAATGCTTTTACTCAATTAACGATATTTCTAACGAAAAAATGATGATGATTCATTGGATTTATATTAATTAGAATAAAAAAGATAAAAGATAATTTTTTCAAGGAACATTTTACAGTGACCTTATCACTAAGGCAGTGGTACCCTGAAAAGTGACTACTTTCTTTAGGTCTATAAATGTTGCATGTTAAGACTGACAGATTGTGCGTCCCATATGTTTTATGATCTGTAGGTACTTATATTTACCTGTATTGAACAGGACGGCGAAAATGAAATACCGAGAGCTCTTGAATGTACCACGTTTACTTTGTCACTGAAAATATTTACAATTGTTCAAGAACACTAGAATTTGAGCAATCTTTGAATTTAAACTAAAACCAAAGAGAAAAGAAGGCGGTGTCGGTCGCCAACATGTACTGATAAATTAAATTGAAAAAAAATATAATTGAAGGTCAGGACTGAGGAGGTTAAGCCGAGCATATCCTTCTAATCACATAGCGTAAATTTATTTTAAGTTAATTTTGTATTTTTTGCAATGATTAAACCATATTTAAATTTACCTCACTAATTCCATCTTTCTTCTCTCCAGGCGTGATATCGGCGGGCGTGAGCGTGCCGGTCCAAATACCCTCCCAAGGCCCCGACCTGGCGAGCAACTACTGGGGACGGCTTCAGTGATCCCAGCTATTCGGGTTCCCGCATCGCTTGCTCGCGATGTCCGAGAACCCGAGCGGCCCTGAGGCGCCATCTAGCGAGATGCCACACAACTACGCGGACCTTAGCATGAGTGCGCTCAACATGACCGCGGGACACGAAGCGAGCGTGCTGCCAGAAATGTCTGAGAACAACTCGGTGTCGTAGAGGAACAGAGTGTTTTTGTTTAATCCGTCTGCCTGGTATCTGCACAATGATATATCGTCACAAATTTTTAATACCCGGATATTTGTTACGAACTACCTACCGTTTTTTAGTGACACGAATAAAAATTTGGAGTTAAAAACGTCAATAGGCAGGCACAGCAATGACTTGCCTTGCTCCTAAATTACGCGCACCGAATCCCGGACGATTCCAATCGTCGAACTCTCAAATTCCAGACTAATCACTATAGCAAACCTCCCGATTCCGACAGGATTCGGTGCGCATAATAAGGCCTCTGAAGTTATATTCGCTAACGAGGCACACCTAAATTGTTCCATGGAGCCATGAGCCCTTTGCAATTTACTTTCCCGTAGAATGCAATAGCTTATTTCAAACTTAAAGTTTATGCTACGTATAGGTAAAATGATACGTACGTATTAGTAAAATGATAAATGACCAACAAAATGGATACTTACATACCTTCTCTCAAAGCGCGGAATTAATCGACACGCCCGCCCCCATATAAAATACAAACAAGTCCAATAAGACTACAGTATGTTTGACTACATTTCAATAAAATTATAAGGATAAACCTAATATTTTGACTGCTTAAACTTGTTGAATGTGTCACGAAAACCATATTTTTATTAAAAAATGTTACAGTGCTAAATGTTTCTCAATGTTTTTCAAAGCTGCCAGTTTCACGTAGGTAAGTATGTTTTTTTTTTGTCAAAGCCACAAAACAAGTACCTATCATGTTAAGTGCTTTCATAAGAATTTGATATTCATAAGCAGAAACTGAAGATGTTCAAAGCCCTAGTTTCTAAGTAATCGTAGGCTAGGTATCGACTAACGCCATCTATGTTCAGTGAGAAGAACTCAGCGTCAATTTGCGCTTTTCTTTGAAGAAAATACTGTACAAAAACTCAACGTGCCAAGTTTGTATAAAAAAAAAGGTAAAAGCACCCCTTTTTATTGGCACAACCCTTTATTACTTTGATGTATTCAGGCAAGGGCGGTAAATATTATTGCGACAAAGAAACAGCTTCGTTATACCGATTTGTTTTGCCACCCCTGCGCTCCGAACAAATTGTCATACCGAACTAATGATGTGTTTGTACATTTATCTTGTATAGTAAAACCTAATGGATGTTGTACGTAAAGTGTTGAATTCGATTTTGCAGTTCCAAAAGAGACGTTCTAAAATAGGGATCATTTTTCATTAATTTATTGTAAATCTAATACTTACTTTAAAACGATAGGAGATCAATATTGCTGTGATTCGTAAAAATAGTTTAGAATTTTTAATTTTTCATTGTGGAATTGTATCACATCTACTTTCTACACAAATAATATAATAGACTAATAATTCTACACAAATAATATAATAACGTTTGGACATTGAATGTACAAAAAAAGTATGAAATGTTTGATTTTAAAACAGTTGCTGACAAAAGGCAGCACAAAGCAACTGTTCATTTAAGCTGTACAATAATTTAAAAACCTGTAAGTATATTTTTCACATTTCCTTTTATGAATACTTAATGAAATGAAAATGCAATACAGAGGTATAGGCTGTAGGCTTAAGAAGGAGAAAGTGTATGTAATATTTTTAAGGAATAAATATTAATTGTAAAATAAATTATTACTACTCTAAGTGCATATAGTTGGGAGGTAACGAAAATTATTAATAAATATCGCATTAACCATTACACCAATTAGTTTAAATTATATTACTGTTTCACCACCCCCAAAACTGAATTACAAGTAGATACTTCAAAATATTAGAACATCGAAACACTTGAGTGTATCAAATTACCCAACAATACCCTAATAATAACTGCGACGCAAAATATTAAAATAAACTATTACATTGCGCCACCGTCAACTATGGGGGCATTTCCCCTACTCACCGCCATTTCACCGTTCCTACAAACGCAATAAAGTTCAAAATGGCTCGTTAAACATCTCTGTATCTACAATATTAGAGTCAACTACATCTGGGCGGGCGAAAATTAATTCCCCAACTTGGGTCCTCTTTTCTGCGGAACCCTAAGGTTCAAACAGGGGGTTCGGACAATAGGATGGGATTAAATGTGTTGTATTGTAAGTATTATGGAGTTCTAAGCTTCGGAATGGCGAGGGAGGGCCAGAGTGCTTTGGAGTTGGGCAAAACGTTTTCGTGTTGCATTCTAATTGGATTACTGAGCTCCGGACAAATATTTTTAGTTTAAATAAACTAAGTTAGGTAATTTGTAGCTGTAACGGCGACCATTTACACAAAACCAGCCTCTACAGGGCATAAAACCTCCATACACATTGGGAAATGGGGAGTTCCACTTGTCAATACTAAAATCTATGATTATTGGTACTTTACTGCACACAAAACATGAAACAGGACATTACAAAAGCAAGCTTATCTCATCTTATTTCTATTTCTGATTTCTTATCCCATCTTATCTCTTATCCAGTAAACTTAGAGCAGAGGAAAAGCGGCAAAAAAGAGGGGTCTATAATCATGTACACAAAATAATCTACAAAAGGCCTAAATAACAATATTTTGTTGTATTGCCTGTTGGATGTCCTAAATAAATAAAAATAATTTCAAAAAGCAAAAAATTACACCTCATGCACTCTGGTTTCCTCACGATGTTTTCTTTCACGGTTAGCGTGTGGTATTAGGTACTAATACAAATTCATGTAACTTAGAAAACTTTTGGATTGGATTCGAACCCACGACCCCTCGAATTTAAGGGCAGCTTTACACCGATGCGCTAAACCGCTCCTACAATTTACATAATAGGATATTTAAGCCCACTACAGAACATTTCTCAATTCGATGAATCCGCTATGAAAGCAATACGATTTAAATGTACAAAAAATTTTGGTCTCAACTTTGGATTACTGTGCGCGGAATATGCTGTTTTATATAGAATATAAAGATTTTTCAGGTCATGACTTTTACAAATGCCTTGTCGGTCTAGCGGTAACACGTTTGACTATCTCGCCAGAGGTCGTGGGTTCGGTTCCCGCTGGTTTGAACTTTATTTCATTGAAACAAATAGCCTCAGTGTGAGTGTTTTATAGTACACCAGGAATTCAATTTTAAAACTTTAAATATACATAAAGTACAGTACATTTGGCAGTTGATCAAAGCCATCTCCCGATCAACGCAAGAGTATCTGTCAGTTCTACTGTAGGGTGACCATCGTGTGACTTTAAGCGCATGTCAATGCAGATGTCTCTTATTTAGTCAGGGGACTAATAAAATTAAATAGATTAGGGATGACAATTCGTGTGTTGGATTAGGGTTTTGGGCATTGTATACTTTTAGCGGCATTTTTGTAGAGTTTTAATTATACGTTTTATACAAGATGTTTAAAAATCCACCCAATTCGAAAGCTACGCTTACTACACTCCAAACTAATCGACCCATAAAATGTTTCTCCGTAAGTTTATATTAAGATGACAACTGCAGCGGTACACGGGATTTGGAGTCACCGACCGACTGGAGCCGAGTATACCCGATTCAGCATCAACGATCGACTGGACCCGAGTATATCCGATTCAGCTTCACCGACTGACTGAAGCAGAGTATATCCGATTCAGCGTCACCGAACGAGTAGAGCCGAGTATATTCGATTATGCATCACCGACCGGCAGGAATCTGGTATATCCGATTCAGAGTCACTGACCAACTTGAGCCGAGTATATCTGATTCAGCAATACCGCCTAACTGGAGCCGAGTATATCCGATTCAGCGTCACTGACCATCTGGAGCCGAGTATATTCGATTCAGCTTCACCGACCCGAGCGTGACGGCACAGTTTCGTTCACTCTTCAGATTGATTGATTGAAGATTTTTATTCAAATAAATGGAGAAGAATACATTAACCTCTGAACTGCCCTCGCGGAACGCAACGTATAGGTGGCCCATACTAAGTTGGACACAGATCTGTGTCGCGGCAGACGAGTGGTTAATTGTATTTCTGCTAAACTGTTATGCAGTGGCCAAAGAAGTTTTCACTTCAAAACTGATCTATCTCTGCGACAAGACCAGACAAAACGCCTGCCATGCCATGGCTGCCGGTGGCTTCCTCGGGTATTGAAGAACTAAAATACTTATTAGACAATACGTGACTTTATTGAGCAAAAAATATGGCGACACGAAACATCACAATTATTCAGCAGTCTTTAAACATTTCACCTTAATCTATATTTTTAAGAGAGCTTACATTGCGAAAAAACCCTCTGCGCAATATTATATTTGGAAGTTAAAATCATACGACAAAAAACCCTCATAAGAAAAACGACCATCTAACTAAAATATTGTATTTTCAATATCACTTACTGTAAATGCACCAAAGAACTCACAATTATCACGCATCGTGAAATTAAAATCACAATCAGAAAACAAAATACTTGCATTCACATACGACTGGATGTAAGCGTCTTTATTACCTAAGCTCTGTAGCAGATAAAAGTTACAGCGATGTAAACAACCAATAATCTGCATTGCCTATTGAACCAGGCCCTAGAGTCTCATACTAACGCAGTTTTTCAATAGAATGATAATAACTTGGTAGTCTACTAAGCAATAGCAGTTCAATGTCATTCAAATGGTCTAATCCGCGCAAATGAAATAGGCATCTCTCGCGAAGAAGATGGAATGGCGCGAGGCGCCGAGTTAAGTTGCACGAGTTACCATTGGAATGCGATTGGAATGAACTAGACTACCAATAGTGGCAATGATACAACCATCACCGTACCTATATGACTCTATTGAACAACTGTGCATTTTAGGGACTCGCCCCCCAGTAGTCCGTCATTGAATGACCTACATTTCTCAACTTTTCGCTCAAACCATTGAGAAATATGCAAAGTGGCGCGAATCCAGCCCTCAAAAAAGGTTATGGTCAAAGCCACCTGAAAATCGGCCAAGAATGAGACGGAGCCAAATACTTTTGCTGCGTACTGCACGATTATTTTTTTTAATTTGATTGAGGCATTGGATATAATAGCATCAGCCTATCGATCTCAATAGGTCTATTGATAGATCTCAATAAAATAAAAAAACCTGGTGACGTCACAAGTCTATTATAGGGTTGTGGACAACCACCGTGCCCACATCGGTGGATCCGCGCTTGGTAATTATTGTCCATCAAATTATTATCTCGTACTAGAACCTAGGATTAATGAGATGTAGGAACGTCCTAGGATCTAGACCATTCATTAAAACAAAAAAAAAACAAAGTGTTTTTAAACAAAATAACACAGTAACTCAATGAACGTTAGAAGTAAAACTAGGTGACCATTACAAAATCCTTCACATAATTAATTTAAACAAAATCAGAGATGTTATCTTCTACAGTATTTAAAATAGCATTGTTTACATCCACGGAAAATCTGAATAATATGAAATAAACGCCTAACTACCAAAATATATTCGTGTTTTCGCGATATTTCCAACAACTGGTCTACATCTTAAAACTTAGAATTTAGAATCGCAAGTGACGTAAGTATAGAAGAACAATCTAATGAAAATACAGCGAGAACCATGGAGACTATATAAAACAGCATTTTGTGCGTACAAACTCTCGTTACATTTTTGCCCATTTTTTCTTACATTTTTCGGGCACTGTATGAGCTGCATGACTATACTTAAATCGTAAGTAGTACATAATACTTAAAACGAACGAAAACGGGATACCATTTACGCCAAAAGGGGGGTGCTCTCGCTGGATTGCACATCTGGTGCAGTCGCAGGTATGACTTGGTAGACAGGCCTGGAAACGGGAGAACATTTAGGTTTATTTGTAGAAATGTACTTTTTGAAAGAAAGGTTCTACGCTAAATCTTCGGGCTTATCGTAAAAGGACGAACCACGTGCTGGATGAACTAATAAAGGAGATAATTTATAGTGAGATACTGTAAGTCTCAAAGGCTTAGATAGGCAGGCCACCTAGAACGCATGCCGGATAACAGAGCGGCAAAAGTGGGTTCCACAACAAGAGACCGATCAGGCCGTAAAAGAGGTGGATTGACTGCAGTGGAAGATGTTAAGAAGATGGGGGGATGGTATGAGCATGGAAGAAATACCTATTATTGCAATACCTGTTAATGTTCTCTTCAAAACTTAGGTTAGCTGGTAGATAATGCTAAGTAGCATTAAGCTCGCCTATGTGCAAAACTGCCTGTTTTAAATGCAATAAAGGATTTAATAATAATAATAATAATAATAAGAAAGATGCAATGGACCGAGCGGATTGGAAGAAAATGTTGAAGAGGCCAAGAACCACACCGGGTTGTACCACCACAGGAAGTAAGTAAGTTAGTGTGGAAATGGAAATGTTAACTGTAAAGTCGGCGCCTCACTTGGCCGCTCGTAGTTGAGTCTTTGGCAAATATTATCCATCCGTCGCCGGGTTTTCTGACGAATCTTTAGCACTGCTTTTGTAAGACCCGCAATGTACTATATAAATCATCGGCTTATACGCGAATGCGAATAGCCAAGTTAAGCGCCAGCACAACCGGAATACGAGTGCAGACGTGGGATTTTTGTGTGCCAAAAAACTGTAGAAAATCAATACTTTACTTTTTAATATTGTTTATAACAGCGGACGTCCACAATTTTGTTTTTACGTGCCTTCATATTCCCACTGCGACACTCGCGTCGTCAATGGCCATTGACACGTCAAGTGTTAAAATGGGTCTCTGTTTGGTTAGCCTCTGCGTAATAGTAACAACGAAATGTACATAGGTACAAACATACGCGCAAAAAGATAACTATTGACCGTCCTTTGCTGTCGCAGTCTGATAAAGTGGCCATAAAAGTTTATCTATGCATATTATCGATAACAACTCGAAGATTATTATAGAAATTTGCGAAGATTTGCAATCCCTGAAGTAGCTCTTTAACAACCTATTTAGAGCCCATGCCGGGACTTGAACACGCGACCTCCGCATCGGTGGAATTTTTAACCTCTAAATAGGTTTTTGAATCGCTCGTAGCCCCGGCTGCCTGAGCGATCTTAAACGATCACGAGGGTTAAGCAACACTGGGCGCGTTCAGTGCATGGATGGGTCGCCGTCTATGCCTAACGCTAGTGGCATTTTTCCGAGCGGTTCCGTGCTTCGCAAGGCACGTTAAGCTGTTGGTGCCGGCTGCCGTCGATAGACTAGTCTACAAGCCTCCACCAATCCGGACTTGGCCCCCGTGGTGGAGTATGGCCTATACCTTCCTCAGGGAAGAGACCCGTGCCCCTCGGTGGGGACATAATGGGTCGATGATGATGAATAGGTTTTTAACATTGTTCTCAGCACGGATTAGTGCAACAGAAAGAATATAATAAAGTAACTCGTTAACTATTGCAGACGGTAATCACGAGAATTGTGTTCAGTAAGTTTCGGCAACGGCAATTTGTAAAGTGCTCTTAACTTACTTAAATTTGTACCTACAGTACAGAAGTCAATGTTGAAACAGAGTCCAATCAGTACGGGGAGAAGTGTTTGTGAGCGCGCGCGTAAAGCTTTGTGGTGTGAGTGAGCCTACTGACTCATCTAGCAACGGCAGAGGCAGTGCCATAGTACCGGGGCTGTCGGGGCATGTTAGGCCTCCAGGGACCGACGCTGCGAGGCAGCAGCGGGGGGAATGGAGACCTGTCGCAGCTACTAGTGTCACGCAACTCTTCGTGGTATGAATGAGCCGGCTGACTAGCAACAGTAGAGCCGGTCCCATAGTACCGGGGCTGTCGTGGCATTAGGCACCTAGGGACTGACGCTGCGGGGCAATGGGGGATAGGAGGGCTTGCCGCGGCTGCTCGTATCACTCACAACTCTTCGTAGTGTGGTCCTCCTGACTTACCTAGCAACAGTGGAGCCAGTACCATAGTACCGGGGCTGCCGAGGCATGTTAGGCACCCAGAGACTGAGGTGGCGGGGGGCAAGGTTACACAACTAATCGCGGTGTAAACGAGCTTCCTTACTTACCTAGCAACAGTAGAGCCAGTGCCATAGTACCGTGGCTGTCGAGGCATGTTGGGCATCCAGGGACTGACGCTGCGGGGTGGCGGGGGGAAGGGGGGCCTGCCACGGCTGCAGTAGTGCTGGTACAGGAACCCGGTCAATGTTAGTCCCACCCACAGGAGGATCAGCAATACGTCTGGAAGAGACAACGGTCGGTCGGTTTTTGGGCTTTCGGGTGGTTCTGATTGTTTGAACTATCAGCCGGGTAGTCGGTCGCAATAGTGCCAGGTCACCGAGCTCGTATATGCCGATATTTGCTACATGGATGCTTCCGAGCTCCTAGTTAATAATCTCGAGCGCCTACAAAACCTTGCTATTAGGTATATTTTTGGCCTTAGGAAGTTTGACCTGGTGTCCGACTTTCGTAGGAAACTAAATTGGCATCCTATCAGGATGCGTCGTAATCTACACATGCACTTCTACAATTACTCATAAACCCATGTGCGCCGTCGTATCTTAGAGAGAGATTCCTGACTCTGCCACCGCGAGCCAGACCACAGAGAGCTTGCGATACTAGAACGTTGCAAGTCCCAGTCTGCAACACTGAGTTCTATTTCAACTCGTTCTCTGTGCGCGCTGCTCGCCAGTGGAAGTGGAACTCTCTACCAAAGACAATTAGGGATAGCTCGTCGGTGTCACTATTCCGTATGAATCTGAAAGAGCACTTCCTTTCTAAACTTTACTGTAATATTATTATTTTACGTAACTGTATTTTAGTAGTATAAGTACCTACTATACTTATAAGTATGTTTTACCTACTTATAACTTTATTAATTTTTTTTTATTGCTTTACTTATCACATCTTAAAAGTTATACAAAATATTTTATAAAAATCAGCAATGTCACAAAACTTAAATAATTGTTGCATAGCGAAAATACATAAAATACATAATAAACAAACATTTTTTTTTAATTCTATATAACCAACATAGCAACCCTAAAAATAAACCGCCCCGGGACATGTCCGACGGACGACCTCGTGGCGCAGCGGTAGTGCATCTGCATACCATGCGAGAGGTCCCGGGTTCGAATCCCGGCTGGGGACAAAAAAAACCCCCAAGTCTTGGATGTTTACATGTTTGTGATGTCGTTGTTTCTGGTTCCCACGACACAGGGTATCCTAGTGTGGGACCAGAAGCAATGTATGTGCCTGTATGTAAATGTTTATGTCCGACCCAAAGGTACCCATGACACTGGCAGCGTTACCGCGCTGCACAGCGAGGGATATCCTTTGCATGAAAAATGCCCCTGAGCGGTAGTCAAAGCCACGGTTCCTGAGACGACGAGATCATCTTTTTTTATTTAGATACTATTTGATACTTATTTTCCTTATTTTATAAATTTTGTATCTATGCAGATATTGGTTTATATTGTATGTATATGTTACAGCCAAAGTAATAAATCTGGATATTATACATAATGACTGGTCATTATTTAAAATGTCTACTCAGTTTAGATAAAGTGATAATTAACACAAAATTAATCACATTTACTAGCAATTTTATTTAATATCATATTAATATCATAATGTAGGCTACCTATGACTTTTCCATGCACCAACCTTGTTTAAGTTTGACACAAAACTAAGTTTTTTAGTGAAATATTTTTTTTCGCTTTTATATAAAAAAAAAGAACTAACACCCGAAGAAACTTCGAACCTATTTTTGCTTATGTGTACTGACCTAACAAACAAAATGCGAAATATAAATTTAATCAAACAATTTTTTGCTATATAACACTTGCCAAAATAAAACGTTAGCATAATAATTTATTACTTTGTCTAGTGAATTTGGCTTTTATATAATATACCAGTCATTATGTATAATAGCTATTTAATCACTTTGGCTGTAACATATATATTACTATGTAGATATTATAGTTTCATATTCAAAAATAATGTACCAATTAAGTAGTAATATTTTTTTGTTTGTGCTTTACATGCCCTTTTTCAGCTGTCTGTCAAGGCTGGCTGGAAGAAATTTCTCTTGAAATAAGTCCGCCCTTGCTCACAGTCTAAAACATTAATTTTTTATTAGTGTTAAATTTTGTATTTTGTGCAATAAAGTGTAACAAAGAAGATCAACGAAGCGCTCACCGTTCATCTCAAAAGGCGGCGCCAGCACTGCAAAGTTGAAATTCGGCACCGTCGCCCGCCGAATTGTGTTTATGACGATGTACTTCAAATTGGACCCGATGTAGTAGTCGATAGGGTAGATAATCGCGTACGCGCCAAGGACGCAACAGCACAGGATGTTGGAAAGGAAGGTCAGGGAGATCAGAGTGACAGAAGTTAGGAGCATGATGAAGATGAAAATGGTCCAGAAATTGAAGTCCTCTTCTAGGATCATCACGCCGCCTGAAAAGAAGTTCAGGGTTCAACAAAGAAAACAGTCATGAGACTTTCTAAACACGTTTTAAATTTTATAGGGTTTGGTGCCAAAGAGACCCTATTACTATGATGCCTACAACGTACATCTGTCTGTTTGACCTATAAAGGGCTTTTTCTCTTACCTATAATTGTATTAAGGGGCAATCCCCTACGGTAACACGCATTCTATGAAATTTTTAACTCGTCGCGTTGACACCAAAGCCTAAAAAATTTTATGTTTAGAAAGTTTAATTACTATGAAGCTGTTTATAGGTGTCATACCTCACAGTCATAGATAGAGAACACTTTATTACACAACAAAATACCTACTTGTTTAACAAAAACAACTAAACCGACTTCAAGAAAAACACGCACCAAAAAGACGTTTCCGATGAGTTATGGATCTCATTACAAACTTATACGTGACTACCATGGAATTACCTTTTTTGTAACAAACAAAAAAAAAACAATTAATGAAATCAGACAACGTGGTAAATAATAATCACTGAACAAACCTATAACAAAATATACAAACTAATTGAGAGCCTTCTCCTTTTTTTGAAGTCGGTTAAAAAAGGAAATTACACACATACACATTACTTGCTGGCATAACAATAGGGTCCCGTTTAACTCCCTTGACGAACCCTACATAAAAAGAATAAGGACAACTCAACTTACTCATCATCATCAGCCATTTGATTGACGCCCACTGCAGGACATAGGCCTCCTTCGTGGTTTTCATAACCGTGAGGGGTTTTGCCATAATCGCCACGCTCGGCAGGCGGGTTGGCGATCGCAGTATGCGGTTGGAATCTCAGGAAGACGCTGCTGCCCGTCTCCTGGTAACTGACTGGTTATCAACTTACTCGGCAACCCATAATAAACAATGGCGGCGACCAAAAACCCGACGTTCAGTGTCGACAGCATGACTGCGAAGAAAGGGATCCCGTAGAAGTACCAGAACACCAGCCAGATCCCACCGAAGAAGATGCCCGACAGCACCGAGGCTCCGACGAGTGCTGAAAGAAGGTGCAGGCTTAGACTAAGAAGAAAGACTCCACAAAAGTCATCATTATCATCATCGTCGACCTCGTGGCGCAGCGGTGGTGCATTTGCATACCATGCGAGAGGTCCCGGGTTCGAATCCCGGCTGGGGACAAAAAAATAAAACCCAGGTCTTGGATGTTTACATGTTTGTGATGTCGTTGTTTCTGGTTCCCACGACACAGGGTATCCTAGTGTGGGGCCAGAAGCAATGTATGTGCCTGTATGTGAATCTTTATGTTTATGTTTATCTTAGGCCGGCAAGCTCCACCCACTGTTGGACACGGACTTCTTCGTTCCAGCGCCAGCCGCTTTTCTCGAGGTCTTCCCTACTGCCTTGTCTATGTCGTCGCGCCACCTGGCTGCTGGTTGACCTACACTTCTAAGCCCGGTCCTCGGTTGCCACTCTAGTGCCTATCTTTCGTCCTCTTTGCGAGAAACATGACCTGCAAAACATGCTATCTCCATTTCAGAGTAGCGACTCTTCCTGCAATGTCTGTTACTTTAGTTCGCCTTCTGGTCTCGAAATCAATTTTCAAATCAAATTTTCAAATCAAATTTTCGAGATTTCTCGATTTCGAGATCAGAAGGCGACAAAAAACTAGTACAAAGTACAAAAAAACTTATATTCTAGGCGAGTACAAAGAACTTACTTTAAAACCAGCCAAGTTCGTGTCGGGTTCCGTAGAAAGAGGTTTTTTTTTAATCTGTTTTACAGAACTAACAACTTCATCGAAGTAATTTTAAACGTATTTAGTACGAAATTTTACTTTTATAACTTGGTTACCTATTACTCGTTAACAAGTAAAGCCTACTTAGCCGTGATAGTTTTCCTTTTAAGTTCATTATATCTGAATTTTTTTCACGCTTCTACAATCAACCGTTTAGCCAGGAGAGGGGGGAACGCCCCACTCAGACAAAAATTTGCGCCTTAAAGCTTAATATTTCGCAAACGGAACCCTAAATCAAAAAATGGTCTTCCTACACCCACAATATTTTTCAACGACCAATCCAACGATAGCCCACACTATGGTGTCAGCGAGAAAAAAAATGCGCATCCCTAATTTTGGTGTAACCCTAAAGATAATATTTTTTTTGAGCTTTTATTCTACCGCTTTGTCGGCAATTACATCTAAGACAAATGTAAGCTCTCTAGTACTTACCTTCTCTGTGCTAAGCCGCGGACGGGCAGACGGACGGACACGGCGAAACTATAAGGGTTCCTTGTCCACTACGGAACCCTAAAAAACGAAAGAACTCGACTGCTAAAAAGCTTTCATCGTCATCATTAGGCCACCGCTCCCCACCGCTGGGCACAGGCCTTTTCCGAAGGCCGGACGGACCGGTATTGGCCGACGGTCAAGGGGTAAACCAGCAGCCGCAGCAGGTCTCATCTTCTCTAAGTGACCGAGCCAACGGTTGACCGCTCCAGATATCGCCAGAAGTACGAAGTGGCCAACGACCTGCGTTAGCTCCAGGCAGGCGACTGGCAGGGTTGCGTTTCATAAAACTTCAATTCATAGTTTATTATCTCTATTTGATGTAGATTACGTAGCAGTTTTCCTACTTGCCAAGGGGAGTTAAGTGGTACATACTTTTACTAAGGTCAAACACCTCAAATACCAAAAGCGTTCACAGTCCTTCACTCTCATCATCAGCCTATGCTTGTCCACTGCTGGACATAGGCCTCTCCTACTGCACGCCACTGAGCGCGGTCACTCACTTCAGGGCCGGATTTAGGGGGCAGGCGGGGCTACTGCCCTGGGGCCTCCACAAGGAAAGGGCCCCCACAAAAGGCTAATATGTACTATCATTAAACGCCAATCTTTTATGAGCACTTATAACTTATGGTATAATAAATAAATAAATAAAAATAAAAAAAACGTCTGTTTCTTTTTCAAATAAAAAAAAAATCGTCGTATTCATTGTATTTTTTGTTTCGTATTTTTTTATTTGGGAATAATTAGAGGCCTCCGCTCCTTCGTTGCCCTAGGGCCTCCAGACCTCAAAATCCGGCTCTGACTCACTTCACTCTCATACATCCTCATAAATATTTAATTCATTCTTTACACACTGTTAATAAGTGAATTTCTATGTTTTTAATATATTTAGCAATGTTATTTTATTTACACATTTGAATTGAATTCAGTTATCTTATTATATAACTTCATCATACCATATCATACTATTATTATTTGAATCCGGCCAATAAAAAAAGTCAATAAATTAAATAATAATAAAAGTTTAGTAGGTTTTCCCGGGCTTGCCGGGTCTTAGCCCTGGTAAGTGTTGACCTCTTACTGGGCACGAGGTTAATTCGTACCCGGTCTGAGAGTTGCACAGGTTCGGTAGGGTCGGCCCGATGCCCATGTTCAATGTAAGCTTACGATAAGTTTCCTATCAGTTTAAAAAGATAAACCTGTTGTTGACCTTACTTATTACACATTACTTTGAGTTATGAAACTCTGTAACGCTGTTGGTTTTTTGAATAAAACAAAATATAAAAATCCGCGGGTTAATGGACTGTGCAATGTACAACGAATTGTCATAGTAAACCGTGAATTGTAATTCTACAGGCCCCAGGAGACAAGTGGCGACTTCTTGTATCGGAGGCCAAGACCTACTTTGGGTTGCTGAGCCAGCGGAAAAAGAACTCACCAGGGCGGTTCAAGTCAGCGATGATATCGATCAGTATGTAGGTGACCAGGGCGCCGCTGGTCAGTCCTATGAGGAACATCTCCGTCTTGAAGAAGCGGTGTCCGAAGTAGCAGACGAAGGCTCCCACGAAAAGGAGAGCCGCGCAGATCATTTGGGAGAGGGCGTCGTCTAGGAGAACGGAAAAGGGTCTTCTGCCGTGAGGGAATCTCATTGAAATGTAATTAGTCGAATGTGTTCATGTGTTGTGAAAATGTGTTCATTTCATTAACACCATTCGACACCTCAAGTCAATAAAGTGATAATACATTAACGAATCGCACTTTAGCTTAAAAGCCAGATAAATTACTAATTAGTTTTGTTAATCAGTTGTTGCATGACTGTAATTGGGTGTTAGGCTAGAAAATTGCTGTACTGGCCAAATACATGCGAGCAGCGGCCGGCATAGTATGAAAATCCATAAAATCTGTCGTGTTTTAGCGGCCAAACAAGTTCCATAATAGACGCATATTTGTCGTGCGATTTAAAAATGGAACGATCTTTTACTCCGAACCATGTCAACCAAGGAGTTAACTTATCAAAGGTTTTATTTAAATTTCGAACTGGCTTGCAAATATAAAACCGTTTAGTGAAAAGAAAACAAATGAAAATTTTAAAACGGGATAACTTATTGTTGTTGTTCGTTGTCCGTCATTGATTTTGAAAAATAAAAGTTCTGCCCTAGTTTTAATTTCCGCGCATTATTTGAGAAAAGTACTACACAAGCCTTGGCCATAAAAAGGCATTGATTGATGGACTTACGTTCGTCTGTCAATGTCAATGCCTCATTTGCTGACGCTGCAGTAGTGTACATACTATTAATCATAAAGCGTTATTTATAGGGAGCCATCGCTGGTATCACTGGCAGCCAGCACTGGCAGCCATCACTGGCATGGTATTGGCCTTGTATAAACAGTTTTTTTTATGCCAAACCAGCGCTAAACAACACGAGCCAAGCCAGCGGTGGCTTATCTGTAGAACTGGTGGGGCTAAAGCACCGGCTTCGTATAAGGCACCTGGCGCACTAGACGGCCACGACCACGACCAGTTGGCCGCAACGACCAGATTAACTAAAGGAACCAATATGAACGTCGCGCACTTGGCCGCAAGGGCCAACTGGCCGCACACCGGGCCGGCACGACTTTCTTTAGTTAATCTGGTCGTTACGGCCACTGGTCGTGGTCGTGGCCGTCTAGTGCGCGAGGTGCCTAAACCATAGGTTTGGATAAAACAAAACCGTCGTGCGTGGTAGCATCCAATAGCCGCTGTTGATGACGAAGCGAAATAGTTTTGTCAGTATCGTATCAAGTGACAAAACATGGTCTCTGCCTACTCCCTCGAAATAGGAAGAAGTGATTGTAATTAAGCTCTCTACTGGTAACCTACGTACAGCTTAGAACCTAGGGTCAAAAAAGCGTTTTTTTGCAATGCTCAGCTTCTTGTCTATAGTTTCTAATCTACGCGCACACACCTATCAACCGTTTAATCATCAATACAATGAAAAATCACGTGAACCACATGTAATATCTGTACCCGAGAAGCATAAGACTGTAACTGACAAAAGTAGATTTTTCAGGAGAGCAATTTTAGTGTGACAAATGGGAGTACTTAAACTTTGCAGCGTTGCGGAATGAAACTCGTCAGGTAAATTAAAAAAAAAACTATCATAGAAAACTAAAAGTCCTTTGGTCCCATTGAGATCAAAATTAATTGTAAAATCTTTTAGTTAATATGTCTAATCATGATGTCATTGCAATAAAATAGAGGCCATAGGGCCTAATTAAACGATGGCCTCGTGGCGCAGCGGTAGTGCATCTGCATACCATGCGAGAGGTCCTGGGTTCGAATCTCGGCTGGGGACAAAAAAAAACCCCAGTTCTTGGATGTTTACTCGTTTCTGATGTCGTTGTTTCTGGTTCCCACAACACAGGGTATCCTAGTGTGGGGCCAGACGCAATGTATGTGCCTGTATGTAAATGTTTATGTAAAAAAAAAAAAAACGTGTCACTTTTTTCGAAAAATGCCCCATATGAATTTGGTGCGCGTTATACCTACAGGAGCTAGACTCGGTTCGTAACTTACCTAAAAGAACGCATCCATCGTCCTCATCCAACGGCTGGCAAGCATAGGTGTAACTCGGCACATAGACAGAGTACCCTGTAGGGCTGTAGGCTACAGCGACGTAGACGGCTCCGGTGCCCGGGTAGGCGCTTAGCATACGGCGCATACTCCACATTACGCCTGTTTCTGGTATCTAAAAGAGGGTTTCATGGGCCTTTATGCGCACCAAATGCTGAGCGATTCCAATCGTTTAACTGTCAAATTCCATGCTAATTTGACAGTTAGGCGATTAGAATCGTTTAGGATTTAATAGGACAAATTGTAGGCCAATGAGCGTCTTCGTGGCACAGCTCAATAGTGAGGTTATATGCAGAAATATCAGATCTAACTATTATGACAGAAAGACGGACTGTGAAGTCTAAGTAATAGGGTACCGTTTGGAACCCTTCGGGTAAGGGAGCCTAAAAATAATAGGGGTTAAAGTATGAAATTGCCGTTTTATTGCAATAGGTTCTTTGAATTGACATAGAATCTTCATGGTTTGAGGTTTTCGAATGAAACTTTTTTCAAATGGTTTCTATGATGTTCTTTTTTTAAAAAATGTGAAACATTTGAATATCGACTTTCAATTGTTTTTGTTATTCAATTTAGACAAGAAAGATGGATACTGCGAAAATTCGAGTGATTTTTGAATACGAGTTCCGACGCGGAACTAACGCGGCAGAAACAGCCCGCAATATCAATGCTGCGTTTGGAGAGGGGTCTACTAATGAACGCACCGTGCGATTTTGGTTTAAACGCTTCGTGATGGAAATTTCGACTTAAAGAACGAGCCACGAGGAAGACCGCCCACACAGGTGAATAACGATGAATTAAGAGAGATAGTGGAAGCCGACCCTAGTCAAACTACCCAGGAATTAGCGGCATGGTTTAACGTTACCTTACCCACAATATTGACTCACTTGCGTCAAATCAATAAAATAAAAATATACGAAAAATGGGTGCCTCATAATCACTCGAATTTTCGCAGTATCCATCTTTCTTGTCTAAATTGAATAACAAAAACAATTGAAAGTCGATATTCAAATGTTTCACATTTTTTAAAAAAAGAACATCATAGAAACCATTTGAAAAAAGTTTCATTCGAAAACCTCAAACCATGTAGATTCTATGTCAATTCAAAGAACCTATTGCAATAAAACGGCAATTTCATACTTTAACCCCTAATATTATCTTTACTTTGATTTTAGTTTTGATTAGTTTAATTTAGTAAGTATGTACCATTTGATTTTTTTTTATTTTTTTTATAAACAAATGTTTAATTTTGTTCTTGTATAGTATATGGTATATCAACCTATCACGCTTGAACACTACATTTAGGTTAAAGGTGACATTCCAACGAAAATGTAAAGGTTGAACGGCTGTTTATGGTACTTAAACAGTCACGTTTATGTACCACAAACAGCCGTTCCACGCCTGCGACTTATTCTCAGACCTACCAAATAGACACAAAAAATTCATAAGAATCGGTGAAGCTGTTTCATACTGGATTTGTATATATTGGATATAAAGAAATATTTGCAAGTTTATTCATCAATGTCAGCCATTGAAAATCCAAATCAGAAACGTCAGCACAATACTTACAATTTCCCCATGATCCATAATGTTACTCAACGTTATCATACTGGTGAGACCCTCAAAATAGGATTCCGAACTGAAATCCCTCTCCGGCAAATACAGTCTATAGAAATAAACTGTTACATTTTCCACACTGTTACAGTTTGGGTCGCTGCCTGACTTGGCTGCGGCACCATCTATGAGGATATAGTTTTTATTGTATATGGTACGTAGAAACGGTGAGATTTGTACTGGTAGCTCCATGTTGCAACCGCCTGGTATAGGATCTGTAATTAATGTGAATTTGCAGCATTTTGTTTCATACTACCAGTGATATGTTGCTGTTATCCTATTATGGCTGCTGTTAGGTCTGGCATGCTGTCTCGGTTGCACCCTCTAACAATTTTAGTTATTTTAATAAAATGAGTATATTGGTAATAAAATTATGGACATTTTAAATATATTTTTGTTTACCTATACTTTATTTTTAATGAAGAAAAGTTGTATCCGTAATTATTAAATCCAGTATCAGATTTTCTCTATCAAGAACTAGGTAGGTACAGAACAAGAGAAATATGTCCTGCAAGTCTGTAATTTTATTTGACTGGCTCGTTGGTCTAGCCGTTAAAGCGCTTAGCTACCAAAAGAGAGGTCGTGGGTTCGAATCCCACTGGGCGCCGCCGTACATTTGTACAAATGGCCTCAGTCTGGGTATATTGTCATGTTTGTGACGTCCTTGCCTGGTTACCACAGCACAGGATATCCTAGTTTGGTCAAGCGATTGTAATGTGTGGAAGTTATTATTATTAGCCACAGTAAGGCAAGAGATCGTCAAACATCATTTCGGTTCCCTTTCTGATGCGTGAACAAGAAGTATTCTCTCTGGAGATAGGTACCTAGTTATTTAATTTGGTCTTATGGCAGTGGTGAACTTTCTTTTTCTAATTTGCGAACATTCAACGACGCGCCCTCGGTGTTGTAGAGTGTAAGTGTGGTGTAGACTTACTTTAAATTTTTTATTCACTTGCACATGTTTGCCACTTAGTTACTATATGCGGAAACTTATTCTTAGCTTATGTGTAGTTATTCTAAGTCTCTGTCCATTTATTATGTAAGCTGCAAGTTTCCCAAATAAATAATAATAATAATAATAAATAATTATTATCTATAAAACAATTTTTTTTACAATTAATTACAAATTTTAGATTTAGCGAGCACAACAGCATGCCCACCGTAACAGCAGCTTTGAGGGTTAAAATACTAAATAAGGGGAATGACATATTTGTAATTAATTATTTGTACAGTTGTACAAATGGCCTCACAGTCTGGGTGTATTTCCATTTTTGTGATGTCCTTGCCTGGTTACCATATCACAGGGTATCCTAGTTTGGGATCAGGTCAAGTGATTGTTGTGTGGAAGTTATTTATTTATTTATTGTTTATTTATTATTTGTTTATGAATCGCTCGTAGCCCCGGCTGCCTGAGTGATCTTAAAAATGATCACGAAGGTTAAGCAACACTGGGCGCGTTCAGTGCATGGATGGGTCGCCGTCTATGCCTAACGCTAGTGGCATTTTTCCGAGCGGTTCCGTGCTTCGCAAGGCACGTTAAGCTGTTGGTGCCGGCTGCCGTCGATAGATGGCAGTCGTTAAGCCAAGTCAGAGGCCTTAGGGCGGCTTGACAACTTCTGACAGTAGACGAGCCACTAGTCTACAAGCCTCCACCAATCCGGACTTGGCCCCCGTGGTGGAGTATGGCCTATACGTTCCTCAGGGAAGAGACCCGTGCCCCTCGGTGGGGACATAATGGGTTGCTGATGATGATTTATTATTTCATTAAAATTTCAATTTATGACATAATAATTTTTAACATTTGAAATTGAACTTTATCTAGGTATTACCTTCTAGGCTTCTGAGTGGACCAAAAATTACGACTATGAATATAATAAGGACATTCTGAAGGCGTCATGAGAATATATTTTGTGATACAACTCATTTAGTCTATGATGAGTGCAGAATCTATTGACTGTTGGTAATGTTACGGAACATTATAGACTCCAAGTACAGAGACAGAGACTGACTATTGTAATGATTTTTTAAAAAAAAGAATGAATTTAATGTAACGTATTACTGTTGGGTATTTATTGTTAAGGTGTCACATTGACAAGATGTTCAAATTGAACTTCAAGTTAAGGCGGGGCTCGACCTGTAGTTCAAATACAACCAATGATTTTATGTATAAATTAGCACTGACCAATTAATAATAAAATTATAAAGGAATACAAGTTTTACTAGAGCCCCCTCTACCCTAACACCTTAGGCAAATAGGCTGAAAGAAAAATATGATCTCGGGCGCCAGGCCAGCACTAAAAGAAGATACCGTGGATAGTCAAAGGAAAAGCACTTGGGTTTTAATCGCAAGGCGGGCATGGTATCTGAGTCTGCAGTGGGAGATTAAGGAAACAAAGTGAATTTAGTTCTAATGATAATTATTTATTTCTTAAATAGAAATGTACATTTGGGCTGAAGGCCGTCAAACCTGGTTTTATTTTAGAAAATTCTAATTAAATTAGGTAGATTGACTAGTATTAGCAGTCTGTAGTTAGGTCTCAGTGTCCCCAAAAAGTCACAGTAGGTACATGGGTCCAGAAAATAAGAACTCCTAACCACTGGCCGCTTGCCAGAAAAGAATTTATGAAAAAAACGCGCTTAGAAAATCTAAAGTAATATTATTACTACAATTCAGCTTGGAAACAGTAGGTAAATGAGTTTTAATCACACAGCAGAAAGTCGGAAAATTGCTACGTGGAAATTTGGGAAAAAATAATGTTGGAAATTTACGTCTTGGAAACCCGAGATTATCGCTTGAATATATGTTAGGCTGGTGAGAGCACCGTGAACATAGAATGCCTCTCCAAAAAAAGGAAATGGAAATATAAATCTACATACCGAAAATTATCCGGGTAAATTAAATAAATTATCAGCGGGAAACCTGGGGCCGTCCATCTTGCTATCTTCAGGAAGCAACCACCTCTCCGCACCAAAGTAGAACCCCGAGGAAATGTGGAGTTTTGGAATGGAAATTGGAAATATGGAAAGAAAGAAAGGGAAAAAAAAGAAAGAAACCCGACCAACAGTCTGGAAAAGAAAACAAATCCGCGATTAACACTTTAGCACTTCTAACCGAGGAAATGACAATGGGAACTGTATGGAAAAGAACGCAAGCTTTCCCATACTTTTAAAAGGAAAATCAAGAACACTCACCGAGTTTCTTTAAATGTAAATAATCACGACGTCTGCATTTTGTCGCAATTTAAGCGAAAAGGAAAGAAAATCTGTAATGGAAAATGCGTAACTTAGGTTAGTATGAAAAAATTTGAAGGTATTTCGAACGAAATTCGCTTCTTCTCCCTGGCGAATATTGGAAATACTTACATAAATGGAAATTGATGACAAATCCCGTCTTCTATATCCTCAGGGACATGTCGAAAAATTAATTGACAAAATCTGAAAAGACACACCTCGATAAATTTCCACAAATCAGTGCGAAACCGAAAAATAATTTATAAAACCAGTAAAGCTACTCACCAAAATTTAAAATAAACAATCAATCGAGCCATTTTATCGTCGATTGACACGATATTCGCGGCCACGCCGCGGAAAAGAAAAAAATCTACATGATGGAGGCCTTGGTCTGAAGACCCGGAAAAAGAATGAATGAGTCAAGGACTTTTTTTTTTTAATCAAGGAGACAACCAGACAAAAAGTAGCAACAGATTAATCTACCTCCGCTTTCGTCCGTGCAAAAACCAGTAAATAAAGTTGTGATATGACCACACCAACTAATGAAGAAAGTAGGACATCCTTAGGGAAAAAAACAACTGTCAAGTTCAAAATGTAAACAAAAGGTTCCAAAAACGAAAGAAATTATCAAAATTTAGGTTAATTATGGCTGTAAGCCAATGGAGCGAAATTACAACGCTACATCACACCCCACCCCAGAAAAATAAAGACTGAAAGTCTTTATGAAAAAATTTCAAAGTATGAAAAAGTATTATATCATGTAAAGCTACTAGACCAGCTAGACACCATCGTCGCTGACTTGAAACCTTCAGACGAAATCAAGAATAAAAAATAAACAAAACTCTAAAATAATATGTAGTGTAGTAGGAGATAATGAAGATCAGAAGGACAAACTCCCGTCGCTGACACTATCTTCAAGGAATGTATAAGAAATCGAAATTATATTATGTATATGTATGTATGAATGATTGATTGATGGGAGACCAGTTAGACACCCTCGTCACTGACTCAAAAACTACACCAAAACTTAACATCTATTAACTAAATAAGGAACTAGAAAGAATTCAGTTAGACACCAACGTCACTGATTCAAAAAACTTTACCCCGTAGAGAATCTAACAAAAGATCAGTTTGGCACCCTCGCCACCGACTCTAAGAATAACAACCCTATAGAAAAACTAATTGAAGTTCAGTTAGGCACCCTCGCCACTGACTCTAATTGAAAAGCATAGGATGAATCTAGAAATAGAATCGCCCCTGAAACAAAAACCAACCCCGATGAGTCTAAAAGTAGAACATCACCTTTCAAAATAAACCCCAATAAAATGAAGATAAGAGACAACGAGACTGGAACAACAACTCACCAGACTTCCATGCACGCAGCTCAGGATATGGTATGAAGGTTCATTACAGCTTCATAATAGCAAAGCTGTAACAAAAAGGTGGAACGATGTGACTGGAACAACAACCTACCAGACTTCCATGCACAACGACCAAAAAAATTGAAAAAGTAAGATGAAACAATGTGACTGGATCAACAACCTTCCAGACTTCCATGCACAAAGTCCAAATATGTATGTGTAAACTGACTCAATACCTAGAGCAGCTACGAAAAATATCCATCGTGACTGGAACAACAACCTACCAGACTTCCATGCACGAGGTAAAAGGTATGTGAGACCAAAGGCCTCGAAAGGTAATTGCAACCCTCTACTATCCGGAGAGTGCAATAAATGTTGGTTGATCAGACAACGCCGTCCAAAACGAAGCTGATACAACATGGGAATATGTCAAAATCGAGAAAGTATATGAATGAATGTATGTGTCAAATCCGAGGTTCTTTACAACTTAAACTACGGTGACTAAAATTAAGGTATGTATAGCTAGTTAGCTTAAATATTTATATGGACATGAATGTATATTAGCTAGACAGCTAAATTAAAGAGAGGTATATAGAATATAAAATTTTATACAATGTACTCATAAAATTTTATACAAAAATATGTATATACAAAAACTTTCTTATAGTGTTTTAATTTAGAATGGGAATTATTAGATCCGAAATGTCCTAAGTATAGAAAAATATTTAATTTAAAATTAGTAATTGTATACAGAGAGTATTTTTCTTTCATTCTTTCTCTTTCAAACTACCATTTTCCTTTCATACAACATTCATCATCTTAGCAAAATCTCCTTCTCTATCAAAGGTAGTACCGCAATATAGCAATTACCATTAGTCCAAAAAGGTTAACTGGGAAATAAATTTTAAACTTTAATTATGTCTTTAACGTGGAAACGACCAACTTTCCCATTAGGAAGATTCTTTAAAACATACACGTTATTTGAAATTTTCTCTACAACTTTACATTTGATAAACTTAGGAGCTAGTTTAGCCGAAAAGTAATAAGCAGCACTAGATTGAACAAAATTACGCCTCCAAACAATATCACCTACACTATAAGAAACCACCTTACGACCCTTATTATAGTTAGACGCGTTACGCTTATATGCGTCCAACAACGAAGAAGAAACTTTCTCAAAGATTTCTTTGAGAACAGAAAAAGAATCAGCAAAGGTTTGCCTACTAGAAAAATCAATGGTATCTAAATCAAAAGAATCATTGAAGCGATGCAACGAAGCGTCAATTATCAGTTCTCTACCGAACATCAGAAAGTTAGGAGTAAAATCCGTGGCTAAATTAACACTATTGTTCAAAGCCAACTGAACATGAGGAAGAAATTGAGACCACCTTCTATGATCATCTCTAACAAAGCAGGATATACAAGTTTCTATAGTTTGATTATACCTCTCAACAGGATTATTCTGAGGGGTATATAAGGTATTATAGAATATTTTATTAATATTATATCGATGTAAAAAATGTACAAAATTTTTAGAAATGAACTGTGAACCGTTATCGCATACAATGACCTTGGGAACCCCAAACTTTAGGAATACATCTTTTTCGAGGAACTTTACTACGGCGCGAGTTGTAGCATTGACCAGCGGAAAAATCCAGCAATACTTCGTAAACACATCTACCACAGACAAAATATAACGATGACCAGAATATGTACGAGGTAAAATTCCAATAATATCAATCGAAAGCATCACCATAGGGCGATCAACAGTTTTAGGATTTATCATTGTACCAAAAGGGGGGGCATTAGAATGCTTATAAGCTTTGCATGTATCACATGAATTAATATACTTGCGAACATCATCAAACATTTTAGGCCAAAAATAATGAGCTTTTAATTTATTTAACGTTTTATGAATACCCAAATGACTTGAATTTACATCATCATGATTATTTCGAATAGTATCTAAAATGTTTTCTTTAGGAATAACAATTTTCCAGTCTAGATTTGAATTTAAAGAGTACTTTGATTTGCAATATTTATAAAGTACTTCGTTTTCAACTCTATAATTTTTAAATCGTACAGGATATTTTTGACAATTTATGAAAATATTTCTATACCAAACATCTGTTATTTCATCATCAGGTGCAACGATTTGTATTTCGTCAACAAAAAGTGAAGCTACTTCAATTCTGGAAAGCGTATCAGGAACCACATGTAAAGAGCCTTTTTTATGAATAATGTCAAATGTAAATTGTGAAATTCTAGCAGCCCAACGAGCTAAGCGTCCACTAGGATTGTTTAAACCAAGTAACCATTTTAAACTAGCATGATCTGTAATAACCGTGAATTTCATGCCTTCAATATAAGGTCGAAAATGTTCAATCGAATCTAAAATTGCCAAAAGTTCTCTTTCAGTTGTACTATAGTTTTGCTCACACTTAGATAAAGCTCGAGAATAAAACGCAATAGGATGTTGAGAATGGTCGTCATCTTCTTGACTTAGAACACTTCCTATGCCTACAGAACTAGCATCACAATGTAAAAAGAAAGGCTTCTCGAAATTAGGACACTGTAAAACAGGGGATGATACTAATGATTGTTTCAAAGCAATAAACGCATTTTCAGCTTCAGAGTTCCAAATAAGTGTATGTTTTGAATTTTTACTACCACCAGTCAAACGTGTCAAAGGAGATGCAATGTCAGCAAATTTGGAAATAAATCGACGATAATAAGAGCACATACCTAGAAAACTACGCAACTGCTTAACAGTTGTAGGACGTGGAAAATTTTCAATGACATCCAGTTTGGAAGGATCAGTATGTAAGCCATCACCATCAACGATGTAACCCAAATAACGCAATCTTTCTTTACAAAAGGTACATTTTTTGAGATTTACCGTTAAACCAGCTTCCTTCAAGGTTTTATGAATCTTGCGAAGTAGATCTAAATGTGCCTGAAAATCTGTGGAAACCTGTATTAAATCATCCAAATAACAAAATACATGACTGTCGAATTCTGGACCAAACAGTTTATCAACCAACCGCTGTAATTCTGCCGGAGCGTTGGTCAACCCAAACGGCATACGAACAAACTCATATAAGCCTTTGCCGGGGACAACGAAAGCTGTCTTTTCACGGGATGAAACAGCAAGCGGGATCTGTAGAAATGCCTTCGACAAATCGATAGCTGAAATAAATTTTGCATCACGGAGATTATCTAGAATACGTGTGGTATAAGGAAGTGGATATGAATCCTTTACGGTAACAGAATTTAACCTACGCGAGTCCAAACACAATCGAATACCACCATCTTTCTTATCTACTGCTAAGACAGGAGAGCTCCAAGGAGATTTTGATGGTTGGATTATACCTTCTTTTAATAAAACCTCAACCTCATCGTATAGTTCTTTTTGTTTAGCAGGACTTAAAGGCCAATATCGTTGTTTAATAGGAGAACCTGTAGTCACTATTTCATGTTCCACAAGATGGGTTAAGCCCAAACCATTCTTTTCATAAGAAATATCCTCATAAAGTTTTATAATTTCATCTAATTGTTCTTTTTGAGAAGGAGACAATTCAGTTGCAGCAGTAACTGCGCAAATTTTTATTTCGGAATCGTTCACGAACGTGATATTCTTAAATAGATTATCGGCTAAGCCGAATTGTAGCCAAAAATCAAATCCCAATATAATAGGCGGTTTAAACGAAGGAATTACCATGAAAGTAATAATATGTGTGACCGAGTCGCATGTTATAGGCAAGTCTATGACTCCTAGGATATCCGTCTTCGATCCATCAGCGGTCCGAGCGATCTTACGCAACGGTCTGATCTTGAAACCTAATTTCTGAAACTCTAAGTGTAAATTAGAACCTAATACACAATGATTTGCTCCGCTGTCCAATAAACCAGAGAACTTTTTCTCGCCCACTTGAAACTCCAAGAATGGACGTTGGTCATTGTTCTTGACGAATAGGATGGGTGCAGCATTATGAACTCCAAAAAACACTTTGAGATAAGCAAGCCAATCTTTGAAGTCCTGAGGACGTTCAGGAGAATTTAATTTTAAATTTTCACCAGCCGAAGTTCGTGTCACTTCATGAGTTCGAAATCGAGTTCGACCGGTCCTTATAAGTTTTTTGGACAATTAGCCTCGACAGAAGGGTTACATTTATCACATTCTAAAGCAGTGACTCCTTGTTTACGGCAACGAAAACACACCTTACCAAGGAATTCTTTACAGAACTTGAAGTGATGACCAGTCTTTTGACACTTCATGCAAATCACTTCAGATTGTACCACATTCGTGTTCGAGGATAAATTTGAATTTTTTGAAATATTTGAAACTTTTGAAATATTTGAAACTTTTGAAATGTTTGAAATTTTTGAAACGTTTGGAATATTTGTCATCGCGGGAGCAGGGGGCAAAAATTGCTCAACCTCTCTACCGAGCCTAGTTAAGGAATCAAGTGAAGTTATATTCCGGCCGATAAGATGTACGGCGTACGTAGGCAAAATGTTGTGACGAATTATTTCGTATAATGTCAGAAAACCAAGAGGATTCGATAAATTGTTGTTGAGGTATGCAATTTCAACAATAAAATTTGCTAAACTTTCAGTAGGTAATTGTTTACGAGTGCGTAACATAAGTTCGGTTTGGTAATCGAAATCAAGCCGATCGAATTGTTTAAGAAGTTCAACCTTCAATGTATGCCATGAGTGAACTTTTTCACGAATTGTCCTGTACCATTGTAACGCGATACCGTCTAACACCTCAGTAAAAGCCCTGACAATTAAGTCGCTGTCAACGTCTCGTGCAAGTTGAAACTCCTCCAGTCTCTGTATAAATTCTCTGACGCAAGTCGAACCGTCAAATCTTAACTTTGATTTAGTCAAGTCAACATATTTACTTAATTTAGTTGGAAACAAAGCAGTATTTGCAAAGTCAGCTCGAGTAACAGAGCTAGAATTCATATTGGCATTAGTAGCTAATGGAACTGTAACATCAATCATGTCCAGATGTGGATGATTCTCCAAAAGATTTAAACTCTCAGGTTCAGATGTAACAATATTTGAAGTTTGAGTAGCCATAGTGTTAGTAGCTACCTTCTCGTCCTTAGAAACTAAGTCCTTAGAAGACCCTTCCATTATAAAAGTAGGTACCAAAAAATTCACTGCTTAAAGCTAGTACACAGTTCAAAATAATAATAAGGTAACAGCAAAAACTGTCAAAATAAAGTTATAGCATTATAATTATAACAGTAGAGAACCTTACTTAACAACTACGTTGCTAAATATGCATGTATGTATGGAAAATAAAAGAAAATATTGCGATAATCCAAGCAATCCAAGCAAACTAAAAGTTTAACCTCCAAAAGCAGAACTCAGGAAAAAGTCAAAAAGTATAAGGAAATAATGTATGGTATGTATGAATGTAAGAAATATTTCAGGTCCCTGTTCGCTAGGCGACAATTGTAATGAATTTTTTTAAAAAAGGAAAAAAAAGGAATGAATTTAATGTAAATTTTTAAAAAGAAGAAAAAGGAATTTTATCTAATGTAATTATTTATTTCTTAAATAGAAATGTACATTTGGGCTGAAGGCCGTCAAACCTGGTTTTATTTTAGAAAATTCTAATTAAATTAGGTAGATTGACTAGTATTAGCAGTCTGTAGTTAGGTCTCAGTGTCCCCAAAAAGTCACAGTAGGTACATGGGTCCAGAAAATAAGAACTCCTAACCACTGGCCGCTTGCCAGAAAAGAATTTATGAAAAAAACGCGCTTAGAAAATCTAAAGTAATATTATTACTACAATTCAGCTTGGAAACAGTAGGTAAATGAGTTTTAATCACACAGCAGAAAGTCGGAAAATTGCTACGTGGAAATTTGGGAAAAAATAATGTTGGAAATTTACGTCTTGGAAACCCGAGATTATCGCTTGAATATATGTTAGGCTGGTGAGAGCACCGTGAACATAGAATGCCTCTCCAAAAAAAGGAAATGGAAATATAAATCTACATACCGAAAATTATCCGGGTAAATTAAATAAATTATCAGCGGGAAACCTGGGGCCGTCCATCTTGCTATCTTCAGGAAGCAACCACCTCTCCGCACCAAAGTAGAACCCCGAGGAAATGTGGAGTTTTGGAATGGAAATTGGAAATATGGAAAGAAAGAAAGGGAAAAAAAAGAAAGAAACCCGACCAACAGTCTGGAAAAGAAAACAAATCCGCGATTAACACTTTAGCACTTCTAACCGAGGAAATGACAATGGGAACTGTATGGAAAAGAACGCAAGCTTTCCCATACTTTTAAAAGGAAAATCAAGAACACTCACCGAGTTTCTTTAAATGTAAATAATCACGACGTCTGCATTTTGTCGCAATTTAAGCGAAAAGGAAAGAAAATCTGTAATGGAAAATGCGTAACTTAGGTTAGTATGAAAAAATTTGAAGGTATTTCGAACGAAATTCGCTTCTTCTCCCTGGCGAATATTGGAAATACTTACATAAATGGAAATTGATGACAAATCCCGTCTTCTATATCCTCAGGGACATGTCGAAAAATTAATTGACAAAATCTGAAAAGACACACCTCGATAAATTTCCACAAATCAGTGCGAAACCGAAAAATAATTTATAAAACCAGTAAAGCTACTCACCAAAATTTAAAATAAACAATCAATCGAGCCATTTTATCGTCGATTGACACGATATTCGCGGCCACGCCGCGGAAAAGAAAAAAATCTACATGATGGAGGCCTTGGTCTGAAGACCCGGAAAAAGAATGAATGAGTCAAGGACTTTTTTTTTTTAATCAAGGAGACAACCAGACAAAAAGTAGCAACAGATTAATCTACCTCCGCTTTCGTCCGTGCAAAAACCAGTAAATAAAGTTGTGATATGACCACACCAACTAATGAAGAAAGTAGGACATCCTTAGGGAAAAAAACAACTGTCAAGTTCAAAATGTAAACAAAAGGTTCCAAAAACGAAAGAAATTATCAAAATTTAGGTTAATTATGGCTGTAAGCCAATGGAGCGAAATTACAACGCTACACTATTAAGGTAAGTTATTTATTATAGATAGTTAATACATTTAAAAGTCATTCACATTAGTTAACAACAAAACATGACTGATAAGCAAAAACAGATTGTAAATTATTGTAATATTTGTTTAAAATGGGTTTTTGACCGTCTTTGTATGCTCGGACTGTGTACGGTCAGTGCGCTCGGACCGAGTGCGTCGTCATAGTCAACTAAAGCTGTACGCACACGGTCCGAGCGTACTACTTAAGACTGTCAAAACCCAGCTTAAGTCAATAATAGAGAATAATGCAATGACAGCACATTAAAATATATTTGCAACAATGTTTCTTACCATATTTACTATATCCATGCACAGATATGTAAAGCTTCAAATCCAAATCATTTCCATTGAATACAAAGAATGTATCCAACTTAGCTGTTGAACTATACAGTCCTATGTTTGTCCCATTCACTGAAGAACCCTTTATATTTGTGTTATTGTACAGAGTAACATTGCTAATATGACTATGCACTTGGAAGATGATAAAGGATATGTTCTTTGAGGCAGGACCGAATGTTACTTGTAATGTGCTGGAACCGTTCAATGTGACATAGTCCCCATATAGCTGTCGATCCCACAGCGTTAGGGTTTTATTTAGTGGAATTTTTAGGGAGAGACCTGTAAAAAATATATTTTGAGTGTTTTCAAACAAAACAGTTTAGGGAGCTGTTCCCTAAAATAGCAGTTCCTGAAATGTTATGCCTATAGAACACTAATAGACCTCTTTTATTTTACAGAACCTTATATCAAAAACTATTCAAGCTTTACTTCACCTCAAGCTTCTGACATTAATCCAAAAAAATTTGTTGCTGAGGTGTTATTTAAGACTCAAAATAATGTAAAACCCCAGCGATTCTTTCACAGAACCCTCGGGTTACGCAGAACCCACTTTAGGAGGCGCTGGGCTAGAGGACCTGGCTCTCGATGCTGTTAGTGCAAAACATGAGAAATGTAAGTTGAAGAAACAGGTTTGTTTGATGCAACAGTGCTAGAAACCAGATGGTCATGGCTATAAAAGTGCAATGTAAATGCATCACAATCTTTCTGGCAACCAGATACACGCCTGTCCAAGTGCTAACTAGGGTTAGTTCAATATCAGACGATTCACTTGAGACATTTATTTGAGTGTGGGTTAAGATAAGACCCATGAACAGTACTTTTATCTTGTTTATAGCAAATAACGATTTTTTTTGCAGCATTACTGTTTTTCCTACTTTTGTAAGAAGTGTTATTTTGGCTTTTAAAGTTATTAGTGGCTATCACGTAATCATATCATATAGGCTTTGATGTATGTATAAGTTTAAGATGATTTGAGAAAAGATGGTCAGAGTGGAGTTTTTTTTCCCGCTGCCTTTTTCTCCACTACAAATACGGCCCGAAGGCAGCGGCTAACAAAGTAACATAGTACATTGACATTCAGCAAACAGAATGTAAATTCTTTACGTTGAAATAAATTAATGATTTCTGATTTCTGATTATAAAACCATTACCATAATAACCTACAAACTTTGTATTACTTATTGTACTTTTTAAACATACCTACCTACCTTATATTTTACATGTAGGTACCATAGGGTACATGAAAAAAACAACTTTAAAAAAGTAAGACTGCATCTAAGCACAGCGGTGGTAGCCTAGTTGGTAGAACATTGATAAAGATAAGAAATATATTTATTGCCTCATCAGAAAAAAAAAACAAAACAAAGTAAGGCTTAACTAGTGATGAAATAAAATAAGTGTAACTAAAAAATTCATAAGCGCGTAGGACTCGTAAGCGAGATACCCAAGTTCGAATCCCAGTGCGGGCATGAACCTTTGACTTTGTTTTCTAAGTTATGTACATTTGTGAAATTATAGTAGCAATACCAGTCGCTAATGGTGAAGTACAACATCGTGAGGAAACCTGAGGGTCTGAGCTATTCACGTACCTCAACGCTTGAAATAGCCAATCCGCGGTGGGCACGCGTGGTGATTAAGCCCATACTCTCTCCCTGAGAGAAGGCCTGTGCCCTACAGTGGGACGTATATAGGCTGCTTATGAAGCAGAGTTTAGAACGGTTTACTTACCCTCTGCTGAAACTGAAATGACACTTAAGAAAACTAAGAATAAACAACTATTCACGAAATTTCCTGACATTTTCACTTCACTGATCAAGGCAGGGAAATAAGGTGACCCTTCAACTCTTTTTTTCTTGCCAAATTCCACCTGTCAGTCAAGTCACCGAAATTGAAATCAGCTGTTCAGTATATCAACAACAAAGCAACCATCATAATATTTATGTGCACTGTGGAGAAAAACACTTGCGTTTATCCATAATTCACTGTTAAAATCTTCATTACTTCCACTGAAAACAATAACAAAGCACAAATACGCCCATTTCAATAGAAAACATTGACAAGATTTTATAAATTTTATTATTTTGTTTGCCAAATGACAGCTGGCTGAGCAAATGAATGAATGAGAAAGAGCGAAAGACTAAAACTGGGTCGTTCACTCTTAACTTGGACGGAACGAAGGGCGAACGAGCGAGAAAAAAATATCCACTTTCCGGCCCTTAGAACGTAAATTGTTTTGGTTTTTTGTAGCGATTTTAATGATTAGAAATTGTAGGTATCTACTGAAAAATTACTGTCGCCGTTAAGTTAAAGCTATTAGTGCTTAGATGACGGCACTATTAGATGCTTTGAAGAAGTTAAACAAGTGTTAAACTTCGCGAGAGTGAAAGAGGAAGAGGCACTGTATCGATTAAGTCACGCGTCGACCGCTAGAGCGCACTCACGTCTAAAAATGGCGTCGGCGATCAATGAAATAGTAGTGTAGTGAAGTTATAGTGTAAAACATTGAAATGATTGAACCCTGTGTTGTTTTTTCTGTGTTGTAACTAATAAATGGAACATGGGAAAGGGGCAGGAGCTGTTGGACGCGGCTCGCGAAGGCGACAGAAAGACGGTCGAGAAAATACTGGGACAAATAACTAAAAGGAGTGGTCCATTTACAAGGTGGGTCTTTTGCATGTTTTGCTGTATTTTCTATTATTCAGGTGATTTTCCAATGGTTGTTTAATTAGAAAATTTCTGGGGCTTAAGCGGCCCCTTTAACAAATTTTTTTTTAGTCCATCGACAATGGCTTTCAAACAAATACATTTTTTAACATACCTAGGTACTTCTTGTTTACGTGCTTATCGCGAGATTGGTGGTGGTGATAAGACGCTAAAATTGCTTTGAGTATTCTTTCTTAAATGTGTGGCTCTGTGAATGTGGTGATGGTTAAAAATAATTATCACTGAAGGCAAGTCCGTACCTAATAAATTAAGTGCCTACTTACTTACCTACATAGGTAGTTAACGTTGATTGATGTTGTATAGCCTTGGTCGAAGTCATCAAAGGCGATTATTGACTAACTGTGTTTATTTCCAATCTGATGCTAGTCGACCGATTTCAAAACATTCGGCAATGGAAACACTGCTTAAAGCCTCTATTTCAAACAATTTGTAAGGAACTGAGTCAACCCATACGTTTACCTACCAACCTAGTTAAAGTACTCGTAGTTTCTCAGGATATTTTCCTCAAGCATACCTACTTGGTCATCTTCTTAGCGTGTCGATGGCAAAACAATGTTAATCAAAGTCTTTATTAAACAGTTGCGGCCCAGAACTTTGCGACGCTGACTGCATTGTCACTTGCAACCATCAGGTCCTCCTGGGTGCAGGTATTAAGGCACAGCAGGGCACGATGAAATATGCTCTATCGTCTCCATATTATCGCTGTCGGGGTTCGCGGACCCCCACCTGCACATAGTTAAACGTTCTGTGTATAATTTTGTGATCAGTTATACCACCTGGATCCCCTTTTATGTTTGATAAATTCTTTGGTCATTATTTTGTAAAGTGGAGGACAATCCATCACACACTTTACTTAAAATGGGTAATGATCTAAACGGCCACAATCTTTTTAGATAAATGGCGTAAGTTAGTTGATACGTAGATACGAGTAGATACCTACATTATCTATTCAAGTCAGTCGGCCGCGGTTCTTTTGTACGGAGAAAAGAACTCAGCTGCATATGAGTACTTCGATTTAAAGGCGGTGACATACAGTCTGAATTTTGTTTCGTAATTTCGATAGTTAATTTCCATTCAATGACATTCTAGATCTACACTGTTAAACCTTTTATGTATGTTATTGATTATTTGTCAATAATACTTTATTCATTTATTTGCCTCTTGCTAAGTAACGTAACGTAACGTGCGTACCTGTTGTTACCTGTTTTACACACCAATAAAGCAAAATAAAGAAAATTAAATTCGGGATTCTGTATGTGGCCGCTCTAAGAAATAAAGGCGGTTGTCGCCGACAAAACCGACTTTATGATACTGTTAGTTAAAGAAAGTGACTGGACGACTACTTGATCGCTCATACAATACTATTGCCATCAATTTTGTGTTAGCGAGAGGCAAATAGTCATTTAGTTCTTTTTTTTTTTTTCAATTAACTGTGGTAAGTATACTGTTTTGCCTTTTCTCTGTGTCAAAATGGTTTTTACCAACAGCATCAGATTGACGCTTTTGATTCTGGGTATGAGACTCATTATAAGTATTGCACTCCTCTTATTGAATTATTAAGGTACTAACTGGCCTATCTAATTTTACTGTTTCATTGTATTTGTGTGCTCTGAAGTCCAAACTGATTGATCACTTATCGATTGAATAAGTGAAGTGCTGGCTGTGAGCCAAACGTCACTCGATGTTCGGAAACGACGTTGAACTTTTGTAAATATAAGTGTCTGAAGAAGCATTTTAGGACAACGATTTCCATTATATTTCATAAGGTTAGAGGCAAGCAGGTAGGTAGGTGTAGTATTTATAATTATTGAAAATTCTTGGTGGTCTATTGGGATTGGTATAAAGTGGATAGGAAACGATTGAATTGAATTCTTGTATAAAAATAGACAACACCAAATGAATCTATAAACTCGGAGAAACCAACACAAATGCAATGAAAACACGTTGAGTTTAATACAAACTTATTTATTATTTTATTTATTGATTATTTTGGAATCTGCGTAGGCATGCATGGTTCGTTTTCAATTCTTATGAAAAATTTAATGTTACGAAGTATTCTGATAGCAGTGTATCGTGTTCACTAATCTGGTAACAGTCTATAGATTGACTCGCATTGTTAAACGTAAAAAACAAAAGTTTTATTAAAACACGATGAACAAACCGACGTAACTTAATTTGATTCAATGAAAAAAAAAAGAATATAAAAGATACTTAGGTCCCCAGTTGTTTGAAGATTGAAATAAACTGTAATACATGAAATTGCCTGTTTATACCTACTTAAATAATATCAGTTGATAACCAAGTGGCTAATGAATAAAATGCTATAAAATCCTTAAGTCCATACTCTAGCCTAAAATACTCTTCATCGGTAGTAAATAAAGTTTCCTCTGAAGCAGAAAATGAACTGAAACTAGAATATCTCAACGTCTGGAAAGTTTTGAGTTAAATTTGAACTTAATTCAGCAATAATGTGAGTTGTGGTAGTTAAAAAAACCGGCCATGTGCGAGTCGGATTCGCGGACTGAAGACTCCGTACTCGGGCTTGGCCATTTTTTTAACTATTTTCGTTAGAATATAATATTATGTCCCACAAAAGCCCATAGTTTCATGCCTGTATATATTACCGTTTTTACAAGAGAGCATTAAAAAATAAAGACTATATATTTTTATGATTTAATTACAAATTTACAGTTTTCAAATATTTCCCTGTATTTGTAGAATACGACGATATTACCTACTGGTCAAATATCACGTAACACGGAAAATACTCTATAAATTTTGATTCCCTTGAGTTTTGAAATATACGTTTTTGTGCCGTATTTTTTTTTAAGTTAACTTAGAAGTTTGCTTTTTTCACAACTTCAAGGGAATATATATTGTAACGGTTTTAATTTCAACTCAATACCTCCACGCGTTCCCGAGATAAAGGGTCTTGACAGACAGACGGACGGACGGACAACAAAGTGATCCTATAAGGGATTCGTTTTTCCTTTCCACGGAACCCTAAAACCGGCCAAGTGCGTATTAGGTCACCCGAAGCATAGGGTTCCGTAGAAAGAGGGGTTTCTTATGTGCTTTATAGAACTAACAACTTCATCACAGTAATCAATGGATTTGGTGCAAAGTTTTCGTTTTATAAGTTGGTCGCCTACTCAGAACACAATCTGAGGTCGCCTATTAACTCGTTAAGTTGTAGATCCTATTTACCCGTGATAGTTTTCCTTATAAGATCATTATATGTGCTACTGCCCTGAATTTTTTCACGTTTCTGAAATCACCATTTAGCTGGTAGAGGGGGACGACGCCCTACTTTGACAAAAAATGCGCTTTAATATTTCCTAAATCGAAAAACTTCCTCGTCCTACACCCATAATATTTATAAAGCGACCAATTCAACGATACTCCACACTACTTATAGTCTCTGTGCGCTGAGCCGCGGAAACTTCTACTACGGTTTATGATATGAGTTTATTATTCAATGAACAATAATTTTCATCCTAAGACTCAACACCTAATAAAGAACAGATGCTCCAATTGATATTTTAGCAGCATATTTGTTGCGCTTTTAATGTTCCGACGTCTATCAGGTTAGGTATTCCGTTTTACTTTTAACCCAACATACAAATACGACCTGCGTTTTATTTACCGAATCCGACTGCTACGGTTGGGCTGGCGGTCGAAACGTTTCAAGTGATCGCTTCCAAAATCTATTTCCAGTGTTGTTCATTGATCTTTACAATTTGATTGGTGGCGGCGTTGTTTCGATTCGACTGTAGCCTCAATTTTAGCATAAAATCTGAACGTAACTTTAGCACTTTTCTTCCTCTTTTTTTTGTAAAGCGAACAGCAGATCGACCTTTACATTTTTGCAGCAAAGTCGTCCTCAACGTAAGATCAGAGTGAACGTGTGTAAATATTGATTTGCTGTCGAATGTACTATGTACTAAGAGTCATATTGTGGATGGTGTAAATTAAGTCTATTCATTGTATAATAATAATATTTTGTCGAGACAATAAAGTAACATAAAAATCATTTTGACATAACATTTGTAATAAAAACATTTCCTCTTTTTGTTCTCGTCCTTTCGAATAAATATTCATAAGAAACCGTTGTACCGGAAATTATACTGCCATTAAAGAAATATTATTTCAGTTCTTTGTCTTTTTTAAAAAATTCAGTTTTATTTAAAACACAGACTAGGATGCTTAGGCCTGCCCAGAACTGATCAACATTACTTGTTCATTTGAGGAAACAATCATCCCTTCGTGTAGAGCCTACACTTGACAGCACAGGTAGGTATTACTTTACATCTGTTTATTTCGACTTCACCGAAAAAAAATGTTGAACCTTACTCAGACATGAAATTAATTTTCTTGTAATCAGTAAACTAAGTACAGTCGACAAGACATCAACCTTATAAGAAAAAAAATATTGTTGCAGTCACCCGTAACGTAACTAAATAGAGTGCACACATATAAAGGTTTATAATGAACCTTCGGCTAAATTTTATGCTTACCTTCTAACTTAAAGAAAGTGCTTGCTGATTTGCACAGACTAAGAGCATTAATTACCTATTTCACTTTATTCCTTCTTAACAGGCAATTAGGAAAAAGTACGAGTTACATTCTTATACTTCTTTTTTTGTTCTATTAAACCAAACCACCAACCAAGTACCAAAAAGAGCTAATTAGAACAGAGGTTCATGCATTTACAGTTAGTTGCTCGCAAAAAAATACCGCAATAGAAAAAAAAACACAAGTGAAGCGACCTGTTCTCCGGTCCTATGATTCATCAGAGACCCGGCGCTTTGTCGGTTTAGTTACAAATCACCGTTGTATCGCACAGACCACACTAGTGTATTTTTAAATCAATATTTAAATGGTTAACGATAAAAATGGTCTTGCCAATAAGTGCAGTGCCGGTGTATACTGACGTTTTGCAGTTTAGGTGCTTTTATAAAACAACTTAGCCACAAATGTTGACGTAGTGGAACTAAAGTGCTGAAGAAAATGAAATTTCAATTACCGTATTTCAACAACAACATGTTCAAAATATTAAAACGAAAATTCAGGTCAGTATTCATAATTTATTGATTGATTTGGTATTGTATAACTAGTATAACAAAGAATGAAACAAGCGGCAGTGTCATTTGGTATCTGCTATCAGTTTATAAGTGCGTATGGTATTATTAATAATTCATGTCAATCGATACTATCTAACCTACCTAGATATTTAGACACGCGGCAGATTATATAAAGCCAAGTTTCAATAAAAAAGGGCGATACACCAGCCATGCGTACCTATATTTACAGCAACTTTTGATCCCCCACGCCATAACTTAAAATCTATCACCACATACTATATAGCAATTTTGCATATCAAGTACCTGAAATCCAAGCAACGGAGCAGCACACTTGCTTCACAATTACATTAATGTTACATGATGTGTGCGCGGCGTACATAAGTTGCGTAGGTACTTTTAAAATTATATTTGTAGACTAGGTGCAGGCATTAGTTGTAAAATGAATATTTATATCCATGTTTACAGCGTGATTAATCGTGAATTATAATTAGCAAGTTATTATTACTAGTCGTTAATCTTGTTTTTTTTTTACTAAGAAAATGTTGGGTCTTCTAGGGTTAATCAAAAACAAAGATTGTTGAGCGATCGGGTAATAGCTAGCGTATGATTTATAAGATTTCACCTAGGTTGCTGTGACAAAAAATTATGAAGGTAAAAGCCATCGCTGTCCAATCATCCGTACTTATAAAATAAAAAACTAAGTAAAAGTACGTAAGTTAAGTAAATGTCTAAATAAGCTACAAAACAGAAATCTTACCCAGGTTTGTCTACTCTTGCTCTAGCCTATATGGATCAAGGCACAAGACTCCTTTGATTATTGTTTAATAGAATAACAATAATTGTCCTAATTTAAGTGCTTTATCTATAGATATACTTACCTACTTTCTTAAGTAATGCGATAGTGGTAGACTGGAAAATTATTCATTGTTATGGTCACCTTTTACTTCTTTAGACCAGTTCCGGAGCTTCACTGTCTGTGGATGTTATTTACGATCCGACAGCCTTTTGTGACACCAATAACATTACAGTGTGTGCGTTTGTGATGGTTTTCCCATGACTCACTCGTTCCTTTCTCCTTCTAGTTTATTAGTGTTTGACCATCAATAAATGCCAGTGAGAAGAAGTGTAGTGGATAATGGGCGAAGAAAAAACTGTGAAGTGTTGTGGCAGTAGTACATACAAACTTCGTATATCTGATGTAAAATATTCGTTTCATAGGAATTGGATTAAAACAAAGAAAATAAAGAGCAAATTATTTGATGCCGATAGGTGAGTTCATGCTTCGCAAGTTTATTTGGTAGGCAGTTAGCAGGAAGTGAAGCCGATTCCAGTTTTGCTCAGGTACTCCGGTATAATGAGTCAATAGGTTCTCAGAATATTATACATAACATAATTGGCCACTGCCCAGCCCATTCTTGAATCGTTTTCTTATCCATATTCGTTTGTCAGCTATTAAATTTTATTTTGTAAACATTATAAAATTGTCCGTTTTGGTTTTTTTTTAAGTAATGTAAAATAAAAGTATTAATTTTGTTTCAATATATGAAACATACCCAAATTAAAAGATTAGGAAAGGATACCTTCAATTTGGGAATGTTTTAAATTCTAAATAATTAATATGAAAAAAAAATTGTTTCGTGAAACGTAGAAAAGTTACGTTGTGCAGTTATCAAAAGAGTAAAAACTCGTTCCCTATTTTGGTCTTTTCCTTTTTTCATTCACTCGTTCATTTGGAGCTTGGCAAGATTAATTTCTTTTATCTGTTTTATACTTTGTTAATCTGTTTTAATGACATGAGTAAAAACATTGAGTTAAAGTATTACGTTTAGTGTTGACGAAAAATCGATAGTTTTGCAATCGATTGTAAAACGCCAAAATCATCTACACGATCGATAGGACAATCGATAGTATCGATACTATCGATAGTATCGATAGCATCGATTTCTCTTCTACTGCAATACTATCGGTAAACAGCAATACTATTGATAGCATCGATAGTTTCGTCACTGCCAACCAATGAACTATCAATACTATCGATACTATCGATAGTATTGCTCTTTAATATCGAATAGACTATCGATAGTATTGATAGTATCGATACTATCGATAGTTTTGTACTATCGATAGAGATCTCTAATTCAATAGTATTGGATGAAGTATGCATGCAGGTAAGGTAGGAGTAAGGCGGAGAACAGAATTTAGTGCGCTTAAAAAAAGTCAATACACTAGTTGATTTGGTTTGGTTGAATATACCACATTAGTTTTTCTACCACTCATTATGCTTGCATATTGAATGCAATACTATTGAAATAAATATCACTATCGATAGCACAAAAGTATCGATAGTATCGATACTATCGATAGTCTATTCGATATTAAAGAGCAATACTATCGATAGTATCGATACTATCGATAGTTCTATGGTTGGCAGCGACGAAACTATCGATACTATCGATAGTATTGCAGTTTACCGATAGTATTGCAGTAGAAGAGAAATCGATGCTATCGATACTATCGATAGTATCGATACTATCGATTGACTATCGACATTATCGTGTTTTCTTTAACTATCGATAAAGGAAAGGAAATAGTACAAAAGACTAACCTTGAACAGTATTTAATTTTCCTTTCACAATTTATTTTCATTTCAACGTACTAAAAGGTAACGACCAGTAGGTATATTAGGGTGAATTATATTACAATCAGTAATATTCCTATACTCTTAATACTCTCTCTGAAAGAAGGTTTGTGTCCCGAATGTTAATAAGTTTTAAACAGAACCTGAACGAGTTCTTTGAATTGAAAACCTCCGCAGATGGGATCTCATTTTAAGAAATTCTGTGCTTATTTTGTTGCTGTGATGTATCTTGTTGGTATAATAAATGTCCTACTTCTTCTTCTTCTAAATTTAATTCTACTGAATTAAGTAGGAAAGTTTTCTATAAGCCTTGTTAAGATTTTTTGTCAATTTGTTTTGTTAATCCAAATTCGTCCTATTCTGCTCATGTATTAATGTCCTTTTCTTACTTAGTACAATCGTGTTCTCGCGGCAAGCACTCGTCATGGACTAAATCACGACTAAATGAGGAGTGGCTAAATGACCGCAAAGCTTGCGACACAAATTTTGTTCGGGATGGGGCGTCTCTGTACATAGTACTTTAACTATATGAGTAAAAATTACAAAAGTCTAAAGCGAGCTTATGAAAAATAATAATTGCAGCTCAATATTTCATCTCATGCTCAACAGTTGCTCACCAGTACTTGCACTCAACAAATTTTTATTTTGTCAATCTTGTCCTAATGATGACTTCGGTTTTCGAGGAGCAACCAACTTTGCAAAAAATTACTTTCAATTATCTTATCCCAGGCCATAGCTACCTATAAAATGACAAAGATTTTGGTACCTAATATTGAAAAGGCCTTAAAATGTTAGCAAATGCTTTACACTCCATAAGATTAAATTAATGTGATAAATGGCTGTATAACCATGAATCCGCTGATAGCAGTGAAAGTAAAGGACACTGATTTTACGCGCACAGAAAAAATGAAAAATCCACGGTATACAGAAAAAGAAATACTCGTAGTAGAGGCGTAAAGGTGAGTTGGCCCAAGATAAGCTAAAGTAAAAATTATAAAAGGTGCACCATTCAAAATATGGGTGAAAACCAACACAGATGTTTTCACAACTGTGTGATGGTGACGGTAGATGTTAGAGTAAAAAAGAAAACAAATGTAAAAAGATCCCCATATCTATCCGCGGTTAATCGGAGGTTACTTTTACCATGAAGGAGACTTAGAAATCGCAAGATATATCAGCTGTTTCATAATTTTTCAAAGTATAATAATTTTTATTTTTCAATATATAAATTTCTAGTTTGAAGTTATCAGCAAAGTAAAACTTTTACGAATTAACGAATTCAACCCTTGATTATAGAAAGATTTGTGGATTTTGTTACACCCTGTATTACTATTAGGCGCCTGACGTAAAAACTAGGTATTTTCCAGTAAAATATCCTGGTATTTAAACTACTTACAGTTTAAATTGTAGCCCCAGCTGCCTGAGTGATCTTAAAACGATCACGAAGGACAAGCAACACAGGGCGCGTTCAGTGCATGGATGGGTCGCCGTCTATGCCTAACGCTAGTGGCATTTTTCCGAGCGGTTCCGTGCTTCGCAAGGCACGTTAAGCTGTTGGTGCCGGCTGCCGTCGATAGATGGCAGTCGTTAAGCCAAGTCAGAGGCCTTAGGGCGGCTTGACAACTTCTGACAGTAGACGAGCCACTAGTCTACAAGCCTCCACCAATCCGGACTTGGCCCCCGTGGTGGAGTATGGCCTATACCTTCCTCAGGGAAGAGACCCGTGCCCCTCGGTGGGGACATAATGGGTAGATGATGACAGTATTGATTCTTTAAAACGGTATTATGCATAAGTAGTCTAAGAGACAAAAATGACACTTGAAATACCTAGTTATGCAGGACGAAATAATCATATTCATCATGAGTTTAAGTACCTACAGATATCTCTATTTCTTTGGAACTAAGGTTAAATTTAATAATTACTATAATAACTATCGTACAATTTAATTAAAAATTTAAGTAACGATAAACACAGTTTTACTATCGATAAAAGTAGGTAAATAAAAGTCGTGTATAACAAAAAATGCGTTTCTCTTGTTTCCCAAAAAAAGTGGGTTTGGCGCTTGATCTAAGAGTGCATAACTGTATCCAAGTGTAGTGTATTGTCTGCTACTGTACTGCTTTCGTCTGAAATTATAGCATCAAGGCTATACACATTGTGAGATTGTTAGGTAAAATTAGCTCTTTTGTCTGCCTTCTTGTTTTTCTAAAAAAAATAGATTGTCTGCAGAAAATCTGTCACATTATGATTAAAAAGTTCGAAGGAATAAATTAAGTACCATTCCATTAGTTACCTACGTATTAAGAGAATGCTTCATCAGTTATTATTAATATAGTACCCGTCTTAACTAAGTCAACCATCGTAGGTATTAATAAAGCGAAACTGTAAGATAATTTCGTTAATCATGTCAGAGCAGCCGTGGCCGAGCGGTTAAGGCGTCTGACTAGAAATCAGATTCCCTCTGGGAGCGTAGGTTCGAATCCTACCGGCTGCGTATTTCCTTTGTTCAAATTTCTCTTTTTGTTTCAGCTTACGACGAGGCGCTGGCGTCAACGTACAAGATGATAATGGTTATACACCTTTGCATCACGCGTGTTTGCGGGGCCATAAGTGAGTAATATTGATAGATAAATTAACGCGAAAGATGGCATACCGTCGATCTACGAATAAAAAACAGCATTGAATTTAACTGAGAAAACCTGAGTGTCTGAGCCATTCACAATAATTCACATACCTCAGCGCTTGAAATCGCCAATGCGTGGTGGGCACACGTGGTGATTAAGCACATACTCTCTCTCTGAGAGAAGGCCAGTGCCCTACATTGGGACGTATGTATATAGGCTGCATAAGATTGAATTTAGCTATCACTGCCGTCGATATCTAAATAATTTAAGGAAAATAATATTATACGCGCGTTGAAATATTAGCCTTTTAATGTGGCAGGCGCTTCTTGACTTCTTAGTTTCTTTTACCATCGTCTTTGATGGACTCTACGTATACTCCTATATTTTTAATTGCACCGTCTCCGTTAATATCACAGTTGATGCCCATGAGTAGAAAAAGATCCGGCTAACCGCTTTTACGTCAGTTTTCGCACTTATGCCCTGTGCGATAAGATCTGCGTCTACGATTTAATCACGGAGTTCACGGTGCTTCTTCTTTTTCTTTCTAGTTCTGCGATAATTCTGCGCACAGGTACCTACCTACATTTACAAATCGTTGGAATACAGAAAAAACGGTTAAGTGCGAGACGGAGGGTTCTGTATTTTCTTATCAAAAATGCGTTCTCTCTCCTTCAGATCGGGGATCTTTAGCGAGAGAACAACTCGCACCTGGTTGGTTTTTAGGGTTCCGTACCCAAAGACCGGAGTCTATTACTAAGACTCCGCTGTCCATCCCTCCGTCCGTCTGTCACCAGGCTGTATCTCGTGAACCGTGATAGTTAAGACAGTTGAAATTTTCACAGATGATGTATTTCTGTTGCCGCTATAACAACAAATATTAAAAACAGAATAAAATAAATATTTAAGGTGTGCCGCCGGATTAAGAATAGCGTCATTCCGTTTCCTTCCATGGATGTCGTAGAAGCCGACTAAGGAAATCAATTACCAGGAGACGGGCAGCAGCGTCTTCCTGAGATTCTAACCGCATACTGCGATCGCCAACCCGGCTGCCAAGCGTGGCGATTATGGCAAAACCCCTCATGGTTATGAAAACCACGAAGGAGGCCTATGTCCTGAAGTGGGCTTGAAATGGCTGATAATGATGGTCATACGCTATAATAAAGTATTCTCCAAAAATTTCAACTAAATTACAACTTTTCAATACTGCTTAAGAGAAAAAGCCCATATTAGACGGACAGGCAGATATTGTAGGCATAGTTTGAGGGTCCTGTTTGGCGCCTTTCGGGTACGAGACCCTAAAAATATGACTATTTAGATACCATTTCAAGATTCAAGAAAAGTTTATTTACATCTAGGGAGTACATTAATTTAGCCCATAGCATCGGTAGCTCTTGCTATCCCTGAATCCTATTGTATGAGGCCAGCCTAAAACCTTCTATCTCTCTCTCCAACAGAGAGATAGTCCGCCTCCTGCTATCTGTGGACGCCTCGCCATGCATCGTGGACAAGAAGGGCGCAACTGCGCTCCATCTTGCAGCGTGGAAGGGCGATTCAGACGTGGTCGCTATGCTGCTCGGACACAACAACCCACCAGTCAATATTGATCAGCTCGTAAGTAGCACTGTAAGTCGAAATTAAAGTATTTCGGTGGACTAAAATGGAAAAAACGGGCGAAGCTGCGCTCTATTTTGCAGCTTAGAATGGTGAAATAAAAACCTGCAAGTTAATAATGACCAGCTAAGTAAGTAAGACTATGAATTTATAGAGAGAGAGAGAGTAAGTAGGACTATGGATATATTGATCAGCTGCCTTTATAACTGATTATATTCTTTTTGTTGCACTAACCCGTGCTGAGGACAATTTTAAAAACCTATTTAGAGGCTAAAAATTCCACCCATGCCAGGACTTGAACCCGTCTGGCTCTCCAATCATGTAGGTACAGCGATATCATTCCGATGTAAAAACCTAACTGCAAAGTGGGCTGCTCGGGGCTGCACGTGATGTAAATAGCTTCGGCCAGATGTCGCTGCCAGTACGTAATACAGAGAAGTTTGTAAAGAGGCTCGAAATTTCGCCGATGCTTGCACTTCCCCTTTAGCTCGGTTGGGAGTTGGGAGACTGCTGGCATGGGTGGAAATTTTTGCCGCTAAATAGGTTTTTAAAATTGCCTTAATGACTCTTAAAGTATTTTGTTTCTTGAGTAATCTGTTGTTTCAATGCTGGCTAGAACCTATGTCCTAAATTCCTAAACGAGCTTACTAACACCCGGTACAGATTTATCGACCGGCGATACTTGCTCACCCCTTTCGTCTTCCCACAGACATCGGACCAAGAGACCGCGCTTCTGATCGCCGCCCAGTTCGGGAATGTTAACGTGGTGGCCCAACTACTGGCCAGGGGCGCTGACGTCACCATCAGGAACGTCAAGGACGAGAGTGCCCTGGACCTGGCCGCACAGTATGGAAGGTAAGCTTACTAATTACTACATGACAGAAGAGAAAAAGTGAGAGTCAGCCTACGGTTCTAAAATGTCTCTTGATAATGAGACAGCCTGCGGCGCTCTTTTGTACGAGCGTCCAGTGCGTCAAATTTCAGAACGCAGGAACCTTTTAACATACAAGCGACAGCGTTTAGTTGTACTTTTTCATACTTTTCGAGACTCGTAGTTGTATACATCGGTGCAAGTATCCGTTTCTTTGCGATAAATATACTTCTAGAATACTAGTCGCCGAATGATTCTGAATTCGGCATGGAAGTTAGGCGCTTACGGGGACAAAAACTTTGTTGTAGCCATATTGAAATGTAATTCAGCTGCTTCAAGTTTCACAAGTAATGGATATTACTATGAAAAAACTTTTTCACATAATTACGTCACTTGAGCTGTGCTGCGCAAAACTTGGCTCCCTTCAAGGGGAACCTTGGAGCCTTAAAAAAACAGAAAGTCCGACCAAAGACACCTTTTTATCGAGCGTTCCAACCGCTTTGGGTAACGTTGGCCCAACTACATATTGAAGGCCCAACAAACGTCCCTTTACCACCTTTGGTCCAACCCTAGGGATTTGTAGGTGAAAACACTATCCATTACTGATCATTACCTAACGACAAATTGAGGGTAAGTTGGATAACATATATTGCAATTACGACGACTTATGTTAAATACCAGCGATTTCATTCACGTTGAGTTGTTATAAAAATATCTCTATTATTTATCCAGGACATAGCCTATCTGTGTCTCTTACTCAAATCTGTAAATTGAAAACGGTGGTAGCTAGTTTCTGACGCCCCAGTTCTAAGAACACGCGTGAGTTGGTTCCAGCATCCATTGCGCACCACGACATTTGGCCAGCAGCAGATGTGTTAAGCATGTTTGAGTGACAAATACCTACCAACCCTTATGTAAAAGCAACGGGTTTATTAGAGTTACCGGGTGTTCCTGGCACCATCGTCGCGTGAAGACTGAAGCAGACTAGATAGATATAGAGATAGAGAACACTTTATTGCACAACCAGGTGAAAGATAATACAAATAGTTTCTCACTCTACACGCAGTCAACAGCAAATCAACAGTTATATTTTAGTTACAAAGTCGCCCTCGCTGACGTACACAGTTTTGTAAATTGAAAACGGTGGTAGCGAGTTTTTTCATTTTTCGAGAGGTCGAAAGTTTTGTCTATACATTTGACTTGTTCTGTGGACTACCACGTAAGTTCAGGTCTCGCCGGGGGCCATCGTACCAAAATTTTTTTTGGTTTCAGTCTGGATGTTTTCCCACGTTCGCGATAATGTCCTGGTCTGGCTACCATACCACGGGGTATCTTGGTTTGGGACCAGGGCATGTGATTGTCCGTGTGGCGCCGGATTAAGAATAGAGTCACTCCATTTCCTTCCCTGGATGTCGTAGAAGGCGACTAAGGAAATCAATTACCAGGAGACGGGCAGCAGCGTCTTCCTGAGATTCCAACCGCATACTGCGATCGCCAACCCGCCTGCCAAGCGTGGCGATTATGGCAAAACCCCTCATAGTTATGAAAACCACGGAGGAGGCCGGTGTCCTGTAGTGGACGTCAAGTGGCTGATGATGATGTGATTGTTTGTGTTACGTTTCGTTTCGTTATGTTAGAAAACTAAACTTATTTTCTTGAAGCTGTTAATTCTACGTCCACCAAGGTCGACCTTCTAGGACATCGCACTTTATTCTATGCCCAGCGCTACCTAGCGAAGGATAGTTTTAAGTTTTAAACTCGCAAAGTTAGGTGCACCTGCATAACTTGTATGATTCAGACCGGAGGGTTCGCTCAATTGAGGTCGCTTGAAAAAAAGGGTAGCGCTTAAGTAACAGGTCGTCTCTGAGCTAAGCCGCAACAGACGGACATGGCGATACTATAAGGCTTCCTTGTTGACTACGGAACCCTAAAAACGACTTTATTAAATGGTGGTCGTTTGTTTGACAGGTTGGAGACAGTGATGCACCTGCTCCGAGCTCGACCCCAACTAGTGGACCCCTACCGGTTTCCGGTCTGCAGGGGTCACCTCTTCTCCTCAACGCCCCTGCATCGAGCCAGCAAAAACGGACATAAGTAAGTCTCTTACCTCACCACTCAAATACTACACAATGCAGATGTACATTAATATGTCTAATCGTGATTACGGAAGTGACTTGAGCTTTGACCACTATCCTTACTACAACAAATTCAAAGTCAATACTTCAGTCTACCCGTAACCAAGTTTTCTGCAACGTTGCCGCGATTAGCTCCGTTAAATATATAACTACATATATCGTCGGCTTATTGCAAGAAGTCATTAACTGCAAAAGCTCACTAACAGCTTTTTTTAAAGGACGTACATATAGATGTATTAAACAATGATGCAATAGTGGTGTTTTAGTATCAGGCATTATTGTAACGATGTTATAGGGAATATAATCATCATCATCATCAACCCATTATGTCCCCACCGAGGGGCACGGGTCTCTTCCCTGAGGAAGGTATAGGCCATACTCCACCACGGGGGCCAAGTCCGGATTGGTGGAGGCTTGTAGACTAGTGGCTCGTCTACTGTCAGAAGTTGTCAAGCCGCCCTAAGGCCTCTGACTTGGCTTAACGACTGCCATCTATCGACGGCAGCCGGCACCAACAGCTTAACGTGCCTTGCGAAGCACGGAACCGCTCGGAAAAATGCCACTAGCGTTAGGCATAGACGGCGACCCATCCATGCACTGAACGCGCCCAGTGTTGCTTAACCTTCGGGAATATAATAAGGAGGAGGAATATAGGGAATAATAAGGAGGAGGAAATACAACCATTAAATGACACGAACTAAAAAGTACTTTTTCTCCCAATAGTGAATATGTCGGTTAATGAGTTCTTGCAATAAGCCGAGTAAGTATCGGGAGTCATTAAAAAAATATAACACCCCTTCAAGTGACGCCATAACAGGCAATAGTTAAACAATGGCTGTCTGCCCGCTGGGGGCGAATGCCACTTTAGAACGAAATTCCCATAGGTTTACTAAGGTGGCAATTTCGAAACAGCAAAAAAATGTTTGCCGTTCCTTTTCGCATATAGACCATTACTATTAAGATCGAGAACGAGAGAAAGAGGAGAGAAGAGGCTCTGGGAATAAAACTCAGGTCCTTGGCGATGGTGGACAAGCGATTAACAGCTTGTCCAACATTGAGGCAATTGACAGATGATCAGTCTTTGTGTAAGGCTAGAACGCAGATATCTGCTCTAAGGGCTAGAGGTAAGGGCCACACTGATTTGGTACTTTGAAGTGGTCAAGAGGGCAAGAGTCGGACGTTGCGTCAGAAATCAGAAACCAGAAATACATACGTATTTTGACACTTCGTAAAGATTAAAATGGATTTAATAACCCAATACGGTGGACAGTTACGTAATAGGAGGGCCTGTTTCATAGAACTACAATTCATGGTTTATTATGACAATTCGAAGTTGATCAACCCACAGATTAACAGGTAGCAAGTCTCGGCTACGCAATTTACATCGAATTGAATTGTATTTTTATGAAACAGGCTACAGATCTCGCGTGGCATCACGTGCGTAACTGCCGGACTAAGGCAGCGCGGGTAACTTTTCTGAATTGATTTATGCAAAAAAGAAATAATGCTAGGTACTTCTTTGAAAAAATCGTATTCAATATTCATGAAAGTGAGGTGATTTATTTTTATTTATTGAAAGAAAACAAACAATTTTTGTGCAATATAGTTACAAGTTAAAAAAATCTAAGGTATGTAATTGTACAACCAGTGGCGTTTTCTATAGTTTAATACATAGAAAAGGAAAACTTACAATTATGCTGATAACAACAGTCGAAGAGGCAATTAGTTAAGTACATCCAACAGCACATCAACCTTTGCAATGTACTCTGTTATGTAAGCAGCTGTCTGTGATTAACCTCCTGAAAATAACAATTGGAAACCATTGTTGTGATCAAGGTTTTTGGCTCATCCTGTTCTTTAACTCATTTTTAACACGTTTTAATGAGAACGAACATTTACTGCAGTTGGTGGTAATGAGAGACAAATAAAGGCGCAAAGCAAATTTATAATTTTTAGGGTTCCGTACCCATAGGGTTAGGGACCCTATTACTCAGACTCCGCTGTCCATCCGTCCGTCCGTCTGTCACCAGGCTGTATCTCATGAACCATGATAGTTAGACAGTTGAAATATTCACAGATGATGTATTTCTGTTGCCGCTATAACAAAAAATACTAAAAACAGAATAAAATAAATATTTAAGTGGGGCTCCCATACAACAAACGTAATTTTTGTCGTTTTTTGCTCGATATTAATAACGGCAACAGGTAGACGCTTGAAATATTCAAATGATGTATAGGTAATGGTACGGAACCCTTCGTGCGCGAGTCCGTCTCGCACTTGGCCGGTTTTTGACGTTTAGAAAGCATTGGTAGGCGGGCCCCCCAAATGGCTAAACCGCCACTGTTTAAGATCAGTGTGGTTTTACCTTTAGTCTCACCGCTAGGACACCTAGGATATAAATCTGTGTGAGAAAGGGTCACGCGGCGGAAAGAGAGAGTTATCGATCACTGAGTTGTACCACAAGAGAAAAAAGTTGTACTAATCTGCATTTACCTTAGAGTGTAAATACGGTCTTTGACATAACAATGTAATTCTAACTTGTTTAGTGGCTTACATCTAGTTCCCTTTAATAAGTTGTCCTGCCGCTTTTACACTACCTGCTTGAACTATAAGTGAGAAATGTTCCATAGGGCAGATAAGTCCGTACCCAATATTGTGAAACATAAAATATTTATTATCTGTGCCTGTATTTTCTCCAAATAAAATAAATAAGTAAATAAAATATTTGTTTTCAAAGAACGATAGAGAACGGTCTCGTTGTTTCAGTAAATATTATCATTGTCACAGCTTCGTGAGTGCTGTTAAATTACCTCGTCTTTTTTTCCCGATTTGCCCGACGCGCGTCGCTATTTTAACGATCTCGTATATTTTTACACCCTTTTTATGGAGAGTCTCGGGTTTGTATGTTTGTTACAGTTTAAATATTCATAAAGTTTGGCGCCAAACTAATAAGCCCGCCTATTGTACAATATTTACTTGGTGCAATAAAGAATTTTAATAATAATAATAATAATAAATATGAAGATCAGATTAGATTAAATTAGATTATCAAACTTCATTCTACACGCCAGAAAACAAAATACATTAAAAGGCTTATATGTGTGAAGATATATATTAATCTGCATTAAACATCTAGTGGATTTTGGATTCTTCAGCCAATATTCACCAGCGGTGGCCACTCTTGTCCATCGACGACGGAAATTTTACAATACGTGCCAACTGATATTGTGATAACTGATAAAGAACTTCAATCAATCAATCGGTCCGTACTCGTCCACTGCTGGGCATAGGCCTCCCCCATGCATCCTCATCCAGCCACTGGCTCAGGTGGTCGGTCCAGCGAGCTGGTGGGCGTCCTACGCTGTGTTTACCAGTTCCTCTCCACTCGAGAACCTTTGCACCCCATCGACCATCGGTTCTTCGGCATATGAGACCAGATACTGCCACTTCGGCTTGCTAATATTATAGGCTTTGTAAGTCACCTTAGTTCTTTGGCGAATTGTCTCATTTCTGATGTGATCCATCAAAGAGAATCCGAGCACAGCCCGTCCACGTTTCGCAACAAGCACCAAAATGTTTGGGTTTCTTTCGGGTGATATTGAACTTAAGATAAGAAGGTATTAACCCGAACTTACCCGAAAGAAACACAATAGTTTTAGTGCTTATTTAAATCTTCTTCAAGTAACCCACAGATCACCTGTGATGATGATCTGCGAAGTAACCGGAGTCACGGTAGCACAGTCACGGAGTCGCAGATAACTAGCACATCGTAAACACAACATTTGCCACTCAGGGGTCGTTATGCTAATGCGGAAGGTGTATCCAGCGTGTTGACGCCAGCGCGGGCCCGGTTAGCAACGCTCGTCAACCGTTTGGCAACAATCACTTCATATTCATATTCATTCGTTCGTTATAACGCTCCAATCGGTTTTCTGTGTCGTGAATTTGGGCGCTGTCTGTCGCTGCGAGCCGATGTGTTAGGAAGGCGGGTGCAGTGGATGCGGTAGTTTCTTTTTTGGACCGAATATTTCCTCTCACTAATGGTTACTTATCTAATGGTTTTAGTACCTATGTCTATTGATCAGTGTATCACTGTTATTGTCGACAACAAATAAATAATAAATAAAATTTTATTCTATGACTGACTGGCAATAGACGAGACAACGCACAGCCTAGATCGGTAGACCCAGAATCACAGAACTTTGAAATTTGAAGGGAGTATTATTTGAGTAAGAAGGACGATGTTTTTGCTAAATGTTGAACTCCCATTGCGCTTTGAAACAATATAGTAAAACAAGTCACGTAATTACTGGACGCACTATCTAGGGTTGTTAAAGTTTGTGCGAAGAAATCGTCATCTACGTGTACAAAGTTGCAGTAAAAAACTATTTGAATTATTGGAATGAAGAGATGGCATCGAACAAATGGGCGGATGACTTTGACTAAAACATTGAAATTGTTAGTAAAATGATGATGGAATCGCTGACTATGTGCACGATTGAAAGATCTTCCGTCTCGACTACTAGCTTTCCGAAACTGAGTATAAAGCTTTTGCTAGCGAAGTATGTTAACTGCCTATTGTACTGACTATTTTGGACAATCTCTGATGCCTTGGTGTCTGTGTTTGCCCCTCCGCGATACGGGCGTGTTATGCCATAATTGACGTCACACACATTGAATGAAAGTCTGTGCCACAACTCTAATTGCTAAATGAAGTTATTTGCATTGCATTCAGTCTAATTGCCACATCCATGCATACTTTTCTCACGTTCGTGTTGTCAATTTTCCACATCTATGGTTGAAGGGTTAAATTGCGTACACGTGGCGTGCGGCGCTCGGGCTCGTGCTTGACCGTGGCGCAAGTGAAAACATTGTTTTGAAATAAATGTTAACACGAAAGAACAATTTCCTCCAGACCCACAAACGTGGCAGGCGTGGACTCGACATCTTGTCTGCGCTCGCGCAAGAGAACTCTGTACGAAAAAAGTGATATCTCTGCGTCAAGCGCAGCGAAAACGCCTGCCATTTTAGGACGGCTGGTAGTGGAGGCTTCATTAGTATGGGATTGACATTCGTGTAAAAATAATCTGGAACTTTAAATTTTAAGGAAGTAAAGTAATAACTAAGCAGTACATAAAAAAATGTCGATGTAAAGCTGCGACCGTAGCTACAGTGGACTACAGCTACTGCGGCCCCCTTGCGAGGGCCACGTAAGCCATATGAGCCCGAAGGGTGCGCAAAACTCGCCACTTACTGAGTTCCACGCGATTTGGTGGAAAATCGCCATTTGGCCGGCCAAAGCGGAGCGGGCAGGACGACCTCACGACCTTTCTAAGGTCGGCAAATGGAACGGAACTCTTTAATGGACAGCAGTGAATAAGGCCTAATGGGGCCTTAAAATCCTTTTGTAATATCCGTATGTTTCATAAAATATTGTAAAAATAGTCCCAAGGTAATTTGGTGATGTTCTGGTGAAGACTTTCGAAGATGAAAATTGAGAACTTCAAATTATAAAGCAACGAATTAAGTGAGGTAAATTATTGTTATAAGTGACTTATTTATTATTCTCCGGCTCCCGCACTTAAAATTGAAAAATATTTTGTTTTATCTCGTGGATCCCACCAACAGATCTTGTATAGTCCACACAGATCTTTTTGGCGGTAACGTGAACATAGTCACAGATCGTTTGCGCATCGCTTACTGTCTTTACAGTCTATGTGTGTGAGTAATTGACGTAGTGTGATGCTTAGTAAATTACTATTAGTCAATTACTAAATTAGTCAATTACTCACACATAGACTGTAAAGACAGTAAGCGATCTGCAAACGATCTGTGACTATGTTCACGTTACCGCCAAAAATATTTGTGCGGACTATACCCACTTTCTAACAAAAAAGAATTAACGAAATCGGACCAAGTAGTAAAGAATTATCGCTGAACGTTAATAAAAAAATAGGATCAGTTGAGAACATCCTCTTTTTTTAAGTCTATTACAAATGGCCATGCGCTTAAACATTAATAAATAAATAAATAACCTCCACATAACACAATCACTTGTCCTGGTTCCAAACTAGGATACCCTGTCCTATGGTGAACAGGAATGGACATCACAAACATGGAATACACCCAGACTGAGGCCATGTGTACAAATGTACGGCGGCCCGCCAGAAGAACGTAACCTCTCCGCTTATCGCCCCGCTAGCTCTCATCGCCTGCACCTTTCCAGATTGCGCGTCTTGTTTCATCTCTCTATTAAAATGTCGCACAAATTGCGTCAGGTTTGCCTGATGGTATGTAGCAGTTTACTGGCGTTGCGGAGGGTATTATTGTGATTTGACAACGTAAATGCTGCTCTGTACGAATTTAAATGAGATAGAACGGGTGCTGTGCGGGAATAGGCGAAATAATAATAACTTCCACACAACACAATCACTTCTCTTGGTCCTAAACTAGGATACCTTGTGCCATGGTAAGACAAGGACATCACAAACATGGAAATCCACCCAGGCAGAGGCCAATTGTTAATTACTGTCGAGTGTTTAACTAAGTACGATATCACAAATGAACGTAGCTTAGAAAAAAAGTCAATGGTTCATGCCGGAATAAAATGAAACCGGCCAAGTGCGATTTGGACTCGTGCACGAAGGGTTCCGTACCATTATCTATACAACATTAGACAAAGATCGAATTTGAGAGCAGCGCCATCTGTAGAAACCAACAAGAAGCGTTTAACATTGGCATTTAACGACATGACATCGGTGCTGTGAAGGTTACATAGATGACCGCTAGATGGCGAGCGCTGTCTTTAGACAACGTTTGTTGTATGAAAGCCCCCCTTAAATATTTATTTTATTCTGTTTGTATTTGTTGATATAGCGGTAACAGAAATACATCATCTGCAAAAATTTCAACTACCTAGCTATGATGGTTCATGAGATACAGCCTGGTGACAGACAGACAGACGGACAGTGAAATCTTAGTAATAGGGTCCCGTTTGGCACCCTTTGGTTATGGAACCCTAAACAACATCGTGAATAAATCGGACTGTCCCAGGTGTTCACATACCGCAGCGCTTGAAATTGTCAATCCGCGGTGGATATTCCAGTTTTGCAATTTGGAAAGGAAACCTCTGAAATTGGCAACATATTTTCGTGTGAAATCATGCCAGTATTCCAGAGTTTTTGTGTGGTAAAAATTCAATTCCAATGAGTAGGTATTCGTTAGCGGATGAGAATATGAATATTTATGAATTTGTGAATTTGATTTCACATATTTTACACATGTTCGATCTGAAGGGGCGTTGATCGTTCGTTTTGATGTTTAATTCTGTCGAGCTTTTTACTCCGGTCACATTCAACTGGTCGCATCGTTGTCTTTTCACGAGACTCTTACCCCCGGTTTCTCGTACACTAACACTCTATTAATCTACACAGTTTTTCGCTCGACATTAATAACGGCAACAGATAGACGCTTCAAATATTCAAGTGTTGTATAGACAATAACCAACACACACTTGGCCGGTTTTTTTTTGTGCGCACTTTAACCGCCTGACAGCTGTTTTAATAGAATTTTAGGGTACAAGAAACCGGGGGTGAGCATTTCTGACGCAGTTTCGTGTCAAAGTTAATATTTATAAAACACGATTCTTCTGAGACACTTAGGGAGCTGATGTAGCAAACGTAGGTATCCTCCCTAGCAAGGCTCGGTCGGAGTACTATACCGATCCCAAGAGCGGGTACCAAAGAGCCGGGCTTTTCTCAAAGCTGCTCTAAGACCTCTTGCCTCGTTGTACAACCAGGAATGTAGTCGCAGCCTATACGTCCCACTGTAGGGCACGGGCCTTCTCTCAGGGAGAGAGTATGGGCTTAATCACCACGCGTCCCCACCGCGGACTGGCGATTTCAAGCGCTGAGGTATGTGAATAGCTCAGACACTCAGGTTTCCTGACGATGTTTTCCTTCACAGTTAGCGAGTGGTAATGCTACTAGGAATGTAGTAGCGAACCTTATCTGCGATGGCACAAATATCAATGTTCTGTAAAGTGAAACAGTTTTCACCAACAAAAGTAGAGTAGATAACTCTTTATTGTACTCAAAAAAAGAAAGTGCATTATAGGTACAGACGCGTCTGTTGGCGGCGGCGGCATTATCACTAATTTATAGATAAGATAGGAATGTTCTTCATTGTAGGTATACACCAGAAAACAGTTACAGAGGCAACAGTTACAAAAGAGAAGGTGCAATTGGCGGCCTTATTGCTGATATCAACAGTATTGTGCTTTTAAATAATAAAAAAAACAGTTCACAAAGTTACACAGGAACGTGGTAGCGAACCTCATCGTAGCTCCGGGGAATTGACCTGTGCAAGCTAGAAACCTCAGCTGATGCTTTAGTCACACACAGCGACTAATCACTGCGAGTGCCTACTCGCCGCGAGTATTCGCTGTGTGTGACAGGCTATTTGCTGCGAGTAGGTTCACTCGCCGCCAGTTGAAGTCGCCGCGACTAGAAGATAAGATAAGAATATTCTTTATTGTACCAGGAAAAACATTATAATATTTATAAAGATACAGTACAATTGGCGGCCTTATTGCTAACAGCAATTTCTTCCAGAAAACCGTATGATGGAAAAATTCTGGAGGAAAAGAGAGATTGGTAGTCGGTGCAAATGTGAATATTAAAATACATACTTATATAAATAACAATATACCTACATAAACCATTACATATGTAGTTATGATAAATAAATAAGTTATAATAAATGTCTACGCGGGGAGGAACTAATGATATATTATATCTAGATGGAGGAAAAAAAAAGAATTATGGAGGAGGAGAGAAACAGAATTAAGCGTGTTCAATTTTACTCTCTGCGAATGCGCACTGACAGTCGAAATTCTCGTATAGAAGTTATCGTGTGCGACAAGGCGAGTGCACGCGCAGCGACTAGTCGCTGTGTGTGACCAAAGGTTTAAGCAAGTAAAAGTGTGATCAAGAATCACAAAGGCTCTAAACCTGCGGTACTACTTCTTTCTTAACGCGGGATACTGGCTAAGTTTATGTCGTATTATGTATCCGTCGACTCGGCAAACGCTGTTTTGTCATATTAATAAATTAGCGTACGACCTATTCTCAGACCTACCAAATATATACAAACAAATCACAAAAATCGGTGAAGCCGTTTCGGAGGAGCTCGGTAGCAAACACTGACACGAGATTTTTATATATCATATTTACAGATCAGAGTAAGTTGCATCCGATGAGTCCATTCCACTTACTCTGCACTGTAAGTACATGCATGACATAACATAAAACCGTAATCCCGGAGTGGTAGGCAGAAACCAGGGTGTGCCACTTGCCACGATCCTGACAGATCTTTTTCGCTTTATCAACATTCATTAGTCATTGCGTGCACACACGCCGGTTTTATCACGCCCTTTGCGTTCATTCAAAATCAAAAATCAAAATAATTTTTTTTTATTCAAAGTAGCACAGAAACTGCGACTTAATGAACGTTACAAGTTAAACTAGGTGTCCATTTCAAAATCTAGATCATTTTGGAGAAAAAATGGACAAAAAAACTCCAAACTTAGTCTTTTCAAGTCCTTAATTTACAGGATTTATATAAATGTTCTAAAACTCATGCATTGAACTGGCTTTAATTCCAGACATCATTGTCATCTAAATAATCTTTAATGTTATAGTAGCTTTTTTGGCACAAAGTGCGCTTCACACATTTTTTGAACCGCGTTTCTGGCAAGCTTATCATATCCTCAGGGATCTTATTGTAGAAACGTATTCCCTATTTAGTCGAAATAATATAAATAAACACATACGTATGTTGATGTTTCGGAAACGTAGAAATAGTTGAACCACGATAAAAGTGATATATTATTATCAATTTTATTGCACTTAAACTAATGTACAATAAGGCGGACTTAATGCCATAAGCTTTCTTTAACACTCAACCGCAGGCGGTGGAAGAAAGATTGGTAGGCGTGCAAAAAAAGCGACAGAGGAAAACCAGTGCAGTATAGTGCATAGTTACGTAGTAGCATGGCTGGTCCACAAGCTAAATCTCTCCTCTCCATCATCAGGGACGTGGTAGCGACCCTCATCTCCGCTGGCATAGACCCCAACGTGCGGACCTACTCCGGCACGGCTCTCCACGAGGCTGCCAACTACGGGAAGGCCTCGGTTGTCCGCATCCTGCTGGCCAAGGGAGCTGACCTCAATGCGGCCGACAGGAGAGGCAAGACTGTCAACGACCTTCTGAACGAGTACTCGGAAGAGGCCACGAAAAGGGTGCGGAGAATCATACAAGGTAGTTTGTTTAGTTTTTTTTTTCGCTTTTATTTTGTGTTCTGGGGAGCTAACAGCTGATAAACAATGAGGCTTATAAAACTGGCTAGTGAGCCAATTACAGGTTTTCAGCAACAGAAACAGAGAACTAGATTTCTGCAAGGATACAACTATTAATAACGCATGGAGCTTGCAACACTGATGTAAGTAGCAATTCGCAATGCAAAGTTTTGAAACAGTTGAGTTTTTATTTTTGTTCCCGATAGTATAAGTCATTTTAAGAAACTAATTTCGTTTTTTTTGTGATTCATCAAATTAAACAGTACTAAATATTTTTTTAAAATATTAAACTGCGTGACGTCATATGCTACCCTTGCTGTGTTAGCCGTGCGATTGCGTTTGCCGTGTGAATAGACCTCCCTAGCAAATTTTGACAACTATAAACTTTGACAACCTTAGCTGTAGTGTTGCTAGAATTGAAATTTATTTACTCCTAAAACATGTGACGTCACATGTTAAGTAGGTCAAATGAAGGTCATAGGTATTAAAGCTAAAATAAAGCTCATCTTTTAAGATAAACATCTCTAACATAAAAAATACTGTTATTTGGATGTTAGCCTCGAAATGATTTTCGATTCATCAGGTAAAAAAAAACTTTGGGTTCCCAATTAGAGGTACGGATTCTTACTTCTTATAGATAGAGAACATTGTGCGACCAGAAAAAAAAAATTACAATTATGACTAATGCTGTAACAGCAGTTAGAGTCCACAATAATTTTAAATCAACATTACTTTTTAAGGGTTCCGTAACCGAAGGGTGCCAAACGGGACCCTATTACTAAGGCTGCTCTGTCCGTCTGTCTGTCTGACTGTTCTAAGTCAAGTCTATACGTGCGCTGCCAACCAAGCCGCGGGTTTCCTCACCATGTTCTCCTTCAACGTGAGCGTGTGGTATTACTACTACAAATTCGGTGTTTAGGGAAAGAAAAATTGGAAAAGTTTGGCGGAGAATTAGGGGAAAAACTGAAGGATGAAAAACTTTACACTGTGGGGCTTGTTTATAAATTCAAAACCATAACTAACAATTCCAACAATAGAGACTTGTGTAATTCTTTCTTGTTTAGACAGGGCCGCGTTTCATGAAACTGAAACTCATAGTTTTTTATGAAAATTCGATGTACATTGTGTAGCCCAGTCCTACTTTGTTCTTCTCCTTAATCTGTGGTTCAATCGACTTTGCAATGTACATCGAATTGTCATTGTAAACCATGTTCTGTGAAATAGTCCTCAGGAGGTCTGTCGGGTCAGCTTGTCTATAGTTATCATTGAACGGTTCGAATCGCGATGTATAACAATGTGTGAGCATTGCGATTCATTAAAAAATACAATAGATAGTTTATGTAATTGTTACGTTCGTGATTGAAAAAGTACTTTATAATCCGATGAATAAGAGTAGGATTTATTTTCACACTATTTCTTAACTTCACAACCATCATCATCATCATCAGCAGCCTATGCTTGTCCACTGATGGACATAGGCCTCTCCTACTGCACGCTACTGAGCACGGTCCTCGGCTACTCTCATCCAGCTCTTGTCAATAATAAACAAACACTCTTAATGACACTGCACTAATCCGATAATTCTCGTAGTACTTCTTCCTTCGCTTGTATTTCGTTTCACTTCCGCTTCCAAAATAAAACTGACTGTCGTCCCCGCTTATATAGGTACTGTTTGAGATGTTCTCGAAAACTCCATCAAGTTGTGGAAGGTTCTACAATACTGCCGTCTCGCTCGATCGTGTTGTCACATCTTTTCGGAATGTTCGGACTCTTCCCTCTCTAATAGTGCTTTCTCTCACTCCTATTGAAATTTCGGCACGGAAAAACGCGTTCAAAGTTTTACCACCTATCCACCGTCGGCGTCGTAACAACATTAAGGGGATCCAGTGAGCTAACTATCGCCACCATTGGAAAAAAACATATCGTCTTTTACAGATCGCATTTGCAAAAAGTGTCTGCACAATCTCTTAATCACGTTAGTAGTGATTTTTAAGACACGATAAAGAACCTAGGATCACGAACCTGAGTCTAGATAGCATTTATGCCAAAAACGGCCGTCTTTGGTGTCAATGCTGTCTAATCCTGTGATTTTTGCGTTAGGTTCATAGCTATGGGTCCTAAAAATTACTATTAATATATATTCTTGATTGCACCAATCCGTGCTGAGGACAATTTTAAAAACCTATTTAGAGGCTAAAAATTCTACCCATTCCATCATGTACGTACAGCGATATCATTCTGATGTAAAAACTTAACTGCAAAGTGGTTGCTCGGGGCTGCAAGTGATGTAAATTACTTCGGCCAGATGTCGTAATACAGAGAAGTTTGTATTACGTACGAGGTTCAAAATTTCGCCGATGCCTGCACTTGCCCATTAGCTCAGTTGGGAGAGCGCTGGCACGGTTAGCCAGAGGTCGCGGGTTTAAGTCCCGGCGTGGGTGGAATTTTTAGCCTCTAAATGGGTTTTTAATACTATTAACATCATTGAGAGATTGTACAGACACTTTTTGCAAATTAGATCTGTAAAAAAACATATGATTTTTCTTCCTCGCTCGATGGCGTTAGTGCCTTGGAGCCTCTTAATGGGATGCGATGCTTAATTTTTGGCGATGACGCATTCGTGAACGCTAATCGTTTGGGAATTCGCGTAATATACTTCCTCCACTTTCCTTATCTTGCATAACTGAGTATTCTGTTTGACTTTTTATGTTTATGCTCACACGGGTGACTCACTATCGGTTAGTTCGTGATTGTCGCTACGGGCGGACGAGTGCCGTTTGAGTATACGATTAAATTCAAATTATTTTATTCAGTTCAAATGAAAATAGGTACTTGCATCAGCTCAGAGAGCGGCACCAAAATATGCATTATCTCAGTTTGTGTTTTGGTGTAAGAGCTTCAGTTTGGTGATTTTTGTGACGGTTTTGGCGTGGAAAATGTTTAAAAGTAAGTGTGGGACAATCGTAGAGACAGGATGCAATAAAGTAACCTAGTTTAGGCAACACTCTTGTTTTATGCTAGCCTAATTTTTTTATTAAAGAACTGCAAAGGATGTTAAGTTCTATTAATGAAAATAAACAACTTTTTATTATTATTATTTAGTGCCATTCTCCGTGTGGCGCCGGATTAAGTATAGCTTCACTCCATTTCCTTCCGCGGACGTCGCAGAAGGCGACTAAGGAAATCAATTACCAGGAGACGGGCAGCAGCGTCTTCCTGAGATTCCAACCGCATACTGCTATCGCCAACCCGCCTGCCAAGCGTAGCGATTATGGCAAAACCCCACATGGTTATGAAAACCGTGAAGGAGGCCTATGTCCTGCAGTGGGCGTCAAATGGCTGATGATTATGATGATTAAGTGGCAGATTTATACATAACTATGTCGAGTTTAATATCTGGATACCTTGCAAACGAGATTGTTCCTCTCTATAACCCTATTTTAGATTCGGTAGAGTAACTCGCTACATTGGCATAATTTTATATTATGTAATAGCTATGTGACTGACAGTGTTACTTAAGATAAGAATGCTCTTTATTGTAACGACTCAATAACATACACTGGTAAAATAAATGTATGTACGGGTTCTCGCTCCGAGAGAAGGCCTGTGCCCTACAGTGGGACGGATATAGGCTGCTTTATATGTTGTATTGTATAATTGTATTACTGAGAACACCGAGTTACAAATAATGATAATAATTTTACTGTGATGATAACTTCCACACAACACAATCCCTTGTCCTGTTCCCAAACTGGGATACCCTGTGTTATGGTAACCAGGCAAGGACATCACAAACATGGAAATACACCCAGACTGAGGCCATTTGTACAAATGTACGGCGGCCCCCAATGGGAATCGAACCCGCTACCTGCAGCATGGTAATCAGAGGTGATATCGCTAGGCCATCGAGGCAGTCAATGATGATGATGTTGATGATAACGACGACGATGATGATGGTGACGTTGATGATTACAAAGTATGCTCTCCTTTGTCACACAGAACACATAGCGAGTAACTACGACAGCGAAGAAGACCTGCCACCGTTTCCTGTTCAGGACTACAGTCCAACTGGCTACCCCAACGCGCCCGGCATGTAAGTTCTATACCCTTTTTCATAGAGCTCAATATTGCGTAATCTACTTCTAAGCCTGTTCTATTTAGAATTGTCCCAGGCACAAATGTCTGAGGGGTCACTTCACCTACCTCGTGCACGTGAAGACGCCACTAAATGCTCTACAAAGTCACTCAAAATCCCCTCATACATTCAGAAATGCGGTGGTAGCACAGCGGTAGACTGCCACTCTTACATTCGGGACGTCGTGGGTCCTAATCTCGGCATGTACTGACTTTGTTTTCTAAGTTACGTAGGTACATTTTTGAAGTTGTTATAGCAATACCACTCACTAACTGTGAGGGAACACATCGTGAGGAAACCCGAGTTTCTGAGGTGTTCAAGTATGTTTGAAATTGCCCATCCGCCGTGGGCACGCTCTCTCTGAGAGAGAGAGAGAGAGAGAGAGAGAGAGAGAGAGAGAGAGAGAGAGAGAGAGAGAGAGAGAGAGAGAGAGAGAGAGAGAGAGAGAGTATTCTCGGTCGTCTTTGGGGCTTTAGTTACAACTTTTTTTTTTTTTATGCAGCCTATATACGTTCCACTGCAGGGCACTGGCCTTCTCTCAAAGAGAGAGTATGGGCTTAATTACCACGCGTTCCCGCAGCTTGACAATTTCAAGCGCTGAGGTATGTTAACACTTCAGGCACTCAGGTTTCCTCACGATTTTTCCTTCACGGTTAGCGAGTGGTATTGTTACTATAACTTCAATGTACGTAACTTAGAAAACAAAGTCATTGGTACAGACCGGGATTCGAACCCACGACCTCCCGAATGAGCAAAAAAATAAATATTTAGACGTAAACACCCAAAGTTTGATAGCTCAATGTCCCTTTTTATCGTTTGTCTCGACGAGGGAGTTTCTATCTGATAGTTATAGTAGCTTCCTAGGCCTGTAGATGGCGTAGTACTGATTTATAAGTAGCTGCATAAACTGACCGCTGTATGCGGTTGCAATTGCGGCTAACCGGGTGGCGGCTAACCGCAACTTAGACATGCGTATAGAAACCGTCGTGGTTTGCGGATTGATCGAGCTATTTCATATTCCAGATTTTTGGCCTGTTTTGCACTTCAATAATTGACCGTTCTGTGTCGAAATCCATAGCTGAGAATTATGTTGTCAGTCGCGAGCGTCGGTAATGATGGTACAAGTGCGCCTTCAATGGTGAGCAACCGCCATTGAAGGCGCACTTATACCAACATTATAGCGACCGTCCGGCTTGCTGTCAGTCGGGCCGCAGCGCTCCGAGCGACCGGAGCGGTTGGCCGGCAGCCGCATCGCAGTGCGAATAGATAATACGGTTTACATACAAATTTGGACTTCCGGTTAGCCGGACGGGCAGCCGCAGTGCGGCTAACCGGACAGTGCGTACGAGGCCTTAGACAACGTTATTAAATTCCAATTTTATATAGAAATGTTTTCATGCCTTGTCATTTCCACGGGTCCTAACCCGGCCAGTGGCAATGTTTACCCATCTATCTAAGCCCTTGCGACTTACGTGGCCATTCCATTCGTTATTATATTTTTTTAACTGTCTTGAGAAATGTTCGCTTTAGACACAAAAGAAGAATACTGTCACATTGAAACTCGCTCGTTGTGAATGTCCATTATTGAGTAAATTTTATTGCAATCGTTACATCAATAAATCAATGACTCCGTATACTATTTATTTTAAGATGTCACGAAATTAATCAATTGACTCCATGTTATCTACTCTGGTCTGGTTGTGTTGTTTAGTTATTTATCATGCATTTGTCTTCGTGAATTGTGTTTGGGGTTGTCTTGTAAAGCGTTTTTTTGTTTGCTACTGTTTTTATAAGAAAGGCTCGGGTTATTCTAAGCATCAATAATTCAGCTGTTGCGTAAAAAAAATTGTATGAAACAGATGGTATATATTCTTTTTGATTTTAAAGTTCTGATAGTAACATTTGTTTGTATTGAAGAGTAGAATAACTCTCTGAACCTTACTGAAACACCCTGTATTATACTGGTTTCGCTTTTGTTTTTTTCACTGAGTACACTAACACCAATAGCATTGTTTTATTCTCATTTGATACTCGTGACAGTTTACTTGCCATAATTTGCACATGTCGACAATCAAATCTAAAACTTACGAATAAAGTATCTGTCTACATGCTATACAAGATACCTACACTGGGAACTACATTGTTCTTATTGAAAAATACATTTCTTCTTTTTCTTTGACACGAACCTGCTATATTGTGTTTTTTTTATTATTGAAATCGCGAAAAAAATATCGTCTCTACTTTACATTCCAGCCATAGGTGGCAACTTTAGTACTATATTATTTACCATTACGATTTACCATTTTTTTCGTATTTCCTCTGACGTAAGAGCAGTCTTAAGAAGATCCTCATTGTACGTCTATGTAAGGATGTCCTCTATCCATAGAGACCGCTTACGAACGCCCACGGAGTGTGAATTCGCGTCCCCCGTAATAAAATCGCTGTCACTTTGAATCTCGCGGCGTTTTGGTCCAAGTGAGAGGCGTTTTTTTATCTTGTTCCGAGTAACTGATCTTATATCTGAGAACTACGACAAAAGTGCATCGTAAATCATTAAAAGTTGGATCTTTAAAAGTATATTTTAAAATTACGCCAGTAGACAGCTGAAGTGTGACTACGAATGTCACAATACGTAATATACTGTGTGGTTTCTACTCGTCAAATAACTTGCTACGAGTATAGTGACATCTTCAAAATAGCGAAGAAGGCAAGAAATTGAGAATTTCGGATTACGTATTAATAAATGCAACTCCGCTGAGAGGCCTAAATCTTGATGGATTCCTACAGTCAAACTATCAAAATCCATACTAATTGTTGACGCAAACGTCAGGATTCCGACAGTATTTGGTGCGCATAATTGGGACTCTGAAGGTGCTTCAAGGCGCAGGTGTTGTTGCCGCACCTCTTGAAGACTTTTAAACCACACACTGCCCAGGAATCCATTCGCAGTTCTCTGCAAGTACTCAAGATAGACGCGTCTATCCGGTGTTTAATTGGAGAGGCATCCCTCAATTAGGACACACGTCGTCTTCGCTAGAGGTTCTCAAAGTTGACTTCGCCGTTCATTTTCTCACGTCACATTGTTCTTTTCCACGCGTGCTCCCCCCGCAGATTGGCAATTTCAAGCGCTGACGCATGTGAACACTTCAAGCACTCAGGTTTCTTCACGATGTTTTCATTCACATTTAGGGAGTGGTATTGCTACTACAAATTCACAAAGGTGATGGTGGTGGTTAAACCCATACGCATCGGCTGAACAAAATTACGGTACAGAAACTCACACCTATATCCCGGAGGGGGAGGCAGAGATCAGGGTTTGCCACTTTCCACGATCTTGACATATCCCTGTCGCTTTATCAACATTCAAGTCGTTGCATGCACGCACGCCGGTTTCAAGTGTTCTGTCTTGCCCTTTGCTTTGTCCTACAGAAGGCGTCAAAGGGCTGATGATGATTGCTAATACATCTCCTGTTTGGTTGAAGTATGTCCGTCTCTTGCAAGCCCTTCTACTTACATTTTCCCGATAATATATCAGTTAAACGCCTCCCTTAGAAATATTTGTGATCCCTCGTCAACTTGTAACTTGTGACTAACGTCTAGTGGTAACTCGCTAAATGTGAAGACTTAGTGATGAAAATCCCTAATCATTGGTTGAACTTGAAATTGAAAAAAGGTTTCCGCTGCGAAGCGCTGATTTTCACGTTGGTAGCTAGAAATTGACACGTTGGTAGCTAGACATGCTAGCCGATATTAACAATTTACAAAAAAATCTTTAGAGGTAAGCGCACTAGAGCAGACTGCATTTAAAAAATGACGCAATTGCTCAAATACCACAATTAAGCAAGTATGCGGTTGGTACGCGTAGTGATTAAGCCAATACTCTCTCTCTCGCTGGAAGAAGGTCTGTGCCCTGCAGTAGAACGGTTACAGGCTGTTTATTGTTCTCAAAAACATGTCCCAGGATACAGTGTAAGACCTAAGTGTGTTCCCCATTTTCGTAATTATGCAAACTTCAAAGTTGGTCCCATAAGTTAATTGTATTGATTAGTAGAATAACCTTCTTAATTTCTACTGAGCGTTTCAGTAACACCATGTAGTTTAATACGAAATCAGTTATTTTAGGAACGTTATACTGGCACTTCTCTTAACTATTCGGATTCAACTATTTACCGACCATTTATACATTGATACATTGTATGTTTTACAAATCAGTGCTACAGATTCGTGCAACCGATAATTTTTTAAAATATTATTCAGATTTATTTTTTATTTTTTGGATGGTTAGTATTTATTAGTATTAATATGCAGAAACATATTAGTATATAATATTGTTTAATTTGAAAATTAATTAACTACATTAAAATATCATTAAGTACACCATTTGGCACTACCCCTACTATTTCCACGTCACCTCTTGGTTAGCTAGAATAGAATACTATTTAGTATTAAGCTCGCCAATTGTACAATTTTTTTTCCGGTACAAGAAAGAATTTTAATAATATTATAATATTTGCCAAATACGCAAATAGGTTGGCCACTCGTGAGCCGGCCTTAGGATATTCCCAAAATGCGTGGGACCTGACGGATTCGTGACATTTGCTATTTTAATTATTAACGAATCTACAGTGCGTGCAATTAGACGGCAGTGCTTAGCACAGTTTGGGGACCGCTGCCCCCACCTTTCTGCCTTTGACTCGCGGCTGCGAAGAGACAAGTCCCAAGAGCGTTTGAGGCGTAACTTGGACGTAGCGGAGTGGGATTTTAATGATATAAGTTTTGCGAAGCGTTTCAACGACCGTAAAATGGTGTTTTGATGTAATATTTTATCGTCGGTGTGTCGGTATTTTTAAGACCAGGGGCCTAGTTCATAAAAACTACAATTCATGGTTTGCTACGAGAATTCGATGTACATTATAAATTAAAGTAAGTAATAATTACAAACAATCGCTTGTCCAGGACAATCTCAAACTAGGATACCTTGTGCTATGGTAACCGGACAAGAATATCAAAGGCATGGAAATACACTCAGACTGAGGCCATGTGTACAAATGTACGGCGGCCCAATGGAAATCGAACCCGCGACCTCCGGTATGGTAATCAGACGCGATACCGCTAGACCACGGAGGCAGTCAAAATTGATTAACCATAGATTACGACTCGGCTACACAGTAAATAAATAAATAACTTCCACACAACACAATCACTCGACCTGGTCCCGAACTAGGATACCCTGAGCATTATTTTTTTTTAATTTTTATGGTAACCAGGCAAGGACATCACAAACATGGAAATACAGCCAGACTGTAGCCATTTGTACAAATGTACCGCGGCCCCCAGTGGCATCGAACTCACGACCTCTGTCTAAGCGCCTTAACGACTAGTCCAACGAGGCAGTCAATGTGCTTCGAACTGGCATCATAATAAACAACGAATTGTAGTTTTATGAAACGCGGTCCAGCCCTTTCATTCTTTATCACTTTGCTGAATTGGGTTTTGTCATTTTGACGTTTTCGAAGAATAAGAAGAAGAAAGAAGTATTCTAACGTAGTTTCTTCAAACGAATAATTCAAACAAATAACAACAAAAGCAATCTTTATATAACAACAAGTAGATAAAAGTACGTCCTAAATTACTATCTTTACTGCAAACAAACGAGACCGTTGCAAAAGAGCTGTAGCTTCAAATGGAACTCGACGTCCCCTGAAAGAAGCACGCGAGACAAAAACTGCGGCTGTTCATTAAAATCTTCCGTGTCTCTGCTTCGGCAGGGATGGTCAAAAACGGGATTATGCGAATTTTTTTTGCTAAATATCTGTAAAGAGGGGGTGATTCTCGAAGGATTAAAGTGTACTGACAATCCACTACTTGTTTACCTCCCTTTTACATAATATATACACGCTGGAATCTTGGTGGTTTGAAAGCCGTGGTTATATAATTACTAATTAAAAATAATTGTTTACTTTCAAAGCGTACGTAGCTTACGTAGCAATACCACTCGCTAACGGTGTAGGAAAACCCCGTACGTGTTGACTTGTCTTTCCTGTGGGCTAGGCCGACTAAGCTGTCAGGATGGTATAGGTGCTGGGCAAGGCTACTCCATCTAAAAAACAATGTCCCAGGCAATGCTGCCTCCTTGTGGTCCCTTCACCCATCTAGTATGAGTGAAGGTGCCACTGGACGCTGTATCAATCATCTCATTAGGTAGATGCAAAGTCATAGCATCTATTTTTATTACTTTAAAGTATAGAAGTAAATAAAAAAAATTGAGTTGACTAATCTTGTTTTTTTTTGAGTACCACCTCTCCGTCTACGTACCGCTCTGGCGAGCTATCAGTAGACATAGATTCCAATAGATTCGAGTTACGCTAGTATTCGATAGCTATTGTTAAGACAGGTTAATTTGGCTATCAAACCACCCAAAATACATGGTGTGTATTGTTTGTACATTGTGTTTTTACAATAAAACAAAACCTGACGAGCCGTTCCTTTAGTAATGATGATAAAACCACTTTCTACAAGGAAAAGCTTAATTTTTATTTTTCATACTTTTTTATTTTTATAAAATAAAATTGAGTATTTTAAACTTTGATTTTGTATTGGATGGAAGTGGTTTACTGACGGATACTGAAGAAAGAGTTATCTATGTATCTATCAATCTCGCGTACTCTGCTCGGTAATGTTATTTATTATAGACGAAATTATATCGAAGCCGTAATCGAAAATGCTGACTGTACCTCTAGGGCACCGATTGTTAATCAAATCTTGTATTGTTAGTGTTCTATGGCCTTGAAAGTTTAGGAACCGTTGCTGGAGGACACCACTGGACAACTGGCCGCGGCATTAGTGTTGTCATACTTTTGTAAGAATAGTTACCAATGTTTTAGAATTGCAAGTTGTTGATTGCACTCCCCATGAGTCTTGAGATCTTGAGATCTTGAGATCAAGATCATGAGATCTTGTTAGGTAGACACTCGTATCAACTTATGTATTAGATTTAAGATGATTTGAGAAAAGATGGGCAGAGTGGAGTTTTTTTTCCCGGTGCCTTTTTCTCCACTACAAATTCGGCCCCAGGACAGCGGCTAACATCGTACATAGACATTCAATAAACAGAATGTAAATTCTTTACGTTAAAATAAATTTCAGATTTTTAACATCTACGTATTTGCAAGATTTGTCTTACTACAATGCGAATAACTCGACTGTGGGACCAACATTGAAACACTTTATTTAGCCTTGTGCAGATCGATAATAAAATCTTCCACACAAGACAAAACTGAACTTCCAGATAAAAAGTATGATAAAACTGTCCTTGTAACATGGCGGGCGTAGATTCAACTTCTTTCTATTTCTAAGCGAGATGGAAATGCGAAAGTGGAAATGAGATGGAAATCCGCAGGCTAGAAAAGAAACATAGAAGCGACAGCGATTCACTGGATGATCTGTTATAGTCTGATTAAATATGGAGGAAACTATGATAAGACGCGCGTGTAGTAACTCCTTAGGTGGGATCAGGCTGAAAGAGGCTAGAGCTTTGCTTTCCTTTGAGGACAAACAAAAGGTCCCGGCGTTTAAAAAAGGAAATACTTCGTCCGAGAAATTATTTCAATTAACATGTAGTTGCAGCAACGTTGAGATGTTTGGTGTAATTTCAAATGGAGGGTTGGAGAAAAAATAATGCAGACATTTTTTCCACCAATATAATACCTTTTTACCAATTTTTCATAGGCCCTGGCCAGCGGCCACAAAGAAGGATCGTGGGACGGGACGCGGAAAAGACGCGACGCGTTGCATAAAAATCACGCCCTTGCTTCTTTTGTGCGGGCTTCGTCTTGTACAGTACATCTTGTATGAAAGTGAATTGGATTAAAGACGCGTCTTTTGAGCGCCCTCGCCCCGCGTCCCTTCTGTGTGGCCGCTGGCCTTACAGATCCCAGAGATCTCAGAAGGGAGGGACCAGGGTTTACCTGAAGAACCAAAAATCAGTCATATACAGTGTGTTCCAAAAAATGGTGTCAAGCGGAAGTCCAGAGTTTGAGCACCTCTAGGGGTACCCGAATCACCCCCATGTATGTTCCGCGATTTTTTTGTATTTTCCGAGTTATAACTAATTAAACATTTTAATTAACTTTGAGATTCTTCATTTTTTTATGGCGCTATTGTATCAGGTTGACCCAGAATTGAGTCTGTGTCTGCAAGGCACACTATTCACCTGCATTGAAAAAAAAATAAGCATGTATCTTAATAATTCATGGCTCTGTGGCCAATAATGTCTGGTAGGTCAAGGTGGGACAAAAATACGAAAAAAAATTATAACTCGAAAACTTCAAAAAACCGCGGAACATACACGGGGGTGATTCGGGTACCCCTAGAGGTGCTCTATTCATGGACTTCCGCTTAACACTATTTTTTGGGACACCCTGTATAATTAACTCAAATAGAACCTCAGGTATGATAACTCCTTTGGTTGCTCGCAATGTCAGTTCATTTTACAGGATAAGGAAAGTGAGAAACCATAGTGAAAAACAGTTAAGATGCCATTAATTTAAACTTTATTTGTAATAATAAATTTATTGTTGCATTATTCTTATTTGTAATAAACTAATAACAGATTAATTATTGCATATAAATAAACTGAATTAATTCTTCAGCGTCTATCTCTGTGCTTACTCGTAACCATTTTACACAATGTATCTATGCTTTTGGTTTGTCGTTATACCATAAAACTATCAACATGTACACTGTTCTTTTTAAGTTTTTTACTTTGCTACTTTTCACATTCTGTTACTTATGTGTTTTACAGGAAAGCCCCAGAGACCCCGAAAAACAGTTCAAACACTAACAAAGGCTTGTCATCATCATCCTCATTTCTCACAAAGAGTCAACCTCAGAACTTTGTCAAAAAACTCGCTAACTGGGCTAATATGGGCATTAGATCCAAATTTAACTCTGCTCCTAACATTTCTAACAATACCACATCTGAAACAGATATCACTGTTGCAACGAAAGCTTGTAAAAAAACAGGTACTTTACAAATCGGGAACAGTAAATTCTTCAATCCAGTCAAATTCTTGTCGAAAAAGTCGGAAGAGTGTGGTGAAATGATCTGCACTGATGAATTTGATACTATCTCTCTAGATAGACTAGCAACATTGGACCGAGATGCGCCTGTTAACAGAAGTAATAGAAGTTGTCCTGGTTTCAAAAATTCTTTGCCAAATATTTCCGAAAATAATGAGCTCAGTGACTCTGAAAACTCCATTACTGATATGGTAATAGTCGAAGCAGATAGTGAGAATAACAATAAAACAGACAAAAAAATCAAACCAACTGAAGCTATAAATCTTAGACCAAAGCTAAGTATCTTCGAACCCAGAGAAACCAATTCCATTGAAAGAACAAGAATATCGACAGTGTCGCACGAATCAGTAATAAACGTCAACTACGAATCTTGCGAATTTGATAAGAAAAAAGAAATTGTTATAGAAAACGTAGAAATTAAACCCAAACCACCGCCACGGCCTACGGTGGATAGAAAGACAAGCAACGAGGGTGCTATTTACGAAAACATAACGTTCACAAACGCTGTGTTGACACCTAAACCAGCGGCTAGAAAACACATTGCACCTAAAATAGAAGAAAAGAAAATATTTTATGAGAATGTGATACCGCATCTAGAAATAAGGCAAAAGCCAGAACCTCCAAAAAGGACCATGTTGCCAATCAAAACTGTAGTTAGTGCAGAAACAATCGAGTCATCGCCAAGTCAAAGTAGAACTTCTACTCTGTCTTCTGGCTCCATGACCGACGAGGCTAACTTTGAAGATATTCTTCTCTCAAAGAAGTCTCGATCTTTCAAACATCGAACGAATTTCTCTGCACACTCTACTGTTGAGAAATCTCGTTCACGTAAATCCTCTCAATCATCCGATGACTCGGATGCCACCGAAGCCAGTGCTTTGGACAATGTAGATGTCAGTCATGAACTTAATGAAAAGTCAATGTATCTATCAATGACAGGCACTCTACCAAGTAAAAAACCAGTGAAGGAAGTAAAGAAAAAGGTGCTTTTTAGGCACAAGACTTTTACTAATATTGAAATCGACGGAAAGTCAAGTGACAAAGAATTTAAAAGAAACAACGAATTTATCAAAGATACTTTAGTAAATTATCATATTAGAGGCACAGGTCATTGCATTTACAAAGCACCAACAGTAAAAGAGTTTATTTACATTTTCAATAGAGATACATTGTACAGTGACGTAGCGCCTTTTGAAAAGGTCCCAAACAAAAGGGATAGCTACTTCGAAACTGCCATTTGTTTCTGTAAACCTCGGCCTCCTAAATTCCATAAAAGTGCAGAGGACTTGCTCTCAATTTCAAAAGACGAGGAAGGTATTACTATCGACTTGGAAGCGTTAAGAAAATCCACTGAAATGCAAGTGACGTCATTCCAGTGCTTTTGCGATTCCGATACTTGTAAATATCACGTAAAAAACCGGGAATCACCAAACAACTTGGTTATCAAATTCTCAGCCATCAAAAAGAGTATATCAACACCAGATATCACTTTGAATCTATCTCCGAATTCGACGACGAATAAGACTGGCCTCACAAAGAATAAATCTGTTCCTATTTTAGAAGAACCCTACGCGGTGGTTGATATTGTGTCAAAACATAAATCCGACAAGTGCAACAATGATGTCGAAGACTCAAACGCTTGTAACACTATGTCTCCACCATCAACGTTCTCAACATCATCACGTCCTTACTCTATCAAGGACATAACCGATGTCATATCTCTTAAAACATCACCATCAAACGCTTCTGATGTTGCGCAAAATTATCTTCGACAATCGAGTACTTCGGAACATTCTGGACATTGGTCTTTGCACACTTGTGACTCCAATGTCACTATAAAATCTGACATGTCCTTTAAGTCGTGCCTTGAGGAAATTGATTCCTCAGATGACGAGACATTGTCCGAAGGAGATATTTCAGACACTGACACTGTAAAATCTGAAAGACGAAAGCCCTGGGTCCACAGTGAGTCGTTCAAATTCACCAGCACTGACCCCGTGATCACTTCCATTCCTGAGGAGTCAATCGAAAGTGGAATTGAAACTAGTGAAGAACTATCTCCTAACGGTGTTAACATTCACGAAGGCGATTCCAACTCGGAGGAGTCATCTTTCGATTATGAGAAAGTCAACGTCGATGTTACTTCCGATTCTAATAAACTCAACTGTGCTAACGCAAATACTAAAACCGTAGATTCTGACAGTGGTTCTACCTCTAACGATTCCGAGTCGAATGTTCCGTTGGTAATGGCTAAGTCGCTTGCTTCGCTTGAGCGTGGGGTGTGGGGCGCTGATGTTTGCAGTGGGTCGGGGCGGCGGCGTTGGGACGAGGCAGAGGGCACGAGTGAGGGAGATGCCCTGAGCGTCTCCAGTGCTGCCTCGAGCTGTGCGCCGCATCACCTGGCGCATCACCTCGAGCTCAGCAAAGTCTCGGTAAGTTCTAGATCAGATATAAAAGTGAACGCACTTCTATTTGCATCGAACGAATCAACTGCACCAAACGGAAGTCATGAAATCCTATGGAACCTCAGTCACTAAACCGTGCCTCATCGGGGTCTTATTTAGAATACAGAATTTGAAAATTTGGAAGGTTCCTAACAATTTCGGCGCGGTCGATCAATTCTTTTAATGACACGGCAGTCTAAAAACTTAAAAAAATGTGAAAATATTGAAAACCATGGACAAGTTGCAGTAGGCCTAGCACCCTTAACGTTAAGAACAAAATGTTATAACCCTAACTTTGCACTTAAAAAAGTATGTTCCTACTAACTAATAATAATAATAACTTCCACACAATACAATCACTTGACCTGGTCCCAAGCTAGGATACCCTAATACAACCTAATTGCACAGGTTAAATAGAACTTACCAATTTTATGATTTTCCCCTTTATTTGTTTGTGCTGTGACATCTTGCCAAACTTTATAATTATAGCTTAAAAGGATGCAAAAGCAGAACATATATTTAGGTCGTCGGTCTTTAATATTTTAATGATATTGAATGAATTCCTCAAAACTCGAGCATACCTCGGTCCCTCCAATTTGCTTCCGTTAAACTAATTCTAGGTTATCTTTATCTTAAGCATTAATGCATCTGCAAAAGTCTCTACCAATAATCTGTTTAATCATAGCTCACTCTCCAAAATTAATCACCTTTTACAATAATAATTGTATATTTATCTACAAATTTGTGTTAAACCATAATTAGTCTTTGTCGTGCTGAGTAAAGTAAAGTTACCAATTAAACACAATTTATTTTTATGGTCCTCATGTCCCACTTGGGTTGTTAATTCCCTCTCCCTTGACCTCTGGTTTTATTAATACGGTCACTTTTTAAATAGTCTGGGAGCGTGAAGATCCTCTTTACCGCACTATGATGGTCGAAGATAGAGCTCATGAATATTATTAACGTCCACAACACAATCACTTGTCTTGGACCGAAATTATGTTGATTATTTTAATACTATTTAATAATAGTAATTATGCTGTCAAGTCCAAGAGGAGAACCTATTGATGAAATTAATGTCCTTAATCCTGCCGCGACTTATTTGTTTGATTGTTCGTAATGTCTAAACGGATGCCCGAACCAATTAATACATGACCGTTTCCTTATTCCATTTTAGTTTTGGCTACTAAGCCTGCAGTCGTATTTTAGTAATGAACAGTTTTAGTGGATTTGTTTTTTCCTATCATAACTTAAGTGCAAATGTTAAATGAACCGTCATCGGCATTCTAACAGGACGCATTTTTACAGACAAATCGGTACGGTTCCAAAAATATTCGCCAACACATGGCTAACAACAATGTTATGATACGTTACGGACGCTAAAGAACACGTGTGATGGATATAAACTTGTTAGTGTGATTATGAAATCTGTCTGAGAAGAGCCCTCAAAATAATTATGATATCTTTCACTAAATAACTAGGATCTAGGCGATAGTATGCCAATTGGGTATTTGACAAAATATCAAATGAGTTACTTTTAAAACGGAATTTTGTATGAAAATACTGGTTTATGACGTCACATTTCAGAGCACTCTTTGTATGTTTAATCTATTTAATAATTGTAATAACTAGTAATTGCCTAAAAGAGATACATTTTCCGAGATATTTTGTAATTTTTGTTTTAATCGAGCATATGAAATACATTATTGTTGATCGTGTCAAATACCGAATTGTGTAGGTATACTAAGTTATATATAATAGTGGTATTATACTCAACATAACAAATAAAGGAACAACTAACTTTGAGAGTAAGAGAGTGGGCGGGTCAACGCAGTAGTCAGTAGTATAATATAGTATTATTAGTATATAAATTAGTAGAAATTTTGCTCCAAGCAGTCCAGATGATGATCTTTAGTTTGTTGAGGAACACGAAAATGGATATCACTAATAAATTGAGCACAGCATTAATCACTGAAATAATTGTGCGGAAAAAAGACCCGCAGCTCAAAATCAACGGCACACATTTTAACCTAAATATGACTTCCATTTTCATTCAATTACAATAATTAAAACCAAACCTGTTGCTTTTGCATGACCCTCTTCAGTTAATGATATTCGCGGCTGTGACATGCAAACACGCAATACGGCTAATCGACACGTGAGTTTGTTGAAAAAATTAATTCCACTGCCTCATTGTTCAATCACACCTCTGGCAAGGTTTTCTTTATTTTGTGTTTTAGCACTATTAGAAGAAAATAATTTGAATAATTCTATTCTAATAATGCAAAATAAAAATAAAAAAGGGGACGTATTAACGGAGGGCAAGATAAAAAGTATCTGAAACCGGCGTGCGTACATGCAGCGACTAATTAATGTTGTGGAAGCGAAAGAGATTGGCAAGAGGCGAACGCTGGTCGTTGGCTATCCCTCCGGGATACTGGCGTGAGTTTATGTGTGTATCTATGTAATGCGCACTTTCACTCAAAATGTTTTAATATATTCGGAGAAACCATGTTACAAGATAAATAAACTGAAATTACATTCAATGATAAATAAACTGAAAAGTCATTCTAGTCACGTGGTACAAAAACGCGCCGTACAAATAGGACTCAAGCTATGACGTCACAACTTGCAGGTAACACCTTGTATGAAGCGTTTATCAATATAAGAATTACCTCGTAAAATAATGTTTTTATGAATCTAGGGTGTAGATAGGTTCTTGAAAATGTTAAGAATTCAATGAAAAAACGAAATCTAATATGTTTTTTATTATTAGAGTAGGTTTTCATGAGTTTTTCTATGTCTTCTATGGTATAAAAGCACTGTCACTTCAATCTAAGTTTGACGGAAGTTCCCCATTACGAATCATGTTTTTCTAATCTTGTCTTTTTAGGGTTCCGTACCCGAAGGGTGCCAATGCCTAACGGGACCCTTTTATAAAATATGATGAAGATTTAAGGGGGGGGAGGGTTCCGATGCAACAAACGTGATTTTTTTGCAGTTATTCTCGATCTTTGTGTCTAATATTATATAGATAATGGTACGGAACAATTCGTGCGCGAGTCCGACTCGCACTTGGCTGGTTTTTATCTTCCTTTTAATAAGGTTTAATAAGGATACAGACTACTCAGGACGATGCCCATGACAACATTGTTAACAACCATTAGCAGCATAATTTTGACAGAAACATGTTTTTGGTAGAACTCCGTTCCGCAGTATGTCCCCAAATCAATGGTTCGAATCCTTCTTCCTCTGAGTTGATATGCAATTTTGACCTTTGAACCTTGTTTATTTAATTGCAAGCATTATAAAATAATAAAATTAGCAGTTGTTCCAGTTCCCTTGGTAAGAACATTGTAAAAAGTGCGTGAGAAACCATAATTAACGTTTAAAAGTCTCCCACATGAAAACGCTGCTGTTGTAACTTGTAATCCATGAGTTGGTTCGTCCACTTTTAAACATCTTGCTAACTTGTAAACTGGTTGTGTATTATGACTTAACTGGGCAATTTATTGTCAATTTATGGCAGCATCCGTTGAAAGTTTATAGCTTAAAGTAATATTAATTGACGTGTAAAGCGTATCATGTAGGTATACCCTTCTAATAAGCAGTTTTATTCCCCGTATGGGAAAACCACACCACTGATCTGCTCTAAAACAGGACCCCAATTCTTGAGTTCGCTCCCATGAAAATCACACGTTTTTTTACTTTGGAATGGGACAATGCTAGAGAAGAATTCTGGGGTATTCAGGAATAAGCCACACTGGAGACTATCGGTCAGTCGAGTCGTCGCGTACGCATAGCGCGGGCGTCGCTGTTTGCGTTCGATTTTCAAATATAATCGAAAACGTAATATAGATCGAGTAATATTAATATTTCGAGTAGTAATAATGTAGTGTTTGATTTGTGCTTTGTGATTGGTGCAATTTTTTTACGTGTGTGCGTGATTTGTGTCTGTGTAGAGCGAAGAAATTTAGTGCGCTTCTAAATGTAAGTTTTCGTTTAGTTGATATTTTATTATCGTATTTCGTATTGCAATCGTTGACATAACATTTACTAGGAAGTCTGAGGACGTTAGAGTTCGTTGAATTGGTCGTGCTGTGTCACACATAGTGTGCGATGGTTAACCTTAATCGCTGATTAGAATATTAAATAGCGTATTTAGATATTACGGTTTGGGCGATTAAAATCGTCGCGTAGGATGTATTTAATGTACAGGATATTATGGAAATCGTATAGGTATGAGTATTGAAAAAGTGACTTCACTTTGGTCTCCACATTCGTGATGATCGTTATTTGGAATGCATTTCTAATATAACCTTATATTCTTTTTGTTGCACTAACCCGTGCTGAGGACAATTTTAAAAACCTATTTAGAGGCTAAAAATTCCACCCATGCCGGGACTTGAACCCGCGACCTCTGCCTCACCGTACCAGCGCTCTCCCAACTGAGCTAATGGGCAAGTGCAAGCATCGATTTTTTTTTCTCTTTTCTTTTTTTGTGATGTAAATCGCTTCGGTCAGATATCGCTGCCTGTACGTAATACAGAGAAGTTTGTAAAGAGGCTCGAAATTTCGTCGATGCTTGCACTTACCCATTAGCTCAGTCGGGAGAGCGCTGGCACGGTGAGCCAGAGATCGCGGGTTCAAGTCCCGGCATGGGTGGAATTTTTAGCCTCTAATTAGGTTTATATTATAACCTTTCTTTGTTTTTGCAAGTACCCGAAACCGCGCGGCGTGCGGGCATGCAACGACTTATGAATGTTGAGGAAGCGAAAGTGATCTGTCAGGATCGTGGCAAGTGGCAGTCTATGGTCTCTGCCTACCCCTCTGGGATACAGGCGTGAGTCTATGTATGTATGTATGTTTTTGCACTCGGTTAAAATGGGATTTGGGGATAGAACCCGCCCAACTATAAAAATCATCTTCTTCTGAAAGTGTCTCTCCATCATTGGAACTTGGCAGTCAGCTGATTGCATCGTACTCTGTTTAGTGCAGTTCTCATTCATATGTTCTAGCAGAGATAAAAAAATGGATGTGGGGAAATAGAACTTTTGTTGCTTGCTGAATGTGGTTTATTGTTCCTCGAAAAGATAGAGTATGGTAAGAAAGTTTTCCAGTAGCTAAAAAGGTCTAGGTACTTGCCACTGCTTCTTTCGGAGAGAGAAAGAGAGGTAGATAGTGAGCAAGACAGAAAGACACTGATTTTACTTTCCTGCCATTGTCATCAACAACCTAGACATCAACAACATTTTGGCCCTTTTTCTAACCCTCCACGACCTCATCACTATTAATCAAACTAAATGTTAAACAATCCTCAAGATAGATGACTTTTCCCAGATCCTCTGGCGTTTTGTGGGAATAATCACGGCAACATGTCAAGGGCCCTATAACCCAGTTTCGGTTTCGTAAACTCACATGTGATGTGATGTGCGATGTGAGAATCAATGCTTGAGCAAAGATTAAGTATGCTATTGCATATACTAAAGATATATAGAGAACACTTTATAGTACATAAAAAAAACCGGCCAAATGCATGTCAGGCCACGCGTAGAGTAGGGTTCCATAGAAAGAACCCTTTACAGAACAAAGTCATCAAAGTAATTTTCAATGAAATTTGTACTTGTGCAGCCTAGGTACTTAGCCGTGATAGTTTTAGTTCATTTCTGGTTATGTGCTACTGCCCTGAAGTTTTGTTACGGGAGAGGGAGAGAAGGGGGAGGAGGGGGGGGGGGGGGGCTACAAAAAAGTATGCTTTATAATAATTTATGTTTCGTCTGGAATTTGGTACGGTTTTATTTCCTTTTTTGTGTACAATAGAGTGTCCTTTACCTGTCATCTATCTACCTACAGTTGATAACAAGTTTAAAAGTCTGTCCTCGGTTCCGTTGCAACTTCACGGCGAAGATGTAAAGCTTGACAAGACGTCGACTGAACTTAGTAATCTGTGACTGTACGCAAAACTAGCGTTGTCTTGTTCATTAATTCCAGCTCGGATTCACTTACTTGGAATTTGGTCGGACCAGGTTTTACTTTGATTCGCGGAGTTGAGTTTAATCATGGTGAGCAGAAACAGACCCTGCGTCGGCAGTTCAAGTCTGCTGATCAAGTTTGGGCTCTGCGTATCAGAACGAGATCCGGACTTAAGTTACTAATGTGTAGTGCTTACGAAAATTTTAGTTCCAAAATAGTTTGTTTATAACTTGTTTTTTTACTACTAGGTTTTTTAGTGTGTTTGACTTATGGGTGGTTCCTGATTTACCCTCCTCAGTTCCCTTTAAAAAAAAACAAGAGAAAACCATTGTTGTTTTCAAGGTCAGAACTGAAGAGGATAAATCCAGAGTTATACTCCAATATAACTCATCAGTCTTCATTCATTGATAGTTACAAATTCCGATTGTCAGCTAATCTGATATCTTTGCACGAAATTATCGGTTTAATTTTACACCCTATTGTTCGTTCTGTCAATTCTGCAATCCTTATTTAATCGTTGCTCTGTGCTGCGAGAATGTGCCGCATCTACGTAAATAGCGCCTGCCGAATTGACGCCTTGGCTTCATGCCAATGGGAGATAGTTGTGAACTTTGTGGCATTATGACCGGGCTTTTGTATTCTGATTGTCTGTTAGCTAGACGGAAGCTATAAAATTTTCATTATCATGATGTTTATTATTACGTTATTGTTTCCACTAATTAATGCTAACTAACGTAGTTAGCATTGTAATTATTTTGGGTTTTATAAGATTTTTAATCGTTTTATCAATCAACCTCATCCTGCACAACACTATATTTTTAACTGTATGAAAAATCATGACTTTAAATAATTTATAATAATAAAGCACTTAAAGCTCGCGATTTTTATTAAGTTTGTTATTAAGTATAAAGTTTAAGATGTTTTGAGAAAAGATGATCAGAGTGGAGTTTTTCGTTCTCTCTGCTCTTTTCTCCAGTACAAATACGGCCCGAAGGTAGCGGCTAATATAATATAATAATAGTACATTGACATTCAGCAAACAGAATGTAAATTCTTTACATTGAAATAAATTATTGATTTCTTTTTGATTAGTTCTAATATCCGAAAAAAAATCTAACAAGGTTAGGCTGACATTATCACAAGAAAAAAAGTACTGCCGGTAAAGAAAGAAAGAAAGAAAGAAAGAACGGGGATATTTATTTATTTTAATTTTCACAGAAACACAAAGTAAACATAAAGGTACACAAACAAAAGACACGAACGTCAACAAAACAGAGATAAAACAGAACATTCGTGAAGAGAACATGTGAGGCATAATACAGTAATGTATGGCACCCAGCCACCTCGGGCCATGGAACTATGGTGTTAGTGTTGTACGGGCGATTCTGTCTGGTTTTCTTACCCAATCCGTCTATTTGAGCAGCCAAATACCTCATTATTCCAGCACACATGTGGCGTTTAATACGATCGTACTAGTTTGGGGCACGACTTCAAATACTGCAAGCAAGTTCGTCTTGGACACCTCGATTTTCATATTTCTCGTGCGAGTGGTGGTCATCCAAAAGATTCAGTGGTCACCGCACGTACAAATATGTTGTTTATTACACTTTGACATGATTTCGTAAAGATGAAATATATTATTTAGGGCATTTTGGTATGAGAATATGTTAGTCTGGGATTTCATTTAGGTTTATCTGTTGAAACTCCATCGTATTAAGTTCAGCTTTGGACGTTTGATGATCGTAGAAAGCATTCTAATTTTAAGGTTGATTTTGTAATCGAAACTGTGGATCATTTATTTTGTCCTCTTAAGCATTTCACCGTAGTATGCTGTAGATAGTAGATTCATTATTGTTTTGTCATCACAATATAATTAATACCGATAATGCTGATTTTTTTCAATCTTAAAATAGTATTTGAATTTATGAACACATTTCATTCTGAATTTAATCTCTTAGATTAAAACTACTCCGCATTTAAATAAATCGATCAATCAAAAGTAAATAAGGCACGGCTCAAGAACACATACGATATCAATCTTCACGACATCTTCAATTATAATACAATGACCTACTTACATTCCATTACACGTCCCCATATGAAACCTTTCTATAAACCATATCTTGTCTTTAATCATCAATCAATGTATACCATCGTCATTCATTCATCAAGTTCATTGGTTCCGGTAAATTTGATTAAATGCTCCCAATGTTCTTGTTTAGTTTGTCTTGTATGGTGTGAATTTAGTTTTTCGTTTGTTAGACTGGGTTTTATAAAGTTTTTGAGGTTTTCATTTATTTCACCATGTAGGCTATTTATTTCTGTATTTTGTTGGTGTGAGTTGTTGGTGACTGTTATTAGCTTTTGTTTAATGCCTATACACCTGGTTTTGTTGATGAAAGAAATTGTTTAATAGATCGTAATTCATAAGTATCATTCTCGCGTTGTCATTATTGTGATGGTATTTGAATTAACTCCTGTCTTTATGCCATTGTCATTTGATACTTGCGTATGGATCTTTAGGAAATTGTAACGATTTATACTAACAGCTAGAGAGTAACATCAGCCATAAACTATTTGATCGATTTGATTGAAGATTAAAAACGAAGCTGATCAAATCTCCTACACTTTATACCAAACTCTCACATCGAACCCCATCGTCTGGCGCCGTATTAAACATCGGTTGAGACCGGTGACGCCTGCGCTTGCGCCACTGATTTATAAGAAGCCCTTTGATCTACTCGCTTTGTGATCTGATTCGCCGTCGTGTCGATGCGGGACTTTTTTGGGTTGCTTAGGTTTTAAACAATTTCGTGTTTCTTGAGATTTGTCATGAATATCTTCATCATAGTTTCGTGGTCTTCTGGAATTTAACGATGCGGAAGTCATGCACGTTTTTCATTTTCAATATCTAGTAAACACGAAGGCAATAAACATACTATTAAAAAAAATCAAAACATGCAATTTACACGACCAAATTTTTCTTGCGTTACCTTTTGTGTGGGACGTTTGCACAGAACTTATCCGGCCAAATGTTCTTCTGTATCCTTGAGGTCTTGTCTTGAATGTCTCACGTTCATTTTTATCGGGTTGGTGTGGTTTTATCGATCATTTTCTTCTAAAATGTTACAAAATAATTATTAGAATATAACTGAGTCCATGTACAATCTAAAACTAATATGAGCCGCACGGTTTTCCGCACACATTGCTTCTTATCTCATCTTCCGTATAGTAACAACCTATTAGCAGCGTAGTCAATAAAACTACACTGTTTACCTCTAAACGACTGGTGTTTTGCGCCGTCCTATTTATGGGTCGTGTGGTTTAAACTTACGTGACAAGCGGATGAATCTTTGCTAGTGAGGGGTCCAAATTAAGAAGTACTTTTGTAGTTGACGATGATACAGCCTTCCATTACTTAGCTTGTTTTGCTGTAATGTCAGTCTTGGCTGGAAACTGCTTGCCTATAACTGCTACAACTAACACTACCCCATTTATTTATTTTATTTACAAAGTTCTTGTAACTTAACACCAAATCGTTACAAAACTAGAGACAACCTCTCACAATGATCTCTCTAACATTATCTTACGTTCATTCGTGAGCTGAGCATGAGTCCATTTGCCAAAAACGTTCAGATAACAAGATAGGCTAAGAATATTCCTTGTTATACATACCAGAAAACAGCAACTTATGTTGTAATTTTTTATAAAAGAAAAAAGTTTTAATTATGTGAGCTTGTCTATATTTATGTACAAAGTGTGTTTTTAGCAATAAATGTAGTTCACTTTCACTTTCAAATCTTGTTGTTGTTGAATTACTTTAAAGTTAGCGCATTGGAATAAGAGGTAGCCTTAGGCCAAATTTTTTGCCCGCCTTTACATGTATCCTTAGTACTGATTTTTCTCTTTCAGATCTCCTTCTGAAAGTTAAGATTTTATTCTTCAGCAAAATTATATCTTCAGTGATTTCACAAACATTTCGTAACATGCTCCATATCCCAGCCTAGTCAATTCCTCGACTCATATGCATGGTATTGTGGAAAACGCGCCAAGAATAGACCAGACTGCAGAAGATTGGACATCGTTTTAGTAATAGCTGACGCACTCTTCCTTGCTATTGTTTGCCTAGTTAGGTTTCACTTTTGTTTAAGTTTAGTACCTACGTTGAAAGTCTGTATTCTTGTGTTATTAGAAACTGCGGTTGCTGACTTGTTTCTTTCTTAGTATTCACATGATCATCTCTACAATGAAGTCAAATTAAAATTTTGAAGTTGATATTTTGATTTGGAGTTTTGTAAAAAAAAAGAGGTTCCGTTAGTGTTCCGTAGCCTTAAAGGCTTAGAAACCGCTGATCTGTTTTACTCTACTTCGCAAAGTGTGTATTTGTCGTGTGCCATTTTTCTTACTCAGCATTCTTTTTTCCACGACAGTAAAACTGTTTGTTATCGGACAATCTGCATACAGAATTAATGTAAAATCATTTAGAGATACATACATCTAGTCTAGTAAAACCTCAACTAAAAGGCTTAAATCAAATCAAAGTATTTTATTCAAAACTAGCTGTCCCGGCGAACTTCGTAACGCCACAGAAAACGTTTGAATGGGAAATATTAAAGGGCTGTTTTTAGGGTTTTCCCGGAAATTATTCGATTTTTTCTCGCCTTTTAAACCTTACCTAAATTTCCGCGAACATTTAAAGACTAAGATAAGATAAATCCGTTCAGTCGTTCTCGAGTTTTAGTGAGTCTAACGAACAGCAATTCATCTTTATATATATAAGATAATATAACTCAAAAACTGTGACTGTTATGAATGAACGTTAAAAGTTAAACTAGGTGTCCTTTCCAAATCTAGAACATTTCGGAGAAAAAATGAACAAAAAACAAACTTACGGTCGGTTTCGAGAAGAGCGATCAAATGTTAATCTCATGTTAATCTCACGTCAAGCTAATTTCAGCCAATCACGTGCCGGTATTTTGAATTAATCTTAGATTAATCTCTTGTTACATTTGAACACTCTTTCAGAAACGGAGGCTTAGTCTTTTCAGAGGTAAGACTAAGTTTGTTTTTTGTCCATATTTTCTCCGAAATGTTCTAGATTCTAGAGTTCTAGAGTTTATTAAATGTTTACTCACAAAATCCGAAAATTTACAAAAAGTTCCCTCATAAAAAGTGGCACAACAAACACAGAACATAAAACTAAAATATTAAAAAAAAACCCGGCCAAGTGCGTGTCGGGCCACGCGCAATGTAGGGTTCCGTAGAAAGAGGGTTTTTTTTTATTGCTTTACAGAACTAACAACTTCATCGAAGTCATTTTCAATGGATTTTGTAAGTTGGTTGCCTATTACTCGTTAAGTAGTAAAGCCTCCTTGATAGTTTTTCTTTTAAGCTTTTCTGGTATTTCTGGCAAGCTTATTATATCTTCAGGGGTGTTATTGTCTTGTATTAATTATTATTAAGCCCGCCAATTGTACATATTTTCTGGTACAATAAATAATTTTAATAATAATAGTTGTAGAAACGGATACAATGCCCCATAAAGGATGCCTTAACCTTTGCCAGCCTAAATCTTGGGAAAGAAAGTTTATGTTTATTTCTACTATGTACATTGTGTTGGCTACCTACAGTTTTAAAGTTACTGAAATTATTCCTGACGTACATAATATTCTCATAGATATACTGATTAGCAACTTTTAGGATGTTAGTTTCTTTAAAGTCACTTTAAATCTCTTCACGAACACCTACTGCCTAGCTTATAAATGAATGTGATAGAGGATCTTAGTGACCGGCTGCAGGCAATTTACTTGTCATTCTCGCCACAATATTATATCATTTGGTCCACTTGCGATGCCTATGGAGGTTGTGGTCTAAAGCGTATCGCTTAGCGATAGAGCTTTGCATCGGTATACTCAAATGGCTAGCGGCTCTCATTTCCTCTCTATTTTTCCTTTCCTGTTCCAATTCTAATTTTATTTTTCGACCCTTGCACACCTATAGATGTTTTGGCGCGCTTATACTTTGGCTTATATTTCTTTCCGAATATTAGTATGGTACAATTTACAGTACGGCTAATATTAGCTAGGCGTAGGTTTGAATCTCGTTTCGGCCCGCAATTTTTCTTTCTATTACGATGCTTGCCCGAATAACTTTCTCGATCAAATGTAGTAATATAATTCGTCATCGGCCATTTGGCGTCCACTGCAGGACATAGGCCCCCCTCATGGTTTTCTAACCATGAAGGGTTTTCGCCACGCTCGGCAGGCGGGTCGGCGATCGCAGTATGCGGTTGGAATCTCAGGAAGATGCTGCTGCCCGTCTCCTGGTAATTTATTTCCTTAGTCGCCTTCTACGACATCCACGGAAGGAAATGGAGTGACGCTATTCTTAATCCGGCGCCACACGGAAATATAAGCTCGCTCGTATTATTTGACACTTTTGTTCGGCTTGTACTTAGACCACACGTGGTTATCCTACGTTATCCTGGTTGCTATTCAAATTCCAATTACTCAATTGCGGACAGTCGTCGGTGACGACGCGCAAGATGAGCCAAGAATAGATTCCATTTCGTTAATCGCCTTTGTTAGAACCTTGACGATTATTCTGTTAGCATTTAAAGTTGCGACGGATTTCCCGTGAGCCTGTTCTAGTTTTCTTTCAGATGTCTTAATGTGATTTTCACGTCTTCTTCTTCGCCTTCAATCCCTTTATTCTTCCGCGGAGAGTCTGAGGTAGGGCCTGTCTGTCTAAAGGAAACATGTTTTTAAAAATATCATCGTCAGGCCCTTGTCGATGCAGCATGCTCCACGCGCCATAAATGATTGAAGAAGAAGAAGAAAAAACATTTATTATAAAAGCAGTGCACACGCCTCAATAACAAAACAAAAAAAACAACAAAGAAAATATTTCAACAGAAATGTTATAAAAAAGAAAGGAAAGGATTGGCACTATTATTGTCAGATGTGATTATCAACCACTGGGCATGTCTTAAAGGCATATTTGGTAGCATCCGTGGATACACCATTAATAAAAAATATATCTTTCTGTGGTGTTTCCCTTTCACGTGATAGATCATAAAGCGTACTATAAGTTCATAAGCAACTGTAAGTTTGTACGTGTATATCACCAGTACATTCGTATTCAGCTCAGCCTTCTGATGATGAAATATATTTTTTGGAAATGTCTAATACCAATCCTAGCAAGTGTAAACGAATATCTTGTCCACAGCCGACGCCACCGAAGAAGCCTCCTCGACGGAACCTGTCCGTGTCGCCAACCCACGCCAACTCGCCCTCTTCAGTATATAGTTACGAACTGAGGTCACACGCCAGGAGTCAGGACGACCTAGATGAAATACAGGTGAGAGAAGAAACCCAAGATAACTAATTCAATTCAATTAATTTATTTCAAATATACAATTTATACATATAAATGGTTATATATCAGCGGAAGGGAAGATAAAAAGTGTCCGAAACCGGCATGCAACGACTAATGAATGTTAATGAAGCGAAAGAAAGATGAAGAGGTGAAACCTTAAGCCACGCCTGTATCCCGGAGGGGTAGGCAGAGGCCAGGGTCTGCCACTTGCCACGATCCGATCTCTTTCGCTTCATCATCATTCATTAGTCGATGCATGCACGCACGCCGCTTTTGGGTACTTTTTACTCTGCCATTTGCTAATACATCCCCTATTTGGTGGAGGTTGTGTCCACCTGGGACGTCCGTTACCGGCCCTTCCACTCACCTTCGCTCGAAATATTTCTTTCGTCAATCTTTCTACATTCATCCTCGAGAAATAAAAATAAATAAATGACTTGTTTGTTTTCATTAAAATAACTTAACATAACTTACAGTTCGCTTAAAATTAAATAGGCAAATAATCAAAAAAAGAATTGACAGAATGTAAAACATGCGACATGCTCTTGACAGTTTTTCGTGACAGTGTCCGCAGTCAACAAGGAACCCTTATAATTTCGCCATGTCCGTCCGTCCGTCTGTTTGTCTGTCTGTCCGCGGCTTAGCACAGAGACGTCAAGTACTAGAAAGCTGAAATTTGGCATAGATTCACATATTAATCACGCCGAAAAAACGGTAGGAAAAAATAATTAAAAAAATATATTTTTTAGGGTACCTCCTGCACCTGAATTAGGGATGCAATTTTTTTTACGTCTGTACTATAGACTGCCAATTGTATACCACTGCTTAGATATAATAAATTATTGGGTTCAAAGATATTTATTTCTCATAAAGAACTTACAGTTCGCTTATAACATATCACATATAATAAATTATTTGTAATTATTTCGCCTGGTTGTGCAATAAAGTGTTCACTCTCGATCTATCTATGTATAGTGTAGGGTATCATTGGATTGTTCGTTTAAAAAATATTGTGAGCGTAGGAAACCATTTTTTGATTTAGGGATCCGTTTGTAAAATATTAAGCTTTAAAACGCAATTTTTTGTTAAAGATATCATCTATCTATAGGTTCTTTGGCAGCGTCTTCCTGAGATTCCAACCGCGTACTGCGATCGCCAACCCGCCTGCCAAGCGTGGCGATTATGGCAAAACCCCTCATGGTTAGAAAACTATGAGGGAGGCATAGGCCTGCAGTGGGCGTCAAATGGCTGATGATGATGATAGGTTCTTGGTGCCTAAACGCATTCTCTCTTTGTTGCAGGGTGCTAAACAATATCTCAAGCACGGTCGCTCCGTCGACCATTGCGTAGACGGTAAATTATCCTACTCTGAGTATGAGGAGAACCACAACTCTCCCAGAGTAGCCCCCATCCCCAACCCGAGGCCCAGCCTCAAAAACAGGTCCCAACCTGTCGCCATAACCGTAAAGTACGAGAACTTCCCCGTCAAAGCGTTAAATCCTAGAAGGAAGTTGAAACGGAACCCCCAGTACGAAAACTATGAGCCTAAAATGACAGACAACAGAAGCAGAAAGTACTCTGCGCAAGAAAGGTCTTCCCTAGAGAGTCTTCTGGACGACTCTCAGTCGATGAACAGCCCGAGCGACTATGAGCGCAATTGTGAAGATGGTAGGGGCGTTGTTCCGTTGTCACCGACTCATTACGAGCAGCCGCCGACGCCGGACCATCCGCCGCCATCTGCCAAACAGGCGGAGAACAGCATACATGAGAGGATTCGCCCGCTGAGTCAGGTTAGTTTGCCTGAATGATGTTATTGCACTGTAGCACTTATCGTGTTGTCTAGGCATGCTGTAGAACTTTGTACGCATTCTAGAGTTGTACATTGTTGTTCACTGTTCAGTTGTTCACTGACTACCTACACTGCCAGAGGCTTTTTGATATGCACTCGGCTAGTATTAATTTCTTTGGTTTAGCACTTTATTACAAAGGTTACTATTAAATGTATCCGACATTTACAACTTTATCTTGATCTGAAAAATTATTACCAACTAAAACTATCTTCATCTTTCGAGTGCAAAACAAAATATGTAGTGCCAACAAGAACGGTACTGGAACACTGGGTACACAAATATAAATGAAGAGTTGAAATGCATGATTACTAAGATTACTTCTTAGCGTTAGTTGTAATGTAAACTAGTTACCTACTACTTAAATGTTGTCAGTAAAAGTATTAACTTATATTATAATAAGTAAATTACTAAATAATTTATGGGCTATGAGATTGGCAAAGTTATATCTACTAAATACCTACTTTTAAGAAGTTATTTCATTTGAAACGCATGACACTACGAAGCATGGGATTTATAATTATATTTTTTCTTGATTTTAATTATACGTTTTCTTTCAAACGTTTCAGCGTATTATGGAAGTCATTGAAGAAATAAGACTTAGAAAGAAATCGCAAGGTGATTTATCAGAGACTAGCTGATCTTAATTTACTAATATTTTTGACTTAAATCTCTATTGTTACTAAGCCGGTTGTAAAAACCGATTTGATATTAGCTAATGCTTTTAAAAAGTTATAATAACAGATTGATCGTTATTATTAAATTTCTTCATCCACCTGGAGCTTACGCAGGTCTCTTTCCACCGCGTCTTTCCAGCAATACTTGGGGCGTCCGACCGACCGACGCCCAACGGGACACCCTTCATATTATGGTCTCTGTGCCGCCCGATCCTCTCCCATTCTTGGGAGAGGCAGCGCAGGATAGGGAAAAATGGCGTCTTTCGGTTCCGGAGACCGAGATCCATATTGGGTCCCTGAGCCAGAATGAATGAATTAAATTTCTTATATAACCAATGTCACGGTTATAGCCTAGTCTTATAAATCATATTTGGGTGCTCTAATAATAAATTATTAATGATTTTTTTTTAAACTTGTGAATAGTAAGGCCTTACTGCTTAGGTGATATAATATTTTTAATATTTCGATTTAGATATTTACGTGTGTAGAGTTAAACTATATCACATTCTAACCTAACCTTCTTTTATTTTTTGTTATAAAATGCTGGGTATAATATATGAAGGCGAATGTGGCATTATAAACATGGATTTGTTAAACATAGTGTTAAATCTTTTAGATTACATTTATTTTAAGTTGCTATACCTAAATTACCTTCATGACAGTATCATTTCAACGTAGATTTTAAACTTTTATTTTTAACTTTGTGGAATCCCCATATGAATTGTTTTCACTCCTTGGTTATAGTTTTTGATAAATTATAAGATTTCATTAAGGTGCTTTTTCATATACGATACTAGCCTTAAATGTTTTAATGAAAAGTTCTCTATGAAAATGTGCCTTAATTATTGAAAAATATACAGAAAGAAAATTGACTGATTTTAGGAATAATGATATTATCAGTTGATGTGTATCTGTTCGTTCGTATATTTTTTGTAGGTATAAAGTTTATTTTCGATTACTTTTAAGTAACTATCGTGAATAAATTAACGATTTTATTCTCATTTGTGCTTGTTTTATTATGTTCTTTTTAGCAACTTAGTCTTAGTTGGCAATTGTTGGCGCCTTTGTAAAATGTTATAGCAATGTTTGGATTTTGTGAAGGCTTTGTTCCTATTTGCAGGAACTTGTCATCTACTATACCTCTTGGTTTCGGCATTAAACAATATTAGAGTGTCTCCTACTCGGGTGGTTCTCAATTTTAAAAACGAAAAGTTGCCGTTGTTGAGGATATTTCCTTCAAAATGTTTAGACGGGATTTTTCAATAGTGAGATAAAACTTAACCGGAGAATAAAACCGATGTCGTCACTGTCTTGTCGTATGATTTAGACAGTGATAGCATGCAATTTATTCTCCAGTTGACTATTGAAAAACTGGCACTTAATAAGATAAAATTGGCCCTTAATAAGATAAATCACTACGTTAGAGTGTACGGTTACTATTCACTGAGCGTGCAACACCTTACGAATTGTATAGGTATGTAGCCTGTATACGTCCCACTGCGGGGCACAGGCCTTCTCTCAGAGAGAGAGAGTGAGTATGGGCTTAACTACCACGGGTGTCCACGGCGAATTGACAATTTCAACAAGGTTCCTCACGATGTTTTCCGTCACCGTTAGCGAGTGGCATTGCTACTACAATTTCACAGATGTTCGTAACTTGGATATTAAAGTCATTGGTACTTCTCAGGATTTGAACTCACGACCGCCCAAATGTGAGGCCGGCGATCCGCTACTTTACCGGTGGTGCGGAGCGGGAACAAAAAATATATTTTGGCCTTTGCATCTACTTCATCATCATCATCATCATCATCAACCCATTATGTCCCCACCGAAGGGCACGGGTCTCTTCCCTGAGGAAGGTATAGGCCATACTCCACCACGGGGGCCAAGTCCGGATTGGTGGAGGCTTGTAGACTAGTGGCTCGTCTACTGTCAGAAGTTGTCAAGCCGCCCTAAGGCCTCTGACTTGGCTTAACGACTGCCATCTATCGAAGGCAGCCGGCACCAATAGCTTAACGTGCCTTGCGAAGCACGGAACCGCTCGGAAAAATGCCACTAGCGTTAGGCATAGACGGCGACCCATCCATGCTCTGAACGCGCCCTGTGTTGCTTAACCTTCGTGATCGTTTAAGATCACCCAGGCAGCCGGGGCTACGAGCGAGATTTATACATATAAATGGTTATATATCAGCGGAAGGGAAGATAAAAAGTATCTACTTAATGAGATGATTTATACAGCGTCCAGTAGCCCTTCACTAACACTAGATGGGTGAAGGGACCACTCGGACGCTGCAGTGCCTGGAACTATTTTCGACTAATTGCCGCCTATATTTTATAAGCGAGAGGCGAATATTTTCTTAGACCTTTTCTTTGATTAACAGAGCTAAAGCAAATTATCGCGTTTAAAAATTTACTCAACGGAAGTGACTTCGTGTTTCAAAATGAGAATAATATATAATTTAAAAAATATTAAAAAGGTACGTTAAAAATATTAATAATAACAAACACTTTTGTGGTATGCAGACCCCTGCATACCAAAAACGTGTTTTTAGCCGTTTTTAGGGTTCCGTACCCGACGGGTGTCAAACGGGACCCTATTACTAAGACTACTGTCCGTCTGTCTGTCTGGCTGTCTGTCACCAGGCTGTATCTCATGAACCCTGATAGCTAGGCAGTTGAAATTTTCACAGATGATGTATTTCTGTTGCCGCTGTAATAAAAAATACTAAAACTAAAAAAACAAAATAAATAAAATATTTAAGGGGCTCTCATACAACAATCGTGATCTTGTTCATTTGGCCGGTTTTTGCTCGATATTATTAACGGCAACAGGTAGATGCTTGAAATATTCAAATGTTATATAGGTTATGATATGGAACCCTTCATGCGCGAGTCCGACTCGCACTTGGCCGGTTTTTTTTTTATATGCTCTATCGTATAAACGGTGATACATACGGGTATCAAGCTTGTCGTGATTGTGGGACTAATTATATTTATATTCTAGAGACAATAATAAAAAACGGCCAAGCGCGACCCTCGGTGCGCGAGTCCGACTAGCCTTTAGTCGACAGTGGCCTAAACCAGTTTTTGACAGTTGAAAAACACGTTTAAACTGGCTATTTGAAGTTTGACATTCGACAGTTTTTTTCTTTCATTTTAAATGCACATTATTAGCTGAAGGCTAACTGGACACTTTATAGCATTGTTAAAATAAATAAAAATTAAACTTGAGCTCTGCTTCAGATACAAATGTTGGCTAGTAGATAAAATATAAAGTAGTCGTCGTAGCAAACACACGTATGAGCATCTGCACGCTAATATCAGTAGTTTACAGGCTTACAGCCGGTTTGCTTCACAAGGTAAATGTTTTAAGTATTTCTGATTACTTAAAAAAGAACGAGGCAGACAGGATCTAAGGCGCGAGAGACAGATGGGACGTGGGGCGAGGGCGCGGTAAGATGTATAGAGTCACAGACCACAGTCCTTGCTCTGCGGTCGCTCTTGGTCTGTGACTCTATATATCTTACCGCGCCCTCGCCCCACGTCCCATATGTGTGTCTCGCGTCTAAGTATTTTCTTAGCGAAATTCGAAATTCAAAAACCGGCGGTTAGTGCCGGGTTCTCAGTCAAAATGTTAACCGGTTGTTATTTTGGCACTTTGGCCAAATTATGTATTCTGTGCTTTGGCTTACAATAAAACCGGCCAAGTGCGTGTTGGGCTACGCGCAGTATAGGGTTCCATAGAAAGAGGGGGTTTTATCTGCTTTACAGAACTAAAAACTTCATCAAAGAAATTTTCAATGGATTTTGTACGAAGTTTTCCTTTGATAAGTTGGTCGCCTATTACTCGTTAACTTGTATTCCTACTTAGCCGTGATAGTTTTCCTTTTAAATTCATTATATATGCCTTGAATTTTTTCACGTTTCTACAATCAACCTTTTGGCCTTACGCCATACTCGGAGAAAAATTGCGCTTTTCGCAAACGGAACCCTAAATCGGAAAATGATTTTTCACACCCTTTTTAAACGACCAATCCAACAATACCCCACACTAATGTGCATCTCTAATTTAGGTGTAGGGGGATACCGCAAAAAAAATCGAGATTTTATTCTACCGTTTCGTCGGCGTAATAAATATGTATGTCTATGACAAATTTCAGCTCTCTAGTACCTTATCGTCTCTGTGCTAAGCCGCAGAAAGACAGACCGACGGACATGACGAAACTGTAAGGGTTCCTTGCTGACTACGGAACCCTAAAAAGCAATATACGCCTGTTAAAGTAGCTATACGATACAGGATTGTGTACTCTTACCCCGGGTTGTCCCCTAACTGAGTTCGAAGCTCGAACTCAGATGGGTGACGACAACCGGTGTTATGGAGCATTACACTTCGTGTAGGGTTCGAGAATCCTGATTTTGTTTCGTGAAATTGGGGCATAAAGTAAACTTACACAATTTGTAGACATATAAATCCTGACACATAGACCTGCCCCTATATTACGCGCACCGAATTCTGAGCGATTCCAATCGTCTAACTGTCAAATTAGTATGGAATTTGACAGGTAAACGGTTGGAATCCTTCTGGATCTGGTGCGCAGAATTAGGCCCCTGATCTTAGTATTGATTAGTCTGGTCAAACGCAGGTAGATTTTAGAAATACCTACGTACGTCTTCACTCAGCAATCTTTACATGCGTGCCCGCTACTCAGTTAGGTGACGGGTGATTTTGCACCTCAAATGTAAAGGTCGATGTGCTGTCGACAGCACCTAAAGGTGTTTATGCAGAAAGGATGCTGACTTTGTCGACAACAATCCAAAAGCTTTCGGATAAAGTCTTCACTGCACTTTGAACGTTACACAAAAGTAAGTAAGTATTCCTGCTACATAATAGGGGTTAAAGTATGAAATTGCCGTTTTATTGCAATAGGTTCTTTGAATTGACATAGAATCTTCATGGTTTGAGGTTTTCGAATGAAACTTTTTTCAAATGGTTTCTATGATGTTCTTTTTTTAAAAAATGTGAAACATTTGAATATCGACTTTCAATTGTTTTTGTTATTCAATTTAGACAAGAAAGATGGATACTGCGAAAATTCGAGTGATTTTTGAATACGAGTTCCGACGTGGAACTAACGCGGCAGAAACAGCCCGAAATATCAATGCTGCGTTTGGAGAGGGGTCTACTAATGAGCGCACCGTGCGATTTTGGTTTAAACGCTTTCGTGATGGAAATTTCGACTTAAAGAACGAGCCACGAGGAAGACCGCCCACACAGGTGAATAACGATGAAATAAGAGAGATAGTGGAAGCCGACCCTAGTCAAACTACCCAGGAATTAGCGGCATGGTTTAACGTTACCTTACCCACAATATTGACTCACTTGCGTCAAATCAATAAAATAAAAAAATACGAAAAATGGGTGCCTCATAATCACTCGAATTTTCGCAGAATCCATCTTTCTTGTCTAAATTGAATAACAAAAACAATTGAAAATCGATATTCAAATGTTTCACATTTTTTAAAAAAAGAACATCATAGAAACCATTTGAAAAAAGTTTCATTCGAAAACCTCAAACCATGAAGATTCTATGTCAATTCAAAGAACCTATTGCAATAAAACGGCAATTTCATACTTTAACCCCTAATATTTTCACAAAATCACTTCTCTCTGGGAGATGGCATCCTAACTAACGACATCGTAATTGTAGGATCGGCGCACCAAAACACATATTTTCGACGCAGTGGAAATAGCCTATTATAAAATTACTGTATAATAATTTTTTAACCTTTATTACATTACCAGAGGGCGGTCATGAAACAATGAATTGAACATACATGTTTTTTTTTACAAAAAATAAGCAAACTGCTTTTTTAATTATTTATTTTTTCATCATCATCAGCCATTTGACGCCCACTACAGGAGCTCTATTTTTGAATCACTCGTATCGCGTCGAGCGCTCGATTTCTACTGATTTTCGTTCGACATCTGAAATTCCGTATTTTTTAATCACTCGAACTGCAACGAATGGTCCTTACCACTCGTCTCGCATGGCGATCGGTAGATTAATTGTCAAAAAACGATTTCGACATTTCGTTAGAACACAAACCAAAATGACAGTAGTAGTGTTGATGAGGAATATTCCACCAGATTTCTAGGTCTGATAATTGATAAGAATCTGAACTGGAAATGTCACGCTGAAGCTACCTGTAAAAAGCTAAGTAAATCAGCCTATGCTCTATTCAAACTAGTTAAAATTGTCAGTACAGATGCTGTACTTTCAGCTTTTCACGGATACGTCATGTCAACTTTGCGCTTTGGCATTATATTTTGGGGCAATAGTACGGACGTAACAACGGTATTTAAAGCACAAAAAAGGTGTGTTAGATCTATGTGCCACTTAAAAGCCACTGAAAGCTGTAAGCCTTATTTCAAAAAGTATAAGATCCTCACACTTACTTGCTTATACATCTATGAGGTAGCTATTTTCGTTAAGACTAATGAGTCACTATTCCCGAAAGTCCACGAAAATCGATACAGAACTATACGCCACCCCCATAAACTTGTAATTGAGCCATGTAAAACCACTTTCAAACAGAAAAGTATCATAACTATGGCACCAAAAATATATAATAAATTACCAGATGATTTAAAAACGCTAAATACAATTCAACTTAAAAGAAAGCTCTATGACATTCTCATAAACAAATGCTATTATGACTTACAAGAATTCTTTGCTGATAAATTTTAATTCCAATTATTGTTGTTTACTTTGACATTTTAACTATATTTTTAATTTAGATCTTTTATAATATTTTTAATATGTATGACACGTAATTTTTTTTTGACATTAGTAATTATTTGACATTTGCAAGTTTATAATTTTTTTTTTTGACTTTATTTCACTTTATTTTTTTTTTTATTGACATTGTATTCTTATTGACATTAGTAATAATTATTAATAATTACTTGACGTTTGTAATTCGCATTACGGCCTAAGTCTCAGTTATTAATTATTATTTTTTTACATGATCTGTATGCCTATCAGGTAGAGCGCATAGCAACTCATTTTTTAATGTAACACCTTTATGTACTTGTGTCTCACCGATCAATAAATGAATTATGAATTATGAATTATGAATTTGTTTGTATCAAAAGACAAAGATTTTTTATTTAAACAGCCAATAAAACAGTGTTTTACGTTCCGTTTCTGTTACGGTAGTTTCCGGTTTTTTTAATTTCTGCGTGGAATGGATAAAATACAATACTTCAAATTGTACTGGCAACACTTCAGGCGAACGATTCAAAAATACGGAAAAACGACATCATGCGACTTAGAAGACGAGTGTGACTTAAGTCGAATTCGACGATACAATTTCATACGAGTGATTCAAAAATAGAGCTCCTGGCCTCCCTCGTGGTTTTCCAAGCTGCCCGGTCTTGTGCCACCCGCATCCAGCGACTCCCCGCCACCGTAACCAGGAGCTCTATTTTTGAATCACTCGTATCGCATCGAGCGCTCGATTTCTACTGATTTTCGTTCGACATCTGAAATTCCGTATTTTTTAATCACTCGACTGTTACGAATGGTCCTTACCACTCGTCTCGCATGGCGATCGGTAGATTAATTGTCAAAAAACAATTTCGACATTTCGTTAGAACAAACACAAACCAAAATGACAGTAGTGTTTTGTTTGTAACAAAAGACAAAGATTTTTTATTTAAACAGCCAATAAAACAAAGTATTACGTTCCGTTTCTGTTACGGTAGTTTCCGGTTTTTTTAATTTCTGCGTGGAATGGATAAAATAAAATACTTCAAATTGTACTGGCAACACTTCAGGCGAACGATTCAAAAATACGGAAAAACGACATCATGCGACTTAGAAGACGAGTGTGACTTAAGTCGCATTCGACGATACAATTTCATACGAGTGATTCAAAAATAGAGCTCCAGGTCGTCAGACCATCTGTCGTGGGACCTACCCACGTTGCGTCGTCCGGTCCGCGGTCGCCAGGTCAGAACTTCTTCGCCCCAACGGCCATCAGGTCTCCGAGCTATGTGCCCCGCTCACTGCCCCTTTAACTGAGCAATTCTTCGAGCTATATCAGTAACTCGGGTTCTTCTGATTTATTTTTTATAGAACAATAATTTAATGATAATTTGACTTATGTACTTCAGTCCGCCCGTTGCAAAGTCACTGATTAAAATGTGTTGTGCCGTCGACCGATCATCCCCAGCTGCCACCTGGTCGGTCAGCCGTCAATAGGAGACGTCGTCATATATAGGTAAATACAAAAGGCCAAAAGAAGGGTGGTCCTTTAGTGCAAATGAGTGGCCGCTGACATAATTCATTCTAATCTTTTGCATCCGCCACCCTGAACATATAAAATGTATGGAAAACACAAAAAAAATCCAAATACATAAGTACTTTATTGCACGCATTACAGAAAGAAGAAAGAAAAATAATCCTTAAAAGAAGTACAATTACATAACATTACATTACATAAACTCACGCCTGTATCCCGGAGGGGTAGGCAGAGACAAGGGTTTGCCACTTGCCACGATCCTGGCAGACCTCTTTCGCTTCATCAATTAGTCGCTGCATGCATGCACGCCGGTTTCAGGTACTTTTAATTATTGCACTTTGCTAATACATCCCCTACTTGTTAGAAGTATGTCCGCCTGGGACGTCCCTCACCGGTCTTTCCATGCACATTCGCTCGATATACCTATTTCTTTCGTCAATACTTCTTCCTTCATCCTCTCCACATGTACAAACCAACGCAACATTCCTTTCTCAATTGTAATCACTACATCCTCTTAACAATTAAACATTACACAACGCAATTACTCGCCATCGCCAAATGTTTGACCATCATTGAGTAAATCAACAGAAGTGGTACTCGTAGGGAGATGAGCCAATAATCTCGCCTGTTAGAAGGCATAAGGAGTAGCAATTTCGAAACGATGCCTTCTTTTTTTGAAACTTACTCGTCGTGAGCTGGTTCGTTTACCGGACGATATTCAATGATAGTTTGATTAGAGAACGTTGTGGACTGAAAGATGATGTAGTGACTAGAATATTGAAAGTCGGACTCGCCTACCGAGGGTTCCGTACTTTAGGTACTTACATATATGAATAGTTATATAATATAAGTCACATAATATCATCATTTTTTATAATTTAATTTAAATGTATTTCATACTTTTCCCTGTACTTTGTAGTATAAAACAATATTACCACTTGCCAATTTCATAGTTCTAGGTCAACGGAAAGTAAGTAGGTACCCTATAAATTTTGATTCCATTGAGTGTTTTCTACGGCATAAACGGCCGTATCTTTTTTTTACGTTAACTTAGAAGTTTGATTTTTCACAGCTTCAATGTAGACCTGAGTATATGGTTTTAAGCTCGACTCGATACCTCCACGCCTACCCGAGATAAAGGGTCTTGACAGACAGACGGATGGACGGACAACAAAGTGATCCTATAAAGATCCGATCCTTTTGAGGTACAGAACCCTAAATAGGAATGTTGCTTTGGTTTAGACATAAATGGAGAGGATGAAGGAAGAAACATTGAAGAAAGAAATATATCGAGCGAATGTGGGCGGTAGTCCCAGGTGGACGGCTTTGCACTCATTAGCATGCAACGACTAATGAGTGTTGATGAAGCGACGAAGTTCTGTCAGGATCGTGGCAAGTGGCAAGCGTTAGCCTCTACCTACCCCTCCGGGATGTAAACGTGATGTTATGTTTTTCGCTCATTTTGTTCAATTAACTGACTGAAAACTATAAATTAGGTAACAAGCGCCGCTCGACTTACTAAATTCACTCGTAACGCATTTTGTAACATCATAAATAAAAAAATGTGTAAATGCCAACAACAAATGTAACACTTAGCAAGTTCATGCTTTTTGCCATGGTTTCAATTTTATCACAAAAAATATATCATCGATCTTCAAATTACTGGAACCTTATGATTATGATTTCAGTAATTCGTATGAAAATTAGTGTTTTTAAGACGAACGAAAGTAGTCGACATAGCCCATCGGACGAGTAAGTTGAAGTGGCAGTGAGCGGGGCACATAGCACGCAGAACTGATGGCCGATGGGGCCGAAAAGTTCTCGAATGGAGACCACATATCGGCAAGTGCAGCGTAGGACGACCAGCCACAAGATGGACAGATGACCTCATCCAAGTGGCAGGAAGACGCTGGATGCAAGCCGCTTCCAACCGGTCTTTTTGGAAATCCATGGAGGAGGCCTATGTTCAGCAGTGGACTTCTTGTGGCTGAATGATGATGATGATGAATATGTGGCGTTTCACCTATAAAGCCCAAAAATGCGAAAACCTCTTGTTTTAAATTTTGACAGTCGATTTGTTTTTTGTTTGAATTTAATTATTTTTTATTTGTGTCAAAGACCAAGTCGATGTGGTATCATTTGAGTTGGTACCACGACAACCTTTACAATGTACTTATCTAGTCTTTGCAGTTGTGTTATGAGCTATTTTGCAACACAAATATAAAGGTTGGTCAGCTGTCGAATGTAGGACTATGGGTGTAAGCTTCAACCTATGCTTAATCACCAGCACGCGGACTTTGGGTTCGATTCCCACTGGAAGCCGCGTAATTTTTAACATTCAACATTTTTCCATGTGTGTGATGTCTGTCTGATTACTCGTCATCATAAGGACGAGTGCGGCATATGGCGTTTTTACCTGACTGCGGCGAAGCCCAAACGGAGGGTAATGTGTTTGGCTCGTATGTCTGTAGGTATGTATGTAAGTATGTCCGATTCTATGTTCCCTCATGGAAAGATTTCGACAAATAATATCTCAATCGATTCGTCGAGTTTGCGTGAGTGTCATAGGCTGGCTATATGAATTCAGCATAAAGCCAACAAAAAAAAAATCACTAAAAAGACGAAAATATTAAAACAGAAATAAAAATATAATAACTAGCAACCCGACTGCTGAGCATTCACTAATTGCGAGGTATCTAAGTTGGTCCCGCCCGCTTAGTAGTTAATGCTCAGCGGTCGGGTTCTTGGTAATTTTTTAATTATTTTTTTTTTATGTCGTTGGAAATCAAATTCACTAAGTACAAGATAAGCTACAGAACATGTTTTTAACTGCGCTCGAAGATAAAAAATCGATGTTGATTGTGTTGTATTTACCTACATCAATTTTATATCCAAAACCTAGCAAAGAAGTTGGATCTGCGTGACGGAACAGAAAATTCAGGAAGAACGCATGAAGTAGATGACGCGTTTTTTCTCTGTCGGAGTCACGTGCCGTGCTGAATTGCTGATATCACATTCTTACCTTGCATATTGCCGCCAGTATTGCACTGCACCACTTTTTAGGGTTCCGTAACCAAAGGGTAAGGGTAAGGTAACCCTATTACTAAGATTCCGCTGTCCGTCCGTCCGACTGTCCGTCTGCCACCAGGCTGTATCTCATGAACCGTGATAGTTTGACAGTTGAAATTTTCACAGATGTATTTCTGTTGCCGCTATAACAACAAATACTAAAAACAGAATAAAATAAATACAACAGCGTGATTTTTTTTGCGGTTTTTTTCTCGATATTTGTACCAAATGTTGTATACATAATGGTACGGAACCCTTCGTGCACGAGTTCGACTCGCACTTGGCCGGTTTTTGTCTTTATCTCGAAACTATGAACTTCATTTTATAGAGTGTAACAAAATCCTTGTACCAAATTCCGAACATGCTGGGTTCTACTCATCAATACTCACGAACAACTTTTACAATGGGGAAAACATGGAAATGGGACCCAGGTTCGATTCCTAGTGCGGGCATGTACCTATGTATGTCTTTGTGGCGTTAAATAAATGTTTTTCTTCTTCTTCTATGATTTTGTTTTCTAAGTTATGTACATTTGTGAAGGTATAGTAGCAATACCACTCGCTACAGGTGAAGGAAAACATCATGAGGAAACCTGAGTGTCTGAGCTATTCACATACCTCAGCGCTTGAAATCGCCAATCCGCGGTGGGCACGCATGGTGATTAAACCCACTATCTCTCCCTGAGAGAAGGCCTGTGCCCTACAGTGGGACGTATATAGGCTGCTATGTGTATGTATGTAAGGCGGTAACTTTGGGTGAGTTTTTCCCTGTTTTCGAAGATTTCCTCAAAATAAAAGTTATTCGAGTATAAGCCCAAATTTTCGGATGTACCTACATGGGGAAATTCTTACACCTTATTTACCTACGTAGAAAGAGAGTATGGGCTTGATACCAAGCATGCCCGGATGGGCGATTTTAAGCCCTGACGTGTTACATCGTGATGTCTGGTAAAAGTATCACCACCACTAAAGTCCCCAAGATACAGGCCTAGCCTAGTTTGGGGACTGCCGGTAAACGCAAATACATTTTATGTAATACCCTTCAATGACTATATTTATAAGCGACCTTAATTTGTATATCTTTTTGGAAATAAATATTTTACTTTATTTACTTTACTAGCTAAGACGAGATCCCAAGTTTACCTGTCAAATGTAAAAAAGAGAGTGTGTGCTTCACCGACAACCGAAATTCAAGGTACGATTCAATCTAGGTACATTTCATAGCCGATTAAACCGCAGATCAAAAAATGGCTATGGATATCGAATTATCACAATAAACTGCTCCGTTCCGTTCCGTGTGGCGCCGGATTAAGAATAGCGTCACTCCATTTCCTTCCGTGGATGTCGTAGAAGGCGACTAAGGAAATCAAATATCGGGAGACGGGCAGCAGCGTCTTCCTGAGAATCCAACCGCATACTGCGATCGCCAACCCGCCTGCCAAGTGTGGCGATTATGGCAAAACCCTTCATGGTTATGAAAACCACGAAGGAAGCCTATGTCCTGCAGTGGGCGTCAAATGGCTGATGATGATGATAATAAACTGTGAATTGTACTTTTACGAAACGTGGCCCAAAGAAGTATTCGCTGCAAATACTTATTGGTTATTATTGTATTTCATCATTTTCTTGCACTACCCGTTGCCAGCATCTTCAATACCAAAGGTTTGCTGGAAGAGAATGCTTCTTGCATTAAGCACGCTCTTGTACATTTACAATGTAATTAGTGCAATAAAGAATTAAAATAAATAAAAACTTTAAAAAAATACTAATTTCGACATCCCTCTCGCCAGGAGTACAAACGGCGCTCGGCACTGCGGGATAGCTACACGGAGACGGAGACCACCTTGCTTAGGGCTCCCTCAGCTGCTTCCGTGGCCAGCGAAGCCACAGACAGGAGCGGCACTGACTGCGTGGAAGAGTACATCTGCGATGTGCCCTTTGCCGGTGAGTTTAGAGTCTAAATTGCAGCGGATTTCCAAATTCCACCCGTTGGAATCGGACCGTTCTGGGCCCAAAGTCTACTAGACGAAATTGTTCAACGAGTGTTAGCACAGTTAGGCTTTTTGTACATTTTGACAATATTGGTACGATAGACCACTGTCTACTGTACGGTGTTATGATTATCACTCTGTTTTACAAATACATATGCAGTTAGTAGACTTGAGTTTCGGTCTATGAATTGAATTCATCAAATATTAGTACTGGGGCGGACGTTGCGGCATTTTCAGCGTGCGCGTGAATTCTATACTTTTTTATTTGCCCGTCTGACATACAGCGTGGCGGCCAGTGTTTACATGTCAAACAGCAGAGGACTCGGCGGGAAAAATAAAAAGAAAAATGTTGCGGCTAGCTTTTTGGCGAATGGAATTTTTGGTGTTGAAATTGAAATGGGAATGGAAAGCAAAAAGTTCACTAAAGTGCGTGCAAGTTTTGTTTTTCGTGTTTTATCTAAGATTTTTCTGCCCTTTTGATTCTGATTTCCTTCTTTAATTGGAGAAAAAACAGACGGTGCGGAGTTTTTCACGGTCTTAGTATGCTTAGACCGAGTGATCTATTTTAGCTTAGCTAACTAAGATGCTACTCATCTCGTCTATACCGATGATCTTAGTACTTAGCAGTCTGATGAAAACAGCAAATTTTCGTACTAAGATCGCCGGTATACACGATACGAGTAGCTAAAAAAATTTTAATAAAAAAATAAATACCGACTTCAAAACACTACAGCACTAAAAAGTTAGTAATAATTTAAATAATACCTTTAAATTAGAAGTATGTATACACGTAGGTATGTATTGTAGAAGTATAATTTGTAGTCGGTGCTCAAAATATCGGTATGTCCTGGTCATGAAACTGGGCACACCCTTCTAGGTACCCACTGACAGTCTAGAGTTAATAACAGATCATTATCACTTGATTGCGAGTGACCTAGTCGGCGCACAAACAGACTTGTGAGATCCTAATTATAGTTAGTGTATGCCACATTTCACAGTCGATGTGTGGTATAGCCTTCATTGGGTGCATACGTATGTGAACCTATAATAAAGGTTATTTGTGTGCTTATACAGGGTTATTAGTTAGCTTATTTCTGCAATGTGCAATTCCCGGTACACCCCACTTAGAGATTGTGTTTGTTTATAGTATAGAGTTATTTTTTAAATGCTCAATTCTTGAAACATGCCGGTTAGAATTCATCGTTTACAACTTTTGTTGTATGAGTTTTTTCTATGATTAATTTTTTTTATTTTATTTCCGGGCTTACCTAATTTTATTAAATTCGTGTTTTACGCGTTTTACCAATGTCGCAGCCATCACCATTTTAATTGACATTAATAATTAACAGAATTAGGTATGTATTAAATTTTTTTTTTTATTGTATATTGAAGAAAAAAAATTAAAGTGGAAGAACAAAAGTTGACGCACTTTAACCGGTATGTATCAGGGATTGCGCATTCTAGAAATAATCGTATATTCAGCGCTAGAGAAGCAGGAATACTCAGATTTTCTTCATGTATTATTTTTATTATTCGAAATATCTTCTTAGATTAGTTTTCTTAATAAATATTCGCTAATATTCATAAAATTGAAAAAAAAAAAGTAATGTAGAACAAAAACTGAATTTGCACGGATATTTACTCGTTTATTTTTTTTATCTTACAATTTTCCGACGTTTCGGTACTTTTGCAAGTGCTGTGGTCTCGGTAGACTGAGGTGACAGGTGTCTTTTTCAAAGCATTAACTGTTAGTTTACTACCCTCGGCAAAAATTACAAAAAATATTAAGTTACGTTCCAAAAATATTATGTCTAGTGCTCGTGTTAACCTTACCGTATGTTATTTATCACAAACTGTAACCGCGCACTGCGCATTTTTTAAATATTCCTCTATAGTGCACGGACCTCTGTGATTCTGTGCTACTTATTCACGTCGCAACTCAAATTTTCCTTCACCCACTAAACAAAGATTAATAATCAGCGAACGCTAAGTTTAACTCTTCTATCAATCATATTATAAAGAAATACATACGCAATAATGACTCCCTTGACCTTAAGCCTTTCCCTTCAAATACAAACTAAGCTGGAAGGCCTACTAGAGAAGGCATTGGCGTTCATCAGATTTTTAAACATATACGGCCTTATGTAAAAAAAAAAGATGATTCCTCTAAAGCACTCTTAAGAGGCAGTTTATTTAATCTGTGGTTACGACTTTCCCTTGTAAAATCTTCAGCACAGACTATTTTAATCGGCGTTTTAAGGAATCGTTTTATAAATAAGACCGTACAAACTTAAAACCACTCTGCAATATGTTTACTACTCTACCTGTGTCGTTATGCATCGTGTGGAACAGACAGATAGACAGTCGCGATTTTTGCCATCTGTCTAGGCCCATAAAGCTTTTTTGGCCCGCCCAATTCCACTTCAGCTCAGCTAAGCTGTAGTAAACTTGCATGTGTTGCAGCTTATCTTCTGTTCATTTCTTTTCTGTCTCACAGTTTGAAGGGCTTTAATACTATCTAAGCAATTTAATCTTTATGCTAAACATGTATGACCTACTTTTCAATGAGCAAGTCAAAGTTTCCGTTGAGAGTCGAGACTGAGAGAATAAAATGTTAGAGCGTAATCAAACGTACAGACACCTGGAAACTCTTATAAATAAAAGGAAACTCACTTTCTCATGGAGAACGCACGCACAGCCTAAACCAGTAAGTAGGTCTAGAACCGTGATTCCTAAACTTATATATTTTAAGTGTTGCTCTGCTCAATGCGGCTGCTTTTGTAATAAGATTTATCAACAACTTAGTAAGCGTTTACCAAAAGCTTCATAAGGGTTTACCCTTATGAAGACTCCTTTTCTGGTAAAGGTATAATCTAGACAATTTCATGACGATGACATGTAAAATTAACCAGAGGTGAATCTCTAAAGGACGTGTTTCCTAAGTCAATAAATTTATAATATGATGTTAACATACCTACTAGGTTACTTTTTACCGCGAGTGTACTCGATACTTTTCTGCTGACCCAAATATGGCTAAGTACAATTAAACACACCGTTCATTTACACCTCAATAAATGAGATACTCGCGCGCAGACGTTATTAGCACATAAATAAGAGTTCAGCGGCGGGACACTAAAATGTTGCTTTTCTTATTTACAACAAATTGGGTAACGAAGAAAATTCCGCCTATTAAAGTTATTAAAAAAATTAAAAACAAGTTTACCCGGGATACTTTTACTAATGTAAAGTGATTACGAAGGTGTCATTACGAAAAAAGGAAATATTCTTTTAAATATTTAACAATGACTTAACTAAATAATAATGAAGCGGTGGCAGCGCATCGGTAGTCAGTGCGCTTCACATGCGCCTGGATTCGCGGGTTCGAATCCACCAATGTACCAATGACTTTGGCTTTGGTTAAGTTACCTAACTACGTAAATTTGTAGTAGCAGTCGTTGACTGTGAAGAAAAATATCGTAAGGAGACGTGCGCATCCTGAGGTGTTTCTTTCTCCGAAGCAATTTAACGCAGGAGATTTGGAGTATTCAAGTATGAAGTAGGAGTGTTTTATATGGAATTCTTATTTCAGCGTAAATCAGTGTAACCTCTTTGTCAAGATTATTTTGTAAGACCGTTATTGTTATTTTAGTTAAGAAATCAGTGTAGGTCCCCTATTATTCCTGTGTTTTAGTTTCTTAGTTAAATATGAAAAAAAATCTCTCAGCGCCATATTAGGCCTCGCAAGCGCAATAACTATTTGTACCGTGGCCAACACTTAACCACTATCAACACTGTAACAACTCTTATTGCGCAAGATATAAGTGCGAGATTAGAATACAACGAGGCGCATTATGTTGTTGACGTTACACAGCCACGCACTTGTTAATTCCCGACTCGCGTGTACAACTTCTATCACAATCTTACGGTAATTTTAGCTTTTTACTTGTATTTGACGGGCCCTTCTAACCGGAACTTAAAAGTTGAAGGTACTTTCTAAGATGCTGAGACCGTTGGGATCGTTGGGTTTCGCTGTATTACCTTCACTGATAGAAGAATGGTTGAAATAGGGTCGATCTTTATATTTATTTTTATCTCCCCTATACACGTCTCACTGCAGGACACAGGCCTGCTCTCGGAGAGAGAGTATGGGCTTAATTACCACGTCTGCACACCGCGAATTGGCAATAACAAGTGTTGAGGTATGTGAATACCTCAGACACTCAGGTTTCCTCACGATGTTTTCCTTCACGGTTAGCGAGTGGTATTGCTGCTACAACTTCACAAATGTATGTAACTTAGAAAACTAAGTCAATACATGCCGGGATTCGAACCCACCACCTCTCGAATTTGAGGCCGGCGTTCTACAGCTCCCACCATCTTTACAATCGTGTACTCTATTCAGGTACAGTCTACATCACCTCAATATTTTATATTTTAGATATAAAGTCACCATGTAAAGGTTGATTGCATAAGTGCACATAATGTAAAGGTTCCAGTGCTGTCAACTGTACTTCACTTGCGACTTTGCAACAAAAATGTAGAGAGGTTCATACGTTGTCGGCTGTACGTACGTACGGTTTAGAATTTGAAGTAGTTTATTTCTAAAATCTGGGCCCTTATTATGAAGCAGCGATGTGTTCGGAAGGGTCGTCAACGTCGCGCTTGAGCCCGACAATTCACTCGAATCTAGCCTAGCGACAAATATCCTACCAGTGGCAGGAAATTTCGAAACTTTTAAAAAAAAGAACCGTATTTGTGGCTAGATTCGAGTGAATTGTCGGGTTCAAGCGCGACGTTGACCCGAACATATCGCTGCTTCATAATAAGGGCCCTGAATTCAGGTGAATTGAATTGAGTTGTGCGTTTAATAGCAATATAAGATTACGGTTTAATAAGTTTTCCATAGCAGAAATAATTTATTCTTCTTAAAAATTTGAAATCCCTACTAAATCTGTAAATCTATTGAGCTAAACGCAATCTTGTTCGCTTGTGGAAGATTCATACATAAGCAGAATCACGCCTGTATTCCGGAGGAGTTGGCAGTGACGCGGGGCGTTAATTTTTCAGCACTAATGTAAGCTAACGTCCCCCTAACTCCTGTCGTTCGTATATTAACAATGTATCAATCAACTGTTACCACCTGTCAGTTGGCCAAAGTGCACACAAAAATCAACTGAGAATTGTTAACAAAACATTAATAGATTATTATTAACAGATCGTGTACGAATCACCAAGACTAACATAACACAACGTAAACTCACGTCTGTGTGCCGGAAGGGTAGGCAGAGACCAGGTTCTGCCACGTGCCACGATCCTTACAGATCCTAATGTAGATTAAGAGTATGTTTCGAAAAACCATGAATCTGTGGGTTCATCGACTTTTCGATATACATCGAATTGTCATTGTAAACCCTGAATGGTAGTGAAGGAGTTCTTGATGTAAAATAAAATGTCTAAAATGTCTATGACTTCCTGAAAAACTGTGTTTATTTTAAAACTGTAGACTGTTGTAAGTAACACCTGACTGCCTCATTGGTCTAGCCGTCATGGGGTCGATTCCCACTGGGGGCCACCGTAAATTCGTAAAAATGGCCTCAGTCTGGGTGTCTTTTCATGTTTGTGACGCCCGTGCCTGGTTACCATAGCACAGGGTATCCTAGTTTGGGACCAGGTCAAGTGAGTGTATTGTGTGCAAGTTATTATTATTATTAATGATCACTGTATTGTTCCAAGAACAGAGTAGTAGTTAAATCCAAAAGAAATCTAGAGTGGGTGACGCAACTTTAAATTTTGTGTTAAAAATGATAGAACAGAATGAAAAGAAATAGGTAACAAAAATGGCGTAAAAGGTTTACACCGTTTAAGTCGTTTTATGGAACAGCCCCCCGGGGGTCACTTTCTTAAATTAAGACAGTTCCTAAATATCTCGATAATTACATAGATTTAGAGGAATAGTTTGCAGTTATATCGCGTGTATGTGAGAGAGACCAAGTCAGTAGTGTATAATTGGGGCTTCTGGATCACTCGCTCTCGCTGCGCTCGAGCGAGTGCATCCAGAATGCCCCAATTCACCCTACATGAGCTGTCCTTTCGCCTGCATGATCAGTTACGAATTGAACTGAACCGATCTAACAAAAACTACACAGTTTCATCAACCTAACTCTCAACATGTAACAGTGGCTCAAAAAGTATCGGTTAATCTAGTCCTAAAGTTGCTGATAACCGACCCGCTGCACGGCGAAATTAAATGAGTCAACTAAAGCTGCACACATCGAAGTATGAGAATAGCGGCGCGCGGCATATTCGGTCGGAGACTGCTATCCGCACCGCGCGGCTGTGAACCAGGCTCATAGAGCGCAAGCATGTTGTGTGTGTAGATATGCGGTAGACTTTGTCCGCCCGCTCTTGATGGTTATACAATAGCTAGCCGCTTTCGAGCGAATGAATGCTCCAATCCAAGAGCTTACATTGCATGCATTAACAGCTATGATTGGACTGAGGCAACTGCTCAGTTTTATCAGTCCAAAACCATCCACGGACTGCGTCACCGAAAAAGTCAGTCAAAAAAAAAAAAAGCATTCAATATTTTATAGTATGAGACGAATAGACATTTTGCAAAGTAAAAAAAGACAGTATTTCAACGATGTTATTCTCTTCTTAACATTTTTTTTTCTAAACATCCCTGTTTGAACTGAACCTTCATAATTATTACTAAGTACAGTATATATTTTTTTCAATTGGGTAAGTATTCAAGATGAAAGACGCTGTCGTAAGAGGTTTAAAGTTTAAAATATTTTATGAAAACTGTTCCATTAAATATGTCGATAAAATTGGATCGATGATACCTTGTTTTTTTGTCTTAAATAGTTGTCAAGCCGAGAGGCCTCTGTCTGAAAGGTTTTTCGTTCCAAACATTAATTTGGGGGAATTTTGAACCTATTTGTTCTCATTTATAAATAACTTTAAAACATAGCGCAAACTTATATAAATATCTATAGTTGTGCTTACATCCCAGAGGGGTAGTCAGAGACTGTTGTAACCAATAAATAAATGTTGCTATAACATCAATGTGCAACAAATATCTAATCTATAACTCTATTACCGTAAGAGGTAATCACCACACAATAATATCGATTTTATAGCTTTGCTTGAAATACTTACAAGATGGGTGGCCCACTTTTATAAAAGTTCTATACCATGGTCAATAAAAGTGTGAAGAACATAAATACATTAGACAGCAGATCACTCTTTACATTTTAATTGCAAACAAGTAATATGTTCTAAGATCTAGCTAACGCCGACTGTACCCACATCAAACTAATATTTTAAAAGGGTAAGCAGAAACAGCAATAGATATTCAATATTTTTTATGGTGATCTCTTGATAATTTCGTACCACCAGGATGTCTATTTTAAGGGTAAGCTGAGGCAACAATCTTTATATAGGGGTATTTGAGTCCGTAATGTACCTATGCACTATGTTCTTTTCATATTTCACCAATCAAACTATTCTAAAAAACAAGAGAGTGTAAGACACATTATAGGGGTAAGCAGAAGCATCCATCTCATTGATGAAGGTTAATTTAATGTTGGTTATTCATATAAGCATTATGGAAGGCCATAATAACCTGACCCATGACATATTGTTAGAGCGCTACGATCCCGTATGTACTGTTTCCTTTTTAGAATTCCGCATCAGATTTCCGCGACAAGACGTCGCCTGTATCATATAAGGGAGCTAAGGGCGTGATCACAATGGTGTATCCTGAAGCAAACTAAAAACAGCTTTATGTACTAGTGTAAATAAGGCGGTTGTGATTGAATTATATCACTCGACAGTATATTTTTAATTGCATTTGGTTATTATAAACACGTCCTAATATTATGAGGGTATAAAAGCATCCGCTGGTAATTTTCGTCACACAATTATTTTAATTAGTGCCTCGGTGCAGTTCCAGTTTGCAGTAATTCCAGTAATCCGGATCCGGAGTGAGTATGTATGTACCTTTTTTCGCGCCTACTCTTATTTTTTCTAAGTCCTTTTCAAGCGTCTTTTCTTATAAGAGATAGCATTGTGTGTTGTTTTTTACTATTATTTTTTCCTAAGTCCTTTTTACGCGTCTTCTCTTATAAGAGATAGCATCGAGTGTACTGTTTTCACAGATTTTTTCAGTGTTTCTTTTTTAACTAGTGTTTCCTACACGAGTTAGAACTTTGACTGTGCTACAAAATCTTCATCATAAGGGCAATACGGAGCAATTCATAGTCGTGAAAACTAATGCTTTAAAAAAAATTTCAGGTCTACTAATCCTTTCGACTCCGATGCTGAGAGTGTCGCGGCTCCCGTTTCGGCTAAAAAAAAAATTATCAAACCGGTGAAGAAGCAGTGCAAGAAAGCAGTAGCCGCTGCCAGTGCGAGCCGTCGTCAGCGCCAGCTATTTGGCAGTGACTCTGAGTCCGACGGCGAGCTGCTGCCATCGACATCGCAGCTGAAGAGGAAGCGGGCTTACACGTTCCCCGACTCTGAGGTTAGCTTTTTTTTATTCTTAGACAAAGACAGTTCCAAGTCAGCCGTTCAATTTTATTTGTTTATCCTTTATCATATTTCCCGCTCTATTCACTATTAGTTTTTTTAATGAGATGGGGTTTTTTTATTTCACTCCGATAATAATTAAATAACTCAGTACTTTTTCACATACCTAGTTATTATGCATGTAACGGATCTAATCGTGTTAATTGAGTAGTTTCTCCGCACCTGTGTTCAAATTTGTAAAAATCTACCAATCCCGTTTAGATGTGAAACATGTTTTTTTACCTCAAGTCTTCGCGGGCTAAATATATCAGTCCTTTTATGTGATATGTAGGTATACCACATATGAAGAAGATTTGACAAATGCTGACTGTAATTTTTTTGTTATCAGGATGAGGATTCTACGAACAAACCCGTGCGAGCTGCTGCTTTGAAGAGCTACCTGTATAGAAGATCGGGTACCGGGTACACACAGCAGTGGGATCCTACTCGGCGTGGGGACTACTATGTGGAGCTTCGCGTGTCCAACTGTCGGGAGCTAGAAGGGTTAACTGAAGACCTTTATAAACACTCTATAATTTCATTAAAGGCGGCTGTGAAAGAAAACAGCCCGCTATGGCGAGCAACCTCACAGTTAGTGGTAGCCGCCAAGGAAGACTTTAAGGGAATACAGCCTATACTTTATTCCCGTAAGAACGCTAAGAACTTTTAACTCTTATGTTCTGTATTGATTTTATTATTGATTTTATCTTATTGTATTAATTTCAGAATCTACTTCGGTAGATAAATAATTAAAAATAAAAACCAAAATTGAAATTAAGAAATCTAGAACCTGTATGTGGTTATCTACTTTTGGAATTTACTTATAATAAAGCTTTGCTTTTTTTTTTATTTTCTTCGTTTGTGTATTTTCTTCCAGAATCTACTTCGGTAGATAAATATACAAAAATAAAAACTGAAATTGAAATTAAGAAATCTAGACCCTATAATTGTGGTTAATCTCCTTTAGAATTTACTTATAAAATATATATATTAAAGCTATGCTAATTTGTGTATTTTCTTCCAGAATCTACTTCGGTAGATAAATATACAAAAATAAAAACTGAAATTGAAATTAAGAAATCTAAACCCTATAATATGTGGTTAATCTCATTTTAGAATTTACTTATAAAATATATACTAAAGCTAAGCTAATTTGTGTATTTTATTCCAGAATCTACTTCGGTAGATCAATAATAAAAAAACTAAATATAAAAATTTAAGAACAAATATATAAAATTACCTGAGTACCTACTTATTTAATATTTTTTTCCAACTGTCGAGTCTGTAATGTTGACTATCCTAAACAATTGACAATTTTTATCAGAAATCTATAAAGTTACCTGAGTACTTATATAATATTTTCCACCATGTTTCACTGTCGAGTCTGTAATGTTGACTATCATAAACATTCTAATCATAAAAAGAGCAATATTCATAAGTCCAACTGCTTGTTGCAAACTAAATTCGATAATGTATACCTAATAGCGAATGCTTTTAAAAATAGAATCGCTAGTTACAAGATTTGTCCCTCAGAAAATAATATTTCGCCAGAATTATTTCTTTCGCAAGTCTCAGAAGAAGCCTGCTATCTAATTAAAAGGTCGATGAAGAAATATATTTCAGTTAAAGTGAACTTTGAACTCTTTGTTTCTTATATCTTGCCGAAAAATGACGAATCTTCTATAAAGTCCTTCAATACAAAGTATAAAGTTGTAGTGCAAAGTACAAACTTACTCGATATGTAGGGTAACACATCTAGTAACTGGCCATGCACCAGTAACTGGTCACTAAAATATTAAAGTAATTAAATAAGGCTTCCAGGCAAGTAACTCCATCTAGTTTCAAATTTTTAAATCAGATAGTTCATCGGAAGTTGATTTTCGCCAAGAGTTGCCACTTTTTGACATTAGATGGACTTTGATCGATACATCGAGTTCAGTTGCCGGGAGCGATGCGTGCGACGCACTTGTGTGTTACTGAAAGCTTAAGGTGAGTGTTCTTTTAATTTCTTGTTTTTGCATGAAAACTGGTTGTTTTTGCTCAAGTAATGTGTTCATTTGGTTTGTTACGTAATGGCTAATACTATGTTTTGTTTGATTTATCAGCTATTACGTTATTTGTAATTATATAAAGGGTGGCTAGTTACTGGACGGCAAAATGGAAAATTTCCAAAAACTGACCACCCATGTCAGTTACTAGTAAAATCGTACAACACGTTTTTCAGTGATGAAATCGATTTTATGGCCTAGCTATTAAAACATAGTTTCATGTGGCAAAAATCCTATTGTTTATTATTAATGTTTCCAATAACTGACATGGGTGGTCTGTAACTGGAATAACTAGTGGTCAGTTATAGGTGATCAAATTCTGTACATTTTTCGCAGGTTTTGGAAAGATGAAAAAGCGACAGTACTCGAAGCAAAGCATCGATAACGCTATAGCGTTTGTGCAGAATAAACAAGGATCCATTCGTCTAGCACCCAAAACATTTGGGGTACCTAGGAGTAGTATTATATTTAAATTAGTTAACCCGAAAACAAAATTCAAATCCGGCCCGGATATAATTTTAACAACTTAAGAAGAAGAAGTTCTCGTTAACTATATCATAGGTTTAAGCCACCGTGAAGCAACTGGTGAATTACGCAAAGAAGGAAATAATATTGAACCCCTACCATCAACATCAAGCTATGATCCTAATAAAAAAATCACTGTTTTATCCGCCGAGTCGTTTTCTGATTATCTGTAAAGAAAGATGTGGCCTGCTTCTTCCAAGTGGAAAGGTATTAGAAAAACTGAACGAATCCCTTACGCACTTACATCTGATACTTACCTAAAAATTATGAAAGAAAGAGAAGATAAAAAGAAAGAGTTGCAGTTAGAGAAGGAAAATAAGACGAAAATCAGAGAAGAGAAGAAAGCATTATCTGAAAAAAAGAAAAACAAAGGGAAAGGTAAAAGAACTCGATTACAGCAAACGGAACCAGAAACCAAATCAGAGAAAAATATCAGGAATGATACTTGTTTAGACGAGAAGATGACCGATATAAATATTAATAAATACAGACTATGTTCCGATTGCTCCCGTACTATATACGGTGTGCATGCCTTAGAATGTGTCATGTGTGATAGACAATTTTATGATAATTGCTTACGAAATCATCATAAAATTGACATAACTTTCGATGAAGATGATTATGTCTGCCATATCTGTTACCAACTCAACAAATCTGGGTCTTCAATAGATGAATGCTTTGAAATGTTTCGAAAAAAAGGAGAAGCCAAAACAAATGGCTTTTATCTTTTAAGATAAAAAAATATTACATATGTTTTGAAAACGAAAGTTCCTATGTGATTCTCAAAATAAATAGGGAAAAGACTGTTTTGTTATACCTAGCACAGAATGCTTATTTTGTTGTTTTTTTTAACATATTTTTGTGTTAAAAGAATGCCTTTGTTTTCATTTTCAACAGGTAGAAGTATTTAAAGGTCTTTTGACGGTTATTTAGTGAGATTGGGGTGTTAATTTTACTTTTGATTGAGGCGGTCAGTTATTGGATTAAACATGGCCAGTTTTTAGAAAATAGAGGTCAGTTATTGGTAAAATACTACTTTTTATTTACCGTTGATTTTACTTTATAAAATTACTTGGTGAACCATTCCTTGACAACAAAATATCAAAGCCTCATTCTTCCTTAAATACAATCAGAAACATTTTTTTAAATATATTAAGTATTGTAGAACTTATGGACATATTTCTGGAAAACGGTCGTTAAGTGGCCAGTTACTGGATGTTTTACCCTACAATACATTTGTGGAAGAACTAACTACCAAATGTTCAGAATTTGAGCTTTCTGAATCTGGATGGACGATTGAATCTATACAACATTTAGAAGTAAATATAGCCAGTTATAATCCTCTGAGAGCTGGTTCATATTTGCCTTTGCCGAAAAAGATTCAAAATACAAAGTCATGTGTTAACATACAAAACAGTGATAAACATTGTTTTTTATGGAGTATTATAGCCCACATGTATCCAGCAAACACTAATGCGAGCAGAGTAACATCATACCCTCATTACTCAAATTTGCTGAACATAGAAAATATGACTTTTCCACCGAGTTTGGATGACATAAAAATGTTTGAAAATGATAATCCGAACATCAGTGTAAACATTTACGGCTTAGATAAAAATAATAATGTCACAGGTCCACTTTATAAGACTTTAAAACGCAAACCGGAACATGTGAATTTGTTATTTATAAACAAAAATGGTAAAAGACACTTCTGTCTGATTAAAAATTTTCAAAAACTTGTTCACAAGCAATTAACAAAACATAAGTCAAAAATTCACTTGTGTGATGAATGTTTTGTTTATTATGATTCCATCGATAAATTACTAAATCATAACTGTTCTAGAATTCGAACTGAACTTCCTCCAGATAACACAAAGATAAGCTTTGCAAATTATGAAAGAACGCAAAAAGTTCCCATAGTAATTTATGGTGACTTTGAGAGTTTATTACATGAATACTCAGATAAAAATAAGTCTGCGTACGTGGAAAATATACAAGTTCATAAAGCTACCTGTTTCGCTTATTACATTCACTGTGAAGCAGACCCAGAGTTAAATGAATTAGTATCTTACAGAGGTCTTAATGCTTCGGAAAAATTTGTCGATTCTATTTGTAAAGACGTGAAAAGATTACACAACATACTATCTGTGAAAAAACCTATGAGCCCTCTAAGTGAGAAAGAATTAATAGCATTCAACACCGCTACAATGTGTCACATATGTAAAGAAAATTTCGATGACAATGATTCTATTGTTGCGGATCATGACCATTTTACTGGAAATTATAGAGGTCCTGCTCATAATGTATGTAATTTGAACGCAAAAGCATGCTCGTTTATACCTATCATATTTCACAACCTTTCCGGTTACGACTCCCATTTATTTATTGAACAACTTGCTGCTGTGTGTGGTCGAATTAATCTAATACCGAAAAATAAAGAAAAATATATTTCTTTTACAAAGTTTATTCCTATAGACAGTCAGAATGTTGCCCAGCTCAAATTTATAGATTCTTTCAATTTCCTGAGTTCAAGCTTGGACAATTTAGTGAAAACGATGAAACCAGAAGATCTGAAAAATTTGCGATCCTTTTTCAAAGATCAACATTTATTTGATTTAGTCCGCAGAAAGGGAGTATACTGCTATGATTATGTTGATTCTTGGGAACGCTATGATGAAAAACACTTACCCAGCCCCTCCAAGTTTTATAGCCAACTTTCATCGCAAACTGTTTCAGATGAAGACTATAACCATGCATTGAAAGTTTGGAAGACATTTAATATTTCTAACTTAGGAGAATATACTGATTTATATCTCAAGTGTGATGTGTTATTGCTGTGCGATGTTTTTGAAAAATTTCGATGTATGAGCTTAGAACATTATGGTCTCGATCCGTGCTACTATGTTTCATCGCCTTCTTTAAGTTGGGACGCTATGTTGTTACATACGAAAGTCGAATTAGATCTTATTTCAGATGTGGAAATGTATCAAATGTTGGAAAGTGGAATCAGGGGAGGTCTAGCCCAATGTTCTCAAAAATATGCCAAAGCAAATAACAAGTATCTTTCTGATTATGATCATGATGATGCTGAAAGTTTTCTAATTTATCTTGACTGTGTAAATTTATACGGGTATGCTATGATGCAAAAGCTTCCTACAAGCAACTTCAGATTTTTTAATGATGATGAAATTAAACTTTTTGATATCAATAAGACTGCTAAGGATAGTGATGTGGGTTATATTCTTGAAGTAGATTTACATTATCCTCCAGAACTTCATGATGACCACTCTGATCTGCCATTCGCAGCCGAAAAGTTTATTCCAGAAGGCAGTAGAAATTCAAAGTTGATAGCTAACCTATACGATAAATACAAATATGTAATACATTATGTTCACTTACAAGAATGTTTGAAAAATGGGCTCAAATTATTGAAAATTCATAGATTGTTGACTTTCAAACAAGAATCTTTTTTAAAACCATACATAAAACTCAACACCAGTCTAAGACAAAATGCCACCTCTGATTTTGAAAGAGACTTTTTCAAAAAGCAAAATAATTCTATATTTGGTAAAACTATTGAAAACAAAAGAAAGCAAGTAGATGTAAAGCTAGTAAACGTGTGGAAAGATATCTCTAACAAGACAAATAAGTTTCGTGGTGCAGAACAATATGTTAGCGCGCCAAACTTCAAGAATATGACAATTTTTTCGGAATCATTGGTGGCGATACAAATGCAACAATCGAAAATCGTTTTAGACAGACCAATTTATATAGGGTTTTCAATACTAGAGCTTTCTAAATGCCATTTGTATCGATTCCATTATTCTGTTATGAAGCAAATGTATGATAATAATAAAATAAAACTTTGTTATACAGATACGGATAGCCTGTTGTATTTGATTTATACTGAAGATTTTTACAACGACCTGAGATACAATTTGAAGTATTTTGACACTAGTAATTTTGAAAAAACTAATAGTCATAGAATGCTCATAGTGAACAGCAAAATACCTGGTTACTTTAAAGATGAAATGGGTGGTCAACTTATATCTGAGTATGTTGGTTTACGAGCTAAACTTTACTGTATAGATTGTGTCAGTTCTTCTATAAAAAAAGCTAAGGGCATAAAGAAATCGGTTACTAGGAAATTGACGATTGACAAATATAAAAGGGCTTTGAATTTTAATGAAACTTTGAGAGACAAAATGTGTATAATTAAGTCTAAAAATCATAAATTGTTTACTCAACGTATTAATAAGTTAGTGCTGTCTAGAGATGATGACAAAAGACAGTCTATAAAGAATAGTTATGAAACCCTACCTTGGGGACATTGTAAAACTATATTTTAAGGGAAATAAAAATGTATATTAACTCATGAATAAAGCAGAAGTTGCTAACGTGTGTGACTCAATTAAAATATTTTATATTCTACTTTTATTTTCAATGTATTGTTATTAAAGATTATATTCTAATAAAACATAACATATACTCTAATAGCAGCGTTTTATTCTTCTACGAATGATGACCTATATTTGTTATAAAAGAAACAGCAGTTCATTAAAAAATAATTTTAATGAGGACTAAAACATTTGCCAAACCATAGAATATGATTTGTAAGACACATAATTATCAATATTTCTGTTACAAAACAGTTGCATTTTAATAAGTTGAGACACTATTTTTTAGACACTACACAATAATATTCACTCAGTCAGCAGCCAATTTTTTTCGCAATCTTTTCTATCAAGTGTTCAGCTTCCTCCAATATATTATCATAGTCTTCACTCACAATGTACTGCACATCAGTTTCGTCAGATTGGGTGTTTCCTTCTAAATTTTCAATAGAAATTTTTATAAGACGTCTTCCTTTTTTAACTTTTTTTATAATGTGGGACGTGAGAGAAACTGTAGACGTAGTCGTTTGATTTTTCTTAAATTCGTACTTTCTCTTCAGTTTTTTTGCTTCTTTCTCATGTTTGGAGTCTTCAGCTGGAGCTTCAACCGCAACATCTTCAACTTTATTCAAATATTTGTCTTGGTACCGTAAATAGCTTCCTATGTCTTGTGAGTAGTAGAAAGGATCATTCTCATTCGCCATGCTCTGTAAACAACGAAAAAAGAGTTAGATACAATTACTATCTCTAACAATAAAATATATAAAAATGTAAAAGAATACTAACCATTTATTCTGCAAACTTTAAACAGCAAACGTCGACTTGCACTCTCTTCGAGACCTTTAGAGAAACTAAGCACAAGTATTAAGCATATTTTTTTTAATTTCCTCCTAAATATAGTAAGACATATGATATTTATGCTTACGACACTCAAAACCTTTTTTGATGAGCACTCTACTAATAGACCAAAATCTAATTGTCTGTCTGTCTGTCCCTCATTCAATACTGTTAAATAAATATAACATTTGACTTCAGACTATATTTTAACCCTTACTTTGCTTACTTGAAAAATAAAATAGATCTCATATTATAAGGGTATGTTGCCTGTATATGCTCACAATGTGTGGATATAGTTCTGCCTATATAAAGCAGGACCACCTAAATAAAATTGCATTCCATTCCACCATCGCCAAGATATTATACTATCAAGTAGGTACATAATATGCATATTTTCTAAAAAAAAAACCATTTGAAATTTAGGCGCCTAGCAGAAAACAAGTTAAATTGGAAAGGTATTCTATAAGAAAAAATATGAAGTTGATTAAACAACCCGTATCGCTGGAAGTCAGCAACATAGATTTGGAACAAGCCAGAACCTCAGTCAAACATAGCATTCTTTTACCAAATACTATACGATCCATAATATGCGGGCCCTCAAATTGTGGTAAAACAAATATTGTGCTTAATTTATTGATGCATCAAAATGGACTCAAATTCCATAACATTTATCTTTATTCAAAAACGGCATTCCAGCCTAAGTATTGTTTCTTGAAAAATATTTTTAGTGCAATTCCAGAGGTTAATATGTTTGTATTTGAAAATGGTGAAGATGTTATTTCTCCGAATGATGCGATGAGAAATTCTATTTTTATTTTTGATGACGTTACATGTGAAAGCCAAGTAAATATTCGGAATTTTTTTTCCATGGGCAGACACAAGCAAATTGACTGCTTTTATCTTTCTCAAACATATTCTAAAATACCTAAACAATTAATCCGCGACAATGTCAACTTTCTGATTCTATTTAAGCAAGACGATGTAAATTTAAAACACATTTATGATGAACATGTTGGTTCTGATATGAATTGGCTAACGTTCAAAGAACTATGCTCAAAAATCTGGAAAGACCCATACATGTTTATGTTAATCAATAAAGATTGTAGTCTTGGAAAGGGTAGATATAGAAAATCATTTGATATGTTTATAAGACTTGATTCATAATGTGATAAAAGTTATTATAATAAGCATCGTACGGAATTTTTTTTAGTTAAATTCAAACACTGACACACCGAACATCGAAATAAATACAATAATGGGTGACGATATAAAGAAAAAAATAATAAAATCTATAAAAACTATAAAAAATAAAGCTAAACAACTGCGAAAAGAAGAAGACGTCTTAAAGTATAAACAACGCATTTTTTTTAAGCCAATCACAGATCCTTTGGAATCCATAATATCAAATAAAAATACTGAAAATCATGTAAAAACATATGTACCAAACGAGAACAGCAAGAATGATGATAATGATGAAGATGATGAATCACAATTTTATTTTTCACCCCTTATCTCTGGAAATAAAAGGAGTGAAAATAAAATGTCTCATTTATCAGCAAGTCCTTTAACACCTAACATATGTAATACAGAATTAAAAAATTGTAGCACTCCTGTTCAGGAAAAAGTATTTGAATATAAAAACCTTAATATACCTTTTGGAGTGCGCAGTGAAAATGAAAAAATAATGATAGGCAATAGCAATGTACTATTTTCAGATAATATATATGATAACGATTATGCTCAAATTTCACAAGCTAAAATAGGAGACAAGAGTTATGACATTACTCCTGGTTTAAGTGAGTTATTATTTCAAAGTAAACCGGATAGCGGAAAAGTGACAGAAAAAGATAAAATAGTTTATAAAGATATTTTATGTCAAACAAGCGCGCATAGGAGAAATTTTAATCCGGAGAATCAAATCAGAGGTGATAAAGGAATGAAGTACTGCAATTTTATAAAACCACTTTTCTTTGAAATTGAATCTGATGATATCAAACATGGCGGTGCTTTGCCCAAATTGAAGAAATACAAAAAAAATACAGATTTCATTTACTGGGATGATCCGAATGAATTAATTGAACGATTGAAAATTTTGATAGCTTCTAAAGATGCGGGTAACACTGCTCATGATAATGAAATAATATCAATAATTGAAGAGTTAAAAGAGGCTAATGTAATAAAAGGGTGAATAAAAGAAACTATATTAGTTAGTTCTGCTCAGTGTTTTCTGAGCTATTGAATATGAATGTTGATAAATTCGGTCTCCATGTACACAAAAAACTTAAAATTAATAATGTAACTACAGAATGTGTTGGAAACGATGCTCAGTACAATATATTACAACATATTGGAGTGCCTATTGACCCTAATGATTGTGCTAATAAAGAATACGTAGACAAACAAATAGATAAACTGGCAAAACAACTAAAAAAGATTGATGATGCTGTATTACAATTAAATCATGAAATAAAAGGAGCTGACAGAAAAATTGACACCCTAAGTGATAAAATTAAGAAAAAATGAGTAAAGAGAGTGTTGTAAATGAAATTCATAAAAATGTGAGAAAAAATTTTCCTCGTAGACATGTTATAATGAAAGATATTGATGATTTATGGCAAGCTGATCTTATTGATATACAATCGCTGGCAAACGAAAATTCTCAAAATAAATATATATTAATAGTCATCGACACGTTTTCGAAATATGTCTGGGCATTTCCTCTTACATCAAAAAATAAAGAAACCGTGTCTAAAGCTTTTGAGTCATTACTAAAAAAAGGTCGCACGCCTAAAAACTTACAAACAGATTTAGGAAAAGAGTTTTATAATTCAGATTTTAGTAAATTGATAAAACAACACAAAATTAACCATTATTCAACATTTTCTACTAAAAAGGCTTCTATAGTGGAAAGAGTTATCAGAACATTGAGAAGTAAATTATACAAAAAATTCAGTTTACAAGGAAACTATAAATGGATCAACGGCTCATTAAAAAATATCGTACAGGAATATAACTCTACATATCATAGAACAATTGGTCTCGCTCCAGAAAAAGTTAACCATAGCAATAAAAAAATAATATTGAAAAAATATCAATTATTGCAATCACACACACCTCAGCGAAAATGTTATAAATTAAAAGTTGGGGATTATGTTCGAATAAGCAAGTATAAAGGTACATTTGAGAAAGGATTCACTCCTAATTGGTCAACAGAGGTATTTAAAATAATAAAGATACAATATACACATCCACTCACATATATTTTGCAAGATGCAAGACATCGACCTATATTAGGAGCATTTTATGTTGAGGAATTGCAAAAAACTCGGCATCCTAATATCTATCTAGTTGAAAAAATTTTAAAGAAAAAAGGAGATCAGTTATATGTGAAATGGCTAGGTTTACCTAAAAATGAAAACAGTTGGATACATAAGTCAAACCGTTTATAGTTACCATTCCACAAATAATGCTTTTAGTCGTCGTTTGGTCGTAAGCAGGAACAGACCATTTTGAATTTTAACTATGAATAAAATATCGACTACTAGACAGAAGTCATCTCGCGTTAAAAAAAGAAATGCTTTAGAGAGCACCTTCAAAAACATTGTTTCTCGTACAAAGAAACACATAAGAAATTTAAAACCCAAATGTAAAAAAGCTGCCATAGAATTGGCAATAGCGGCCGCAAAAGAAATTGCCTCAGACCTACCGCAAAATGCCATTAGCTTGCCTCGAATAATACCTTTACCAAAAACCGGAGGTTTTTTACCACTTATTCCAATATTTGCTGGACTATCAGCGGCCGGTAGTCTAGCTGGTGGAGCTGCTGGTATAGCGAAAGCGTTTAATAATGTAAAGAATGCAAAACGACGCTTTCAGGAATTAAAACGACACAATGAGAGAATGGAAGCATTATGTATTGGAAGAGGATTGCATGTCAAACCGCATGCTGATGGCTTAGGAATATATACTACGAAGAAGGAAAAAAACTGAATAATCGGCTGCCCAATCGAGCGCTAACTAATATTGATATTTTGCACCATGCAAAAAAAATTCCTTTTTTTCGAGGAGTCTTTATGAGAGATGAATTACCTAAACATCCTCAAAAAATGGAATGTGGTGTTCTAAATTTGGATAGCTCTCAAAACCCTGGTACTCATTGGGTAGCCTATGCAAAGTTAAATGAATACGTGGAATACTTTGACAGTTATGGTGATCTGAAACCACCTCTAGAGTTAGTTAAATATATCGGTCGAAATATAAAATACAACTACGACAATTATCAACAAGACAACACGTTTAAATGTGGTCATTATTGCTTGAAATTTCTTAAAAATTTTTGGCAAAAGGCGTTATAGTGAAATATAAAGCTCTCCTCAAAAAACTTAAAGTCATTTAGATTCTGTCCGCCGTTATGTCTCACACGTTTACAATAACTGGGAGAAAATCGATACTGGAATCAAATTATGTCCCACCTTTAATATTAGATGGTAAATATGAATGCGGCTTAGTATATTTTTCAGCTTTTAATTGCATACCAAACATAACTGAAAATCACAATTTGTTTGTCTATGGGGAAAAAGAAAATAAGATCAAGTTTCCGACAGGTATTTACGATTTACAAGATTTGAATGAGTATATTCAAGAAAGAATTGGTAACTGTCAGATTTATATAAGACCTAATAATAACACTATGACATGTTCTATATATTGTAATGAATCTATACATTTTGATAAAGAAAATAGTATTGCACCAATACTTGGTTTCCCTAATATCAAATTAGAAGCAAATAAATGGCATGAGTCCACGAGTCCTGTGAACATTCTACCAGTGTCCGTTATAAGGATCGAATGTGATCTTGTACAGGGATCCTACACAAACGGAGAACCTACACACATTATTCACGAATTTATACCAAACGTTCCTCCAAGCCATAGGTTTGTGGAAATTCCTAGGAATGTAATTTATTTTCCAATCAAACATAATATCATTTCTTCAATTACTATAAAAATATTAGATTTGGATGGGCAACACATTAACTTCAGGGCAGAAAATATTCAGCTGTGTCTCCATTTGAGAAAAGTTAAATGATTATATTCAACGATAACAAAAACAACATGACTAATAAAAACTATAGCACAGTAAGTAAGAAAATTAATACCAAGTCTGCTTTTAAATCAACTAGACGTATTCGCAAATTGAAGAAAGTTAAAAAAAATAATAAAAAATTCCTCGAAGCACTTGGATTCAGAACATGAATATTCTTCAGATAAATAACTCTACTCAGTTTGATAACTCCATAGAGAGTTATGAAGTTCATTCTTATAACCCCTATAATAACAGTTTTAACGAAAATGATGAAATACGTATACCTATTCATCAACAAGACATCTATGTATTACCAGCAGCTAGTTCTATTTACATAGAAGGGATTGCTTCAGTGTGTAACAAAGATGCGAGTGGAAAAATTGTTAAAAAAAATGTAAATTTTACTAACAATGCAATATCATTCCTTTTCCAAGATATTAGATATGAAATAAATGGTATTGAAATTGATCGCATAAGAAATGTTGGTATAACTACAACAATGAAATCATATATTTCGTTAAACAATGGAGAAAGTAAGGCAGCTGAAGCTTGGGGCTGGAAAATTCAAGGATTAAAAAATTCAAGCGGCGAGTTCAGCATTCTTTTACCTCTCAATAAATTATTAGGGTTTGCTGAAGACTACAACAAAATTATTTTAAATTGCAAACATGAACTTATTTTAAATAGATCTAGTACAAACCTGAATAGTTTAGTTTCTGGAGCTGACGATATTGTAAATTTTAATATTCAAAGGATTCAATGGCGTATGCCCCACATTAAAGTTTCTGATCAGCAAAGATTAATTTTGTTAAAACATTTAGAAAAAGACAATCCTATACATATAGCATTTAGAAACTGGGATTTGTATGAGTATCCCTTATTACCAAAAACTACAAAACATTCATGGGCTATAAAAACAGCATCTCAGTTAGAGAAACCGCGCTATGTAATATTCGGCTTGCAAACTAATAGAAAAAATAATAAAACTGAAGACGGTTCAATCTTTGATCATTGTGCTTTGACTAATGTTACATTATTTTTGAATTCTCATTACTATCCTTATGATGCATTAAACCTTAAGTTTGATGAGAATAAGATTAGTATATTATATGACATGTATACTAAATTTCGCCAGTCGTTCTATAACCTTCCACAAGATCCGCTGCTTGACATTCAAACGTTTAAGGAAAAAGCTCCTCTTTTTGTTATCGACTGTTCGAGACAAAACGAAAATTTAAAATCTGGTCCGGTTGATGTGCGATTAGAAATTGAAACCTCGAGAGATATTCCCAGTAACACCTGTGCTTACTGTTTGATAATCAACGATCGACTTATTGAATATAAGCCGCTAAGTAACATTGTGCGCAAGTTATCATGAATGTTATTGTAGACGTACAAGGGTTTAAAACCTATCAAAATGAATTTATACCGAAAGAATTTGCTTTAGTATGCAACGACCAAATTCAAGTATTACTAATAAAACCTCCTTTTCATTATAATGAGCTGACGAATGAGGAAAAAAAACAGGTAGGCTGGATAGAGCGAAATCGAAAAATGTTGTGGAGCGAAGGAATAGTTTCGTATGATTTTTACACACCTTATTTGAAACACTTTTTAAGACATAAAAATATTTATTGTAAAGGATTAGAAAAAATGACATGGTTGAAACAAATCCTGAATAATACAAATGTTTTTAATTTAGAAGATTATGGTTGCCCAAATTTATTAACTCTGTACAATTTATATGACACAAATTCTGATATTTATAGTTGTATTTATCACCCCACAATATGTGCTTTAAAAAATGTAACTTGTTTGAGAAAATGGTGTAAATTAAATAATAAAGTTTTATGAAAAATAACTGAGTATTTAAATCATACCTATTTAAAACATCCTTACAATACCTGACAAATACAAATCTTCACATAGAAAGAAAAGGGTTCTCCATATGCCTCACACGCATCGCCAATTTTTTTCCGTGTGAAGTTTGTTTAGCAAAAAACCCAACATGCGAATTATAACGCAAAACGTAGGTAGGATCCTCAGATCATAGAAGTAAGTATCATAGTAGTTACTCAGATCATAGTAGTTACTTCTATGATCTGAGGTAGGATCTATCATAAGGATTGGGTTGAATCGTAACAGACCTTGCGCCCGAAAGGTCAGCAGCTCTAGCAATTATGAGTCGAACCGTTGTGACAGTTGCGAGTTGGGTTGAAGCGAAAGGATAGCTCTTGTATTGATGAAACTGTGTAGTTTTTGTTAGATCGGTTCAGTTCAATTCGCAACTGATCATGCAGGCGAAAGGACAGCTCATGTAGGGTGAATTGGGGCATTCTGGATGCACTCGCTCGAGCGCAGCGAGAGCGAGTGATCCAGAAGCCCCAATTATACACTACTCAAGTCGTTTAAAACCCCACAGTAACAGTATGTCCTTTTGCGTGTAAATCGCTAAAGCGTGAGAGGGAAATAAAAAGCAAAATAAAATAAAAGATGGCCGCGACGGCGCCGGCGCACGTTGCGATGCGCTTTTTGCATCATCCTGCGCGGATGTAGCCAGCGCATGAAGTTTGTGCAGTCTGGTATAAGTTATAGGAGACTCTAGAACAATTTAAGAATAAAATTCTGTGACAAATCTTAAAAAAAGTCGTAGGCTTACAAGGTGACCTTGTGAAACGTGATAGTAGTCTTATGGTTTAACCATTGCACTAAGTTAAATCAACAAATATGTTCAGTTTTAAACGTATTTCGATTATCTATTATCGTTTATAAGACTCTCTTACTTTAATTGTATTACCGTAACTTACGATTGTAAATTTTTTTCCGGCTACCGCAATGGGAAAAAAATTACCACACAAGTGATATCTCAGATTATTCTACTACAGTCAAAAGCTGACCAACCTTATTCTACTACATTTTCGCATTGAAGTCACTCACTCGTAGCTGTAATTAATAATAGTAACTTAGTAGAGTTCACGTACTCATGTAAACGTTGACGTGCAGCTGTACTTACATTATAAGATGTAGTATATCTGGGCCAGAATTAAGTCCTGCCATTATTGAGACAAATTATTTGAATAAAGTATCTTTGCACCACCCACCCGTGCAAGACCTAATAGAATGCACCCATCCCAATAAATACTCTGAAACAACAGCATAGGTACCAGGTTTAGCCCATCGCGAACGGCCGGCCCGGCACCTAAAACTGGTTGCAATCTTGGGCCCAACACCTTTGACCTTTGAACCATGGCCAATTATTCCCTGTGTAATGTAAATAGGGAATTGGAAAATGTCTTGTCCCGTACACTGATTGATGATTCAAGAGGATGGTATTAACAAGCGAATTGTTTGGCCAAGGATGCGTGTCGTGGAATATCTTAAGAGCGAAAGAATTAAAACAAAGAAACATCATTTCACACCATCAACATGATGTTCTTAATGCAGGCACTTCGTATTTTTTACAAATAGGTTCAATAATGTGTTGAAAACTAGCCACGTAAACGTCCAAATGTACCTGAGATTAATCCCACGTAGGTGCATTGGGTTATATATACTAGCTGACCTGGCCAAGTTGTTTTGCCATATTACCTAATTAGCCTACGACCTATTCTCAGACCTATCAAATCATTATCATCAACCATTTGACGCCCACTGCAAGACATAGGCCTCCCTCATGGTTTTCCAAGCTTCCCGCGTCTTGTGCCGCGACCCTCCAGCGACTCCCCGCCACCGTAACCAGGACGTCAGACTATCTGATCGTCCGGTCCGGACCTATCAAATACGCAAAAATTTCCATAAAAATCGGTGAAGCCGTTTCGGTGGTCGATAACAAAAACTATGACACGAGATTTTAAATATTAGATTACTTTACACATTTTCGTTTATACGCACACCACTTCCAAAAGGCGTTCACTGAAATATAGAGAGAATAATAAACTTACTTAAAAATACATCATCATCGTCAAGCCACCGTTGCTAACTGCTGGGTATAAGCCCTTTCCCCCAAATGCCATCTTTCACGGTACCTTGCCATCGCGGACAACAAAGAAAATTTATCAATACATCATGAATATCATCATTCGAAGTTAAACCCCACAGTCACCTCTGATGCCAAATATAACATGCCTTTCCTACTGTCTTTCTTCACAAAAGTCAAGCCCTACTTGGCATTTTACTGATTATGCAAAGCAGCTGTATGTAACAAAATGTAGTGTTTATCCGCATCTACTATTGTAATCAGACATACCGAGTGAAATGCCACAGAAGAGCAGGTTTCATTAACCTCTAGCCGCAAATCGGTACAATGCGATATATACAGGGTGTCTCACAATAATTTACAAATACTTTTATCACTATCCGCCACCACCATTATAGGGGATTTATACGCTTATTTATGTCTTTCCCAATTTGAAAAAGGTTTCGAGTTCAAAAAATGTAAAGGTACCAGAATCAGACCACTTCAAAGTAGATAAGTAGGTAGTAGGTTCCGTACATTTTCAAAGATTATGGTTTTGGCTTGAATATTTTGAAATTGTTAGTAATTACATTGGAAACATCCTGTGAAGTATGCTACGTCGATTTGCGGTCTAGAGTGCACATTGTATCCTAATAATGTAAACTAACTACAGAGTTGTTGTAAAGAGTAAATACTGCTCAGTAAACACACGCAACAAAATTAGTCGTTGGCACACGCCACGAGAGTTGTAATGGGTCGAGGTCATATTTTTATATTGAACCCAATGTATTATCAGGCATCGATAAAAATAAATAGCATACGCAAGCTGCATTCGTTCCAAACAAAGGCTTTCTCTCCGAGAGAGGTACGGATTAGCGATTTCACAAGGCCATTGCACGCGGGTTTCTTCACCATGTTTTCCTAACTGTTGGTGAATTGTAAAACTACTTTGCGTCATAAATATATTTTCGTCTAACTTTACATTCTTTTCTGAGAAATTCGAAGAAACATCATTACAGTTAACCATTTACTTAGCGAAATTCTCAATTCAAAAACTGGTCCAAGTGTTTAAATCCAAGTGTTCCCACTATAGAGCTAAGTAATCAATAGTTTGACGTGTGGTCAACTAAAAATATAAATTCTTAAAAAGTATCTGCCCTTGTTAACTGTATTCTGCGGTTGCTATCCTCGTTCAAGATAACTGATATCATAATTATCACTCTGTAACCAACACGAGATTATAGTTTTTTATGCTTCGAGTATGACACAAAAAATAATACTTCATCACACGACAGCAGACGGCGTCAGAAGTGATGACGTCAGTTATGTCGCGGCTATTGAGTGTAGTCACTTAGTTGTTTTAGAGGGAAAAGCTATTGACTCAACACTTTGAATCAGCAACTTGTCATGAAAGTGAAATGGGAAAAAGTGGTTTTGTTTCAAAACATAGTTTTATTACATTTTGTTTATTGGTAGATGTAGAGCTCTTTGTAATTCACTCTTTCAGTGATGGCTATTATTTCGGTGACAGACAGCGTCACCTTTATGATCACCGTTATCTTCAACATTCACTTTAGCAACAACCTTGTCTCTGCAGCAGATTTGCACACAATATTGTCGGGCATGAAATTTGTTCGAAATGTTGTTTTACTTTGCGCCTACTGTTATCTTGAAACTGTTGTTTATAATTAGATCACTCAATCGACCCAAGGAGTTGAATCGCTCACCTCAGCAACTACCAAATTTGAACTCTACATCCACATATGGGGGTCATCCTGCGCACATACGTAGGAGTCGATCAGTGCGTTGACATCAACTCTGCTCTACTGATTAGCACAGAAAGCCTAATGGGATTTCGGTAATACCCTTTCCTCGGTTAAAAGCCAAACCTGCTTTGTTCCGCAGCTAAAGCCGGGTTTTGACGGTCTTAGTACGCTCGAACCGTGTCCGTATAGTTTTAGTTAATTATGCTTGCACCGAGTGCGTCGTCATAATCAACTAAAACTGTACGCACATGGTCCGAGCATACTAGGACCATCAAAATCCGGCTTAAGTATTTGAAATTCGTTTGTTTAAAACTATTTTGAGTACCTTAAAACTTTAACTACCTAAAAATAGCATTATATGCATGATTATTTCTGAAATGGGCACATCCTGACATAGTCAGAGTTTGCTATTTACAATATTTGTTGTTCTGCTAATTTTAAAAATTTGTTGCTTAATTTTAGATAATGCTTAAAACCATATGTGTTACATAGGATATAAATTCTTCCATGCAGGACAACGATTTACTGGGGCTATGACATTGGCACAGCGCGTAAAACAAGAATATACACGCTGATATCTAGGTGGTTTGAGAGCCGCGGTTATGTAATTAATAATTAGTATTTCCGTGTGGCGCCGGATTAAGAATAGCATCACTCCATTTCCTTCCGTGGGTGTCGTAGAAGGAGGCTAAGGATATCAAATATCAGGAGACGGGCAGCAGTCTCTTCCTGAGAATCCAACCGTACTGCGATCACCAACCCGCCTGCCAAGCGTGGCAACTATGGCAAAACCCTTCATGGTTATGAAAACCACGAGGAGGCCTGTGTCCTGCAGTGGGCGTCGAATGGCTGATGATGATGAATTAAAACAGATATATATTTAGACTTTTAAGTATATACGTAAATAAAAAAAAGTTGAGAAATGTTGTTACGAGTTGAGAAATCATGTTTAAACAAATGCACAAACAAATAGTACCGCCTCTCCATCTAAAAGAACAAAATGACCCGGACACCCGCGGCACGCACGCACCGCCCTGGATGGCCGACTAATGGCTTCGAGTTTGTGTTCAGATACGTTAAAAAAGCACGTTTAATACAAAAACAAACGGGCGTATTCAATACCTATTGTCATGCACGTTCATTTTGCTATGTCTTTCAAACCACCCAAAATTAATAGAATTTATTGCAGTGTAATAGAATTTATTATTAGAATCGTAATTATGTCGTAAGCACCATATTAATAAAATTTTAATAATATATCATAAAGGGGGGAGTAGGAAAGCCCCCCCACAGATGGTCTGACGACCTGGTTACGGTGGCGAGGAGTCGCTGCATGCGGGCGGCACAAGACCGGGAAGCTTGGAAAACCATTAGGGAGGCCTATGTCCTGCAGTGGGCGTCAAATGGCTGATGTTGAGGAATATATCATAAAAAAGATATACGAAGTAATTTGGGCTCTACCGAGTTAGCCATTTTAGAAGAAGAAGAAGAAAGACATTTTAGGTGTTTTTTTTTCCGCCTAATGAATAAAAAATTCTTAGGTACTTCTGTCTCTCTTCTCTCAGTATCAGCTCGTTACGCACAGTTGAACCGAATCGATCGATTTTAAATAGTTGAAGCGATTTAATCGAGACGAGAATGCCTTTCCTTTGTTAGGCATTTCGATTTCCGTTGCTGCTACGCTTGTTAGTTTTGGAAGATTCGGATGAATTAAGAACATAAGTTATTATTGAGGTTTCAAGACCATCATGATTGATTATTCCTCGGAATATTATGCTTATATTAAGTCCGCCACATTGCCATTGTATTTATTACTATGTGCAATAAACGTATTAATAATAATATAATACAGGCCTCCCTCGTGGTTTTCATAACCATGAGAGGTTTTGCCATAATCGCCACGCTTGGCAGGCGGGTTGGCGATCGCAGTATGCGATTGGAATCTCAGGAAGACGCTGCTGCCCGTCTCCTGGTAATTGATTTCCATAGTCGCCTTCTACGACATCCACGGAAGGAAATTTAATGACGCTATTCTTAATCCGGTGCCACACGGACGCTGAACAAATTGTTTGTTATTACAAATTGTGTTCAAAACACGGAAACCTGTTTAAAAAAAACAGACCGTTTGACATTGCGCTCCTGTAGGTACTTACCTAGAAATACAAAGCTAATAATAACCGTACTTGAAACCGTAACGACAGCAGAAAATCGTAAAAACATCTTTGTTCAAATACAATATCGGCCCTTGGCCCATAGAAGTATCTTAAATCTTACCTGCCCTACGTATTGCTAAAAATACTCCTCTACTGAATAAACAGACTGTATTATCCGACCAAACGCGGAATAGTGGAGCCTATTTGAACCAAGACTCATTGGTAGCGCCTTTAAAATTTGGCCGGGTAAAACATGCGCAAGCGCAGCGCGTGGTAGAGCCAGTTGCTCGTGGGCATCGATCTGTGCTGTCGCGTCAGTGGGTTAAGTCTTCATTGGTTTTATGAATTTATCGATCTATGAAATTCCGAGTTTTTCGTGAAGTGAAAATTTAAAACTGTGGTTCAGTTCAAGTGTGGGTGAAAGCCTTTTTGATGCCGCCCACTGTGATGGTGGCTGACGACAAGGATTTTTTCGTTGGTCAGTTTCGCCCTTTTTACTTTGCCACTCTAACCGAAATCTTATCTTTTAGTTTTGACTTTATAATTTTATTTCTCGCGTAGATAACAAAACGTGTAATAGTGGTTTGGGTGTCTTCTGAACTAAATTTTAATTGTAACTCTAAAAGTACCTAACGACTAAGTAGTGTGTTTTTGTTATGATGATTAATTCATTTTAATAACGACTTCGTCTAATTGAGTTGATGATCAGGCAGGTGTAACGTTTTTTCTTACCAAGCCAGTGGAACGTCCAAGACACATGATTCATCATGTATCATGTGGTATAATATTTTCATTTACATTCGTTAAATTTGCTAGGTAGATCATAGATATACCGACAAGCATGCTACTTTTTATGTCTTGCTTTTTGCTTCTTTTTAGGTATCTAGTGATGGGACCTAAATGCTCTACAATATGGCGTTCTATTTAATAATAATAAATAATAATAATATATATGTATATATATATATATATATATATATATATATATATATATATATATATATATATATATATTTTTACGTAGCCTCGTGTGTGTCCCACTGCTGGGCAAAGGCCTTATTTCGGACCATATGTCCATACAGGCAGGCGGTACAAAAAATAAACTTAAATTGTTGAAATTAAATTTAACAATTATTATTTGTCGTTTTATATTGTTACTAGCTGATCCAGAAAACGTTGTTTTGCCATATTAATTAGCCGACGACATATTATCAGACCTGCCAATTTTACACAACAAATTTGATAAAAATCGGTGAAGCCGTTTCGGAGGAGTTCGATAACAAACACTGTAATACGATATTTATTTTATATATTAGATAGATTAGGTTATTGTTACTATTTTCTTTTTTGTATTGTTATTAGGTTAAGTACATAATTCCTCAGGGAAGAGACCCGTGCCCCTCGGTGGGGACATAATGGGTTGATGATGATAAGTACATAAGCAGCCTATATACGTCCCACTGTAGGGCACAGGCCTTCTCCCAGGGAGATAGTATGGGCCTTATCACCACGCTTTCAAGCGCTGAGGTATGTGAATAGCTCAGACACGCAGGTTTCCTCACGATGTTTTGCGGAATAGTCGGAAGTCCGGGGCTTCGCTCTAATTCGCAGAGCATGGTGAGCAGGAAGATTCATGATCTGTTCTTGTCTTATTTATATTGTTTCCTGCACCTATATTAATGATTTCGGCCTACATTTCCTCCAACTGTTTACATGTTACTGACCTAACCCAATTCTCGCCTAAATATTTATGTTTCTATTCCAAACTTAGCATGTATCTATTAAAATTGTATAAACATGTATCATCTCGACGTTATCGAATTCTTTGCTCCGACGTTTGTTTTCTATATGACATGATAAGCACATAATGGCCACGTGGCCGCATCGCTATTAAATAATCATAACATAACATAAACTCACGCCTGTATCCCAGAGGGGTAGGCAGAGACCAGGGACTGCTACTTGCTACGATCCTGACAGATCACTTTCGCTTCCTCAACATTCATTAGTCGTTGCATGCACGCACGCCGGTTTCGGGTACTTTTATCTTGCCCTTTGTTAATACATCCCCTATTTAGTTGAAGTAAGTCAGTCTGGGTCGTCCCTTACCGGCCCTTCCATCCACATTCGCTCGATATATTTGTTTTGTCAATCTTTCTTCCTTCATCCTCTCCACATGTCCAAACCAACGCAAAATTCCTTTCTCAATTCTTGTCACTACATCCTCTTTCAGTCCACAACGTTCTCTAATCACACTATTGCGTATCCTGTCATTCAAAGTAAATAATCAATATAATTTTAACTAGGTTTACTCTTCTCACAACCCCAAACTCATTATTATCACGTCAATTATTATTTATTTATTTATTGAGTTTTAGGAAAACCATCGACTAAAAATAACCTGATAAAAGGTACATTGTACATTATAGAAACTGAGAGTCATTAAATTTATATTGACTATTGCACCGTTTTACGAATGAATCACCATATTTACTTTAAACCGCTGTTTTTCTAAGCAACCGAACGGCCATGTTATCTCTACCAATATTGACTTTACCTCTGATAGGAGTAAGATGATCTTTGATTTTGGGCATAATGGTCTAACTATTCAACGTGTTTTCGGTTGCTATATTAGGTTTGAGTGATTGTTCGAATTATTCAAACTGGTGTAAACATACTTTGATAATATAAGTGAGACTACCTTTGAATAGGTAATTTGAATGTGGTTTAAATTGTCCTAGGCTGCTTGCACCAACGCTATCTAACAGCTCTATTTATCCAGAGGTAAGCTCTATCCAGTGAGTAAGTCCGAAAACGTATCGCACCATGACATTTGCAGAGCAATCCATAGTTAAATTCTGTGATTGACGACCCTGTCAATCAGGTACTTATTCGTTTATTTATCCTTGGATAAGTATCCAGTGACTTGACGCAAATCGCCCCTATAGTAAAAAGTAACCTAAGTTTAGTAATACCTACGTACCAAGTATGCGCATCATTCCTATACTAGATTAAGCAAGCAGCTGGTCAAATGTTTACTAATGTTTAGCGCATTTCCAATTCAAAACCAATAAATCACGGTAAAACTTGATTATTCTCGAGCCAGCCTAGAAGCCAAACATCTTTTGAAGGTGCCTCGTAAACGCATAACGGGACCGTCGAAGATTTCAAAATTAATCGCCGCCATCCGGCTGAAGACGGTAGAGTGCCGGAAACACTTATAGTTTGATAAAAACCTGGTGGAACAAGGCGCCATTCATCACAGTGTGATGAAGTAACCGATATGTTGAGTTGGCTGTCACTGGGCAAACGAAATGGGTTGGTTTTGTCAAGAGATAAACATTGCCACAAAGTTAAGGATTGAGTGCAAAATATTGGCGATTACTGATTATTGTTGTTTAACTTAATGATATCCAATTAAACTTTTGTAAACAAGTCAAGTCAAGTCAAAAAATGTTAAAAAAAAAACAGAAACTGTGACTTATCGAACGTTACTAGTAAAACTACGTGTCCATTTTATAATCTAGACCATTTGGAGAAAAAACGAACAAAAGAACTCCAAACAAATGTGTATTTACCTGAAAAGGTCGAACCTGGTGTCCTTAAATGCTTAATACAAGCAACTACAACTGCTAAATGTAAACCATGTTTTAACACAATAAATTCATTTCATTTAACTTCAACTTATTCTTTATCTTGTTATAGGAGTTTCTTTATTTCGTTGCTTGCCATGCCCGCGACTTTACTCACGTCAGATTCAGATAAGAAGCAGTAGCCGTTTCGTGTAACTAATCCATCGATTGATGGATTTTAATATTTTATATTAATACCCACATTTGACATAAGCTGTATGAGAACTAGCATGTTTTACGGTCAGTAGGTTTAGTTATATTTGCATCGATTACAGAAAATGGTTATAATTAGGTCCTGATGAAAGGGCGACACCCACCTAGTAGGCTCCCAATCCTCGACCATAAAATATAACTACTGTGACTTCACTGGACTCTTGGACACTTCCAGGATATTTCCAATTTTGTTCATACATAAATAAGTTAGTAAATCCGGAATGAAGTTATTAACATGCAAAAACTATTTACAAGACGTAATACAATCCCCAAATACATTAAAAAATGGGGTCTCCTATTCGTCAAAACGAGCAACTTTTATTATGGGGAAAACTTTGAAATTGCAGGAAAAATATCAGCTATTTTATAAATTTTAATGCTAAAATCACGTCGATCCATTATTCCGTGAAAGAAGGATATTATTAATGCAAATACACATTTGCATTAATAGTAATAATAATAAGTAAGAACAATGGGATTCTCATTGAAGAACTAAATGTAATTATACTTTCTTCGAACTAAAACTTTCGTAAGCACTACACATTACCTATTAACTTAATACCGGATTCACTTACTTCGTTTTTAATAATATAATGTAATTATACTTTACTCTATTGCCCACATAAATTGTGTGACGTATTAGTAATTAGTGGGTGTGAGAGATCTCGTTGTGAACTTTTTTATTTATATGTCGCGCAAAAATAAAAGTATCGTCGTGCGTTTTCGGAGACGTTAAGCTTCGGAACGGGTTACTCAGGTCCACCGATCGGTACAATCAATCACTTAACAGATTTAACAGCAATTTAATTTGAACTGTCTTCTTTTTAATCAATTTAGTTATCATTCGAATAAGTCTTCGGAATGTGTATATTTTTTGTCATTATGCAACACCTTCTTTCCTTGACAAAGATCTAGAAGAGACCATAAAACTTGAATGAAATTTATTACGGCAACGGGACGATGAAATTGATTTACTATCGTCCACATTTTCCCTGAATTGTTGATATCTAGAGCACGCTGAAAGAAATTTAATACAATCTAGTTCTCTACTATTTAGGTTAACTACGTGGGGGACAAAATTAATAACGTACTTAAGGTAGTTTGCTTTAGTGAAAATAGCAACAGAAATATTTGGGTTTTAAGATGGAAGAATTACCGGTAAAGTAACCTTATTTACGTCTTAGTATAGACTACCTGTACCTAACGATTTGTGCGTTTGAGAGGCTGACAAAATAATATCATCTTTTAATTTCTGGTATACTATACTTGTGCGGTAATTTCCACCTAACCTGATTGTGTAACAAACGTTCATAGATCTACACATAATAATGGGGAAAGTTGGATAGGATGTCACGCCATGAAAGATAATTCCTTCACAACAAAAGAATGACTACAGCAGTTGCACATCAGCAACTACGCAGCAGCAGACAACAAAACAATAGCCACAGACAACAACGAACCTAATGATCGTCCAGTTGACAGAGCTGATATAAAGTGAATAGACACTGAACAGAAATGCTCAGAAAGTCCGGTAGTAAGTCCAGCTATAAATAAAATTATCTTGTAAGCACATTTCAAGGTTACTGAAACAAATCTCTTACTTTGCAAGAGCAAAATGGACACCTAGATTTAAGTCACGTCTAGATCTAAGTTTTTCGGTTAAAATAGACTGACAATTCCAATAGTAGTTTAGGTAACATAAGCAAGTGGCACATGATGTCTGAGATGAATTTAGTTATCGATCAGAGGGGCAGATTTGCATACTTACTAAATTTAAACCCTGTTGTAATTGGTAAAAATATAGGAATTGGTAAAAAGTACAATAGAGGTAAAGGAAAATTGCAGATATAATTCAATATGACAAAAAACATTCATTATACAAACAAATCGTTTACTTAATGAAAGTCAAAGCTGTTAGTTTCAGAATTAAAAGATTGTGTGGAGAAGAGGCTGATAAAATAACTGCACATTTTATTTATTTTATATATATATAACATATATTTATTGAAAAAAAAAGAGCAGGGTGCTCAAGTCATGATCGCCGTTCTGTTCCTTCTTATTATGATGATAACGTGGCAGATAAAATACCACGTGCTATTGTATGTGTGGGCGGACATGGTCACCCAATGTAAAGACGATTACGTATACCGAGTTTGATTATGGATTTTTGATGGGCACTTCTTGTTAAGGAATGGTATCTGATAGTGTTTGTTTGTGTGATTATGAAGATAAGCTTAGCTTCCATTCCGATGGTCTATAGCACAGAACATACTTATTTTCTCTGTTCTGTGGTCTATACTTTCTTGAGGAATAGTATTTGGTGGTATTATGTTTGTGTGGTTGAAGGATTATGGTAAAAGTAATGGTAATAAAATAATGCTGAGTCAGATGCCTTTCGTGGCAACTTTGACACACCACAGGAGACACTCTGACGCTCTGACTTTGCCTTGTACTATGTTGTATTTATGTGACTTGTTTTTCCTTTGCACTTGTTTATGTTACTTGTTATGCCTTTTTTTCTTGTGATGTGTTAATTTGTCACAATAAATATTTTTCTCTCTTTAATAAGTCTTAAATGGATCGAGATGGAATTAAGCTTATCTTAGCTTAAGCTTCTATTCTATCCCGATGGTCTTTACTAGGTTTTTTCTAAAGTATTGTGCAATATGATATTTCAAATGCTAATTGCAACTGTGACATCGCATTGCGGAATGGCGTATTTCATTATAGGGTGATAATCAGATGCTGCTGTATTTCATCATTTGTCTAGTAAAAAAATGTAGGTATGATTACAAGTATGGTTGTTTTTCCATCTTCCATATCGATATTCTGGTCTGGTTATTATACGAGTATCACCTAGTGTGTCTCCTGGTTTGGCATTAAATATTATGTTAGGTGCATATTACGTTGTGTTGTCTGTGAAATTAATCAATTGCATCTTTACCATATCAGCTTATACAGGGTGGTACAAAATCCCTCTATTTACCCAAAAATGAAATAAATGTTTTCTTCTTTACTAAATTATCTAAATGTTTTTCTTCTTTTTAAATGCAGTCTACTCGTCAATACTAACAACAATTACTATAGGGTAATGTTAGAAATCGTTTTCCTCATAACAAAATTTGTCTGTACTGACAATTGGGATCACACATAGGATGTATATGTGGATTTTGTTTTACCCTATATACTGCTCATTGCACAGCATAAGCAGACACTTAAGTCATATTTAACAAGCATGCCTCAGCTGCAATCTAAAAGTACTTTCATACTAAAGACTTCAGTTAACTACCTCTTCCAACCATATCATCGATCTTTTCACTCTGGTAGGCAAATCCCTCGCAACACGCTATCATTTTCCAACTACCTATATGCGGCGTTTCATCACAATTTTACTCCAAACCGTTACATCAGTCTATTTTGCTTCAGCACGAGGTGAGGCAATTCTAGTCATTTTATCAGTGTACCGTTTCGCCACCGGATGGTGGCAGGTACTTGGTAAACATAAAGCGAGAGCGTGCGATGTACGGTTTAATGAAGAAATAGTGCAGTAGCTGGATGCGACGGTGGTTGGTTAGTTAGTTGGTTGATTACTGAGCTATTGGTTGCACACGTAGAATTATCTATCTAAGGTACATTTTAGAGCATCAAATCATGCAAACTATTCAATGCATGCTTATAATATGTAACTACATGAAGATAAATTCAGTGATGGAGTATCCATTGTAACCAAGCCAATGCAAAACAACTGGATTAGACCAAAGTTTTTATGACATCAACGCCTAAAAGATTTGATACGTTTTCACGTGCAAACTTGATAGGTGATAAAGCAACTGACATTAGACAGGTCATGTACCTATGTCGAAGCATAGCATAAGCAGCCTATATACGTCCCACTGTAGGGCACAGGCCTTCTTTCAGAGAGAAAGTATGGGCTTAATCACCACGCGTGCCCACCGCGGATTGGCGATTTCAAGCGCTGAGGTATGTGAATAGCTCAGACACTCAGGTTTCCTCACGATGTTTTCCTTCACCTTTAGCGAATGGTAGTTCTACTATAACTTCACAAATGTACATAACTTAGAAAGAAAGATGCATGTCGGAGAGAAGATGACAAAATACTAGAGTCGCAACCGAGGACCGGATAGAGAATCGTGGGCCGACCGGTGGCAAGAAAGATCTGGAGAAGAACAGCGAAAAAAAAGCGTCTGGCGCATGCATGAAGAGCCCCTTGTGACAAAGGCCTTGTCCAACACTGGATAGCGACGGGCTGAAGATGTTGATGATAATGATGATGAATTAAGTGAATTGGTGCACTTTTGCATAAAATCCTGGGGTCTGTTATGAATTTATGATACAGCAGCTGCTTCTTTGATAGCAAGTAACTATGCTGAAAATTAATATTGCTGTTTCCTAGCGTCTCACACCACACCGATCGTATGACATCCACCCCCTAGAGTGAAAGCTTTTTCTTAAACTTTTTATCAATATGTTCCCTTGATAGCTATTGAGGTAGGTCGGTGTTTTTGACACCTTTTTTGTGTCACTATCTACCCCATGTGACTGTATGCTCTTAGTGTGTTCATAGATTAAGGAATTCTCTTAGCTTGTGGAAACTTATATTATGGTGTCAATTGTTATCTTTATGACTTTTTTATCACCTTAAAAACTCCGCTTACCTGAACATACCTCTCCAGAATATATACCTATATCGAAGCAACAGTATATAGAAACAGAAACCATAAATATAATTACAACAAATTTCCTTCCTTACATGCACGCGAAATCCTATGATTCTTTACTAAATTCGTCAGTCAGCGCTAATACAAAAAGGATCACTGTTGTTGAATTATGAAATCATAAAAAAAAACATTTTTCACTTCGAATAGCCTGTCACATTGTTCAGTTGTAAATCACATTAAATTATCATCTCAACGATTCCACGAAACGGAAAAAGATTACTACAGGACGCATGGGGGTCATTTCATTGTTATCGTGAATGCTAAATACGATGACTAACACCAATGTTGATGCCAAACCATTTCAACAAGACCTCCCTTGCCAGTATTGACTGTTGTTCATTTTTTTAATGCCACAGGTCTTGCTCTTTGGTTGCTCTAATAAACGACCTCGAGATGGACATCGCTTCTGCTATTGTGTTGTGTGTGACATCACTTTTAGTTGCTTCTTCGGATGCGCGCAGGTTAATCTAGATCAGAAATGAGTTACTTAAATGTGAAGAAGAGGTAGGAGACTCTCAGGTGGCACCAAACTTGTATATTACTGGTAGTGGAACTGGGCCGCAGCTAGTATCCACCCACCAAAAACACAATCTGGTGACAGTACACAAAAACACTTTCTGGTGGAAGCACACAATTTGAGGCCTTCATCACTTACTGTCAGGTAAGACAGAGGCCCGTAACAGACGTGCGTGCATGCAGTGACTAATGAATGTTGATGAAACGAAAGAGGTTTGCCACCAGTCTACAATCTAAATTTGACCCTTACTAACTAACGCAGAACTGATGGCCGATGGGGCCGAAAAGTTCTCGAATGGAGACCACATATCGGCAAGCGCAGCGTAGGACGACCAGCCACAAGATTGACAGATGACCTCATCCAAGTGGCAGGAAGACGCTGGATGCAAGCCGCTTCCAACCGGTCTTTTTGGAAATCCATGTAGGAGGCCTATGATCAGCAGTGGACTTCTTGTGGCTGAATGATGATGATGATGAAATAACACTAGCCTCAAGACTTCATGAATAGTTTTTGTTCCCATCGACATGCTGATTCCTCAAGGATTATTTCCAAGAAACCACCGTCATGCTCGTAAGACGTTAAGATTGCTAAGCACCGACTCTACAGTAGTATTTCTGTTTCTTACCAGACTTGCCACATCTTCACAGACCTCATCTAACTCTTAAATGAACGTCATTTGTCAGCGTTTAAGTTGTCTGGATAGTTTACTTTATTCTAGTGTCGTTTTTCCGTTTTCTACTTGAGATTTTTTGCCGTGGTAACCATAATTTTTACTTGGCTTCGATTATATTTTTCACGCTCGTCGAAACAAAACTGTTACATTCATTACTGTTTCATCATTGTATATTGATATTTTTTATGGAAAAGCCTACCCCTACGGGATACCGGCGTGAGTTTATGTAATGATTCATGGTTTGGTGATACGGAACCCTCAGTGCGCGAGTCTGATTCGGACTTAGCCGGTATTTGTCAAATTTTTGCGTGCTCGTTAGTGGTTAAAACCACTAATGGCGGTGCAATTTGAACGACAATTTCCTCGGTTAAGCCAATTAATCGCAATTGGGATGGAATGCTACGGACTTCCTACTTTAGTGTTGCAATGGGCTTCTTTTTTTCTGCTTCTAATAGAGTAATGAAGATGGTCCTGTGACATGTCTACTTTTTTCATTTGCAAATTTTTCTCTGCTACGTAAAAAGTAATTATTACTCTACTATTTGTTGTGTGCTTCTCTATTATAGCCACGCCGCTCTTCTGGTTAGAGAAAATAGAGTTTTGTTGTTCGCTGCAATATGTGAAAGCTTACCTAAGTTTCTATTTGTTTACTAGACGGTGGTAGCCTAGTGGATAGAAAATTGGACTCGGAAGCGAGAGATCCAGGTTCGATTCCCAGTGCGGGCATGTACCTATGACTGTTGTCTAAGTTATGTCTATTTGTGAAGTTATAGTAGCAATACCGCTCGCTAACTCATAGGTACATATGACTTTGTTTTCTAAGTTATGTACATTTGTGAAGTTATAGGTAGTAGCAATACCGCTCGCTAACCGTGAAGGAAAATATCGTGAAGAAACCTGAGTGTCTGAGCTATTCACATACCTCAGCGCTTGAAATCGCCAATCCGCGGTGGGCTCGCGTGGTGATTTAAGCCCATACTCTCTCCCTGAGAGAAGGCTTGTGCCCTACAGTGGGACGTATATAGGCTGCTTATGTTTTATTTGTTAACTGCTACTTAATAGTAGGCCTTTTACATTTATGTTAGATACATTTATCGTGACGATTATCTCTTTACTTTTTCTCTCTCCGAGAGAACGCCTACGCCTTACAGTGGGACGTATAGGCTGCATTATATTTATGGTTTATACAGCGTCTTGTCAACTCTTACCTACGTCAATAGATGATGTGACCGCTCAGATAAAGTAGTGCCTGAAACATACTATTAGATGGAGTAGTTGTGGCGAGCTCATGTCAACTCTGCACGCGCACTATAAACTCCGACATTGCTGCATCGCGCAAGCAAAATGTTTCACATGACATACCATAAATATAACGTCCGACGAACATTAGTCGGACCGGCCGTCCCCAGGCATACGATCTGCCTGGCGGGAAATTTCCCTTTATAGTGGAAGAGCACGATCACCCGCTCTTCCCTATAGTGGTGACCCTCGACAGAACAATGTCAACCTTCCTTCGCTCTCGCAGCACCCCAATCAGTCTCAAAGCAAGGCCAGCATCCTCTTCCCTCTCACCTCATCAGTTCCACTACAGTCAACGCACCGACTACTGGTACTGATGGTGATCTCCCCCAACCCCTCGGCACGGCAGCCACACAGCAATAGCGCACATTGCCAGTGGTACAGCAGCCTTCACCGGTTCCTACCACATACGCGGTCCCCATGGTACTGTCGCCGGTGAAGTGACTGTTAGCCGCCGAACACCCTCAACCGCTAGTCGACTCACTGACTCAGCGCCTCCTGGCACTTGCAGGCTTTAGAGCACAGACTTCGTTTCCTATCAGACCTAGCTATGCGTAGCTACGGTCTTGAAGGGGAGTGATGTGGCGAGCTCATGTCAACTCTGCACGCGCACTATAAACTCCGACATTGCTGCATCGCGCAAGCAAAATGTTTCACATGACATACCATAAATATAACGTCCGACGAACATTAGTCGGACCGGCCGTCCCCAGGCATACGATCTGCCTGGCGGGAAATTTCCCTTTATAGTGGAAGAGCACGATCACCCGCTCTTCCCTATATAGTTTCGCCCAGCACCAATACTATTCTCTTACTCAAAGGAAAAACAATGACAATACGTGAGGTTTCCATATTTAAATAACCCTACTAATATTATAAATGTGAAAGTTTGTGAAGATTTTTGTTACTCAATCTCGCAATAACGGCTGAACGGATTTAGATGAGATTTGGCATGGAGATAGTATGAGTCCCGGGAAACGACACAGGATGATTCTCATCCTGGAAATTACTCATTCCATGCGGACGAAGTCACGGCAAAAGCTAGTAAATTATAAAGTAATTATGTAGGCTCTTTTAACTATCCAATGAAACTTGATATCCTATCCACCACTTCGCTCAGCCGACCCCTATGCTTATATTTCAGCAAGTGTCAAGTTAATGGATAACGTTATAGATTTACTGAGCTAAAACTCTCACTTCAGAAAACTCTTAATTGAACTCGAAACTCAACTGCTAGGCTTGTTTATTTTAGTTACTTCCATAGTATTATGTCCTATGGTATACTACTGTGGGGTCGGGCAGCAGACATTGAGACCATCTTCGTCCTGCAGAAGAGAGCGATCAGATTCATATATAAGCTAGGCAATAGAGATTCGTTAAGAGATTTCTTTAAAGAAACTAACATCCTAACAGTTGCTAGTCAGTATATCTATGAAAATATTATGTATGTTAGGAAAAATATCAGTGACTTTAAAACTGTAGGTAGCCAACACAATGTAAATACTAGAAATAGACATAAACTTTCGTTCCCAAAATTTAGGCTGGCAAAGGTTAATACATCCTTTATGGGGCATTGTATACGTTTCTACAATAAGATCCCTGAGGATATAATAAGCTTGCCAGAAACGCGGTTCAAAAAATGTGTGAAGCGCACTTTGTGCCAAAAAAGCTACTATACCATTAAAGATTATTTAGATGACAATGATGTCTGGAATTAAAGCCAGTTCAATGCATGAGTTTTAGAACATTTATATAAATCCTGTAAATTAAGGACTTGAAAAGACTAAGTTCGGAGTTTTTTTGTCCATTTTTTCTCCAAATTGATCTAGATTTTGAAATGGACACCTAGTTTAACTTGTAACGATCATTAAGTCGCAGTTTCTGTGCTACTTTGAATAAAAAAAATTGATTTTGATTTTTGATTTTGAACTACTCGTGCGTACAGTCGACAACTACCAACGTTTACATTTTCGTCGCAAAGTCCACCGTGACGTAACTAAAGTAGAGTTCACGTATGTAACGATCGACAGGTATATACCCACTTACATATATAAACTCACACCTGTATCCCGGAGAGGTATGCAGAGACTAAGGCTTGCCACTTGCTAAGACCTGACAAACCTCTTTTTCTGCATCACATCAACATTCAATAGTTGCTGCGTGCACGCTCGCCGGTTTCAGGTACTTTCGGGTTGACCGTACTTAGTTATACGACTACTTATTGTTGTGCCGTGCCCGGCAATATTACCATTATGCAAATGTTATAAAGATAAAAGTGCCCTAGCGCTATTTGTTACTAACAAAACGCGACTGGAATCCGCTCAGCTAAGGCGGAGCTTTTGTCGGCGTGATATTGGCAATATTTCCGTGCAGAAAAAGAATAGTTAGGTAGAAATAATATTCTTTATTGTACACAGAAACTAAAATTTAAAACTATTTAAATGACATTTAAAACTGAAATGAATGAATGAATAGTTATAATTACATTCTTTCTTAAAAATACTCAGTCATTCCTTTAGTTCACTAAAATAACTCGAGGTAATATAACGTTTTCGTCTGTGCGGTTTGGGATATCAATTTGTCAAGGTGTCAACAGGATTGCAGTCTAAAGTTAGACAGGCCATGTTACAATAATGTTTACAGCACGTTTACAGTGTAAGATTCTTACTGCTGCTATGATCGCAAACTTTGGTTTTTACCCTATGATGATTCGCTGAGCCTAAGAAATGCAATCGCTATTATAATTTATATGCAATATTTAGCGATTGTATTTCTATTATAGTGTCATACAGTTTTTTGTTACCATTGCCACTAATTGCGAGCGGAGGTAGCGCAGTGATAGAACGCCGGCCTCACATTCGACAGGTCGCGGGTTGGAATACCGGCTTGTACTTTTTAGGGTTCCGTACCTCAAAAGGAAAAACTGTTGTTCGTCCGTCTGTCTGTCAATAGCCTTTATCTAGGGAATGCGTGGAAGTATCGAGTTGAAATCAAAATTGCAGTCACTTGAATTTGTGAAAAAATCAAACTTCTGAGTTAACGTAAAAAAGCTACGGCCGTTTATGCCGCAAATAAAACGTTTATTTCCACGCTCACGAAAATCAAAATTCATAAGTACCCTATGAATTTTGGTTGACTTAGAACTATGAAATTTAGCAAGTAATATTGTCTTATAACAAATACAAGGAAAAATCTGAAACTATACGTTTGTTATTAAATAAAGAAAAAAAATGGTCTTTGAAATTCGGGAAAAATTCGAGAAAAACTCGATTCCTGAACTGTTTATAATATGTAAGCACCTACCTACAAATTTGTACGGAACCCTCGGTGCGCGAGTCTGACTCGCACTTGGCCGGTTTTTTCTAAGTTAAGTAATATAATTTTGTAAAGTTTTAGTAGCAATACCACTCACTGACTGTGAAGGAAAACATCGCGAGGAAACCTGAGAGTCTGAGGTGTTCGCATACCATAGCGCTTGAAATCACCACTCCGCACAACGCTTGAAATCACCTCTGGGCACGCGTGGTAATTAAGCCCATACTCTCTCTCTGAGAGAAGGCTTGTGCTCTGCAGTGGGACGTATAAAGGCTACATAAAAAATACCCCTAATAGGTATAAGAAAGTTCTCTCAAAGTGACGTACATTGTTATTTATATCCGAATGGCTTCTGTAATGTTCTCAATTTGTTTTGTATCTACCTGCATGATACGTTCTTTTAAATTGTTGTGAAGGTATTATTTGAAAACCAGTGCCGTTTCGAATAGGAACAGCAAACGCTGGCAGTACCATTATCACACGCAGACTTCTCGGTTACACAATTACTATTATTGTTATGTAAGCATGTTTGTTTGTGGCAATAAATCAATTCAATCAATCACGTCATGTAAAACTATTGTAAGCCATCATTATGCGTGGTTTAAATAGATCTGTCAGACTGATGCTAATTTGCTTCAAACATTCAATTCTGACATTGAAAGTTTTATGAACAAACAAAAAAGACTATCAACTCATACAACATATTCTGTTTAACCTAAAGTTAAATTGATTTTAGTCGGTGGTGCAAGCGGGCCTTAAACTAATAAAATTACAGCCCTGACCACATAAAAGTTTCCTTTCCTGGTATCTTAATTTTCATAAGTAGGCAATATCCTATAATTGTGCCTTCTATTTTAACTTTCTCATAATTGTTTGGATTGTATTGTATCTGATCTGTTACTTTCCTAATAAATAATATGAAAAGATCTTAACTAACTTCCAATACTAATGAAACTGGTTTCTAAGCTATCAACAAACCGCCCAGTTCCTTCACGGCTAATTGGCCGTCCAAATCGCCCGTAGATAACGGTCTTGGAAACATAAAAACAAATTGCTGTCCCAATGTTATTGAAGTGGCTGGCTGAACAATAAAAAACCGGACAAGCGCGAGTAGCTCCCTCAGGGTTCCCGATAAAAAATTCTACGGTGGTGGACTAAAGCATATAAGTGAAATTGTAATCAAATGATTGTTCTATGCAACATAAGTAATTAAAATAGCAGTTTGCTTAATTTTTGTAAAAGAACATAATCATCATCATCATCAACCATTTGACGCCCACTGCAGGACATAGGTAGGCCTCTTTCATGGTTTTCCAAGCTTCCCGTGTCGCAGGTGGGTTAGTTGGGTGCGATCCGTAGTAATGAAAGAAGGTAATCCAGGGGCACGGTATAATTATAATATAATGGAAAGGAAAGGCACCTGAGAACAATAAAATAGAAAAGCTTAACTACGGTCTAAAACATAAATATAAAAATACAAAGAGGAGTTGGAAAGAAGAACACTTACATTAATAAAATTAATGTGCCTTTGAATATTATTAATTTCGTAGATAAGGATACAGGATATGCAGGATAAGGTGACAGACGTGTTGTAATAAAATTTTATAATAAAGATAGGGTCTTGTTTACGTCCACTTAGTTCGGAGGCTGAGGAATGTCTGTGTACAAACGTCCGAACACTGCGGCACATGTCATAAAATAGTTAAATTTGGAATAGTAGATGGCCGAAAATGATAAAAGAAGCAACGAGGCGATTACCTCGTTACACCCGGTCTTGTGCCGCCCGCATCCAGCGACTCCCCGCCACCGTAACCAGATCGTCAGACCATCTGGTGGGGGGCCTGCCCACTCTGCGTCGTACGGTCCGCCGTCGCCAGGTCAGAACTGCTTCGCCCCAACGGCCATCACTGAGCAATTCGATCACGCAATGAAACTCCTAACATAGCTCTCTGCATTGCTCGTTAGGCGACCTTGAGCCTTGAAAACATGAATGTATGTTTTCAATTGGTTGGTTCATGACAGCTCCCGTTAATACAAAGTATATAGTTAAGATAATAAAAATGTTATAGAGTTATTTTATAATAGGTTTTTTTCACTATCTCACAAATTTGTGTTTTGCACTAAAATGAAATTGAAAATACAAGAAATATTTTAATGTCATTGGAGAGGCCACATAAATATAAATTACTTATTTAAAATAAGATAAAAATAAAGTACATACCATTTTAATGAAAATAAAACCGAGTTCAGGAAAAAACGCGCGTTGAAAAGAAAAGTTCGATGAATTTCTCATGAATCTCATCAACAGATCTTGACCAAATTTATATAGCACCCTCTTTTTGAATGAAATAAGTCAGAAAAAGTGGTAAAGTATTATAGCTGAACATACATTTTTGTAGCCTATATCCATCCCACTGCAAGGCGCAGGCCTTCTCTCAGAAACGCATGCCCACCGTGAATATCCCAGACTCTCAGGTTTCCTCACAATGTTTTCTTTCACAATTAGCGAGTGAAAAAAAATAGGAATGAATTGAGAACCTCCCCCTCTTTTGAAGTCTATTAGGCTTATAAATCCCGTTTGGGTACGGAACCCTAAATACTATTGCCTCAGTGTTACAGGCTAGTTTAAAAAAAAACGACCTATAACCAAAACACGTGTTTGGTTTAATGTTTTGTTTATACCGTTTTCGTCCTTAATGCCGAGGCCCTTATAGACTTTTCGTACTGTCGACAGCAGGGGCCTGTTTCATATAACCTGGAATGCGAATGGTCAGAAGACTACCAATAGTGTATATGAAACAATCATTGCCGTACTATAATATCACTCTATTGACCAACTATGCATTAAAGAGACTCGCCCCCCTGGGCTGCGTTTCATAAAACTGCAATTCCTGGTTTACTATGACAATTCGATGTACATTGCAGAGTGGACAAACCCACAGATTAACAAGTAGGAAGATCGGATTATCAATTTATCGGCCCAGGGCCGGGGGGCGACTTTCTTTAATGTATAGTTGTTCGATAGAGTGATATTAGTACGTGGCAATGGTTGTTTCATAGACACCATTGGTAGTCTACTGACCAACCGCATTAAACGTGAAACTTAACTCGGCGCCTGGCGGGATCAACCTTCTTCGCGAGAGCCTATTTAACGACTCAGTAGACTAAAAAATAGGGGCAAATATCAGCCTCACATCATTTGAAAGTAAATGCCGAAAGGCCATCTTCTCACCATGATCTCATTGAAATGTAATGTCTTTGTTATTTTAACTCTTAAAAAATTTATATAAAATCGTTTATGTTTTAAATGTTGTTTATTTTTGGATATATTTTAAATAATATGTAGTAATGTGTAGTTTTTAAGTTTCGTTTTTATGCCTAAACGAACGTGTGCGTATGTTTTGGGTGGCAGCTCTGCAATTTGATATTTTCTCCTGATCGTCAGCTGTTGTGCTCACTTAATAAATAAAATAAAATATTGTAGTGCTAATATCATTCTTTTCAACAACGACGTGTGTATTTTAGACTAAAAGTAGGTATTGATTCTTTACATATTAGTTGCAAAGTCGCTCGTAACTCGTCCATGTGCCAACGACTGTACTTAAATGAAGGAACATAAGGTTGCGATTGTACTACTGACAGATACGACGTTTGTTGTAAATTATAGGTATACTATATACTATGCTATGTTTTTTTTTCAAGAGCGGTGGTAGCGGAGCGGTAGGACGCCGGCTTCTCGTTCGGGAGGTCGTGGGTTCAAATCTCGGCATGTACCTATGACTTTGTTTTCTAAGTTACCTACGTACATTTGTAAAGTCATAGTAGCAATACCACTCGCTATCTGTGAAGGAAAACATCGTAAGGAAACCCTAGTGTCTGAGGTATTTGCATACCTTAGCGCTTGCTACGTACAATGGCCCAACTTTGAGGCTAAGTGCGGAAATCTCAGGTCTAACTAACTCTATGCCTTACATTTCAAGTGTGTTGAAAAAAGCTTCGGTGAACCTTAACAGGGTGATCCTACCCATTAATACAATTTTTATTATGAGATCGCAAAATATCAGCTGTTCATGCATTCGCTGGAGCAGCACGGACTGAAGCGTGACGGTGCGATTCGCGCATACTGCTGTAACAGAAAATGACATACTTTGATGTATATTGGAAGAAGCCTTGCTATCCATAGCACAGGGAATCCTAGTTTGGGAGCCAGTAACCACTCTCTTAACGCCTTTTCTAAATAAACCTTTTTTTTTTATTTTCATTTTCATTTGACAATTATTGTACTGGTAAATCGCGACTTTTGATATTTAAGCGCGGTAACAAGCGCGACTTGCGCTGTCATGCTTTTTACGCAGTATCAAACTTTTTTTCGAACTAAATTCCTTAAGCACCAAATGGAATTAAGTTAATAATGCCGGAATTAAATTAATAAATTTGCAACGGCTGATATTTTTTTGGTGACTTCAGAGTGCAAATAACTTTTTCATAAATAAATAGGTAAATAAATAAGTAGAACAACCCTCTCAGGTTTAGTTCTTTCAAGAAACGTAAAATTTTAAACCAAAATACTAACATCCAAAATATTGTCATCATTCGATATGCTTATCTTCTATCAGTCAAACTTTGACCTAAGTTCCCAACTAACTCGTGTTCAAAATCCATGACTATAATAATGTTGTTGTAGACATCACCTAACGGGTGTCTTGTCTTTAGACAGGATGCAGTGATGATAACATCGCAACTGTAACGCAACAGTATCGTTTAAGGATCAACTTTCGCGCTCGGAATCCAATAATCGAATTCGTTACGCACAAATCAACCGGTATTCAGGTCATGCATGTGAGTGTTCCTAGACTCTTCTTTCCATAGTGAAAAGGTTCCTTCTTCAATGACTGCCTTTGATTATGTTTAGCACCTCTATTAAAAGAGAGGAAGGTACATCATAACCGCAGCGTAAGTGTATCTTTAGTATTCTGTACAGCATTGATTAACGTACCGTGAAATGACTTCTAAATAGTAATTATAGGAAAAGCAGTTTGAGATACATCGAGGAAATAAAAGTTGCGAGAACACGAAGTACATAACTTCGTGTTCTCGCAACTTTTATTTCAACCATTTTAATTAACACAGGCCAGCCAGATGCTGCGGGTTTCCCCCAAAAATAAAAATAAAATCGTAGCCTTCGTTGACGGAAGAGCTACCGACCTTGAACGTGACTAAACGGCAGGATTCGAAATACAAAAATAATTCGAATTTCGAACGCGGGTTCCCGCAGCGCGTCTCTAACCGCCAGTTTAAATATAGAACGTTCTATTTCGACCGCTGAACTCGCGGCCGATGGCTCCTCATTGTTTTTGCCAGCCAGTCCTACGTATTTGCGTACTTAGTTTTACCTTCGTGGCGTGCACTATAGAAATAATTGCGCGTTCTATTTGCTTTTACAGGCTTTACAAATTCAGTGCTAATGATTCGTCAGAAAATGTCAGCATTGTATGGCTAATATTTGCCTAATACGCTAAAGCGAGTGACCGATTGAGGCGCTGCCTTAAAGACCAAACGAATATTCTGTGGGTAGCTATTTGTGTAAGGGAGAACACTACTAACGAAAATAAGGCTCCCCAGTTTCAGTTTCGACATGCCATGATACGTGCCAGCCTAAGAAAATATTACTCACTAAATATTAGAGCTAATACATGCCAAGGGCCAAATGGTGAGATGTTGTTCTAGAGGCTGACGACAGCTATCGGGGTTGAGTGTAAGACTTAAATTAATAAGAAATAGAAGTTTGAATTGTTTTTTCTGCTAGATTTAAGGGGCTTTAGCTAGTATGGAGTCTAACTCTTTTTTGTTCGCATAGCAGTAGCAACTAACCTAATGAATGTCATTAATGTACTACGATTGGAAAATCGAGTCTCTAACTGGTACAATAAATTAAAATTGTCTTGTAGCCTAAATAGCAGTGCCAATTTCTATGAACGAAGTGTTTTTTTTATGAATCTGTAGTAATCGGGGTACTTATTCATGGAATTAATTCGGTTAGCTGCCTTGCGCAAAAGGGGCAAAAATCCTTACCTAAGTTTCAAAGTTCTAAATAAGTATGTTTAATTTAATGTTGTGACGACGTGATACATTGAAAAGTAAGCTTAGTAGTTCAGAATAGTTATAAAAATAATACAAAATTATTTTTGTAACTATTCAAACTAAACCACTTTCACCATAATTCTTAAATTGCTAACAATATGTAAACAGCATGAGAATTAATTTGAGATACTCGTAGTTAACTTTACTATGTACGAGAACCGCGAGTCATTAAAAAAATATTACTATTGTTATACTTTATTGCACACAATATGGCAAAACCCTTCATGGTTATGAGAGCCACGGAGGAGGCCTGTGTCCTGCAGTTGGCGTCAAATGGATGATGACGATTGCACACAAGACATTTAACAGGACATTACATAAGAAATTGCATGTACAAAGGCGAGCTTATCTGTGTAAGAGATTTCTTCCAGCAAACCTTCTGGTATAGGAGAAGCAGTAGAGAAATGGGTCTATATATGTGCACAAAATAAACTACCTACACTACAAAAGGCCTAAATAACAATCTATTTACATAAAGTAAAAAAAAGGAAAACAAAAACTACATTTGAATATCTATAGCTCATGTTTATTTAAATAGTTTCGTTATTATTCTATGCGTGTAATATCCTTACGTATATAACAGTTTTGTTAAGATTTAGATGCATGCTGAGACATCCTATAAGTGGGTGAGCAATTACCATGTTACGTGTTTTTTTTTTCTTTTTGTAAATGTGTTGTTGTATTGCCTGTTGGTTGTCCTAAATAAATAAATAAATAAATAAATAAACTAGATATCAGAATAAACACACACCTACTTAGATATACATATAAATAATATGGATATATATAAATGTATATATTAATTTGAGACATTTTCAAAATTTGTGAATGGAGATGGAAATTAACCAATGGTTAGATAATTTTATTTCTCAATTAAATAATTTTATTATCTTAAAATAATAATTAAATAAATAATCTGGGAAACGTAATTTTATAACATGCATAGTAACAGTGTCTCTGCGAGCTTCCTTTTCTATCCCTATCTATTCCCTTTTTATTCGCTTTGTATCCCATCTTGATACGTTCAGAGTAACTAACGATTAGTTATAATATATAATACCATTTTAATATTTTTTTACTTTCCAGTGTAAAACATTATGACAACAGACAAGACATACTTGAAAGTGTTTGACCAGTGTAAAAGTGTGCAAGAATGCCTCGAAAGTGTTGATCTTTGCGGAGTGTAATCTGATTCTAAATTGTACAATACGACCGACACCGCTAAGTAACATGGGTATGTTTATTTTATGCTTTCACTTTGTACAGAAAATATTTTGTTCTCCAAGCTCTGTTAATGATAATAACAGGAACTTTCTCACAACACAATCACTTGTTCTAGAGTATTATGGTAACCAATTAAGGACATCCCGAATGTTGAATGAATGTTATTCGAATGTGGCCGAATAAATACATTACTCGAATAATTCTGTTCCTGCCTCCTGCCCATGGCCGTAGCTAAGTAAAACCCGTGGTCCCTCATACGATGGACTCTTTCTTAAAACACCAAATAACAATTCTCTCAGAGTGACCAACATGTGACTTTGGGTCGCATTGTAGAACATGTTACGTTCCACAAAGTAAGCCGCAACTGTCACTTCGTATCAGTTTGTTATCATTTGGTTCAAGGATGCCGGTAATCGGATATTAAACCGATGCTCATGGGCCCAAACAGATAGACCGTTAAAGTAGCCATTCAGGGATTAACTACGTAAGTTCCCAATTTGGCGTTCTTTGTATAAGTAGTTACATTGTTTTGCAGTTGGATCGTAATTGCGTGGTCATATTTAAATCATCTCGTATTACAATGTTTTAGTTTATTCATTCTACGTACCATATCTAAGGCGCGCGAAGCCCACTGATCTGGCGTCTAGCTAGGGCATGGCGCGGACATCATTCTGTTTCATTCAAACACCGTACCAAACACACGGTCATAAGGTAATTATTTGAACACACTCAACGGCCTTTCTATAGTACGCCATTTCGGCGTCCGCGTTCCGTGCGGGCAGAACAGCGTGCAAAACAGTCAGTTCCTTCGCTCCACGCCATTTAATAGTCATGCCCGCGCCATGCCTGCGCCATGTCCGCGCCATATCCGCGCCAAGTCCGCGCCATGCCAGATTAGTCGGCTCTGCGTCAGGCGTTCTGTTTGTCAGAAGTTCAGTGTACAAAGTTAAACCAGCAACTTGAGGATTACTTCTTGTATTACTTGTAATGATTGATCTTCAGTCATTCTAATACTTATGCGTTTAGTTTCAGGCAATTACGTTAATAGATTACGTTAGTTGCCTAGAAATTTGACTTAAAATATGAAACTGAAAGCGCAGCACAAATAAGGTAGTACAATGACGATAGTCGCGCGTTTTAAATGCCAAAAGTCGCGATTTTCCAGTAGATAAATAATTTATTCACATAAGACACACACACGTATATAAAGCAAAGTAATACAAATCAATTCAAAAGTCACAATACGAAGACACTGGAAATTAGCCAGACACGGTACGACAGGGGTACAAAAGTGACCAACGTAGGTGTGGCAAATGTGAATGGGCTCCGACTCAGCATGTGCTGAAAGTCCAGGAAGAACTTCAGCGCTGATATTCTGCCGGTGCCCAGTGGGAGCCATGATCCTCGTAACCTCTTTCGCTTCGTCATTAGTAGCTGTGACCTATTCCTTAGTTAATTTTACTATTGAAATTTCTTTGAATGGGGAACTTGCGTCTAACTTATATTGGAGTGACTTTGCTTTATACCGTAGAAATCATATTAAAACCTAGGAAAAGTTTAGAAATAAACCAATAAAAATATTTTTCGGGTCACAAAATATGCGAAAAATAAAGGTACTCTAATAACATAAATTCTGATTGTCATTGAATTCTGAACGTTTTCTTTTAAAGGTGTACATGCATAAAAACATTATTTCACAAGATAACTTAAATATTGATAAACGCTTCATACATTATAAGCGTTACGTTAGGGAGTGACGTCGTAGTCTAAGGTCGATTGGTATGGCGCGTCTATATTGACTTTTCGACTGGTTAAAGGTATTATAAAAAGTATTAGTCGCAGACAAAAAAGATACCACGTTTATTTATCTTTTAACGTGTCCTCTTCTATTCAATTTTTTTAATGCAAGTTCTCCATTGTATTCATCAGATAAATCTTAATAATCAAAAACATTGATAGAACTGGCCCTCGAAACCCGTGTTTATGATGGCCCGGACGAAAGATCCATCAGGAAAGTAAAGCAGTGTCAACTAAATTCAGATCACGTATTGTGAAGGACATAATACATCGAGCTCCTGTTAATAAATCTCGACGAAAACCTAACTGTGTTTCACAAGAAATAAGGCCTAAGGTCCCTTGTCAGATCCGTGATTGAATTCAGTATTAAATGACCATCTCTACTCTGTATTCATAATGAGAAATTTGAACTTTAGTGTTGAAGAAATGAGGGTGAATGTTGAATTTTAAAGTTGGACTTGATACGTGATAATGTTTGAGATATAATGGACCTGTGCTAAGATGAAATGGGTTTTGAAGTCCGAGAATATAGGGGTCGTTTTTGAATGTAAATGCAGGATAAATTTTTTACCGTCACACAATGGCCATACAATTTAACACCTTTTGGTTGAAAGTTCCACTTTTGGGAAAGATTTAATAAAAATGGTCTTATTCAGTCTTTTTTGTAGCTGATGATCATTTGAGGCAAGTTAGAGATAACAATAGTGGTCTAATTACGTTGATTTATTTGTACATCCATGATTTATACATTAATGGATATAATATGTGGTTGAGACTCATGCTTCTCAGAAAAAAGGAGTCTGCAGAAGAAGAAAAATAATACTTAATACTTGTTCCATAGGTGCTCCCTATGTTTATCATAATATGGTTTATGTATGTAGGTATATTGTTATTTATATTAGTATGTATTTTAATATTCATATTTGCACCAACTACCCGTCTCTATTTTCCTTCAGAATTTTTCCATCATACGGTTGTCTGGAACACATTGCTATTAGCAATAAGGCTGCCAATTGTACTGTATCTTTGTAAATATTCCCTTTTCCTGTTACAATAAAGAATATTCTTATCTTATCTTAAAGTAGAAAAATAGAATTATTCTTCTGACATCACACAGTTCAGTCTAATCGTACACCTACTCAGTATACCTTACAAGCAACTTTGCAAAAATAACGTAAAAGTGGACTTGCCGTCGATTGATGAGTCCGACACAAAAAAAAAAACACACAACTTCTTATGAAATCGGCATCCTTTGAGTTGTTTTCATTTCCATTCTATTGATAGATGGAATATAAAAAAATTGGTGCAAGCAATAACTCTTGTCGCCACATCCGGATCCGGCGATCGGATGCATCGAAACCGGAAACAGGCCCTACCTGCGACATCCGGTTTCCTTTTGACCCTTTTGTCATTCATAGTGGACAGCCAATATGGGTCGTTTTGAATAGACTGGTGGACTATTCCAGTTACATGATTTAGGACGGTTTTTGTACTTAACAGTACGTAGAGATCTATGTACATAAAAAAAGAAATAAGATAAGATAAGAATATTCTTTATTGTACTGGGAAAAACACAAACACAAAATATTTACAAAAATACAGTACAATTGGCGGCCTTATTGCTTATATCAATTTCTTCCGGGCAACCGATGATGGACGAAATAACTTCCACACAACACAATCACTTGTCCCGGTTCCAAACTAGGATACCCTGTGCTAGTAACCAGGCAAGGCCATCAAAAACATGAAAATACACCCAGACTGAGGCCATGTGTACTAATACTAAGGGAGGCCCCCACAATCGAACCCGCGACCTCCGGTATGGTAATCAGGCGTATAAGCTAGACCAACGAGGCAATCTAATATATGTACGTAGAGAACGTGTTATGTCACATAAAGTTTTGGCCGTAAGGTAGAATTTTATCTTAATTAAAATCTGTTTCAGATTGTAATTTTTGTGACAGCAATCAGTTCATAGGCACCTGGAAAACATTAAAAACTTTTTCAAAACATCACTAATCTAATAAAAACTATACTTTAAGTAGGTAACTACTTAGTTAATTACAAAGCCACATGCTAGTTTAGTAACAATATAAATTCGATTTAGTCTTCCCGATAGGAATAGATAGAAAAGCGTACATATTGGCAATAAAGAAAAACGCATTTTATTTCTAAAGAACACCTCGTATCCTAACAGAAATAAAAAAGAAAAACTTTTAATAAAATACTGCAACTACCAGTTAATAGCTCCCAATAAAATATAGCTGGAGCAGAGCAAAGCACGGCGCGAGAGCAAAAAATAACCAAACAAGGGCATGCTTTACACAATACCTTTTACGACGGAGATAAAAGAGAAAGATAGCAAAAAAAATATACTCCAGACAATCTCTTGGGTTAGCATAGACAAGGTAGAGACAGAGGGTCGTACGTTAGGTAAAAGGGACGGTGAATAATGGCAGTTATTATGTAGACCTTTAGTCATGTAGTTAAACACCGCCACCTAACCTGTAACCTGTGCCTATCTTGTGTTAACCTACATAAATAGAACTAAAATAAATAATTCAATACAATTAATTTATAAAGTTGTTAGTGATCTTATTCTAGTCAATGATCGTCCCAGGCAGTTAACTTGACTGCTAATTTAACCAGTTGGCGGCAATAGATACATTGCACAAAAAGGTGGCCATTGCTGAACCAATGATCCCACTGGATCTGTGATTTTAAACGTTAAGCTATGTGGTTACCTGACGGGACACACAGGTTTCAGGCGTTTGAAATCACAAAAACGTAACGGGTACGCGTGATGATTAAGCCCGTATTGAAAGATTGCCTATGCCCAGAAATGTGAATTAGGTTGCAGGTGTGGCAGTTTCTCGATGGGAAGATCCCCTGTATTATGCTTAGTGTGAATGTGAAGACGCACATACCGTTATTTTTTTTACCCCAAAATAGTTGACTTAAGCATAACTAAACAATCATCATCATCAGCCAACCGACGCCCACTACGGGGCACAGGCCTCCTTCGATGAGGGGTTTTGCCATAATCGCCACGCTTGGCAGGCAGGTTGGCGATCGCAGTATGCACTTGGAATCTCAGGAAGGCGCTGCTGCCCGTCTCCTGGTAATTTATTTTCTTAGTCGTATTCTACGACATCCACGGAAGGAAATGGAGTTACGCTATTCTTTATCCGGCGCCACACGGAACTAAACAATATCAGAACTTTATCGATTTTTTCTACTTTTCAGTAGAAAATACTCGAAAAAAAAAACATTACTTTGAGCGTGTTTTGGTTGGGCGCCGACTAACTCAGTAGTTCTTTCACTTGTTTTCGCATATCATACGATACACTCTTAAACATTTAGAAAACAGGTAGAAATCAATTTTCAACGTTACGGTATTTCCTACCACTAGATTTCACAGTTTCCAACCAAAGTTCAGAAATAACGAATATTTACAAATTATGTTATACCATTACTATCAAATCATTTATAATGCTGTTGTAATCAATTTAATCATAACGAAAAGAAAATTCCCTTAAAATTCCCTTGCCAAGGATGTCGGAATCACCTTGTATGTAGTACGTAATGGCTGTTATGTACGGGGTACATAACGGGGTGCTTCTATATAGTTCTACTTCATGCTCTGAACTCATAATAGGTCTCGTTTTTGTTAAGAAGGACACAAAAGAGTTGGCCAAGTAGATTGGGAGACTGATAGGAGCTTTTTATTTTGTTGTCATTATATTTTTTCAATGAAGCAATTATAATTTTCTAGCTGTTGCCCGCAGCTTTGCTGGCGTGGATTTTGTCTGTCGACCTAGTTACAGTGGCGGTGAGTCGCTGGATGCGGGCGGCACAAGACCGGGAAGCTTGGAAAACCATAAAGGAGGCCTATTTCCTGCAGTGGGCGTCAAATGGCTGATGATGGTGATTATGATTAGCATCGGATACTTTTTTGAGGGAGGCCTTTCGGAAAGTCAAGGCCCTTTTCATAAAACTTAGGCTTATATGATTTGGTTTAAATTTGGACTATTCATTACATTAGTTTTGCAGTGCAGAGTTTTCCGAGTTTCATAAAACTACAATTCGTAGTTTGTTGTGACAGTTCGAAGTACATTGCGTAGCAGAGACGTTTTGTTAATCTGTGGATTAATCGACTTTGCAATGTACATCAAATTTACGTGTCGCCCCCAGTCGCCCAGTTCCGCGCAGTTTATAATTCGTTTTTAATAATTTAAATTTATTTATAGTTGTTTTCACTATGTTTTTATTTTATTTAACCTTTGTTTCGAGGGAGTCCGCGTAAAAATCTTTTTTTCACCCATATCTCCGGGTGTTTGAAGTTTTTGTCCTGGGTTCGTAATTGTGCTGATGGCAACCCTATTTATATTTCACATGTTATTTCGAAAAGCGATTAAGTAAATTATTGTAAACTCCTAAGGCTTTTGAATAAACTTGCCTCGGCTGTAGAATCTGTGGAGGTGTATAAAGAAGAATACACTAAATAAAAGAGGCGAACGAGCAAGGTTGTGAGCGGGTCAGTGCAATGACTCTGTGTGCGTTCTCATTAGTGCACGATAATTTATATGATTTGACCTAGTGACGCGTTTTTTGTACTAGTTTTCTTGTTCCACCCAACAACACAATATACTGAAACTTTTGGTTTCTCAAATTGTCCTGTCTTGTTTATGTTCCACATATAATTATCGAAAGAGATTTAGACCGTCTTGCACTACTTCTTAAATGTCATTTAAATCGACTTTTGTATGAAGAATGTTAGTTAAATGCTGTTTAAGCCACATTTAAGAACTTGGTGCAAGTCGGCCTTGGTAAACTATCATCATCATAATCATCAGCTATTTGACGCCCACTGCAGGACATAGTAAATTATTTTAAACTCTAAATACTTTCGAATAAACTTGACTCGGCTGCAGAATTTGTAGAGGTGTACAAAAAACAACGTAATAAATAAAATATAAAATATGAGAACGAGCAAGGTTGTGAGCAGGTCAGTGCAATTATACGGTATGCGTTCTCATTGGTGTACGATAATTTTATGTGCTTTTACCTATTGACGCGTTTTTCGTCCTAGTTTTCCTTGTCCCACCTAATAATAATTTTAAAATTCTTATAGTTGTTAATAATTTTAAAATTTTAATAATATTCCATTCTCTTAGAAATCTTTAGAGCAGCAAGTTAAGGAAAAAACGTTCTGAACAAAAAGGTCATTTGTCCGCAATACATTTAGTTTCTTTTTATTTATGCGCAATCTGAAAGTGGTGCCTAGAATATAAATGATTCGTATTTGTGTAAACGGAGCCACTCTCGTTCGGGAAGATAAAAGGACCTGGATCTAGATTCTGTTAATACACTGTAATACAATGACAACTGCATGAACGCGTCGATTTAATTTCGTTGCCGGTTCAAGTCTACGTATAAAACACATCGAGTGACCCAACCGTGTTTCTGTCATTGTGACAGCAGGTCAACATTTAAATTTTTGTAGCAAAGTCGCCCTTAACTGATTAGAGTGCACGTACTATGTAAAAGTTGATGTGCTGGCGACTGTACAGAAATTCTCTAACAGAATTGAGGCACTGTACAGTTGACAGCACGTCAACCTTTACACCCACGCACTCTATTCGTTTACTTTACGGACCTTATAACTAAAATGTAAAGGTTGATGTGATGTCGACTGTACACCATGGAAAACAACACCTTTTTAGGATTCCGTACCCGAAGGGTACCAAACGGGACCCTGTTACTAAGACTTCACTGTCCGTCTGTCTGTCCGTCTGTCTGTCTGTCTGTCTGTCTGTCTGTCGCCAGGCTGTATCACATGAACCGTGATAGCTAGACAGTTGAAATTTTTACAGATGATGTATTTCTGTTGCCGCTATAAATACTGAAAACTGAATAAAATAAATATTTAAGGGGGGCTCTCATATAACAAACGTTGTCTAAAGACAGCGCTCGCCATCTAGCGGCCATCTATGTAACTCTTACAGCACCGATGTCATGTCGTTAAATGTCAATGTTAAACGTTTCTTGTTGGTTTCTATAGATGGCGCTGTTCTCAAATTCGATCTTTGTCTAATGTTGTATAGATAATGGTACGTAACCCTTGGCCGGTTTCTGTCCTAGCCGCGGGTCAGTCTGCAATAATGGACCCGCACGCCCTGCCATCGACCTCTCCGTGTAGGTACACCATTTAAAGGCGGCATTAATAATTTTACAGCGAGTGCTTTTGGCGATCGCCCTTTTAAGAGAAGACATAGATCGTAAAGTGACGCCTGCAATGAAGGTTTTAGCTCAGATGCCGTTAGCAATATTGTTCTAGTGTTGCGTCTAACTGGCACGAGTGTAGAGTCGTAGAGGAAACTTTCTTAACCCCAAGCAAGGGGATTAAAGATTGCATCTGACATTTGGCCTAGTATAGTGAAAGAAAGAAAGACATTTATTGTAACAATTTAACACATCAAACGAAAGAAAAGGCATACCGCTCATAGTCATAGTTACATCGTTCGATAGATAACCGCGCAGTCGAGATGATTTTGCAAGGACGGCATTTGAGCAAATCTTTAAAAATTCTGAACTAAAATACGGAGAATTCTAAATCACAGTCCGCGTTTGGCCCCGGCCAGGTCTTCTTCATGCCTGGAGGGGCCTTATGCCTTGCAGAATGAGTCGCAGCAGATTCAAAAACATAGGTTTTAATAAAAGTGGACATACTTCGGCCAAATAGGGGATGTATTGGCAAAGGGCAAGATAAATAATACCCAAAGCCGGCCTTGCAACGACTAATGAATGTTGATGCAGCGAAAGAGGTCATGATCACGGTAAGTGAGAAACCCTGATCTCTGCCTACCCCTTCGGGATACAAACGTGAGTTTATGTGATGTGTGTGTGTGTGTGTGTGTGTGAATAGTAAGCTACTGCACTAATGAGTCACAAGAAGAACAAAAGTGTAACTATCAAGGTCAATGGTTTAGGCAAAAACTTAAAGCAGAACTGTTATCAAATACTAGCAGTTCTCGGTCGGAATTCTGAGTAACTGCGGAAAATGAGTCATACGTAGGTGGTTTCCGATCGTTGATTTGATTACATTGTGCAAGATTCGAAACGGTTGCCAATGACTAGGTCACGTGTTATGCTTTATTGCATCCATAAGTTCTCGCTAATTTGAAGGAAAACATCGTGAGGAAACCTGAGTGCTTCTGAGGCTGGTGTTCACGTACCTCGGCGCTTTGAACCGCGCGCGTGGCGACTAAGCCCGTACTCTGTCTCTGAGAGAAGGCCTGTACCCTGTAGTGGGACGCATTATAGGCTACATAAAAAACAAATTAGGTGGGATCTTAAATAACGGGACCTCGATTCTGTTAATAGTGCTTTTATAGTATAAAGACCGATAGTCGGTCGGGTCACGTGGAGTGTTTTTCAATTCAAACCATTGATGCCTAGAAAGTTTGATATTGTGCGCGCGTAGACTTGACAGACGTGGCAATGAAATGAAATCGTCGCGTTTATGCAGATGTCATAGTATGGTCAACAGCACAGCAACCTTGACGACTTTGCAACAAAAATGCAAAGGTTGACATTTAGTCACAAAATGACGTTGTGGACCCTTGAATATTGCGGTGATGGCGCATCTATAGAAAGGTTCTGGTTCGATTCCGTCACAATGACTTAGTCGTCGTAACATCTAATAGCAATTTGTCACCAATGTTGATGGAAAACATTGCGAAAAAACCCGTGAAAGTGTCTGAGGTATTGCATACGAGTAAAATGTGCATATTTCAGCGATTGAAATCGCCCATTTGATGCGCAGTGCTCACGAGTGGTAATCAAGCCATACTCTCTATCTTCCTGAGAGAACCCTACACTGTATTGTTTAATAAGCAGCCTATATACCTCCCACTGTAGGGTACAGGCCTTCTCTCAGAGAGAGAGTATGGGCTCACCACGCGTGCCCACCGCGGATTGGCGATTTCAAGCGCTGAAGTGTGTGAATAGCTCAGACGGGTTTCCTTACGATGTTTTCCTTCACATTTAGCGAGTGGTATTGCTACTATAACTTCACATATGTACATAACTTAGAAAACAAAGTCATAGGTACACGCCCGCACTGGGAGTCGAACCTGGGTCTCTCGCTTCCGAGCCCAATGTTCTACCCACTAGGCTGCCATTGTTTGGTATTGTTTACCACTGTATTGTTTAGTGGGACGTAAAGGTACAGGCTGCTTATTTAACGTTACATTTACTACCATTGTCCAAACGCCTTCTCTATACCAATTGTGGGTCATAATCTCTTACAAATTAGGCGACGGCTACCGAACCTAATATTTCATGTCTTTAGCCCAGTCGTCAGCAGGTCAAAGATTATATTTTCGTTGAAAAATAGCCCGTAACGTAGCTGAGTAGAGTGCAAGCGTGAGTATTGGTCTACTGTCGATCGTCCAAGTTTAGCTCGATGTGTTGGTGTTAACAACCATAGATCGTATGTGAATGCGATTATAGGTGATCTAATGGCCAGGAACTCCTAATATAGCTTCAAATTAATGTTCTCAGACTATAAATAAGTAGATTAATAAAAATTATGTGTAAATAGAATTATTAAGTCACTCTAGAAAAAAAATGTTTTCCGAATACAGCTTTTTCTAAACAAAAAAAGTCACCTTTTGTTTTGGTACCCGACGTCTTAGTTTTGAGACCACGGATTCTAGAAACAGCTTGAAGCGTCGTGTTAAAATCTAATGATTACGTGTATGACATTTGTATGAAAATGGTTTAATTCTGAATTATGGATCTAAATGTAAGACCGTGTCACAAAATTTCAGAACATTAAGTTTTATTCCCAATCCGGTAGCCTGGAGATGTTAACCATGTTTATCGAGCCCTAAAATACGTCGTAAAAATGTAACCGACATCCACATCTGGGGTTAGTTTTTAACTTAAAAAAGTTTAACCGCGGCAAAGGAAACTATCGAGTTACTGCAGTCTGCAGTGACTGCTCAATTTCGTGACTTTGTACGAGGGAATCTAAATCTACTGACTTAGCGATAAGGATGTAATTAGGGAAACATGTGTTGTAAAGTTTTGTATCAAAAATAGAAGATTAGTTGGTCTTGGTTCGCCGCTTCAGGTTACATTGCGTTGTAACAAGCGATGGGTTTTGGTTTTTGAACGATGGAGCAATTTGAAGATTGAGTTTTTCGTCTGCGGCTGCGTGATGAATTTTCATCGAAGAACGCGAGTAAATAAATAAATAATTTACACACAACACAATCACGTCCTGGACTCAAACTAGAATACCTTGGCTATGGTAAACAGGCAAAGGCGTCATAAACGTGGAAATATACGCAGACTGAGGCCATTTGTAAAAATATACGGCGGCCCCCAGTGGGAATCGAACCCACGACCTCCATAGCACATTGCGCGAACGTGTGAACATATCGCCAAGGTCTCTTGCAAAGAAATTCTCTATAGGTATCCGATTCTAAATAGTTTTATGCAAAAGAGTGGAACTTTGAACTTTAATATCTCCTAAGCCGCCAATTCTCCAGCTATGAGACTTTTGGAACAAATTCTCGTGAAATGCACAAATTTCATGGGTTTCGGGAAGGAAGTTAGTAAATTAAGACTCAAAATGTATCTATCGGCTACAGATTAAGGTGCTTACTCTCAAATTGTGACCTTAAAATCTATGTTATTTATTAATAAATCTTTGTAGTTCAAATATATTAAATACTACATACCACCAAATAGGGGATGCACCGATGAAACCTGAAACCGATGTGCGTGCATACAGCGACTAATGATACTAATAACTGACACACAACACAATCTTTTGTCCTGATCCCAAACTAGGATAACCTGTGCTTTGATAACCAGGCGAGGGCGGATGTTAATGAAGCGAAAGAGGTTTGTCAGGATCAAGGATCGTGGCAAGTGGCAACCGCTGGTCTCTGCCTACCCCGCAGGCTTACATCATCATCATCATCATCAGCCATTCGACGTCCACTGCAGGACACAGGCCCTTCGTGGTTTTCATAACCATGAGGGGTTTTGCCATAATCGCCACGCTTGACAGGCGATCGCAGTATGCGGTTGGAATCTCAGGAAGACGCTGCTGCCCGTCTGCTGGTAATTTATTTCCTTAGTCGCCTTCTACGTGAGTTAATGTAATCTATATGAACACTAACCTAAGTCATCAACGAGACGCCCTTGGCATTTAAGATTTGAAATCCGACCGTTATTGTCCCCATCTGTTCATCGCATCTAACAGTCAAAGGCAGCTTTATAAAAATATTTTCAACCAGCCGTAAAACTGTACTGAAGCTTAGATTGTTATCTCTGATGAGTTCGGTTTTCTCAGATTGTATCATTAAAATTCTCAGGCCACAGTTAAATGTACACTTAAAACTGCTGGAGATTTTTCATCGAGTAAAAACGTGGCTTTGAACTAATTTTTTTTTCAATTGAATTAACAAACGCTGTTCGTACTTTTGAAAATTTTCAGTCACGGCTCACCTCTTAGATTTTTTTTGTAAATTATGAATATTTTTATTAACTGTGTTAGATAAAATTATGACTGTTTTTCTGCTTTGTAGTGGTGGCGCCGTTTCATACAAACATATTAAGCATATTAGATTATAATTATGATAACGGTTAAAACAATTTGTGGCACATAATAGTATTTCATTTTGTTTTATTTTAGGTTCTAGGAAGACTAACAGCTATTACAACTGTTATACATAGAAAAATTAGGACACACTAAGCCAATTAAGTCTTCACAATTAGAAGTAAATAAGATAAAACGCAAACAGTTCACAGGTGATGAGCACCATTTAGATATAAACAAAATTACATGAAGAAAGAGAAACAAGAAAGCAGCAATTGATCAATTCAGTCCACGCTCCGCCCAGTTCAACAAGCTAGTTCAGTGTCTGTTCATACTGTGCGCCATGCATGATGACGTGAACGTTGATTGGGCGATAGTGAATGACAGCTTAAGCACATACAAACAATAACAGTACGAGAGTAATAAAAATCGAAAAACAAAGCTTCAAGCTTCTTATGGTCGGCGCCAGCCAGCTTAAATATTCTTTTTTGTACAGCGGAAAACAAGCAAACACAAAATTACAAAGGTACATAGTATAATTGTCGGCATTATTGCTAAGAGCAAAAGGTTTTTGCCAGTGAGTTAAAAACATAGAAGTCTAACTAGCGCTAAGAAATGACCCCACGTTCAATTGTGGGAAGGAGGCGGGCGGGGCTTGTGAATTGTGTTACCATTCAGTGCGAGTTCAGTATTATCCGGCAAAATATATATGCACCTACCACAGTCAGACCGCTATCTTGCGAGGTACCTAGATGTTTCGACAAGTTATACATCATGAAGTCAATGGTTTGACGTTTCTGTATAACACCAATCATAAGTTAAGTAAAATAATTTTTGGGTACAATTTTTTTAACCTATACGTGTGGTCTGACAGACACTAGTTCAGCCTGCTTAGTCTTAAACAAATCCAGGTCATAGTCATCTGACATTATATTGAAATTCCTACTTGCACGAACGAGATATTTGTTCTTCCTATAATTAGTAGATGCGTACGGGATATGTAAAATTGTTTTCTGTCGCAATAGTTTACATGGTACATGATAATTGGGTCAAGAGATCGGGACAATCGATGTCTCCATTAGCGATTTTCAATAAAAAGAATATATCAGCGTTCTTTCGACGTACTTCCAAGGGGAGAAGGTGATAAAGGACATTCTTTCATTGAATATCTAATAGACCAATGAATAGCCGAAGGCTTCGACATTACTCAACCCTCAAATTTAAAAAACTTTAATCTGAGAATTTTTCCTTAGCTCCTCTCTGATTGTGTAAAGATTAAAATTTAATATATTCGATCGAAAATACTTCTTTTTTGTTTGGGCCCTTCATGTAAGAACATCGCAGATCTCTGTAAAGTTTTTTTATTGCCTGGAAGTTATTTCTTATTTATTTGCTTCCTCGCCCGTTTTTGCAATGTCGTTTGACCACACCGAATAATATCAGCTTCACCCTGAAATGGAAGTGAAGAGTTGAAGTTGCTCTCATTAATCTTCACCAAGATTAAAGCTCATTCATTTAATGCAAAATGGCCATCATTATAAGAATATCAGAGATCAGTAAGAGTGCCGGCAGCGACGTCGATGAAAGCTAATCATGTTTATGACTAGAATACATTTGCAATGGCAAGAACAAGGTACAGTTCACTTTAAGATTCAACAGCTGAAGTGTTCCCGTCCAATTGTTTGAAATAAGGATAAGAATACAGTTTTATTATCGTAAATAGAATAACACAGTCAATAATTTTCCGTCAAACCGCCGAGATTTCTCTTATTTAGATACTTATTCTTGCCTTACAAAATCTTCTTGCAGCTCGTCTGCTCAATCTTCCTATTTCGGAACACCTATATTAATTTATGCTCAAATTAAATCAAAGGAAATTAATACAGAAACAGGTTTCCAATTTGAGATGAAGACTTTCAAGATCCTATTTTAGACATGAAATCTTGTAAAGTGACTTAATTTGTGCATAACTTATGCAGCAACGCAATTATAAAATGTTTTTATTATATTTATTTGTTTCTCTCTCTCTCTGTATTTCACTCCCTCGTCTTCAGCTCATGGGCACCAAATGCATCCAAATTTTGGCATCGTTAGTTCGGATTTCACTGAACTTAGGTCGTGTACAAAAGAATCCAAGCAACCCGATTCTTCTTCTTCCTTTGCTTCTTCACAAACGGAGGTTGGCCATCGGCTCTCCATGTTCTTCTTTATTTTATTGAAGACTAGTTTCGCTTGGCAAGCGAAACTAGTCTTCAATGCTGGCTACATCCGTTTATTCCCTGATGTTACTGAGCCACGACTTTCTCATTTTCCCGACCCGATTACTATGTACTTTTAAATAATCTAAGCCCTATGAATCACCATTTACTGATTAGAAACATATTCCCGCATCAAAATGTACTCTAATATGCATGCACCTGATTAATAAGCATCATTGCTCTATCTGAAGCGTGTTTTGATATGTAAATTGAAGAAAACTAGTTATTTGAGAGTCGGCACGTCTTTAGCCATTACAAAATACTCTGAGCGTTCACTGTGGCTCTTAACTTTTATCATATTAAGGCGATTTTAACTTGAACTGTGGGTAATACAATTTGGTCAATGTGATTAAATGGATGACTATAATCTGTACTAAGAATATGGTATCCATGTCTACATTTAAATAAATAACGACACATGGAAATAGTCTGACATTAATATGGAAGATTTGGGTTATAATTCTGTTTATAAAAGGTAGACAAAAGGTGTTGCAATGGCAGATAGTCAAGGTGAAAACGTTGTTTTTAATAGATTTGATATAAATAACTTCCACACAATGCAATCACTTGTTCTGGTCCCAAAGTGGGATACTGGATACAAAGTAGGTTAGGACATCACAGACTTGAAAAAACACCCAGATTGAGGCCAACAATGTTGATGATAATATAAGTTGAACAACTAATTTTATATTAAGTACTAACAAACAACTAACTTGCAGTTTATTACGTGTACGGATAAAAAAATATATCCAAGTATATCTGCAGAAAGTTCTTTGTTTATCATATTATAGTTCTTATACGTTTCCTCATTGTTCTAGCGGTAACATACTAAAAGTGAACATGGTGGCCGTGGGTTCGATTCCCTATACTCGTAAGTCTACGCACTGCCGTACTTTGATTTGTATAAACGGCCTAAGTCTGGGGGTTTTTGCACGTTTGTTATATATTACATATATGGTTAACATGGCACAAGTTATTTTAGATTGGGAAAAAAAGTTTTGTTCTTTGTGCATTTTATTAATTTGACATTGTCGGGCGACTTTGCAACATAAATATTATTTGTTTGAATCTGTTGATATTTTATATATTGCCTTTCTTAATTAGGCATGTATAATTTATATACCTCTGAAATTGATATTTTTCTTTGCTTATACATCTACTTCCTTCTCCAATGTATTGGTCCGGTCCATCCAAAGGTTGTCTGGACGAGATCACTTTTAGTGATAAGGACGCCGTTTGTACTCTTAGGTTAAGAAATGTCTGTGCAATTTCCTTTTTTAAGTATAATAAAGTGTTATCTATCTATCTATCTCGATAAGCTGTAATGTCAACTGTGCTCCTTACCGTTTCTGGTGCATGTATCGGCTTAACGGTGTCTTGTTATGATAACATCACACGTATATCAGTAAAAACAATGGCTTCCAAGTTCGTAAAGTTATCGAAATACATAAAGCACGCTCATACCACAATACTTATCGAAATCCATGTTCACCTTATGTTATCGCTTCTAGCAGTGAACATTTTCTTATCAGAAATACAGTGAGTTTGTTTGACATTTGACTGTTATGTATCAACCCATATCCACCGTTTTCACGATGTCAGTAAGCAATTTTGGCCAGTTTTTGCTGCTCGGAAGCTACTCGTACCGTGTACACCGGCGATTTTGGTCCTAAAATTCATGTTTGTTACTCTACTATGATCGACGGTGTACACGATACGAGTAGCATCTTAGTTGCTAAAATAGGTCACTCGGTCCCAGAATAATAATGTTAATAATAAAACACGATTCCTCTAAAACACTCCTCAGAGGCACTTCAAATAGTCTGCGGTGAAGGGAAAGAGGTAACCACAGACTATTTAAACTTACCTTTGAGGAGTTTTTTAGAGGAATCGTGTATTATAAATTTTATTTTATTAATTTTACAAAGTCCACAGCACGAAATTACAACAGACAGGAATAGAACACAACACACACACACACACACACATGCACGCACGTACGCACGCACGTACGCACGCACGCACGCACGCACGCACGCACGCACGCACGCACGAACGCACGCACGCACACACGCACGCACGCACGCACGCACGCACACACACACACACACACACACATATACACACACACACAAACACACATACACACAACACAACAAAACACACTGATAGACTAAGTCTTTGTCTATATTTGGTAGAAATTTTTAAAGATGTCTACTGCTCTCCCAATTAAAATGGGTCTTATGTAAAGGCTGTATAAAAATAATGGAAATCACTTTGTAAGTAACAAAATATCTTGAAAGTGATTTCCATTATTTTTAAAGAGCCATTTAATATGTCCCCTACTTTCAATTAAAAATTAGATAGTCAATTAAAAGAGTTAAAATTCATATTCTGTTACCTACAAATGCATTGAACTAGCTGGTAACTAATAAGTATGTCTAAGTACCTCATTGTTTCGCTGCGCAGGCTCCACGATATGACTGTGAAACTCTATTACAGGGTCTAACAAAATCCCAAATCTATCCAAAAATTTGCATTTTATGGGTATCCTACAGGCACAAGTTTTTCTATGCGGAAAACTACGCGATGTCGGAGTATTCCTCACCTCATAGTCAATGTTGTTTTTATTGACGGGTAGAAATCCCATTTTCTGATGTATACAGGGATTTTGTTATAGGTACGTTGTAGATTCTACTTGAGATCGATTTAATCACAGGTCACGCTCACACTACCCTGTTGTTAAAATAGGGTATTATTTTTATTGCGTACGTACCGTCTTGTCGAGCCATCGTGCCACCTTCTCTCCACCCAATTGTCTCCATATAAATTGATTCAGATTGATAAATTGGAGACAGAAACATTATTGAATGACGTAGCCGGTTATTGTATGAAACGTGTAGAAGGACTGCTTTGGGGGTTAATTCTTTAAAAAATAATGTCTTGCTTATAGTCATATTAGCGCCGCTTCTGGCGACTGGAATTTTTCGGGAAAAGGAAATGACATTTCCACGACGAGCCATGTTTTGATGAATCTGGAGCAACACATTCTAGTCTTGAGCCAGAAACCGGAAAATAGTCAGCAAATTTAGCATGGAAGTATCAAAACAGATTATGTTACATTTCAGAGAAAAAAACACATTCCTGCCTACGAGTGCGCTGCGAACATTTTGACTGTTCCCACTAGTCATTCCACACGCCACGCATGAGGTGTAAAACCGCTGACTTGCCAAAGCAAGTGATTTTAAAATGGCCTTGGAATAACATTGACGCCTCAAAAATCTGATTCGTTTGTGGGAACAGACTTCAATCTGCAATTGAATGTTTGAATCTGTAAAAAATTGTTTGACAGGGATTTGGTTACAGAAGCTAAGCCATTACTCTACTTAATTTTGAGTGAAGAAACTTAAAAATCTTGAAAACGTAAAAATGAAGACTTATACTTTCACATCACATGGACATGAGATTTTCAGGTTATTTTTTTATTTCTAATAATATTTGTTACTGGTTCTATTTTGTCATTTGCCTTATTCTACTTTTACTCGTGTCATGTTGTTGCAAAGCCTTTTCTTTGTTATTTCTAAAGAATCATATTTCACCTGTAAGTAATTTGATAACTCCGGGCTTGCTAAAATATTGACACCATATTTTCTTTTTCTGTAGAGATGGCGTGTTTTGACCTGACTACAATATTCTTAGAAAAATTACAAAGCAACGGTATTCTTCGTGACGTGGATCATTTTGATGAGTCGTGCATGAATGAATTAGTAGGTATAAGTAGGCGGCTAAAATCAAGCACAAACCTACAGACCAACCGAAGCGACTCCTCTGTGCGTCACAACCTGACGACGGCGGTTCGAACAAGTCTTATCAATATTGTTTCAGTTGCGCCGACGCCGGTTGGTGGACCTATCGCTCCATCGCATTACAGTGCATCGCGTTCTCTCTACATTTTCGGTCGAAATCCGAATTCGAAATTTGATCTCGACCGTCATTTTGTCTTATTTATTTCGAACACGTTATTGGGCATCAATGGTTTTCGTGAGGTGTTGTAGGGATGTACCATTTTCGAATTAGTTTGCTCATCAATTGTTTCTGTGCTAATAATTAAAGTGTGCCAGTGTCAATCTAATATTTACAAGTCATTTCTGCTCTATGTGAATTGATTAAATGTGTAGAGATGACAACGGTGTACGCGATCTGGCTTTGGACAAGTGCTGTTGGATGATCGTGCTACTGATGGGAAATTGTACGTGTTGTAACGATCGCTACCTGGGTGAATTAAAAATTCTCTCTGTCTCTCTTTGCGAGATAATGTCTCCTGTAGTGGAAAATGTACGAGGTGTAACAAAATATCTCCATATCCATCTGAAAGAGGAGGGAGACCTCCCCTTTCAGAAATATATTTATGGTGACTTATACCATGGTGACAACTTCTTCGGATTGTCGCCAATCGATTGACTCGTGAGTGCGAACAACTTTTTCTATGGGAAAATCTTCGAAATAGCAAAAAACTTAACTGCTAAACAGGTGGGAGCAACCCATGTACCTCACATTGTGTTTGGGTCCCGCTTGCTCAGCAGTCGGGTTGTAGGTAATTTTTTATTTGTATCTTTTTTGTGATTTTTTATATTTTTCTTAGATTTACGCAGATTTTATATAGCCTATGACACTCGTGCAAATACGACGAGTCGATTAAGATCTCATTTGTCAAAATCTGACAATTGGTTAAGCAGATATGGGGGAACATAGAAACAGACATACTTACATACATACGTACGAGCCAGACACATTACCTCCTTTTGGGCTCTGCTGCAGTCGGATAAAAAACATCAGTAGCCCCATACTGAAGCATACCACAAACGGCGTTAAAATGTAGGTATTTAACAGCTGATATTTTTTGCGATTTCGTAGTTTTCCCCATAGAAAAAGTTGTTCTTACTGACAAATAGAACACCCCGTTTTAGGATTCAAGAGATTTTGTTATACACTGTATATGCTATCAATTTATGCTACTCAAGTACCTAAAGATCCTTATTACCTGTGTACCAGCCTTCCCCCTCTAATAAGGATCCGGTACTTAAGTACTCATAACCTTTATTGCACAAGGAAAGTACGGAAACATCGCAAAGAAATAACAACTGTCGGGTTATGAAGAGTATAAAATATTCCAAGTACTAGGGGTATCATACGAGGAAAAAGTACATACAGTCCGTGAATTCCATACTGACACTTACGCTGTACGCGATAAGGTGATAAGTAAGGGAGTTACAACAATTGTACGGACGTCAAAATGTTATCGAACCTGCATACGAATGAATATGACTCATAGCTGCGTTGTCATAAAGTTCTCGAAAACGACCCGAGGGTGTTTCCTTCCTCACGTGGCGATTCCCATACAAGCCTTGTATGTACAGTATTAATTTACAATCGACATTTTGGAACGCAATGAAACTTTACCAATATGTTAAGATGACAAAAATCGGGATTTAGTTGTACTAAGTAAAGTTGCGAGTTTCATGTTGTTTGTGAATTATAACCAAACTACATTTGTATGGGAGTGAGCTAGATGGCAGACCCTCTTAAGAGGGTCAATATTATCAATATAATACTTTTAATTATTTCTGAATAACCAATATATAACTTTTATCAAAATAACAGTGTCGATATTAAACTACTAAAAACAGTCTGAGAATTTTAAGCTGCTTATGTTAACAAGTAACTCATATTTTTACGCAATCGAGACATTGTCAAAGACACGGACAGTGGTGCCTTTGTCATTTCGTATTTATCTTTCGTTTTACTTTAACTCTGACTTATTACTATTCATATTAAAATAGCGGGTTAAGAAGGCCATGGAACTGAAAGCGAGAGCGATTTTAAGCTATCAATGTTAATCAATAATAAAATGTATACCGCGTGTTAACGACTTCTATAAATTTTCGGAGTTGAATCAACGAAAGAAAAATACTTCACTAAACCGAAATTTATTTTGTACTGAGGTAAGCTTAAGGCGAGTTAGTAGTTCCGTCCAGCAAACCTTTGGTAAAAAATCTAAGCCCTCACAAAATCTTAGGATCTGTAAGACATTCTAGACTAAATAAACTTACCCTATGAAGCGGACCGCCTTCGCTTATTGTTTCGCTTATCTCTAGACGCGAGCATTGACCAATGAGATGCGAGTATTTTGTTCCCTTGGAGTTCAACTCGTGGAACGGAGTATAGTAATATATTATATAAAATTAATCGTAATAACATAGGTGAATAATTTTGAAAACAATAATACATTGTCAAAAACCAGTCGTTATATGTACATGACCATAGCATAAGGTGTCCAAGTTAAAAACAGGGACATATATGTAGAAGTAAATTGTATGTTTTATTTAGTTTAACATATAATATAAGTTAAGATCACCATAAAACCTCACATGATTTAAGTATATTAGAATTTCTTATCTTATCTTATAATTTATTTAGTCTTCATTTCCCGCTTCCTCCACCGCTTAATATACCTAGTATCGCTAAGTCCGTGGCACAAGCCCACTGCATTCTAGCGAGACACCTATCACATAGTAATGAGCGTCTGGGACGGCTCATAAAAGTACGAATGCTTTGCCTGTCCATTCATTTATTGTACGTTTTACGGCCAATAGGGATAGCTTCTTGGAACTTTTAGTCCTCAAGTGGCCTGTGAAATAGGAGTAGAGTACCAATTAATAATGTTTTATTGTGAGGTATTTAGTGCATAATAACTGCTGTAGTCCCAAATCAGGATACTCTATGGTAACCAGGCAATGACATCACAAATATGAAAACACATCCAGACTGACGCCATTTGTACACATTTAAACAAATCGAACTGAATCAAGCAAACTCCTGACTCGCGGCTTAGTAAGCAAGCTTGTTAACATTGGTCCAAAGATACAGGTCTTATGATTATAAGATAAAGAGATACTCTGTTTTCGAGTTAAATTAAGACATGGCAAAGATAGAATACTTCTGGTGGTAAAGTTCTTAGATTGTCTCTTAGAGCTGTAAGTAGACTAAACTATTTTTTTTTAAATATTTTTCATCATATTCAATCATACTATTTCTTGGGTTTTTTACCAACCGTGCTTAAACCGCATCGCAAACCGCAACTCGCAAAAATGCGCTTACTCCTCGTTTCCGGTACACTGAAAATCTGTTAACAGCTGTCAGTTGGGCAAAGCGTAAACAAAAAAAAACTGACACTTAACAGTAGATTATCCGAGAAACCGGGGGTAAGTCTCGATCCTGGCGTTCTCGTGATATTATGATAAATATCGAGATTCCAAAGTATACACCCAAGCGGCTCCATTGAAAATCCACATCGACGCTAGCTACGACATTCCACGTTTGGCTTAAACAAGTAGCTTCACATGCACATCAGACATGTCTAGTCTCTACTACTGCGTGTAGGTGACCATGGATTGAACAATACCTGAGTTAACAATGGCCCATTGGCCCATTGTGATGCGTGGTCACAGAACATAGGACTCAGCGTGTGTTGCAGTGCAGTGTATGATAGGGTATTCTAGGTTAGATTCCTAAAGTGGGTTCAGTGTTTACTTTGTGTTTCTGTGACAATTTAAATAAATGTCTTCTTACTTTCTTTCTTTCTTTCAGTGGAAAAAACACCTGAGCCCAATTTTGTAGAACTATATTTTTCACGGTTTGCTATTATAATTCGAGATTTTGAGATCCCACAAATTAACAAGTAGTAATTATTTAATTATAATAACTTCCACTCAACACAATCACTTGTCCTGCTCCCAAACTAGGATACCCTGTGCTATAGCAACTAAGCAAGGACATCACAAACATGAGGGTACACCCAGACCACAGATCAACCCCAATAGATACCGCATGGTGTAAAATTTGTTCAACGTCGTGCTTACCGATTTTCGAGGAATGCAAGGAGTGCGGGGAAGCTGACACCAGGCCTGTGATTGGCTAAGTCAAGGTAACGCTTGGAATTCACCAATGGTGTGGGGGCAGAAAATCTAATTTAGATATATTGCCGCTTGTCGATAAGTACAGTCCTACATTTTGGACCTCTAAAAATATTACTTCCGGCTCTCCTTAAAAAAATATTGTGTGAGATATACAGGGCGATAATCACAGATAGGGCAGCACGGTGATCCAGACTGAGGTTTGATATCTGAGATTTGAGTTTGTGTATCTTTTGGAGACAAAAGATGTCCGGTGCGTTTCTTTGTTTACTCTGAGAGCCATGCTAATAAGTGGTCGCGCTTTGTTCGTCGAATGAATCAGAGCTGTGTCAAAAGGCCTAAAAGTTCTTATGACCAAAACGAGAAACAGAACTGCTTTGTTATTTTATATTATCAAACTATTGCATAGCTTACCAAACCTTGTAATGTTAATTTGTCAGTTTTGTGCCTGCTATAACTTTGTTTATTTATCTATTTATCCATCCATCCTTATATAATCTATATTTCTATCTATATTTGCAGCAAATTAACCTTTATCCGCGTGGATTCTAGTCAGGTAGGTGACTAACAGGTAGGTGAAGGCTGCTTTGGAAAAAAAGTTCATTAGTTCATGACAATGCAGAAGCATAAAAGATAAGTATGATGGGTAGGTAGGACGTCCTACTTATCATGTAAATATTTACTATCTATATTTTTTTTCCTATTACATATTTTATCTATTTAATTATCTACTGTTTAACAATACGTCTTATCTCATCGATGTCGATCGGCTGCTCACAGTACCTTATCTGGCAGGAATCACAGTCAATGTAAAACTTCCTAAGTTTCATTAAATTTTTGTTGTGAGAAAAAATTTATTGGCCTGGCGAAGACTTAACTTGACTTGACCCCAATTTCTCGTATAGTAACAGTATGTTAATCTACTGTTAAACGCTGTCAACTAACAGCTGATAAACAGATTTTTAGTATACGAGAAACCCTGGGACGTTTTAAGGATGAGACACCAATGCGCTGGAACGCGGTGGCGGTCCATACATACGTCCATATATTTAGTATTTACTACTTCAGTAAATAACGTATGTATGGACCGCCACCGCCACCGCGTTGGTGTGTTTTATCCTTTACAACGAGGCAGTCAAACTGTTAGGGAATGGGAATATAAAGGTTTATCATACTGAGTCATTAAACTGCAAAACTAGTTGGTCCCAGTATCATCCCATCAATATGCGGCCTTGCTGTTACCGATAGAAACGAGTTTCCAAGAGTTTGATAACGAATTGCCTTGGCATGGTTACATCAGGCCCTCAGTCTGTGACAGCCGGGGACATACTTTCGTTCGATATTGGCAATTATTTCTCGGAAATAAGGGTTATCTTGGTGCAATTGGTAGTGGCAGTTCGTGCTCACGGCTAATGTCTGTAAGAAGCATTTACTCTACTCACTTTTTATTGATTTTTAAAGGTAGAATTCGATTTGTCGAGTTTTTCTTGGAAATAAATTAAATAGACTTCGCAAAAGTGTCAAACTGTTCGTGTACTCGCTCGTTGTTTCCTATTTAAGGTGATTTCCGTCCAAACGATTTATCCAAATTGTTCTTGTATCGTATAACCGTATAAATAACTCTGTTACGTGTTTGACACAAGCAGTGAGAAATTTGATGAGAAATAAACTATCTCGCTAGATAGTGGTTGGGCACACAAAAGTTCGTTGGACATACTACCTACTCTAAAATGTCACATTTTTAAACTTTGCTCAACTCGATGTCTGTTTGTATCCGTGTGGCGCCGGATTAAGAATAGCGTCACTCCATTTCTTTCCGTGGATGTCGTAAAAGGCGACTAGAGAAATACATTACCAGAAGACGGGCAGCAGCGTCTTCCTGAGATTCCAACCACATACTGCGATCGCCAGCCCTCCTGCCAAGCGTGGCGATTTTGGCCTATGTCCTGCAGTGGGCGTCAAATGGCTGATGATGATGATGTCTGTTTAGTATATGGGTAGACCAAACCGGTGATTAGACAACCAAAGGTGAGAATACATGATCTACCCAGTTTGCTAGGTAGAATACAAGATCTACCTAGTTTGCTAGGCAGAATACAAGATCTACCTAGCTTGGCAATATGCTGAATTGATACCTCTACCGACAACCATTAACAAAAGAAAGATACTTGGATTTGTGAAATTCGGTTGACATTTGAATCGATACCTGTTTCTTGTATAATGGATAATAAACTTGGGACAACGCCGTGTAGAAGGCTTGTTAACCATATTGACTTCCCTATCTTCATCCTTTATCTTTTACTGTGACCATCTTCTCCTCTCCTCTAAAAGCCACCCCCCTTGTCCGCAGGCCTCTTCAAGGGCTCCACGACGACCCTCGACGGCATAGGCCTGCGCCCCATGCCGGCGGAGCGCCCGAAGACGCTTCGAAAGCTGAAGCCTGTGTATGACAGCTCACCCACCGACCCGCCTGGAACCAACCGGCCCAACGCGGCCAGCAATGGACAGCCGCAGGAGAGAATAAACGGCGAGGAGGAGGTTCGAAGGCGCAGCAACACGCTGAGTCAGGGTGGCGATAAATCGCTCTCGATATTGAGTCCGTTTGATGAGCAGGTGGGTTGTAGCTTTGAAAATAGTATACAGCCGTCACCAGGTCAACGCCTACATTTTCGGTGCACTGTCGCCCGTAACGCAACTGATTAGAGTCATCATAATCAGCCATTGCTGGACATAGGCCTCCTCATGGTATTCCTAACCATGAAGGGTTTTGCCATAATCGCCACGCTTGGCAGGCGGGTTGGCGATCGCAGTATCCGGTTGGAATCTCAGGAAGACGCTGCTGCTCGTCTCCTGGTAATGTATTTACTTAGTCGCCTTCTACGACATTCACGGAAGGAAATGGAGTGACGCTATTCTTAATCCGGCGCCACACTGAATAGAGTGCTCATATGTAAATGTTGATGTGCTGTCGACTGTGTAGTACATGCGAAGGACAACATCGGGAGGGCTTGAGTTATTCACGTATGTACCTCAGTGCTTAAAATCGTCTGCGGTGGGCACGCATGCCTTACTCTCTCTGAGAGAAATCGTCTACATGGCGGCGCATATATGTTTAATGGTGGTATTGGGGATATATTTCAAATAACGAATGAGGGAGTTGACGTGTTTAAAATAAAGTGTAAACGACGTAGCTTAAACTGTTTTAAATTCCATTTACAGAATTTTTTTATCGTTTACACAGTGTTGTAAACTGTTTCAAGACAGTTTTGAAATAGTTTAAAATACGTACAATTCCAACCTTGGTCGGAAGGTAACGTAAATGTTTACTATTTTTTTTGTCAATTAGGCACGACCTACGGTGTTGTCAAAGGTTACCAATAAACTTTCTCATTGGCCGAAGACTTCAGACTCTCGCATGGCATGGGTTCAACATAAATATCCAACAACCAATCAACCAGATCTCTTAACGGTGGTGTGGCTTTAATGGCCATAAGTCCATAAACTAAAACCGCAAGGTACAAAACTAATAAGCACTTGCGAAACCTACCAGCGTAGTATGACAATATCGACTTACAGAAGATTGACTATGTTTAAAATCTAATGTTACAGACGTTGCGTTTGACGAAGTGCAAAGATAAGCGTCGTTATTCTAATATGTACATTGGCAGGTAACACCAATGTAGCTAATAGAAAGATATTAATACTATAAGAGTGATGTCCTGCTCATCAATCAGAGAAACAATCAATAAATAACGATAAGTGTTATTTATGGGAGCAACGTAGAAATAAAATTACAGCACTTCCATTTCTAAAGCTCGATTCCTATAATTTTCATGTGATTCCTATACAAAGAAAATATTGTTCAACGACACCAAAATCATATCCATACTCAGTTTATAGATTTAGTAACATATTAATTATAGCCAGCTACGGTCGGTGACAGCCAATTTAATAATGATTTTAGGCTGTCTTGTGAAACGGGCCGGTCTAAACTCCTGCAAAAATACCTAAAATCAGGTAGTTGATTGTTTATTTTCGAGCACTTATTTGCGATTAGCAAAATCGTGCCGAGTCAGTCAAACTGCTGCAGTGCGTATTTCTGGCTACCGCATGTCACAAAGACAGGAAGTATAGGGAATTAGCGTCCTAATGTTGGCTCACCTGCTGCTTTTAACGGTTGGCAACGGTCATTGCTGGTAGCTATGGCTGTCAGTTTGCTGTTCGAATTTCAAATTGCCTGTTGATTGACGGTCGGCTTTTCGGTGGTTCATTTGTTTTTTTCTGTGATAAAATAGTATTGAGGTGTTTCTGAGGCTATCGTGATGTTAAATGTTTACATTTAAGTTTTGGCCGTGAGTAAACGAATCTGAGGCAAGGTATAATACTTACCTCACATTCGGGAGGTCTACGTACATATTTTGTGGATATGAAGTAGCAGCAATACCACTCGCTAACGGTGAAAGAGAAATCGTGAGAATACCTGAATGTCTATATTATTAAAATAACTGAGTGCTTGCAACGTCAATTTGTGGTACGATCTGTCCTTGGCCATTCTCATCCAGCTACTACCTGCACTGCGAATGGCAGTTCGTGGTCTCCGATCGAGAACCTTTGAACCCCATCAGCTGTCAGTCCTTCGATAGATGTGACCAGCCCAGTGCTACTTCAATTTGCTAATTTTATAGGCTATGTCAATCAAACTTAGTCCTTTGGCGAATTGCTCTGATGTGATCCATCAGAGACTCCGAGAACGACTAGACTGCCTCGCTGATGTAGCGATATCATGTTTGATTACCATGTCGGAGGTCGTGGGTTCGATTCCCACTGGGGGCTGCCATTCATTTGTACAAATAGCCTCAGTGTGAGTGTATTTCTATGTTTTTAATGTCCTTGCCTGGTTACCATAGCACAGGGTATCCCAGTTTGGGACCAGGAAAAGTGATTGTGTTGTATGGAAGTTATTATTATTAGAATAGACCGTTCCATAGTACGCTGAGTGACTTTGAATCGGTAGACTAATCCTATCGTCAGTGTCCACGGCTTTGTAGGTCATAACTGGCATACAAACTCATTTCGGTCATATTTTGTGGGTCAGCCCGCATGTATTGTCATTAGCAGCTGTTACAATAAACCTAAATAAAACGTCTCGTCCCTACGCTTCACACCTGCTCTGGTGACATATTTTTATGACACTTCGCAATATGGTGGCTTCTTTTGCATGAATATGCAGGCAGTAGCAGCTGGCGCATTCGCATCGCTGCCTTTACGGCACAGCAAGTGTGAAGAGTGTTATCTTGTCGAAGATATCAGACTTTGATAGTTCATTGGGCAGTTCTTAGGGTTCCTTACCAGAAGGGGACGGGACGATTTTACGTTGGACGGCATACAACGATCGCATAATTGACCTTAGTAAATATACGAAACTGATAGTTTCGCATAATTCCGACGATGTTGGATCGTTGTGGTTATTTTCCAACGCACCACAACGTCTGTCTGTGTGACCTATGAAGGGATTTTCTCTTGAACCGTAATAGGTAGCCAGTTGAAATTTGTTACAAATAATAAACAAAACCGGGCTAGTGCGAGTCGCACTCGCGCACGAAGGGTTCCGTACCATTATCTACACAACATTTGAATACTTAAAACGTCTACCTGTTCCTGTTACATATTAATATCGAGCAAACAAACGGGAAAAAATCACGTTAAAATTAAAAATTAAAAGAGTGTTTATTTCTATAGGGTTTGAAGCTAATTTAAAATTAATGAATGAGTGATTTATTGCCATAAACTTGCTTACATAACTATAACTAGACAGATATGTGTGCAAAAGCGAAATGTTAACTTCCGTTTTTCCCCGCAGGAGGAATGGGCGAAAATCTCCGAAATCATGGCGTCCTTCGGCAGCAAGCTCGTCCGGGAATCCGTCTTCGTCTCCGAGATAGAGCAAGAGTTCACGAGCCGACTCGGCCTCAGCTGCTCCGAGTCGAGTCTGAGTCCCTCCGTGGCCTCGACACTCGGCCTCTGGTTGTCCGGGATCGGCTTCTCGGACTACGAAGCTTTGTTCGTGGAGAGTGGGTTCGATGACGTCGATTTTATTGTAAGTATCTTGATAAGGTTAAGAACTTTGTTCGTGATCGTGGAGGACTTCAAAGTAGACTCGGTTTTAGCTAAAACGAAAATGAAAAAAAAAATGCACAAGTAAATGTTCATAAACTATAGATATACTCGTATCATAAGATGAATTTGAGAATGTACATGTACGTAAAAATAAATTAAACTAAAAACTAAGAGAAATCCTATATCTTATGTGTGTATTTTATCAGCTGAGAAATATAAACTGAAAAAGAAGTAATTAAAGATTTGATTAGATTAGAACACTTTATTGTACACACCAGAAAACAAGATACATTATCGTCTTATCTTCTGGAAATGTTATCAATAGATTGTTAATAGTAATAAAAGTCTGCTTCCTAATTTAGAATCTTTCAAGTTTTCGCGACATATACTCCTCTTTTAAGAAATGTAAACAAACCCGTCTCTAAAGCCATACTTTACTTTCAGAACGGCGTGCTAGAAGAAAGCGATCTAAAGGAGATGGGCATCGACGAGGCCGACAGGCTGAAAATACTAGAATCAACGAAACAATTACCTCTAAAAATAGCCGAAATAAGCAATAACCATAACAATAATAGCATTAGTAGTAAAAACCACCACACAACGTCTGTCGACGATTGGCTGAAGGATATAAACTTGGAAATGTACTCGGATACTTTTAGGAAACACCTCTATGTTGATATGGACAGAGTGAGAAGGATATGGGAAGTGGAGTTGACAGCAGTGCTGGAAATCCAGAAGTCTGGCCATAGGAAGAGGATTTTGGCCTCCGTTTCTGGCCAACAGAATGGCCCGGCGAATCATCATATGGAAGACATTAGCGCTGATCTCAATACTTTGGTAAGTTCTACTGTTTTTGTTTGTTTTTCTGTTCGAGAGTTGTTTACATTATAGTTGTTTAGAAACCTTTATTATAAAAAAATTGTTTAGAAGGAAATTAACACAACACAACAAAATGATGCAGTTTTCATTTGTACTAAATGTCTTTTTTGGCACGAGAAGTGTTTTTAGTTTTTATATTTATTTTAGTGGGATGCATCATTGTTGCAATTGTATACTAACTCGTGTGAATTGTTTTGTTTTGTCAAGCAAAGAAACATATTTTTTTTACATCTATGTCAGGTCATAGATATTGCTAACTCCTACGCACACTATATAGGTGAAGTGACCACAAAGACGCTACAGAGTCTGTAGCATATTTTTAGATGGGGTATCCTCGCCCAGCAGATATATCACCAACTCAGCTTAAACAGCCTACCTTATCCCTTGCGAATAATCTACTACACTATCAGAAACTGCGCTCTGCGATGGCCACCGGCGACGTGGCAGACCGACGCGGAGATGGTGTGACGACTTGACCAAATATTTACCTGGGTGGCAAGAGTTGGCCAGGGGCAAGGAAGAATAGAACTCAATAGGGGAGGCCTTTGCCTGCCAGTGGCACACAATAATGGCTACATAAAAAAAATTAAAACCGGTCTTTGTAACAAACATCTACCAATCACTACCAGGCCGCCAATTATACTGTATGTGTTTTCCTTGAGTGCAATAAAGAATATTCTTACCTTATCTTATCTACCATCCACCATACCATTTCCTTTTTAAGGATATTAAAGTATTCTCTTTCTATCTACCTACACAGTTTCAATTCCAACTTCGCTACCAAGTTCAGTCAAGTCTAATTCAAAAACCCCAAACAAAAGATCTGCCAAACTGAGCTGTGTAATGTACCGCCGTAACATCGCTAATATTGCACAAAAGCGTCCATCACACTAACGCAGGCTCGAAACAGTCACCACATCGCTCTACAATGGCATCATTATCATGGGAAACCGTTGCATATGCATCACACACGTCCATTCCTGCCGTTTGTTCCCACATTGTGACAATCACGATTGTCCTACCAACCTGTGCAGTGAATAGTTATTTGATAGCTGTTCTAGATAACTAACTGCGTTGGGCGAGACATACTTGCCTATATAGGTTAATACGTAGCCAAGCATTACCTAACGGTGTTATTTAAAAAAAAACACACGTTTCTTTTAAAATGCTCCTCAAAGGTAGCTTAAATAATCTTTGGTTACGTTTGTTTCCTTTACCACAGACACATACTGCGTCTGAGGAGTGTTTTAGGGTGTTTTTATAAATAAGACAGTAGGTACCTATATTTAATTATGTTCTGTTGAATTTTCGAAATAGAAAGCTTAGTGCTTTCGGCCGTTATTGCGAGATTAAGTTTTAAAAATCCAAACATCCAAACAACTTTCACATTTATAATATTAGTGGGATAGGATTATTTTAATTATTTTCCAACTTTGTTTATGATGATCTAGGTAAACAATCAGTGATCCTGACACACGTTTAATTATTTCATATTAGTTGTTTAATTTTGGTAAAACATAGAGATAAACAGAACCACATACAATTGTTATCATTGTTATTTCCTTTCGATGTATCTCTACTCGTACGGTAAGTATCTCGAATTATCAACAATTTATTTGTCTTTTATTGTTTAAAATCGGTTTGCATAACAAGTATGTATTCCTTGCATTCTTTAATAATTCTCAATATCTTAAACGAGAACGATATCGTTAACGTTTCTTTTATTAAAATTGGCCTTGCAGTAAAAAAAGGGTAAAACAGCCTGTAATTGACCTTAAAACGTCGTGAACATAACTGCTCTTGTAACGTAAGTGTTAACATTCGATTTAATTAAATACAGTAGCTCATCATAAAGTCGCAGGTTTTATTACTGGCCACTGATTTTATGTACTTTGTGGTTCATTTATTATTATTAAAAAAAAACTTCATAATGCGGCGAAAAATATCGTCTCGTTCTTATGCAAAAGTTGTTCCAATTTCAAACAAGTGTTTTGATGACATTCAATAGAGAATAGCCTCCAAGAATACGGATGATTTTCAAGTTTTGTTCAGTTGTCTTTTTCAAAGCAATATTTAACGTCTTTTTATTCTTGGGTAGTATAAAAGTATTTTTTATTGCATTGACTGGTAGTCAAATCAAGTTTAATTAGAAATCGGCATTCAAGTATTTATAAAATACTCGCGATGACGTATTCACCATAAATATGTTATTAGAATTTAACGTGTTATTATTGAAAATTTAACCACCCGTGTGGCGCTGGGGCAGCAGCGTCTTCCTGAGATTCCAACCGCATACTGCGATCGCCAACCCGCCTGCCAAGCGTGGCGATTATGGCAAAACCCCTCATGGTTATGAAAACCACGAAGGAGGCCTATGTCCTGCAGTGGGCGTTTTGACATTGGCTGATGATGATGATGATGATTGACAATTTATTTATTTTTGGCTTTTCATACAAATTGACTAAATAGTTTCAAAATTTTATGAAAAAAAAGGACATTTTTATACGCTTCTACATATTGAAAGTAATGTAATTTAATGGTACGTACGAAAAGGTTATAGAATTTTGTGTTATTTAAATGACGTGTTGTTTCTGCATATTACTGTCTCGTTGGTCTATCCGTTAAAGTGCTTAGCTACCAAAACAGAGGTCGTGGGTTCAATTCCTACCGGGCGCCGTCGTACATTTGTACAAATGGCCTCGGTTCGGGTATATTTTCATGTTTGTGACGTCTTTGCCTGGTTACCACAGCACAGGGTATCCTAGTTTGGAACCAGGCCAAGTGATTGTGTTGTGTGGAAGTTATTATAATATTATTATTACCCTTGTATGCCTCAAATTTCAAAATGCTTATGGCATTAAGTCCGCCGCATTGTACGATTTTTTTAATGGCAGTGCAACAAAAGTATCAATCAATACATAAAATTGTGTCTCACTTCGTAACCGGACGCTAAAGGCATATTATATAAAATATTAATATAAATACTTAATAAAAAATCGGCCAAGTGTGGGTCGGACTCACGCACGAAAGGGTACGTAACATTATCTATACAACATTTGAATATTTGAAGCTGTTGCAATTATTAATATCGATCAATTAAATATTTATAATCTTAAATATTTATTTTATTGTCTTTTTAGTATTTTTTGTTATAGCGGCAACAGAAATACATCATCTGTGAAAATTTCAACTGTCTAACTATCACGGTTCATGAGATACAGCCTGGTGACAGACGGACGGACGGACGGAAGGACAGCGGAGTCTTAGTAATAGGGCCCTTTACTCTTTGGGTGCGTAACCCTAAAAACGACTTAACAATCTCAATAAAACGGGGTAATAAAACGGGCGAGCCGTCAAGTGCACATCGCCAATAAAGCCATCTTCAGACAGGATGTCCCTAACAGAGTGATGGGATGCAATTGATACTCGTATACAATTTGTAGGGTGTTGCTATGACACACGGCCTGTTTGCCGTTAAAAAGGTAGATCAAACTCGTCGAATGGAATAAAGTTCAACTCTTCACCGACTCTTCAAAATATAATACATATTTTAAATACATTTATTTATTTATTTGATTATTAAGGCGCAGATAAGAGCTGACTAAGTGGTAGAGTATAAAATGGTCAATGGATTTTAGGTTAGAACTAAATATAGAGAAATTAAGAAAAACTTGACAAAAGACATACTACCGATGGTAGCCTAGTGGGTAGAACATTGGACTCAGAAGCGAGAGACCCAGGTTCGATTCCAAGTGCAGGCATGTACCTATGACTTTGTTTTCTAAGTTATGCATTGTGAAGTTATAGTACAAATACCACTCGCTAACGGTAAAGGAAAACATTTTGAGGAAACCTGAGTGTCTGAGCTATTCACATACCTCAGCGCTTGAAATCACCAATCCGCGGTGGGCACGCGTAGTGATTAAGCCCATACTCTCTCCCTAAAAGAAGGTCTGTGCCCTACAGTGGGACGTATATGGGCTGATTATGTAAGACAAACTTTTTTCAAATTGTGATTATCGAAGATGAAAAAAAAATCACCTCACCTCAAGCTCAATTCACTGAAAAATAATCATCATCATCAGCCATTTGACGTCCATTGCAGTACATAGGCCTCCCTCGTGGTTTTCCTAACCATGAGGGGTTTTTCCATAATCGCCACGCTTGACAGATGGGTTGGCGATCGCAATATGCAGTTGGAATCTCAGGAAGACGCTGCTGCCCGTCTCGTGGTAATGTATTTCCTCAGTCGCCTTCTACGACATCCACGGAAGGAAATGGAGTGACGCTATTCTTAATCCTACGCCACACGGACTTCTTAATCCGGCGCCACACGGACTATTAGTATATAACTATTCACTTTTACATGTATATTTACGAAGGCTGAGGTTGTGGTCTCATTCCCTGAAAGCCTGCCTATAAAGAAGATAAACCTATTGCTAAATGTCCTAAATTACTGCTGGAAATATGGCTGCCGTCGATAGATGGCAGTCGTTAAGCCAAGTCAGAGGGCTTAGGGCGGCTTGAAAACTTCTGACAGTAGACGAGCCACTAGTCTACAAGCCTCCACCAATCCGGACTTGGCCCCCGTGGTGGAGTATGGCCTATAGCTTCCTCAGGGAAGAGACCCGTGCCCCTCGGTGGGGACATAATGGGTTGATGATGATGATGATGATGACTGCTGGAAAAACTAAAAAAAAAAATTGTTCACCAGTAATGGTACTTGTAGAGGTACCATTTTGTGTAGGCTATATACGTCCCACTGAAAAGCACAGACCTCCTTTTAAATATTGATAGAGTACGGGCTTAATCACCCCGCGTGCCCACCGCGGATAGGCCATTTCAATCGCTGAGGCGAATGAACACCTCAGGCACTCAGGTTTCCTCACGATGTTTTCCTTCACGTTAGGGAGTGGTATTGCCACAACAACTTCACAAATAACCATCACCATCTTTAACTAAAATATAAATTTGGGTATGTACCCAAGTATGTAGTTATGTAACTACCGACCTACTTCCTATCAAAAGTTACATCCACGTGAGCCCATATAAACAACATTAAAACCAATTTAATGCAACCCGAGTAGCTTATAATTACACTTACCCTACCACGCAACAAAATATCTTAGGAGGCGATTAAAATTGCTAATCCACATCAAATTGCTCATCTGGGACGTGTTATAATCACGCTTCCGCTCAGGGGGGTAGCCTGGCAACTCCCTCGTACAGGTGTGACGTGAAAGTGTTGCGAGCGGTTGAAATACTATGTTGGGGATAGGAGAGCAATAGGATTTTTATTTCTGTTTGAAAAGTGCAGGGGTGTCGCTGGAGTGCAATAGGATCTAATATCTGTAATTGTAAGTGATTAGTTGCAATGAAACTTCTTTGAGTACTGATAAATGTGCTGATTTGACGTTTGTACTGACTTGGGATCAGTTGCTATGGGAGTTTGTCGAGTACGGATTTGGCATAACAAATTGGCAGCAAAATGGTTTAGTTCGAAGGTTCGGATGTTTGCACTCGGATCGGATGGCATTTAATGTTCTGTATTGCTATGTTGTAGTTTGCCAAAGGCCATGCGAATGGTGGCGTGGTGGTCGGGTCACCTATCTCCCTCCAATATGGTTGAGTTGAGATTGGCGATGGCTGACCCCTGCGTTGTGCTCGTGAACGGGTGCTGACCGTATGTCTAGAGACCCAGGTTCGATTCCCAGTGCGGGCATGTACCTATGACTTGCTTTTCTAAGTTATGTACATTTGTGAAGTTATAGTTGCAATACCACTCGCTAACTGTGAAGGAAAACATCGTGAGGAAACCTGTGTGTCTGAGCTATTCACATACATCAGCGCTTGAAATCGCCAATCCGCGGTGGGCACGCGTGGTTATTAAGCCCATACTCTCTCCCTGAGAGAAGGCCTGTGCCCTACAGTGGGACTTATATAGGCTGCTTATGTATTCAGCTGTTTTTAGTTGTGTGAACGTTGTATGAATAGTCCAAGTCATTTTGGATATTACGTGAGTGGAGTGGGGGCTAGAAAAGCTTACCTAACTTAAAATTGTCGAACAAGATTAATTCCTATATTCCTATGCGGTTAAATTGAAACTGGGAACAGACTTACCGACTTTGCGGCGCGCTAGAGGTCGTAAATAGTCTTAAAAAAAATAGGTTTAATACTTTAGAAATTTTTTTAGATACCTATCTTTCACGAGAAAAAAGAAAATAGCTGAAAACAAATTTCACTACCTACCGAATGAATGAATCGATCGATATCTCAACTATGAACGATAGGTGAAACATGTAAAAGACCTTAATTGTAGATAGTAAACAAGCAACAAAAAAAGTATTGCATCAAAATTTTCGTATCTCAACAGAGAACCGAGTTATTGTGAAAAAACTGAATGTAACCCCGGGTTCCGTAGTGGACAAACAACTCTTATAGTTTCGCCATGTCCGTCCGTCTTTCTGTCTGTCTGTCCGTCCGCGGCTTAGCGCAGAGACGGTAAGTAGGAGAGAGCTGAAATTTGGCTTAGATGTACATATTCAAAACGGTAGAATTTTCAGGGTACCTCCCTTGCACCTAAATTAGGGATGCAATTTCTCACAACACCATAGTGTGGGGTATCGTTGAATTTGTCGTTTAAAATTATTGTGGGCGTAGAAAGATCATTTTTTGATTTAGGAATTAGGAATTTGATTCCGTTTCCGAAATCCCCCCCCCCTCTCCTGGCTAAACGGTTGATTGTAGAAACGTTAAAAAATTCAGTAGCACTTATAATGAACTTGAAAGGAAAACTATCACGGCTAAGTATGCTTCACTAGTTAACGAGTAATAGGCTGTACAAAATCCATTGAAAATGACTTCGATGAAGTTGTTAGTTCTGTAAAGTAGATAAAAACCCACATCGGCTAATACAGTATAATTATGTAATTTTTAATGCTATTTTATAAATGATTTAAGCGTTGATTACATACTTAAAGATGCTCTTTTAGTGAGTCACATTTAGTTCACAACTTGCTTAGTAAACTGTGGATAACGTAGTGGACTACATGGTTATAAATCTTTCAACCTGTTTGTTTTTAGTAATATTTTAATATGTAGTTGTTTGTTGTCCCAAATAAATAAAATAAAAAAACCCTCTCTACCTTACACTGCGCGTGGCCCGACACGCACTTGGGCGGTTTTTCAAGAGTGAGGGAAATACACACAGGAAATCTTCATTGACATGTATTTGAAGATAAGCTTTTCTACGCCCCTCCCCCGTAATACCCAAATTTTAGCCTTTTCAGTTCACATGCATTTCTTACCCGGTTCTTCCAACTTAATTTTTTGTTCATTGGCGGCCCTCGTTAGCCCTTATTAAAGTCCAATAATGTCGTTCAGTAATGCTTATCGTCCAATGTGAAACCGACTATCCGCGGCAAAGACTCACACAGTCATACGCAAATCTTTCATTCCTGGCATTGCACTTTTTTTAATTTCACACCCCGCTAGCTCTGCATAGGTAATTAGTGCTCAATTCACCTCCTATTCACCCTGTTCTATTCATAAATCCGAGTGTGGTACTCGGTCTGCCCTCCTTGTGTGTTGCATGGGCCTCCTGCTGTTTTCCGTGGGTTTTTCGCGATGAAATTTAAAGTTGGGACTTAGGGTGGTTGTTTCCGCAGATCAGCTTAGATTTGGATTAAGTTGGATGTGACTATATATTATTTTTGTTGCACTAACACGTGCTGAGGACAATTTTAAAAACTTATTTAGAGGCTAAAAATTCCACCCATGCCGGGACTTGAACCCGCGACCTCTGGCTAACCGTGCCAGCGCTCCCCCAACTGAGCTAATTGGAAAGTGCAGGCATCGGAGAAATTTCGAGCCTCTTTACAAGTATTACGTAAAGGCAGCGACATCTGGCCGAAGCAATCTCTGGTCTGGTTGTGACTGTTTTCATTAGATCAAAATTTAAAAGTGTTTGAAGTTAGGTATTTAGCTCAAGAGATAAGCAAAGGAACTAGGAACAGAGATGGATAGACGGAGTGGGTTGATAGATGATTGGATGGATGTTCGGACGGATAAGGAATTTGGACTGCCAATAGTAGATCCTGATGATAGGAGATCCTGACGATCTATTCTGATGACTAGCTCTCGAAATGGTTAAATTAGTTGGGTATTTATTTATAGGGATCGCTCTAGTGAGTAGATTTAATATTGTTATTGTTGAATAGAGTTAGTTTTGCTGAGAGGTAAACGTAAAAGATCAGAGCAAATACAATAAAAGAATTGTAAGAAACCCCAATATTTTTCCAGTAGCTGAAGGTGCACCTTTCATGAGTTCGCGTTTTCGACGCGCAAAACATTTTCGCATCGAGAAAGAGGGCCGTGGGAAGGATCCAAGTCGTTGTTCTCCTTGGCTATTGCTCAGAGCCTAAAGAGACTTTAACCATTACGTCCTGCCAATTAGCACCTACGGAGCCGAAACGTTGAAAATGACGGAATGACTACTCTACCGTGACTGACAAAGGCTGTAGGCCGTTGCGCGAACGTTGTATGAAAACTATCCCAACGATATCGCGTAGACACGGTAAACGTACAATGTGAAACCAAACCAGCCATTATATCAGATTCTCACGTACATGGTACATATGGCACTCATACGAGCATCGCAAGGGTTGTCACCTTTCACATTCGCGTTCATTACCCCAAAATCATCCCATTCATTCAAACACGAATGCACGTCCTTTTTCCAACAATAACCAACGGCTCTTGCCTTCAAATTAGTGTATGTCAATTATACAGTTTCACTGCCATGCAACTGAAGCTTTAGTTAATTAAAATTTTACGCGTTGTCAATTCGTTTCTTTACCCAACTGCGATGGAGGAGGTTATAGGTTTAAATGCTATTGTAAGTATATTATATACAAAGAGCGTGTGGTAGCCCAACGGTAATACCATCTTTTCATGTGTGAGGTTTTGGGGCCAAATCCCGGCATGTAAGTTACGTAGGTACATTTTTTATTTAATTTCTAGTATTAAGACCACTTGAATAAAAATATCGTGAGTACATTTGCACTTATTGATGCTGACATTTTTGTAATTTTAAAGGACCCGATCGGGCCACCGTAACAATGGTTTTTAATTATTATTTCGAAGGTCATAATCTAACAGACTTAGTTGAGAGGATGGCCTAGGTGCTGGGCAAGCGCTTATATTATCTCAAAAATGTATCCTAGGCACCACAGTGTCTGATATGTCACTTCATGTAATTAGTGTAGGTAGCGTTTACCACTAACCGTAACTATCAAATCATGTCATGTAAATGAATTCTTTAAATATCAAGGATTTTTATCGATTTCCTTTGCATTGTTTGCTATTGGCAATAAGGCTGCCAATAGTACTGTCTTCTATAAATATTTATAAATATAAAATATCTTTATAAATATTTTATGTTGTGTTTTTCCTGGTACAATAAAGAATATTCTTATCTTATATTATCTTATCTTATTATTCTGAAATAGTTTTTGTTCATTGAGGATACAGATACAAACGAATTTAATTGCAGTGAAGACAAAAATATGTTTAACGGGGTCGTACATGTATACAACATAATCACCTCTTGCATTTATTTAGCGCTGTCGGTTTTCTAACTTGTAAAGTTTTTGTGTGTGTATTTTTCCCCTGCTGGATCGTTGTGCTCTTTTGTTTGTCACCTCTGAAGTGTGAAGCTGGCTTTTTGGTGTGTAGTTAATTGTCTTGTTTTGTATCACCCTTTTTTTCTCTTGCGTAAAATTAAGCGTATATTTTCATTTTTGTCACACACTATGTTCGCTAGAAAAAAAACATTTGTTGCGTTTTATAAAATTGTTATGAAAATAAAGTCCTTGGTAGTTTTAGTGTGTAGGTTTATATTTAATTAGTTTTTTTAAAACAACTCTCTTATTGAGGAATGGAGGATTCATTTTACAAATAATGTTTTAGTCAGATCTTTTTGCAAACGCCATTTTAACTCCGTATTAACAGTATTTTAGAGGAGATAACCTCCATAAATAAGGCTGAAAGAAAATAATATGCCAAAAAATACACGAACAAACCGTTGTTACATTGACAGGTGATTCTCTAAATGATGAAATAATTTTCTTAAAATCTTAAAGTCTCAATAGGATAAATGGAAGACGCTTAAACTTCATCATCATCATCATCAGCGATTTGACGCCCACTGCAAGACATAGGCCTCCTTCGTGGTTTTCATAACCATGAGGGGTTTTTCCATAATCGCCACGCTTGGCAGGCGGGTTGGCGATCGCAGTATGCGGTTGGAATCTCAGGAATACGCTGCTGTCCGTCTCCTGGTAATTGATTTCCTCAGTCGCCTTCTACGACATCCACGGAAGGAAATGGAGTGACGCTATTCTTAATCCGGCGCCACACAGAACTTAAACTTATGAGATTATATTTAAAATGTAGTGTGTAAAAAGATGAAATAGAACTAAATAGTTGGGCTCAGATGTAAAGATGGGAGTACCGTAGCGATCTATTTCGAGGCCGTTCTTTTTTCTCATATATATAAATGATTTACCGTTCTTGGTTCAAAATATGTCTGAAGAAGATATGTACTATGATATGAAATAAATGAACAAATCGTTGTTACAGAAAAACAACATCCAGCAACTGAAAGAAGAAATCAAAGAGAAACTTCCTGAGAATTTAAAACGCGTACCACCGCCCGTAGTTCCGACTCTAGCGCCACCTGGTGGCGAGACCCTGAAGCGGAGTAAGAAAAACAGGCCTGCTCCTCAGCCCCCAAGACCTTCGGATCTGGAGATCAGGAACCCCTCGGAGCTACTGGTTGGTGTGCCAGGGGCACTAAAGACCCAGTGGAAGCACCAGCCTTTTGTTTTAGTCACAGGAGCGGTCACGTACGTTGCGAATGTAAGTCAAGAACTTGTACTGTTTTCTTGTGTTTCTGCATTGATTGCAAAGCTTCACTGATTGTGAAGACTATAAACAAAAATAACAAGGAAAGTTTAAAATAATAAGTTTATAAGCCCACCAATGGAGACGGATGGAAAAGATGGTATAGAAAAGTCCGTTGAAACTTAAGATTTACTTACTCATTAATACATACAACGTAATATGAGAGGAACTCTGAAATATCAAAAAAATATCAGATGCTTTATTAGAGCATAATTATATCAAAGTTTTTATGGAACAGCTGATGTTATTTTTCGATATTTCGGAGTTAGTTTCATAATAAAAGTTGTGTGTATCGTTGAGTAGAATAACCCCCAAAATTTTTATCGAACTTTTCTAAACAACAAACTAGGAAATTATTTAAAATTGGATTAAATTAAAGAAAGAAAATAAAAGCTTAAAAAAATAAATTACCACATTGCGGTACCTTCCAGAAATAATATTTACTTCAACGGATTGCTCCTGCATTTATATTCTCTTAATAATCACAAGTTTTTTGGATAATATTTTGGTGAAGTTATAGAGGCAATAGCAAGATCTCAGTAAAATGTTGATGTTGCTCATTAATTTCTTTGTTTCCTCCAGTACCTAGGATCAACAGTAGTCAAAGAGCTCCGCGGGACGGAGTCGACGAAGAAATCCATACAGAAGTTGAAGAAGTCGACGAAGGAGCCACGGGATTCCCCAGACATCATTCTCTCCATCAGCTACAGAGGGGTGAAGTTTCTGAACACAATCACCAGAGTAAGAAATTAAGATTGCTTAATTAATTAAGTTGTACTCTAAAAGATAAGACGAGGATACCCGGGAAAAACCATTGGTTATAAATTAGCGGACATTACATATTTTGAGATATTACTTGAATTGCAACGGCCTTGCTACGAGTAAGTGCAAACATTGGCCCAACTACGAGGCTAAATTCGGAGGTATCGTTCGAGTATCTAACTAATTGATGTCGGCTGTGTGAACGTTACATAGCAATGTTATATTCAACTTTGCTTTACTATCTCTCACCATAGTACTTAAGGATTCAATATAATAATAATTTTCATAAATTAAAAATGATATTATTGAATGATATTTTTGATGCCAACAAATAAAAAACCTTTTTTTCTCAACAAAAATGCTCTTCTTGCAACTAAGTATTCAAAATACCTGTAATGTAAATACCAACAAATTGTGCGATGAGTACTGACTGGATGTTAATTAGACCAGAAAATTGAACAAAAAAAGGAACACAAGGTTGTTATTTATTCCTTGCCGACTAATCAAGCGTAGAAACAACCCTTCAGGGGACCCTTAACCAAACCCTGTCATGGCATAAAAATAAGCAGAAGTGTAACCCTCCGCATAACTTGACCCTAATATGTATTAAGACCATCTAACTGCAATTAACTATGTTTGTGGATCCGAAATTACTTCCACTTTGGCAATTCCTGTGCCTATTAAGATGAAAATTACTTTTCCAGTTTTATTTTATTGTTGATTCTGAACAGCTTTGTTCTTGTCTGATCTGCGGACTTGGTATATAGAATTCTCATGTCTACAGATAGCGCAGGGCTACGACCATGCGGTGTTACATCATTTTACCAGAGCTCGATCCGAAATGTACGCTAAGCCTAATCGGTTAGTCACCACAGGTCTACTCGTATCAGTCAGTCGTTGGCCGATTTATGTCGACCGCAAACTGATAAATAACTTCGAGGTCATTGCTCAAAAATTTGCTAATAGCTTTAAGGATTTGATTAACCCTGTTTACACGACCTGCTACAGACATCATCATCAGCCATTTGAAGCCCACTGCAGGACATAGGCCTCCCTCGTGGTATTCCAAGCTTTCCGGTCTTGTGCCGCCCGCATCCAGCGACTTCCTGCCACCGTAACCAGGTCGTCAGACCATCTAGTGGGGGGGCTCCCCACGCTGCGTCGCCCGGTCCGCGGTCCCAAACTGCAGACAGTCTGTGCTTAATCACCACGCGTGCTCACCACCACGCAGATTAACGATGCGTTGAGTTTTGTTTAGTAATCATGTTTAGCTGATGGCAATCAGAGCTGTTATTCTGTTGTATTTGAGTGAGTTGTTTCTTGCAAACTCTTCATCTCTGTTCCCTTGATTTTTAATCACGGATCACTGTTTATTTACACTTCATCGGACCACTGAGCAGGGCCTTTGTACGCCTTGAGAAGACAAGAAAAGGAAAAAAGATTGCTTTTTTCAGCAGCCACCTTTTATTTTTAGCTGTGAACGCTTCGTTAGTTGTTATAATTAGTGTTTTTTAGACTGTAAATTAATTTTAAAAAGGGCGGTGTGCTTTTGTGCTTGTCTCAGTTTAAGAAACTTTTGCTTTCATACAGGAAATAATTAAGTTTTTCTTGTTTGAGCACTTATTTTAAAGTAATTAAAACACCTAAGTCCATTTTGACTAAAAATAGGAAATAAGTCTTAAAAACCTATTTAGAGGCTAAAAATTCCACCCATGCCGGGACTTGAGGCCGCGACCTCTAGCTAACCGTGCCAGCGCTCTCCCAACTGAGCTAATGGGCAACGGCGAAATTTCGAACCTCTTTACAAACTTGTCTGTAAACTTCTTCTCTTTTTAGCCTCCAAATAAGTTTTTAAAATTGTCGTCAGTACGGATTAGTGCAACTAAAAGAATTTAAAGAAACAAGTTGTCATCCTATAATGTTACTAATTCGTCAACCTGCGACTGAGTTGGCACCGCACGTAGACAAGGTCAGTTGTCTTTCCTAAGAGAATTGTATAGACGCATGGCAAGCCTATTATGTCTACTTTGGCCGTGAGGCCGTAAGAAGTGTCAGTGGGCAGTGCCACTATCTACGTATTTTCCTGGTTCCCTGTCAAGTTCACTTCTTCAACTCACAAGCGCCTGGCTTGTGCTCCTGCCTGGCCGTTCGCCACTAGCCTGCCGAAAACTGGCCGTCGTTGGTTAGGTAGGCCACCCGGCCTCTGTCCATCATCCGCCTTCACATCTAACCAAATTCACTTTAATTTAGTGACCCATGTGCCCAAGTCTTTCACTACATTATTTCTAGGCTAAATAATAATCATTTGGTACTAATGATGCATTGTCCACCAGGAGCTGATATGCGAGCACGAGATCCGCAATATCCACTGCGCGTGCCAGGATGCCGACGACCTTACACACTTCGCCTACATCACTAAGGACCACGCCACCAAGAGCCACTACTGCCACGTCTTCTGCGTCGCCACTATGGTGAGTGTTTCTATCTACATTACTAATGATCATATCAGTTATTGCCATATGTTGCTATTATTGCTATGAGTATAACAGTATTAAGGACAGCGTTTTCGCCTGTTTTACTATTGACGATTTTATGGCATACGTTGTGCTCTTTTTCTTTCGCATTTAAGTTTGTTGGTTTGTCTACTTTCCATTTATTTGTTTGTCCACTTTCCGCTGCAAATAATAAGATACATTAAATTTCAATTTACGAACATTTTATAATACATACCTATCTCTTATTCAAATAAGAACTCAAATAATTCATTCTTGTTAATAGATTTGGTTTTTAATAGAGATAGTAAAAACATAACATAACATAAACTCACGCCTGTATCCCAGAGGGGTAGGCAGAGACCAGGGACTGCCACTTGCTACGATCGCTTCCTCAACATTCATTAGTCGTTGCATGCACGCACGCCGGTTTCGGGTACTTTTTATCTTGCTTTTTTCAATAGAGATAGTGTTATAAAAAATATTTTTACTGTATTATTAGAGGTCTCCAGAGACTTCGTTTTGTATTATAAAATAATGCGGATAAAAAAAGATGCACGAGTTACTGTTACACCGAACAATTGCGGTCCTATTAAGACAGATTTTCCTCCGATATTTCGTAGTGATCACAAACTTAACCAGACCTTCTCGATTCCAGGACCAAGCGACTGAAGTAATCCTAACTCTTGGGGAGGCGTTTGAAGTAGCGTACCAAATGGCTCTAAGAGAGCAAGCCAATCGACGGAACATCCCAGTTCAGTCCAAAACACCTACACATGACTCGAAAGACAAACTAAACCTAAATCACGGACGATCACATTCAATAACCGAGATAAAGTTGAACGGGCATCAGTTGAAGATTGCGCCAATTCCGGCATCGTTGTCGAACGAAGATTTTCAATCTACCAGGAGTTCAGACGGCTCAAGGAGTCCCAGAACACCGTTGTTGAAAGCGCCTATTGCGTCTACGGAAGAGTTGTGAGCTATAGAGTTGGTAAGATTGTGTGATTGAATATGTTTGTGAATGGTTATGTAGTTTTGGAGATATGTTGCTTGCTTGAGATCTTGTTATTATATATGTCATGTCATGCAATCAATAGTCAAATAGCAGTTCCAAATATTAAATATTGATAACTAGATAAGTTCGAAAAGTTCTCGAATGGAGACCACATATCGGCAAGCGCAGCGTAGGACGACCAGCCACAAGATGGACAGAAGACCTCATCCAAGTGGCAGGAAGACGCTGGATGCAAGCTGCTTCCAACCGGTCTTTTTGGAAATACATAGAGGAGGCCTATGCCCAGCAGTCGACTTCTTGTGGCTGCATGATGATGATGATGATGATATCTAGATAGTCTAGTTATTTTGTCGTACCGACTGTTAACTATCGTGCGTCAAATCTGGAAACTGTGTATGGATGACAGTTGCAAAATACATGTAAAAAACTTATGACTATGGTTATAACGGTGAATGTATGATCTTACAGTAACTGCATAGCAGTATTTCCTTGGAAAGAAGTCGATTGATTATTATGGAAGAATTATATATCATCACAATTTTTGCGATCGAACCGAGATCGAAAACGATTTTGGAGTTCAGTATTTGAAGAAAAGAAATCTATGTCACTTGTAAGCTATTCTTTGTAATTTTTAATAAAAAATATTATTATTGGACCAGAGGAAAAAATGTAGAGAAAATACCAAAAATATTATATATTACTGGTCTCAATGTGTAATTTATATTGTAATTCGATTTTGACTCTGATTTTACGACCCATAACCACGATATATGACATTATTGTATTGTACTATTAGCTAGCTTTAGTTTAAATTACCAATTTTACTATTGAATAGTAAAAGATAGGGGCTGTTGTAGGTATTTATAGTAATTATTAAGTGTACATTTTCGTTTTTTCATTAAGAATTTTGATGTGTACTGCAGTGCTGTAGTCTGATATCGTACCGGCTATTTGATTATTGTAACGTTTGACCACAATACTATTAGGTTGTTTATAATTATTACCATGAACAAAATATTGATATTTCGCTAATATTCGCGGCTACGTTTTAAAGCTAAATATTTCATACTCGCGTAGGCCTAAAATTGTAATCTCGAAATGTAATAGTTAGCTTGTTTTGTTACCGTTGTATCTCTCTATTGTATTGTATTGTATTGTATTGTATATATTGTTTTAGCAATGAGTGAAGTCGAGTTTTGATGTTTGTTGAAATATAACTTTAAATACAGTCTTATGATTCGGAAAAGGAGGTTCTGCTTAACACATAGTACATTAAACATATCAAAACCGATGTAAAGTTATTATTAACAATAATATGTTATTATGTCATGTTACAATTAAATCAAGACATGTACCTAAAATGTAATTTTGAACGTTGCTGAGCTTCCGACGTTGATTTTGCTAGTTGTATGTTGCAATTGATTCGTGGTCTTCGTACAATAAAATGTCCTATACTGACAAAAAAAGTTTTTGGTGTTAATTCAATTATTGTAACTGTTTGCTCAAAGGGTTTGCATAATTAATGTTTGATTGAAACGGTAACTATCGTAGCTATTTATTAAATTTTTCAACACGATGTAATCAATTCGTCAGTATAAAAATAAAGTCTGATTATGTTTTAATATATTTCTTGTAATATCCATTGTGATACGAATAGTAAAAGAAGTATTTAACTTATTTCCCCCTTTGTTTTATTTCTGTGAGTGTTGTTGACCTTTTTAAAAATATAATTTCCATGTGCTTAAAATATTTACCTATGGTATGTATAATATTAGATATATCTACCAAGTAATATAGCTTTTATTATTATGATATTTATAAATTAACATATTTAGTCTTAAATATATTATTTATTATGTCACCACAAACGTAACAAATGTGCCAAATCGCAATAATACAGGAAATTAACGCCAACAAATACTATGTATATTATGTAAATATATATCAATGCTCACTGTGACACTAAATACTGTTAAGACTACCAGGATATCTTTACCGTTCTGCCAAGGACGTACTTTAATTCAGTTTTTCCGCCAGGCCAGCAAACAGTTATCGACCAAAATAGGAGAAGAGTTGGTTTGCCAAGTTTTCAAACATGCTATATTCACAACACGTTCGCAGCACTACTTTGCCTGCTCACAAAACATCACGCACGATTATTTACTTAATTCCGCAATCACTTACTTGATTTTTTTGTCGGATAGTCCGACCGGGTTCCGCTCTTATTCGCAGAGCTTAATCGTGGTGAGTAGAGATTCAACCGACGACACGAGCTCCGTCTCAACTCACCACGATTAAGCTCTGCGAATAAGAGTGAAACCTGGTCGGACCTTTTCGACAAAGATTTGAGTAAGTGATTCCGGAATTAAGTTAGTAAAATTTTACGAAAATTTTAAAAAAAGATCACGAACGAGTAAAAATACTAAATAAAAATGGCCTCATGACGTATTTAATCGGTCTAAGCTAAACTATATAATATACATTATTTCATTGTGCTACTTACTACTTCTATACATATACATATAGGTACATTAACACAAAGGTATATTCTAATTGTACACCAAAGAATATTACAGAGGAAAAAAGTATAATTAAGGTAGATGTAGGTACGCCTGTAGCGATTGATCAAACTATTTCTGAAGCTTGTTATGTTATTAAATATATTACTATTGTTATAAGGAATAATAAATGAAGCACTGCCGTTTTATCGAAGTTAATAAATTATGGGTTGCTTGTCTGTTTGACAATTGTTTATTTATTTTGACCGACAAAGTATTATTTGATTTTCTGCCATTTTCTACAACAGCTTCCAGTATCATAATTTTGTTCTTTCAGTACGAAATACTACCTAATTATATTTACGTACTTGCCTGCCTAGTTATAATGAAATTTATTCTACCAATATCAATTTGGAAAATATCTCAAGTACCTACCTTAGAATTTACTCCTAGATAATTTATTGGTTGTGTATCAAACTACCTATTTGTTTATTTATAAGTATAAAATAAATATAGAATTATATTGCAGTTGAGATATTCGAGTGTTATGATATTGTAAATAAATTATATTACCTAAACGATATTAAAACATACCATACAATAAATAATTATGAGTAAAATATTCGTTTAACTTTTTATTTGAATATAATCTTCCTATATATTTTCTTACCTATTCAAGCTACAGTTTAGTACGTCGTGTACTACCTAACTGTTATGTAGATTGCATACTCTTATGGTGTTATTAATAAAAACACGATTCGACTAAAACACTCCTCAGATGCAGTTTAAATAGGGCCAGTTTTTGAATTGAGAATTTAGCTAAGTAAATAGTTAACTATAGTGCTGTCTCTTCGATTTTATGTTTTAAGTTATCGTGTTTTTTACAAATAAGGCTATTGCAGTCGATCCAACCATTTATGGACTATGAAAAGGCCTTTGACTCGGTCAAGACCTGGTCTATTCTGTAATCTGCAGCGATGCCAAGTCGACTAGCGATACATTCAAGTGTTGAGAGGTTTGTACGATGCCGCTACTATGGCCGTCCAAATCCAGAACCGGCAGTCTGAGCCTATCCCCATACATCGTGGTGTGAGACAAGGGGATGTTATTTCAAATGCATTGGAGGATATGTTCAAGACACTGGACTGGAAGGGGTACGGCATTAACATAAACGGTGAGTGCCTTTCGCACTTACGATTTGCAAACGACAACGTCATCATGGCGGAAACGCTGCAAGATCTACAACATGTGCTGAGTGGCCTAGCTGATTCTTCCCAACGCATTGGTCTCCGGATGAACTTGACCCACGACTGAGAACCTAGGATCAACGACCTCGGGCTACATATCATTCATGCCAAAAAGCGGCCATTTTTGGCGTTAATGCTATCTAGTTCTAGGTTTTTGCCTTAGGTTCGAGGCCATGGGTCCTAAAATCACTGATAGCATGATAGAGAGATTGTACAAACACGTTTTGCAAATACAATTTGTAAGAGAAGATAATATGAGCCCCTCTATGGAGCCCCTTAAGCGACGATATGCAGACACGCTTTTTACGCCAATTACACTGCCGCCCGTCGCCGCCACTGATAATATTGACTGCCTCGTTAGTCTAGCGGTTAAAACGCTTGACTACCAAAACAGAGGTCGTGGGTTCGATTCCCACTGAAGGCCGTTATCGATTTTGACAAATGGCTGGTTTATTTAGTCTGTGTTGATGTATTCCCCCTACCACAGACTATAAATAATATAAACTATAAATAGACCGTGGTAAAGGGAAAGACTGGCACAAACTATTTAAACCGCATATGAGGAGTATTTTAAGGAATCGTGTTTTATAGATAAGACTGCTAGTATCTACCTATCCACTTAGAGAGGAGCCAGTCTGTTCATCCTTACTTGTCCAATTTAGTAAACAATATTCTAACCTCAAAATTGACATTTGATGCCGAAACTAGATATTTTCTTGCAAGTTCGTGCACTTTGTTTATAAACATAGCAGCGTGTTATCCAAAATGGTGTCCCAGGTTACTTAATTTATGGGAATATGGCAGTTTTCGACTAAAAAGTCATACTTTGCGGGTAGAATCTTGTTTACTAAATTGGTCAAGTAAGGATAAATAGACTATAGCTACCCTGCTAATCCCGGCCCTAGTTTAACGTCCTCCGTACAAAAATACAGCTAATTAAGTCCGGGTCATTAGGCTGCCCGAAAAAAGGTTTAAAATTAAGCGCCGCATTGATTAATCTCGGTTTAGCACGGTCGATTAGACGAAAAGGATGGATGGTAATGAAGTGGACTGGCGAAGCCTCGGAAAGGATGGCCGACTCGATAGCATTGCCTATCGAGTCTGGGCCGCGTTTCATAGAACTTCAATTCATTGTTTATTATTGCAATTCGATACAGTACATTGCGTAGCAGTCTTCCTACTTGTTAATCAGTGGGTTTATTAACTTTGCGACGAATTTTCATAGTAATAGGCCCTTGACCAACCTTTATAGCCCGGTACACACCAAATTCGACGTATCCTAAGTCGCCTAGAGCTTCTTACATTATCTGTTTCTATATTACGCGCACTAAATCGATACTCTCTCTCTGAGAGAAGGCCTGTGCCCTGCAGTGGGACGTATATAGACTGCTTATGAAATCGATAATAGAGTCTTGCAGTGCCTGCGAATACTTTCGCGTGGCAAACGGATGACCACCCTGCAGGTTGACCTGCATAATGTGAAATATGTTTTTGAATATTGGTGAAATATGTTTTTAAATCGGACACACAGCATCAATTATTTATTAAACTAGCTGTTCCAGCGACCTTCGTACCGCCACAGAATCCGTTTATACGACTCTTGCACAACACCATCTATTTTTAAAACACAACGTTCGCTCGCACAACGCCGTCTATTTTAAACTTAAAGTAAATATTATCCCACGGGAATTAATTACCGGGATATCAAGTATGCTATGTCTTAATAATGAGCGTTGATAGCCTAGTGGGTAGAACATCGGACTCGGAAGCGAGAGACCCAGGTTCGATCCCAAGTGCGGGCATGTACCTATGACTTGGTTTTCTAAGTTATGTACATTGTGAAGTTATAGTAGCAATATCACACGCTAACGGTGAAGGAAAACATCGTGAGGAAACCTCAGTGCTTGAAATCGCCAATCCGCGGTGGGCACGTGTGGTGATTAAGCCCATACTCTCTCCTTGAGAGAAGGCCTGTGCCCTACAGTGGGACGCATAAAGGCTGATCATGCTATGTCTTAATTCATGCCTTTGTCTATCTCTACGCCAAGTTTCACGTAAATCCGTTCAGCCGTTATTGCATGATTGAGTAACAAACATCCAAACATCCATACATCTTCACAAACTTTCACATTTAAATATTAGTAGGATTTTAACTTTGATGGGAACCTGCGAGAAGCATTTTCGACTTTTTCGACAATGGACTGAAACTGTTGGCTTCTGTATTTTTCACATCGGCGGAAGTGATCCGGGTTCGATGTCCAGTTAGGGATAAAATGAAATAACGCCCGGTCACTCTCGCAACTGCCTTCCCTCTGGTTTGGGGATTTCGTGTGGTCTCGCGAAAGAAAGATGGTCCAATTATATTTTTGCGGGTCTTTTAATGGGAGATTCAATCCGGGTTATCACGATCTTAGTGCACTTGAACCGAGTGACCTATATTACCTCCTAAGATGCTACTCGTATCTTGTACACCGGCGGTATTAGGATACTCTGACGAAAATAGACAATTTTTGTATTAAGAAACCCCATTCCACATAATATGAGTAGCTTCCGAGTAGCTAAAATAGGTCACTCTATCCGAGCGTACTAAGATCGTGAAAACGCGGCTCAACGAAACCCACTTTAGTACATTGTGTACCCCTAGACATTATGTACTCCTGGACCATCGTTGCCTTAGTACATTAAATCACAAAAACTCGCGCCTGTATCCCGGAGGGGTAGGTAGATAACAGGGTTTGCCACTTGCCACGATCCCGACAAACCTCTTTCGCCTCGTCAACATTGATTAGTCTTTTGATTCACGCGCACCGGTTTCGGGTTTTTATTTTCTTGCCCAAATTTCAAATTCAAATTCAAATTTCAAAATTCAAATTCAAATATTTTTATTCATTGTAAAAACAGAATGTTTACTTAATGAACGTCAAAGTTGTTAGTTTCACAATTAATGGATTATGTGGAGAAGAAACTAACAAAGAAACTCCACATTTATTCTTTTCAAAACACGTTAACAGAGTTTTCAACTTAAAATATTAGTCATGAATGTGTTGAACACTAGTCACAATCGTCCTTTGCCAATCACTGATTTGGTCGAAGTATGCCTGTGTCGTCCCTTACCAAGACCTAATGGCTGAGCCACACAGAAAGGACGTGAGGCGAGGGCGCGGAAAAGACGCGTCTTCCTTCCAATTCACTTTCATACAAAATATATATGCACTAAAGGGGCGAAACGAAGCCCACACAGAAGAGACGAGGCAAGGGCGCGAACTCTATACAATGCGTCGCATCTTTTCCGTGCCCTCGTCCCACATCCTTCCTGTGTGCCCTAGGCCTAACGTCACAGGACAAATAAATAAGATAATAATGTATTTTGTTTCATATTTTATGTTTATTTGTTAATTTTTTTTCTATTAAAGCTAATATTTTCTTCGCGATATATCCCGAACAGCAAACTATTTATCCACGAGCACTTGTTGTAAACTGCAAACATTAGCCCTAATAATACTCGAGTGGCACTCGAGACAGAATCGATACATAATTCGATTCCGCCACTCGAATCGATTGTGCTTCATCCCTAACTGCTGCATAATTGCTTATTTACACTCGAGCGGCCGCAGTTTCCTAAATAATTGTTTCGCTTTTTGAAGAACATGTTCGCCCTGGAGTGGTAGAGTAGGAAACCAGCAGAGGTGGAGAGTAAGAAAATGAGAAAGAGAGAATCAGTTTCTCTGGCAGAGTGTAAATTTTTCGGAAAAGATTTTTTTTTTGTGGCCAGTTCGTTGTATTCTTTTTTTTTTTGTTAATTCTTGCCCTAGACATACATTATTCTTTATTGTACACCAAAAAACAGACATTAAAGTCATTACGAGTGCAATGGCGGCTTTGTAGTTAACAATAACAATTAATTTCAGCAAACCTTTAAATGGAAAGGTCGCCGAAGAAAGAAAGAGAGACTTTATCTGTCATCTCTTTGTTTATGTAAATGTAAATAAATTAACATCTCCTTCAGGATACTGGCTTTAGTAAGTTATTAGTTAGTTATTTATGTAAGCTTGCTTGTGTCTATGTAGGTATGTATATCTGACTTTTTATCTGTTGAGTTTAATGTAACTTTTTTAGATATCCAGAAAAAAGTCTTCATGGTGTAAATTAAATCAACCTTGTACCTCTAATCAACACACAAATTTCCCCTTAGCCCTGTCCTCACGATACAGGCATGCCTAGTGTGGAAATATCAACGCCCTCGTCAAACTTATTATTGTCAATTATGTCACGTTCGTTATGTTTTAAGATTATAAAAGGGTTACATATAACTACCACAATACAGTTGCTTTGTCCATGCCTGCATAGCTCTGTGGAACGAACGGGGAACATTTGCGTGAGTGTCCTCGAAGTGTAATCGCATCGGTGCAGTCAAGAGCGTGTGCGCTTCAATTTACATGCGATAATGGAACCAGAGCGCTCGCCATCAGCCCGTTTATTGTTAAGGAAAACAGCATTAGGAAACCTGTTGTTAGCTGCTGCTGAAGACACTTTTTTACCATCATTAAACTCTTAATTATATTAACAACTAAAGCATTTCCATTACGCGATCTAGGGCAAATATGACTGCAACTCATTGTGTTTTCCAAGAAGTCAACATCCCTACGAAAATTTATAAATGGGCACAAAATTGCGTTGATTTTTTTTTGTATTTCAATTTTGTTTACGCTAGTCGTGCAATTATTTTTAGAGTCTAGAACACCCACTAGAGGCCTAGTGGGTGTGCTAGACTCCCATTCCCAATCCCCACCCACCAAATCCTATGGGAATCCTGATGTCTGCGATATCATTTAGTATGGATTTTACAGTTAGACGATTGGAATCGCTCAGGATTTGGTGCGCATAAAGTAGGAGCTGAAGGCAGCAGAAGAGGAGTGCATTGCGGCGATTATAGTTATCCAGATCGCCAATTTGGGAGGCCATATAGGTCAGCTGAGACCTAAGCAAGCCTAAAATACGCACTACTGAGTTTTTCAAATTCTGGAACTCGCGAGCCAGACCATCCGTCCAGAGTCTGTTGTGAGGTTGTGGTGTAGAGTCGTCTCTCTAAGACTTCCATCTGGGCCATCAGGGACGACTCGATGGATTTCTGTGTGTCCAGGACTTCGGCCAGTGTAGACATAAGATAAGATAAGATAAGAATATTCTTAATTGTATACCGGAAAAACTGTTACAGAAACAGCAATCACAAAAGAAAAGATATAATTGGCGGCCTTATTGCTTATAACAATAGTGCAGTAGTTAGGTGTTCAGTGACAGTGCCTTTATTACATGAGAGTTAACACCAGCAGGTATGCTTAACAAGAATTATTAGCTTATAAATAAATAGCATATAAACCACTAGTTAATGGCAAACATTTTTGATTTTATTAATACATTGATTTAAATACCAAAGGAGTAAAATTATTTCTATGCTTGCTGTTTGCAGCCTACCGCCCAAAAAAGTTTTTTATCAGAAAATTGTTTTATTATCAGAAAACCCTCACATATTACCAGCTAAGTATTTACATTACGAGATCTACGACAAATATGGCTGCAATACATTGTGTTAGAAGTCAACAACCCTACCGACATGGATATTTTTTTAAATAATGCTGTTTTATGTAGTCTATGTACGTTCCACTGCAGGGCACAGGCCTTCTCTCAGAGAGAGAGAGAGAGAGAGAGAGAGAGAGAGAGAGTACGGGCTTAATTACCACGCGTGCGCAAAGTGGATTGGCAATTTAGAGCTCCATAAATGATAAATTATTAATTAATATTTATAAATTATTAATTTGAATGATTAATGTCGTGCGTGCATGCAACGACTAATGAATGTTGAGGAAGTGAAAGTGATCTATCAGGATCGTAGCAAGTGGCAGTACCTGGTCTCTGCCTACCCCTCTGGGATACAGGCGTGAGATTATGTTATGTTATGTTAATGGTCGTTTAATTAGTTTTAGAACCATATCACATTAGCGATTTGCGAGCAATTTGCAATTGCGGCGATGTCGCCGTGCGTGATTATCACCGTCGACGCCATTTTGTACAATTGCATTAGACAGTCCGCCCCGCCCCACTTGAGTCATATCAAAGATTCGTGTGTAAGCGGATGTAGCATCGTTTAGAGGTACAATCGTCGTTGATACAACGGATACAAAGTTATTTATAACTAAAATTCAAAATCGTCTTGTTATATGGGATTAAGCTCATTTTCGCTATTCAAGTAATTTTTGTTAATTCTGTTTTTCCTCCTTTATAAAATAAAATAAAAGTAGTCGCTATCTCCCAGTCGAGTACTTGATAATGAATCCTCCCAGATTCGTCGTCAACTTGTATCTGCTTTCGTTTTCTGCGTCAAAGTATTGAAGTAACAAAGTCAGCAGTAGTGTTTCCTCGTCAGATCAACCCATTTTGCTACTGAGTGTCCAAAATGCGGCGAGCACGGCGCGAGCTCGCAGCATCGTTGCAGCGTCCTCGTCGCGGCGTGCTCGCCGCGCAATCGCTACACAATCGTGGCGAGCTCGCTGCGAAATTGCATCGCTTTCAAATTGCTCGCAAATCGCTAGGTGTGATAGGGCTGTTAGAGTTTAGAACGCAGATCACAGGATCAGCCATCAGGTACGAGCATACAATGTAGTTAAGTATGTGAACAACGCATTACGCAGGTAGTAAACGTAACGTGACAAGGTGGCACGCGCCGCGGGGCGTAACTCGCATTACTCGTGCACTCGTCTGGAGTGCGTAATTAGAACGCAATTATACGCGTTTCTAGGGTGTCCAAGGGCCGGGGTTACTGGTGGGACTTTTTGAATACTGATACCGTTATTGAAAGGAAGTCTTTGGAACACTGGAAAACACTAAAATTTAAATAGAACCAGATGGTTATGAATAATGAAGATAATCTGAGTGGAACTTGAACATTATGAAGGAACAAAAAGTACTCGAAACTAGCGTGCATGAATGCTGCTACTAATAAATGTTCGTGAAGCATAAGAGGTTTGTCATAATCTTGGCAAGTGGCGGCCCCTGATCTTTGCCTACTCCGAAATACAGGCGTGAATTTATGTATGTGTACTTATCTAGAACAAAAATAATCTAATTTTATTGTATGCATACTACATATATTATTCTTACTGACAAATCTACTTAAGAAACTTCTATTAATACTTGCTTAAATAACTTGCAACGCAATGAGCCTTTTATTATTTGAAAAGGGTAATTTACAAGATCTCAGCAGCTTTCAACATCTTTACCATAACAATATGTATGTTAGCAAGGGGCAAGATAAACAGTACTCAAAACCGGCGTGCGTGCATGCATCGACTAATGAATGTTGAGGAAGCGAAAGTTATCTGTCAGGATCGTGGCAAGTGACAGTCCCTGGTCTCTGCCTACCCCTCTGGGATACAGGCGTGAGTTTATGTATGTATGTGTATATGTATGTAGAAAATGCTTAAGTATTAAGTCTGCCGCATTGTACGATTTCTTTTGTAAGTGCAATAAGAGTATCAATAAATAAATAAATTTGTATGTATGTATGTTGGCCTGCCATCGCTAACTCGCCTACCAAGCGTGGCGATTATGGTTAAACCCCTCATGGTTATGGAAACCACGAAGGAGGCCAATTTCCTGCAGTGGGCGTCAAATGGCTGATGATGATGATGATATTGGCCTACATCGAAGCAAATAAAACTAATTCATCATCAACCCTTTATGTCCCCACCGAGGGGCACGGGTCTCTTCCCTGAGGAAGGTATAGGCCATACTCCACCACGGGGGCCAAGTCCGGATTGGTAATAAAACTAATGAATGTCCTCAATAAAACCTCAACACACGGCCACCTCACATGTTACTTACGCGCCATGTTCCTAGGGAGGGTATAACAGTAATTTGTTTATTACGATACCGGTTCTCTTTGACTTTGTGCCTCGGAAATCGTATTAGAAGCCTCTACATACCTCCGTGCCGAGAATAGGTGTGTAATGTGAAATTAAGGGTTGAAAGACATGTATCGGATGGAAGCCAAACCAGTTTTCACGGAAATTTTCTACAATACATGAGGTTTTCTAGAAAGAGGAAATTGAGAAAGGAATGTTCCCCTTCCCCTGGTTTCAAATGCTGCGTTGGTTCGGATGTTGAATAGAGTAGTTACAACAACGATTGAGTAAAGAAATATATGTAGGTATCAAGTGAATATGAGTGGAAAGGACTGTAAGAGACTTCTAGAAAGAAAAAAAGATTTTATTGGGACAGACGGACAATCGGACATACGTCGACTAATTAGGGGATTTATTAGCGAAGGGCAAGATAAAAAGTGCGGCCGTGCTATGTATGAAAAGGGTTATGCTTGAAGTCTCAGACTTCGGATCACATCTGGAACGAGACAATTCGCCAAGGAACTAGGTGATTGATAAATACTATAAGGTTAGCAAGTTCAAGTGGCAGTGGGCTGGTCACATCTGCCGTAGAACCGATAGTCAATGGGGCATGAATGTTCTCAAACCACGAACTGGCAAAAGCAGCGTAGGACGTCGACCAGCTCGCTGGGCCGACAAACTAAGGCAGATTGCTGGCAGCGGCTAGATGAGGGTTGCCAAGGACATTAAAAAGTGAGGTGCTATGTGAGAGGCCTATATCTTGATTGATTAAAGATAAAAAGTAAGCGGAATGACTAATTAATGTTGAAGCTAAAAAGACTCTGCCCTACCTCTTCAGGATATAGGCGTGAGCTTATCTATGTTCCACGAAAAGTCTTTGGAACTTTTGGTGAATAATCTACCCATTGATATAGAGTCAACATCGAAAATGTGAACAAATTAGTTAATATGTTAACATAATGTTGTTTGGAACGTCTAGTGATCGCCAAACGGTGGTACAGGAATTTAGGATTTATTAGATCTATATCGTGTTAGTCTACCGCCAAATCTACTAGCGCGAAGGCTGCGTTCAGATACGGATTATTACTTGAAGCGCTGTGCGTTTGCTTTTATAAACAGCCTATTATAAGTCCCACTGTAGGGCACAGGGCTTCTCTCAGAGAGAGTATAGGCTTAATTACCACGCGTGCCCTTCACGGATTGGCGATTTCAAGCGCTCAGGTACGTGAATAGCTCAGTCACTTAGGTTTCCTCACGATGTTTTCCTTCACAGTTAGCAAGTGGTATTGCTACTATAACTCAAATGTACATAACTTAGAAAACAAAGTCATAGGTACATGCCCGTAATGGGAACCGAACCCATCTCTCGCTTCCGAGTCCAATGTTCTACCCAATAGACTACCATCGCGTTTCTTTTACCGTGTGAGAAAAGAAAATCCCCTCAATCTTTTTTACTTTTATAAAATAAGGGTCATGTTCAAATTGCATGATTAGTGGTATATATTTAAAATTTAAATTTAAGAAAATAAGGAACAGTATAAACATGTAACGCCACGTTACGATGGAAGTTAAGTTTCGGAGTGTTGATAAATTAAATTTTATTGGGACGTAATTTTATTTATCACATTTTTTAACAGTTTACTGATTCTTTTTCAGTATTAGAATATCTTAGTACGACGACACGAGTTCCGTCTCTACTCACCATGATTGAGCTCTGCGGATCAGAGCGAAACCTGGTCGGACTCTTCGACAAAAAAGCAAGTGAGTGAATCCGGAATAAAGTTAATAACATCTCAGTATTTAAGCAAGATTTCAGGAATTGTACGTAACTTCAATAGACGATTAATTCAGTAGACTATTCTTAAGAAAAATTTTACAATATACATGCGTCGGGAGAAGCAAATTACTGCTATTATTGTTTATTTTGTTTCGGTGATGTGTCTTGTTGGTATAATAAATGTCTTTCTTCTTCTTCTTCATCTGTGTGTGAACGAAACTCACGGATTTCATTATTGAACTGCACCGATCGGTGCAACATTGTATTTGATGAGAGATTTGACTTGACTTGAGAACTTGTCTTTATGTTTAAGCATCGCGAGCCATTAAAAATTTGAATGATATTTTTCATGACACAACAAGGATGATTTACTTACTCTACCATAGATGGCGTGCCGGTCTCAACCACAAGGCGATTGCTGTAAAGTACACGCGCGGCACGGCGAGTAATCATCTGTGTGTGAACGGACCTCACGGATTTCATTATTGGGCTGCACCGATCGGCGCAACATTGCACTTGATGAGAAATTTGCGCGCGCCGAACCGGAACTCGAGTCGCGCCATCTAACGCTACAAATGAGGTTAATGAAATGCAATCGGTTGTGGTGGCACATTTTAAACATGACATGTTGATGCTCAGTATACCGCACGATCGAGGGTAACCTAGGACAGTGTAAGTGTAACCTGCACTGCGCCATGGTTCTTGAAAAAAAAACCGGACAAATGCGAGTCGGACTCGCTCACCTAGGGTTCCGTATAAATTTGTAGTCTCCCAGTTTTTCCGAGCTTCAAAGACAATTTTTTTTTTTTCAAATTATGAAATGTACACTTTTCAAATTTTTTCCTGTACTTGAGAAAGAAAGAAAGAAATTCAAAGATATAATAATGAGAGACACCACAGAAAAAAACAAACATATAAGTTACATAATATAAAAATAACAGAGAGAAAACGTACACAACAAACAAACAAAAATATAACAAACATAAATATAACAAACATAAACATAGTTCCCTCGAGAGTGTCGAAATATAACTTTTTTGCGACATAAACAGCCGTATTTTTTTTAAGTTAACTTAGACGTTTGATTTTTTCACAGCTTCTAGGGACTGTAGACCTGAGTGCATGGTAATTTCAACTGGATAACTCCACGCAATCCCGAGATAAAGGGTCTTGACCGACAGACGGACAACAAAGTGATCCTTTAAGGGTTACGTTTATCATTTTGAGGTACGGAACCGTAAAAAGCACTTGCCGTCTTCACAAACCTGATATTGACAAAATTCTAGGTATCCCAAAGAAATAATTAAATTAAATTTTACTAAGGACGGGTCGAACGCTTTTGTCTACCTAAGGCTACCACTGACTTTAACTTTTAGCGTCAGACGTTTTTTTAGCGCCGATCAAATCAATTATTTTATTTCGGGTTTTTTAAAGTTTGTATTGAATTCTCAAATAATTTTTGCTAAATTATAGGGGTTGCACCAGCACGTTGGACCGACGATATGAGGCAGATTACTTGCAGCGGCTGGATGAGGATGACCGACGGCAGACGGAAGTGGCGTGCCTCATGAGAGGTCTGCGTCCGACAGTGGACGAATATGGGCTGATTGTTATTGATTGATTGTTACCCGAAACCGGCGTGCGTGCATGCATCGAATAATGAGTGTTGAGGAAGCGAAAGAGATCTGTCAGGATCGTAGCAAGTGGCGGTCCCTGGTCTCTGCCTACCCCTCTGGGATACAGGCGTGAGTTTATGTTATGTTATGTTATTGATTGATATAGGGTTACATACTAGTAGCCTTATTTTGTAGGTGAGGACTAATCTTTATGGTGATAATTTTGCCAATTACTGCGATCAGTATCAGTATTTTCAATATGTTCGATTCAAGATAACTACCTCGTTAGTCTATCGGTTAGCAGCGGCTTGACTACAAAAATAGAGGTCGTGGGATCTATTCCCGCCGTACTTGATTTATGTTAATGGCCTCAGTCTGGGCGCAATTGCATGTATGTAATGCTCTTTCCTGATTACAATAGCACAGGGTATTCGGTTCCAGGACAAGTGATTGTGTTGTGTGGAAGTTATTATTATTATATGACCCTTAATAAAAGAGAAGTAAAGATCGCCTCAGTTTTTCTAACAATAATCCCGACTCCGCCAACTAGGAATCCTTTTCGCCGCGAATCGCAGATCTTTATCATGGTCACTCGTGCGTGCGCGCTGTGACTCGACTACTGACCTAGCAGTTGAAAGCAGTTCGTACTGGTTTTGAGCAGTTTGAGCCTGATCGAAGTGGTTTTATTTAGAGTAAGATTCTATCTAAAATGATTGAATTGTTAAATTTGTGAAGATTACGCTAGATTTATTTATTTAATGATTTGGAAATATTTGTTCAGCGAAATCAATAACAAAATACTTAAAACTTTGGATTAATTACATGGCCAATGAAGAAGAAGAAGAAAGACTTTTATTGGGACAAATTAACACGTCACAAGAAAAAAAGGCATAACAAGTAACATAAACAAGTACAAAGGAAAAACAAGTCACATAAATACAACATAATACAAGACAAGGTCAGAGCGTCCAGAGTGCATCCTGTGGTGTGTCAAAGTCAAAGTCAATGGCCAATTACAGGTTTATAAAAATCTTGTGTCACAGTGTTTGTCATCGAACTCCTCCGAAACGGCTTCACCGATTTGTATGAATTTTTTTGTGATAGGTCTGAGGCTAATTATTAAGGCAAAAAAATGTTTGCCGAGTCAGCTAGTTATCATGTTAATGTAGATAGTTATCATGTTAATGATTTTTACATCATTACTACAAACAAAAGAAAAGTTACAATTAAATGACTGTAACTTATCAATAACTCAGAAAAAAATACTTTATTATCTCAATATTAGACAACGACATTGTGCAGTTTAAGTCCAGTTCCGTTTACTCATTTATTTCAACGTAAAAAATTAAACACTTGTGTCAAAAGTCGAGTACACTAATTTATTTACTAACTAATTATTATTATTATAAAACCTATTTATTTATTCTGGCACGGTTAGCCAGAGGTCGCGGGTTCAAGTTCCGGCATGGGTGAAATTTTTAGCCTCTAAATAGGATTTTATAAATTGTCCTCAGCACGGGTTAGTGCAAAAAAGAATATAATTATTATTATAATAAGTTTTTGTGTTTTATTTTATTTTATTCTATTGTTATGTTATTTAATATGGCCTTGGCTGGAATAAAAATGATTTATTTATTATTTATATAATTAAAAATCTACCGACAGTGTGTGTGAGAGAGAGTGAAACAGAAAAAAAGAAAGAGATTGAAGGAAGCATACTAAACTTAAATTATCAATGGATAATGAAAACGCAATATCGTGAAATAAGGGGACCATAACACATATCCGCAGGCGGAACCAATCACATCCTCGAAGATGCCTTTTTTATTTAAGGCAGAGATGATTCCTTATTGTTACCCCGTCAGCCGAAAGCGAACGGAGACAGGTTGCGGCACTAGCTATTATGTGTGGAGATTAAATTATATTTCCTTGACCGATATTGAAAAGACAGGATTTGGAAGCGGAAATTGTCTTCAATTGTTATTTTCTGTCTGTTTGTCTAATGTACGTTAGCACAGAGGAAAACGTTAGTCCCCCAGTTTCTCGTACCAGAAGTTCTCGGACCAAAGTGCATACAAAAAAAATACTAACAGCTGTTAACAGTAGAATAACAGCTTGTTAGTGTACGAGAAACCGGGGGTAAGTCACATGCCGAACCAGCTTTGTCGACTGTTTGTCAAAGCCTCGAGACCGTCGTAATCGATAGATGGCGCCACTGTAGCCAGCCAATGAGAAATCTAAGTTTTGGTATTACAAGGATAGATACACGCACGCTTTATATATATAAAATTGCTATAAAAAGGATATTTTTAAACTTTATTATAACAGCGAGACAACTTCTTTAAACGAGCAGGTTCCCAATTCGTCCTTCATGTTTTTTTCGTGTGTCCTATCTCCTTTCTGCAGAAAAAGAACAAATGAAATAGGACACACAAGCGCTCTACGGGTGGTCTCATTAATCCGGTCAAAATCTTGGTAGGATCCATGAGAAAAACCATCGAATACGTTTTAGTGCGTATTCTTCTTGAAGTTGGTTTTACTAAAACGTTTTTGATAGTATTGTAAAAAATCCTACCTTTTCAAATTGTTCACAATCGTTCGGCGCCCGAATTGGTCCTGAACAAAGTATGTAAAATTTTGCGCTGTCAATCAGGGAGAATATGCTGGCTCGTAGATTTTCGCGATGTAGCAGTGCAGTCAAGATAACGCTTTTCAAAGCATAATGCACCGCGTTTTACACGGGTACTCTATGGGCCAGCTGTACCCAACAATCGTACCGCGCTCTACGGGTCCAATATAATAACGTATTTAGAGCATTGTTGCAGCTCCCTCCTTTCTGCAGCGCTTCGGATTGTGGGGGCTCACATTGACGCGTTTAGTACAATAATATGCAAAAAACCGGCTTCTTTGCTGCAGAGAGTGCGGGACATCAGCAACCGTCTTCTGAAGGCTGTCGCAAAAGGTTTTGGTCCATATAAGTTATAGATAAATTGCGATTAGATAAGAATATTCTTTATTGTACACTATAGCACATAACATAAAAAATTTAAAAATACACAGTACAATTGACGGCCCTATTGCTAAAAGCAATTAAAAGATTGTTTGCGATGTTTCTATCATTTTAAGTTATTATAAATTAATTATTGTTTGTCTCTTATTATTTTATAAAGTAAAATAAGAAAAATCATATTTACATATTTACAATAAATATTATCTATATATAAAAGATTGTCTCTAGACCGCTGCCGTTGGGGAGAGTTACCAAGATACTGGCAGCATTACCCCTCTGGATGGCCAGGCTGATACGCTGACTGAGGTAGCTACCAGCTCTAGGGTCGCCTGACAAGTCGATGAGGCGCATAGATATTTGTTTGTAAAGATTACGATTATAAAGTAGATGTGCGTTATCTGAATAAACAAGTTAAATTAATTCATTAGAAGTCGTTGGCAAAATAAAAATAAAATACTTACCAAAATTTGTCTCCCTTAACATCACGAAGTCTCTGGAATAGTTAGACAAGGTTTACCCCAGCACAAGTCAAGTCAATCCGCGACGAAGGTAGGAGGTCTCGAGTCGTCACGGCTCACCGGGTTTCTTTAGCCCCTGTCACGCCCGTCTGAGTCCCTATGGGGATTATTGCCTACGCGGTTGGCTTAAGGAAATTATGTTTTTTACTCGAATGCTATATTTGCCCGACTGCTTTAGAAAATAACGTGGGTATGTTATGTAAGTATGTTCCGTTATGATTACCCATGGGCTGGAGTGTTTTTGCCATGTTGTTAAATTAAAGTTATTGACTTGAAATTCACTGGGTATAGGCAGTCCATAGACGTGCTACTACACGGCATAGGCCTTCTCTCAAAGAGAGAGTATGGGCTTAGTGACCACGTGTGCCCACCGCAAATTGACGATTTCAAGCGCTAAGGTATGTGAACACCTTACTGAACACGATGCCCCACATGATGGGGTAGACGAGAAAAAAACTATCCCCACTTTTCATGTTCGGGAAGGCACAGTAAAAAAAAAATTTCGAACAATTCATTCTTTAACTTTATCAGCATGATAAATATGCATCGTCATCAGCCATTTGACGCCCACTGCAGGACATAGGCCTCCCTCCGCCTAAATATGCATACACATACAAAATTACAGCTTTCTAGTACCACCGGTCTTTCCACCGGACAGACAGACAGGCAGACAGACATACAGAGAGACAGACGGGCGGACAGATGGACACGGCGAAACTATAAGGGTTCCTTGTCGGACTACGGAACCCTGAAAAGTGTACATGACGAGCTTATTGCAGCAGAAACCTCTTGCAGCCAACCCTTGATGTGGTGATACGAACATAATAAACGAGGGGAGGAGGAAAAGTACAGTAATTATTATTGTATTATTATATATTACTTGTTTAACAGCTGATATATTTCTTGCGATTCCACAGCTTTTCCTAGAGTTAGTGGTTCGTATTGATGAACGGAACCTCCTATTTTTGTATATGGACATTTTGTTACACCACACCGGGTTGGACTTTAGCAGAATGTGTAGCAGTCGGATTTTTTGTTTACATAATAAATAAAGTTATACGAAATTGAGTGAAGAGCAAGATGTTTTGGTCGGACAACGCGACGGCTACGTTGGAGTCGTGGTCTTGACTAGACTGTGAAGGTAATTAACATTGCCGGTACAAATAAGAGCCTTCACAATCTTTGGAGAAGTTTCGGTTAGTTTTATTCTGTAGTCTTGTTTTATTCATGTTCCATTTTAACCGACAGGGGATTGCTTCTAACAAGAGCGTGAAGGGGTTTAAACTAACGCCATATGTGGAGTGGAAGAATTTCACAATCCACTATTGGCCCCATCGTCAAATCAGCGCGATGATATCAAATCAGCGCTGAGGGATCACTTCCTCAGCAAAACGCTGAGTCAGCTGCCTTTTATGGCAACTCAGACACACCACAGACCACATCTATGGTCCTGTTTTATTTATTTGTTTTGTCTGTTGTATATTTAGTTCTCTTTCTGTTGTTGTGCATATTATGTTACTGATATGCTTATTTTGTTTCTGTGATGTGTAATAAATGTCTTTCTTCTTCTTCTTCTTCTTCTTAAATTATAGTATTGTCATCCGAATATCAATGACGCTGGGAAAAAAGATTAGATACACTTGCAAAGGTTTGAATGTAGAATAAGGCTCAAACTGAATTCAGAAGAACATGTTACGATGCAGTGAGTTCGTCAGTTACTTCTCAGTCTGGTTGCATTTCCATGTTTGTGATGTCCTTGCCTGGTTACTATTATGGCACAGGTTATCCTAGTTTGGGACCAAGTGATTGTGTTATGTAAAAGTTATAATAATAATGATGAATTGTTTATTTTGAAACCAAAAAGTACGTGCAAAAATGACTACACTCGTTCGGTGCTAAATCTATTGCACAATAATCTTGTCGTTGCATCTTCCATCTCCTAAACTAGGCAAAAAACCTGTATCTTAGGAGAAGGTAAAATTAAATTAAGACCTTAAAAATTGCGTACATACATGGTCGAGAAACATTGGGGATGACTGTTAGTCAACAAAACATCACTATATCTACCTCTATTACATGCAAAGAAAGCCTAAATTAAAATAAATAGAAAAACAAAAAGGTATAATGATATTAGCCACTCAGATAATTGTGTGTGTGTGTGTGTGTGTGTGTGTGTGTGTGTGTGTGTGTTTTTGCGTGTGTGTGTAAGAAAGTTAATAATTTCATTTAATGATACACAAAAACTCAGCTCAAACTTATTATTTAAGAGGGGTTTTTAAAGATTTTGATTCTATCTATGAATGCGTGGCAGCTTATGCATAAAGATTAATGAGTTGAGAACGGTCCAAAAAATACGCTTTACTTCAAAACGAAATCAGCGACGAAACCAAGTATACAGAAAATCACGATCTAAAATTCTAATTGTGCGCCCGGGCCGGGTGAAAATTGAAAATTAAATTCAGGCAAAGGCTTTAATGATAAAACTTATATGACAGAGGTACAGCTCGGTACCTTTAGCTGGAGTTTACTTGGAGCGTTGACGTAACAAGACACATCACAGAAAAAAATATGCAGACGTTTACGTTTTAACCAAAAAATTGCATGGAAAAGGACAGGGAACTGGGCTTAGAGCAAATTGTGATGAATAGCGTAGTGATTGTTAATAGCAGTTAGATGAAATACAAAGAAAAGGATCTTAGAAGTAAAGCTGTCTAGCAGTAGACAAATATTGGCTGATGGATATGATTATTTTTAACTTGTGTCAGACTAAAAAAATTACTTCATAAAAATGTTTGGGTTGCATGATATTTATATTATGTATTCTTTATTGCATTAAAACAAAATTTCGCACATAGGTGAGCTTAATCCTACTTAGTACATCTACCAGTTAACCTGTAAACAATTTGTCCAAAAACAATCACGTTTTATAGTTTACTCAAGGCCTCGTCGCGATGATATTTGATTTTTATAATCGAAGGATCACTTTCAAATCGTAGAAACCAAATGGATTCCAGAATTGAGTAATAAATACGTACATACTAACTACTACATACATACTAGAATAGGCCATGTTAAAACTAAGCTATTGTGTAATATTTGTATGTTCTTGCGAAACGCGTCGCAAAGCATTTTTTCACACAAGTACTGTTGTCGGTGGTGGTGTGTTTGTGTCTTGCTTCTGCTTGAAAAAGTGGGAGGGAGGGCGGTGCATTAATTATCCGCATGGTGCTTATGGGATTTTGGCGGAATTCAGCAAAGTAATTTTCACATTTTAATACTTGTATGTTATCTGTTTGTGTGCCTTAAATAACATCTGACATTCTGTAGTCTTTATTTTGTATTTTAACGAAATAAGAGACAACAAACTTTGCATATCCTCTGCTGCTATTAATAATTACGAAAGTTCCCTCGGAGAATAATGTTATATAATGCGATTTATTCCGATTTTCGGATTGCTGAGTCAAGTTGGCAGTTGGGGTGTTGAGAAGGGTCCTTATGAATTTAAGGTTCGATTCCGCTTAAAGCAAATTTGATGAAGAATTCAAATCTACCTTTGTTAATAAATAGGTACTACACATTGCTATCGAACAATATGTCAAACTGAAATAATAAAAGAAGTAAGTATTTATTTCTTCTAAATATAATTAAATTCTATTTTTACAAAATAAAGTTTAATTTTCATGTGCTAGATACTAGTGCTACGAAATAACTACTACGCGACGACGCTACGATATTGCTACGCCAACGCTACGTGACTACGCCGCTACGAAGTGTTTACGTGACAGAATAATAAAAGCTACCTACCTATGTGACATGTACGTCAACGCCTTTGTTAGCGTGGGATTCAGAACAATTAAATAGATCCACGGGTTAAATGAAAGTTAGGTTTAAATCAACATCGATTTAAATGTGTACTATCTTTATCTTACATTTTGTCAGTGTGTACCAAATATATGTTACTTTCGTAATGGAATCTTGCATTATTATCGCATTTGTATGTCCTGGTATACAATAAATAATATTGGCATATTTATCCTAATTCATATTCATCTTACATTCGAAATAAAAACGTGTTTTCTACGACAAAACAAAAAATAAAAGTGAAGCTACGTGGGCCTCCTTACGGCCGCACGGCTCTCGACTCGTGCATTCGGTATTTGCCGGTTCAGCCGCGGGAGGCAGCTGCCGCACGCTCCAATGCGCACGCGACGCTCCGTCTATACACTGCGGATTCGCGGGACCCGACAGTTTTCAGGAATTCCGTCTTCACTTGAAATCGGCTTGAGAGTTTGATCCGAACTGCGAGTTTGCAGAGGTTGTGGGCGGAAAAGTAGATACATAAGGTCGAAAATAAACGGTTTTGATGTGTGTTACCTCTCTCAGACAGTTTTACCATTGATTCAATGATTGAGGCATTATTTTGAAAAACCTAATTTAAGCACCTTCAATTAAAATGGCGGTGCACGTCTCCCTCTTCCGTAGGTCCAAAATCTGGTATGTTATTGTTTATTACTGTGGATTCGCGGGACCCGATATTTTTCACGAATTTCGTCTTCAGTTGAAATCGGCTTGAGGGTTTGATCCGGGTTGCGAGTTTGGAGAGATTGTGAGGAGGAAAGTACATAGATACATGTAACAACTAACTGACAGTTGATGACAGACTCGTTGATTTAGCAGTTTACGTGCTTGACTACCAGAGCAGTGGTCGTGGGTTCGATCCCCACTGGAGGCCGTCGTACTTGATTTGTACAAATGGCCTCGGTCTGGGTGTATTTCCATGTTGTTTGTGATGACCCTACCTGGTTACCTTAGCACAGGGTATACTAATTTGGGACCAGAATAAGCTATTGTCATTATATCAAATCTCGAATCTTGGGACCAAACTTTGCATCGCGCTGCCACCGCTTACTAAGTTAGTTTTTTCCTTAAATTTTTTTCCCACGACGTTTCATCCGCTGACAACTCCAGGTCTAAGTTTGTCCAGGAATGCGCCCAATTGTCTCCCGAAGCGCGCCCACCGGCGTGTGATCGACAATGATTAATGTCAGCGAATGTCGCGGCGGATTAAAAAAAGTTGGTGTTTCAGCAGATCTGTGGAATAAAGAAGGCGTAGAGAGGTCGTTTTAAAAATTACATGTATTTTTATGAAGCTATGTTTATTTTATAAATAAGTAGCCTATATACGTCCCACTACAGGGAACACAGAGCGGTAGTAGCCTAGTGAGTAGAACTTTGGACTCGGAAGCGAGAGACCCAGGTTCGATTCCCAGTGCGGGAATGACTATGTTTTCTAAGTTATGTACATTTGTGAAGTTATAGTAGCAATACCACTCGCTGACTGTAAAGGAAAATATCGCGTATGAAACCTGAGTGTCTGAGCTATTCACACACCTCAGCGCTTGAAATCGCCGTGGTGATAAGCCTATACTCTCTCCCAGAAGGCCTGTGGCCTACAGTGGGGCGTATATAGGCTGCTTATACGCCCCACCGCTTTCAGAATCATACAACGTGATAATCAACAGAAGAGATATAGGCCGATGCTGGGTACGAGTACCGTCCAACCGAATGTGTGCTAGCGGACGAAAATGAACTAATCAGTGTTGATATTACGGCAACTGCAAGCGAATTTTATAGACATCCATAGAATGACCATAGGCCTGTAATACGTTAGCTAGAGGTTGACAGAGACCGTGGTTTGCCCCTTGCCACAATCTTGACAAACATTTTCCCTGAAAGAGGAACCTGACGAAACCTTGAAAAAATTCATCAAGTACAGAAGCGCATTAGAACTTATTTTGTTGGTAAAATATACTACTCCACTCCACCTCACGTCTTTTACATTTTGACTCCAGTGACATCTGCTGGAAGTAATGGATTTTTTTTCAGTTAGCTGAAGGTGAAAATTTAATTTATGACGGGACCGTGGAAAGGCTTGTGCAAGAAATCTCGTTATGTCGTTATGTTAAACATACAGACCTCGGGTTTGGTGGGCTCATTTAATTAGGACTCTCTGGAGCATATTGTATGCGCTTACATTTTGTGCTCTACAACAGAAATTTTGTGAAACACGTCGGGAATATTTTATTCGCGTGACATGTGACGTACTGAAATTTCAAATGCACACTTTGAACCAAACCAGATTTGGGATTTTCACACAAATAAATACTTTGAAAATACGTCCATGATCTAGAATAGCAAATTAGGATCGTTGTTCATTCAAGGAGTGAAATGAAAAAATGCACGGTTTCAAGAATAAATTAACTAATACTGGGATTGTAAACAATGTTCTATGTTTTAAAAACCTGTTTAGACAGGTTTATAAACTTGTCCTCAGCACGGGTTAGTGCAACAAAAAAAAAATGTTCTATGTACCAATAAAATTTCTGCTACACTTTAAAATTATAGTGTTAAAATTATGTGTTTATATAAATAAAAAAGCGTTCAGTTTACGCATTGTACGAATAAAAAAATTGAGAATTTTATTGTTTATTTGATCGTTTTGATGGAAGTCGTTTAAGTAGCTAACAGTACGTACGGTATTCCTGTTTTGCGCTGCTACAAGAACAAATTGGATATAAAGAAGCATAAACTATCATCCTTACAATGTTCCTACAAAACAACCCACCCATTTGGCTTCAAAAAGTAAAAATCTTCCACAAAACTTCTCCCATTCGGACGACAATAATCTCGCATACTGTCGGAGTTTGACGACAACACTTTGAAGAGAAGTAAGCTTTCTATCTCGAGCCCAAATACCTCAACGGAAAGAGAGACGCAACGTTTGTATGCTGGCTTCTGGGAACTTGTAAATTACCGTATGGATCTATGTATGGATTTGATTTTACCGTTATCTGTGTTCTCCATTATTAGCTTTTTTAAATCGCTGAGTGACTAGTTATGGGCGATACCATCGACTATTTGTGCCAACGAGAATTTAAGCTGATGCACAGTGAATATTCTCAACCTAAATGTCTGCCGGAGAGAACATTCTCTAGATGAAAGCTAGGCGTGATCAATTTTGACCAATTATTTTGTTATTTTTACTATTAAAAAAAAACTATTGCAGGGGTATTTCAGGTAAATCGACTTGTATTTGCAGACAATAAAATTGTTCACGTTGTGGACTGAAAGAGGATGTAGTGACTAGAATTGAGAAAGGAATGTTTCGTTGGTTTGGACATGTGGAGAGGATGAAGGAAGAAAGATTGACAAAACAAATATATCGAGCGAATGTGGGTGGAGGGGCCGGTAAGGGACGACCCAGACAGACATACTTCGACCAAATAGGGGATGTACTAGCAAAGGACAAGATAAAAAAAACCCGAAACCGGCGTGCGTGCATGCAACGACTAATGAATGTTGAGGAAGCGAAAGTGATCTGTCAGGATCGTAGAAAGTGGCAGTCCCTGGTCTCTGCCTACCCCTCTGGGATACAGGCGTGAGTTTATGTTTTGTTATGTAAAATGTTTTATTCCTCTATCTAGATTTCTTTATCTCACTGCGTCATTCATAAGCCTATATACGTCCCACTATAGGGCACAGGCCTTCTCTCAGAGAGAGAGTATGGGCTTAATCACCACGCGTGCCCACCGCGGATTGGCGATTTCAAGCGCTGAGGTATGTGAATAGCTCAGACACCCAGGTTTCCTCACGGTGTTTTCCTTCACAGTTAGCGAGTGGTATTGCTACTATAACATTACAAATGCACATAACTTAGAAAACAAAGTCATAGATACATGCCCGCACTAGGATTCGAACCTGGGTCTCCTGCGTCATTAGTGTAGCGGTAATACGTTTGACCACCGTCGGGAAACATTGAGCTCAAAACCTCTAGCGGAAATCGAACTCAGAAGTCTTGGGTTCGATTCCGGCTAAACGCCGACGTACTCGTTTTGTACAAATAGTTTCAATCTGGGTGTAATCCCATGTTTGTGTTTTTATTTTTTTACCACAGAAGAATGCGTTCTAGTTTGGGGCTTGATCAAATGTGTTCATATTATTACATAAAGAGATAGAGCGCTACCCGGCAAAAGCTCTACCTTACTCTCGCATATTGTCTAGACTTCTAGAGGCTGTTAAAGACTATGTAAGTTAGACCGAAGTGACGAAGTTTCCCGACACCGCCTTTCACGCCTTGTAGTCAGCATCCGGTACTTTGCGGGGAGCCCTGTTTCACTGAGTTTGGGCTAAGTGCATCTAGATTAGGGTTAAACTGTCGAGCAGCGAAAAAAAGGTTGGGGAATATGACTTGTGTATATTTAATGACAAAATAACTTTGCTTTGAGACACTATCGTGTATCTTATTATTACTTAGTTTTCCTGTGTAGCTTCACAGATTGGTGCATAGCGGTATTTAGTTTATTGCTGGTGACGGCGGCAGTATTGTATATAATAAGTTAGAGATCTTGTAGCTTAAAAGTTATTGGTGGCTATCACGGAAGCATATCATATAGGCTTTGATGTATAAGTTTGAGATGATTTGAGAAAAGATGGTCAGAGTGGAGTTTTTTTTCCCGCTGCCTTTCTCTCCACTACAAATACGGCCCGAAGGCAGCGGCTAACATAGTAACATAGTACATTGACATTCAGCAAACAGAATGTGAATTCTTTACGTTGAACGTTACGTTATTGATTTCTGATATATTAGATACAGAGGTTTTAAAACTTCTGATGAAACGATAGATAGATAGATAGAGAACTTTATTGCACTACGAGGAAAAATAATAACAAATAGTTTCTAATATCTAAGTAGTGGTCTCATCGCTTAGAGCCATCTCTTCTAGTTAAGTAACTACATATGTATCAGAATGGTCAACGGTAAAGTTTTCTTTGCTATTCTTAAATTAATTATACGAGTATATCAGAAAATTATGCATATTTAAACCGTTTGTGCAATTTTTTTTATACCTTTATTCGTAAACCTTACTTCAATACGCGCTTCATCATCAGCTAATGTCAGTTCACTACTAGACGGACATAGACCTCCCGCCACGCCCTTGGGGGCACTGTTGGCGTGTTTTCTTTCTAACAACGAAACCTCTTCGGGGTACAGCCAGTGACGTAGAAGGGAGGCAGACAACTGCCGGCGAATTCCCAAGAACAAACCCTACTTTATCCCGCTCGTAGGCCCACCCACTTGTCGCTGGAGCGGCGACGCACACGCAGTGACGCATCAAACACTTGCTTTGCGCTCCAGTGCAGTTTTCAGGTCGGATGCCAATGGTTTAGGCTTCGGTGGAAATAGGCACGGTGGATGGATTTCTTCTCGTTAGTATAAAAGCTGATGGTAAGGGCTGGAGAGGTTAGTTTGGTTTCGGTGACGGTTGGCGAAGTTTGGTTGTGCATTTTATGGTTTGTGGCGTCGTCGGAAATCGGCACAGTGTATTGACTGCTCTTTGTGGCCGTAAAAGCTCTAGGAAACGTTTAGAGAGGGTAGGTTTGGTGACGTTTGGTTCAGTTGGGTTGTTTTTGTTTTTTGTCCGTGGAGTTAACAGAGCCAACGGTTTCAGCTTCTGTGGAAATTGACGAACTGTAAGACCTGCTTCTGGTGAGTATAAAAGCTGGTGGAGGAGGGCCAAGGAGGTTAATTTGGTTTTGGAGGCTGGCTGGCTAAGTTTGGTGGTGATGATGGTGTAGTTTTTGTAATGGGCATAAGCAAGGAGGTTCGTGGATGGAGGAGGAATAGCAGTGTCAAAGACTTTCTGTGTCTGCTTCTGTGCTACAGTTTTTTTTATTATAACATAAAGACAGGTTAACAATTGGCCTCTGTCTTATTTGGTGGTAAGTGAAGACGAGAAATCTTAGATTAAAACGTAATATACCTTTTATCTTTCGCGGTCTCTAGCTGTTCGTGAAAGATGGTATGAAGTAGAAAGACCTGTACCCAGCAGTGGGCAAAGGTGGGCTGATTGTGATGATAGTACTTTTTATACAAATATTGTTTGAAAAAATTCACGGGATACTTTCATAATTTGTGTAGTACAGTAAACGTTTGTACATAGCTGAAAGAACCTAAAGCCAAACTCAATTTTGCTTAGAAATATTTTTCTCGCGTCTATTTTTGGGTAACAAATGCGTAGCCTTGCATAGTCCACTATTACAAAACAAAATAACTACAAAAAGCCTCAACTCTATACCATAAAACAAAGTAATCCCTGCATGGCAATGTAACATTAAAAACGCAGCGCACACTCAAAATGCACCAGCGAACAAAAAACATGCCAAGTCTGTGTGATTAACTGGAAACGTTACCTACTTTGCGTAAGTCAGTATTAGATATATTTGTATGTATTCATTCTAATAACATTTACCTCAAATACGTGGGTTCGAAAACCTACACGTACCAATGACTTTGTTTTCTAAGTTATGTACATTTGTGAATTTGTATTAGCAATCATCATCATCAGCCATTTGACGGCCATTGCAGGGCATAGGCCTCCCGGACATAGGTTTTCATAACCATGAGAATTTTGCCATAATCACCACGCTTGACAGGCGGGTTGGGGATCGCAGTATGCGGTTGGAGTCTCAGAAAGACGTTGTTGCCCGTCTCTTGGTAATTTATTTCTTTAGTCGCCTTTTACGACGCCCACGGGAGGAAGTGGAGTGACGCCATACTTAACCCGGCGCCACACGGAATGTAGCAGCAATACCACTTGCTACCTGTGAAGGAAAATGTGGTGAGCCTTACCAGTAAGCCTTAGATGTTACCTCGGCGCTTAATTTAGCCAATCCGTGGTGGGCGCGCGTGGTTATTAAGCTCATGATCTCCCTCTAAGAGAAGGCCCGTGCCCTACAGTAGAACATATATATCATCATAAGCAGCCTATATACGTCCCACTGTAGGCCACAGGCTTTCTCTCAGGGAGAGAGTATGGGCTTAATCACCACGGTGCCCATTGGCGTTCCCGCGCGGATCGGAGATTTCAAGCGCTGAGGTATGTGTATAGCTCAGACACTCGGGTTTCCTCACGAGGTTTTCCTTCACCGTTAGCGAGTGGTGTTGCTACTATAACTTAACAAATGTACATAATTTAGAAAACAAAGTCATCGACATTGCAAATCCTCAACACTAATCAGTATTTGACGCGCAGATTCGATAATAATTCCCACCCATACGTTGAAAAGTAACATTGAAAACGCAACGTGGATTCCAAATACACAGATAGAAATGCGGGCCCCGTACGGCCATTCATTTCACTAAAGTCACGTAGAGCAATGTATATTCTAATATATTTGCAGGCCACGACTTTTCGTGCCCGCCCGCCCGTGCGGTCTGCGGCCTGCCTAGGGCTGGGATAAAAGTCGATTTAATTGGTCTTATCGATAAAAACATTTAAAAAAGTTACATAGCCAGAGAACTCTCTATTGTCAAGAAAGGAAGAAAAATATATTTATATCATTTTATGATATATTTATATCACTTCCGTGTGGCGTCGGATTAAGAATAGCGTCACTCCATTTCCTTTCGTGGATGTCGTAGAAGGCGACCAAGGAAATAAATTACCAGGAGATGGGCAGCAGCGTCTTCCTGAGATTCCAACCGCATACTGCGATCGCCAACCCGCCTGCCAAGCGTGGCGATTATGGCAAAACCCTTCATGTTTAGGAGAACCATGAGGGAGGCCTATGTCCTGCAGTGGGCTTAAAATTGCTGACGATGATGATGATAATTTTATTTATATTATATGAAACTTATCGTATTTATTTCCGATTACCAGAGAAAACCTGTTATTGACTTTAACTATAGTCATCTCAATTTTGTGAATATTCCCCTTGCTAAAGCAATAAATAAAACGAAAAGGATTGTGGTTTTCAGCTGCAAACTTTTTGGAATTCGTTATATAAAAAAGCGAGCTGTTTATCACCTCATAATAACCTCATTTGCTGGCTTAGCATAACCTTTAAATCTCGCTAGGTACATCGCTCTCAACAATATTCCGCGAGTCACCGACTGAGGCCTCTGCTGAAAATCAGCGTTGTGGGTTATTTATAACGTGCGACAAATGCTGAGCTAGAGGCCTTTTTAGCGCTGCGTAGACATACCATAAACATGCACAAACATACCTAGGCAAGTTTACTATAGAAAAGTAGGTTTTTTAAACTTAAGTTAAGTTAAGTTAGGTTATGAAAACCATGACGGAGGCCTATGTCCTGCAGTGGGCGTCAAATGGCTGATGATGATGATGATGAAGTTAAGTGTGTGTAAGAATGTCTTTGTGGCGTTAAATAAATGTGTTCTTTTCCTTTTTTTTTCTTTTCTCAATATGATAAGTAAGGTAAAAAGTTATAAGCTATGCTTATAAGTGTATTCTTCTACACAGTGAAGAGGTGATTTTGTAGGTGTATCAAGCATCGAGTGGTGATAGCGGTCGAACGCCGGCCTCACATCCGGGAGGTCATGGGTTCAAATTCCGGCACGTACCAATGACTTTTTTACGTACATTTGTGAAGTTATAGTAGCAATACCACTCGCTAACCGTGAACGAAAACGAAACGTGGAGGAAACCATACCTCACTGAGGTATACACATACCTCAGCGCTTAAAATTGCCAATCCGCGGTGAGTACGCATGCCTATACTCTCTCTCTCTCTCTCTCTGTCTGTCTCTCTCTCTCAGAGAGAAGGCCTGTGCTCTAAAGAGGGACATTTATAGGCAGCATAAAAAAAATATCGATCTCAATATTAATACGACATATGTCATGTCTGTTAAACGTAAAGTATAGACATAAGATTTACACAAAAAAACTTGAACCAGTATTTCTTGCATTGCCCCAATATTACATTTTGACATCGATAATTTTATCGGTATTTATTTCCATATCACTTGAAATCACCGATCGGGTCCACGAAAAGATCATACCAATTATCTCTCTCTTTATATCTCTCCAAGTACAGCAAAATTTTCTGTGATTAAATTAGTTTGTGGTTTGTCAGAGTCGTGGGCAAATAGCAAACCTTGGTCTTTGCCTACATCTACAGGATACACGTGCGAGTTTATAAGTCACACCCATGCATCTATACACGGACAATCTAAAAAAAAATACAGTTCATCTAAAAAAACTTGTTTCGATTTTTTGGCACGAAACTTTAAATTCAATTAATTTTAGCTTAACAATTTAATTACTTTCTAATCTAGGACAAAGAGTCAACCAATTTTATAGTCACATAAAAATAAGATAACTAAATAAAATTTTGATCCAGCAGTGCGAAATCGAAATTATTGTAGGACATCGATATATTACAACATGTCGATGCAGTAGGATCGTAAAGGTAACACTATGCGCCCATCACTACGCGCCCCGCGCCCTGCACCTCGACCGTTCATCTCTTTTTCCATTTCTACCGGAAAAGGGCAAAAAAGCAAACCTCTCCAGTAATGAGTGAAAAAACCCGGGTTCCGCGCATAACGTCAATATTACAGAAGGTCAGTTGAGCAGACTGCTCAGGCTTTCTCTCAGAAAGAGAAAGAAGACACTACCCACATTGCCTTTGACTTCGGGAAAATACTTATCTAATATATAAAAATCTCATGTTACTTGATTCTCGTGTGTTTGTTATCGAACTCCTCCGAAACGGCTTCACCGATTTTTATGATTTTTTGTGTTTATTTGTTAGGTCTGAGAGTAGGTCGCAGGCTAATTAATATGGCAAAACAACGTTTGCCGAGTCAGTTAGTTATAATATAATTAAAAAAGAAAGAAACATTTTGATGTTTTAATAAGTTTTTGTCTGATTAATGTGTGTGTTTTTTGGTATGGCAAATAAACTTTTTATCTGTCTATCGATCTACTATCTCAGTTCAGAAATGTCTCGGGATCTCATCGATATATCTGATAACAGACGTCACTTTTGTTGTAAGTTAAGTAAGAAATCGGTCATAAAAACATTTTCCCCTTTTTAAGGGTTCCGTAGTCAATAAGGAACCCTTATAGTGTCGCTACGTCCGTCTCTCTGTCTGTCTGTGGCGCGGCACAGAGACTATGTGTACTAGAAAGCTGAAATATGGCATAGAATAATTACATATTTATTACGCCGTTTTGTAAGCGTAATAAATATGTAATTTATTACGCCCGATAAAACGGTAGAATTAAATTTGAAATAGAAAATTTTGGGATACCTCCGGATAAACTACGGATACAATTATTTTCTCTTTTACGCTAGATATAATAATAATAATAAGCCATTTATTTCTAAAGAACATTACATGCATAGATTTCTACTAGATTACTAGATAACTTGCCATAAAATAAGAAAATAGAGTGTGAGATATCGTTAAATTGATCGTCTCAAAATATTGTGATATTGTAGGAAGACTATTTTTAGATTTAGGGTTCCGTTTGGCAAATATTAACCTTGAATGTGCCAATTTTCACCAGGGCTTCCGTCTCCTGGCTAAGCTGGTAGATTGTAGAAACGTAAAGAAAATTAGGGCAGTAGCATATAACTTAAAAGAAAAACTATCAGGGCTAAGTAGGCTTTACAAGTTAACGAGTATCAGGCAAGTAGCGGCAATAAGAGTAAAAACCCCTCCTTCTACGGAACCCTACGCTGCGCGCGGCCCGACACGCACTTGGCCGGTTTTTTTCTATTCATACTCGAGTTTGTAACCACCCCGTTTCACTGTAACGTTTGTGCGCTTACCGTTCCATACTTTTGTCGTATTTCGTTCATATAGAGAGATACCTAGCCCATTTGGAAATGAAAAGGTTTCTTCCCCTATCTTGGACTTACAACTTTTAAGGCGAGGCTGATGAATTTAAAATCTTGCCTTGGATAATGGTATATGATTTTTAAACGATGAAGATTATGAATAAACTGTGCACAGGCACATTGGGTTTATACCCGGCGGAATGTAACGACCACAAAAGTGACGCGCTGAGATAAGATAAGAATATTCTTTTTGGTAACAGGAACAACACAACATAAAATATTTATAAAGATACAGTACAGTACAATTGGCGGCCTTATTGCTGAGCTAAGATGTAAAAACTTAAATAAAAATACTAACAACCCGACTGAATAACGTTGTTGTTTTAGGCCCCGCCTGTTTAGTAGTAAATGCTCAGCAGTCGGGTTGCTGGTTATTTTATATTTATTTATGTCTTTAAGTGATTTCTTAACGTATATTTTTTTACTTATGCTGATTTCATAAATCGTGTACGCGCAATCACTGCGAAATTGACGACACATTTGTCAAAATATCGAACATTTAGTTTATATACTTTACATAAACTCACGCCTGTATCATGGACAGACCAGGGAGGTGAGTTTCTAATACGCATAGTTGTTGAATAGAGTCACATTAGTACGGCGATTGTTGTTTCGTTGCCAATCGCATTCCGATTGTATAACCAATGCAACTTAACACGGCGCCTCGCACGATTCGATCTTCTTCGCCAGAGATGCCTATTTAATTTGCGCGGGTTATACGATTGGTTCGATTTTGGCTGCGGTGGTAGCGGAGCGGTAGCGGCACGCCGGCGCCGGCTTCTCATTCGGGAGATCGTAGGTTCGAATTCCAGCATGTACCAATGACTTTGTTTTCTAAGTTACGTGCATTTGTGAAGTTATAGTAGCAATACTACTCGCTAAAAGTGAAGGAAAACATCAGTGAGCAAACCTGAGTGACTTTCTTATCCGCGGTGGGCACGCGTGGTGATTAAGCCCATCTCTCTCTCTGAGAAAAGGCCTGTACCCTGCAGTGGGACGTACATATAAGCTACATAAAAAAACGACTGGAATGACATTTTACTACTATTGCTAAGTAGACTAACAAATAGATGCAAATAACAGCTACTGTCATGGTTATATAATTATCTTGAAAAACTTTGTGTGAATTAGACTTAGGGTCAGAGTTTGGCACTTGCCACGATCTTGACCTCTTTCGCTTCATCAACATTCAAATAAAAATAAATTTATTCCATTCCATTCCATTCCATTCCATTCCATTCCATTCCATTCCATTCCATTCCATTCCATTCCATTCCATTCCATTCCATTCCATTCCATTCCATTCCATTCCATTCCATTCCATTCCATTCCATTCCATTCCATTCCATTCCATTCCATTCCATTCCATTCCATTCCATTCCATTCCATTCCATTCCATTCCATTCCATTCCATTCCATTCCATTCCATTCCATTCCATTCCATTCCATTCTATTCTATTCCATTCAATTTCATTCCGTTCCGTTTCGTACCGTTCCGTTCCGTTTAGTTCCGTTCCGTTCCGTTCCGTTCCGTTCTGTTCCGTTCCGTTCCATTCCATTCCATTCCATTGAAGAAGAAGAAAATAATTTATTATACCAACAAGATACATCACAGAAACAAAATAAGCAGATAATGCAATGCATTGCATTGCATTAGATTCCAGTCCATTCCATTCCTGTCCATTACATTCCATTCCATTTCATTTATTTTCATCAGTCGTTGTAGGTACGCACGCCGGTTCAAGGTACTTAAAACAGGTCACTAAATGCCTCGATTCTAAACCCCCAGTCGGATATCTACTCTGTCCCATTGAAATAGACAATCCCTCAGTGGGCCCCAAATTGGCATTCGCGTTTAACGAAATCACCGGTAAATTGTTGAAGAAGGGACCGCCCTTATGGCCCTTAATTTTGCACAAAGCGATAGAATTCGCTGTAGGTTTTGTTTTCAAGATCCACTATGAAATAATTAGAATTTAAATGCCTTGCGCATATTATAATATTTTTTTTAGCTTAATGTTAACACAATATGTACTCATCATAAGCAGCCTATATACGTCCCACTGTAGGGCACAGGCCTTCTCTCAGAGAGAGAGAGTTGGGCTTAATCACCACGGTTGCCCACCGCGGATTGGCAATTTCAAGCGCTGAGGTATGTGAATATCTCAGACACTCAGGTTTCCTCACGATGTTTTCCTTCACAGTTAGCGAGTGGTATTGCTATTATTACTTCAAAAACGTACATAACTTACATAAACAAAGTCATACAATATGTACAATTAGTTCTAAATATTAAAAAAATGTATGTAGTCTACACCTGTGCTTAATATTGATTGATTGTCATAGGGCAAGTGGTTGTGTTGTACGGAAGTTTTTATTATTAACGTTTTAATTAAGTTTTTCATGGTTCTAGGAAAACATTAAAAGAAAAACTGTAGGTTTCTAGAAATCTAGGTTCCGTATTAATTTTCCAAAAACCCACTTTCAACTTTTCTGTTTTGTTAATTCAATGGAAATAGACTGACATAAAAGTGACAAATCAAACCAGTATTTTAACGTTTTTTAAAAACCACAGGTTTCTGAATTGAGACATTCTCAAAGTTAAACTTAAGTATTGTGTTTGTGTGTCTCATCCTTTTTTGAGTAATTTTAAGAGACAGAGTGATAAAATTGATTATTTAATTCAATTAATAAATAAATTCAAATAAACGCTTTCTCTAGATAATGACAAATGCTTAAAATATCACACATCACCGCTCATAAAACCATAGAAACGTGCACGTTATAATGATTTCATCTCGTAAATCGGCGATATTTCAGACTAACCTGTGAATTGAAAATTCAAAGAATTTTCTGGCAAACAGGTGTATAATTCTTGAAAATATACCGGAGTATCTATCAGTGTTAGTGTAGTTAATTTGTCTGACTGAAACTTAATAAAAAGGGTTTCGATTGAGATCGAATGTTTTAAAAGTTATTTTTTTTATATTTTGAGTAAACTTGAGAGTCTGAGGAGCTCGAAATTGCCAATCCGCAATGTATTAAAAAGTTATTTTTTAATATTTTGAGTAAACTTGAGAGTCTGATGAGCTCGAAATTGCCAATCCGCAATGTATTAAAAAGTTATTTTTTAATATTTTGAGTAAACTTGAGAGTCTGAGGAGCTCGAAATTGCCAATCCGCAATGTATTAAAAAGTTATTTTTTAATATTTTGAGTAAACTTGAGAGTCTGATGAGCTCGAAATTGCCAATCCGCAGTGGGCACGCGTGGTAATTAAGTCCATACTCTCTCTCTCTCAGAGAAGGCCTGTGTACTGCAGTGGGGCGTATATAGGCTACATACAAAAATAATACGTAAAATATCGGTACGAAGATAAAAAACGGGTCGGACACATCGGACTCGCCCACCGAGGATTCCTTATAAATTTGTAGGTACTTACATATATTATTATAAATAGTTCAGGGATCGAATCTCGCAGTTTTTCAGAGAGAATTTCAAAGATAATTTTTTTATTTTAAATACAAATGCATAGTTTTCAGATTTTTCCCTGTACTTTTAGTATACGACGATATTACTTGCCCAATTTCAGACTTCCAGATCAACGGAAAGTACCCTTTAAATTTTAATTCCCTTGAGAGTGTCGAAATATACGGTTTTTGCGGCATGGATGGAAGGTCGTAACTTGGTTTTTCGTTAGCTGAGAAGTATGATTTTTTCGCAGCTTCAAGGGACTGTAGACTTGAGTATATAGTTTCTTGGTAATTTCAAATCGATACCTCTACGTGTTTCCGACATAAAAGGTCTTGACAGACAGACGGACGGATGGACGGACGGACGGACAACAAAGTGATCCTATTAGGGTTCTATTTTTTCTTTTGAGGTACGGAACCCTAAAAAAATGGCGAAATTTAGTGACGGCTGTTTAGTTATACATTTAAAGGGTCGCCAATCACTAATTGCGTTTGTTTATTATAACTGTTAAATGTATAAATATGTCTAATTATCGCAAATATTTAAAATAATACTTACACCTTTCATCATAAATCATCATATTATTATGTCATCATCATCAGCCATTTGACGCCCTCTGCAGGACACAGGCCTCCCTCATGGTTTTCCAAGCTTTACGGTCTTGCGCCGCCCGCGTCCAGCGTCTACCCGCCACCGTATCCAGGTCGTCAGACCATCTGGTGTGGTGTGGGGCCTGCCCACGCTGCGTTGTCCGGTTCGCGGTCGCCAGGTCGCCTCATCGGCCATCAGTTCTCCGAGCTCCGGCTCAGAGCCCCGCCCACTGTTACTTCAACTGAGCAATTCTTTGAGCTCTATTAACAAGTCAGGTTCTTCAGCGGATCTCCTCATTTTTGATTAGATCACGCAGTGAAACTCCTAACATATATATATATTGTTTTAATGTAGCCTAATTACGTCCCACTTCAGGGCACAGGCCTTGTCTCAGAGAGAGAGAGAGAGAGAGAATATGGGCTCAATTACCACGCATGCCCAGCGCCGATTGGCAATTTCACGTGCCGAGGTATGTAAAAACCTCAGACATTCAGAGTTCCTCACGATGACATAAATTACATACAATACACTGTTTTGTCTTCGTTAGATATTTATTTTTTCTGTTTTTCGAATATACGTTTTACGTTACTGTGCTATCTTTTCATTAACTTAGTTGCTAAAAGAGAGTGGCAAGTGGCAAACCCTGGCAGAGGCCTGGGTTTGCCACTTGCCACGATCCTGACAGGCCTCATTCGTTGCATGCACGCTGTGCTACTGTTAACAGCTGTCAGTGTTTTTTTTTGTGTGCACTTTGGTCAATTGACAGCTGTTAACAGTAACTCTCGCAAAGGAATTTGTTGTTGGTCATATGAAGTTGTTTATTTTCTAAGACTATGCTTAGTATGACGTACGCTTAGTATGACGCGTTTGTCACTTCCCTTAGATGTCATTATAAGCGGATTCTACTGCAGTTCCAGTTCAGATAAAATGACAGCGTTGTGCCTACGAATTTATAAGATAAGATAATCGTAAGGTTAGAACTTTTTTTATCGTTAAACAGAAAAGAACACACATAAAACTAGTTAGCTAGCTAGTTTTGCATTGTACCTCGCATACATTTGAGAATTAATTAAACCATCCAACAGGGCAGAAGGGCACGAGTCACCCGCGACAGACGCACATTGGCGCGGCAGTTGTATTAAATTACTTGCTTTTGCCTTATCGCACATCGGAGGTTCGATTCCGGCATATAACGAGTTTTATTGTTAAGTTACATACATTTAGAAAACTTGAAGTAGTAATATACCGCTCGCTATCAAGGCGCCAATGCGTGGATTCTCGAAGGTTCTCGTGTGGAGATCATGAACTGGTAAACGCAGCGTAGGACGCCCACCAGCTCGCTGGACCAACGATCTGAGGCAGACTCCTGGCAGTGGCTGGATGAGGAGGGCCGAGGGAAGAAGGAAGTGGCGTGCCTTGCGGGAGGTCTATGCTCAGCAGTGGACGAGATGATTGACACTTAAATACTATACGAATAGTTACAACAAATATAGAATCGCGGAGTATAGAAATTTGCATGCGGTTCACTTGGTCTTTTATATCACGTCTCCTAAAAAAAGTTTAAACTGTCAAAGTCAGTTGAGAAACAAGGAAAACGTCGTGCGAAAACCTGAGTGTCTGAGGTAGAAACTTCAGCGCTTGAAATAGCTAGTCCTCGGTGGGTACGCGAGCTGATTAAGCCGAAACTTTATCCATGAAAGAAGGTAAGTGCCCTTCAACGGAGGCATGCCTTTTCTCATAGCTTAGTTTAACTCATTTTTATTTTACCAACTCGGCTACTACTAAGGTACATCGTGTTCTAGGAGCCGTGCGCAACAAAGTAGGTAAAAAAGAACAGCCGTTCGACAAAAAATATCTCGCATATTCTTATTCAATAAAGTATTTCCGTTATCTCTCTATGTGCACTTATCTACCGAATGTTCTTTTTAGACTTTGCTCCATCCAAAGGTTGTCTGAAAAAGATGGCTTTAAGCGATAAGACCGCTAATTGTACATTAATTTCACTTAGATTTAACAAAATGTGTATTCAATTACTACTGGTGATTACACACCAATAGTAATTTAACACACATTTTCTCTATTATTTACCACACAACTTTTCTGTTCTTAATTCTACATAACTATGCATAACTTTTAATTTAATTTATGTTAATTTTTAATAAGCTTAGCAATGTCAAAAGGAAGAGCGGGGTATCTGTAACACAGGTTTCGACTTAGTACAGAGCCCCAATGACGTGTTTAATCTATAACTTCTGCTTATTGAATAAAGATTTTATTTATTTTATTTATTTATTTATTTATTTATTTATTTATTTATTTATTTATTACAATTAACCACTTGATATGTAATCTCTATTTACACCTAAGATCTCGATTAATTAAAATCGATTATCTCTATTCTTTTTCCGCTCCTACAGAACTCTTCTTTTAGGGTTCCGTACCTCAAAGGGAAAAAAATTGAACCCTTATAGGATCGCTTTTTTGTCCGTCCGACCCTTTATCTCGGGACCGCGTGGAGGTATCGAGTTGAAATTAAAATCATATACCTACTGAAGTCTACAGCCCCTTGAAGCTGTGAAAAAATCAAACTTCTAAGTTAACGTAAATAAAGATGCGGCAGTTTATGCCGCAAAAAACGTTTATTTAGACACTCAAGGGAATAAAAATTTATAGGGTACTTTCCGTTGACTTAGAACTATAAAATTTGACAAGTACTTATATCGTCTCAAACACAGGTAAAAATCTGAAAACTATACATTTGTAATTAAATCATAAAAAAATTGTCTCTGAAGTTGGGGAAAAGCTCGGAAAAAACTGTGAGATTCCTGAACTATTTATAATATGTAAGTACTTACAAATTTGTACGGACCCCTCGGTGGGCGAGTCCGACTCGCACTTGTCCGGTTATTTTTCACCACATAAAACTTCTCAGGCGCCAACCGCCGCAGTCACCTCCGAAGCCCACGTCAGAAACATCCGAAGGCCACCCCTATCCTATCGATAGCCGCAAAATGACGTCACGACGCTGACACGCTGCCGCTGACGGCTGCGCTCACGCATCGCTGCGTTCGATACGTAGGGATTTAGGCATTGGGGTTCGGGGTTGAGGTTTTAGGTATAGTTTGCGGGATTTGTCTTATTTATCTTTTTACAACGGTGTAGATACTGAATCTAAAATGAGATCATTTGAGAGATTTGCGAGATACTCCGAAAAAATGGGTGAAGTCTCGCTTGCTCGGAGAGATCACAAAAAAAAAATACTTTATGAAAAACTGTGTGGAAAATGGTCACTTTTTAAAATATGTGTATCGTAAAAACAGGAGTCAAGATAATCGAATGCTGAAACGAACGCTGAATTATAGCTTATAAAATTATAAGACTCATAAAAAAAAACAAATTTAAGGTGAATCAACAGGCTTTATATAGATTTAAATGTTCACAAAATACTTTTTTTTCTTTTATTTTTCGTAGCCTCCAGAATATAGGTGTCCCAATGCGGGGCAAAGGCCTCTCCCCTCTCAGACCAAGATTTTTGGTCATTTGTCATGTTTGACAACTGCAGAACTTGTCCAGAGCACCCCGCTATCGTCTACTCGGCCGCCCCAATTTTACTTATAATCAAGTGATAATTTCAGCTTTACGTTATTGTCTGGTAAACCATCCAAAACCGTCCAAACGCAACCCCTAGTCCGAATGCGAACCGAACTAATCAATAGTCGATTAATCAGCGGCAGGAGCGCCCGCGCAACCGACGCGGAAAATCTTACAAAAAATCGCGAGCGAATCGCGTTCACGCCACAGTGGGCCGAGTTCGGCATAGGAACATGGAAACAGTGGAGCGTTGCTTTCAGAATTCAAAAACTGAGGTCGAGTTAATAGTATATCAAAAAAATATTTTCGGTCTTGCACAATGCGTAAGTTCCTATCCTACTTATCAATACAAAACAACTTTTAATATGAGACCAACTGTGAAATGCGAAAAAATAACAACAACAAATAGAACGGCTGATATTTTTTGACGATTTTAGAGGTTAGTCGCGGTAAAAACATTGTATTTGGTACAATAATAAATAAATAATAAAGCTTCCCCGGACCTTAGCACACACAACACAGTTGTGAGTATTGTGTTATTCTACAGGAATTATAAAATTTGTTCTATTCTTTAAATAAATTAATCCTAACGAACATTTCACTTGGGTTCGAAGGGATGAATGTTGATGTTTTTCACTACAATAAAACTTAGAGAATCCTCCGTAGCTACTGTTTTCCACGACGCAGAGCAAGCATGTCCACTCCACCGCCATTTCGGCTGCGCGGAGAAGGGTAGGCTGTTCCGTGTCGATAACAGCGCTCCATAAATCATGCCCTCGCAAATGTCTCGTCGTAGCCCGCAGCAGGCGATTTGCGTGCCCCGCCCATCGGGTTGCAGCGCATATGTCGGGCGCAGTGGCCTCTCGGTCTAATGGACTATTTGGTGCTGATTCCGTGGGATTCTTGATTTGATCTAATTGTGTGCCTATGAACACTACGCTACGAGTGGAATGACTACTTTTTCTGCTTAACAATTTAGTTCGTAAAAATGCTGTTAAAAAGTAGGGACTACAGTCAACAATTGTTTTTTTTTTTTTTGTTGCAGCGCATATTAACAGCGCAAATAACATCGCACACTGAAACGCTTTTTAATTTCTGCGGTGTTCCATAGACAAAACATTTGTACTATTTTTTTTAATAACGGCCGCTGATTCGTCTCTATATTTGAATCTTACATGTTAATAGATTTGCGCTTAAAATCTGCGTGCAACGGAATTCAATTATCAAAACCGTCGAATTTCGAATTCAAAAGGTCGTGGGCACAGAATACGTGGGTTTCAATCCCGGCATGAACCAACTAATGACTTTGTATCCTAGATTACACACATTTATGAATTTATAGTAAAAATACCACTCACTAACGGCGTAGAAACACATTGCGAGGAAACCCAAGTGCCTGAGGTGTTCACATTCCGTTCAGCTAGAAATCATCTAATCCGTAGTGGGCCCGCGTGGTGACTAAGTCCACACTCTCGCTCTAAGAAAAGGCCTGTGCACTGCAGTGGGGCGTATGTATCTAAGGATGTATTTAAGTATAGTTATATTTCAATTCCTTTAATGTTTTTTTGCTTTAAATGATATATAACTAATATAAGTGTAGTTAAAAACATAGGCTTACTGTTTGTGTTATTATTATTATAAATAAGTGAATAAATAATTAAATGTAACACTAATATTTCAAAGGTTCACAAAACTTATGAATACAATGTACTTACAACTCCCGGAGAAACTAATAACAGCTCTCTAAGATAACTACTCTGTAAGCATTATTTATTACACTACTCAGGGGAGCATAAAGACCGCAATATGAACTACTCAACGTAGTGGCAGAACGGCAATATTGACATCACTGAAGGCAGCCATCTTTGATCTCGTCTACACGTCAAATTAGCGGTTACGGATGCTACAGCATTCGTCGTAGCAATTACTTCACATACCTTCAGCTACAGCTTAATAATTCTCCGTCAGGCCCTATAACCTATAATGCCCAATATTGGTTTCTAATATATAGTACACATAATGTAGGCACCACTTATTAGAAAAGGATTTCCTGAAATCCCTCGCAACTCTCCACAGTGAACAAAAAACCATTTCGGTTCAAGATTTTTCATCTTCGAAACGCACCTAAAATCACAATGGCATCTGCTGAAGCGTTTTCTCGCCCGTTCACGGGAGCGTTCGAAAATCGGTTGGACGGCGGCCAACTACTCGCACCTCACCAAATGCATTTCGATTCGAATAAAATCGAATCGCAAAGTCGCGCCGCGAAAATACTGGCCGGTGCTGCTGTTTGTAATATTAAAAAGGTTAGGTTTTGTTTTTTTTTTGTGTTGTAAAAGGCTCGGTTATTTTTTGCTGTATTTTGAGCAGGGATGCCGTTACAAAAATTCAAACCTTTTTAATAAAGAAGTTATAAAAAAAAACTTGTGCTCTTTATTTGCCTAAATTTTTGGTGTTTCAACGAAAGATAGACTTATTTCACTAAACCAACGGGAATTTTCTTCACTTTAAAGCTTAGGCTCTCATCTATAAATATGCGTACCTATAACCGATTGCGAGTTAGCTAAGTAGGTTTACACCCTACGGGAGCAAATCACGCCCGGATAGGCTTTACGCAGCTATGCCTCCGAAGCCATCACAACATAATAGGATACGCTGTTGCCCGCTTTATTAATACCACGGCATTGTAGATAAATTGTAATATTGTTGCCAATAGGCTGCCGTGAAAGAGTTAGAGAGATAGAGCCAGGGGTTTCGGTCCGGATAGGTGAAGTGTGAAGGTAATTTTAAGAAAGTGTGAAATTTTATAATTATGAACTAACATAATTATGGCAAAACCCCTCATGGTTATAAAAACCATGAGGGAGGCGTATGTCCTGCAGTGGGCGTTAAGGGGCTGATGATGATGATGATAATTGAGTACTTTATCTTTCTTTTACATACATGGAGCCCGCAATATGTGGCGTTTTACCCTAAATCGCCTGTACATTCCTTCAACACTAACCCTAAAATCCTAGAGAAAAGGTCTCATTTAATTCAAAGAGTTCACGCGGGGTCTGACATCTTAAAATATATTTCAAGATGAAAGAAATAGTTTTCAGTAAGTGATTCCGTCAGTTATAGAAAGTAGATTAGAATAGCACACATTGTACAGTCGAGGTCAGGGTCTCTGCCTACCCTCTGGGACACAGACCTGAGCTTAGTATGTAATTAGGTATGTATGTTACTTTCTTATCTGTGCTATTTAATTTGTGCTTTAGAACAAGATAATCAGTCAAACAGTGCTGAAGTGATTGGCTATGGTACTATTTTACTAATCCAGATTCCACATATTCGAAATTAATGTATTAGGTAGTACAATCTCATGTATCCTGAATTCCCATGCGATGTGTACTGCTTTACACACGTTCCAGACAACGGCAAGCCCTCCAGTGGCTATGCATGCCACAAAACACGTGTGCTGTGGTCAATGAATTCTACATAGACCTCAGAAGAGTACTAGACACGTTCTTCAGAGCGCGCTGAATCGTCAAAATTCCATGCTTTATTTTGGTTTTAATTTCCAAAATCTGTTATTTTATTCAAAACTTGGTAGATTAAAATATCACATATTGAGGTTTTCAAATGGTTTTTTATTGTACATAATACATATGTTATGCACAAACGCCAGATTGACAGCGAAACTGATGCCAGACGTAACAGCGGCGTTAAAGTGAACATATTTTTTGAGAGTTCAGAAAACCAAGCAAACTTGAATAGAAACCTTTTCATTGACTGCCCCATTGGTCTAGCGGTATCAAGTCTGATTACCGTGTCATTGGTCGTGGGTTCGATTCCCACCGGTGGCCGCCGTACATTTGTACAAATAGCCCTAGTTTCGGTGTTTTTCTATGTTTGTAATGTACTTGCCTGGTTACCATAGCTCATGGTATCCTAGTTTGGGACCAGGAAAGTTTATTTCATTTTATTTGTCATCTGCACTAACAAAAAGTGACTGAAATAATTTTAGCAAAATGTTTTTATTATAAACCAACACTATAGTTAACTAAAAAATCACTACAACTCTACTTTTAACTCATTGACATAACATAAGCATTAAGTATTCTAGCTGGCTTCCTAGCTCTACGTTCTCTGTCGAGTCGGATGCATTGATTCAGAGACCGGCCTGCGCGATGCATTCCCAAATACCTACAGTAGAGAGGGCTTCATATATGGAGGAGGTTGACTGCGATGTATGCAGGTACATATCTATAGGGTCTGTCGTAGAGATTCTGCCATTTCAAGAACCAAAAACGTAAACACTTAACAATAAAACCACAATAACTTGTTATGGGAAATCGCAGCAATGAGAGCTTCGAATTCTATGATTTCCAACAAGCCGCCACTAACATGACGCTGGAAAATCAAACGCGGTGCTAAAACTACACATCACAAGAGTCTAGTCTAGATGTAAATAAAATGTGTCAGTCCTAAAAAAAAAGTTAATTTTGTGTACTTGGACAATACCTGACAAAATTGATTCTCAGGGACTGCCCAGAAATGACTGTTTCAACCTAGACAATCTCTACTAACTAGCTATGGATACCTAATCTGAAGTAAAAAGTATTCTAATTATGTATTATTATAAGTTTCCAAAAGCGGTGGTAGCCTAGTGGGTAGAACATTGCACTCGGAAGCGAGAGACCCAGGTTCGATTTCCGGTGCTGGAATGTACCTATGACTCTGCTTTCTAAGTTATGTACATTTGTGAAGTTACAGTAGCAATACCACTCGCTAACGGTGAAGGAAAACATCGTGAGGAAACCTGAGTGTCTGAGCTATTCACATACCTCAGCGCTTGATTAAGCCCATACTCTCTCCCTGAGAGAAGGCCTGCGCCCTACAGTGGGACGTACATAGGCTGCTTATGTATAAGTTTCCTCCTCATCAAAATCAGTCGTTTTTGGCGTGGCTTCGTCAGTTGGCAGCGGAGGACCACCACGCCAAAAACTACAGGACAGCTGTAAGGTTTTTTCGATGTAAATAAAAAAGTATTTATTTAATTAAAAACAAACTAAATGCAACAAAGGTGGGAAATTAACAATGTTAACAGCAGTGGTAGCACATATAGAATAAAGTAGAGTTATCCGTTGGTCTCCGAAACCACTTCAAGATGATTTTTTAAGAGTAGCCGTGTATTTTCACCTGTTTACCAGCGCACAGATTTACGTCTAGTGTAGTAATCAACGCAAACCATGCTCGTAATGTCTTTCTTTGTAATAAAACATTTTGTATCTTTTTTTGTGTTTCATTACGTCCAAACTGGCCTGTAGCTTAACCTGTGAATACCTAACGAGGCTAACCTAACCTACGCCTTGCCCACAGCACCGTGTGCTCAAATACAAGGCCTAATCCAGTTCTCATACAACATTCATGACTACATTAATTTGCCCCTTCTACGGACCATAACTCAAATTATACATGCAGGCCGGGAGCGAGCCGCGGTCAGCGTAACTAGTCTAGCTGTGCCGGCACAAAGCAAACATTAGCCCAGCCATGCATTATTGTCAAGCACTGAAATACTGTACTGGTGTGCATTATAATAACACCCCATTTCAACCAACCCTCTCGTAAATCAAAAGGGAAATTGAAATGAAAACTCTACGTTAACTTTTAGATGTTACGACTTGATTTTCTTTGCCAATAGACGGGAGTTAATACGTTATTAGGTCGTGTAGTTCCAACATGCAACGAGCTAGGTTGCCGCGCGGATGGGTAGAGTTGGCTATGACAAAGATGTCGGCCATATTGGATTTATTAATAGCGATGTAGTTTTCCAGCCGCGCGCGCATGCCCTCTGGCGCAGGCTACACTGATTTGAATAATTAACATCTAGCCTGCTGGGTTTTGGTGGAAAATTAGGGTTAGCATTGCCTTTCTGGCCAACGTGTAACGAACAGTGTGTTAGCAGATACCGCATGAAAAATATACATTAGATGCTGTTGATTGACCGATCGCATATTTTTATGTTCGATATGATCCGATAAAGGGTTTTAAGGAAATAAAAAATGTATAAGTATCCGGTGAAATTGGAAAATTCGGGAAATACTGACGTGTTTTTTTTCCATGTGATTTCGCTGGAATTCATAGGAGCTCATTGCTTGCTCAACAGCCACAATTTGATCCTATGATCTTCAGAATATAACGACTCCTATGCCGATTACTGTAACTTTGTTGCTTTTAAAGACCGCGATTTAGCATCAAAATTCCATACAAACGTACTCTGCTTTCTATAATACGAAACATATTAGAATGAAACATACCGAGACATATCGAGGTTTGCAAATAGTTGAAGTTCAATAATATAATATACTCAGAAAAATACTGGAGAAAAGTTTCGTTTTAAGTCCAAATTAAGAAATTTGTATATTTTTGCCATTTACATATTAATTAAGTCCAGTTTCTTATAAATGTATATAATAAAAAAAATAAAAAAAATTTACGACTTACATCATTAAAAAAATAAGAAAGAAAGAAAAATATATTTATTTGACGACACAATACTCAAAAGCCTAAAATCACACAACAAAATACAACAGTAAACAGAAAACACAATATCAGCCAACACGTGGATAACGGTATAAGTAATTTTCCTAAGCTTAATTTCTTTCTTTTTCATAATTTCACAATGAAAACCGTTTGAGAACCTCGGTATGTGCCATCGTAACATGTTACCAAAGTTCTATTCCAATCCGGCGCGCATTTTGAGGAGGAATTTAAACCAACAAGGAACGTGTGGATTTTTTACGCTGCAACACGCTCTCAAGCCACGTCCACTAAAGGGTAATCAAGTGGAATACAACACGAGCCTACCCAAAAGAAAAAGTCCTACTTTTTTCCGGCTATTGCCAGTGAAACCGCCGCTTAGGCCTACGCAGGCGTGAAACGTGAAACGTTTGAACTAGCCTTTAGATAATCGAACCCTAAGCGGGTGACGACACACCTAGAATGTAGAACCAGCAAAAAAGAAAAAAAAACATCTCCCATGGAGAAGCCGTGTTCAATCAACCAGCCCGTACCTGTTCACTACTGGATATAGGCCTCCCCCATGGCACGTCGAACATTGGACGGTAAGCGGTGGTAGCCCAGAGGGTAAAACGTTGGACTCAGAAACGAGAAACCTAACCATGAGGGGTTTTGCCATAATGGCCACGCTTGGCAGGCGGGTTGGCGATCGCAGTATGCAGTTGGAATCTCAGGAAGACGCTGCTGCCCGTCTCCTGGTAATTGATTTCCTCAGTCGCCTTCTACGACATCCACGGAAGGAAATGGAGTGACGCTATTCTTAATCCGACGCCACACGGAATTGTACACTTTGTACATGTACAATTGTACATGTACACTTATGAAGTTATAATAGCAATACCACTCAAAAACGGTGAAGGAAAACATCGCGAGGAAACCTAGTGTCTGAGCTATTCATTTCAAGCGGTGGGCACGCGTGGTGATTAAGCCCGTACTCTTTCCTTAAGAGAAGGTCTGTAACCTTCAGTGGGACGTATATAGGCTGCTTATGTATGGCACGTCACTTCCTTCTGTCTTCGGCCGTCCTCATCTAGCCCCTGATAGCAATCCGTTACAGTTCGTCATCTCAGGCGCCCTTTATGTTAAAAATATACTGTTAATCCAATCAATTTCAATCAATTTTAACATTTCATAATACACAAAAACAGTTGTTTGAAATAACGATGTCACTCTGGTTACATTTTATAAAATACTAGCTGACTCAGCAAACTTTGTTTTTTCCATATTAATTAGCCTAGGACCTATTCTTAAACCTACCAATATACAAAAAACATTTCTAAAAATTGGTGAAGCCGTTTCGGGGGAGTTCGATAACAAACACTGTGACAAGAAATTTTTATATTAGATTATCCTACCAGGAGACGGGCAGCAGCGTCTTCCTGAGATTCCAACTGCATACTGCGATCGCCAACCCGCCTGCCGAGCGTGGCGATTATGGCGAAACCCCTCATGGTTATGAAAACCACGAGGGAGGCCTGTGCCATGCAATGGACGTCCAGTGGCTGATGACGATGATGATCCTATCTATATTGCAGGCACCAATCACTGCATTGTTATTATAAAATTAGCTCACTTTGTGTCACTTCATGTCACAATAAATTTATTTTTGACTCCCGACGTTCAGCTAAATTAGACCTCATAAATTCCTCATAAAGTCTGTGAAATAAACTTTACAAGGAAAAGACCACAGATTATTTAAACTGCCTCTTAGGAGTGTTTTAGAATAATCGTGTTTTTTATAAATAAAACTGTGAAGCTATATTTCAATTTGTAGATGCATTTTTATTATGCATCCATTTTATTGGAATGTAACAATCTTTTTAGCTGGGTCCCTTTCGTTTATGTGAAAAGCACCCAGTGTGCGGGTGCCCTTGATTAAATCGAAGGGTAATCGCCGTGCGGACCGGAAGTGATGGAAAATGCATCCCCGCCCGAGCGACCGGCGGTGATGTAAAATTAACACCTTACATTGTATCACTTTACCGTGTGTAATACATCTATTTTTAGAGGCCATCACTGCCTAAACAAAGAAGTGTGTTTTTTAAACTTTTTAATGGGTAATTTATATTTTTCTTAACAACTATTTAGCCGCCCTCGGAAACTTTTTGGTCTATCTGTTAGCGGCGATGGTTCGTGTAAAACTGTGTATTTAATTTGACAAACAGAGCTACTTCTAAGTAGAGTCATTATATTGTATTTGTTAAAGTAAGGCTTAAACCTATCTGTTCGTTTTAGGCCGAACATACCTCTTAGACATCTTTTTGCGCTTTGAGAGCCGTCTCTCTGTCTGTGGAGTTTCCCCAAAATATTAAGCCGTAGCGCAATATTGATGCAACGAGTCCATGGTAGGCAGTAGCCACGGCGTCCACGTTAGTGACAGGAGCTAACTTGTATAATAGGTAGGCAGAGGAACTGAGTTTTTTACTCAGTTCTGCGATATGCGCTTTCCAATTGAGCTTATAGTCTACAGTTTATCCTGAAAACTTCGTGGTCATTACCTCTTCAGCGCGTGTACTTCCGTAACGTATATTCAGATCTGATTTAATAGGTATTCTTTGGGAAAACTGCATGAGATTGGTTTTGGTCAAGTTGACATGTAAATTATTATTATTTAACCACCCTATAGTACAAAGATTATTAGATTACTAGATAGAAATTAGAGTTATTGATGGCGATCATGGAATCTTATCATACAGACTCTTATGTATTAAGTTTAAAATGATTTGAGAAAGGATAGTCAGAGTGGAGTTTTTTTTCCCACTGCCTTTTTCTCCACTACAAAAAGCCCGAAGGCAGCGGCTAACACAGTACATTGACATTCAACAAACAGAATGTAAATTCTTTACGTTGAAGTAAATTACTGATTTCTGATTTCTTAATGAAGAGATTGATTTATGTCATTTTCGTAGCTGCTTTCTGGTGTGCATTGTATATTCAACAGTGCCTGCTTGAACCGAATTAGGAGTGTGTGTTGTTGTTAGAATTTTGAGCTCATCATCATTCAGGCTGCGGGAAATCAACTCTACAAAGATCGTAGACTCGATTTCCGTTGGAGTTCTCCGTACGTTTTGGTAGTCAAGCGTATTATTGCTAAACTAACCAGGCAGTCAAAATTACCTTTAATTTCACCCTGCAGAGGTCTCTGTCAGAAGCACATGTAACGTCCTAATGGAATCACATTCATTGAAATGTGGAGCTGTATTGGCAGCTCCTAAGCCACTAATCAAAGATACCTATCGACAGGCATTCCGCATTGCTTCCCTGATCACGCAATCTGCTAATTGGTCTCGGTCTAAGCCAAGTGCCTCTTGAGATACAAGTCCTCTAAGAGCCATATTAATAAAGCGTTCTTACCACTGAGATCCCTCTTGGAGACCAAGTTGACTGCCACATTTTCAGGCGCTGGATCTGCATGCGTGTGCGCGGATCCACTAAATAGTTCAGTTAAATTACGCCTCTATATTAACCTGTATTAACTAGGTTTAGCTACTAATAATCACAGCTTAAGTTTTTCTGCTACACAGATACATATCAAATCTAGTGTCACAGTGTTTGTTATCCAAAACGGCTACACCGATATTTATTAATTTTTTTGTGTATATTTGGTAGGTCTGAGAATAGGTCGTAGGCTAATTAATATCGCAAAACAACGTTGGCCGAGTCAGCTAGTAATGGATATATAATCATTACTATGAAAGTGTCCAACTTTGACAACGTTGAATTGTGACAATTACCACGTGAATTTTCAAATAAATTTGAATTGAGCCCGATTTGTATGGCGCGTATTTGTACCACGTGACTAGACTTACTTTTCAACAGATTACACTATGAAATGCTTGGTAGGTTTCATTTTTACAACGTTTTGTATTAGCCGTAGTGAAGAACAAATTACGATGATTATTTTCCCGACTGCAGTGGAGCCCAAAAGGAGGGTAATGTGTTTTTTGGTTCGTATGTATGTATTTAAGTATGTCCGATTCCCTCATAACTCCTTAGCGAATTGTCAGATTTTGACAAATAAGATCTAAATCGATTCGTCGTGTTTGCGCGAGTATCATAAGCTATATATAGAATCAGCACAAAACCAACATAAAAAATAAATATCACTAGAAATACAAAAATAAAAAATAACCAATAAGCTGACTGCTGAGCATTAATTGTTAAGCAGGGCCCCTGAGACAAAGAGGTTTAATCGTTTGCCAGTTCTCCACTGGAAAATTTGTACCTACAATCAAATATCCTTCCGTCATCCTATTTTACTAAACAAGCACAAACTTCGAGAAGGCAGCCTAAACCCATTCCACGCATTAGAGTAAGAGTCAGCCACTCTACATCGACTCTTATCGTGCTCTCCATAAGCGTTAATATCGTACAACAAAGTATGTCGTGTTGCTTACTGTACTATAGCTATGGCCTCCGTTGGTCGGTAGCGTTCGCAACGGAGTCGATCCAGCCATTACTGCTAATGACTGCGCTATGCTCTGACTGGCTTCTGCCAGGGTTGTCACTGAGATGTTACAATAAATAATAATAAAATCGTCACAAAATAATCACTTGTTCAGGGGTGCGACCACGTGAATCCTCCACTGTATGGAGTTGCCTGATTTAGCCCTCACCGAACTGTCAAATACATACATATTAAGACACTTTGGAGTTGTCTAAATCCTTAACCCGATAGAGTGAAAAGTTACGTGATACAAAAGCGGCTGGTCCCAAACTAGGATACCTATATTAACCAGGTGCTATGTTAACCAGGCAAGGACATCACAAACATAGAAATACACACAAACTGATGCCATTTCTCCAAATTCAGTACGGCTGCCTTCAGTGGGAACCGAACCCACGACCTCTGTTTCGGTAGTCTAGCGTGCTAACCATTAGATAAAAAAGACTGTCTAAAATAACAATAAGTGACGTGTAGAGTGCATAAAGACGCTATTTAGATTGCAGTAAATAAATAAACGAAATGTGTATTTTTGTTTGGTATTTGGAAATATGCAAGCAAAAATTGACAAAATGTTCAAAATCGGTCGGTCTGTGCGTTTTTTTGCAAGGGACTTATGGAAAAACGGATAGGCCAAATTGAGTGCAGTTTTTAACATGACGTAACTTGGCATTTAACATATAATCTGGCGGGGTACGCGGGATGTGACTCACTTATGAAATCTTCGGACTTTAGTAAATTTATTTAAAAAACATATTTGATATATATAAATATATACATATATATATTATTAGCTGACTCAGCAAAAGTTGTTTTGTCATATTAATAAGTCTACGACCTATTCTCAGACCTATCAAACATACACAGAAAATTTCATGAAAATCGGTGAAGCCGTGTCGGAGGAGTTCGATAACAAACACTGTGACACGAGATTTTTATATCTTAGATATATAGAGCGATGGTAGCGGAGTAGTAGATGCTGGCCTCACATTCGGGAGGTCGTGGGTTCCAATATCTCGGCATGTACCGATGACTTTGTTCTCTAAGTTACATTTGTGAAGTTGTAGTAGAAATACCACTCGCTGACCATGAAGAAAAACATCGTGAGGAAACCGGAGTTTATATCCGGGTGTTTACATACCTCAGAGCTTAAAATTGCTAATCCGCGGTGGTCATGCCCACACTCTCTCTCTCTCTCTCTCTCTCTGAGAGAAGGCCTGTGCATACAAAATATTTTATTAATATTTATTTTACAAAATATCGGTTGGCAGCCCTGGCGTTCCCAACATCAATGCACCAATGCATTCGGCACATGCTCTCCCGTCTCTACGAATACCTACAATTAACATGTTCGATGTAGGCATAAACACCCAGCGCGCAGTGCCTTCTCTTTACGCCCGAAGGAGTCACGTGATTTGTTTTCATCACATAAATTGGTAGAAAACGACCGGGCAGATTGGCGTGAAATACTTGCAATTTAAAAACTCGATGGCATGGTTCGACTGTGTTAGTGATGATTTGAATGTTGTGTCAAAAGTTGTGTCGGCGTATCAGAGCGATGCCACTTGTTATAGATACTTCAACTTGGTAACAGCAACGCATTCATCGTCATCAGCCATTTGACGCCCACTGCAGGACACAGGCCTCCTTCGTGGCTCTCATAACCATGAGGGGTTTTGTCATAATCGCCACTCTTGGCAGGCGGGTTGGCGATCGCAGTATGGGGTTGGAATCTCAGGAAAACGCTGCTGCCCGTCACCTGGTAATTGATTTAATTAGTCGCCTTCTACGACACCCACGGAAGGAAATGTTACAACACATTACATTTTCATAAACTCACGCCTGTATCACGTAGGGTTTGTCACTTACCGCGAACCTGACAGATCACTGTCGTTTCATCAACATTCATTAGTTAGATGTTGCATACTAGTTTCGGATACTATTATCTCCCTCATTTGATCGAAGTATATACAAACTACGTGGTTGTTGGTGTACAGTACAGAACATTCTTATTTTATTTTATTCATTTTATTTTAACCTTCAGGAAAACTTACAGCTAAACTTAGCATAATATACATTTTAGTAAAGAACAAACAGCTAACTATAAGTTTCCACAAATAGAAACTAGTTAAACCAAGTATTGGCATTCAATTCACGGGTTCAAAATATAAGAGTATCAGTTATCAAATAGTAATTGAGTCATGGCATACCTTGCCTCACGCAAACTAGTATTAAACAAACCAAAGTTGAGTCTGTTGACAGCTGAGTTAAAATTTGTGCACGCACGCAACACATACGTAGTTCTCCTGTAATTTGTTGTCTTCCTGTAATCTTATCTTATGTACCCCTGGGATGTCCTTTACCGGCCTTTTCACCCGCATTCACTGGATATATACTTCCTACCTTCATCCTCTCCATAAAAAGTACTCCAAATAAGTTACAGCTTTTTTTAACCAGATATGTCGGTACTTGAGATAGGTGGTCCAATTCATGTTAAATAACAGGGGGGCGAGTCTCTTAAATACACAGATGTTTAATAGAGTGATATTAATACGGTTTAATTAGCGCGTGTTATTATTATTATTATTATGCCGGGACATAAAAGATAATGGTCTCATCTGACCAAAGTGGCTAGACGGACGCCCTCCGGCTGAGGAGACCAAGCGGCCGGAGGTCAGTGCGACAACGAGAGAAAACGTCGCACTATCCGGGCTGTACCAAGCAGCACCGCCGTTAGTAGACTAAAAAGTTAAATCGCTCTATTCAATAACTATGTGTGTATTAGACTCCAGGGCATAGGGGAATTGGGCACCAGGGAATAAAGAATTTATTTTCTTCCTACCTATCAGGGCCAGGAATTAGGATCAATGACATCACAGGGCTTAGTGGAACCAACCGTCATGTTGTTTAGGCACCGTGCAATCCTGCATATCTTCGCCACATCCGCCGTGATTGGATTCGGTGACGGCCGCTGTCTGGCAGGCCTGTACGGTCAGCAAATTCACATGACATTGTAATTGAAATTATAATTAAAATTACATTAACGGTTGTTATTTGTGGCAGAACTTTTACAAACTACTCGATAAGTTTTGAAGAAAAAAAAAATGAAAAGATTGAATTTAGTTTTTGTTATTTTCACAGTTAAGACGAATCTAACGTCACTTCTCATGCTAAAATCGATCGAGCCGGTTAGTCTACAAAGCGTTCCAAAGAAATATACATACCTACATACAATCGAAAAACATAACCCTTCTTCTGGCGTAGTCGAGTAAAAAGGTCGGTTATGCGAGCCATATGTCAGGAGTCAAAGTGAAGAAGTAATCGGTCAAGACCATCGTCATCACATTACATTATCCCACGAATGGCCGGTTTCACTTTTCAAGATTCAATAATCTTACAATTAACTGCACGACATCGTTGGACTAGTGATGGTGATACTCTTAACATCGTAGTTTAAAGACGCCGACTTCAAGGGTTGGTAGGACTTCTGCGGCGGTGGGCTTGGATGTCACTGGCGAAGCCCAGCTTATTTTTAAATGTTCGGTTATATGGCCGCAGTGAAGTTCATCATCATCATCATCAGCCATTTGACGCTCACTGCAGGACATGGGCCTCCTTCGCGGTTTTCATAACCATGAGGGGTTTTGCCATAATCACACGTATTTAAAACTTCTGTAGGAACAGTATACATTACACATCAGAGGAAGAAACAGATAATTTTTTTTTATCTACACTCATATCATAATCTTCAAATTAAGAATTTAAAGGTAAACACATATTGACAGGCTTTAAACAATACATAACTTTAAAGAAAATAAAAAAAAAAGAGTAATATAAAGTTACATTAAAGGTCACATTTTTCACTTTATGTCACAGTTATTTTTTTTTAAGTGTTGCTGTGATCACGGAACAAAACTTAAGTTTTTTTTTAATGTCAAAAGTTGACTCTATAAAAAACCTAATTTCATTTTCGTGGTACCAAAAGTGCAACTAAAAATACCTAAAATTGCGCGCGCAAAACTGAGTGCAGACGATTGAATGTCAAGATACTTTTGTCAAAATTGCGCCATTTTGTTTCAAAAATTTCATTTATTGGATTAAAAATGTCTGTTGAAGATTATGATATGAGTGTAGATAAAGTAGTGTATGAGACTGCACATAACTTGGTATTGGTAACTTGGTAAAACACTCGCCAATGCTATTAAAAAACTCGCCAAGGCTCGTTTTTTAAAATCTCGCTCGTGTTTTAATAACCCTCATTATGTGACAGTCACATAAACTACTATTTTCGTCACAAGAATAATAGTATCTTAATATTTCCATGAATAGCTTTGTCACTTTCTTACCCTAACTTGCACACTAGGATTCCCTGTGTTACAAACTGTGTGTGATAAAGAACAGGGAAATATGTAAAAAACTACAAATCAATTTACAGAGTATTTATATCGAAAAATTAAATGTAGTATTCTGGATACTTAAGTAACTCAGATATCGTTTCAAGTTGCACGCTCGCTTTGTTGACCGTATTAAGACAAGTTAAGGTGACTGCTAGTTTCGCTGTATGTACCTCTGCATTACAACGTGGATCATGAGTAGCCTATTATAAGTCACACTTTAGGTCACGCGCCTTCTCTCAGAAAGACAGAGAAATGGAATATAATTGACTATCAATTAATCAATCGGCCTGTACTTATCCACTACTGCTCCCAGACATCGTCATCCAGCCACTGCCAGTAATCTGCCTCAGATCGCCGGTCCAGCGAGCTGGTGGGCATCCTACGCTGCGATTGCCGATTCGTGGTCTCCACTAGAGAACCTTTGCACCCCATCGACCGTCGATTTTCGGCATATGTGACCAGCCTACTGCCACTTCAGTTTGCTAATCTTGCGGGATATGTCGGTCACCTTAGTTCTTTAGCGGATCGTCTCATTTCTGATGTGATCATTCAAAGAGACTCCGAGCATAGCCCGCTCTTATGTGTTGTAGATAATATGTAACAGAATCACTTCAATAAGACAGCACTGATTGAAATAATACCTTTCAAGTGTACAGTTTCTAAGTTTAGCTGTAGACTCATTACCGGTAAAGGCTCTAGATGAGCACTTATTTCGCTTGCAAAAGGGTTTAGGTACACGATCCTTCCTAGATTTGATTCTAAAGATATATTGTTCGAAGCGGTGTTTCGATTCAGAGCTCGTGGGGCGTCGGGTTACGAATTTCTACTTTTGACATTTACGTAAACACTACTGATTTTTTTATTATGTTTTTTATAAATTATGAAGGGATCTAAGTGTAAGGCACTTTGCATATTATAGATATACATAAACCTGTATCCAGAGGGGCAGAGAGTAAGCTTGGCAAGGTTACTTGCCACAAACTTCATAAACCTTTTTCGTTTCAAAACATTTGAAAATAATAATAATGTAGAATTTATTTCAGATAAAACAAATTAATGTGTACAGTAAAAACAGACAGCGCAAAATCGCTCCATTTTGAGACACTGGAGAATGTCAGTATATCCAGCTCCAGAAACGGATCGTTCATACGGTCAGCAACCACTTTCACTTACCGGTGTGAAGTTAGCTGACAAACTTAGCTGACAAACATAGCTGACACTATTACACGACCAAATAAAATGGTCGTTTTTAAAAAAGGGAACATTCTGACCGTACGTAATTGTGACAATAAAAGATGTTAAAACATATCTTAATTATGGCTAAATATCGTGGCATAGAAGTGAAAACGTTAAGAAATAAAAAATATTCGCAAAATTTTCAGTACGCGTTTATGTTTCTTATTGGGATACTAAAAAAATTCGAATTTCTAGAAGGCTGGATCTTAGTTCTTACGGTTCCTTAGATACTAAGGAAACTGTTAAGGTATAAATAGAAGCATCAAACATGTTCAGTTTTTGTGATAAAGTGGAGCAGACAAACAATTTGTGAGAAAAATCTCTCCGGAGTTGCGCCCTGGACGACATACCACAGAAAACAGAATTTCTACCACTTTAGAAATACAAACTTATGATTGCATAGACTCTAAAGTATTTTAAATAAATCAATTTATACCTTCAGACCATTCAGTTTCTCTGAAATCGGGCGATAGACAAAAATAATGGAGAAAATTTCAAAAAGCCCTTTATGATTTTCTTGGGATATACAAAAATAACGAATTTCTACCAGGCTGGATTTATGTTATTTCGGTTCCTTAGATACTACTTAAACTACTTAACTATAAATTGAGACATGAAACCATTCAGTTTTTGTGATAAAGCGGAGCTGACAAATAATTTGTGAGAAAAATCTCTCCAGAGTTTCTTTCTGGGTTACGTATTGCAGAAAAACGAATTTCTATCACTTTAGGAATGCAAAATTATGATTGCATAGACTCTAAAGTATTTTAAATAAATCAATTTATACCTTCAGACCATTCAGTTTTTCTGAAATCGGGCGATAGACAAAAATAATGGAGAAAATTTAAAATAACCTTTGTGTTTTTCTTGAGATATACAAAAATAACGAATTTCTACCAGGCTGGATTTATGTCATTTCGGTTCCTTAGATACTACTTAAACTACTTAACTATAAATTGAGACATGAAACCATTCAGTTTTTGTGATAAAGCGGAGCTGACAAATAATTTGTTAGAAAAATCTCTCAAGAGTTTATTTCTGGGCGACGTATTGCAGCAAAACGAATTTCTACCACTTAAGCAATGCAAAATTATGATTGCATAGACTCTAAAGTATTTTAAATAAATCAATTTATACCTTCAGACCATTCAATTTTTCTGAAATCGGGCGATAGACAAAAATAATGGAGAAAATTTCAAATAACCTTTGTGTTTTTCTTGAGATGTACAAAAAAAAAACGAATTTCTACCAGGCTGGATTTATGTCATTTCGGTTCCTTAGATACTACTTAAACTACTTAACTATAAATTGAGACATGAAACCATTCAGTTTTTGTGATAAAGCGGAGCTGACAAATAATTTGTTAGAAAAATCTCTCAAGAGTTTTTCTGGGCGACGTATTGCAGCAAAACGAATTTCTACCACTTAAGCAATGCAAAATTATGATTGCATAGACTCTAAAGTATTTTAAATAAATCAATTTATACCTTCAGACCATTCAATTTTTCTGAAATCGGGCGATAGACAAAAATAATGGAGAAAATTTCAAATAACCTTTGTGGTTTTTCTTGAGATATACAAAAAAACGAATTTCTACCAGGCTGGATTTATGTCACTTCGGTTCCTGAGGTACTACTTAAACTACTTAACTATAAAATGAGACATGAAACCATTCAGTTTTTGTGATAAAGCGGAGCTGACAAATAATTTGTGAGAAAAATCTCTCCAGAGTTTCTTTCTGGGCGACGTATTGCAGCAAAACGAATTTCTACCACTTTAGCAATGCAAAATTATGATTGCATAGACTCTAAAGTATTTTAAATAAATCAATTTATACCTTCAGACCATTCAATTTTTCTGAAATCGGGCGATAGATAAAAATAATGGAGAAAATTTCAAATAACCTTTGTGGTTTTTCTTGAGATATACAAAAAAACGAATTTCTACCAGGCTGGATTTATGTCATTTCGGTTCCTACTACTTACACTACTTAACTATAAAATGAGACATGAAACCATTCAGTTTTTGTGATAAAGCGGAGCTGACAAATAATTTGTGAGAAAAATCTCTCCAGAGTTTCTTTCTGGGCGACGTATTGCAGCAAAACGAATTTCTACCACTTTAGCAATGCAAAATTATGATTGCATAGACTCTAAAGTATTTTAAATAAATCAATTTATACCTTCAGACCATTCAATTTTTCTGAAATCGGGCGATAGACAAAAATAATGGAGAAAATTTCAAATAACCTTTGTGTTTTTCTTGAGATATACAAAAAAAACGAATTTCTACCAGGCTGGATTTATGTCATTTCGGTTCCTTAGATACTACTTAAACTACTTAACTATAAATTGAGACATGAAACCATTCAGTTTTTGTGATAAAGCGGAGCTGACAAATAATTTGTGAGAAAAATCTCTCCAGAGATTCATTCTGGGCGACGTATTGTAAAAAACGAAGTTCTACCACTTTAGCAATGCAAAATTATGATTGCATAGACTCTAAAGTATTTTAAATAAATCAATTTATTATTATTTTTGTCTATCGCCCGATTTCCGAAAAATTGAATGGTCTGAAGGTATAAATTGATTTATATAAAATACTTTAGAGTCTATGCAATCATAATTTTGCATTGCTAAAGTGGTAGAAATTCGTTTTGCTGCAATACGTCGCCCAGAAAGATACTCTGGAGAGATTTTTTTCACAAATTATTTGTCAGCTCCGCTTTATCACAAAAACTGAAAGGTTTCTTGTCTCAATTTATAGTTAAGTAGTTTAAGTAGTATCTTAGGAACCGAAATGACATAAATCCAGCCTGGTAGAAATTCGTTTTTTTTTTATATCTCAAGAAAAACACAAAGGTTATTTGAAATTTTCTCCATTATTTTTGTCTATCGCCCGATTTCAGAAAAATTAAATGGTCTGAAGGTATAAATTGATTTATTTAAAATACTTTAGAGTCTATGCAATCATAATTTTGCATTGCTTAAGTGTTAGAAATTCGTTTTGCTGCAATACGTCGCCCAGAAAGAAACTCTTGAGAGATTTTTCTAACAAATTATTTGTCAGCTCCACTTTATCACAAAAACTGAATGGTTTCATGTCTCAATTTATAGTTAAGTAGTTTAAGTAGTATCTATGGAACCGAAATGACATAAATCCAACCTGGTAGAAATTCGTTTTTTTTTGTATATCTCAAGAAAAACACAAAGGTTATTTGAAATTTTCTCCATTATTTTTGTCTATCGCCCGATTTCAGAAAAATTGAATGATCTGAAGGTATAAATTGATTTATTTAAAATACTTTAGAGTCTATGCAATCATAATTTTGCATTGCTAAAGTGGTAGAAATTCGTTTTGCTGCAATACGTCGCCCAGAAAGAAACTCTGGAGAGATTTTTCTCACAAATTATTTGTCAGCTCCGCTTTATCACAAAAACTGAATGGTTTCATGTCTCAATTTATAGTTAAGTAGTTTAAGTAGTATCTAAGGAACCGAAATGACAAAAATCCAGCCTGGTAGAAATTCGTTTTTTTTTGTATATCTCAAGAAAATCACAAAGGTTATTTTAAATTTTTTCATTATTTTTGTCTATCGCCCGATTTCAGAAAAATTGAATGGTCTGAAGGTTTAAATTGATTTATTTAAAATACTTAAGAGTCTATGCAATCATAATTTTGCATTGCTAAAGTGGTAGAAATTCGTTTTGCTGCAATACGTCGCCCAGAAAGAAACTCTGGAGAGATTTTTCCCACAAATTATTTGTCAGCTCCGCTTTATCACAAAAACTGAATGGTTTCTTGTCTCAATTTATAGTTAAGTAGTTTCAGTAGTATCTAAGAAACCGAAATGACATAAATCCAGCCTGGTAGAAATTCGTTTTTTTTTGTATATCTCAAGAAAAACACAAAGGTTATTTGAAATTTTCTCTGTTATTTTTGTCTATCGCCCGATTTCAGAAAAATTGAATGGTCTGAAGGTATAAATTGATTTATTTAAAATACTTCAGAGTCTATGCAATCATAATTTTGCATTGCTAAAGTGGTAGAAATTCGTTTTGCTGCAATACGTCGCCCAGAAAGAAACTCTGGAGAGATTTTTCTCACAAATTATTTGTCAGCTCCGCTTTATCACAAAAACTGAATGGTTTCATGTCTCAATTTATAGTTAAGTAATTTAAGTAGTATCTAAGGAACCGAAATGACATAAATCCAGCCTGGTAGAAATTCGTTATTTTTGTATATCTCAAGAAAAACACAAAGGTTATTTGAAATTTTCTCCATTATTTTTGTCTATCGCCCGATTTCAGAAAAATTGAATGGTCTGAAGGTTTAAATTGATTTATTTAAAATACTTTAGAGTCTATGCAATCATAATTTTGCATTGCTAAAGTGGTAGAAATTCGTTTTGCTGCAATACGTCGCCCAGAAAGAAACTCTGGAGAGATTTTTCTCACAAATTATTTGTCAGCTCCGCTTTATCACAAAAACTGAATGGTTTCATGTCTCAATTTATAGTTAAGTAGTTTAAGTAGTATCTAAGGAACCGAAATGACATAAATCCAGCCTGGTAGAAATTCGTTATTTTGGTATATCCCAAGAAAAACACAAAGGTTATTTGAAATTTTCTCCATTATTTTTGTCTATCGCCCGATTTCAGAAAAATTAAATGGTCTGAAGGTATAAATTGATTTATTTAAAATACTTTAGAGTCTATGCAATCATAATTTTGCATTGCTTAAGTGGTAGAAATTCGTTTTGCTGCAATACGTCGCCCAGAAAGAAACTCTTGAGAGATTTTTCTAACAAATTATTTGTCAGCTCCGCTTTATCACAAAAACTGAATGGTTTCATGTCTCAATTTATAGTTAAGTAGTTTAAGTAGTATCTAAGGAACCGAAATGATATAAATCCAGCCTGGTAGAAATTCGTTTTTTTTTTGTACATCTCAAGAAAAACACAAAGGTTATTTGAAATTTTCTCCATTATTTTTGTCTATCGCCCGATTTCAGAAAAATTGAATGGTCTGAAGGTATAAATTGATTTATTTAAAATACTTTAGAGTCTATGCAATCATAATTTTGCATTGCTAAAGTGGTAGAAATTCGTTTTGCTGCAATACGTCGCCCAGAAAGAAACTCTGGAGAGATTTTTCTCACAAATTATTTGTCAGCTCCGCTTTATCACAAAAACTGAATGGTTTCATGTCTCAATTTATAGTTAAGTAGTTTAAGTAGTATCTAAGGAACCGAAATTACATAAATCCAGCCTGGTAGAAATTCGTTTTTTTTTATATCTCAAGAAAAACACAAAGGTTATTTGAAATTTTCTCCATTATTTTTGTCTATCACCCGATTTCAGAAAAACTGAATGGTCTGAAGGTATAACTTGATTTATTTAAAATACTTTAGAGTCTATGCAATCATAATTTTGCATTGCTAAAGTGGTAGAAATTCGTTTTTCTGCAATACGTCGCCCAGAAAGAAACTCTGGAGAGATTTTTCTCACAAATTATTTGTCAGCTCCGCTTTATCACAAAAACTGAATGGTTTCATGTCTCAATTTATAGTTAAGTAGTTTAAGTAGTATCTAAGGAACCGAAATGACATAAATCCAGCCTGGTAGAAATTCGTTTTTTTTGTACATCTCAAGAAAAACACAAAGGTTATTTGAAATTTTCTCCATTATTTTTGTCTATCGCCCGATTTCAGAAAAATTGAATGGTCTGAAGGTATAAATTGATTTATTTAAAATACTTTAGAGTCTATGCAATCATAATTTTGCATTCCTAAAGTGGTAGAAATTCGTTTTGCTGCAACACGTCGCCCAGAAAGAAACTCTGGAGAGATTTTTCTCACAAATTATTTGTCAGCTCCGCTTTATCACAAAAACTGAATGGTTTCATGTCTCAATTTATAGTTAAGTAGTTTAAGTAGTATCTAAGGAACCGAAATGACATAAATCCAGCCTGGTAGAAATTCGTTATTTTTGTATATCTCAAGAAAAACACAAAGGTTATTTGAAATTTTCTCCATTATTTTTGTCTATCGCCCGATTTCAGAAAAATTGAATGGTCTGAAGGTATAAATTGATTTATTTAAAATACTTTAGAGTCTATGCAATCATAATTTTGCATTGCTTAAGTGGTAGAAATTCGTTTTGCTGCAATACGTCGCCCAGAAAGAAACTCTGGAGAGATTTTTCTCACAAATTATTTGTCAGCTCCGCTTTAACACAAAAACTGAATGGTTTCATGTCTCAATTTATAGTTTAGTAGTTTAATTAGTATCTAAGGAACCGGAATAACATAAATCCAGCATGGTAGAAATTCGTTATTTTGGTATATCCCAAGAAAATCATAAAGGGCTTTTTGAAATTTTCTCCATTATTTTTGTCTATCACCCGATTTCAGAAAAACTGAATGGTCTGAAGGTATAAATTGATTTATTTAAAATACTTTAGAGTCTATGCAATCATAATTTTGCATTGCTAAAGTAGTAGAAATTCGTTTTGCTGCAATACGTCGCCCAGAAAGAAACTCTGGAGAGATTTTTCTCACAAATTATTTGTCAGCTCCGCTTTATCACAAAACTGAATGGTTTCATGTCTCAATTTATAGTTTAGTAGTTTAAGTAGTATCTAAAGAACCGGAATAACATAAATCCAGCCTGGTAGAAATTCGTTATTTTGGTATATCCCAAGAAAATCATAAAGGGCTTTTTGAAATTTTCTCCATTATTTTTGTCTATCACCCGATTTCAGAAAAACTGAATGGTCTGAAGGTATAAATTGATTTATTTAAAATACTTTAGAGTCTATGCAATCATAATTTTGCATTGCTTAAGTGGTAGAAATTCGTTTTGCTGCAATACGTCGCCCAGAAAGAAACTCTTGAGAGATTTTTCTAACAAATTATTTGTCAGCTCCGCTTTATCACAAAAACTGAATGGTTTCATGTCTCAATTTATAGTTAAGTAGTTTAAGTAGTATCTAAGGAACCGAAATGATATAAATCCAGCCTGGTAGAAATTCGTTTTTTTTTTGTACATCTCAAGAAAAACACAAAGGTTATTTGAAATTTTCTCCATTATTTTTGTCTATCGCCCGATTTCAGAAAAATTGAATGGTCTGAAGGTATAAATTGATTTATTTAAAATACTTTAGAGTCTATGCAATCATAATTTTGCATTGCTTAAGTGGTAGAAATTCGTTTTGCTGCAATACGTCGCCCAGAAAGAAACTCTTGAGAGATTTTTCTAACAAATTATTTGTCAGCTCCGCTTTATCACAAAAACTGAATGGTTTCATGTCTCAATTTATAGTTTAGTAGTTTAAGTAGTATATAAGGAACCGGAATAACATAAATCCAGCCTGGTAGAAATTCGTTATTTTGGTATATCCCAAGAAAATCATAAAGGGCTTTTTGAAATTTTCTCCATTATTTTTGTCTATCACCCGATTTCAGAAAAACTGAATGGTCTGAAGGTATAAATTGATTTATTTAAAATACTTTAGAGTCTATGCAATCATAATTTTGTATTGCTAAAGTGGTAGAAATTCGTTTTGCTGCAATACGTCGCCCAGAAAGAAACTCTTGAGAGATTTTTCTAACAAATTATTTGTCAGCTCCACTTTATCACAAAAACTGAATGGTTTCATGTCTCAATTTATAGTTTAGTAGTTTAAGTAGTATCTAAGGAACCGGAATAACATAAATCCAGCTTGGTAGAAATTCGTTATTTTGGTATATCCCAAGAAAATCATAAAGGGCTTTTTGAAATTTTCTCCATTATTTTTGTCTATCACCCGATTTCAGAAAAACTGAATGGTCTGAAGGTTTAAATTGATTTATTTAAAATACTTAAGAGTCTATGCAATCATAATTTTGCATTCCTAAAGTGGTAGAAATTCGTTTTGCTGCAACACGTCGCCCAGAAAGAAACTCTGGAGAGATTTTTCTCACAAATTATTTGTCAGCTCCACTTTATCACAAAAACTGAATGGTTTCATGTCTCAATTTATAGTTAAGTAGTTTAAGTAGTATCTAAGGAACCGAAATGACATAAATCCAGCCTGGTAGAAATTCGTTTTTTTTGTACATCTCAAGAAAAACACAAAGGTTATTTGAAATTTTCTCCATTATTTTTGTCTATCGCCCGATTTCAGAAAAATTGAATGGTCTGAAGGTATAAATTGATTTATTTAAAATACTTTAGAGTCTATGCAATCATAATTTTGCATTGCTAAAGTGGTAGAAATTCGTTTTGCTGCAATACGTCGCCCAGAAAGAAACTCTGGAGAGATTTTTCTCACAAATTATTTGTCAGCTCCGCTTTATCACAAAAACTGAATGGTTTCATGTCTCAATTTATAGTTAAGTAGTTTGAGTAGTATCTAAGGAACCGAAATGACATAAATCCAGCCTGGTAGAAATTCGTTTTTTTGTATATCTCAAGAAAAACCACAAAGGTTATTTGAAATTTTCTCCATTATTTTTGTCTATCGCCCGATTTCAGAAAAATTGAATGGTCTGAAGGTATAAATTGATTTATTTAAAATACTTTAGAGTCTATGCAATCATAATTTTGCATTGCTTAAGTAGTAGAAATTCGTTTTGCTGCAATACGTCGCCCAGAAAGAAACTCTGGAGAGATTTTTCTCACAAATTATTTGTCAGCTCCGCTTTATCACAAAAACTGAATGGTTTTATGTCTCAATTTATAGTTAAGTAGTTTAAGTAGTATCTAAGGAACCGAAATGACATAAATCCAGCCTGGTAGAAATTCGTTTTTTTTGTATATCTCAAGAAAAACACAAAGGTTATTTGAAATTTTCTCCATTATTTTTGTCTATCGCCCGATTTCAGAAAAATTGAATGGTCTGAAGGTATAAATTGATTTATTTAAAATACTTTAGAGTCTATGCAATCATAATTTTGCATTGCTAAAGTGGTAGAAATTCGTTTTGCTGCAATACGTCGCCCAGAAAGAAACTCTGGAGAGATTTTTCTCACAAATTATTTGTCAGCTCCGCTTTATCACAAAAACTGAATGGTTTCATGTCTCAATTTATAGTTTAGTAGTTTAAGTAGTATCTAAGGAACCGGAATAACATAAATCCAGCTTGGTAGAAATTCGTTATTTTGGTATATCCCAAGAAAATCATAAAGGGCTTTTTGAAATTTTCTCCATTATTTTTGTCTATCACCCGATTTCAGAAAAACTGAATGGTCTGAAGGTATAAATTGATTTATTTAAAATACTTTAGAGTCTATGCAATCATAATTTTGCATTGCTTAAGTGGTAGAAATTCGTTTTGCTGCAATACGTCGCCCAGAAAGAAACTCTTGAGAGATTTTTCTAACAAATTATTTGTCAGCTCCGCTTTATCACAAAAACTGAATGGTTTCATGTCTCAATTTATAGTTAAGTAGTTTAAGTAGTATCTAAGGAACCGAAATGACATAAATCCAGCCTGGTAGAAATTCGTTTTTTTTTTGTACATCTCAAGAAAAACACAAAGGTTATTTGAAATTTTCTCCATTATTTTTGTCTATCGCCCGATTTCAGAAAAATTGAATGGTCTGAAGGTATAAATTGATTTATTTAAAATACTTTAGAGTCTATGCAATCATAATTTTGCATTGCTTAAGTGGTAGAAATTCGTTTTGCTGCAATACGTCGCCCAGAAAGAAACTCTTGAGAGATTTTTCTAACAAATTATTTGTCAGCTCCGCTTTATCACAAAAACTGAATGGTTTCATGTCTCAATTTATAGTTTAGTAGTTTAAGTAGTATATATGGAACCGGAATAACATAAATCCAGCCTGGTAGAAATTCGTTATTTTGGTATATCCCAAGAAAATCATAAAGGGCTTTTTGAAATTTTCTCCATTATTTTTGTCTATCACCCGATTTCAGAAAAACTGAATGGTCTGAAGGTATAAATTGATTTATTTAAAATACTTTAGAGTCTATGCAATCATAATTTTGCATTGCTAAAGTGGTAGAAATTCGTTTTGCTGCAATACGTCGCCAAGAAAGAAACTCTGGAGAGATTTTTCTCACAAATTATTTGTCAGCTCCGCTTTATCACAAAAACTGAATGGTTTCATGTCTCAATTTATAGTTAAGTAGTTTAAGTAGTATCTAAGGAAGCGAAATAACAAAAATCCAGCCTGGTAGAAATTCGTTTTTTTTTTGTATACCGTAAACGTAGGTTACTTTGTCCCAAAATAGGGCATCTTTTTACGTTACTCCTGATTTCTTGGCCTCTAATGCACATATGGACATTGCACAGCTTTAGATCATTTGGCAAGGATATACCTAACTAATTTATTTAAAAAATATGTTTCAAATATGCTGAAAAGTATTTTTTTTATTTCTTTTTATTTTGGGCTAAAGTTGTACTTTGGAGGTGGTTTCATTGACCCACATCGTTTTTAATAGCTTTAACATAATATAATTTCATTTAGGGCTAATGTAGGCAGCAGGGAATAAGAGCAGAGGATTCAAACTTCCAGAATATATGAAATTAGGTTTATTTTTATAGAAAATTATTCCAAAAATCAAGGTTTTTGTAAATCTCAGTATAGAAATATATATTTTTTAGTACAAAATTAAACATAATCAACATTTTGCTTTGCAAACTTCTTATTAGTACGGACCAATATATTATCTTGAGCTTACTCTTAGTATAAAGTTATTATAAAATATAAAAAAAAACAAAAAAAAATATTTTTCTTATCAAAATTAACATTAATTCAGTCTGTTTTATGAGAATCATCAGTTACATTTATAGGTAATTTTAATACTGTATTTTCCTTAATCTAGTAGGATATTAGGAACTTTAATCCAGTTCTGTCACGACGAAACACCCTTTCTTTATAAATTTGGGAATCCCAATCTTCTCTATCACAGCTTCCCACCTATAAAGCTGCACATCTTTTATAGCAGGCCATCGCCAAAATTCTTTACCCTTCTTCATACAAGAAACCATCACTCCTTCTTCAGATTCTGATAAAATTTCACCAGGATATTTAACAGAATCCCATAAAACAATAACGTGATCACCAACCGAGTATGCATTTGGTGTTGTAAGATTGACCAAAGTCGGGCCAGTCGTAGGTTTCTTTCTGCCATCACATACCTGAAAACCTGACTTGGAAAGCTTTGGTAGTGGTGAGTCAGCAACGGTTTTCTCTGCCTTATGACCGTTCTGAGCATTACCTATATCCTCGTCTGCAGCATCATGACTCTGATGATCTGGCGTCGGAAGCTTCAGTACTGGTGAGTCACCGATAGCACCGTCTTCTCTACCACAGCTCTGAGGATCAGGCGTCGGAAACTTCAGTACTGGTGAGTCACAGATAGCATCGTCTTCTCTATCACAGCTCTGAGGATCGGGCGTCGGAAGCTTCAGTACTGGTGAGTCACAGATAGCACCTTCTTCTCTATCACAGCTCTGAGGATCGGGCGTCGGAAGCTTCAGTACTAGTGAGTCACAGATAACATTGTCTTCTTTGGCACAGCTCTGACGATCACCTTCTGTAAGCTTTTCCGCTTTTATCGTTTTCAGTGATTGATGTATAGGTCTATCTTCAGCGTCAAGGTCTGAAGGATCTCGTTTTTTAAACGTTGCTAGTGGCATGTCATCTTCGGATCCATCCGGTATTTCACAAGCCAAGATAAGGTCTTCAGTAGATGAAGCAAGGCTAATATCAGCATCACTGCAATCTGTTGTAGAATCCTCAAACAATATGGGCCTTTTCTTTAAGAATTTCTTTGTAGTTTTTGGTTGTGGTATTTTCCGGGATTTAGGCTGACAGCCAGAAGGTCCAGCTTCTAAAACGTCTTTCGCACAAATAGAAAGACCTGCAGGCACGTCTATTTTTTTCTTTTTACTCGTATTAGTTGCAGTTGCTACGTCAGTTTTACGTGTCTGCTCCAGTTTTTGCAGGAAGACGCCTCCAATCAATTCAACGTTAACTATTTTGTCTTTCTTTGGCAACCTCTTTAGAGGTTCTTCCACATTCGGGGGACAGATGCCTGATCTTCTAAAACCAGCAATCAAATTGGTGGGAGTGTCTGATAATTTATTCAGAGCCTTCTTCAACAGACTTGGAAATAGTTCTTTTGGCGTTGTAGGGAGTTTTCTACCTTGCTGGCTCTCTTTCCACGTCATCAGCTCTTCTCGCCATTTAATTTTTAAAGGCCGAAAATAGGCTACATCCAGCGGCTGTAGAATGTGAGTAGCATTGGGAAGCAAGCAGATGAAGCTAATGTTATATTTCTCGCATTCTGACAATACATTTTTATTGATGTGCGACGATAAGTTGTCTCCGATGACTACTTTTCGACCTTCTTGTCTTTTGAGTATTGGCAACAAATGGCGGATAAACCAGTCTTCAAAGGTCACTGAATCCATCCAGCCGCTTTTTGTGCGATTATAACGAGCACCATCGGGCCCATTTTCTGTCCAGGTGGTCCATAAATGCTCTGATTTATATATAATATAAGGAGGGACTGCGGTTCCAGCAGCATTTCCGCAGAACATCACGGAATAACTGACTTTTGTCGAGTTTATAACTCGTTCTGGATACTTAGATCCACGCCTGCATATAACTTTTTTTCTTCCCGGGTCATCTGTCAGATTAGTTTCATCAAAATTGTAAATATTTTGAGGTGGAACTGATTCTACTTCCGTACTCACATTTTCGATGAATTCTTTGATGTCTTTTTCTGAGACTAGAGCCCTGATTCTTTTTATATTATTTGCAAAACGCTTTGTCAAACTCTTGTGTCTTCTGAGAAAAGCTTTTATCCACTCTCTTCCCGGAAGATTATTTTTGAATTGCCTCACTTCTCTTCCTTGTGATGATAAATAATCTTTAACAATGAACTGGAGATCAACGTCAGTCAAAGGGAATCCAAACTCTGACAAAGCAGTTATATGGGCCACAAATGAATTTTCTTCATCTTCCGAAAACACCGTTGGGTGACCAGGCTTGTTGCCATCTATTTTTTTTAATTTGAGTTTTATCGTGCTGCGAGGAATGCCATAAAGCTCAGCAGCAGCTCTTTGAGTTAATGATTTGGATCGTATCCTGGCCAAACACTCTACGAGTTGCTCCTTGGAATAATCCACGTATTTACGATTTCCTACTTTTCTTTTGTAGTGTCTTGGCATGTTGACTTCTTCAGCATACCCAAATTTTAGAATCTAAAAAGGAAAAAAACTTACTTTAAAACGATAATCGGGAAATTATGTGAAATTCTTTAACCGTAGGTTACTTTGGCCCGTGGGCTAAATATACCCACATTTGCGGGTCATAGTACCCTGCAGTTTTATTTCTGCAATTTCAATACCTAAAACTTCATAAAACTAGACAATACCTAGCATTACGCATGTCCTTTACATGTTTGACACGACCAACTATAACAAAACATCTAGACTTACCTTGAAATTTAGTTACGATACAAAGTTTGCACACCCAAAATTCTTCTACTTTGCAGGTCACAACTTGTCAACACTTCTAACCGTTCAAAACGAACGAATCTGTCTATCAAAACTGTTTTACCGACACGCCTATATCGCCATCTATGAATTGTAGCACAAACTAGCTCGGTATCTGTCACTTCAAATTATAGGCGGGAAATCGAAATCTTTTCCCGATTTGGGTTATAGTAACCCCTTAGGGCTATAGTAACCTACGTTTACGGTATCTCAAGAAAATCACAAAGGTTATTTTAAATTTTTTCATTATTTTTGTCTATCGCCCGATTTCAGAAAAATTGAATGGTCTGAAGGTTTAAATTGATTTATTTAAAATACTTAAGAGTCTATGCAATCATAATTTTGCATTCCTAAATTGGTAGAAATTCGTTTTGCTGCAACACGTCGCCCAGAAAGAAACTCTGGAGAGATTTTTCTCACAAATTATTTGTCAGCTCCGCTTTATCACAAAAACTGAATGGTTTCATGTCTCAATTTATAGTTAAGTAGTTTAAGTAGTATCTAAGGAACCGAAATGACATAAATCCAGCCTGGTAGAAATTCGTTTTTTTTGTACATCTCAAGAAAAACACAAAGGTTTTTTGAAATTTTCTCCATTATTTTTGTCTATCGCCCGATTTCAGAAAAATTGAATGGTCTGAAGGTATAAATTGATTTATTTAAAATACTTTAGAGTCTATGCAATCATAATTTTGCATTGCTTAAGTGGTAGAAATTCGTTTTGCTGCAATACGTCGCCCAGAAAGAAACTCTTGAGAGATTTTTCTAACAAATTATTTGTCAGCTCCGCTTTATCACAAAAACTGAATGGTTTCATGTCTCAATTTATAGTTTAGTAGTTTAAGTAGTATATAAGGAACCGGAATAACATAAATCCAGCCTGGTAGAAATTCGTTATTTTGGTATATCCCAAGAAAATCATAAAGGGCTTTTTGAAATTTTCTCCATTATTTTTGTCTATCACCCGATTTCAGAAAAACTGAATGGTCTGAAGGTATAAATTGATTTATTTAAAATACTTTAGAGTCTATGCAATCATAATTTTGCATTGCTAAAGTGGTAGAAATTCGTTTTGCTGCAATACGTCGCCGAGAAAGAAACTCTGGAGAGATTTTTCTCACAAATTATTTGTCAGCTCCGCTTTATCACAAAAACTGAATGGTTTCATGTCTCAATTTATAGTTAAGTAGTTTAAGTAGTATCTAAGGAACCGAAATGACATAAATCCAGCCTGGTAGAAATTCGTTTTTTTTGTATATCTCAAGAAAATCACAAAGGTTATTTTAAATTTTTTTATTATTTTTGTCTATCGCCCGATTTCAGAAAAATTTAATGGTCTGAAGGTTTAAATTGATTTATTTAAAATACTTTAGAGTCTATGCAATCATAATTTTGCATTGCTAAAGTGGTAGAAATTCGTTTTGCTGCAATACGTCGCCGAGAAAGAAACTCTGGAGAGATTTTTCTCACAAATTATTTGTCAGCTCCGCTTTATCACAAAAACTGAATGGTTTCATGTCTCAATTTATAGTTAAGTAGTTTAAGTAGTATCTAAGGAACCGAAATGACATAAATCCAGCCTGGTAGAAATTCGTTTTTTTTGTATATCTCAAGAAAAACACAAAGGTTATTTGAAATTTTCTCCATTATTTTTGTCTATCGCCCGATTTCAGAAAAATTGAATGGTCTGAAGGTATAAATTGATTTATTTAAAATACTTTAGAGTCTATGCAATCATAATTTTGCATTGCTAAAGTGGTAGAAATTCGTTTTGCTGCAATACGTCGCCCAGAAAGAAACTCTGGAGAGATTTTTCTCACAAATTATTTGTCAGCTCCGCTTTATCACAAAAACTGAATGGTTTCATGTCTCAATTTATAGTTAAGTAGTTTAAGTAGTATCTAAGGAACCGAAATGACATAAATCCAGCCTGGTAGAAATTCGTTATTTTGGTATATCTCAAGAAAAACACAAAGGTTATTTGAAATTTTCTCCATTATTTTTGTCTATCACCCGATTTCAGAAAAACTGAATGGTCTGAAGGTATAAATTGATTTATTTAAAATACTTTAGAGTCTATGCAATCATAATTTTGCATTGCTTAAGTGGTAGAAATTCGTTTTGCTGCAATACGTCGCCCAGAAAGAAACTCTTGAGAGATTTTTCTAACAAATTATTTGTCAGCTCCGCTTTATCACAAAAACTGAATGGTTTCATGTCTCAATTTATAGTTAAGTAGTTTAAGTAGTATCTAAGGAACCGAAATGATATAAATCCAGCCTGGTAGAAATTCGTTTTTTTTTTGTACATCTCAAGAAAAACACAAAGGTTATTTGAAATTTTCTCCATTATTTTTGTCTATCGCCCGATTTCAGAAAAATTGAATGGTCTGAAGGTATAAATTGATTTATTTAAAATACTTTGGAGTCTATGCAATCATAATTTTGCATTGCTTAAGTGGTAGAAATTCGTTTTGCTGCAATACGTCGCCCAGAAAGAAACTCTTGAGAGATTTTTCTAACAAATTATTTGTCAGCTCCGCTTTATCACAAAAACTGAATGGTTTCATGTCTCAATTTATAGTTTAGTAGTTTAAGTAGTATATAAGGAACCGGAATAACATAAATCCAGCCTGGTAGAAATTCGTTATTTTGGTATATCCCAAGAAAATCATAAAGGGCTTTTTGAAATTTTCTCCATTATTTTTGTCTATCACCCGATTTCAGAAAAACTGAATGGTCTGAAGGTATAAATTGATTTATTTAAAATACTTTAGAGTCTATGCAATCATAATTTTGTATTGCTAAAGTGGTAGAAATTCGTTTTGCTGCAATACGTCGCCGAGAAAGAAACTCTGGAGAGATTTTTCTCACAAATTATTTGTCAGCTCCGCTTTATCACAAAAACTGAATGGTTTCATGTCTCAATTTATAGTTAAGTAGTTTGAGTAGTATCTAAGGAACCGAAATGACATAAATCCAGCCTGGTAGAAATTCGTTTTTTTGTATATCTCAAGAAAAACCACAAAGGTTATTTGAAATTTTCTCCATTATTTTTGTCTATCGCCCGATTTCAGAAAAATTGAATGGTCTGAAGGTATAAATTGATTTATTTAAAATACTTTAGAGTCTATGCAATCATAATTTTGCATTGCTTAAGTAGTAGAAATTCGTTTTGCTGCAATACGTCGCCCAGAAAGAAACTCTGGAGAGATTTTTCTCACAAATTATTTGTCAGCTCCGCTTTATCACAAAAACTGAATGGTTTCATGTCTCAATTTATAGTTAAGTAGTTTAAGTAGTATCTAAGGAACCGAAATGATATAAATCCAGCCTGGTAGAAATTCGTTTTTTTTTTGTACATCTCAAGAAAAACACAAAGGTTATTTGAAATTTTCTCCATTATTTTTGTCTATCGCCCGATTTCAGAAAAATTGAATGGTCTGAAGGTATAAATTGATTTATTTAAAATACTTTGGAGTCTATGCAATCATAATTTTGCATTGCTTAAGTGGTAGAAATTCGTTTTGCTGCAATACGTCGCCCAGAAAGAAACTCTTGAGAGATTTTTCTAACAAATTATTTGTCAGCTCCGCTTTATCACAAAAACTGAATGGTTTCATGTCTCAATTTATAGTTTAGTAGTTTAAGTAGTATATAAGGAACCGGAATAACATAAATCCAGCCTGGTAGAAATTCGTTATTTTGGTATATCCCAAGAAAATCATAAAGGGCTTTTTGAAATTTTCTCCATTATTTTTGTCTATCACCCGATTTCAGAAAAACTGAATGGTCTGAAGGTATAAATTGATTTATTTAAAATACTTTAGAGTCTATGCAATCATAATTTTGTATTGCTAAAGTGGTAGAAATTCGTTTTGCTGCAATACGTCGCCGAGAAAGAAACTCTGGAGAGATTTTTCTCACAAATTATTTGTCAGCTCCGCTTTATCACAAAAACTGAATGGTTTCATGTCTCAATTTATAGTTAAGTAGTTTAAGTAGTATCTAAGGAACCGAAATGACATAAATCCAGCCTGGTAGAAATTCGTTATTTTTGTATATCCCAAGAAAATCATAAAGGGCTTTTTGAAATTTTCTCCATTATTTTTGTCTATCACCCGATTTCAGAAAAACTGAATGGTCTGAAGGTATAAATTGATTTATTTAAAATACTTTAGAGTCTATGCAATCATAATTTTGTATTGCTAAAGTGGTAGAAATTCGTTTTGCTGCAATACGTCGCCGAGAAAGAAACTCTGGAGAGATTTTTCTCACAAATTATTTGTCAGCTCCGCTTTATCACAAAAACTGAATGGTTTCATGTCTCAATTTATAGTTTAGTAGTTTAAGTAGTATCTAAGGAACCGGAATAACATAAATCCAGCTTGGTAGAAATTCGTTATTTTGGTATATCCCAAGAAAATCATAAAGGGCTTTTTGAAATTTTCTCCATTATTTTTGTCTATCACCCGATTTCAGAAAAACTGAATGGTCTGAAGGTATAAATTGATTTATTTAAAATACTTTAGAGTCTATGCAATCATAATTTTGCATTGCTAAAGTAGTAGAAATTCGTTTTGCTGCAATACGTCGCCCAGAAAGAAACTCTGGAGAGATTTTTCTCACAAATTATTTGTCAGCTCCGCTTTATCACAAAACTGAATGGTTTCATGTCTCAATTTATAGTTTAGTAGTTTAAGTAGTATCTAAGGAACCGGAATAACATAAATCCAGCCTGGTAGAAATTCGTTATTTTGGTATATCCCAAGAAAATCATAAAGGGCTTTTTGAAATTTTCTCCATTATTTTTGTCTATCACCCGATTTCAGAAAAACTGAATGGTCTGAAGGTATAAATTGATTTATTTAAAATACTTTAGAGTCTATGCAATCATAATTTTGCATTGCTTAAGTGGTAGAAATTCGTTTTGCTGCAATACGTCGCCCAGAAAGAAACTCTTGAGAGATTTTTCTAACAAATTATTTGTCAGCTCCGCTTTATCACAAAAACTGAATGGTTTCATGTCTCAATTTATAGTTAAGTAGTTTAAGTAGTATCTAAGGAACCGAAATGATATAAATCCAGCCTGGTAGAAATTCGTTTTTTTTTTGTACATCTCAAGAAAAACACAAAGGTTATTTGAAATTTTCTCCATTATTTTTGTCTATCGCCCGATTTCAGAAAAATTGAATGGTCTGAAGGTATAAATTGATTTATTTAAAATACTTTGGAGTCTATGCAATCATAATTTTGCATTGCTTAAGTGGTAGAAATTCGTTTTGCTGCAATACGTCGCCCAGAAAGAAACTCTTGAGAGATTTTTCTAACAAATTATTTGTCAGCTCCGCTTTATCACAAAAACTGAATGGTTTCATGTCTCAATTTATAGTTTAGTAGTTTAAGTAGTATATAAGGAACCGGAATAACATAAATCCAGCCTGGTAGAAATTCGTTATTTTGGTATATCCCAAGAAAATCATAAAGGGCTTTTTGAAATTTTCTCCATTATTTTTGTCTATCACCCGATTTCAGAAAAACTGAATGGTCTGAAGGTATAAATTGATTTATTTAAAATACTTTAGAGTCTATGCAATCATAATTTTGTATTGCTAAAGTGGTAGAAATTCGTTTTGCTGCAATACGTCGCCGAGAAAGAAACTCTGGAGAGATTTTTCTCACAAATTATTTGTCAGCTCCGCTTTATCACAAAAACTGAATGGTTTCATGTCTCAATTTATAGTTAAGTAGTTTGAGTAGTATCTAAGGAACCGAAATGACATAAATCCAGCCTGGTAGAAATTCGTTTTTTTGTATATCTCAAGAAAAACCACAAAGGTTATTTGAAATTTTCTCCATTATTTTTGTCTATCGCCCGATTTCAGAAAAATTGAATGGTCTGAAGGTATAAATTGATTTATTTAAAATACTTTAGAGTCTATGCAATCATAATTTTGCATTGCTTAAGTAGTAGAAATTCGTTTTGCTGCAATACGTCGCCCAGAAAGAAACTCTGGAGAGATTTTTCTCACAAATTATTTGTCAGCTCCGCTTTATCACAAAAACTGAATGGTTTCATGTCTCAATTTATAGTTAAGTAGTTTAAGTAGTATCTAAGGAACCGAAATGATATAAATCCAGCCTGGTAGAAATTCGTTTTTTTTTTGTACATCTCAAGAAAAACACAAAGGTTATTTGAAATTTTCTCCATTATTTTTTTCTATCGCCCGATTTCAGAAAAATTGAATGGTCTGAAGGTATAAATTGATTTATTTAAAATACTTTGGAGTCTATGCAATCATAATTTTGCATTGCTTAAGTGGTAGAAATTCGTTTTGCTGCAATACGTCGCCCAGAAAGAAACTCTTGAGAGATTTTTCTAACAAATTATTTGTCAGCTCCGCTTTATCACAAAAACTGAATGGTTTCATGTCTCAATTTATAGTTTAGTAGTTTAAGTAGTATATAAGGAACCGGAATAACATAAATCCAGCCTGGTAGAAATTCGTTATTTTGGTATATCCCAAGAAAATCATAAAGGGCTTTTTGAAATTTTCTCCATTATTTTTGTCTATCACCCGATTTCAGAAAAACTGAATGGTCTGAAGGTATAAATTGATTTATTTAAAATACTTTAGAGTCTATGCAATCATAATTTTGTATTGCTAAAGTGGTAGAAATTCGTTTTGCTGCAATACGTCGCCGAGAAAGAAACTCTGGAGAGATTTTTCTCACAAATTATTTGTCAGCTCCGCTTTATCACAAAAACTGAATGGTTTCATGTCTCAATTTATAGTTAAGTAGTTTAAGTAGTATCTAAGGAACCGAAATGACATAAATCCAGCCTGGTAGAAATTCGTTATTTTTGTATATCCCAAGAAAATCATAAAGGGCTTTTTGAAATTTTCTCCATTATTTTTGTCTATCACCCGATTTCAGAAAAACTGAATGGTCTGAAGGTATAAATTGATTTATTTAAAATACTTTAGAGTCTATGCAATCATAATTTTGTATTGCTAAAGTGGTAGAAATTCGTTTTGCTGCAATACGTCGCCGAGAAAGAAACTCTGGAGAGATTTTTCTCACAAATTATTTGTCAGCTCCGCTTTATCACAAAAACTGAATGGTTTCATGTCTCAATTTATAGTTAAGTAGTTTGAGTAGTATCTAAGGAACCGAAATGACATAAATCCAGCCTGGTAGAAATTCGTTATTTTTGTATATCCCAAGAAAATCATAAAGGGCTTTTTGAAATTTTCTCCATTATTTTTGTCTATCGCCCGATTTCAGAGAAACTGAATGGTCTGAAGGTATAAATTGATTTATTTAAATTACTTTAGAGTCTATGCAATCATAATTTTGTATTTCTAAAGTGGTAGAAATTCTGTTTTCTGCGGTATGTCGTCCAGGGCGCAACTCCGGAGAGATTTTTCTCACAAATTGTTTGTCTGCTCCACTTTATCACAAAAACTGAACATGTTTGATGCTTCTATTTATACCTTAACAGTTTCCTTAGTATCTAAGGAACCGTAAGAACTAAGATCCAGCCTTCTAGAAATTCGAATTTTTTTAGTATCCCAATAAGAAACATAAACGCGTACTGAAAATTTTGCAAATATTTTTTATTTCTTCACGTTTTCACTTCTATGCCACGATATTTAGCCATAATTAAGATATGTTTTAACATCTTTTATTGTCACAATTACGTACGGTCAGAATGTTCCCTTTTTTAAAAACGACCATTTTATTTGGTCGTGTAATAGTGTCAGCTATGTTTGTCAGCTAAGTTTGTCAGCTAACTTCACACCGGTTTTCACTTACCAAAATGTTCCTATTTCTTTTCAAGAATTCGTGGTTAGATTAAGGGGCCATCCCTAACCTCTATTTAGATAGTTTGCTAGATAAATAATTTATTAAATTGCTACAACACACAAAGATAGAAAACTAACGGGCATATTAGGCTAACAAAATTTAATATATGAAAATGATACCACATAATCAATCGTAACAAGGAGGAGGAGGAGATTGTCCGTGTTAAGTGACCGTAGGTACTGATAAACACACCCCACAATAAATTATTGGCTGCGTATTATGTGCTACGGCAATAAAAAAAGTACCTGAACTCAGCTTAAGCTTCAGGTATTGCAAAGCAATGGCCTGCAGCGCTGGTTTACAGTCGGGACCATCAGTAGAAGAAAAAACTTATCTTCTTTTATATATAGGTTTTATATAAAGGTAGGTATGCAACAATTGTACAGTCAACAGCACATCAATCGTTACATACGTGCACTCTACTCAGTTACTCTAAGGACGACTTTACTACAAAAATGTAAAGGTTGACCTGCGGTCGAAGGTGCAAGGCGCGCAAAGCGACTACGATACGACCCAGCGTGTTACCCTTTCCTTTACTGAAAGTCAGGCCGGAAAAAATATTTATTATGAAAATTCATCTCAACGATATTAAAAAGGAAATCTTGATACCTACATACTTGATGCCTAGAAATAAAAATGGAAAGTGACTATGTCAGGTTGTGGTAAAAAAAACTCAACCCCATTGCTTGAGCTCGAAGGGGGAGGGGAAACTTGGGTCATAACCGTATTTTACTTACGCCATAAAAAACTTTGGAACATTGTAGCGTATGTACCGCACAACTATAGTAAGAAACATATAATAAGAAACTCTATTAGTTAACAACCAAATTTTAAAAGACCAACCGCCGGTTTTTCGTACACTAACAAGCTGTTAACAGCTGTCAGTGGTTTTTTTTGTATGCACTTTGGTCAATTGACAGCTGTTAACAGTAGATTAACAGCGTGTTAGTGTACGAGAAACTGGGGGTAAGATTGTTTTTTTTGTACATTTTTTTGTCCGAAACGATCTATATTTTGAAAGAGACACCTAGTTTAACTTGTAACGTTCATTAAGTCGCAGTTTCTGTGTTACTTTGCATAAGGACACTTTGATTTTGATTTAGTCACCTGGCCTCCATGAGTAAAAATCAGCCTGTCGGCCATATTAAAGACAAGTGCGCTTTTTAAGGAAACTTTCTTGTTAAGCCCACAAATACCGTAGCAAAGAGATGTGGTAAATCTGTTCAATTGACTTTTTTATTTTATTTTAGAAAAAAAAATCCTTAAGACCATGCAAGTATGCTTAACTTACTCAAACACTCTCCTGTTGTACTGGAAGTTTTAAGTACATTAATGGTTTTTTTTTATTTAATAGAAAATCGCCTCTTTGAACCGTGTACCTATATTTGAAACACTAGTCTTTCACACAGTAGACAAAGCGAGCCACCATTTCGAAACTTAACATCTAAAGCTAAGCAAGTACACATCTTAATATCAAAATGATTAACTCCATCTGAAAACCGCACAACGCCCCAAAAGCCAAAGTTCTTCTCCCAAAATGTGATAGTTCAATGGAATTTTCACTTACGCCCGTTCCAGTGACTCCGATAGAAAAGATATAAATAGAAAAACGGATTCATCCTGAGTTGTTTTATTTTAGGCGGGATCTGTTACGAAATAAATAATAATAATTATTATTATTGTACTCTATGTTTCGTATACAATAAAGTATAAAGGGATATTACATTATAAAGTCAATTCAAGGAAGTCAATACATTCATGAAAATATATTGTATGTTAGAAAAATATCAGCGATTTCGAAAATATTGGTAGCCATCATAATAATTGATACTAGGAATAAACATAAATTGTCATTTCCACCTTTTAGACTTGCAAAGGGTTCTACAATAAAATTTCTCAAGATATATTAGACTTACCACCATCGACGGGGTTTAAACAATGTGTTAAGCATACTGTGTGCAAAAAAGCATATGAGGTAACATTAAGGATTATTTGGAAGACAAAGATTTCTGGTATTTAAATAATGTTAACGGGGACGATTGTATCTAGTGTAACTTTAAGTTGAAAACTCTGTTCTGTTCTTTCAGTTGTCCTTTCATCCTAAGTTTGTCTGGAAGAGATCGCTTTTAGCGATAAGACCGCCCATTGTATACGGCAAAACTTAAACATCCCGGTGTGTACAATAAAGTGTTCTAATCTAATCTGTTAATTAAGCAAACCTGTCTTGAAAAGAATAAGTGGGGAGTTTCTGTGTTAGCTTCTTCTCCGCATAATCTATTAATTGTGAAACTAACAGCTTTCACGTTCATTAAGTAAACATTTTGTTTTTATAGTGAATAAGATTTATGACATTGACTTTCAAAGCACACGTACGAAGTCGAGCTTCTCTATCTAAGAGATTTCTTCCAGCAAACCTTGGAGGATTGGGGAAGCAGTAGAAACTAGGTCTGTAAGATGACGATGATGTCCTCTTATCCTGACAGAGGTGTCAGGGAAATAGGGCTAAGGCCCGACCTTGTGTGGTGACTACTGTTAATATCTTAGTAAGTTATGGTTAAACGTGTTTGTTAATAAACATTATTTCATGTAATTTCAAATAACATGAAATAACGTTTAATTTGTTTTTATTTTGATGAAATAAACGTATAAAATGTGGCCGCGTGGCTCCGGCCTAGAATGAGCCACCCCATTTCATCCCGTGGGTGTCGTAAGAGGCGACTAAAAAACGGAAACCAGGGAACGGGTAGCAGCGTCGACCTGTGACACCAGACCACCAAACACTGCGATCCCCGATCCCAAATGCTAAGCGTGAAGATTACGGCAAAACCTCCCATACAGGGAGAGACCCATGTCCTGCAATGTACTGCTATGGGTTGATGATGATGATGAAACGTATAAAAAAATAGGATTTGAAAAACTAAAGCTGGAAAGATTTACGATACTTCTGTTCTATCTTATTGGTGCCGTACCTCCCCACATACATGCAAATCACTAGGCGGTATAAGTTACCCCATTTTCCCCTTTATAGCCAAACGGGAGGTTGCTAAGATGAATTTCTTGGGGGATAGTTTCAGCTAAGTAGGTAGGTATGGGATGCGCATTTTATTTTCGGGGTCGTCTCGTTGGGGTGTTTAGTGGGAGCTTTAAAATGGCCTTAAAAGTTAACATGAATACATCCTCTAGAAGTGCTAAAGTTATAGCTATAAAGCATTCACTTTCAAGCGGTCGTGGGTTCGAACCCCTTCAAAAACTTTGTGACAGGGTGACTTGTGCCATGTCACTGGCTAAGTAAGTAAATAAATAAAAGTCTTGCCCAAGGATACACTATTAATAGCTGACCGCCAGGGTTGTCAGTAATACAATTTACCTATGGATAGATGTGCAAACGTAATTATTCAAGACGTTTTTGGACTTATTCACTGCATAGAGCTTACCTATGGGTAAACAGATAGATTGTGCTGACAAATTATTATTATTATTAATACGTTTATTGCACATAAGTAAAAAATACAATGGCAATGTGGCGGACTTAATGCTATAAGTAGATGCTACAAATATAAAGTTTTGGCGCAAAACATCCTAAGTTATGTACATTTTTGAATTTGTAGTAGCAATTCCACTCACTAAGAGTGAAGGAGAACGTCGTGAGGAAATCTCAGTGTCTGAGGTGCTCACATACCTCAGCGGTTGAAATTGCCAATCCACGGTGGGTTGGGTACGCGTGGTGATTAAGCTGATATTCTCTCTCCGAGAGAAGGCCTGTGCCCTACAATAGGGCGTATATAGGGTGCATTATATAGCGCAGGGTGTCGCAGAAAGGTCCGATAGAGGGGTTAATTTACTTATCAATAAAAACAACGTTCATTGTTTCATATAGAATGAGTATACAATTTTTGTATTTTAATTGTAGTACTTTTCTCGCGAATTCAGGCTTGGTTTCTTGTTTCAGAGGCTAACACATCAGCCATCAATGTCGGTGTGGACAAGAATGAAATAGAAGGAGACAGAGAAAACCGGAAGAAAACTGATGAAATAAAGTGAAAAATTGTAAAATGCTTTTGCTAAAACGACAGTTTTGTTGTTGTATAAAGATAAATACATTACAAATATTGAGAGATTTTAATTGAGTGTTCCGAAGACAAATTTGTTTTCCAAAACAACTCAAAGTTAAATGAATGACTTCTCTTTGATGGATGACTTCGGAAATCAGACACAAGAAACATAGTCTACAAGATTACGTCACATATGCTGAAGAACCGACGGTCGATGGGGTGCAAAGGTTCTCGACTAAAGGACCAACTAGCTCGCTGGACCGACAATCTCAGGTAAATTGCTGGCAGTGGCTGGATGAGGATGGCTGAGGACAGAAGGAAGTGACGTGTCTTGGAGGAGGCCTATGTCCAGCAGTGGACGAGTACGGACTGATTTGATTGAAATAAAACACATGATGATATTTTTTTCGCTTTAGATAGCTGATAGGTAGATAGAATATGCTTTATTGTATGTACACCAGGAATTACACATGAGAATTAAACAATAATATGGTAAGGTACAATTGGCGGCCTTATTATTAAAAGTATTTTTTTCCAAAACCTATTTAGAGGCTAAAAAGTCCACACATGCCGGGACTTGAACCCGCGACCTCTGACTAACCGTGCCAGCGCTCTCCCAACTGACCTTATGGGCAAGTGCAGGTATCAGTGAAATTTAGAGCCTCTTTACAAACTTTCTCTGTATTACTGTCCTCAGCACGGGTTAGTGCAACAAAAAGAATATAATATTTTTTTCCAGGCAACCATTGACATCGAAAAATTGACAAGCTAAATGGCTTTAATATACGTTTTAACTTTTATGCCATGACGCTGACGCTAATAAGGCGCTGTTATCAGCGTCTTAAGTTCTACTGATTGATTGCACCGAGACAAAAGTTAATTGAAATGAAGTATAGAGGCTTGTAGCATGCAGAAACACATTATTCATCAGTGCTCCGCATGTCAGGGGGTGGGTAACCAAGTGCACAGCGCAATCGCATCAGTGCGTTACTGCATCTGTGCATCGGCTTATGCCAGTGCTGGGGTTGTGTGTTGTAGGCATGCGAAGGTACATTATTGACCAATATACGAGGTTATTGCCAAGTTTTTCTACCTTAGAACCGGTTTAAAATGACATCTAAGCAATTTAGTTTCTAATGGGTAGCAATAAAACGAGTGACTGTAAATTACAGTTCTAAGTGTCAAAATTAATTAATTTGGGTTATAGAATTACTAAGTGAGCGACTGACTGCGAGTGACGAGAAATCAACAGAGCAGCAACTTACAAACATTAATTTGAGTTACTTAAAATACAAAATGAGCAGCTTCATAATATTTGAGCGACCTAATATTTGTTTGAGTGTCAACGTTACGTCCTGCATTTTTTTCAATATTTGGCAAATGTATTTTTTATACTGAGCGGCATTTTATCTTAAATGAAGTGTTTCGAATACAAAAACCACTTTGAAAAATACACTAATGAGCAGAGTATAATGAGCTCACATTTAAAAAATTAAAATAATATGAAATAACTATTTGAAGAAACACTATTCTATTAGTTGAGAAATTTTATTATTGAAATATAAGGGTAATTAAATAAAACAATGTACTCCGTAAAAATAAAGTAATATGCATGCATTTATTTCAATCAAATGAACAAAAAATAAAATAAGACGCTTCAGTCAACTAAAAAAAAAACTTCTTATTAATACTAAGAAACATTGATAGGTATGAGGAGCCCTACTACTCATCGTCACTGGTAAATAAGTGCTGGCTTGGACTTAGTGGGCCGGCCTCGTTTTCTTTTTTGTCCAATGGGTATCATTTTTGCTTCCAGTGGTGGTGTTGTTAGTTTGAGCCGAATTGCTAGCCCCAAAACGTGTTTGCATACATATCTATTGAAAAATTCGGGACAGTCGCATGATCCTTTTTGCCAGTCCAAATTTGGCAATGATTCGTCGCCCCGCCCCCATTCGAATTCGCGCGCATTTAAAAATCTGTAGTTTTCATTAAAAAAGCGTATCAAAATAAAAAACATAAGCCCTCAAATAGAATATCAGTAACCAATAATCATTAATAAAGCAGCTTACAAAACTTTGCTCAAAGTGAACTTTTTAGTAGTTTGCTAAGTATAACCTCACTTAGAAAAATCGAATCTATCTTAATATTGAAGTTGCCCTCTCTGTATTTCCAGTCGCTCACTTAGTAATGAAGTCGCTCGGATAAAATTTTAATATCTGAAATGGATTTATCACAATCCACTTTTTGTAAGCTCGTTCTGGATTTTATTATAAATCAATATTCGTCGTCAGTTTAGTTAATTTTTCGCTTACTCAAATTCATACCGCTCAAGTTATTAAAACAGTATGTCATCATCAGTCGCAAAGTTTTTTTTTGTTCGCTCGTTTTATAATTCCCCGTTTCTAATTAGTCTGTAGGCTAAGTGTGACACATCTCTCTTATTATGATTATTCATTCATTAATCACAAAGCATTTATGTGTGGATCATACCTAGGTACATTTGCATTCAGGTTTCGGAGAGGCGGTGGTAGCCCAGTGGGTAGAACATTGGACTCGGAAGCGGGAGACCCAGGTTCGATTCCCACTCGCTAACGGTGAAGGAAAACATCGTGAGGAAACCTGAGTGTCTGAGCTATTCATAGACCTCAGCGCTTGAAATCGCCAATCCGCGGTGGGTACGCGTGGTGATTGAGCCTATACTTTCTCCCTGAGAGAAGGCCTGTGCCCTAAAGTGGGACGTATATAGGCTGCTTATGATGACTCTTCGGTCGGCTATGGCCTGCCATAAAGGCGTACAAATATATTTTTTGTCAGAGTAGATAATACAAAAACCCATACCCAATAAATGTCACATCATCATCATCATCGTTCAGCCATGGATGTCCAAAAAGACCGGTTGGAAGCGGCCTGCATCCAGCGTCTTCCTGCCACTCGGATGAGGTCATAAATGTCACATGCATTTAAATTATTTGGAAATAAAAAATTGTCAAAATCTATTCATTGATTTCTTTCTTTCTTCTAGTCATTAATTCATTCCTTTCATTCGTTCATTCATATTATACGATTCTAAAATAAGTACCAATAAGCTTGCCAGGAACAATGTAAAAAAAAACAATGTAAACCACATTTTGTGATAAAAAGGCTGCTATGACATGGCTATGGGCTGTGAAATCAAAGATTATTAATTTAGATGACAAAGTTGTTTAAGAATTAAAGCCAGGTTCAATCACCAGTAGGACATCGGTGAAAAAAATAATTTCCATTTTTTATTTTTATTCATACTCCAGTTTCTAATTACGGTTTTTTTAATAATACATTATAAGGTCTTGATAATATGCTAAAAATCAGACGGTGATATATTTTATGTTCTATATTAGGTATATATAAGGTTTATAATAAATATATAAAAACCGCATACTGCGATCGCCAACCCGCCTGCCAAGCGTGGTGATTATGGCAAAACCACTCATGGTTATGAAAACCACGAAGGAGGCCTATGTCCTGCAGTGGGCGTCAAATGGCTGATGATGATGATATAAAAAATAAAAATAAATTTAATTCCATATCTACACAAAACACGATCTTAATGCAAACTTCAATTCGATGGGACTTTATTTCATGTTAATTTTTAAAGTGGATTCAATCTAAGATTCATATTATTAACAAATCACTCACAAATTACTATTTTTTCGAACAACGTACGGACAATCAAGAGCGTTCTAAGAGCGTATAAGACTTTATTAATATGGCCCTGAGATACTGTGTAGCTCTGTTTTATAAGCATAAATAAAATATTAAATGTTTCTTTGTAACTCCGACCCATAACCACATATTTGAATCGTGTGATTTTAAAACGACACATGTCCTTTCATTACAACTTTGCAAAAAATAGAAAAAACTGTTTTATTCAAATAATAATATCTACAACAGCAATATTTTAGCATATTATATTGATTTCTGTATGAATAAACTAAAATTTTTTGTTCTAATGTAAATCAATAGGTAGGTGTAAATAATTTAATAAAAAAAAATGGGCAAGTGTTATTTTAAAAACACATGTGACTTGTGTTGTTTTAAAATCACACGATTCATTTAATTCCATGCTTAAATACTTATTTTTGCTTAAATTATTGTTAAGGATTTTTGTAGTTTATTTTATACACGTAAGTATATGGACCCGTTTTTTACCGCTGCTTCGACTCTCCAAGGTTTACAGCGAGAAACATGTTATTTCTTATGTAATGTCCTGTTAAATGTTTCGTGTGCAATAAAGTATAATTTAATTCAATCCTTCAATCTCGAAACAATAAATATTAGGTTGCTGCCTGTAGGTATTTAGCGAAATGTTCACACAGTGAGTGGAAAGGGCTCTTACCATAATTCAAGAAGTCACACCTCGTTAATCATCCATTAACCCAAATACTCTTCAATCATTCTAAAAGCCTACCATTAGCATAACTACGGAATGGCAGTTGAAAAAGTTGGAAAACCACAATTCTTACACGCTGCATTGTAATCTTGGAGTGCATTTTCCAACGAAGGCGTGGCCTGTATCAACCAATGTTCAGTCAGGCAAAATATAGAACGACCAGCTTAACTGACACCCAGCGCTCTTCTCAACTACGTGCCTAAACAAACAAGAGACGTAAAGCAATAGCTTTGAACAGGCCAAGTAACAGTGGTCCTGTTTAAACCACGCCCATTGGCCCGCTTGGTTGGTTTTCCCTCTAAGTTGGAAAAGGACGGGAGTTGAAATTAGATAAGGACGGAGGGAGCTTTTCTTAAAAGATAGCTCCGAGTTATATAAGATGACAATGTGGCGCACATAAGGGCTTATGTAAACGTCGTTATGTAAATTAGAGAGTTATTTATGTGTTCGTGGAAACATAAATTGGAGTCGGGTTGTCGCGGGCGTTGAGGTTAATATATGTGACAAGTTTTCCGTATTATTTTGGACTAAGATTGAGTTGCCTTCAAATGTTTGTTTAGAAGTAATATTCTTGTAGAGAACGGTTGCTAGATAACCGTCTAACTAGACGGGATGTTAAAATAATGGGTAGTGATGGATAGAATACAAACTTTTCGCAGAACAAGAACTTAAAATTTGCTGTTAATATCTTTTAAATCCGTGTGGCGCCGTAGTAAGAATCCGTGTGGCGCCAGATTAAAAATAGCGTCACTCCATTCCCTCCCGTGGATGTCGTAGAAGGCGACTAAGGAAATAAATTACCAGGAGACGGGCAGCAGCCGTCTTCCTGAGATTCCAACCGCATACTGCGATCGCCAACCCGCCTGCCAAGCGTGGCGATTATGGCAAAACCCCATCATGGTTATGAAAACTATGAGGGAGGCCTATGTCCTGCAGTGGGCGTCAAATGGCTGATGATGATCATCTTTATTGAAATAAGTGATGATTGATTGTGATGTCCTAGCCTGGTTACCATAGCAAGGTTACTCCATCTAGTTATACTATTGGTTATACAATATAACAGAATGGACAAAAAGGTCTTATTTCTTATACTGCTCAATATAACTTATGGGACTCGAAAAAAAAATTTGGTTTGTCCATTGTTTATACCTACATATAAACAGCTATACATTAAACAACAAAATAATACGAATAGTTTAACTTACGGGGAAGGAACCAACAAGGGAGTAAACCATCATCATCATCATTCAGCCAAAGGAAGTCCACTGCTAGACATAGGCCTCCTCCATGGATTTCCGAAAAGACCGGTTGGAAGCGGCTTGCATCCAGCGTCTTCCTGCCACTTGGATGAGGTCATCTGTCCATCTTGTGGCTGGTCGTCCTACGCTGCGCTTGCCGGCCCCATCGGCCATCAGTTATGCGTCCTATGTGCCCCGTGCCTGTGACTTACTTTTGTTTATCTTATTTCATCATCAACCCATTATGTCCCCACCGAGGGGCACGGGTCTCTTCCCTGAGGAAGGTATAGGCCATACTTCACCACGGGGGCCAAGTCCGGATTGGTGGAGGCTTGTAGACTAGTGGCTCGTCTACTGTCAGAAGTTGTCAAGCCGCCCTAAGGCCTCTGACTTGGCTTAACGACTGCCATCTATCGACGGCAGCCGGCACCAACAGCTTAACGTGCCTTGCGAACCACGGAACTGCTCGGAAAAATGCCACTAGCGTTAGGCATAGACGGCGACCCATCCATGCACTGAACGCGCCCTGTGTTGCTTAACCTTCGTAATCGTTTAAGATCACTCAGGCAGCCGGGGCTACGAGCGATTCTCTGGGGACTTAAATACTATTAACAGGGAGTAACTAAGATAAACAAAAGTAAGTCATGACCCTTTGGCAATGAACATGGACTTGAGTGCTTGGTCGTTTCTAGGAAAGTGGCATTTGATATTTCACCGGTTACTAACTGCATTTGAGCATCCATGATCATTGCATCGTTGATAACTACGTGGATAAACCTCTATAAATTTTTTCGAATCCAATAAGTTATATTGAGGAGTGTAACAAATAGAACATTTTTTTGTCCATTCTGTTATATTGTATAACTAGATGGACTAACCCCCATTGCACAGGGTATCGACAGGTAATCGTGTTGTGTGGAACTTATTCATCATTATTATTTAAGATACGTCTCTGTGACGTTAAATATATGCTTTTCTTTAACGTCGCAATGTTTATGCGGCGTTATCGCTTAGAGTGATTTCTTCCAAGCAACCTTATTTTGGAAGGATTTCCGTAAGGTTGTAGTAGGTGCTAATACGAATATTAATGTACATACGTATAGAAAATAATTTATAATAAACTTACATCATAAGCAGCCTATAGGTATACGTCCCACAGTAGGGCACACGCCTTTTCTCACAGACGCTTAAACACCACGCGTGCCCGCCGTGGATTGGCGATTTTAAGCGCTGAGGTATTCACACAGGTGATAGAAACACTCAGGTTTCCTAACGATGTTTTCCTTCAGAGTTAGCGAGTGGTATTGCTACTATACATTCACAAATGTACATGCCCGCACTGGGAATCGAACCTGGGTCTCTCGCTTCCGAATCCAATGTTCTACCCACTAGGTTACCAACTGGGTTACGAACATACATAGAACATACTTAAATACTATGAAATTATAACAACGAGCGCGAGAGGACAGCCCAGTCGACCGCATATCAACCTTCGCAAGCGTGCACTCTACTCAGTTACGTTACGGGCGTCTTTGCAACTGAAATGTAAAGGTTGATTTGCGGTCGACTGTACAAAGTTGTTCTACCTACAAAACAAACAACTTTATCCCACCCTTATCCATAAAAGTTTGCTGGGAAATAACTTATTCTATAATTTCTCAGAAATGGGACTACCTTTTTATGAGTTGAAAGTTCCTGCTATTTGTAACCAGCGAATGTTTCAATATAAAAAGCCTTTATAAAAATCTGAGTTTAGTCACAGAAGTAGCGCAAGGGTCTCACAATTGTGAGTTCCTCATTTCTATAAAAATGAATTTGTTTTCTAAACTGTACATTTGTGACTATATTCTTTTCGTTGCACTAACCCGTGCTGAGGACAAGTCCCGGCATGGGTGGAATTTTTAGCCTCTAAATAAATTTGTACGTTTGTGAATTTGTGGCAGAAATACGATTCGCTAGTCGTGAAGAAAAACATCGTGAGGAAATCTGAGTGTTCAAGGTGTTCACATAAATATCTCAGCGCTTGAAATCGCCAATCCGCGGTGGGCACGCGTAGTGATTAAACCCATACTCTCTGTCTGTAAGCAAGCCTTTATCGTGGATTTTGGAGTATATATTTCATTTCATTCAGCTTTCTGGGTGTAAGCAAATACCTAAGACCGCCAATTGTATACGGCAAAACAAAGGTTTTTACGGCTTTTTTTTATTTGGTGTTTACATACATACATACATACATAAAATCACAACTGTATCACAGAGGGGTAGGCAGAGACCAGGGACTGCCACTTGGCACGATCCTGCCAAGTACAATAAAGAGTTTTACTTTGAATACTTTAATTATTGTTTTACATTGGTCTAACTATTTAATTGATTGCTTAAGTTAATTGTGTGTTCAATGTAAACACTTTAATCAAGGTCCCTAAATAAAACAGGGGAATGTAAGGAGAGTAACTAATAAACATAACATAAACATAAGAAATCAAGAGTTCCAATCTAATCTCATCTTATTTTATTGAAATTCTATCAGAGTAAAGAAATTGATCATAGTTGTTGATATTTATTGGATTAGTAGATAACTGAATGACCCAAGACGAGCAAATAATTTTATAAACAATGTTGTTTCCCAAATTTAAACGAGATCTATACCGACCTCCAAAAGTAAGTATCACACTTTTCATTTAATATTTTTTTCTAAACTATAGAAGTTAATGATTTAAAATAAAAAAAACGTTTTATCAACTAATTTTATAAGCTTTCTTTTAAACTATACTGCAAAATAAAACTTCTTTTCCAGTCCTTTTGATTTCTAAATTATATCTTGTGTGCATAAAAAGTTATTGCAATTTTAAAAGTGTGATACTTAGTTTTGCAGGCCAGTCAGTGTATAACGGTTTTTTACATGTGGTCCAAAGCTGAATAAAACAAAATTATATTTATTTTGTTTCTATATTCTATATGCTTACTTAGGTATTTTATATTACGGCTGCTTAAAATATAATACACCCCACACTGCAGGGCACAAGCCTTCTCTCAGAGAGAGATTATGGCCTTAATTACCACGCGTGCCCACCGCGGATTGGCAATTTCAAGCGCTGAGGTATGTGAACCTCAGACACTCAGGTTTCCTCACGATGTTTTCCTTCAGCGAAAGCTTTGCATAAGTCATAGATTTCGCAGCTGCTCTGCCAACAGCCTTGAATGCATAAATTGTGGCTGCTACTTGCATCTATATCTTAAATGTAACCCCCCTTAACAGACATAATAACCAGAACGACCCGCGATTGAAAGAAAATCTCAACAAAACATCTCGCCGAGATTCCTCCTTCAACTTTCAACAAAATGATAATAGCCCCGAATGCCTATAAGATAATCTGTATAGGTAATATACAGCGTTCATCCCGTGGCTTCGCTCGCTCCGTTGCGCTTCAATCCCATCTGGCTGGTCCCCTTTCAGGGTCACAAAAAAGTTTGTTACAGAAAACACGCTGCTCCGTTTCTCTTTTTACGGTTCTGTCCTCTGAACTGCAGTTTAAAGTTTTGTTTTCATATATATGGCCTTCTCTCAGAGAGAGACGCGTGCCTACCGCCGATTGGTAATTTCAAGCGCTGAGGTGTGTGAACGCCTCAGACACTCGGGTTTCCTCACGACTATTTACTTCACCGTTAGCGAGCGGTTTTGCTACAACAAATTCACAAAAAGTACGTAATTGGGTAAACAAAGTCGTGCGTACGTGGTACGTGGAACGTGCTGGGATCCGAACCCACGACCTCCCTAATGAAACGCCTGAATGCCTAAGATATTCACATTATAGTGAGTGATTGAGTGCTTACTTTTTCTCTCTAATCTGGTTGAACCCTGTATGAAGAACGGAATTTGAGTGAGATTTTTTTACTGAATTTTTTTAAAGAACAAGCTGAGACAAAATTCTAACATTCTTCTTCATACATAACAACGTGGGGGAAATTGCAAATTTTCGTGTTTTCGTATTGTGTCTCTTTTGAGTTATGTAAGCTAAGATACTAAGCATGAGTGTTCCCTTTTGAAATTTTTATTAAGTACTCATAATAATTCATAGCTTATCTATAACAATCAGTCGGGATTCATTCCAGCTCCTGTCGACGGCGTTACAGCGATGTCATTTTAGTTCGAGTTTGAGCTCTGTCTGATTCTTTGGTTCCTCATAACACTGTCAGCCAACTGATTGTAAGTTCTGAACTATTCAACACTTCACCAGTGCGCTATCAAACAGCTGTTCCACTTCGAAGAGCACCTTGAAATAGGCACTCAAAAGTAATCTCAGAGATAAGAGTACGCTCCTTATTGAGGTTTTCTGTGACACTCTATGTGAGTGCTTCCACTTCGCGGGAATTACTTATATTATAGGGAATGAAAAGATTTCTTGACGTTCCGAGCTTGGTTTGGTTCGTTTTTTCGGAGTTCCATCAGGAGGGCAGTTTTCTGAATTTATTTTTTGCGATATCCATCTACGTAGCTGTGTGTAAAAGCTCAGGTATAAAAGAGAGGCTATATTTTACATAAAAAAAGAAAATTCTGATTTATAGAAATGAAATTTCAGGCTATGAGACTAAGTTCTAGCCACCAATAGGTTTTCATTCAGCCTTAGTCTGGGGTAATCATTTATTTAAAAAAAAAAAAAACTTATGTGCCCTGCAATACCCACATATGAGGTGAAGTCAGGTCCAATCAAAAACTATACCTACGCAATAACTCGGAAGTCCGTATTAATGAAACGCACTTAAATAAATAAATAACCTCCACACCTGCGTATGGTCATTACCAACCCTGGTTCCAAACTAGGTTACCTTGTGCCAGACGTTGCAAACACGGAAATACACCCAAACACAGGCCATTTGTAAAAATCAGGTACGTCGGCCTCCCGTCAAACACACGACCGCCGTTTTGGTATTCAAGCGTGTTAACTGATATGCCAACGAAGCATTCGAAGCGAAAATTTCTTTAGGCACACTTTTTCTAAGCATAGCATAGGCGCCTATGTGCAAAACTGTGTGTTTAAATGCAATAAAGGATTTTAATAATAATAAAACTGAACACGCGGTGGTAGCGGAGCGGTAGTAAGTCGGTTTCTCATTCGGGAGGTCGTGGGTTCAATTCCCAGTGACTTTATTTTCTGAGTAACGTACATTTGTGTAGTTATAGTAGCAATACCACTAGTTGGACTGTGAAGGAAAACATCGTGAGGAAACCCTAGTGTCTGAGGTATTTACAGACCTCGGCACTTGCTAGGCAAATTATGAGGCTAGATGCGGAAATCTCAAGTCGAACTAGAACATAACTGAATCGTTACGTCCGGGTCGGCGATGCTGAATCGCGTAATGCGCCATGGTAGCATGGTAGCATGGGTCATGGTAGCGCAGCGGTAGAATGCCAAAGAAAAACATTTTAATTATGTAAGCTTATGTCTATATTTATGTACAAAGTGTGTTTTTGGCAATAAATGTAGTTCACTTTCACTTTCATATTCTGGAGGTGGTGGGTTCGAATCTTGGCACGTATCAACGACTTTGTTGTCTAAGTTACGTACACTTGTGAAGTTGTAGTAGTTGTAGTTGTTTTTTTCTGTTGTTGTGCATATTATGTTACTTATCTGCTTATTTTATTTCTATCATGCATCTTGTTGGTATAATAAATGTCTTTCTTCTTCTTCTTCTTCTCCAATATTACTCGCTAACTGTGAAGGAAAACATCGTGTGGAAACCCAAGTGTCTGAGGTATTAAGATACCTTAGCGCTTGCTACGTAGGTACAATGGCCCAACTATGAGGCTAGGTTCGGAAATCTCAGGTCTAACTAGAACAACAACAATGTATGCGCGCCCGTTTAAAAACAACTTATTTTAAAATAACAACCCCGAATCAGAAGAAATGATCCTGCTTCACTCGATTAAGCACATAATGTAAGTTTATAAGAATTATATTTTATTTTAACTGTTGCTTTTATAACTTCATATAAAATATGGCTGTGGGGAACATAGAATCGGATATACTTACATACAAACACATTACCCTCTTTTTGGGCTCCTCCGCAATCGGGTGAGAAATATGAGCTTTCCCTCTGATCTTGTGTTCATATCACTTTTTTAACAATTCAGTTACTATGTAATCTAAGCTGCAATTCTCAGATCCAACTTATTTTATAATTAAATGATCAGCAGATTAAATATTTAATCAGCTTCTGAACTTAAAAAGCTGTCAAACATATACCCAACATTTGGGACGACGGGAAATTCATCCAAACAACAAACTTAACGCATGCAATAACTCTTAAACTATATTTTAAACCGTGCCCCGTGCCCGGAAGCTGTCAGGACGCACCATCTATTACACGCACATATCAAGTTGTGAATCTGAGGGCTGGAAGGTACGGGGCCAAAAGTATGGGGCGAATGTGCCCATTTCCTGTTTGAGTTTAAAATTGAGATAAGTTTGGGAATGATACGGCATACAGTGTACTAACGTCGAGCACAAGGGTTGGAGAAGAACTAAAATTTCTTCATTTCTAAAATTTTTGTACTTACGTGGAAGGGCCGGGTAAGGAACGTCCCAGGGGGACATACTTTGATCAAGTAGGGGATGTATGAGCAAAGAGCACTATAAAAGTACCCGAAACAGGCGTGCGGGCATGTAACGACTAATGAATGTTGATGAAGCGAAAGAGATCTGTCAGGACCGTGGCAGTTCCTGGTCTCTGTCTAGCCCTCCGGGATGCAGGCGTGAGTTTATGTTATGTTATGTCAAAATTTATTTTGAGTACGTCGCATTTTCTTATACATAACGATGAAAACAATAGATTTCATATGGAAATAAAACATTGAGGTCGAAGCGGGATTCGAAGCCATATTGAAGATTGCTTTATGCAGTTAAAAAAAAAGATACTGACGAGTGTCACATGAATTCGTGGGTGTATTTTTTTTCTCTCTTTAACTCATCTATTTGTGAAATTCCTTTTGAATGCCAAATACTGCTGAAGTATTGTCTCGTACTTTAATTTTCTATTTCAACAATTGATTTTATTGAATAAAAATATGTTCCACGCAGCACAATCACTTCTACTGGTCCCTAACTAGGTTAATCTGTGCTATGGTAACCAGGCAAGGACATCACAAACATGGAATCACACCCAGACTGAGGCCAATTGTATGTGGGAAGTGCAAGTGGGAATTAAACCCACGACCTCCAGCATGGTAATCAGACGTGACACCGATATGCCAACGAGGCAGTCAATTAAACCCAAAAGCCCTAATTTTCACTACTTTTTTAAAAATAAGAACGTACGTAAGCCGACCTAACCACACATTTGTTTTGGCAAGATATTATAGGACGCATTTGAATACCTCATCTAAAAACTGTACATAAAAACCATTCTTATCACGAACAAGACTAAGTCCAAAATCCCTTGCAACAAATAGCCCATGTCATCTGACGTGAACCCAAAGAATTGAAAAGAGGGACCTAATTTCAATGGGACATACTCTGTATTGTCATTCAAATGGACCCTCGGCACACGAAGCGTATTTTGGGGAAATAATTTAAATATAATGCAAAGAACGGACGTCATTCTACGAGCCAATTTTGTGCCTCTATCTTGCACTTTTGAATGTTGAATTAATAAAGTTAAAATACGAGTTTTTGTTGTGTATTCTACCGATTTAAGGCGGTTAACATAAGGAACGAAGGATGTTTTCTAAACGCTGATCACGAGACTCAAGATTTTATCTCTCCAACCCACACACATTTCCACAACTGTGAAACTTATAACTTGTCCACTAAGCAAAAATGTGAATTCGCTTGACCTAAGTAGGTACTCAGTAGAGAGTTGAAGTTATACTGTGAAGAAGATTGATAAACTATACTTTAGAAGTTAACTTGTGCTGTGGGTTTTGTATTAAAATAAAATAAAATTAAAATTAAAATAATTTTTTTATAAAGCCAAATCTGCAAACGCTAATTAATGTTACCTATATTGAATTTTATAGGATTAGCATATCTTCGACAGCTCAATCGTCTAAAATAAACATGAAGTGGTTTTGTAAATAAACGTTTTTTTTATAAGCTATAATAGATGACGTAGCTCAAAATTTAAAGGTTATGTCATGTTCAAAACTTAGGTTAGCTGGTAGATAATGCTAAGTAGCATTAAGCTCGCTTATGTGCAAAACTTAGTTTTAATGCAATAAAGAATTTTAATAATAATGAACAATATTTTTTTATGATTTACGATAACCACGAGGTAGGCCTATGTCCTGCAGTGGGCATCAAATGGCTGATGATGATGATGATGATGATGATGATGATGAGAAGAAGAAGAAAATAATTTATTTCAACAGAAACACATACATAGATTAACAACGTTACAACATAAAATCTTAAAACACAGTACAAAAGGTACAAGAACACTAAACTAAAACACTTTTTACTAACATTATGTTGCAGGACACCTTGTTGCTGGAAAAGGCAGCTGGCTCAGCGTTGCGGAGGGTATTTGCTCGCATAATATACAAAAACTAGCTGACTCGGTAAACGTTGTTTTGTCATATTAATTAGCTTGCGACCTACTCTCAGACCTACCAAATATACACAAAAAAAATCATAAAAATCGTTGAAGCCGTTTCGGAGGAGTTCGATAACAAACACTGTGACACGAGATTTTTATATATTAGATTTTCAGTAGATATTTTACCTTAGATTAGAGATAGATAAATAGAGAATACTTTATTGCAAAACCATAATGAGATTTACAAAAATAACAAAGAAAACGGCAATATACAGGGTTAATATTACGAGTACTAAAAGCAAATGTTTTTACAAATGTCAATACACAATTTGACAGGGTTTTCTTTTCCGCTTGTTGATCTTCGATCCCACACTAGGCGACCTTGTTTCGTGTTGGTCTTGGGATTCGATTGCCAAGTGAACATATGAACATAAACATAAACATAAACATTTACATACAGGCCCATACATTGCTTCTGGCCCCACACTAGGATACCCTGTGTCGTGGGAACCAGAAACAATGACATCACAAACATGTAAACATCCAAGACCTGGGGTTTTTTTTTTTTGTCTCCAGCCGGAATTCGAACCCGGGACCTCTCGCATGGTATGCAGATGCACTACTGCTGCGCCACGAGGTCGTATACGTATGTAGGGTTTCTTATTTTGACTCTATAAAGCTTGCACAACACTGTATAAATAACGCAAAGCCTACACTTGCCATGAACACTCAATAAAAACTATCGAAAACCCCATTAAAACAAACTATCATTTTCACCCACCCTCCTTCACTCATAATGGGGACAATTTAAAAATATGTATTTAATATAGCTCTATGAATAATATGACAGGGCAAAGGCGTTGCGAATCATTGTGCTTTATTATATTTTCAACACTGCGACACCCCTTCGGCGTGTGGGGTGAAGATAGAGTATTTGGCACCCTCGCTGATTACGGCTTTAATCTATGGGGGTTCGGGGATGGCATTATGCAACGAAAATTCTTTGTAGTAATAAATGTAGAGCAACAATTCATAAGTGTGTTGAAATAAATATAGCGAAAGTTTTGGTGCGCGTGTACACAAAAATATTTAGATTTTGATAGTTGATGTGTGAATTAATGAGTTGAATTAATTATTTAGGACGAGCAAACAACTTCACATTATTGCTTCCAATTACCAATTTCCATCGACATTGGAGAACAAAGCTGATTTTTTTTTCAGTAGTTTTGCGATATTTTTATTATTTTTATAAAAATATCGCAAATAATATTATTTAGATATTAATTAGATATTATTTTTTTATTTTTTTCAATTCTGCTTATGTTCTGGAAAAAGTAATACTAAGGTTCGTGTTTAATATTTATTAAAATAAAATATCTCTTACCGCTGAGATTGATTTGGAGTGCATTGTCACCTTGTTATTGAGTTTAGAATAGCTGCTAGCGCATTTAAGTTTGTTTTTTATTTAAAACAGACCTAGTTTTGTATGAGATTTGACAATCCTCTTATAAACACCTGCTAAGCCAATTTAAACTAAGTTGTAAGTTGCGGTAAATTTACCAGGATTTTTTTATTTTGGCTGCCGATTGTTTTATTTTCCGTATAAAATATATACATACACTCATGCATGAACTCACGCCTATATCTCAGTAAAAAATACAATATACTATTGTCCTAGTGAAATTAAAGTTTTATTGTCTTATCTTTGACGTAACACCATCCGTGCGTTGTACAACAATATCGTGTATGTTTGTTCAATATCTTAAACTGTTCGCTAATGAACTGACATCGGGTGTCGGGTAAGCCAGTTAGTGAATGTGTTCATTATGTTTAAGCAAGTTTATGTTTACTTTAGTGCTGCTCTCAGGCGCCACAATATCTCTTAACGATGACTCAGTAACTTAGTGTTACTTTTTCAGAAGTCCAATGAAGATAAGTCTTGATAACTAACGTACTTGGGTGACAGTTGAATTCAACATTGCGGGCAGAAATGTCATGTTCAATGTGCCAATGTGTTTTTCATTGGTTCCGGACTCCATCCTAAAAAGCTAAACTTGAGAAGAGTGTTATATTTGGATCAAATTGGAGGTGTCAGTGCCGAGGTCTGCGGATTGGCGTTACCACTCACGGCATCAAAATGTATGGAGCCGTTGACAATTTCTTCGTTATTTCGAAGTTTTTCCCATAATAGAAGTTATTCGTATTAACGGGTAGAATCCCACTTTTGGATAGGGATTTTGTGACACCCTGTTATATAGTTATATATTAAACGGGTCTAATCGTGATTATTTATTAGGTAAAATTTAAATAAAAAACGTAATTTAATTATAATTATTCTAAATTATTTTATCTAACAAATTATACCCATTTAATATATAACTTTGTATGAGCAACGCGAGTCATTAAGAAATACCCTGTATTATTTTCCTTAATATCGAACATCGGACAAACTAAATAAGTACTATTAAGTACCTTATCTCTGTATTTATATACAGGTGTGGAATACAGAGACATCTATCTATCTATAAAAATAAACCTTGCAAAATCTTTCCTTAAAATGGAACATAAGACAAATTAAACACTATTAGGTACTAGATACTAAGTACCTTATCTCTCTGTATATACAATTACAGGTTTGCAATAAAGAGTTATCTATCTATCCATCTATAAAACACTCTATAAGCTATCAAAATATCGTTCAACTTAATCACCCCACCTCGCTCGAGATCGCGTAATAGTCCATCATTAACCGCGATATTTTCGGTCTACCCGCAAAATTGCATTCGGATATATCCGCAACATTGGGCCGGGCGGAAGTTGCGTCGCCGGAAGCGGATGCTCATCGATTGTGATCGTGACGTCACTTCCGTCCCGAGGATCTTAATGGCGCGAGCGGACGCCGCGGGTGGTGTATTACCTTAGTGTAGGTTGTAATAACTTAAGAACAGTCTACAGCTGATTAATCTTTATATGTTGATTGCACGGTTGCCCGTAACTTAACTGAATAGGTTTCTCAGGTCAACTTCCTCCAAGTCATTGGATAAGTAAGGAAATAGATAAATACTTATCCAGGGATAAACAGATAGTTGGACAGACAGATAATGGTTGTCAGTCATACAATTTCTCCGTGGATAGCTCTGCAAAGGTCATGGTGCAAGGTGGCGGTGGTGGTACATTTTTGGAATTATTCACTGGATATAGAGCTTACCCATGGATAAAAAAATATTCCTGTCATATAGCGTTGGCGCAAGCCAACCTTAATGTATTCACGGCAAGGTATCCTCACGAAGTTTTCCTTCACAGTTAGGGAAGCAGCTACAATCCATCACAAATTGGCATCCCTATTCAGCGACGAAACCGTCACACCATAACTCAGCTACGGTTGTGGTTGCATTCGGATGATTCGAGTCGCAATTCGAATTTTGAAAAAGCGTTCGATCCGTCACGCACCGTCCGGCGCGTTTGTGTCGCGACAAGTGTTTGTGACGGTGGTGTGATGTTAAAGTTTTTATGTTATTTTTACCCTCGTGTTTTCCTTTGAAGTTTTCAAGTGGCTACAAATCTACTAACGTGCTTTATTTTATTTAATTTTATTCAGATTGTTCTTGGTAGTAAGCAATATTTTGAAATACAATCAAAGTCAAGAAATTGTTTATATGTGGTCGATTTATTAAATGGTATTGACATTTATTAGGTCATACATTCATCTCTAATGTTTCATCTGTATCTGCATTATGCCAAATATCGGTATCAAATCAATGTGATACTTTGTAGCTAAGAACGTAACGAAGTGTCTACTAGTTACTTTGTTTCCTTAGTTACTTACATCTGCGTAGCAATACCACTCGCAAACTGTGAAAGAAAACATTGTAAGGAAACCTGAGTGCCTGAAGGAAAGAACGTTTAAAAGCCGCTTGTGTATGTAGGAAATTTACGTTTGTATGTTTTTGTTTTTGTCAATTTTTTCTCCAAAATGATCTAGATTTTGAAACCTAGTTTTGTGTGCTATTTTGAATAAAAGCATTTTTATTTTGATTTTGTAAGTGTGTATGTACATTGAATATGTATAAACGTACAATTTCATTTCATTCGCAGTTTTCCTATCAAAACATTAGAGATGAACCTATGATCTCGGAATTATCAATACCTTTCAATAAATATCGGCGCCTATCAACAATTTCTTGACTTTCTTTTATTTCAAAATATTGTTTACAACCAGAAAAAACCTAAATGAAATGAAATAAACATTTATAGCCCCTCGAAACGTGAAAGGAAAACACCAACTATCGAAACCGGACTTTCGAATGTGAAGGAAGTGTTCTATTGTTGCGCTGATGATGATGATGATGATGATTCTTTCCAAACGGGTTTGGTCACGGCGACTTATACGGCTGGGGAGAGAGTCGGTCATGTGCTCTCATATGACTGATGTGATGACCAACTACAAGTAAGTTTCCCATTTGAGTAGTGGTATTGTATGGCAGCTGGCTGTCTACATCTGATTTCATCACGACTGGCGTCAAAAACACCTCTCCCTTTGGCCTCGAAATCAAATATGTTAGTTGTTGCGCTACCAGTTAAGTTAATAATAATGATAACTTCCACACAATGCAATCACTTGTCCTGGTCCCAAACTAGGATACCCTGTGCTATGGTAACCAGGCAAGGACGTCACAAACATGAAAATACAAACAGACTGAGGTCATTTGTACGGCGGCCCCCAGTGGGAATCGAACCCATGACCTCTGTTTTTAGTTGATAAAGTCAATTGATAGAACACCATAATTGATAATATTGATAACATTCCAGCGCTCTCGCCTCAATTATCAAAAACTGGGAAGCATTGGCAGAATTCATATTTTCTCGCTGAGGTGATTATTTCTATAGTTTAGTGTGATACAAATCACCCTAATCAATGATCGTGTAACGCATCAAAAGGCATGCACATTTATAAAAGCCAACTACCACAAATAAATTTCAATAAGTTAAGTCATTTAAAAACCGCATTTCAACCAAGTAAAATTTGATAATCGCCATCATTACACTCGTCTCACTCAGCGGGGGTTTTAGATCTTCAACAATGGCCCCTAATTCTTAACATAGCTCACAAAACGATGACTGAACAAATTAAATGATCGCCAAAATTAATACTTGATCAGCGACTGAATCTGCGGCAAACCCTAGTCTCTGCCTGCCTCTCCGGTATACAGGCGTGAGTTTATGTATATATAATTATATAAAGCCATTTGGTCAGTGTCATCATCAGCTCGCCGCAGCCCACAGCTGGGTATAGGCCGTTTCCCACCGATAATCTCTCACGGTCCCTTGCCATGTCGTATCGTTACCGTATTTGACTGCCTCGTTGGTCTAGCGGTATCACATCTGATTACCATGCCAGAGGTCGTGAGTTCGATTCCCACTAGGGGCCGCCGTAAATTTGTATAAATGGCCTCAGTCTGGGTGTATTTCCATATTTTTGATGTCCTTGCCTGGTTCCCATGTCACAGGCTATCCTAGTTTGGGATACGGATAAGTGATTGTGTTATGTGAAAGTTATGTATTTAGTACAAGTTACTGACTGACTCGGCAAACGTTGTTTTGCAATATTAATTAGCCTACGACCTATCTCAGATCACCCAAATATACGCAATTTTTTTTAATCAAAATCGGTGAAGCCGTTTTGGAGCAGTTGGACAGTTAACACTGTAACACGGGATTTTTTAGATTTATCCACATTCACGGTCATTTGGTCAGCAAACAATTATTTCGGTCAGCAGAATAAATAAATGAAGAACCTTGTCCTTGCCTGCCTCCACTATGGTAGCAATTATTATTATTTACTGATGTCATATCAACATTTTCGACATCGCTTGAATCGTCTGCTATTTTCTCGATTCTGCGATTCGCGATTGTCATTTTCTCAAGAATTGGAACTAACCGGTCGTTCTGTGCCGCTCGCAGGCCAATTCTGTTAAATTAAAAACGGCGGAATCGCAACACAATCGCGGCCGCTTCCGCACGGGCGCGCCCCCATAATAGAAAGTTAACGGGCGCGGTAAATAACCACAAATCACGGGCACCGCGGGCCTGAATCACGCGTGCTGTCGCGCCGCACGTGTTTGCGTTTGGTGATTTGGCGCGGCATTGTTTTTAATGGTTATCAGAAGGAATTCTACGTTTAAATTTTTAGCTTGGCGAAGAAAAGAAGAAATTTTTGTAGGAAACGATTTTAGTTTTTTTTTAAATATGTGCGCCTTTGTACATCTACACTTACCTGTTATTTAAGTTTTTAATTTTACTTTTTTATATTGTGTAATAAAGCGTACTTCCTTTTTAACTTACTTCAAAAAAGGGGAGGTTATCAGTTCGATGCGTATGTTTTTTTGCTGTGTTCTCGCATAACTCCGTCAAATCTTAACCGATTTCTACAATTCATTTTTTGTTCGCATAGATCAAACGTCCCATTAGTCCCATTTTAATTTGGTGAACATCTTAGGAAGACTTTCAGAGAACGGAACTCTTCACTGGACAGCAGTAAATAAGGCCTAATGGAGCCCATCCTTTAGAAATATCCGTATGTTTTATAAAATAATAGGGGTTAAAGTATGAAATTGCCGTTTTATTGCAATAGGTTCTTTGAATTGACATAAAATCTTCATGGTTTGAGGTTTTCGAATGAAACTTTTTTCAAATGGTTTCTATGATGTTCTTTTTTTTAAAAATGTGAAACATTTGAATATCGACTTTCAATTGTTTTTGTTATTCAATTTAGACAAGAAAGAATACTGGATACTGCGAAAATTCGAGTGATTTTTGAATACGAGTTCCGACGCGGAACTAACGCGGCAGAAACAGCCCGCAATATCAATGCTGCGTTTGGAGAGGGGTCTACTAATGAACGCACCGTGCGATTTTGGTTTAAATGCTTTCGTGATGGAAATTTCGACTTAAAGAACGAGCCACGAGGAAGACCGCCCACACAGGTGAATAACGATGAATTAAGAGAGATAGTGGAAGCCGACCCTAGTCAAACTACCCAGGAATTAGCGGCATGGTTTAACGTTACCTTACCCACAATATTGACTCACTTGCGTCAAATCAATAAAATAAAAAAATACGAAAAATGGGTGCCTCATGATTTGACTGATCTGCTCCACGACAACGCGAGACCTCACACAGCACGAGAAACCATTTTGACCCTTCAGGAACTGCAGTTAGAAACCATTCGTCATCCTCCGTATTCACCAGACCTTGCTCCAACGGACTACCATTTTTTTCGTGATTTGGACAATTATCTACGTGACAAGAAGTTTTCTTACCAGGAGGCAGTACAAAATGCTTTCACACAGTTTGTGCAGTCTAGATCGTCGGAGTTCTATCGCAAAGGCATTAATGACCTTCCCATTAGATGGCAGCAATGTATAGATAATAATGGCAACTATTTTGATTAAATACGTTTGTTAAAAATTTTAAAAATAAACAATTTAGATTTTCAGTACAAATCGACAATTTCATACTTTAACCCCTAATAGTATAAAAGTAGTCCCAAGGTAATTTTGTGATGTTCTAGTGACTACTTTTGGAGACAGAAATTGAGAACTCCAATATTTAAAGCAACGAATTAAGTAGGGTAAATTATGGTTATAAGGGACTTGTTTATTTTTTTCCCACTCCCACACTCAAAACTGAAAAATTCAAAAAAATAAATAAAAATCGACTTCTAAACACTACAGCACTAAAAAGTTAGAAATAATGTAAAAGAATACCTTTACATTAGAAGTATGAATACATTTCGGTATTGTAGAAGTAGAATTTGTAGTCGGTGCCCAGTTTCATGACCAGGACATATATTTCGCCAATAAATACGCAAATTGAAAAATAAATCATTTCACTGAAATGGGAACGTGCAGTAAAATAGTGTAGGCGAAGCGCACAGAATAAAATATTTTGTGTCTTCATATTATAATGATTTCGTACTACAATGAGTTTGGAAGTCGAGGGTACAATGGCATAATGACGTGGGTTACAATTACTACAGTGTACAAGTAATGCAGTAAGAACGGATGTACGAGTAATGCAGTAAGAACGGGTGTACGAGTAATGCAGTAAGAACGGGTTTACGAGTAATGCAGTAAGAACGGGTGTACGAGTAATGCAGTCGAGTCGCCCCGTGCGGTATAAGGTTCCGTGGAAAGAGGGGTTTGTTATAGTTCTCTAAAGCAGATCTGCTTCAAAGTAATTTTCAATGGATTTTACAATGGAACGTTTCTACAACCGTTTTGCCGGAATATGAGGGGTTTTTTTTTAGATTTTATTATTTTTTCGACGTATAAAATATGTATTTATGTCAAATTTGAGCTCTCTAGAACTTATCATTTCTGTGCTAAGCCGTGGACAGACAGACGGAAAGACGGACGGACATGGCGAAACTCTAAGGGTTCCTTGTTGACTACAGAACCCTAAAAAATGGCCAAAACAGCGTGTCGATTTGTTAATTCGGTTTTTCTTCGGACTTTAACCAAAACTACGGTTATCAGTAGTTTGAATGATTTGCTTTTAGTGTGCGTACCAGCCATCCAGGTAAAAAATTGAAAAATACTGCTGTTACTCAACGAATGTAGCGTACTAACAGCAGACAACCTCGACATTTTATCTCGATTTACGTTGTAAATTCCATTATTTTATCAGTGCCCCGCGCCGCTGCCGTCTGCTGGCGAACGTCAAATCGGTTTAAGTCTAGATTTAGCAAATTTACTGGCTCCACAATCGCAGCCGGTTTCTTGGGGCGCGTTATGCAAATTCTGCGTTGGACGCACTAGGTCGAGAAATGCGGCGAGTAAAAAGGGATCGGACGAGAAATTTATGAATGGCGCACTTCAAAATAGGTTTTTTTCCACTTATCCTCACTGTTAATCCCATTATCAATTCACAAATCCGCACTCGTGGGGTCAAATGAAAAATGTAGATGTTAGATTTTTTTGCCCTCTTTCACAAAGTTCTCACTTTAATTTCTGGAACTCAACACCGCCATCAACATTTTTTGTGTAGCAAATTATATTTTAAAAGAATCGAATTCTCTCAAAAAGTTTTGTCAGTATTGGATATCACAAAGAACACGATACGATACACGGTATCTGCTAAGAAGCTGACATTTTGTTAGATAGATAAGTAGATAAAAACATTTATTTTTGCACGCAATCAGATATTTCTTGTAGGATCAGGAAAAGAGTAATACGTCCAACTGTGGACAAAGAAATGGTGAAAAGAAGAAGGACAAAGAAAAGGTAAGCCTGCAATCCAATGGAAGGATCACACGTTCAAAGCCACCAGGATGTAATGAACATGCTTTGAAGGAGGTTCGACATGAACATAAAGAGGCTGTGCCATGCTAAATGTTTATTCGTTTATAAAAACGCTTAAATCTAACCATAAAATTACGAACTGTGTATGTTTCAATATTATAGTTTGATTTGAGCGTGTTTATGTAATTTGATCTTTTTAGATAGAATATTCTTTATTGTACACAGAGATACACTTTTTAATTTAGGTTTGACTGTTTCAAGTATCTAATAAATAAATAACATTTTCATTAATAGAACTTAACATGTTTTACATTTAGTATAAATGAATAAAGAAATGCACTCGTAATTAGACCCGGCGAATGTATAACATATTGCATATATGAATGGAAACAGCGGGCAACTAACCGCCGCGTCTCAAAAACCAAGTGCGTAGCCGACGCCGTCTCCAGAGAAGCGCACTGAATTCGCAATGAGGCTGCCGCGAAAGGGTTGCGACGTTTGCCGGTGACACGACAGCCTCTGTTTGCACAACTTTTTGGATGGAACTGGTGGGACGTCGCTTCTACTGCGAAATGAAGTAGCATAGAACATTGACTCAGTATTAGGTCGGTACGTGACTTTTGCAAGTTTATAATCCATAATAACTTCCACACAATCTGTGGAAGACATTATGGTAATGGCATCATGAAGCTGCGAGTTGCGAGTTTTAATGCGGTCCAATGTCAAATTTCACGACTTTTCCTTTGGTCAGAGACCGCGAAAGATGGCATGATAGGGAAAATGCCCATACCCAGCAGTAGGCAGAAGCGGGCTGATGATAATTATGATACAGTAATACTCTCAAAACACTCAATATTCTACGCACACATTTTTACATACCCTCTGCTTGACTGAAACACATACACGCACACACACGTACTACTTATTTCTTTCTGATTGCATTTTAAGTACAAGATTAGCTCTTAGGATACAGTATTTCTCTTACAGCATTTTAAGTACTTGTAAAATATTATTTTTTTATGTACTTACCTTTATTTGTGCAACTATTTTTTATTTTATTTTCAAACCATAAACTATTATTGTGGATTATTAAAAGGTGGAAGTAATGAGTTAACCTTCTGATAGCTAATATCGTGACACCGCATAGCCCCAGTCGCGAAGGTTTTTGATTTTGATTTAGCGAGCGAGGCTGCAGAGGCAAATATTGTTCGTGGATTTTGGAATTTAAAACTGGTTCCGAGAAATGGATTGCCTAAACTTGGGCGTGAACTTCTGAGAAGTTTATAATTCAACATCTTTGGTATACTTATCGGTCAATAGATGTACAAAGAAAGCAGCACACATTTATTTACGGTTCTGGTGATTTCATTATTATTTGTTTAAGGATTGTTATTCCCAACACCATTACATGAGGGAGGCCTCTGTCCTGTAGTGGGCGTCAAATGGCTGATCATGATGATTTCCAACTCTGACATGTGTGGCGACAGTAGAGACCATAGATATGTATTTACACAAATTAGCATAATTTCTTGCAAATCAGGACAGGTCACAGGACATTTTTTGGGTATCTTTGGGAGTCGAAGTTAGCACAGCACCCGTTCTAGTCGTTGCCGACTTGATTTCAAATATCGAAATTCTATAAGCCAAACACATGCGTAGCACAAGGAATTTTGTGTGACAACAGAAAATATGACGACAGCGAACAATGCCATCCTGCCACCACAATCGAATTACTAAAAACGAATCCGCAATCCCTTTCAATTATAACGAATTTATGTTCAAATTTTAGTGGTTTCAGCCCCCGCAGGCCGCGCAAGGGGGGGGAAAGACAATAGCTCAACTATGGCCCGAAACACCGTGGTATTTTCTTCCGTGACACAAAGAAAAAATACATATATTAAAGTCACGCAGAAATATATAAAGAATAAAAAAGAATTAACAGAATAAAAAAGAATAGACACCGCATCTTCGTGTCTGCCCCGAGGCTCAGAAGTGCGGCTCGCGGGAACTGATGGAGGCATCACCCAGCGCAATTGCAGTGGTACGGTTTTGGGAGCGAGATGTCTGAGGAGGAGTCGACGCTTTCGACACGAAAGAAGAAGAAGATATTGGTTGACTCGTCTTGTTTGTCATTATGACATTAAGACGCCCGGCAGTACGATGGATCGATGATCTGAGGCAGATTGCTGACAGCGGCTGGATGCGGATAGCCGAGTTCACACATCATAAACTGCAATATTGTATGAGCAGAGACAAATAGTCCAATACCTTTCTTAAATTTAACAGTGTTAAGTATAATGTATGTATGATTCTTAACGGGAAATATTTATGAATCGGCTATCAGGCATGTAAAATTAACTTAGTTCTTTTTCTGCTACGCATTTCCTAGCTGCTAGCGGCACAGATCACATACAAGCCTCCTTATTTTCTTTGTGAAACTGTCCGCTTTCATGGCGTTCCCGGTGTAAGAATATGACCACTCCGACTCATCCGTTAAGTGTTGTAAGAAGCGACTGTAAGAAAATCAGGAGGTTGGCAACGACCTTTTTTGTATTGATTGATAACATCTACTGCGATCACCAATCCACTTGGCAAGCGTGGTGGGTAAAATTACTCGATGGCCAGCAATTTTTTGTGGCGTGGCCTGCAGTGTAGCAGTTAACGAACATTTTGTTACGTGACATGCTCATTTCATATGACAACAGCACTAAACCAACATATTAAATGTTGTTAACATATTAGTATAAAACTGCCAAGAACTAATTCAGACTCTGTTTCAATCTAGTCACAACTGGAAGAAAAAAAAACCCTTTTTACAACCCGTCGAACTATAGAAGGCAGTTGTATAATCAGGTAAGTTTTCCAGAAAAGTGGCTGCCAAGAACTGATTCAATTTCTGTTTTCGGTCTTACCACAAGTGGAAGAAAAAACCCCTTTTACCGCACACGTGGAACTGTGTAAGGCAGTTGTATAATCAGGTTAGTTTTTCAGAAAAGTGACTGCCAAGAACCGCTTCAGTGACTGTCTCCGGTCTAACCGCAACTGGAAGAAAAATACCCTTTTTAGGCCACCCGTGGAACTATGGAAGGCAGTTGTAATCAGGTTAGGGAACAATTTGTCTCTCCGCCCATGCGTGTAGTATTGCGCGGCATAATCTGCTTCGTCCGTCTGCCCCGAGTCGAACTGAATATTTCAATTTCAGAGATTTAAAACACTAGTAGGTCGGTCGCCCATTGTGATAGATACTCGTAGGTTCGTTCTGGGGCATTTGTACTGAGTGAGATTTTGGCTTTAAGTTGCTGTTTTGAAAGATAATACGATAAGATTACTCAGTTATTAAGGCATGTATAATTCATACACGTTTGAAATTATTTTAGTTTTTTACGTTCGTGCATTGACTGCCTTCTCCTATGTATTAGTTCAGTCCATCCAGAAGTTGTCTCGAAGAGATCAATTTTACTGATAAGGCTCTAAGTTAAGAAATATAGGCGCAATTTTCGTTTTCTGGTACCTACAATAAAGTGTCTTCTTCTAAATTTATCTATCTTTTAATATTATAAAAATCTCATGTCACCGTGTTTGTTATCGAACTCCTCCGAAACGGCTTCACCGATTTTCATGAATTTTTTTGTGTTTATTTGGTAGGTCTGAGAATAGCTCGTAGGCTAATTAATATCGTAAAACAACGTTTGCCGAGTCAGCTAGTCTATCGATAATATTATAAAGTTTGAAAACATCTTCATCACGCACATTAAAACCTTTCTTTCACAATTCGTCTAAAAAGCCAATTATTCCAATAAAAAGTCTGCAAACAAAGCGTCATTTGTCTCTTTAAATAGTTCACATGTTAGTCTAGACTTGTGAAATTTAGGATTTGCCCAACTATCTGCTATGATAAGGTGTATTGGTCTATTTGGCTTCAAAGAATCAATTCTTCGATGATATAGCATTCTCCACCTATGTAGTGATCTAGAGGTTGTTCGAACTAAACTGTTTCTACCTGGGAAGTATTTCGGGTTCTTGTTTCTTAAGGTTTCGTACTTCAAAATGAAAAGGGTTCCGCCCTTATTAGGATCACTTTGTTGTCCATCCGACCGTCCGTCCGTCCGTCCGTCAGTCCGTCTGTCTGTCAAGACCCTTTATCTCGGGTACGCGAGGAGGTATCGAGTTGAAATTAAAACCATATAAATCAAGTCTATAGTCCCTTGAGTTGTGAAAAAATAAACTTCTAAGTTAACGTCAAAAAAAAAGGATACGTTCTTTGCCGCAAAAAACGTATATTTCGACACTCTCAAGGGAATCAAAATTTATATGGTACTTTAAGTTGACGTGGGAAGTAATATTGTCGTAAACTACAAGTACGGGAATAAATCTGAAAACTATTTAAACTAAAAAAAATGTCTTTGAAGTTCGGGAAACGCTTGGAAAAACTGCGAGACTCGATTCCTGAAATATTTATAAATGTAAGTACCTACAAATTTGTACGGAACCCTCGTTGGGCGAGTTCGAATCGCACTTGTCCAGTTTTTCGTCCATTTTTCTGGCGAAATGTTAGGCCGATATTCAGAAACATAGCGTTGAGCTACACTTAACGTGAACTAAGCTGAGCATCGGTTGAGCAATCTCAACAAAGACTCAAGAATTTTGTATTCACAGTCAATATCTCGACTCGAACTCAGCTAAGCCACAGCTCAAGCTAAACTTACTCGAGCGTGTAATCTGTGGTACAGTTTTTGACCTTACCGGTTTATATTATCTGCTAACGCTACATGAAAGGCATACAATAATCCACAGGAGTGAATGAGATGGCAACCAATGTCGAAACTTTTTACGCGCGGTTATACTTTATTTTGACTTCTCATTACTCTAAAAACACAATTTAACTTTTTGAAGGAAAATGAGCATGCAAAATGTCAAATTGTGAATAAAAAAAGATTACTTTACCACACGTTAGTTAGATTTTTCCTACAGGTGTCGCTACTTTCTTCGTCATTGCCAGTATTGCCACCTTGAGTCTGAGCTAAGTCGCCGAAATCCACTACTGAGTCTCAGCTTAGCTTGCGCTCAATTTTTGTTATCTCAAACTCAACTGTGAATACAAAATATCCCTGAGACTTTCATTTTGACAGTTGGAAGACCCGGACTCACATTGAGCTCACGCTCAAAATCGTTTCTGAATATCGGCCTTAGAGTCCATCGTCAATGAAACCCAAGCTGTGGATCTCCAAACTGACAAAAAAGGATGGAGACTGTAATTAAATACAGCATATGTAAGTCAATATCGTAACTGATCGAAAACTTCGTGCCACGGGTCTATATAGTATTTTTAGGATTCCGTACATCCGACGAAAACAGAACCCTTACAAGATCACTTACGTGTCGTATCTATTTTTTTTCGAGTTGTAACTTGGTACTTACGTTTTATTGAAACACCATAAAACCTGAAAATCATTACTTCGGCGTCAACAATTTGAAGTATGTACTCAAATCGATCTATTATTATTATTATTTATTTTTCGTACGATCATGAAACTTGAAGCTTCATTTGTATGAAAAATTGTATAAAAAAACCGGCGAAGTGCGGGTCGGACTCGTGCACGAAGGGTTCCGTACCATTATCTTTACAACATTTATATGTTCCAAGCGTCTACATACATATTGCCGTTATTAATCTTGAGCAAAAAACGGCAAAAAATTACGCGTGTTGTATGGGAGCCCCCATTAAATATTTATTTTATTATATTGTATTTGCTGTTATAGCTACCTATTACGGTTTATGAGATACAGCCTGGTGACAGACAGATAGACGGACAGACGGACGGACAGCGGAGTCTTAGTCTTACTTACCCTTTGGGTACAAAAACGAAAAAAATATAATTTTTCAAAATTTCAAATCCTGTTGACTGGAAGTGATTTAAATAGTACGAGTAAACTGTTTCTAGAAACTCCTTTATTTTATATTACATTACATAAACTTACGCCTTTGTCCGGGAAGGGTAGGCAGAGACCACGGTTTGCCACTTGCCACGATCCTGATAGATCTCTTTCGCTTCTTCAACATTCATTGGTCGTTTTATATTGCATCCCTCTATGTGGTCAAGATATATCCGCTTGGGACGTCCCTTAACGGCCCTTCCACCCAGATTCAATCGATATATTTTCTTCCTTCATCCATATGACCAAACTAAGGATACATTCCTTTCTCAATTCTAGTCACTACATCCTCTTTCAGTCCACAACGATATCTAATCAAACTATTATTCGCGTAGTATTCTGTTATTCAAAGTAACACCACACATAGTTCATTTTAATTGACTGCCTTGTTGGACTAGCTGTTAAGGCGCCTACTACCAAGATAGAGGTCGTGGGTTCGATTACCGCTGGGGCCGCCGTACCTTTGTACAAATGGCCTCAGTCTGGGTGTATTTCTATGTTTGTGATGTCCTTGCCTGGTTACCATAGCACAGAGTATCCTAGTTTGGACCCGGGACAAGGGCAAGTGATTGTGTTGTGTGGAAGTTATTATTATTATTCATAAGCAGCCTATATACGTCCCACTGTAGGGCACAGGCCTTCTCTCAGAGAGAGAGTATGGGCTTAATCACCACGCGTGCCCACCGCGGATTGGCGATTTCAAGCGCTGAGTCATGTGAATAGCTCACGATGTTTTCCTTCACCGTTAGCGAGTGGTATTGCTACTACGAGTATAACTTCACAAATGTACGTAACTTAGAAAACAAAGTCATAGGTACATGCCCGCACTGGGAATCGAACCTGGGTCTCCCGCTTCCGAGTCCAATGTTCTACCCGCTAGGCTACCGCCGCTTGCAGAGCAACCCTGCGGTGATAATAGATCTTATTATTATTATTATTATTATTATATATTATAATATAGAGCCTTATGTGGAGTTAGGTGACCAGTACGGATGTAGGTATAGCGTAAGTAAATATCTAACATAACTTAAATTATAAATTCAGATTTTTAGGCCCTGAATTTGGGGGAAAATATTTGCTCCGCCACAGTCAAATAAGAAAACATAAAACCTGCCTCCAACATCTTTCTTCTCCAGCGATGTTATACAATACCTACGGCTTATAATTACCGCGGTCACCCTTGCGCTTAGCCCAAGGGTTGCCAGGGGAAGGGATCTTTATGCAATAAGTACGTCTACTTAATTTGATTTTTATTTTGATCTCGTTATGCTGCGAGTTTGATTGTGTGTCCGTAGGTCGCTTGAGGGTGGGCCTTGCCTCGGGATTATTTTATTTCATTTTTGGGCATTTGTCTAGTTCAATTTGTTGTGTTGTTCTTACTCCAACTATCTCCAAACCAGATTCCCACACTGGCCCTTCTCACAGCAGAAAAAAAAACTAAAAAGCCCATGTCACACCTCGTTACTGCACCACGCGCGTCGAATCCGCTGATAGAGACGTCAGCGGTGGCACGCGACGCGGCGCGTCGTGACGCGGCGACGCGCGACCGATCGCCGCGTAATCCGTCGCAGGCGCGCGTCGCGTGGCGGTCGCGCGGCCGCCGCTCGCGCGTCGTTAATTAGGACAAATATGGAGATGACTGGTCGGTGATGAGACGGCGATTTTTCGGCGCTGTTGCTGAGTTTAGCTGACTGACGTTTGTTTAAGTTTTTTTTATAAATGTGTTTGCGCCTGCCAAAAAGTATGCAATACCGAACGGGACTCCTTGCTTGTAACTTATTCGTTTTAATCTGTTAACCGTCTTTTGTTTTTTATTGCCACAAAATTTTGGCATAAGCATGTCTTCGTATTTCTGCACACCATTCTACGATTATTTACAGGAGAGACTTCATAATGTTTTGTAAGTTTAAGCGCAACATGAATGTTCGAGCTAGAACGATAGATTAGATTAGACTGAGACACCCAAACATTTAACTTTGTACGAAATATCATTTGTACGCGCAATCATACATAGTTTTGATGCAATATCGCGCTCAGCGCAAAATCGTTGCAAAATAGTATTGTCCTTTAACGGGCATAAATAAGTCATGAATTTGACAGGTTTTGGTGCTTTTAAATTTAAAGAAGTTTTACAGAGGGTTTTGTGATTTTTATGACAAAGACGATGATTCGATAACACTCTTTGTGATCTCTCGCCATCTTGCACACGCAGTTTTGTTTGTTTTCCGTAAAGGTTAGGCAAAGGCCTTGAAACTTTTTTTTACTAAACTTTTTTTTAAGTGTCAGAAATAAAAAGGTAACATCGCCAACATAACAATACTAAGAAAATGTAAACATCCGGTCACTAAGTTCCGAAACGTAAAGATTTGACCCCTCCATTTGTCTGGTACTAAAAAAATCATAATAAAAAACAATGTGTTTTTACAAATAAAAACAATATTGAAACATTTTTTTATCTATTATACAAATATAAACTATGTGTGCGATAATTTGTGGTATTACAGTATACCTACCTAAATAGATAATGATTTTTTGTCACGGAATCTTATTGTATTTTGGAACGCAACTATCAGCATTTTTTATATTAGCGTTTTTATACCCCGGTTTCTCGTACACTAACAAGCTGTCTACTGTTAACAGTTAGTTAGTTAGTTAGACCTGAGATTTCCGCACTTAGCCTCATGGTTGGGCCATTGTACGTAACTGTTAACAGTTATCAGTGGTTTTTTTGTATGAACTTTGGTCAATTGACAGCTGTTAACAGTTCATGCAGTTCTTTTGTCTTATTGAATATTATCATTATCATCAGCCATTTGACGCCCACTGCAGGACATAGGCCTCCTTCGTGGTTTCATAACCATGAGCGGTTTTGCCATAATCGCCACGCTTGGAAGGCGGGTTGGCGATTGCATTATGCGGTTGGAATCTCAGGAAGATCCTGCTGCCCGTCTCCTGGTAATTGATTTCCTTAGTCGCCTTCTACGACATCCACGGAAGAAAATGGAGTGTCGCTATTCTTAATCCGGCGCCACACGGATTGATTTATTGAATATGTTTATACTAATTTAAAAAGTGCGTACTAATTTATCTGTATCACATGTTATCAAGATATATTTAAAAACGAAGTAGGTACCTTTATCGTCTCGTTCGCCAGTGAGAGGTTGCCATAGTAACCGACTGACTCTGTGGGGCGTGTTTCATGAAACTAAAATGTATGTTTACTATGACAATTCGATGTAGGTACATTGTAAAACTTTGTATTGACGTACCTAGGACCTACTGTAGGTAACAAGTAAGTTAAAAGTATGCTGTAGGATAGCCGTTGTAGCATCTTCACAAAATAAATTTAGCAACGTGGACTTGGTGTAAGTGTTGTTACTTTTGTAATTTAAACGATTAGTATTTTAATTTAATTCATTCTTCTGGCTGTGCATAAATATGTTCTATCTATCTATTTATATTAGATAATAGCCGTTTGATTCGACAAAATAATTATGCAGTGTGTCGAACAAAGCAATAATTAATCAATAAAAAGTCCCACACACAAATCATGCCGCCTATCAGCACCCTAGAGTAGTTTCAAGCAATCTCGGCCATTTTTCACACGACTAAAACATCCGAACATTTATAAAACTGACACAATACACTATTAGATCGTTGCGATTCATACTTTTTATTGCCTCACATCGGCACGCGACTTATAATGGGTTAATGTGTGTATTAGCGAACAATAGGGATAAAAATACGGTCCGAATGTACTGACATTGATATCATAATGAAAATATGAAATGATATTTTTGGGGGAACCCCGCTTGGCACTTGACGCGGATTATGCTGTTGAGCTTTTGTTTGTTTGTTTGATTAGTTCTTTTAACTTGTTCTGTTTGTTTGTACGAGTTTGTTTGGATTTGTATTGAAGAACAATTAATATACTTTTATTATTATTGCTGTATCGATTCAAGTACTTATAGAGGTTCAAGTTCCTCACATTGCAGAGGTCGTGGGCTCGAACTTGGTAATCACCAATGATTTCATTCTAAGTTACGCACATTTGCAAAGTTTTACTACTGCTCACTAACCGTGAAGAATACGAAAGAATATTAATTTTTTGTTGCAAATAAAAGTGTTACGAATTGTGCCCTGGCTCCCAAACTAGGATTCCTGAAGATCTGAGTTCCTAAGGTGCTCAGCCCCTATATTACGCTCACCAAATCCAGAGCGATTCCAATCGTTTAACTGTCAAATTAGTATGGAATTTGACAGTTAGACGATTGGAATCGCTCAGGATTTGGTGAGCGTAATTAGGCCACTGATTCCTGAGTCGTTAAAATTGCTAGTGATCCCATAATTTTTCTCAGAGATATGGCCTGTGCCCTGTAGTGGGACGTATATGGGATACATTACAATTGAAACACCTCGGCTGTCCCAAAAATAAACACAGGGTGGGGCAATTTTTTTTTCCTAAACTGAGAAACACCCCTGTTGGTTACTAATTGGTTCCAGTAACCAATAGTGGAAATCTCTCGGTTTTGAAAAAAAAATGTCCCTTACTGTGTTTCTTTTTGGCCCAGCCGACCTATTGTCTTACAAATTAACGTAAATTATGATTTGTTTTCGTATTGAACACAACAATAAACTTAGGTACTTATGGTTGTTTCCTATAATCTTAGGTTGTAAACAATGTGTAAACCACACTTTGTGCCAAAAAAGCTACTATAGCATTAAAGATTATTTAGATGATAATGATGGCTGGAATTAAAGCCAGTTCAATGCATGAGTTGCAGGTTTTAGAATAAGTATTTATATAATATCTGTAACTGAAGGACTTGAAAAGACTAAGTTTGCAGTTTTTTTGTCCATTTTTTTTTTCAAAATGATCTAGATTTTGAAATTAACACCTAGTTTAACTTGTAACGTTCATTAAGTCGCAGTTTCTGTGTTACTTTGAATACAAAAAATGATTTGATTTTAGAATAATTACATGAGATAAACTGTTTCATAATAATCATCACATAGGTATGTGTTTGAAGTACCGTTGTTCTGTATTTTTATAAACTAAAGTTTGTAACCATTTCTCAATTATAATCGAGACCACACAACACAATAACATGTCTTGTTCGTAAACTAGGACACCCTTTGCTATGGACTGAAATTCATCTGAAGTTGAATTTTCTGAAAACTGGACGATTTTTATACGACTTTGCTGTGTACCTATTACTTTCACCCCACAATTGCATTGTCTTCCCCACAACTCAACACCAGACGCCATTTGGCAAAAGAACGAGAAATTCGATAAAAAAAGAACGCCACACACACGTGCCGATGCATTATTCGATAACCGTCGGAGGCGGTATTAATATATTTTCATCGACAGCCCTAATTTTACTATTACAGCATCCTGTGCAATTTAGACTTTATTTCAGCTGTAATAGAAACGAGTTTTGCTACTTTTGAAGATGCAATTGGTCAATTTGTGACAAAGCGTGAAATGTTTTTTGTTTCGGAGGAAATAGGGTTGAAAATTCTTTGTGTGTTACAAAAGAATAGGGTTGCCAGCTTCGGCGCCCGCTCCATTTATTGGTGGGAAAGGCCTCGTGTCAGTTCTAACACCAGTTTTAATATTCTAGGTCACGTGGACGGCACACGCGCGCCTTTGGTAAAAAACTTGAGCGCGCGTAATTCCATTTTTATTGTTGCATTCTTTATTTAAATCTTCTCTATGATTTTTTTCTTCTTTTTTCATTTAATGGCTGCTTTTTGCGATGCGGTTATTGGTGCTCATTACGGGTTGTTTGAATGGTTGGTTTCGTTCGAATAGCCATAATTGGTTGGAGGCGAAGGTTTTGTGGTACTTTTAAAATCCAGGCTGGTATTAAAGTAAATTGAAAACTATTGTTCAGCTTTTGATAAGTCGTACTAATAAACATAAACATTTACATACAGGCACATAGATTGCTTCTGGCCCCACACTAGGATACCCTGTGTCGTGGGAACCAGAAACAACGACATCACAAACATGTAAACATCCAAGACCTGGGATTTTTTTTTGTCTCCAGCCGGGATTCGAACCCGGGACCTCTCGCATGGTATGCGGATGCACTACCGCTGCGCTACGAGGTCGTCAACGTAATGATAATGTAGAGTGATAATGGTTTTACTATTTATAATGTAGCTCACTTGACTACCTACCTATTATTTTTTTATAAACGGCCATTTCGTACAGAAAAAAAGCTGAAAATGTGGAAAAAAGTTGCAAGGAGCATAATTTTTAGGTACCTAACTGGACATGCAAACATGGAATTTCACCTCGACTGAAGCCATGTGAAGCCATCTTAATCTGGTCGGCTAATTGCCGAACAAATATTTAAAAAAAATGTAATGGTTACAAACTCTCTTACTAAAATTTTCACGGAAATCTCGCTGGAAAGCTACAGCTAACGCCCTCTATGAACGTTCAAAGTAAACCAAACACACAAGGGGAAGGTAGTTACCCTCTGAGGGCCTATTTCCGGTCACGTGGCTGACTGAAGCGATACAATACGCTTGTCATGATGAGAATGGACGATTTGAATTCATATTTTAGTACCATGCAGCTTTTTGCGACATCTCATTCGTAACCGTTAGCTTTATTTTCTTAATAATGCATGAACATTAGATAATATTTTATCGGAGATAGGTACAGTGTTTATCACTAGTTCAGATGTTATCGTTTTTCCTTGAATGTATATATTATACACTATAAGCATTTTTGATGCCATTGATACGATGATGTAAGGAATGTAACTGTCCTCGTTTTTAATAATGAATAAATTACTGAAATAGAGAACACTTTATCAATCATGGAGTCATATCACATATGTGGGCAACAAGTGATGTATTAGGTTTAAGATGATTTGAGATAACATGGTTAGAGTGGATTTTTTTTGTCCCGCTGCCTTTTTCTCCTCTATAAAAACGGCCCGAAGGTAGGGGCTAACAAAGCACAAGACATTCAGCAAACAGAATGTAAATTCTTAACGTTCAAACAAATTTTTGATTTCATTTTTTGCATGACAACATTATTCTAACTGCAAAATTTTTGAGATATTGCGTAATAACATTATAGTAATTGCAAAATTTTTGAGATATTGCGTAATAACTTTATAGTAATTGGAAATTTTTTGACATACAGTATGACAGCATTTTTATTATTGCAAATCTTTACAAACTGACAAGGACTGGAGGAAATGTTGTACTCGTAGATCGTTGAAATTGATATCTTTGGTACACAGATCACAGATCTGTGCTTTGGTACGACCAATTTCATTTAGCTTTGGGTTACATGTGAACAATCCGTTGACAGAAATTGATAAAAAAAGGCTTATACCTACCAGTGGGTTTTAATTTATGACCTCAATAGATAGACAGATACATATTCAGCTTAAAGTGACAGGGGTTGTCAATCGTCAGATAGGCACAACAACTCAATAAATTGAAATTACGTTTACCACTTCTCTCTAGTGCCCATAGAAAATTAATTACATTTGTTGAGGTTGTAAACCTTTGTAGATTTATATTGGCCGCTTACACTTTAGCTATGGTTTGATTCTGTCTAAAAAGGCTGTCTTCGCGATATGTGTCTAGTTCATGTTGATATGAAAATATAATATATTAATTGATAAATAATCGTCTTCTTCACTTTAAACATGGTAGCAGAGCGTTAAGTGTGTAAAAGAAGTGAAAAACAAGTAAGTCATAGTAAAGATGAGTAATAATATAGTAATACCAATTTTCGACGGAACGGATTATGCCAATTGGAAAATTCGGCTATTGAAATTTTTGGAATTTAAAAAATGTAAGGAAGTAGCTATTAGAATAAAAACTGAAAAAGATGATGCTACTAAGTGGGATGAGATGGATATTCAAGCTACAAATTACATATACAGTGCGATTACCAACCAACAGTTGGAATACATTAGCGAGCTAGAGTCAGCATACAAAATTATATTAAAATTCGACGAGATGTATTTAAAGCAATCTACAGCATTGCAAATTGTATGCAGAAACAATTTAGAAAATATAAAGCTAGTGAAATATTCCGATACTAACATTTTCTTCGACGAATTCGAACGATGTGTCAACGATTTGAAAAAAGCCGGCGCCATGATGTCGGAAAGTGAAAAATTAAATTATATGTTAAAGGCATTGCCCGGAAATTACAGTTATATTGGCGATTTAATAGATGTTTTGCCAGAAAAAGATAGAACCGTAGAATATTTAAAAAGTAAAATTAGAATGAAGAAAATCCAAAGTGTAGACGAAGAAATGCCGGGTACCTCGAACGCTTTTAAAGTAGAATCTGAGAACAAACAAACATGTTTTACCTGCGGAAAAGTTGGGCATATACAAAGAGACTGTCTAGTCTATATAAATGATTTACCGTTTATGGTACAAAAAATGTCTGAGATAGTGTTATTTGCTGATGACACGACACTTATTTTTAAAATAAGGAGACAAGAAAATAATCTTGACGATGCAAATAATGCTCTCTCGCAAGTACTAGATTGGTTCACAGCAAATAATCTGCTGCTAAATTCTAAAAAGACAAAATGTATAAAGTTTTCCTTACCTAACGTACGAGTAGTTGAGAACAACATAGTAATTGGACATGAAAAATTAGAATTTGTAGATGATACTGTATTTCTGGGCATCACAATCGATGCAAAACTACAATGGGGTCCACATATTGTAAAATTAGCACACAGACTTAGCTCTGCAGCATATGCAGTGAAAAGAATTAGGGAACTCACTGACGTTGCAACTGCTAGGCTTGTTTATTTTAGTTACTTCCATAGTATTATGTCCTACGGTATACTACTATGGGGCCGGGCAGCAGACATTGAGACTATCTTCATCTTGCAGAAGAGAGCCATCCGATTTATTTACAAGTTAGGTAGTAGGGATTCGCTAAGAGATTTCTTCAAAGAAACCAACATCTTAACAGTTGCATGTCAATACATTTATGAAAATATTATGTACGTTAGAAAAAATATCAAAGACTTCGAAAATGTTGGTGGCCACCATAATGTTAATACTAGAAATAAACATAAATTGTCATTTCCACTATTTAGACTTGCAAAAGTTAACACATCCTTTATGGGGCACTGTATAAGGTTCTACAACAAAATTCCTCAAGATATATTAGAGTTACCTCCAACGCGATTTAAAAAATGTGTTAAGCACATTCTGTGCAAAAAGGCTTACTATAACATCAAGGATTATTTAGAAGACAAAGATGTTTGGCATTAAACAGTAGATTAATATTATTTAAAGGACGATTGTGACTAGTGTTCAACACATTCATGACTAATATTTTAAGTTGAAAACTCTGTTAATTAAGTTAAAACGTGTTTTGAAAAGAATAAATGTGGAGTTTCTTTGTTAGTTTCTTCTCCACATAATCCATTAATTGTGAAACTAGCAACTTTGACGTTCATTAAGTAAACATTCTGTTTTTACAATGAATAAAAATATTTGAATTGAATTGAATTGAATTGAACTGTTGGCACGGACACAGAGGTCGTGGCCGTGGACATTATGCTCGAAGTCGTGGTCGTGGACGTAGTCACCACAATTTCGGACCCAACAGAGGGAGAGGAAATTACTATGATACGGAATATTATAAAAAGAGTTTTCACACTTGCGTTGTCAACAATTCGACGATTAATGAAGATACTCCTCTTAAGCCAGGACAAATAAATTGGCTTCTAGACAGTGGATGTACAGACCACATAATAAACACCGACGAATACTTCGATAAATATGTGACATTAAAAGAACCAATAAACGTCAAGGTTGGTGATGGAAGAATATTGAAAGCGACAAAGGTTGGAAGCATTAAAACTTACTTTCCTGTTTATAAGAACAGAAATCAGGTGATAATAGACAATGTATTTTACGTAAAAGAGATGAAAGCAAACTTATTAAGCTATTCGAAGATAACAGATAATCACACAATTGTTTCGACGGGATATTTAACGAAGATATTTAACAAGAATAGAGAATTGATTGCAATTGCGAAGAAAGATGAGAGACTGTACAAAGTAACCAGTTTTGTCTGCAAGGAAATAGGCGTAAATGCAGCAAATTGTAATATAACATTGAAAGAAAAGCTGCACCGAACATTTGGTCATATAAACTTCAATTATCTTGACATGATGTGTAAAAACCAAATATTAGATGGATTACCTAAACAAATAGAAACGGATTATATGAAGTGTGCTATATGCGTCGAAAATAAGATGCACAATTTGCCATTTAGCAATAATAGAACAAAGGCAGAAGGTATATTAGATATTGTGCACACGGATGTTAACGGACCACATAGAGATACAGGATATCGGGGAGAAAAATATTTCTTGACATTCATAGATGATTATAGCAAGATAGCGAGAGTGTATTGTATTCAATCAAAGGAACAAGTATATGAATGTTTCGAAGAATATGTCAATCAAATGCAAAATATTACAGGAAAAATGATCAAAGAACTAAGATGTGACAACGGGAAAGAATACATAAATAGGAGAATATTTAATTTCGCAAGAGAAAAAGGAATAATGATTAAGCCGTGCCCAGCATACGTACATGAGTTAAATGGAACTGCAGAAAGATATAATAGATCTATAATGGATATGGCACGATGCCTCTTAGCTGAAGCTAAGGTTGACAGGCGTTATTGGCCAGAAGCTATTAAGACCGCTGCTTATTTAAAAAATCGTATAATGACAAATACCCCAGAAAGAAAGACGCCATTTGAATTATTTTTTCATGAAAAACCAACTGCAAAATATTTGAGAATGTACGGTAGTAAAGTTTATGTAAGAGTACCTGAAGAAAAAAGAGTATCAAAATGGGACAAAAAAGCAGAGATGGGAATTTTACTTGGATATACGGATGTTGGATACAGAGTACTAATCAATAATAGAGTTGTAATTGCAAGACACGTGGATATAATTGAGGAAGATGTTAAGCTTATTGCATTTGATGATAATGAAGAAGAAAATAATGTAGATGAAGAAAAATGGGAAGATACCCTAGATAAAATTGAAACAGAAGACATGGTACCGAATAATAACGTCAGTACAGAGATCATAAATAATGAAAAGAGAACCTCGAAGAGACAAATTAAAGCACCACTCCGATTTGATGAAGAATTTGGCTACTATTGTATAACTGCTAATTATTGTGATGCGATGATTCCAGATACTTTTCACGAGGCGACTACGTGTGACGAGGCTGAAGAATGGAAAGAAGCTATGGACCGTGAGATGAACAGCCTAGTAAAAAATGATACTTGGACTTTAGTAAATGCACCACAGGAAAAAGAGGTACTAGATGTAAAATGGGTGTACAAAAAGAAGTCCGCTGATCTATATAAAGCCAGGTTAGTGGTTAGAGGGTTTCAACAAACCACTAATATTGATGATACGTATTCACCTGTTGCTAGGATGCATACTTTAAAATTACTGCTATCGTATTGTTGCCAATTTAATTTACATGTACATCAAATGGACGTAGAGACTGCTTTTCTAAACGGTAAAGTTTTATCAGAAGTGTATGTTAAACAGCCTCTTGGTTATGAAGACGGTACTGACAAAGTATATAAACTGTATAAATCTCTTTATGGTTTAAAAGAAAGCCCGCGAGCTTGGTACGAATGTTTTAATGATTTTGTAACAACTATTGGCTTTCAAAGGAGCAGATATGACTATTTTCTTTATGTCAAAACAGATGATAACTGTACTGTATATATTTTAGTATATGTCGATGACTTATTGATAACTAGCAAAGATGAGCACACTGTTACTATAATTAAAAATAAATTAAGTAACCATTTTAGAATGACGGACATGGGAAAGGTTAGGAACTACATAGGTATTGATGTAGAGTATGACTATGCAAAAAATAATACTTTGACCTTAAGCCAGGAAAAATACATAGAGTCGTTAGCAAAAAAATATGAAATTGAGAATTCTAAATTATTTAAAACCCCTATGGAGATTAATGCCAAACTTGAGAAATGTGAATTACTAAATGATGATTTTAAATACAGGAACTTGATCGGAGCTTTGTTATACATTAGTTCTGGCACTCGACCAGACGTTGCCTTTTGTGTCAACTACTTGAGCAGATTTCAGAACTGCTATGGTGAAATTCATTTCAAATATGCATTGCGTGTTTTAAAGTACTTATACTTGACTAAAAATCTCAAGCTCACATATTATCAGAATTTAAAAGCTACTATAATGGATTGTTACGTAGATGCCGATTGGGCTGGAGATATTGTAGACCGTAAATCTACTACTGGTTTTGTGATTCGATTATTTGGTAATGCTGTGTACTGGAAGTCAAAGAAACAAATTACTGTGACTGTGGAAGATTTACTTCCACTTTTGCTGAATACATAGCGTTGTCAGAAGCTGTAACTGAAATAAGCTTACTACGTAGTATACTTGATGATGTTTTTATAAAGTTTCATGCTCCTGTAAACATTTATGAAGATAATTCAGGTGCTGTAGCTATTGCTAAGTATGGTAATTTCACAAACAACTCGAAGCATATTGAAGTGCATTATCATTATGTTCACGAGAATGTTAAGAATGGAACTATTGATATTGTTAAAGTAGATTCGGAAGATAACGTTGCAGATATTTTTACCAAAGCGTTAGGAAACATATAATTCTTTAAATTCAGGCAAATGTTAAATATAACTTGATTTGATATTGCCATACTTGCAATGTTTAATAATGTTGATTAGCGTTGCCATATTAAAATATAAATCTAAGGAGGCGTGTTGAGGTTGTAAACCTTTGTAGATTTATATTGGCCACTTACACTTTAGCTATGGTTTGATTCTGTCTAAAAAGGCTGTCTTCGCGATATGTGTCTAGTTCATGTTGATATGAAAATATAATATATTAATTGATAAATAATCGTCTTCTTCACTTTAAACAACATTACATTACATAAAGTCATGCTTGTATCACGGAGGCATAGGCCAGTAGAGACCAGGGTTTGCAACTTGATACGAAATTAATTAAATGGGATAAAATGTCCTACCACAATTTCGAAACCAGTTGTGAAAACACCGTGTGGCGCCGGATTAAGAATAGCGTCACTTCATTTCCTTCCGTGAATGTCGTAGAAGGCGACTAAGGAAATTCATTACAAGGAGACGGGCAGCAGCGTCTTCCTGAGATTTCAACAGCATACTGCCATCGCCAACCCGCCTGCCAAGCGTAGCGATTATGGCGAAACACTTCATGGTTAAGAAAACTATGAAGGAGGCCTGTGTCCTGCAGTGGGCGTCGAGTGGCTGATGATGATGCTGTGAAAACAGCCTTTTTTAGGGTTCCGTACCCAAAGGGGTAAGGGACCCTATTACTAAGACTCCACTGTCCTACTGTCTGTCTGTCTGTCTGTCTGTCACCAGGCTGTACCTCATGAACCGTGATAGCTAGACAGTTGAAGTTTTCACAGATGACGACTCGCACTTGCCCGGTTTTATTTAATTTATTCGAAACTAGTTTCGAAAACAGCCTTTTTATTATTCGAAATCAGTTTCTAATACAGAAATATTTCTTTATTCAAAACGATAGGTTGCGTAGAAAGAAAAAAAAGGCTGTTTTCGAAACTTTTCAATCTCTGCCATCCTTCGATCTACCCTGCTCTCTTCTGCCGTAACCGGAGATCCGTAACCAACGTATTTTACCTTTCGGCCGCTACCGCAACTGAGTTTCGTAACCAGGTGCGAAAGAAGAATGAAAACTCCTTGTTCGCAACCAGTTGCGAAAGAATACCTTTTATTCTTCGTTCGCAACTATAGGCATAATGCATTTGTTTTTCGCAACCAGTAGCGGTGCAGGATTTTCTGTTCTTTATTCGCAACCTCATACTTTTTCGAGTGCGTAGGTACTTAGTACTAGTTGAAATGAATGGTTGTTATCTAATCTTGACAATTCTGCCATAATGACTTATAATTTATGTTGTGCATCACTGTTGTGCTGTGCATCATTTAAATGTAATAATGTCTTCATCTAATATTTTTCCGACCTCAAGCAAATTAGATTTTATATCAACTAAACGAGGAGGAACAAAACTGCTATACGACGGGCACCGGTTCCACCGTAAGAAAATTTATGTAAACGGGGACTCATTTTGGAAGTGTTGTAATGAAACGATTTGCAAAGGGAACTTAACATTGAATCAGCGAAATGAGATTAAAAAAATTAAAGAACATGATGCAAACTGTACGGCCAGCCATGCCAAAAACATAGTACTAAAAGAATTCGATCAACTGAAACAGATAAGCAGCTGTAATTTTCAATCAATACAACAGCAATACGACAAAGTGGTCAAGCAAATAAACGATAGCGGTATCCAACTTCTAGAAGAAGTATCAAAATACAGTAGTGTGAAAACTGGACTCTATAACGAACGTAACAAAATATTAGGTGCTCCTAAAGTACGGTTTGTAAACCCAAGCGACGTTGTTGTACCTGCAAAGTATACTGAGTTTTTATTGGCGGATTATGACGATGATTCCCAAAGAATAATTGTGTTTTGTAGCAAAGAAAATAGAGAGCAAATTAGAAAGTATCATCATTTTTTTGCCGACGGCACGTGTAAAAGTTGTCCAAAAGGATTTAAACAATTATATACTATACATGGGTATAATGAACAAAACAAGTGTGTAACGCCACTATTATTTTGTCTGATGTGCGATAAGAAAATGAAAAGTTACGAAATACTGTTCAACTTGATAAAGACCACATTATCCACATGGGTACCGAAAAAAATTACGATGGATTTTGAACTTGCTGCTATTCATGCCATCAGAAGAGTATTCCCAACAATTGTTTTTCGTGGATGTTACTATCATTTTAACCGATGCCTCTGGAGGAAGGCTAAGGCTCTCAATATCAATACAAGACCTAAGAAGAGGCACGTCGCTAGATGTATAGGACTAGCTCGCTTACCGCAAAATTTCATAAATACAGGATATCGATATGTTATGGCAAGGAGTCCAGTATGTATAGAAATAAATAAATTTAATGCCTACTTTAAGAAGCAATGGGTTTCAAAAGATAAAATAGAGAAAGAATGTTGCTGTCATGATGAAGCTATTAGAACTAATAATAATATAGAAGGTTGGCATGCAAAAATTAATAAATACGTTGGCCGCAAAAATCCCACTCTGGCTCATTTGCTTCACGTTTTGGAGACTGAGTCTACGTCCTTTGACCTCAGAAAAGTTAGCAAGAAGAAAAACAAAGAGTACGAGGAAATTGATAAAGAAATAACCTCGGCAATAGAAGAGTTGAAGAGCGGAATAATAAGTGTCGGTCATTGTATCGAAATAATTTGCCCATATGTAATATGGTAGTTCGATACCATGACCGACGCTTATTATTAATCCACTAAGGCCTGCCGGCCTGCGTCTAAGATTGATAATATAAAAATAAAGTCTCATTATTATTTGATTGTTTTTCTTGATTGTGCTAAGCTACTCGTAGTATTGGTGTTCCACACTTAAACTTAAAAAAATCTTAGTAAATCCACTTGTAACTAATAAGTAGAGCCATTTAACATGTAATATTACTGATATTGGTTGCGAATTAGGACTACGCTTTTCTTTTTTCTCAACCACATATTTGCAAAGTCCTTTTTCGAAACCAAGTTGCGAAAGAAGAATAAAAGGTATTCTTTCGCAACTGGTTGCGAACAAGGAGTTTTCATTCTTCTTTCGCACCTGGTTACGAAACTCAGTTGCGGTAGCGGCCGAAAGGGTATTTTAACCCATCCAGCCGTTTTCGTAACCATGGTTTGCAACCAGTTGCGAATTAAGATATTTTTATTCTTTGTTCGCAACTTTTTCCTTTGATATCTTTGGTACGACCTCGTACAATCTACAACAAGAACGAACCTGTTTGGTTTTTAGTACAACTAACACCATCTACATTTTGAAAATAGAACCAATGTAAGCAGTTATTTCCAGTGCGGCATATTTTATTGAGAAGCAAAATGAAATCAAGCTGCTTTCGATCCTAAAATCTAAATATATACTCAAAAAAATGTTATGGGTCCTTAGTTGGCGAGCCTTAACATCAGACCCAAAAACAAAAGCTGTGATTCTTGTCACCCAATCTCATTACAATTATCTTTTTTCTTAAAATAAAACGTTTCTATTTTGTATTTGTATGTAATATGCTCTTTATTTACCACAGTGCACAGACAATTTCACTTCGTTGTGAAGTGAGAAAAAGTCTAGTTTCCTTGGCAAGCAATTTACCAAAATCATTAATTCTGCTACAATTAACGCCATCTATATCCCTCCGACAGAAATAACAAATGGGGATCCTTCAAATCTTTCCAGTTCCACTGATACGGCGGCCGCCGCCTGTGATACGGTACTTCCAAGGCGTTTGTCCTGAAAGGACGAGGGGTGAGGGCGCGAAAAAGACGCGTCGTCTTTCCTACTCAGTTTCAAACAAAATTTACTGAAGGGACGGGACGAAGCTCACACAAAAGAGATGGGGCAAGGGCACGAACTCTATACAACGCGTCGCGTCTTTTCCGCGCCTTCGCCCCACGTCCCTTCTGTGTGGACCTACAGGGCTTACAATGACAGATTTGGAATTTTTAGGTGCGTCTGTTCCGTTATTGTTGTAGATAATGGTACTGAGACCAATTGGAGTATGTATTATAGTTTCATTCATGCGTACAAGCCTAACCGATGGAACTACTACGAATACTAAAACTTTGAATGCGATTTGATACGGCCGTTCATGCCGCAAAAAATGTATTTTTCAATGCAGTTGCTCGTAAAGTTTTCTTTTTTGTGTAACAAAATTATGTGGAAACCGACTCTTTATTTCACGCGTGAAATAAAGTAATCTTTTTAAGCTTTTGACTCTGTGGTGCATGATGCAAGTCATAAAATTTTAAAAATTACAAAGATGCAAGGAGGTTTTGCTGTCCAAAAATAAAACAATTATTTATAAGTATGCACGCTCTAGCAATAACTGAATGATGATAAACACCATAACACATAAGATTCTTGATTATCTCATTTAAAAATACGTGTTTTGTTTCCGCAAACAAAAATATTTTTCACATTATTGGCTGTATGTATACTGTACCTTTGTCTCAAGAAAAAAAAAACTATGAAACGCGCGCTCTGCAAAGAAAGCACGCCATTTTGTTGTAAATAGGCTTTGGTGAAATAAAATTACTTTATTATACTTATTTTTTGTTGTATTTCCTCGCAAAATGCTTTGAAAAATGTTGTAAGATACTTGAGCGTAAAAGGTTTTTATCCGAATGCGTGCCAATGAATTTGCCACTTATTCGTATAAAACCTTACTTTCCGCACGTGTATCTTAAATAACTATTTCGACACTCAGGAGAACCAAAATTTGTAGAGTAGGTACTTTCCGTAGAACTTTGGAATTTGGCAAGTAATATCGTCTTATACTACAAATACAGGGAAAAATCTGTGATTAATTCATAAAAAAATTGTGTTCGAACTTCAGCAAAAGCTCGGAAAAAACTACAATTTACCTATAATATGTAAGTATGGCGTGGCCATGAAAATAGAATACCTGATATAAGGGCGCCACATTTTCATTTTATATGGCAGCATTTAGATTAGATTAGAACACTTTATTGTACACACCAGAAAACAAAATACATTACAAGGCTTACATGTCTAAGTTTTGCCGTATGCAATTAATAATACCATTGAATTCAAAATTCGATGATAATACCAATATAATAGTAATTTAATACCAATTTGAATTGGCCGCTTTATTTGTTATCAGGCCTAGTATTCTTATGAAATTATATTATGCGATTTTTTTGGACAAAAGTTCCTAAGTAGGTAAAGATACTTAAATATTTCATTAAGAATAGAGTAACCGTAAGCAACCTTTTATTATTTTAAATTACATTTACATCAAATTGAAATCTAATATACGAAATCAATTCAGAAATGTATTAAGTAATCCTTCACCAATCATTAAAATATATAGAATTTAAGTATTCAACGGACTCGTACGCAATTTCTTCATGTCAGGCTGAATAAGTCACATTCACTTTCAATCCCACGAACATTTATAAAAAAAAAAATCTATTTCTGTTTCAATAAACCAGAAAGTGTTCAATCTTCATTATAAAAACGATGCACGACAGCAATCAACAAAGGTATTGTTATTTATAGGAATCAAGCTCAATCTTGCAGACTTTCTGTCCGACGAATAATCTATGAAATTGTGTAGGTACCTTCCACTTTTCTTTCACGCCCATGAATAGTTTCGGCATTTTAACGCACAAGCAACTGACAAAAGCTTTGAAATAGACCACACTTGAAAAATTGTCAGATAGTTTAAAAACGACATTCATAAATGACGTTTAAAGTTATTGTTGTCAGTAAAATAAATTAGTTCCTGTGATTTTCCGCAATATGGCGAGCTACCTACAAATTTGTACGGAACCCTCGGTGTGTGAGTCCAAGTCGCACTTGGCCGGTTCTTTTGCTTTTAGAAATATCAGAGTTTATAATTATAATTTTATTCGCGTTTACGGGCCGTCTAAATTAAATTATGCATGTTGGATATATCGCTCACAACGACGGATAGACTTTTGATAAATGGGTTACTTAAGTATAGTTAAACACGAGGTAAAATCACTTTAAACACTTTATTTGCAAGCTTAGGACAAAGGTTTACAAACCCTACAACAAAACTATTTCATTTTCACTTAAAAACTAAAATCACGTTACCCTTCATTATTAGCTTTTGCAAACAAAAGAGATAGAAATAAAAAAATAACATACTTCAACAAATTAATTCAGTAATATCTCGTTGATAATTCCTCTCTCTTCAGATTTCTAATCAGAATCCGATAGTGCAATGCTTTCCTGAAACAACGTCATAAGATCACTTTATTGGCAGTCTTTTTAGGGTTCGATTGTAAGCAAGCCAGGGCAGCAATACCCGGCAGAACCCCTCGTCTCTCCAGACGCCTGCTACGTCTATACAAGTCGCAACTCCGCACTCTAACAGGGGCGCTCACAGCTCGCGATCATTGTAACATTACATTTTTTTTACAACAGGTACATGCAACAGACAGTCCTCTTCGCAGAGCATACTTGGACGCAGAGGAGACATGCTCACGTGCTCACGTGCACGGGGGTGTGGCCAGACAACGGTCACTGCAGGAGGCCTGCACTGACATTAACAAGCTGCTGGCGTCCCTGGAGGAGCTGGGGTGGCCAGAATAGTTTTCTAAATACTATCTTCCTTTCACGCAAACTCATTAGCAGTAGTTCTGGAAACCCAAAGCGTCACCAATAATGCATTTACTAAGGCCGGTGCCTAACGTTCGCCTGAACGTTGTGTCAATGTTGTATAAATATTAGTCCAACGATATCGTACATTTACGGTTATCGTCCAATGTTAAACCTTCCTATATCGAACAAAAAGCCAGTGATAATGTAAAATATATCTAGCACTGTATCTGTACCCTAATCACGTACCTCAAACTCTCCAATAAAGATGTCCGAGTCATCTGATGGTGGCGCTGCGTCAATGCTATCTACTGCAGTGATTTGAGGACCTGAAAAATAGTTGAAAGCAAGTAACGAGTAAATACAATAATATCCGAAGCCGTAGAGTTAGACACGAACATCAATATATTATATTAAGCTCACCAAAGACGCGGTTTAAGAATCATGTGTAAAACACATTTTGTGGGAAAAGGCCTGCTATGACATGGAAGATTATTTTGATGATAAAGATCTGGCATTAAAAAGCAGTTCAATACGTGAGTTCTAAACTTCAGAAATTTAAAAAAACTGAGTTATAAGTTTGTTGTATTTTTTTTTCCAGAACGGTCTTCTGACAGAATCTACATCTTGTTTGAAGTAGAGCGGAATAAAAGAAAAAAAATTAAATGTATAATAAAAAAGCTTTGTAAATACCTTTATTATATTATGTATGTTTTGTAAAACGGATAGGCGAAAACTTATATTCTGAATATCTTCCATAGAAAAAATATCTATGTTTTGTACAATGGGTCATTAACGATTTTTTTTGTTTCAGATTTCTACAAAACGCTCCCAAAGGCATTAACTTATACAACACACATAACATTACATAAGCAGCCTATAAATATACCACTGCGGGGCACAGATTTTCTCTCCGAGGGCGAGAGTATCGGCTTAGTCACCAGCACCCATGCCCAGCGCAGATTTGTGATTTCAAGCGCTGAGTTTTTGAATCCCTTAGCCAGCGGCCACACAGAAGGGACGCGGGGCGGCAAACGGGACGCAGCCTACTCAGAAGAGATGTATTTTCTGTGTGGGCTTCGTTCCAACCTTTCAGCACATTTTGTTTGAAATTGAATTGGATTAACGACGCGTATTTTCCGCGCCCTCACCCCTTCTATGAGGCTTCCTTACAAAACTTAGGTTTCTTCATTTTGTTTTTCTTTTTCTATCTATCTGTCTATCTTTCACAGTTAGCGGGGGTTATTCTGCTACAAATTCACAATTTTACGTAACTTTGAAAACAATGTCACTGGTACAAGCCGGTACCAATCCCGGGACCCTTGACGAATCTAAGCTTGTTTTTCAGGGATGATCTGGCCCTGAAAAACGATAGCCTGCCACACTGCGCCCCAATTCTCGAAGTAACCCAACATCCTGAGGTGGGCGTAGATTACACTAAAATGGCACGGCCAAATCGGCTCCCTCCTGTCTACGCCAATGCCTAAGACCTCTACACACAAAGCACGACTACATACAAATCTAAAAAAAATCCAACTCACCCATGGGCACCATACACTCCATAGGCTCAAAGAGATCCAGCGAGATGAGGTCGAGAGGTAGTGACGGCGCGGGAGGTGACAGAGTGCAAGACGATATCGAAGTACCTGGACAGGTTGAAAAGAAACGGCTATAATGGGTATGATTTTAAGATAAATAAAGTTCTATATTTATTGAAGACGTGAAAGGAATGGAGGATGAGGGTGTTACATCATAATTTGTAAGTATTACATAGGTACACCATGATACTTCCTTTTATTTGAGAAATATAGTTGAGACGATATGAAGGATGTTTCTAGAGACGGGGAGGTCTTAAACCATATTTTAGAGAGGTCTTGAGCCACACAAAAAAGGTAGGTAAGCAGTTGTAATAAACTATTGTTATAGCAGGATCTTATGATAAACGGGGGCAATTAAACTCAGAAAACTGATTTAAATTTCTCCATAGTGGACAGCAGTGAATAATGTACGCTGATTGCATGAAATTATGACTACTGGGTCTCAATTGAAAATGAGTTAGTTAATCTAAAATGGTATTTTGTTTTTTGACAGTCTTGTCTCAGTCTCGAAATACGACTTTTTTTCCTTTTTCACATTGCCGTAATCCGATCCAAAGCTTCTTTTTTATTTTATGCGGTACCCCATAAGGATGATGTGATGCTCACCGGGTCTCATTTCGGGACAGGGCACCATCTGCCGTGGCAGAGAGACAGCATCAAGTCTACGCAGCGCTTCGGGACGAATGTGATTCCGTTGTTCTTGAGCCGTCACCTCGCGAGACTCCCTGAGAGTACACGGTTCTACTTGAACCTCGCCAACTGAAAACGGAAGTAGTAAAGACAACAGCTCCGTGTGGCGGCGGATTAGGAATAGCGTCACTCCATTTCCTTCCGTGGATGTCGTAGAAAGCGACTAAGGAAATCAATTACCAGGAGACGGGCAGCAGCGTCTTCCTGAAATTCCAACCGCATTCTGCGATCGCCAACCCGCCTGCCAATCGTGGCGATTATGGCAAAACCCGTCATGGTTATGAAAACTACGAAGGAGGCCTATGTCCAGCAGTGGGCGATGATGATGATGAAAGACAACAGGTTATTGTTGCTAACTCAAAAAAAAATATGTTTCTTTCTTTTTTCTTCTGCGCCTGAGGTGCTCACATACCTCAGCGATTGAAATTACCGTTCCGCGGTGGGCAGAAATCTATGAATGACTATCGCATATGGTATCATGTGTACTGGCACTGCAGCATGACATTAGATCTTGGGTATTTTTTTTATAACTTTTGCGAGTGTCTGCTCTCTGAATATTTGTAATAATAAGTTTATCGATTTCAAGGTACCTACTCTTTGGTTTAGGTATGTAATTACAGGCTGAGATTTCCTAATGTCAGCTCCAATATCCGCGTTTCCAATAATATCGTATTTATTACGTAAGACAAATTATTGTAACCACTTTCCGACGCCCTCTATAGTCTTAGGTAATAAATGGACAGCTCCTAAGTAGGTTCACTAAACTCACTATCAGCAGACAAAGCCGTGTAGGCATGGTGAGGTTCCTCCACAGCTAAATGCAGTCTCCCGCCAGGTCTTATCTTCGGCACCACAGTAGCAACCACTGGAACTCGGATTTGGACTGCGCCATCCACTTGCTCGAGGGCTGGATTGTTCTGAAGTTATTATTCCTATGCATTTGATTTTGTAACTATGTAAGTGATGATGATGATGATATTAATATTAATCAAACATTATCGTTGATAGAAAGTCTATGCTCAGAGGTCTTCAGAAAGATCATAGCATAGCTAACTTGAAAATATTATAATAGTAATGTATATTGTTTTTCGATTCTTCGTGATGACTTTACTGTTTACTTTATTTTATTACATGCTGAATTTGAGTTCATTGTCAACTGTAATTAACTTAATTAATGCTAACTAATTAGGAAGAGCGGAAGTTTTCCTGGCACAGGTAATTCTTGCTTAAAAGGAAACTCTTACAAGAAATTGTAACATTAAGTTTGAAATTGAAAATAAACATATTTTATCTTTATTTATTTATTTATCTATGCTGGAAAAACTAACCTGGGCTGGATTTTCTTCATTCTTCATAACAATTTTGCCGCCAACTCTTAAATCTTCAGCTGTAGCTGGCACCAACATCTGCAAAATTTATACCTTCTTAGAGGCTCATCTAATTGCTGCAATAATACTGCAATCTGCATTTTACTCTTCCCCGAACCGACTCCAGACTATTCCTCTGTAGGTCTTATATGCAGTAGAGCCTGCCGCTCCCGAATCGGACTTTTCAGTAATTTCAAAAAGTGCAACTCCATTGTCCATTTAAATAGCTCATAATGGACGCGGTGATGACCTCTCCAATGAAGAATATTCCTGATATCTCTCATACCTTAGTCTAGTTCAAATCAATGACTTCAGTCTCCGGTTTGTAGCAAAATATATTTCACGTTTATTCATAATTATGCCATCAATCGTTCAATTTTCGTAAAGTTACCTATCTCATACAAAACGAAAGTCATTGTATCTTACCTGCTTCCCACCAGGTAGCTTGGTATCTACGACTTTGACCAAAACAGGCGGTCCATGTTCCGATCTTAGAAGAGCGAAGGGTGTCTGCCGTGTGGCCAGTGCAACTCCCATATGGTAAGTGTTTATTGGTTCCACAATCACTCCGCTGCCTGGAATTGTAGTCTTAGTTACAAAAATCAAATAGGCAGGTGAATGAAATACTCCGAAGTTGAACAACGATGTGACCGTCTTTACTCTAGTTTTAATCAACTAACTTTTAACGTTATGATGACACTATCCAATAGCCAAGACCTTGTGCCCGACCTTCAAGACTAAACTCAGCTTCTTGAACTATCAATCAAGCAATCAGCCCGCACTGGTTCACTGTTGGACATAGGCCTCCCCCAAGGCATGCCAGTTCCTTCTGTCCTTAGCCACCCTCATCCAGCCACTGCCAGCTATGCCTTAGATCGTCGGTCCAGCTAGCTGGTAGGCGTCCTACGCTGTGTCTGCTAGTTCGAGGTCTAAATTTGAGAACCTTTGCACCCCATCGACCAAAGGTTCTTCGGCATATGTGACGAACCCACTGCCACTTCAGCTTGCTTATCTTATAGGCTATATCAAACCCACTGCCACTTCAGCTTGCTTATCTTATAGGCTATATCAGTCATCTTGAACCAAAAATATCTGAGCTCATTCAGGAAATACTTAAGATTAATCACTAAAAACCATAAAGTAAAAGCTTGACTCACAAATGCAATTCCCATCCTTTCTTCCTTTCTTGTACAGACACACATAACACAATCACTCTCCTCTCACACATACACAACACACACACATACTTACCTCCATCTCCCTCTAATCCCTCGCATACGTACATACACTTACCTATACACCACACTCCACTTACCAAACTTAATTTAAACTTAATTTGTATTTCTTTATTTCAAAGTGCTGTATATTGATTAGTACTCGTACCTTAATGTAATTTAATGCATTTATGGTGTAGGTATATTTGAAACCTTGCGGTAGTGGGCGTTGACATCTGAGATACAGTGTTTATCACTAGTTCAGATGTAATCGTTTTTCATTGAATGTATACAGGGCGTCCCAAAGTTATGGGAAATGAAGGGAAAGTACCTTAAATATCGTACGTATTTTGCTGAAAGAAGACTTTATGTTATTTTTAAAAGTTAGTAATTCTGCATTCAAAGATTTTCTAAAAATTAGTTGCTTCGTCTGGGAATCGAACCGACTTAAATGTAAAAAAAAAAACACCCCTACTTTTATGATGCCAATCGAAAGAATAGCAAAAAACTAATAACTCTTCTTAAGTAACATAGTATTTTAAAATAAAGGAACAGCGTGAATCATTTTAATAAAATTAAAAACATACATGAAACTGCCGTAGTCAATTAAGTGGGTATTTTTTTATAAATTAATTAATTAAATGCTCAAAATGTGATCCCTCTTGTCTTACGCAAATCGCCTATCTTTTAATGAGGGTGTTTATGATTTTTACATTTAAGTCGGTTCGATTCCCAGACGAGGCAAGTAATTTTTAGAAAATCTTTGAATGCATTATTACTAACTTTTAAAAATAACATAAAGTCTTCTTTCAGCAAAATACCCTATCTACGATATTTATGGTACTTTCCCTTCATGGCTCATAATTTTGGGACGCCCTGTATATTATACACTATAAGCATCAAAATACGATGGTGTAAGGAACTGTCCTCGTTTTTAATAATGAATAAATTACTGAATTACTGAATTAATCGTAGTCGGCGGATAAGTCTTGAAGGGCATCATAAGACATATTATAATAATAGCCTAAGATGACGAATTTAGAAAATAATTACTGCACAGAGTCCAAAGGTCAGTTTCGCACGGCCAGGAGCGAGTGGGTTTTAATGGGGTCCAATTTGAAGCAGACGGTCCTTCCATGGACGGGAGATAAGGTCCAACTGAGGAGGTCACCTCGCACTGTTCTGCTGACGAGCTGAAAGGAGAAAACGAATTTGTGCTACCAAGTTATTACCAAGAGTAATATAAAAGAAAACTAGCTAGTATATTTACCCGACCCAACATAGAATCGGACATACTTACATACATACATATTTTATTTTATTTTATTGAGTCTACAAAACAGAATACAGTCGATTGTTATACAAAATAAACTTAGAAATAAACTATTTGTGTTCTGGACTGTAGTCCAAGGTATGTAAACATAGAAGTTTGCCAAAATGGAAGTGGGATATGCAGTACTTAATCTAAAACATTAAGCCTAAATTGACATAAAGTAGATAATTTAGAACTGAAGCAGCTTTAATTATTTAATTAATGGGTAAAGCGTTGGACGAAGACGGGTTAGATATTATAAAACTAATAATTTTGATGAATTTTGAAGGCCTTGGTTCAAATATGTCAATACCAGGAAATTCGGCGAAGAGGTTGTTATATAGACGACACATTCTAGAAATAGGGTTGTAATACGAGGTGTTGTTCTTATACACGCGCAGGTGAAATGGTCTGTATTTACGGGTTCTAAAATAACAATTGATGTTGAGGAGACTAACCAAGAAGGGAGAATCTATCTTAGAATGTAGGATCTTGTGAAGTAGTTTGAGATCAAGAATTTTTCTGCGATTTTCTAAGGGTCGGGTAGTAAGGATAAGCTCGTATGTATGTATGTATATATGTATGTATGTATGTAGGTATGTCCGATTCTATGTTCCCTCATAACTCCAATGGTTAGATTTTGACAAATAAGGTCTCAATCGATTCGTCATCCCTGCGCGAGTGTCATAGGTTAATTATATATAGCCTAATATAAGCATTCATGGAACAGAAAAGTAGTAACATAAAACTAAAATCGCTATTAAGCCGTTGCTATATATTAAACCGTTGTACGTTTACAACCATGAGTCACTTGATGGCGTTGTTATATTTAATTAATTCATGGATCTTAATTTTATTTAACTACGTCAATCACATGTAGTGTATGTAAAATAACCGTACGCGGGTGTTATAGGCTTTAAATAAATCAGCATTAAAAAACACTAAAATGACGAAAATAAAAAATAACCAACAACCCGACTGCTGAGCATTAACTACTAAGCAGATGGGTCCCAAATTCAGCAATGTTAGTCCTTAGGTTGGTCCGGCCTGCTTAGTAAGTAGTTAATGCTCAGCAGTCGGGTTGTTGGTTATTTTTTATTTCAGTTTTTTTTTTATATTCATGCAGGTATATTATTCTTCACGATGCGACTAAACATGCATGACGCATCGTATTAATTTCACCTAATCATACAAACAACTAGATTAAAAACCGAGTTGCCAATTTAACTGTCACCTTGAAGATGAGAATGGTGACAGAAACTCGGCATACATGGAATAATCCAAAACTATAGCTCTTACATGCTGAAATCAGGTTTATTCACAGCAGCAGCTCTGATGATGCGCGGGGTATTTTTTCCCGTTGGAGCGGTCTCGTTTGGTATGGTCGTGTTGATTACTTCACAGCTCTCATCAGGATGAGCCTGAAAACAATACGTTAGGTATGTAATTTGTATTAATATCGATGTAATTTGTAACATCTCAACTCTTTTGTAACTATTTCATGAATAATTATCAATATACAAAAAGTTCAAAGGCAATGGCAATACATCCTTTAACTCGTCTATGCACACGGAAGCGCCATGTTTCGCGTTAATCGGACAGAGTAACAAGTAACACAGCACAAGTAATAATACATTTTACGACGACGCGACGGCCGCGCACTCACAAACATACAAATCAAAGCATATTTACGGGCTAATCCACAGACAAGTTAACCAGAAGAGAGCAAAAGCAAGCGTGAAAAATCTGGTTGAATTTGTGAAGTTTGGATTGACTTCCGAGCGCAGCGTCAAGTTCAGGGCGCAGAACCTCAGCCATTACTTATAAAGCTATTGTGGTTTACTTACCTTGTTTTTATGGCACACGAGGTTCGACTGTTGGTTGAAGCCCTTGTTGCAGATGTTGCACCTGTAAGGCCGCTCGTTTGTGTGTGTGAAAAGGTGGTTTCTTAGGTTTCCTAAAAAGGAAATAAATAAAAAATTAGCGATATTTTCAAATATCAACTAAACATGAGTGATAATTTGTTGCTCATGCTTATAGACATTTTCAAACAGAAAGCTGATAACTCAGGCAAAATGCAGTCATTCAACCGTTTTTCCGGACGTAAATTGACATTTTTATACTGAAAGTTTTGTGTGCTGTGAGATCCAACCACAAAATCCTTTACTGACCGTTCAGAGAAAAACCATTGGAATTTTTCAGGTCAGGATAAGTATGTATCTTACTGCTGAGCTTTAAATGTAACACTTCACTAACGGAACATTTTATCTATTCAATATGAGGAGAATAATAAGGAATGAGGAGAACGGAGAGGACAGGCAACCTTTCTGGTGGAATCCCTTGGGACAGATGTGGCATTTATAAGGTTTCTGGTTGGAGTGGGTCTTGCGGTGGGAGATCAGGGTTGACACGCGGTTGAAGGTTTTGCTGCATACCTGGAAAGGGAGGAAGGGGGATCAAAGAATGGAAGATATTGTAGGACGACGGGTATACTAATTAGGTATTATAAGAACATTATACATAGCAAACATAACAAGCCTTTATATGCCCCACTGCAGGACACAGAGCTTACAATAGAGACAAAGAAAGAGAGAAAGAGAGAGTGAGATGGAGATTATGGAAGAGAGTAAAAGGTAACATAAACTCACGCTCGTATCCCCGAAAGGTACGCAGAGACTAAGGCCACTTACCACGATCCGGACAGACCTCCTTCGCTTCATCAACATTAATTAATCGTTGCGTGCACACACGCCGGTTTCGGATACTTACGTTTTAACTTGCCCTTTGCTAGTACATCCCCTATTTGGTCAAAGTATATCGAATCTTTCTTCCTTCATTCTCTCCATATGTCCAAACCAACGAACATTCATTGCTCAATGGAAAAGATCTCTTCCTAATAAGTATTTATGAACACTGACTTCACACGCGTAAGGCCTCTCCGCCGAGTGGATCGCGCGGTGTTGGCTCAACGTCGACAGCTGCCGGAAGCTCTTGCCGCAGTTGTCGCAGTGGAAGTTCCGCTCGTCCGTATGTGTCGGCAGGTGGCGCATTAGCGTGTACTGGTGTTGGAACTCTCGGCTGCCTGTGAATGGAAAATCGCTTGGCAGAAAATCTTGGGGAAAAGCTGAACGTGGAGACGGATACAATTTATTCGCAATACAAGATTCAGCGTGTAACATATTCGGGAACACACTAAAAAATATATGTCTGGCGGACTTGGCTTTACATAATACATAATCTTCTTGATAATACAGAATACTATAATCTGAACAAAAAAAATTAAATTACTGAGATTGCAAAAAGAACTGTAAGCATTAAATGATCATTAAATGAATGAAGCACCTATTTACCAGGAAGACAAGTTGAATAGACCAGAGGGTGATTTTTCAATGAGCACATAGGCAATAACAAACTGATATGTTTGAAAACGAAAAAGTTTTGTATAATATTACCAAATGAAAAATCGGACTGTTTAGCGCACCATTGAAACATCTAGCTTTAACATCATCAAATCGAGGTAAAGTAGAGACGAGTTGCTCATAGAAATCATACTACTTAATTTATTGATAGGAACAGACAGCTGATGGCGAAGTCTACTAAAATACACGTAAGTAAAGAACCAGAATGAATAAACGACCAGGGCAATCACAGAGTGGCGGTCGAGGACAGGACGACGAATTGTAGGCAGACCAACAGCCCGATGATATAATTGATTCAGCGGAAGGTCCGGCGGAAAAGGCCTATACCCAGTAGTGTGCAGCGCGGGGCTACGATGATTATGATAGAACCAGAATATCAAAAACGTATTTGCTGTAAAGGTCAGACACTTACAAATGCCGCACTCCCACAGCTTGACGGTCCTCCCGTGCCGGTTGAGATACTTGACATAGTGGAAGCGCGTGCGCGGGTCGGCCTTGTCCACTTTGCAGTTTGCCTGGCTGGACTTCGCCTTCTCCATCGGCATATCTGGCAATTAGACATGATCAGAACGGAACCTTGTCGAAGTGTCTTGAAAAAGGAGGCAAGAATGCACAAACAGATATGTAATTCATATCCAAATAAAAGTGCCAATAATTCGTCTACTTTAATTTCTTCATTGTTTTGTGTGGTTCTTACATAATTGGGAAATTGTGATATTGAAGAAATGAATGAACACAAAAGCTTAAAAAGAAAAAAGAAATGTGTAAAGGACACTATTTATTATTTACTATTTGAATATTTAGGATATTACGTACTTACCAACAAAATTGTCATAATGTATTAATAAAAAAAGTTTAATATGTTTGAATTTCTTATAGACAACCAACTTGTTAATTTGTGGAATCCTATTATTGGCTTTAGAACATTGTTACTACACTACATGAATCTACTATTGTTAATTAAGCTGTTGGTTTCCCTAATAAACTTAAAATAAAAATAAAAAATAATTGTAGGTACAGTTTCTTATTTGACGATACCGTTAACTGCACGATATTTTTTTGTCAAGCAATATTTGCGGAAAGTGAATTCACTAATTCCCTAAGAAAAAAATATTCACTTACTAGAACGAGTGCCGATCCCAGACGAGGTGGAAGAGACGATATTGAGGTCGGAGTAAGACTTTCGGCTTAGGTCTATCGTAGATATGCTGTTGCTGAGCAGCGAAGAATGGGAAGAGGTATCGGCTTCCTGCTGGCAAATTATACAGAGTGTGATAAGATAAGATAAGAATATTGTTTATTTTTCACACGGCGGCCCTATTACTGACAGCAATCTCTTCCAGGCAAACTTGTGGCGAGCACATGTCAACTCTGCGCGCGCACTATAAACTCCAACATTCCTACATCGCGCAAGCAAAATATTTCACATGACATACCATAAATACAACGTCCGACGAACATCAGTCGGACCGGCCGTCCCCAGGCATATGATCTGCCTGGCGGGAAATTTCCCTTTATAGTGGAAGAGCACGATCACCCGCTTTTCCCTATAACCTCATATCGGAGAATTTGCCGAAGGAGAAATAGACACGGGTAGTCTGTGTACCTAATATTCTAGTATCCAGTAGGTAAACTGTGTGTGTGTCTCTCTCTCCAGCGCCGCAGACCAACTCCCTTTCTTTCTCTATTGACATTCTAGCACCGCAGGCCAACTGCTCTCTCTAGCGACATTCTAGCGTCGAAGGCCTGTCTCTCTCCAAACGATACTAGTACCTTTATCTCGCTCTGCGTGTACAGCTCCTTTCCGAAGGTGGTGCGGTCGGTGGTCCCGAACCCGGGCTCGGAAACGAGAGTGGCGATATTGCCGTCCTCCTCTGTCCACGCGAACCTCGCCTGCTGCTCGTACAGGGGCGAGAGGAAGTCTTCGCGGAAGAGGGAGCGGGATACGTCGAACTGGCGGGAGAAAGAGATAGGTGAATTGAAAAAAAAAAACGTTATGATGTTACGCGTAACGGCTGTGTAGATTTCGATAGAATTCGGCACAGATAAATAGGTAGATGGAGGTTACTTTATTGTGCAGAAAAATAACGTTATAGAATTTCCGCAAAGATTCAAAGATGCCAAACAAGTACACAAATGCAGCATGGATAATTTGAGGAAGGGACTGAATAATGAATTGCCTCTCGCTCACACGACATTACAATAAATTATTATTATTAAGAATAGCGTCACTCCATTTCCTTCCGCGGATGTCGTAGAAGGCGACTAAGGAAATCAAATACCAGGAGACGAACAGCAGCGTCTTCCTGAGAATCCGACCGCATACTGCGATCGCCAACCCGCCTGCCAAGTGTGGCGATTATGGCAAAACCCTCCATGGTTATGAAAACCACGAAGGAGGCTTATGTCCTGCAGTGGGCGTCAAATAGCTTGATGATGATGATTATTATAGCCGGGAGCTTTTTTTGAGCGAGAGGCAAATAGTTGTCCAGTCCCTTTCTTTAATTAACAGTGCTGTACTAGCTATGCCCACGATTAAGTTTGTCTGTACTTAATTCAAATAACCCTTTGAGAGCGGAATCCTAGAATAAGGATTAACCTCTTTGCCACGATCACATGAAAGGCCTTCTCTCAGAGAGAGAGAATGGGCGCAACCAACGCGGATTGGCAATGTCAAGCGCTGAGGTTTGTGAACACCTCAGAATCGCAGGTTTCCTCACGATGTTTTTTCACAATTGAATCGTGTGATTTTAAAACGACACATGTCCTTTCATTACAACTTTGCCGGAAATAGAAAAAAACTGTTTTATTCAAATACTAATATCTACAACAGCAATGTTTTAGCATATTATATTGATTTCTGTATGAATAAACTACAATTTTTTTTTCTAATGTAAATCAATAGGTAGGTGTAAATAATTTAATAAAAAAAAATTGGACAAGTGTTATTTTAAACACACATGTGACTTGTGTTGTTTTAAAATCACACGATTCAATTAGAGAGTGGCACTAAAACTTCACAAATGTACGTAACTCAGAAAACAAAGTCAATGGTACAGGCCGGGATTCAAACCCACGACCTCCCGAATGTGAGGCCGGAGGTCTACCGCTGCGCTAGCTACCACTGCATGTTGAGCACAGGATGTATTAAATTATCGAACGGCAACATAAAAAGAACCCAGTCTTCAATGTATCACCATACATTTCTGAATACCTACCGTTGAAGTTGAATGTGAATTGCGGAGTAAATAACATTTCTATTCATTGCATCAGGTAGGAACCTTAGTTCGACTTCGACTGTAGTAGTAAGTACACCTACTAAGGTACCTAATATGTACAGTCGACAGCAGGTCGAGCTTTAATTTTTGTTGTAAAGTCGCCCGTGACGTACGCCCGATTTACTGTCGATTGCACCTAGTATTAGTACTTATTTGTCTTGGTCGTCGCAGCAACTTTACCCACCATGGTATTATGCAGAATATATTATGGCGACGCTGAATTAAAATCTGAAATTAATACCCAAACACGGCTATTGACATGCTAATCAACACAAACGAAATTTCCTGGAGGAAATTTGTATTCGCAGAGAAAATAAATTAAAATAGGTTTCCACACTTTCATATACTAAGTAGGTATTCCGACTCCGACATTTTTTTAGGTTTTTTTTTCTGCACATTAAAAAGAGAATATTTTCTGCAATAACTGTCAGAGTGGTTTTTTAATACAAAGATTCCCTCCAATAAAAAAAAAATACTAAATAAAAATTCACTGGAAAAAGGCTATGGCTTTGAAAGAAACAGGGATGAGGGGGGGGGGGGGGGGTACAGGGTGGCGAAGACCCCGCCGTAAAAAAAATCTTCATCCGAAAACCTGCTTGTGAACTCACGTAGCGGAGCGAGCTAGTAATTTCTTCCATGAATTTTTACGCTGTTTTGTTACTTACAATTTCGTTAGATGTATTTGCCATATTAATTTGAGGTTTTAATTCAGAGTCCCCCTATTCTGCAGTCCCTCCACCCACCCACCTAGAAATCTAAAGAAACAAGCTTGTGGTTCCATATCAACACAACGGAACCCTACGAAAAAAATCAAAATAAACTCACGTCATTTCTTCCGGAGCTTGAGAGTAGCTGCTCACTTTTGAACCCTAAATCCTTCTTGTCAAACTTGTCATCCAAACACACTTCGCGAATACTGGAAAAAACAACAAATTAAAAGTTGTAGTAAGACAAAACAAATTCGAAATAACATGACATCCATTTGGTTCAGATTTTATTCTGTCATTAATTTTATTACACGTAAAAATAATCGACAATCGAACCTAATTATTTCGTCGCCCGGCCTCGTGAAAGTCCCCTCTGGAATTTCTTTTATTTCGTCGTATGAAAACATCTTTTCTTTTTTGCAATATTCAATTTTTTCAAGACAAAAAACGGTAGACACACGTCAAACCGTCGTTTTTTCGCCACGTCTTCTCTTGTTATATTTTTGTTTCCATGACAACGCAGTTCTTTTCTTTTGAAGATTAATTTCTATAACTTTTTTTTTCAAGCCATCGAGATGGCTGGTTAGGGTGTTGACCTTATTTATGTTGTTGACCTTTTTCGTGAACTTGATAGTCGGTTAAGAAACTCTTTCTAAAATACTATTGTTGCTTTTCTTTCCCGCTTTTTTTCATTTGTATTGTATTGTATTGTATGACTTTATTTCGGATAAGACAATCCATAGGTTTTTAGTAAAATTACATTCCATAATAAAACTAAGTACCTAGGTATGTTAGTGAGATGAAATTTGTACATGAAAAAATAAATCGTGTCGTCATACGAGTACTTATGTATATTTTTGTACCTATTTGTGGCACGTGAAAATAATGAAAAATTGTATTTCTACCGGAGGCCAAGGAGAAGGGCTCTCCAACATTTAAGTGGTCTGGAACGAGCTAAGATGAGCAGTCCACTCAGACCTCATAATAAACCACTCGAAACGTACTCAAACAACTTTCTGTGAATAATCATTCAAGTGTATCGTAAAATGAATAATTCTATCCGAATATATAATACATCACAGGAAAAAAATACGTAACATAATTTTTATTAACATATAAAAGGATCTTATTACTTTTGGCAGAATAACAAACAGTGACATCTATGACAAAAGAAAGAACTATTTTTTTACCTCTATCTAGCGGCGAAAAATCGAACTACAGCAAGCCCTTGGCAAAAAGGTATGGTGTACCTAATTCTTTGAGATTGAACTTGAATAAGTTCAAATATTTTTCTACAGATGTCGCTGCTTTGAAAATGAAAGCGCTATCTTGTAGCAACGATCAGAACTATTACAAACCCTTATTTGAAAAACATGTTTCAAATAATTGAGCTTCCGAAAATAGATGGCAGTATTCTTAATATGTTTGAATAATTCGAATAATTTCCTACAGATGTCACTGCTTTGAAAATAAAAGCGCTATCTTTTAGCAACGATCAGAACTATTACAAACCCTTATATTATGAAAAACATATTGCAAATGATTTAAGCTTCTAAAAATAGATGACAGTGTTCTTAATAATTATGTGCATATTTTTATGATTAAAAACGGGCCAAGTGTGTCTTTTCCTCGCCCCCGGCCCACGTCCCTTCTGAGCTTAATATTTCGCAAATGGAACCCTAAATAGAAAAATAAGATACTGAAGAAGAGATTTAAGACACCAATCCAACGATATTCAACATTATGGTGTAGGAAAAAAAATAATGCATCCCTATACTACGGGTAGGGGAAGTACGCTAAAAAAAAATTTTTTTCTTGATTTTATTCAACCGTTTTGTCGGCGTAGTAAATATGCACATCTGTGGCAAAACATCTCTAGTACTTATCGTCTCTGTGCTAAGCCGCGGATGGCAAGAGATCGCGACAGATGTTATTTTGGGAAGTGGCCTATGCTGGGTAGGTCCCAGCAAATATAATAATTAAAATAACTTTTACGCAATCACTTGACTTGGTCCCAAACTAGGATACCCTGTGCTATGGTAAAAAGGCAAGGACGTCACAAACACGAAAATACGGTCTGTTCGGGACCATCTGTACAAATTTACGGCGGCCCCCAGTGGGAATCAAACCCACGACCTCTGCTTTGGTCTAACGAGGCATTACTTGACTTTTTGTAATTTCGAATTTCCGGCTACACCAGGTATAGGCACTAAACTATTCAGGGAACCCACACCTATATTCTTTCTCAGAGAGAAGGCCTGTGCAAAGTTTAGCCAGGGGCCATACAGAACAGACGTGGGTCGGGGGCGCGGAAAGGACGCGACGCGTTGCATAGAAATCGCACCCTCGCCCCATCTCTTCTGTGTGGGGTTCGTCCCGTCCCTTCTCCGAAAGTGAATTGGATTAAAGCCGCGTCTTTTCCGCGTCCCCGCCCCACGTCCCTTCTGTGTGGCCGCTGGCTTAAACATTGATGCCGAGCGCGTTTTACGTTCTCTCAGAGAGAAACAGAGCATATCATCATCATCATCAGCCATTTGACGCCCACTGCAGAACATAGGCCTCTCTCATGGTTTTCCAAGCTTCCGGGCCTTGTGCCGCCCGCATCCAGGGGCTTGCCCACTCTGCGTCGTCCGGTCCCCGGTTGCCATGTCAGATCTGTGTCGCCCCGCGGCCGTTGACGTGCCCCGCCCACTGCCACGTCAACTAAGCAATTCTTTGAGTTATGTATATCAATAATTTGCTTCACGTATTGCAAAGCAATGGCCTGCAGCGCTGGTTTTCAGTCGAGGACAACACAACCAAACGCAGTACAGAAAAGTGTTATTTTTTCGGCGATTTCAGAGAAGATGTCATAAAAAAAATTGTTTGTATTCTTGGGTAGAATAACCCAACTGAGTTCCACCGGACATTTCTGCACCACGCCGTGTAGAAACTGCGAGAGACAGTTATAAGCACCAGGGGATACTTTAGCAGAACGGTGTTCAATCTTAGTCGGTCTGACAGCGGCGATAACCGACTCACTGATCGCTTCCCGAGATAGGTGGTTGGTTAAGCGAATGCAGATTACTGCACACTCATCGTAAACGGGAGATATAATAGGGACTTCCTCTGCACTTCTTGTGCATCACGCATTCGATAGCCTATATACGTCCCACTACGGGGCACAGGCCTTCTCTCAGAGAGAGAGTAAGGGCTTAATTACCACGCGTGCCCACCGCGGATTGGCTATTTCAAGCGCTGACGTATGTGAACACGTGAGCGAGTCGTATTGCTGCTACAACTTCACAAATATACGTAACTTAGAGTAGAAAGTCGTTGGTACTGGCCGGGAATTGAACCCACGACCTCCCGAATGTGAGGCCGGCGTTCTACCGCTGTTCTACTGCTGCTCCACCACCGCTTACTACTGTTTGCTTCGTTAACATTGACAGCTACCTAACAAAATATCCTTCAATACTACATGCGCTATGATAGCTCAATACGCATATTTGAGCATCTTAAATATATGCTTACCGAGAAATTTATGTATAAATTAACAGGTCTCCAAATATCAGCAGTTTAATATTTTTGTATAACTCGAATTAAATGATCTGCTGAAATGGTCCGAAAACTAACAAATCGTAAATGTATTTGAACAGCCTATATACGTCCCACTGCAGGGCACAGTCCTTCTCTCTGAGAGAGAGTATGGGCTTAATCACCTCGCGTGCGCATCGCGGATTGGCGATTTCAAGCGTTGAGGTATGTGAATAGCTCAGACACTCAGGTTTCCTCCCGATGTTTTCCTTCACAGTTAGCGAGTGGTATTGCTAGCACAAATCGTACATTGAAGGATAATTCTAGGGTCAGCAAGCACATAAACTCTATTGTAACATTTTTATTATCGTTATTATATTAACGGAGAGCTGTCATGAAACAATGAAATTGAAAGTACATATTTTTTTATAAAAATTAAGCAAACTGCTATTTTAATTACTTATTTTGTATAAAACAATAATTTAATGACAATTTGACATATGTGCTTTAGTCCGCCGTCCCTAGAATTTATAGGATGTAATGTTTTTGGAATAGTAGGTAGGTACCTGAAACGTGTAGAATATACGTAAAAGTTTTCCTTCATCCAATAACAACGTCGTCTGCAAGATCACAAAATGACAATGATTGTGGCAATTTCTGTAATGTCCATCCGATGACAATTGACAACACTCGCGTGCTCATTTTCCTGCTAGTGACACGGACGATGGGGGCGTGAAGTTATGGTAAACGGCGCCGGACATAAGGCACATATTACACTATCTTTATGTAATTTCTGAGCCAAGTACCGGTTTCTTTTTCTACCGAGAAACGCTTGAATGCTTTGCTTTGCAGAGGAAAATCTTGGCTCGAAGCAGACTCCGTTGGATTTTCTTTATTTTTTTAAAAATAATTCGTACCTACCGTCGTTTCTTGATAATGGATAACGCTTACCTGACTGCGCGTGAGGAGGGTTTTGATTTTGCGGGTATTTAAGTATATGATGTATGTAAGTATGTATGTATATTTTATGGCCACGCATAGGCCAAACGGCTGATCCGATTTTGACAAATAGGGTTTGACAAATGAAAGTTATTGTTGACATGAGTACCTATGTGGCGGACGTCAGTTGTAATAATTTAGTAAAAAATCACAAAAACATTTGAATATTTCAAGCGTTGCCGTTATATCGAGGAAAAAAGGCAAAAAAATCACGTTGGTTGTACGGGAGACCCCATTAAATATTTATTTTATTCTGATTTTAGATCAATACTAATAAAAATTAAAAAATAAATAACAATAATTGAAAAACAATAATAATATAATTAATAATAATATTAACCAATTGTTATTAAACGTAAACCGAATGTGTACAAATTGAAACACACAATAATAAGCTCTAGGACAATCTTGTATAGTGTGATATGGTCCTAAGCAATGGACAGGCAATAACAAGGCTTGTAATGTGAGGCGTTTTGTACCAATCTGCCGTGGAACTGGATCACGTGGAGTTATGTCGTAGGATGAGTTTATGTAGAATATCCGAGGATCGTTTTTTCCACACTTTTATTCGTCCAGTTGCGTTCGTACAAAACAAAAAAGTAATCTTTGCCCTTAAAAGTAGTCTATGTATGACCCTTAAAAATGCTATGAAAATTATGTAAAGTGACGGAGCAAAAAATATTAAAAAATAATAATAGCGTACAATACCGAAAGTCAAAATGAGTCACTATTTAATTGTTTCGTGTTTTGTTGTACCTAACTTATAACTCGTCGAACTGTTAAAAATATGTAAGTAACATTTTAATGGCCATTTACATATAAAAATTTAAATAAAAGCCAGAAACTAGCATCATTATTTTTTATTGCGTTTAAAAAAAAGTATATAAAGGGGTAAAGGTACGTCCTCACAAAAATCATATTCCTGCTTTCTGAGTGGCCAATCTAAATAATGGTATTCTAAAATCTGCGCAAAGCCAGTTGAGTCACTTGTCTCTATATGTTTTTACAAGTTCTTCCATTTTCGACATTTTGCAAAATGCTGAAGATAGTCTGAAGCCCAGATAGTCTAAAGATAGTTGCAAGCCCAAATCGCCTCCAAATTATTGGAATGGGCAATGAAAACTAATTGCCTATTGAGCTAATCTTTGTGTATTGAAAACAAACTTAATGTATTATTGTCGATGAAATTTCTGTCACCCAAAAAGTTTGATTTTGTTTGCTACATTGTTTGAAGTCACCAATATAGCCCCCATTTTTATAGCAAACTCTGCTGTTTTGCTTTTGATACCCTTTTAACCTCAATAGAAATCCAGACGTTTGCGATAGCATTTACCTACTACAGAAATTGACAGCTAGACGTTAGGAATCATTCAGCGTTACCATAGCATAGAATATCTCAGTTTGGGGCCGGGGCAAGTGATTGTGTTGTGTGTAAGTTATTATTATTATTATTTGGGGCGCATAGCTAGGTCTTTGTTTCCTTTGGCATTAAGCTCTCCCAGCGGACACAAAGTGGGCCTCACTCATCTAAGTGACATAACGTAGCGAGAGGCGTCCCGCGGAATTATTGTCATCCGTATGTAATGGGAAATTGTGACCGTTTTCATACTGCGTGTGCTGTACACTTGGAGTCGAGAAAAACGGTAACCTACTCGAGTAATGCGCCAAGAAGCTCATCTAATTAATATATACATGAAAAATATTACATTTATAATAGGATTGATTCTTTTAAAGCCCTTGACCTGTAACACTTTCTCCAGAAGTGTTACCCTGGTCTCCTTTAGCCACTCCTCATAATAATGATCTTTCAGTTTTATGTTCTCTACTATACCTATTTTACGTGGTAAATTATATGTATCATTGCCTTGCTCTTTTATAGTATGTAGGTATAGTATTTTTTAGGTTTCCTGTGTGCAATTTATTTTAGTATATAATGCATTATATGAATGTGCAGATTTATTCAACCTTACCTTGTATTATATAAATATATATGAAATTGTATTTCTACTTTTTCCGCCTCTTTTTTTTGTACGCCTACCAATCTTTCTTTTACCTCCTACAGTTGACTGGTAGGAAATGCCCATGTCACTAAGTGCGCTCCATTGTACTTAAACCTAGTTTTAGTGCAATAAAAGTATTAATAAATCAATAAAATTGACATGATAGAGATTTGACCACTTTTGTCAAAACCATTTGTAAAATAAGATATTTTTTTCATTAATGGTAGTGTGAATCGAAAAACCTATGTTAGTAAAAGAAATCCTATTGGAAAATCACATAGTTTGTTCTAAGACTTCTAAAGAGTCAAACAAAAACTCTTGTCGACGCTAGATATGGTGAAACTGGTTTGAGAGTTTCAAATAACACAAATTTCTATTGCTCAATATTTTTTTATTGAGATTAAGTCTCTTGAAAATGTTTATAATAATTCGTTTATCGTTAATCGTTAACTTCGAGGGACAGTTTTCATGCAGATTATAATTACATACAAATATTTTTGTAGGTCAGCTCTACAAAAATCATTGGAGCACATTTACCAATAATCCAAAAACGTATGAATGGTTTAAGATAGCTATAAGGAGAACGTTTAATTTCCAAAATTCTTTGACGGAACCAAGAAAAGCATAAAATTGTATGTCTCTCAAGTAGTTAGCACCACTATTTTCGCTCGCCACCTCACACTACTCCACAGTCACTACTCGTATCAGCGAACTATCACGCGCGGGCCAATCAGGGCCATTACAAGTGCGTGACGTCATCAGGCCGCCATATTGCGATCTGCTTAGCTGTCCTGACAGTGTCGTTGCAAATGTATTGCGAAGTCCGAATTATCGTGATTGTTGAAATAAAACTTATTCTATCTGCTATTTATTTTGACGCTAAAGAATTTGCGATGTTGGTGTGAAAGTAAATGTAGGTATACTGGCAAAATTGTCTCTATTTCAATCATACGTCCTGCCATCCTATTCCGTGATTTTCCACTGTATTGGGTAATTAATTTTGACATTTCCAAAATGTCATTGTGCTAATAATTGACCGTTCGGAGAAGGTTAAACCGGTCAAGTCCATAAAGAGGAGAGGTTACGTACTTCTTTGGTCTGTTTCAAATAACTTAACATTTGTCAGTAAACAATTGTCATAGTAAATAATGCGTTTTAATAAAAAAAAACTCACTTCGGAACGGGATCCTGCCTTTTCGCAGAAAATTGTTACGCTGATTATCACTTGCCAACCAACATTTCACCTATTTTTCACTTTGACAACAAACGATTTACAAATTTTTGTATGGCAACGTTTCATTTGGTAGGATTGTTGTTAAGCTGATTATTATAATGAAACAAAACGTTTTGGGTATTTATTATTTTTCAAATCTTTTACTAGGCCAAACAACTATTAGATGAATAACGTTTCGTCTGTGAAACAGTTCCCTTTTCGTAAATAGATATAATATATAAAAAAAAAACAATAAATGTAGGATACGTATTAGAACATGTTAAATTAAAGTTCAAAGCATACGGGTGCTATTTGAATACAGTTTTTTTTTTTTTGCAAACCTGTAGGTCAGGTTAGGTTAGAACTGTGACCAACACACGCACGAGCCGAGCGAGCGAAGCGAGCGTGCCGCGGCAGCGGCCGGCGAATGCTAGGAAAATTCTATCCATTTTACTAGGTTTTCCTAACCTTTAGGTTAATCTATAGGTTTGCCCTGACCTTCTTACCAATATAATAATGATAAATCATAAATATCTGTCACAACATTTGGTATACAATAAACAACTGAATCAATATTACGCTAAGTAAAACATACGCTACTTAAAAGTTGGCATTTTGAAAAAATTTCATTATATAAAGCAAACCAAACAAACAGTTGGCAACTGCGAGGTTGGGAAATAAAAAAAAATAATAAGAAAAGTTGGCAAATAATTATTCCGCAAAATAATATTCTTCGAAACGTTAGTTGCCAAATGAAAATCGGCCAAAAACGTTTCTGCAAAAAGGCAGAGAACCCTTCGGAACACTACAGCGCTAAAAAAATAGAAATTATTTAAATAATTAAAAGCATATATACATGTACAATTGTAGAAGTATAATTTGGAGTCGGTGCCCAAAATACTTGTCGCAATCGTTTAAGATTTGACGGAGTTATAGAGGAACATAGCCAAAAAACTCTACGCGTCGAATTGATAACCTCCTCCTTTTTTGAAGTCTGTTAAAAAGAACACAAATGCCGCGTAATGTGCTTCATAGAACAGCAGTTTTGACCGGCATTCACTTAAAGTACCGCGAAATGTCACATTTCTCGTCCGTTCATGTATATCACTTTTGTCATCCGTTCAAACGTTCAAACCTGTGCAATATCCAGGAAAATCATTTAACGTGAAAAAGACCGTTTACACATTCACAAAGAAAGACCCAAGGTAAACTTTGATACTGGCCGTTTCGAGAACCAGGCACAGAAAGGTGAAATATGACAACCTATTATTGCATGTTACCAGATACGTATTTTAGCTGATGTACGGGGCACTCGATATACTCGACGACCTCGTGGCGCAGCGGTAGTGCATCTGCATACCATGCGAGAGGTCCCGGGTTCGAATCCCGGCTGGGGATAAAAAAAAAAACCCCAGGTCTTGGATGTTTACATGTTTGTGATGTCGTTGTTTCTGGTTCCCACGACACAGGGTATCCTAGTGTGGGACCAGAAGCAATGTATGTGCCTGTATGTAAATGTTTATGTTTATGATATAAAAATATGAAATCAGGGTTAAAGACGGGTTTTGACGTTCTTAGTATGCTCGGACCGTGTGCGTACAGTTTCAGTTGATTATGACAACGCACTCGGTCCGAGCGCACTGACCGTCGTCATAATAACTAAGACTGTACGCACACGGTGCGAGCGTACTGAGACCGTCACAACAAGGCTTGAGTCTTCTTTTTCTTTAGTGTCGAGTCAAGTTTAGTCTTTTTATTGCGTCCACTTCTACTCTCTTCTCTTCTTCGAGGCCAAGTTCTCGACACGACCGCATTATACGGACCGATTCAAGCGCGTTTTGCCTCGATTTTATCGTCGAAGGCATTTTATGTTAAAGTACTAAACAAACATTCAAGTTTTAGAGATCGGAACTATGATTGAAGTTACCGAAAAGAAACATTGGTTCATATTTCATGTTGTCTTGGTAGTGAATCGATAATAATATTAATAATAAAAATAAATAACATCTACGAAATACAAACACTGTTTTAACCAGGCAAAGACATCACAGACATGAAATTACACTCAGGGCCATGTTTCCTATAACTACAATTCGTAGTTTATTATGAAAATTCGAGGTATATTGCATAGAAGTGTCTACTTGTTAATCTGTTGGTAAAATTTACCAACGGATTAACAAGAGTCGACTTCGCAATATACATCGAATTGTCATAGTAAGCCATGAATTTGTAGTTCTATGAAACAGGCCCCAGGCCATTTGTACAAATCAAATACGACGGCTTCCAGCGGGAATTGGACACTCGATCTTTGTACTGGTTATTCACATAAGCAGACATGTAAAGTTACACTGAAATAGCAAATAATTTGGTTATTTCCCTTGAGAGCAGCAATTGGGTTAAATAAAAGTTCCACAGTAAAGACACTAGTTATTTTGGATTAATGTAATGGGTCAGTGGCGATGCCTACAGAACCTCGAAGCTTGAAGTGAATTCAAATCTTGAATTTTATATTTTCATGATATTTTGATATGAGTAGTGTACATTGGTGAGCCAAAATGTTATGCATTTCTTGGTTACATAAAAATTTGGTGTTTAAGCGTTCTTCCGACGTCGGACGAAGGTTTATGCTATTGTTGACCGAATCTCGAGTCCGAAGTGGCGATGGGCGGGACACCTGGCGAGGCGGGAAGACGGCAGGTGGACCAGGGCAGTACCGTTACTGTGGCGGCCGAGAACCGGGCGGCGGTCAGTCGGTACACCAGCGGCCCGATGGTCGGACGATGTGGCGAGGTCGGCAGGGGGCCCGTGGATGCGAATGGCGAGAGACCGCGAAAGATGGCGTGATGGGGACAGGATGGGGGGCGTTCTTCCGTAAAAAATATGTTTATTAGTTTTCCACCGCTTAAAACGATTAAGAGCCACTATTTTACAGAATCTACCTACATATTCTTTAAACGGAGTGAAATCCAAATCCTAGCTCCACACCTGTCACCACAAACCATATAAAAGTTAATTTCGAAAATCCTATTATTGTCCCGGCGCGGCGCTTCTAACAAGCGCGATTCGATTGGATGCGGCGAATCGTTAAACGGTCCAATTGTGCCGAGTGAAAAACTTATAATATATCTTTTAAAAACCCGACTGCTAAAGTGAGGGTAGGAGGCGCGCTGGTAGAAGTAGAAAATCATGGCTCCGTCACATCAGAGAATGGACTGGACTTGCCAGCGTCAAAGATCTATTTCGCTTGGCAAAAAGAAGAGAAGAATATGCAGTGCTAATGACCAACCTCCAGTAGTGGAAAGTGTGAAGTCCAACTGTGAAGAAAAACATCATAAGGAAACTTGGGTTTATTAATTTCACTGAGGTGGATAAATTAGTTTAGTCTCTCCTGCGAAGGCTTTAAATTCAAAAGACTCATCGAGGCGTGGTAAAAGGTTTTATTTAAATATTTCCGTGTGGTGCTGGATTGAGAATAGCGTCACTACATTTCCTTCCGTGGATGTCGTAGAAGGCGACTAAGGAAATACATTATCAGGAGACGGGCAGCAGCGTCTTCCTGAGAGTCCAACCGCATACTGCGATCGCCAACCCGTCTGCCCAGCGTGGCGATTATGGCAAAACCCTTCATGGTTAGGAAAACCAAGAGAGAGGCCTTTGTCCTGCAGTGGGCGTGAAATGGCTGATGATGATGATGATTAAATATTTAAGAAAACTAGTGACTGAAACGTTTCTTCCCCTTGTGTTTTAAATATTTAGAAGTTTTTTTTTTACTCTAGCTCACTCACTACCAACTGACATTCCACGTTTTTAGCTTTTCATCGATCACTTTCATTTGTTAAAATCGACGAAACCGTTCAGTTAGTGATAAAAAAAACATAACATACATACTGACACCAATACACATGCGGGAAAAACATAAACATCCTTTGCTCTCAAGCCAAGTGAAAATCATTCGAGAGATCCGAGACAAATAATCGAATACAATCTGTCGTAAAAGCTCAGTACGTGACTCTATTGTTTGTGGGAACGTTTTTCTCGGTAACCTCGAGGTGATGTGATAAAATATCTCTTAGGAGTGTCTGGTTTATTTTCTGCAATGCCATAACTAAGTAATTGGTGAATTGGTTAGCCAGGTTTGGGCGCAGAATTTCTTATGTGAAAAATGCCCTCTTGGTGCAAATTGTTCTGTACGCAATATGTCCTTTTTTCATGTAGCCTATATATACATTTTAATGCAGAGCACAGACCTTCTGTCAGAGAGAGAGTATGGGATTAATTACCACGCGTGCCCACCACGGATTGGGTATTTCAAGCGCTAAGCTATGGTTTCGCTTCACCGTTAGAGAGTGATATTGCTATATTAAAATATTGTAACGCTTTTGTGTAATTACTGTTATATTGCAATATTTATGTAAATAAAATAAATAAATAAAATTAAAAAAAATAACTTGAGACCGTTCTTTGGAATGGTACATACGTAAAATATACTATAGGTAAGTAAAATATCCCAGTAACACAATGTCCTGGTAGCAAAGTGTCCTATACATTCAAAAGCTCAACAACACAGCTAGCAGCCACAGTTGGCGTTGCATATTTTACAAAGTCTGACCATCTTTAATCTAAATAATGGTATTTTTAGAACCTAAGGCTAGGTAGTTTATAAGACTTTAATTTATTTCCGCAAAAAAATACCTTTATTTATTATTACTTATTTAAAATGTGTTTGTTTTGCAAAAATGATTTTTTTTACGTAGCCCCGATTGTGTCCCACTGCTGGGCAAAGGCCTTCCCTTTAGCTCTCCCCTCCTCCCGGTTCATGGCCACCTCCTGCCAACCCGGTGGAAAGGTCTGAGGTCGTCATCACCGCTTTGGTCGGCCACAAAAATGCAAAAATGTACTGTATTTTAAAATGGACGTATTATACAAACATGTGTTTATTTTTATTTTATTTTATTAGAAGGTGAAGAAACAGATACAAGTACAATTAAACATTTGAAAACAAACAGTTACAAATAAAACGTAGAGTAGGTATGTACTGCATCCTTAGACCTTCACACTGAGAAGTATATAATATAAACATTGAAAAGATGACGCTAAAACAATAGGTGCTGTACTTAAATTAATAATAATTAGCAAAAGGTTACACTACAACTTAACTTACGAGTATAGGTAGATATAGTTACAAAAAAATCATCCAACATGTTATGCCTTATGAGGCGTACCAATTTTTATTATGTGAAATATTTTTACCCCGCATCGTAGCAATGAACTCAGCTCCTTATATCAAAACCCTCAGAAGTGTGAACCCTCAAAAGGTTACCGCCCCGTTCAACACCTTATTCAGCCGCTAAACACAACAACATCCGCCAGGCGATAATCATTGTAACAAATTACCTTACAGCTCCTGACGTGGACTCAAGCATGGTTTTGGGTTAGTACAGCTAAGCACGCAGGATAGAAGACGATTTACTAGAACAAATTATGGAGGGCTGGTCCAATTCACAAGCGAATACATGTCCAGCGTTGTGAAAACGTCAGGACTTAAGGTAATTTACTTTACCTAATAAACAGTCGTGATTAGACCCGTTATATGTATATCCATCTCCAAGCCCCGTTTCGGATAAGCACAATATAGACCAATCATCATCATCATCAGCCACTCGACGCCCCTTGGCGATCGCAGTATGCGGTTGGAATCTCAGAAAGACGCTGCTGCCCGTCCCCAGGTAATTGATTTCCTTAGTCGCCTTCTACGACATCCACGGAAGGAAATGGAGTGACGCTATTCTTAATCCGGTGCCACACGGAATGTTTTAATTACCTAATAAACTCAAATTCAAAAAATATCATTCTAAGTAACATAGAAACTGTGACTTATTGAACACAATTTCATGACTTTTCATATTCATAGCTTTACATAATATTCGGATCAGGACTACTTCGAGTGATTTCAGGGTTTCTAGAGTACCGAGTCTGCCAATTGCTTTGTAAGCTCGGGTACTTGTGAAATAAATCAGTCTTGTCCTGCATTCACGCGTTTCATTACATGGTGACAGCGGTGGAATAAAAGATTAAATTAAACGAAACCACTAAGATTAAACAAAAACTACTGGATTAAGAAGTACATCAGCTGTGGAGACAAACCGCCACCGCTCCCAACTTAAATAAGGGTGTAAACACACTGCGCAGCGGGGTGCGATCTCGACGCTAACAGACAGACAGTTAACCTTTAGATTGAGATGTGAACCGGCTTATAATAGCATCGCGGGAAAGAGCCTCGGACGCGTTGATGTGCTCTATGGAAAATGTTTCTGGCCTAAGAGTTAATGCGTATGGGAAAAAACGTATTGTTGCATGCAGAATATTTGGAAATCCAGTGAAATAGGTGTCAATCAGTCCACACTCGACCACTGCTGGAAATAGGCCTCCCCAAGGCAAACATACATTCATTCTATCTTCGTCCATCCTCATCCAGCCTCTGCCAGGAATCTGCCTCAGATAATCGGTCCAGCGAGCTGGTGGGCGTCCAAAATAAATAAGGTGTCTTCATCTGCAAAGCTAGGAAGTCTGCTGAGCCTGTGCCCTAAAGTGGGACGTATACAGGGTTTCAGTGGGATGAATACAGGGTTATTTTTAAAATGCGCATTCCCTGAGACACCCCCATAAAAAAGTGTTTGGCAACAAATTTTGTGCCATGAGTTTTCATTCAGATTTTATTTTTTCTAAATATCAGGATTGACAAAAAGTACCCGAAACCGGTGTGCGTACATGCTAATGGATGTCGATGAAGCGAAAGAGATCTGTCAGGATCGTGGCAAGTGGCAGACCCTGGTCTCTGCCTACCCCTCGGGGATGCAAGCGTGAATTTATGTATGTATATGTTACAGCCAAAGTAATAAATCTGGATATTATATATATTGTCTAGTCATTATATATAATGTCTACTCAGTTTAGATAAAGTGATAATTAACACAAAATTAATCACATTTACTAGCAATTTTATTTAATATCATATTAATATCATAATGTAGGGTACCTATGACTTTTCCATGCACCAACCTTGTTTAAGTTTGACACAAAACTAAGTTTTTTAGTGAAATATTTTTTTTCGCTTTTATATAAAAAAAAAAGAACTAACACCCGAAGTTTCACTGGAACTTCGAACCTATTTTTGCTTATGTGTACTGACCTAACAAACAAAATGCGAAATATAAAGGATCTTGACCATTGGCAGTATCGCTAAGATCTAAATAGTGTCACCAGTTTTCAGTGTCCATAATTCATGTTTTCAATTATAAAAAATAGGGGTTTTCTTATAAAACCATGACTTCTCCGTAATTCTAAATTAATAAAGTTATACAATAATTAATGCTTCCGGTTTAACGACCGCTGTCATCTTCACAGACCTGTTTAAATCTCAATCTGTGCATTCAATAATGTAGTGTTGCCATCCAACCGACCGCTACTTTTCAAATCGAATGAATCGATACAGGGAAAAAATAGGTATACTGAAAGGTATAGCTGAAAAAAAATAGCATAACATAACTTTTGTTATTTCGTTTGATAATACCTACTTCATTTGCATATTTCTTTATCCACCTGTTCATTTACATTATTTGCGGTTTACTTTATATACCTATTAGGTACTAACACTAGATAACAGATTCAACAGTGTGGACCTTCATCATCATCATCATCAGCCATTTAACGCCCACTGCAGAACATAGGCCATGGCACAAAGGAGTTGTGGTTTTCATAACCATGAGGGGTTTTGCCATAATCGCCACGCTTGGCAGGCGGGTTGGCGATCGCAGTATGCGGTTGAAATCTCAAGAAAACGCTGCTGCCCATCTCCTGGTAATTTATTTCCTTAGTCGCCTTCTACGACATCCACGGAAGGAAATGGAGTGACGCTATTCTTAATCCAGTGCCACATGGATCTGTGGATCTTGTGGACCTTAATTTGATCGAATCGCTCGGATGCTGATCTTTAAATAAACCTTTAAATTAACTAGGAAAGCGGAGGTTACGTATTAACAGAACGCTTGCATCACATTCCAAGGTGTTGGGTTCGAATCGGACATTGTGATTTTTTATAGCAGTACGACTGTCTAACGTTTACCCATTACGTAAATCAATTATATTACATTTCAGTTATATTTTATGAAATGGTGACTGATAGAATCGAATTGATGATCGATATAAATTACATTTTGCAGCACTGAATGTCATCGTTCCTAATCTGTGCTACGTCCTGTCACCTATCATTATAACCACAGAGAATATAATCATATGTGTTCTGTGATATAATCACTACGTTTTCAACGGTTTTGCGATGGTTTTCTTCATGATCAGAATGTATATTTCTTTATTAACTATTTCGCATGAATTTTAGTATTTCTGTGAGACAGAGTCTCAGTAAAATAAATACCTGTAAATGAGTTAAGCTAGATACTTCTTGTGTTTTGGTAAGTCTCCATGCAATACTATTACATCCTCGTCCGGAGAATTACTTTAATGCTAACAATAGTATTTGAAAATTTTAAGCCAGTACTACAAATTAAGGTATTATTTTATTGTGGCATAACTTTGTTGCTAGCGATTCTAAGTGTCTTAATCACTTGATCTTTTTCCTTTAATCAAACAATTATTTGCTATATAACACTTGCCAAAATAAAACGTTAGCATAATAATTTATTACTTTGTCTAGTGAATTTGGCTTTTATATATAATGACCAGTCATTATGTATAATAGCTATTTAATCACTATGACTGTAACATATATATGCATCAGGGCGTATTACTAATATATGAAAATCTCGTGTCACAGAATCTATCGTACTCCTCCGAAACGGCTTAACCGATTTTTATGATTTTTTTATGTATAGTTGGTAGGTCTAAGAATTGGTCGTAGTCTAATTAATATGGCAGAACAACGTTCGCCGGGTCAGCTAGTAATTTTATAAAATTCGCTCTCTACGCGCCCGACTGACTGCGGCCCTCAGTAAATCTTTGTCCTGCATAGAAGAATGTCCATATCAACAACGTGGTTATAATTTAGAGCCCCCGTCAATACTTTATGTGGACACAATCATGCGGTTGGACCACAGGAGGCTGGTGGTGATAATTTAGAGCCTCCAAAGCGTACGCATAAATTGGTCCCACGGGCTATTCTTCATTGAACCGAGAATATTCTATCTATTTATTTGAGAGAGCAGAAAATATTTTAACTAGACCACGATCAGGGTAGGAAGGAGGGGAGGTCAGTACTAACCACGATCTTAGTACAGATAAATTTGAATACATCTGTCCCACTGAATATGGGAATTATGACGTCAAGTATTTAAGGAGCTTCATGAACCAGCATGTACCAAGAACCATCTAGTGAATCAATGCCACCAATAGAAAAAAAAACATATTTTTTTTAAAATGTCTGTTTTTGCAAAAAAGTGTGTTTCTATTCTCTTAATTATCTAAATAGAGATGATTATTAGGACTCACACACGACCGAGAACCAAGGTCAAACCTGAGTTCAGGCGTACAGAGTGCAGGTTTATTTTACATTATTGATTCAAAGAATTTTACAATTTACATACACTTACATAGTAAAAACTCTCATCGAAACCTTTATAGCTTTATCTGTTATAGGTACTATAGTATAACCTCCTCTGTGGTATAACTGACTTAAAAGGTATTTTTAGGGCACTTCGGAACTTATTTGATTCACTAATAATCTTTTCAAAAATATCGGTAGGTAGGTGTGTAATTTACTAAATTATATTCTTTATTGCACTAATCCGCGCTAAGGACAATTTAACCAAACAACTGCCCTCGCTAATCGGATGTATAGGTGATCTATACAAACTTGGACACAGATCTGTGACACGGCAGATAAGCGGTTAATGACAATTCAAATAGGTTTTTAATTTACTAAAACATAACTTCTTGTACTAGTCGGGAACGGACCGTTCGAAGTCTTTGTAGACGTGGCCACAATAACCCAACATATCGCTCGCCACTGAGGCGTGCAGTGATTTGTTACCATTCGGAATGTGGACTTTTATGTTCGGTTACTGTTATATGTAGTACCACGTAGTACAGTGGTGGTAGGGTGGATATTAGTGAACTTAGCAGATCTGCGATAAATGAAAGTTATTGTCGCATGCAGCTCAGTTCTACAGCTGAGTTCAGAAATAGTTCCGGCGGTCGGTCGATCAAAATCTGACCATTGGTTAAGAAGTAATGAGGGAACATAATCAGATACACATAAGCAGTCTATATACGTCCCACTGTAGGGCACAGGCCTTTTCTCAAATAGTGAGTATGGGCTTAATCGCCACGCGTGCCCACCGCGGATTGGCGATTTCAAGCGCTAAGGTATGTGAATAGCTCAGACACTCAGGTTTCCTCGCGATGTTTTCCTTCACGGTTAGCGAGAGGTATTGCTACTAATGTACATAACTTAGAAAACAAAGCCATAGGTACACATTAACCTCCTTTTGGGCTCTGCCACAGTCGGGTAATTACACTAGAATTATTAAAATGTATTGAAGCTCTTCGCTATTTCGAATTATTCCCGGTAGTAAGTAGTTTGTATTGAAATTTAGAACCACCCATTTCAGTTCTACTCCCTCTATATTTACCGTGTGGTAGTTTTAATCAGAACCTAAAGATAAGTAGAGTCACTAATTAATGCATCTGTCAGTTTTGACTTACGATCCCGAGACATGGATACTGACGGTAGGTCTAGTCTACCGATTCAAAGTAGGTAGCTCAGAGTGCTACGGTACGGGCTACGCTCAGAACCTCTTCGATGGATCACATCAGAAATGAGACGATTCGCCAAAGAACTAAGGTGACTTATATAGCCTATAAGAAATTAGCCAGTTGAAGTGGCAGTGGGCTGGTCACAGATGCCGAAGTACCGATGGTTGATGGGGTGTAAAGGTTCTCGAATCCCCATAGCGTCACTCCATTTCCTATCCGTGTGGCGCCGGATTAAGAATAGCGTCACTCCATTTCCTTCCGTGGATGTCGTAGAAAGCGACTAAGGCAATCAATTACCTGGAGATGGGCAGCATACTGTATATACTGAAGCATATACATTTTCCTGAGATTCCAACCGCATACTGCGATCGCCAACACGCCTGCCAAGCGTGGCGATTATGGCAAAACCCCTCATGGTTATAAAAACCACGAAGGAGGCCAGCGACAAATGGCTGATGATGATGATGAAAGGTTCTCGAATGGAGGCCACGATCTGCCGATTGCTGGCAGCGGCTGAATAAGGATGGCTGAGGACAAAAAGAAGTGGCGTGCTTTGGGGGAGGCCTATGTCCAGCAGTCAGATGGAAAGGTGATAAGCTAATATATAAAAATCTCGTGTCGCAGTGTTTGTTATCGAACTCCTCCGAAACGGCTTCACCGATTTTTATGTTTTTTTTTGTGCATATTTAGTAGGTCTGAGAATAGGTCGCAGGCTAATTAATATGGCAAAACAACGTTTGCCGGATCAGCTAGTGATACATAAAGAAAAGCATTAGCGGAAAATTATCGAAAACCTGCAAAATACCACCCGAAGAAGCAAGATTGTTGCAGTGTTAGCATCCTATGTGTGGCGGGATTAAGATTATGTACGAACAAATAAGTCACCTTACAGGTTATAATTGTGTGAGAAAACAGCTTCAATCCACCCCTAAGGTGCAAACATAATGATTGTTCAAACCAATCACGACTTTTGTTTTTCCGCGGACAAACGAAGCCCGCATAAGGCCGCTTGCACACTGACGGATTTGCGACGCGCCCCGGCTGTGTCGTAAACTTGTCAACGCTGCCTGGTGATTGTGATTATTTGCATATAACACCACGGATTGGGTGTAGAGCTATACAACTGTCGGAAGTGGCTTATAAATGTTTTCGAACTTAGACATAAGCAGAACAGGCTTCACTCTGATTCGCAAAGCTGGTCGGACTCATCCAAACAAAAAATCAAGTACGTAAATCCGGAATAAAGCTAATTCATTCATTCATTCATTCAGCCACAAGAAGTCCACTGCTGGACATAGGCCTCCTCCATGGATTTCCAAAAAGACCGGTTGGAAGCGGCCTGCGTCCAGCGCAGAACTGATGGCCGATGGGGCCGAAAAGTTCTCGAATGGAGACCACATATCGGCAAGCGCAGCGTAGGACGGCCAGCCACAAGATGGACAGATGACCTCATCCAAGTGGCAGGAAGGCGCTGAATAAAGCCAATAATATATATATATATATATTTTTTGTTGGCTAGTACTAGTATTCGCCTAAGACTTAGATCAGCTCGCTGGACTGCAGGCAGCGGTTGGATGAAAATGGCCAAGGACAGAAAAATGGCGTGCTTTGTGGGAGGCCTATGTCCCGCAGTGGACGAATATGTGCTGATTGATTGATTTACTGACTATTATTTACTGTCAGCATGGATAGTCTGTCAAATAAGGGTGGAATGATTTAAAAGACATTTTCTATTATTTTAAGAATTTAAATGAATCGAGAAAAGATCGTTGCATTGGATTGGACACATAGAGGATGAAGGACGAAAGACCGACAAAAAAAATGCATCGAGCGAATGTAGGCGAAGGGATCTATCGAACCCATGACCTCTGGCGTGGTGATCAGACGTGATACCGCTAGACCAACGAAGCAGTCTCCGAGGTATCCGTAAAGAGCGTGCGTGTATGCAGCGGATATTTAATATTGAATTATATTGAGGTTTGTTAGAATTTGTCGACGAAATAACAATAAATATGTACTTACCAAAGTATAGGTAGGTAGGTATTTTATAAGTTAGGTATTTTTATAACTTCCACGCAACACAATCACTTACCTTGATCCCAAACTAGGATACCCTTCGCTGTCACGTGGTAACCAGGACACGTAAGTTACAGTAGTAATTAGGTACGGACATTTTTGTTCATCTTTCGAACTCTATACAAAAGTGTTGATTTACAGGTGCGAGCGAACAACGGCGCTGTCATAATTCCGAGCCGATTTATCGATCTGCGAGTGTGTAAACATTCTTATGCTCAATTAAGCTGATTTTACGGTGAATTTATTGTGGCACGGCCGGGGGTAAAAGAATTGAGAATTGCGACGCTTCGAGTGTGGTCGTACAGTCGACAGTTGGTCAAAGATTACAATGTTTGTAGCTAATTCGCCCGTATCTTAACTCAGTAGAGTGCATGCACGCACCAGGTGGTAAAAGCGCAACGGTAGAACGCTAGCCTCACATTTGGGTTCGAATCACGGTATGCAAAAATTATGTTTTCTTTCTCTATGTTACGTACATGAATTGAAATTTATAGTAGCAATATTGCGAGGAAAATATCGCGAAGAAACCCGAGTATCTGAGGGGTTTAAGCTTAGCGCTTGAAATCATTACTAATCCGCGGTGGATACGAGAGTTGGTAACTCTTTTTGACCAGATGGGGCCGAAAAGTTCTCGAATGGAGACCACATATCGGCAAGCACAGCACAGGATGACCAGCCACAAGATGGACAGATGACCTCAAGCAGGAAGATGTTGGATGCAAGCGGCTTCCATCCGGTCTTTTTAGAAATCCATGGAGGAGACCTATGTCCAGCAGTGGACTTCTTATGGCTGAATGATGATGATGATGATACCGCGGGATAAAAAAGAGCGAATCAGCTAACTTTTCAACTAACATCTGCATGCCTGCATTTTATTCACTTGCCTTAGATGTGATTTTTCAACAACGCAGAGGTTGGTAGGATTAGACTTTATTTATTGCAGTGACCGTTCTAACCGAAAATTTTAATTTGTTTCAAATCGTCACTTTTTTATTATCTTGACCTAGGTATATTAGAGCTATCATAATGTAAAACTTTGAACTCAAGTCGACACTTTCTGGGAATTTCCTATTTTAAGATAGCCCTGGATAAAAAGGGAAGGGGGGCTGATCTTGTGATGTTGAAATTGTGCATCACTTAAGAATTCTAGAAGTAAAAGTGGGACAACTCTATATTTTATCTGCATCGTGAATGTATGCCGCTACCGTGCTACCGAATACACGCTGATTAGCACAATGGTGGAGACACAGAGGGTGTCTTCTCTAAGAGTCAATTCCATATCAGAAATTACCAAATCTTAAAAACTCACTATACTACACCTTTAGCGCCTAATACCCGTCTCACCTTTCTAATAAAAGGTTGCCTGGAAGAAATTGCTACCAGCAATAAGACCATCAATTGTTCCGACAAGAATTAAGTAAGTTGTTTGCGCCTGCCAAAAAGTGTGCAACCTCCTTAAGACTTCAAACTTATTCTTTTTCTATAGACCGTCTTTTGTTTTTTCTTCTAGTAAAATATTTGTGCCAGCAACACGTTTTCTTATTAGAACCATTGTCTATGGAAAGGGCGTCGTATCTTTTCTGCAAGGATTTACAGAAAAGATAATATCTTCTTAAGTGATTGCAAAATTAAATGAATAGGTCAGTATACAGGTGTTACTTGAATTACCGAAAGTTTCACAATTTATAATTTTTTTTTTTTATTTTTCATGCAATTCATATGAAAAATAAAAATGACAAATTGAGAATTTTAAACTTTTGCTTGTTGGAAGAGGTGCTGATACTGTCGGAACTGTTTTTAGGTTTTACGTTATTTCAATATAATACGTTATACAGTTTTTTCCGGTTTTTGCGGTGGTAGCCCAGTGGGTCAAACACGGAAGCGGGAGTCCCAGGTTCGATTCTCAGTGCGGGCAGGTAACTATCACTTTATCTATTTTCAAAGTTACGTGCATCTGTGAATTTGCAGTAGCAATACCACACGCTAACTGTGAAGGAAAACATCGTGAGGAAACCGGCGCCTTGATTGGCTCCGCACGTATCATTGTCTTTCCTGTGAGCTAGATCGACTAAGCTGTCAGGATGGTATAGGTGCTGGGCAAGCCTACTTTATCCAAAATCAATGTCCCAGGCACTGCAGCGTCTGAGTGGTCCCTTCACCCATCTAGAGTGAGTGAAAGTGCCACTGGACGCTGTATAAATAATCTCATTACGTAGATGCAAATGCCAAAGTTTATAGTTCTTTCTAACCATACGCACCTATATTCCGCATTCACTAACATTTATAGAGTTACGTTAGATTATGTCATCTGCTCAAGTGACACTTTGCTAGGTAAAACCGAGTCTTAACTAGCCGTGATTAAAACCTACTCTAGATTTCACGATTATAATTCACGAGTTACTGTCGTTTGGTAGTTAAACAGCTTTTAAGATATCTTTAACAGGCAATGGCGTGCCAATAATAACGTTTAGTTAACGCGTGTAAAAGTGGCTTTAGCAAGATTTATCGCTTTGACTCGTTTTGTAATTTTAATTGACACTTAAACGAGGATTGGAACTAAAATTATCTTAAAACGGAGAAAGTGGAAATAGCTACTGTAAGTGAAGACAGGTTTTCAAAAGGACTGCCCATAAACAGAGCCCACTGTTGGGCATAAGCCACTTCTCTCTCACATCACCCCATCCAGTTCTCTTTCTAGTCTCATGCAAACGTTCCCAGCGGGTTTTACAGTGTCGTCAGCCCACCGACTGCTGGTCTGCCCCTCTAGTGTCGACCCTTTCACAGTGTCGTTGGCCCACCGGGCTGCTGGTCTACCCACCAACTGTCGACCCTTTCACAGTGTCGTCGGGCCACCGGGTTGCTGGTCTGCCCACCGACCGTCAACCGATTCTACGACTGCAGACATAGGTACTTCGACCGCCGACGCGGTATAAAAAATGTGTTAAGCATACGAGCAAAAATGCCTATTATAACACTAACCCCCGGTTTCTCGTACACTAACACGCTGTTAATCTACTGTTAACACACAGCACTTTGATCAATTGAGGAGTAAGTAATTGGGGGTAAGGAAGACAAATATGTCTGGTATTTAAATACTGTTAATGGGGACGATTGCCCATACTTTACCATACAGTGGGACATATATGAATCGTGTGATTTTAAAACAACACAACTCACATGTGTTTTTAAAATAACACTTGCCCATTTTTTTTTTATTAAATTATTGACACCTACCTATTGATTTACATTAGAAAAAAAAATTGTAGTTTATTCATACAGAAATCAATATAATATGCTAAAATATTGCTGTTGTAGATATTAGTATTTGAATAAAACAGTTTTTTCTATTTCCTGCAAAGTTGTAATGAAAGGACATGTGTCGTTTTAAACTCACACGATTCATATAGGCTGCTTATTGTATTGTATTGTATTCATTTATTTCAGGCAATGCCCATATAGTATTAGTAACAATCGTGACTTATGCTATGTTAGTAATAATATTCGTATGTACACATTAAAGTTTTGCTTATGATGATGGACGATTGTATCTAGTGTAGTATAACTTTTAGTTGCAAAACTCTATTAATTAAGCAAATCTGTTTTGAAAATAATAAAAGTTGAGTTTCTTTGTTAGCTTCTACTCCGCATAATCTATTAATTGGGAAACTAACAGCTTTGACGTTCATTATGTAAACATTTTGTTTTTATAGTGAATAAATTTTTTGACTCTGAAGGGCAAAATAAAAGCACTCGAAACCGGTGTGCGTGTTTGCAACGACTACTTCACGCAAAGGAGGTTTGTCAAGATCGTGGCAAGTGGCAAACCCTGGTGTCTGCCTACCCTCTGGGATACAGGCGTGAGTTTTTTCAGTAATGTATGAGGTCACAGGTAATGTGGAGAGGTCTCTGTAGTGAGTTGAGGAGTGGCTGTCTTGTTAGATGTCTCTTGTTAGAAACCCTCACATAATCACACACTTGTTTATTTCAATCTTGAGACTGCCCGTATGTATTCTTGAATAATGCGAATCATTGAATTGTTACTACAAAAAAATCATAAAAAGAGTCACATAGACGCGGTTTTGTAAAAAGAAATAACTTCCACACAACAGAATCACTTGACCTAGTCCCAAACTAGGATACTCTGTGCTATGGTAACCAGGCAAGGACGTCACCAACATGGAAATACACCCAGACTGAGGTCATTTGTACGGCGGCCCCCAGTGGGAATCGAACCCACGACCTCCGGCATGGTCATCAGACGTGATACCGCTGTGCCAACGAGGCAGTCGCTGTAAAGGACAACATATTTTAGTTTGTCCTTGAAAGCGGAAGGTAAGCTAGTTTTACTGGTGCTTGTAACATAACCACGCGTAGCATACCACTGTACTAGTCGCGCGTTACCAACACACGCGGATTTCTGGGTAGTTTGAAAGCCGCGGTTATATAATTTGTAATTAAAAATGATATCTATTTAAATTATTACTCTTAAGTAATTACTCTCAACATCACCGACTAGGTAAATAGGTTTTTAAAATTACTCTCAAGTAAAAAAAAATATAGATGACAAATCTTGTTTCGAGTTGAGAAATCTTGTTTAAAAAATGCGCGAACAATGAGTACCGCCTCTCAGTCTACAGAACCCGCGAACTGCACGCACTCACCGCTCTGGAGGGCTACTAATGGTTCTAATAGATTTCAGTTTGTGTCATGATAGGTACTTTTGAAATTGCGTTTTTTAAAAAAATAAATTATGAAGGAAAATTTCTGAAGGAAAGAGAGACGGGTAGTCGGTGCAATTATGAATATTAAAATACATATGTACGTATATAAATAACAATACACCTGCATAAACCATTACATATGTAGTTATGAAGTTACCTAACGTATTCGATAGCTATTGTTAGGCACGCTCATTTTGCTATGTCGTTCAAACCGCCCAAAATTAATGCACTATGCTACTACTATAGTACCATATCTGTCCACTACTTCACTAAGGCACGCCACTTCTTTTTGTTTGCGGCCATCCTAATTCTGAGTTTGTCTGGAAAAGATCGTTATAAGCGATAAGACTGCCAATTGTATACCACTACTTAGACATAAGAAACCATTTGTAATTCTTTCGTCTGGTTGTGCAATAAATTGTTCTTTATCTATATTCAGCCGCGTCAAACAATCTTTCAAAATTCCGTGTGGCGCCGGATTAAGAATAGCGTCACTCCGTTTCCGACCGTGGATGTCGTAGAAGGCGACTAAGGAAATCAACTACTAGGAGACGGGCAGCACCGTATTTCTGAGATTCCAAGCGCATACTGCGATCGCCAACCCGCCTGTCAAGCGTGGCGATTATGGCAAAACCCCTCTTGGTTACGAAAACCACGAAGGAGGCCTATGTCCGGCAGTGGGCGTCAAATGGCTGATGATGACGATAATTGATAATTGACAATTGATAATTTATTTTATTTCCAGATACCTTTCAGTGTTGATACAATCTAATACTAAAAGTAGTTTATCAAAAAATGATGATGATGATGAAGTAATTTTTGTGTTTCTGTGACAAATTAAATTAATGTCTCCTTTCCTTCTTTCAATCGGTCACATCGTCGGTTCAGCGTATTCTCGACTCGAGAACCTTTCTACCCCATAGGCTATTATTTCTTCGGCACAAACGACCAGCCCACTGCCACTTCAATTGAATAAATGAATATTCCTCTAGAAGGTAACAAGCTCCAAAACAATTTCGCCCCCTTCACACAATAATTGATTGCCACCCAATACTCCGCAACGACTCGAGCTGTCTGTCAAACATGCAGAGGCCGGTTATTCGAGGAAATCTCTCGATCGACAATCGATTGTGGCGGCGGACCGGAAATGAGGTGGGATTGCCTTTCTCCGCGCTTCGGGGCATGTTAGACCCGCCCCGCGTTTTGGGGTTGAGAATTCGACGCTTTTCCCCTAGAAATCAAAGATGATTAGCGGAAAAAATCTGTATAACTATGCTTGAATAAGGGTAAAGTACCTCCTAATTGGTATTAATTTTAAATACCAAACTACCAAACACTTTCGGCAGCACATCAAACTGCCTCATTGTTCTAGCGGTTAACAAAACAGAGGTCGTTGCTTCGGTTACCGTCGTACTTGATTTGTACAAACGGCCTCAGTCTCGGTGTAGTTCCATGTCCTTGCCTGGCTACCACAGCACAAGTCACTGTGACATAATATAAACAATAATATTCCAACACAATAAACAATAGGAATCATCGTCATCATTCAGCCACAAGAAGTCCACTGCTGGAAATAGGCCTCCTCCGTGGATCCTTCCAAAAAGACCGGTTGGAAGCGGCCTGCATCCAGCGCCTTCCTGCCACTTGGATGAGGTCATCTGTCCATCTTGTGGCTGGTCGTCCTACGCTGCGCTTGCCGATATGTGGCCTCTTTCACGAGAACCTTTCTGCCCCATCGGAATAAATAGGAACAATAGGAATAATGAATAAATACCTAATCAAAAATAGTTGTAATAATGTAACGAATGTGTTTTATAACAATTATAATGATGATAATAATAATTATAATGTGTAATAACAATAATTGTGATGATAATAATGTAATGTTGAATTGTTGATAATGTAAATAATAATACATACATACATACATAAACTCAGGCCTGTGTTCCAGAGGGGTAGGCAGAGACCAGGGACCCACTTGCCACGATCCTGACAGATCACTTTCGCTTCCTCAACATTCATTAGTCGTTGTATATGCACGCACGCCGGTTTCGGGTACTTTTTATCATTTTATTATTATGTAAATAATGCATGCTTTATTTGTGTATATAATTTGCAATGCCTGTAAAAGGTAACTGAGTTCTAAGCGCTAAGTTGCAATTACACCAATCAATCAATCAATATTTTTATTGGCAACCAAGTGTAACCGAACTGTTACACCAGTCTGGGACCAGCACAAGTGCGACGCAAGCACAAGTAACATACGTGTCCTCTGCTCAGTCACGTTGTGGGCGACTTAGCAACAAAAATGTAAAGGTCTATCTGACGTAGACTGTGCTGTCTAGGTTGAGTATAATTTTATTATTAGCATACATTTCGAAGCCAGAAGCTATTCCTTCCTAAGCTAGGGAGAGCTAAGCTAGAGAGTCAATCAGGCGAGCTAAAGCTTTGACGCTAAGCAGCTTAGCTTGAGCTAAGCTTATGCCAAGACCGTGGCTGGTACGACAAGGCTATCGTTGACAATAACTTTGTGCTTTATACATTATTGATTGAAGTACCTTGGTTAGTCATAGCAATTTCAATAAAGATCTTATTTCATCCTACAGAATTCATCCTACAGAATTGTGTGGTTAGATATACAAGGTAGAATCCACCCAAATTGTGAGTCCTACCCATCAATACGCATAAGTTTTATGCAAAACTTGAAAGTCGCGAAAAATATATCAGCTTAGTTATGTTAAATCTCTGATATAATTTAGGACCCAGTCTTTCAAAAAATTTCTTCCATTGTGCCATATTGTATACCTTTTTCATATACAACTATGTATGACAATCGTGAGTCATTAAAAAAATATATATAAGCCGTGACTTTAGTATGCAAAACCAGCCAAGTGCGTGTCGCACCACGCGCAGTGTAGGGTTCCGTAGAAGGAAGGGTTTTTTACCTGCTATATAGAGGACTAACAATTTCATCAAAATAATTTTCAATCAACCGTTTAGCTGGGAGAATGAGGGGGGGGGGACGTCCTAGTCTGGCAAAAGTTTCCGATTTAAAGCTTAATATTTCGCAAACGGATCTGTAAAACGAATAATAAATAAATAAATAATAAAAAAAAAATGTTTTTTCTGTAAAAGGTGCATACATTTTTAAATAATCTTATTTCCGCCAAATTAAGTAATAGTTTTCCTACACCCCTAATATTTTTTAGCGACAAATACAACGTGTCTATGTTATTTTTATTCGCAATTTTGAAGTTTTCCCAAATGTTCGAAGGCATGTTCCCCGTTGCAACCCAAATTCCACCACCAATAGAAGCAGAAAAGAATCCAATCAAACGCCTATTTTATGCGTTTCCCCATACTCCTTAATATCCGGGTTAAATTGTTTCCGGAAGTTATGAAACACTTTCATGTCCGATGCATTTGTAAAGGGCAGGGGCTGTCTTCAAAGGAAAACAGTCCCCAGTCATATTTGGCAAGACGTTTTGTGAAATCTCATAGAAAACAACACTTTCCGTCTTTTTTAGGATTTTACAATATTTCAGGCAATTTTTTTAAATTTTATTTCCCTAAAAAGCTTATTCAAAATTTATAAAGCATTTAAAATAAAAATCCCACTATTCTAAAGTGATCCGTTTGCCAACCAACTTAAACGTTTCTTTATATCTGATTGCAACTCGCAAAAGTTTTTCTTTAATTACAGCAGGCATCGAGCTACAATAATGCATAAATCAATCCAAATAACAAGCCGCTCCGTCAAAGAGCGCCGAAAAAACTATATCAAACAGTAAATAAATCAAGTTGACCTGAAAAATTCGCATTGTGCGGAATTTTGTTCATTATCGGACTGTTGAGAACAAAAAGCGCCATTCGGGTCACGATTCCGCCTCTGCTAGGGTTCCGCAGAGCGGTGCGGAACTCTTGACTGTAGATTCGAAATCCGACATGTATCAGTGACTTTGTTTCCTAATATATGTACAATTGTGAATTTTGTGTAGCAATACCACTCGCTAACTGTGAAGGAAAGCGTCGCGAGAAAACACGAAATATTCACATAGCGTTTCGAACTTATGTAGCGCTAACATTTCAGAATTTGTCAATTAATCTGCTGGAAATTGTAACTTCTGACATTTGAGAGTATTGAAACACGTTCTTTTCTTCGTGCCATATCTATTGGAAAACGTCTTTGACGGAAGGAAGGTTTTCATTTCAATTTGAGGTTCGGAATTCTCAGTTAGACCTGTGATTTCCGCATTTAGCCTCATATTTGGGCCATTGTATCACTCCAACCAGCTTATTTCTTTCCAGAAAGCCAGCAGTGTTCTAATGTTACTGGTGGTCTCCTGAAGGGATCCCATCTTCCCAATGATGGTGGTCCGCTGCTTTTCCACGTTGTTACAGTGAACAATCACGTCAGCGGGTGTTACCTCTTCCTTGAGGCATCCCCGGCATAACGGGTTTTTTTCCAGTCCCATGGTGTAAAAGTGTTTATTCAGTGAGTAGTGGACCGTCAGAAGTGCCAATACTTTGCGCAGATTGTATCTCCTCAGACGCAACAGGCGACGTATGAGGCATTTCGAGATTGTTGGTAGAGCCTCCCTAACTTGTCTGCATTTTATTATCTTTATTAGTATTAATACGTTTGTTGCACATAAGCAAAAAAATACAATGGTAATGTGGCGGATTTAATGCATTTTGTTTCCGTTTTCCATAGGGTAGCTAGAACAATGTGTCTGAAGAAAAAGCTTTAATGTCCTAAGATGGATAAAAACTAGGAATTAAAAATAAACGTGGGCAGTGCACAGGGCTTTATACATTTATCGGACATTAATAAAATAGGAAAACCATCGAGTGAAATCTTATTGTCTATCAAAAGTGAGAACTTTTTTGGGGTTAATACTGTTAAAAGTCTCCTACGGCACCATTCTCTCTTATTTTACACGCGCACTTTACCCAAAAGTTTTTTTCCATCACCGTCTCTCGTTGGACACGTTACTCGTTTCGCGGGTGCAATTGTTGCTTACTCATTGTTCCTTTAACGAGAGATAAGGGGCGTTTTTGTCCGGGGCTTTTTTATTCGCTTATAATTAAAATTTCGGAAAGGGCTTTGTACTAAGCTACATCGGGGCTTGCATTTAAGAGGCAGAATTGAAGGAACACACAGTGGGGAAACACAAATTATGCAGTATTTTTCGACAAATCTTTTTCGCTTCATCAACATTCATTAGGCGCTGCATGCACTCGAGCGGGTTTCGAGTGCTTTTTAGGGTTCCGTGCCTAAAGGACAATAGACCCTATTAGTAAGACTCCGCTTTCCGTCCGTCCTTCCGTCCATCTGTCTGTCACCAGGCTGTATCTCATGAACCGTGATAGCTAAGCAAGGCAGTTGAAATTTTAACACATGATGTATTTATGTTGCTGCTATAACAACAAATACCAAAAACAGAGTAAAATTAATATTTAAGCGGGGCTCCCATACAACAAACGTGATTTTTTGCCGTTTTTTGCTCGATATTACTAAAGGCAACAGGTAGACGCTTGAAATATTCAAATGTTGCATAGATAATGGTACGGAACCCTTCATGCGCGAGTCTGACTGGCACTTGGCTGGTTTTTTTTATTTCCTACCTTTCGCTAATACGAGTACATCCCCTATTTCGTTGAATTATCCCCGCCCGGGACGTTTCGGTCCAAAATAGACATTGGTGGCATAACAAGCAAGCTTACTTCGTCAAGCTAATCCCTGCCGTGTTTACTTAGAATACCTAGTAAATGACAAAAGAAAGACCACACTAAGCAAGTGAGTAGTCCGATCGGGCCATTAATATTTCTATTAACAAAGGTCCTCGGGCCGCACCACCGGTAGTGCCATCAGAAGCTAAGCGGTGTCGCCAGCGGCGCTGCGTCGGCGCTGGTTATTACTGGGCGCTTCTATTCTGGTCCGTGACATAGATCTCATACTTGAAATCCTACTATCCTACTAATATTAAAAATGTGAAAGTTTTTGAAGATGTTTGAATGAAATATAGACATTTATTGGGACAAATTAACACATCACAAGAAAAAAAGGCATAACAAGTACAAAGGAATATTTGTTTCTCAATCACGCAATAACGGCTAAACGGATTTAAATGAAACTTGACGTACAGATTGACAAATACTTGAATTGAGACACAGCACACTTTATATCCCGGTAATGCGTTCCCGTGGAATAATATTTATTTTAAGTTTAAAATAGATGGCGTTGTACGAGCGAACGTGGTGTTTTAAAAATAGATGGCGTTGTGCAAGAATCGTATAAACAGATTCTGGGGCGGGGCAAAGTTTGCCGGGATAGCTAGTACTTTATAAGATACGTAGATATAACACATTTTTTATGTATCCTTCATACGTTACAGGCCGCTTAGAGAGAGAGAGTATAGACTTAATTACTACGCGTGCCCACCGCGGATTGGCAATTTCAAGCGCTGAGGCAATTTCAAACACCTCATACACTCGGGTTTCCTCACGATGTTTTCCTTCACATATAGCGAGTGGTTTTGTTATTACAACTTCACAAATGTACCTACTTAGAAAAAAATAATAATTACAAAACGAAAAAATGTACAAGGTGAGCTTATTATGCATATATTTAAATGCACTTTAAAATTGAGGTTTAAAACAAAAACTTATGAGTGTTATTGTTTTTGGTACTAAGTGGTTAAAATGTTATGAATAAGAACTATAAACAAATCGTTTTATTAGGATCTTGACACAATACCATTGAGCTATCAAGACATGACATTTCAGTAAGATTAAGCAACACATTTTAAGACTACTTTGCTCTGCTTAAAAAGTACAAATCCAGGATATTGATTTCTTTTGTTAAAATTTACACCTCGCGGTTAAATATTCAAGTTTTAAGTTTTAGTGGAAACCAACTACATAATAATATCCCACGCCTGTATCACGGACGGGTAGACAGAGACTAGGGCCTGCCAATTGCCACGATCTCTTTCACTTCATCAACATTGATTTGTCGTTGCATGCATGTACGTTGCTTTCTGGTATTTTTATCGGGTTCTATTAGTGGAAACCATCTATTTAAAAATTATTTTAATAGGGACCGACATTATTTTATTTGCGCTCACTTTTATGACTTAACGGTTCTAATAATACAGAGGTCAATGGAGGATTGGGCTATTTCTCTAAATAAGGAACTTGCACTTGTATTGGATTTGGGGCACGATATGGATTATGACGAATCCCCTCATGGTTATAAAAACCACGAAGGAGGCCTATGTCTTGCAGTGGGCGTCGGATGGCTGAAAATGATGATGATGATGGGTATGCGTCACGAGCGGTAGTAGCAGAGTGGTAGAACGCCAACTTTTCATTTGGGAGGTCGTGGTTTCGAATCCTGGCATGTACTAATTGCTTTACGAGTATTTTCTAATACGTTGCAATGCCAATCGCTAACTGTGAAAGGTATTACCCACATACCTCAGCGCTTGAAAGTGCGAATCTGCTGTGGGCACGCGTGGTAAATAAGTATGAGTAGGTGGGCTACATAAAAATAAAAAAATGGTAGGAACGAAATCATATGGACCAACCGGGAAGGACCCAAGCGACCGATCCCCACCTGCAGGCGTTATGAGTTTCAACGTTTGTGTTTATTGCTGACGAGTGAAGGTGCGAATTAAAAATCGTTTAAAGCATTGTAAAGGTCTATTAATCGCTCGTAGCCCCGGCTGCCTGAGTGATCTTAAACGATCACGAAGGTTAAGCAACACAGGGCGCGTTCAGTGCATGGATGGGTCGCCGTCTATGCCTAACGCTAGTGGCATTTTTCCGAGCGGTTCCGTGCTTTGCAAGGCACGTTAAGCTGTTGGTGCCGGCTGCCGTCGATAGATGGCAGTCGTTAAGCCAAGTCAGAGGGCTTAGGGCGGCTTGACAACTTCTGACAGTAGACGAGCCACTAGTCTACAAGCCTCCACCAATCCGGACTTGGCCCCCGTGGTGGAGTATGGCCTATACCTTCCTCAGGGAAGAGACCCGTGCCCCTCGGTGGGGACATAATGGGTTGATGATGATGATGAAAGGTCTATTCACATTACCTTGGACCGAAGTGTCAAATAATTTTCACAATTCGTATTTGACTGCTGGGGTGACTTTCTTTAATGTAGCCCCGACTGTGTCCCACAGGCCAAGAGCCTCCCCTTTAGCTCTCCACTCCTCCCTATTCATGGCTACCTCCTACCAACCCAAAGTCGTGAGGTCGTCCCGCCATCTCCGCTTGCGTCAGCAACGTTTGCGACATCCATCGCGTGGAACCCAGTTGGTGACGACGACCTGTCTGGGCCCATACAGCTTACGTGGCCCGCAAATTCTACTTCAGCTTAGCGGTTGCAGCTCCAACATCGACAATTTTGGTTCTGGAGTGCAGTGTTGTGTTACTGATTGTGTCAATCCTTTTTACTGCGCTTCATTGCCCGCTGGGCAATCTTGAGTCTCGACTTCTGATATTCGGTCAGACCAAGTTTGAGCAGCGTAAGTTAGGATAGGCAGGATGCACATGTCGACGAGTTTTCGTTTCGGGGTAAATGGTAACTTCCCCTTCATCAGTTCTTTCAAGGACTCTTCCAGGCATTGTTGATGCGGTGATCGATTTCCTTATCCTGCCTGTTATCGAAGGAAACCATCTGGCCCTACCTTGACCCTACATTTCGTGCTATTAGTCATACGAGTGACTTCAAACAGCAAAAATCGGCGTCACTCAACCCAGTGGAGATTTCCATTTCACCTGGTGACTCTTCGGAGCTCAGAATTAATGATGGTGTTAAGACAGGCCTCACTTGGAAGACCCTAATATCAGCCGCTGTGTCCTTAGAGGAGTATAATGAACAGAGAAGAAAAATAATACAGATCTGTAGATAAAACAGTCAAGGTGTATCTTAGCGGTGAGAGCATTTTATTAAACGAACCTATGTAAGTTTTCCCTTCAACCTTTATAATTGCCAGAACGCCTCCCTTGATATTAAACCGGATATCTCCAAGATATCAGTAGCAAGCGCTGTCCCTCGCGGCAGCCAATAACCGGGCGCTGCGTACGCGCAATTATGATGACAACTGACGGTATTGACCTGGCTGCGGGCGAGAGAGTTTTGTTGTGTTGTGGTTGGAAATCAGTGTTTTAGCGGGAAATTATTTTTTTCCACAGTATTCCGGGAGCCTATAACAACGCAGTGTATCTATCTGTCCCCTGTTTGGTCCGTCCGTCCAACTTTCCGTCGTGCACCTGTGCGTCCGTCCATCCGTCAAATGGTAAATAGTTGCCGATATGGCAGCAAATCAGTTCCATTTTTCTTGTTTATTAATAATTAATATTCATTTCATTATAAATAAACAAATACTTTAAAGTATTCAGGACAGAGAAACTTTAAAACCATAATACCTCGTTTAGCTGGAAAAAATAACCCGACGACACGAATTACGATTTAAATTTATAACACTTATGAGTCTCTTAATGAATTAGTGGCTTGGCTTCTGTTTGGGTACCTGCCTATTTGGGTACTGAATAATAGTGAACTAATGCGAATAATACTATAATAATCAAATAATCCGTAAGCGTACATACACGCTGCAATCTGGGTGGTTTGAAAGTCGCGATGATGTAATTAGTTCTTAAAAGTGCAATCTACTCGAACTATTACTTGTAAGTACAGACTAAAAAAAATTGAGTTGAGAAATCTCGTTTCGAGTTGAGAAATCTTGTTTCGAAAACAATTAGTACCGCCTCACCGTCTGTCAGAGCAAAGACCCGCGGACACCGCTCTAGCTGGCTACTAATGGTTCTCACAGATTCGAGTTTGTATTGAGTTATGTTTGGAGAGTGCCGTTAAAAAAACCGGCCAAGTGCGTATCGGGCCACGCACAATGTAGGGTTTCGTAGAAAGAGGGTTCGTTATCTGCTTTACAGAACTAGCAACTTCATCGAAGTCATTTTCAATGGATTTAGAAATTTTACTTTTATAAGTTGGTTGCCTATTACTCGTTAACTAGTAAAGCCTACTTAGCTGTGATACTTTTCCTTTTATGTTCAATATATGTGCTGCTACTCTGAATTTTTTCACGTTTCTACAATCAACCATTTCGTCAGGAAAGTGGGAGGACGCCCTATTTCGCAAACGGAACCCTAAATCAAAAAACGGTCTTCTTACACCCACAATATTTATCAACAAACAATCTAACGATGCTCCACGTGATCGTTAACTTTGTTAGCGTGATAAATATGCATACACATACCAAATTACAGCTTTCTAGTACCACCGGTCGTTGCGCTAGGCCGCAGATGGACAGACAGACAGACACACGAACATGGCGAAACTATAAGGGGTCCTTGTCGGACTACGGTACCCTAAAAATAAACTAGCATATTCGATGGCTGTTATATAGGAACGTTCAATTTGTTATGGCTTTTAAACCACCCAAAATTCATCGTGCATTTCTCTTTGACGCAACAAAGTGAGTGAGTAGCATATGTCATTCGTCCTTAGATAACTTCAGACTTTTTGCAAAAATAAACTATAAAAGAAGTCAATAGTTGGAGGCCAAATTTGGATCCTCTATGTATGTTGAGATCAATGATGAATCTACGCCAACTTGAGGAGATTCACCCTCAGCCCTTCGGTCACCAGCCAAGGCGTCTTTCTGTTAAGTACTTGTTTCTTTCTTGAGTCGGGAGTCCACCGACAGAGGACGCTGTAAAAAGGCCATTTTATTTGTCCACAAGACAGTTATGCCCTTTTTCATAGGGCCGATTAAGGGCTGAGCACTTAAAGGCACCGCGCCGACCTATTCCTAGTTTTACTGCGCGATTATTGACTGAGAGGCCGGGAGTCGGCCGTTGCGTTTGGTCTTGTATTAAAGTCTTACATAACATATTCAAGCAGGCTATATACATCACACTGAGCATATGCCTTCTCTTCGAGAGAAAGCATGAGCTAAATCACCACGCGTGGCCACCGCGGATTGTAAACACTTCAGGTACACGTGTTTCCTCACGACGTTTTTCTTCACTGTAAGCGGTGAGGCGAGTGATAGTGTTATTGCAATTTCACACTTAGAAAACAAAGTCATTGGTACCAGTACAGTCTTATGCCCTATCAAACAGAAAAGAGGAAAACGACGTAGCTGAAAAGAAAATTACCTCTTACCTCTAAAATATGAAGGGAAATATGTATGTTTTGCAGTTTCCAGCCATTGTAACAAAACGTAGAAGGAAAATTACGATTTGAGCGATTTTCTTCAATGGCTGCCTCCTAGACTATAAAATATGTTTCATGTATTGTTAAAGGACGAACGTTTAGTACCTAGTCACAATATAATTGTTGAAACTCTTACATGGCATGGAATTAATTTATTTTTATCAAATTTTCAACTCTGGTGGTCTGACTAGGTAGGTATAGTAGCCAGTTGATCAACCTTTGCGTTTTTGTTATTAATGACACTTGATACGTTACTGACTATCCTATTCCTAAGTAGGTGTTTTTTAATCATTCGAAACATTCGTCCATTGACATGACTCTGAAATGATTGGTAAAGAGTTTTTACTATTTTTAAATAAACATTTAATTTTCGCAAAAACTGTCTGATTTAGCTGTTATTATATTCTTTTGTTGCTCTAATTCGTGCTGAGGCCAATTTTAAAAACCTATTCAGTGGGTAAATATGCCACCCTAGCCGGGACTTGAACCCGCGACCTCTGGCTAACCGTGCCAGCGCTCTCCCAACTGAGCTAATGGGTAAGTGCAGGCATCGGCGAAATTTCGAACCTCTGTACAAACTTCTCTGTATCACGTACAGGCTGCGACATCTGACTGAACTAATTTACATCACTTGCAGCCCCGAGTACCTTTGCAGTTAGGTTTTTACATCGGAATGATATCGCTGTACCTACATTTTTTTATTTTTCTTGCACTAACCCGTGCTGAGGATCATTTTAAAAATTTATTTAGATTCTAAAAATTCCACCCATGCCTGTTTACTGTCTTCAGCTGTTATTACTTATGAGTGTTGGTATAAATAACAAAAATGAGCCTCTAAGGCTATTTCTAATGCAGTGCTTTCTTTTCGACCAAGAACGAAGCTGTTATTAACTTAATTTTGGATTCACTTGCTTGGTTTTTTCTCGGAAGAGTCCGACCAGGTTTCGCTCTGAATTGCAGAGCTTACGAAAGTTTTAGTTCGAAAAACCACGTTGTTATTAGCAAAACAATTAGAGAGAAGAAGAATATCAAAAAGAAGATGTCCAACCATAGATAATTTTTACTATTTGGGAAATTAGAACTAGGATGAAATGTCAACTACTATGAACTAGAACAAAATTTGAATACTACTGTCTGTCTGCTCTTATTTTACGTACATACGTAAAGACACACCTGTATCCCAGAGGGGTAGGCAGAGACCAGGGACTGCCATGATCCTGACAGATCACTTTCACTTCCTCAACATTCATTAGTCGTTGCATGTCCGCACGCTGGTTTCGGGTATCTTTTCAACTACCGATAAAAATGTTGAGCACCGCTGTGTCCAGGTTTAACCATAGAGACTCTTTAACGACTGACTGAACACGAACAAGCAGGAATTTCGTTCGACAATAAAAGTTTGTTTAGATTTTATTGCGAACGTCTTTGCCATTACAACCATCCCGATATCCAATACGGATTGTAATTTTAATAATGGCCAAGCTTTTATGTTTATTTCGATAAATACTTATTAGATAATATACATAAGAGACTATATAAGGTTCTTTGTAATGATTACAAATATTTGACTTTGATTCGGACAAAAACGTAAGTATAAACTTAAGAACGTGAATAGCTTTAATAAAGCTTAAATAATACTATTTGGTCAGCCAATCTTCGTTTTCCAACCTTATCTAATTTTAGTTTTGAAAAGAACAAGCATGTCATTCAGTCAGGCTGTGCTGTTCCAAGCATGACTATTGATTCCAAGAAGAAAGATGGATTTCTTAAGCATTCCCATACATATTGTGTATGTATAACGGGCAGTTGCAAATTGAACAGAATGTTTTGTTCTCCGTGCTTATTATTTTCCTACTCTAACTCAGTTTGGAGTAGCTCGGAGTTTACGGATGTTAATAAATTAACTCCATTTTTTGTCGTCGTAGAAGGCGACTAAGGAAATTAATTACCAGGAGACAGGCAGCAGCGTCTTCCTGAGATTCCAACCGCATACTGCGATCGCCAACCCGCCTGCCAAGCGTGGCGATTATGGCAAAACCCTTCATGGTTATGGAAACTTACGAAGGAGGCCTATGTCCTATCATCATAAGCAGCCATACGTCTCACTGTAGGGCACAGGCCTTTTCGCAGAGAGAGAGTATGGGCTTAATCACCACGCGTGCCCACCGCGGATTGGCGATTTCCTCGCCGTGTCCTCGCGATGTTTTCCTTCACCGTTAGCGAGTGGTATTGCTACTATAACTTCACAAATGTCCTATAGTGGGCGTCAAATGGCTGATGATGATGATGATGATGAATAATTTAACTAATTTCGCCAAACAGGGGTATTATGTGCAATATGGGGCCACTAAATTGAGACTTTAAATTAATACTACAAAATTAAATACAGCTCTTGATATGCTAATAGGTAAGATAAAATTTCTCGGAAGAAAATACGAAAAAAAAAGAAAAGAGTACAAAGGCATATGAACACCTCAGCCTCTCAGGTTTCCTAAGGAGGTTTTCCTTCACGGTCAGCTAGTGGGGTCGCTACTATAAATTTACAGATAAGCTTGTAACCGAATTTTCACAACATATGCGTTGTAATAAGTTTTGTCGACAAGAAAAGTGAAAAAATCAATGATTTTTCACACTTACAGCCGCACTTCATACACTAAATTACTTACGTATTATTTTAAACAAGAATGGAATATATTTAAAAATGGGGGGTCCCCGACACAGGATACGATACACGTATTTTTTTTGCGTTTTTTTGCTCTGTCGTAAAAACGGTCATATTTAAGTATACAACTATCAAGCATAATGACTGTGATTCTATTGTAGGTTTTATAGTATGAAGACAAAGTTTGCGGTTTAGAGTTAGTTCAGATGTTATGCGGTTTAGGGGTAGTTCTGCCCAAGAACCCTTTTTAATTTTGACTCACTCATTCATTTATTTACCATTATCCGTATCCCACGCTATCGAAGTTGCCGAAGACTCATCTAGTCAAAACCGAAGTCGTACACATCTAGCCTGACATAAATTACCAACCCGTTGCGAAAGATAGGCGTGACTTCTTAATTGCCACGAACAAATGTCTGTAACTCGAAATAGCCCGTTGAATATGTCAACTAATTTGCATAAAAAAATGACGCGAATACCGCAAATTGTTTCGTACAAAGGAAGGCTTTTAGCCACCGCGACAAAGTGCGAGCCGCGCGGGCATTTCTCAAAATGGCAGGTTCCATTTATTAAACGTCACGTGACATAAAAAAGGCACTACAGCGAGGTTTTCTTTAGGCGTACTAAGTTTTGTTTGTGGCTCTGTTCACATGCTACGCGCACCAAATCCTGAATTATTCCTATCGTTTAACTGTCAAATTCCATACAAACTACCATCGCAAATGTCAGGAATGACATGATTTTTTGCGCATAATTAAACCACTGGTAGCTTAATTATGCGCAAAACGGGTTATAACGTCGTGACTAATCATAATGACCAAAACCCAGCATTTAGAAGAAGAAGAAGAAAGCCATTTATTATAGGTACCAACAAGATACATAATATGCACAACAACAGAAAGAAAACTAAATACACAACAGACAAAACGAATAAATAAAACAGGACTATAGATGTAGCCTGTGGTGTATCTAATCCTAGTCCCAAACTAGGATACGCTGTACTATGGTAACCAGGCCAGGACAAAAGGAAATCTGTGATTAATTTGATACGTTTATCCATCCGGTGAGCCTTATCAATCAGTTAATATTTAATACGGAACAGTTTTGTATGGCGTTATAAGCTGACATTCTCCTATTAGGCCCTTAAAGAACCGAAAAAAAATTTGAATGTAACATCCATTTCTGGTAACATTTTTGTAACGTTTTGCGTTTCAGCGGTGTCCGGGCTAGGCACATATAAAACTTTCATGACAAGGGTACTAGAATATTTTGTAGCTTTAGAGGCAAAAGGCAAAGCAACAAAAATACATTAGAACAAAATCACACAAACATACAATTATTTTGATTTATTCCTTTTATTTTACAATAAAAATATGCTTGTGGTGAACCTTATCAGAGCCTTGACGTTTACGCAAATACTTCACCAGCGGCTGTGAGCAAAATGTTATTGCAATATTCACAGGATCTGAATGTCTACGTCATCATCATCATCATCAGCCATTTGACGCCCACTGCAGGGCGTAGGCCTCCATCATGGTTCTATCTCTCTTTCCAGCCCATAAAAAGAGCTCACTTCTGGACAAAAGTCTCTTCCCTGACCCTCCAACCCACCGTGCCCTACCAATCCCGTCCATAGCCCTTCCACCAAAGGAATCAAACCGCATTTTTCTTTGCGACCTCTCAGATTAAAAACCCTGGCATAGTTAAAACTTCCACGCGGCTAGACCATTCTTTCCCGAGACACAATTTTCTCGAGCCAAAAGAGGCTCGGCGATTTCCTTCAATCCTGTTTGGCCGAAGAGAATGTCCCGCGAGCCGGTCCCAGTCAATAAAACCACAATAGAGCACAATGGCCACGACGGCTGGTTGTCCCGCCGATTTATCGCTCGTCACGTTGACAATAAATAGTGATTTTCGCGTTTCTCGCTCTCTACGCACCGGCTGAGAACGTAAGCCGTTGCGTTTCGGAGAGTTTGTACAATTGCACTGAGAGGCGCGGAAGAAACCTTTGCGGGGCTTGGAGCCAACTCCTAGGAGTCGAAACGGGAATTACTAATTTAGGCCCAAAATGTGTAGGTGAAATCAAGAGCTTTTACATGCGTGCTGGTCTCTTTAGTTACGTTACAGGCGACTTTACAACAGAATGTGAAAATTGGTCAGCTGTCCACTGTAACAGTAACATTACAGTACTATCAGCCGTTTCATAGGAGCTTAAGAAAATAAAAAAAAAAATTATTATTCAGCAGAACTCTATGATTCCCTGAACGACAAATTGCGTGAAATATTTAGAGTCAAAACATAAATGGCGTTTAAAAGCGCTATTCTATATGATAGAAGCTTAGAACGTAGTTTAGTGACAATTGTGTTTAGTATAGAAGATCAAATTAAATGAATTTTTTACAGTTAGTGCCCAGATATTTTCAACAAACTGAACTGATGTCAATTTTCTATTGAGCCATTCGGTCTAGATGTTTTATTGTTTTATTACATATGTCTAACTTCCGATTTCTCGTACGTCAGCAGTCTGTTAATGTACTATTAATAGCTGTCTGTCTTTTTCTGTATTTACTTCGGCCAACTGTAAGACTGTTAGCGTACGAGAAATCAAGGGTTACTTTCTATAAAGTATGAAATCACATTGAAACGCAAACAGCTACGTCCGCCGTCCCTAATCCCGCAAAGCACGTACGTCCATTGTAAAGCGTATAAGGCTAGAATTGCAACTTGATATTTTTATACGATACACAGCCCCATTGTGAGCTCAGTGGCGAGATCTGGTTAACTGTTGTTCGCTAGTTCCGTGTCAATGCTATTGCATCAAGTATCCAGCTATTTACAGCTATTTATCTGCCTTAATCAGCCTGCAATCAATAACGCATGGAACCAACGGAGCCCACTGTTGGGCATAGGCCTCTTCTCCTTCACACCAATCCATACGGTCCTTTCCAGGTCTCGTCCAATGTTTTACCACTTGAAGTTGTTGAATACAACGATTTTTTCTAAAATTAGCAATTCCTGAAACGTGTCGGTCAGAGTGTCTTCAATAAAAAATTTTGACAACTTTTGAATATTTTTTGATAAATTTTCCATTTTTTTAATTGTCTATGGACGAGTGACAGGTGTCACTCACTTACTTTTCCTGCGTCAGATAGAGAATACATACGTTTGCTGATTATTTGATATTATAGTATTATTTGCATTTAGTCCACTATTATTCAGTACCTAAATAGGTACCCAACCATAATGATATGATTTTTTACGGTTTTTCTACAAAAATGACCATTGTATTTATAACATATTACAAGCACATAATATGTTATAAATACAATGGCCATTTTTCTATTTAGAACAACGATTTACTGAAAGTTGCGATATAATTAGAGCGTGTTAAGCGCGAATTTAATCAAATAATACCCTAGAATAGAAGCAAAAGAGCAAAAGTCACAGAACAATGTTGTTGCCGAACACAAAATTTCATTACGATCTCTCAGGAATTGCGTGTTTTCGAAATAAGCTTGTATATCTTAATATAGAAAGGTCTAACCTATCTGTAACATTTTATTTTGCCGAGAGCGATTTGTTTTTAAATCATTCATGTAAATCCGACTTTTTAAGTTTTTAAATCATGTACTAAAGCGAAAAATACCTTAATATATCCTAATAGTTGGAAAGAAGGAGGGGAGGCCTTTGCTCAGCAGTGGGAGTGTGGAACACAGGGGGTGATGAAAAAAAAAATTTTTTTAGCAATATAGCATAACAAACAAACTTGTACCTTATATCTCTGTAAATTACTGGTGTGCAATAAGGTGTTATCTATCTATCTTATTTATTAATTTGACAGCTGCTGTTTTTAGGGTTCCGTAGCCGACAAGGAACCCAAATAGTTTCGTCAAGTCCGTCCGTCTGTCTCTCTGTCCGCGGCCTAGCTCAGATACGATTAGTACGAGAAAGCTGATATTCCGCATAGATATGCATATTAATGATGCTGGCAAAAATGTAGAATAAAATCTTTAAAAAAAAAAATGTTTCTCACCTCTAACATAGTGTAGGGTATCGTTGAATTGGCCGTTTAAAAATATTGTGGATGTAGACAGATCATTTTTTGATTTAGAGTTCCGTTTGCGAAATATTAAACCGTAAAGCGCAAATTATTGACCGAGTAGGGCGTCGTCCCCCTCTCCTGGCTAAACGGTTGAGTGCAGAAACAAAAAAAAAAATTCAGACTAGTAGCACATGTAATAAAAGAAAAGGGAAACCTGTCACGGCTAAGAAGGCTTTACAAATTAACGAGTAATAGGCGACCAACTTTTAAAAGGAATACTTAGTACAAAATACATTGAAAATTACGTTGATGAAGTTGTAAGTTCTGTAAAGCAGATAAAACTTACTCTTTCTACGACACCCTACAATGCACCTGGACAGACACGCACTTGACCAGTTTTTAAGTTCATAAAATCACGAGCACCAATTTTAATAATACAATTACCTACTTGGTACTTCTTTACCCACTCTCTCTTTACTAGAGAATCCGTGGGAGCTTTAGGTCGATTGTTCTCTTATTTATACCACTAATTTACCTTGAACGCTACAATTCGTTAGAAAAGGGAAGCTTTAAGGCTTAATTGACTAATTAATAGAATTGATTGAAGAATGAAATGGTACTTTAATGATCGTTTATTGAAATTCAAGCACTGATGTGTTTCCCTTTTGGAATAAATAGGGGGACTGAGTGCGTTCGTAACCATGGTAACTGGGTAAAAATGGCAAAACAAGATATGATTTTCTATTTTGTGATTCTATTGGCATTGTTTACTCAATAGAAAATACGTATACTTAAGCGGTGCCTTAAAACAGCGCGATTCATAAAAAAGGTCAAGTAGAAAACTTTTCTTTTGAGATTTATTTGTATAAATTTCAATTAAAAATATATGTTTCGGTTTCTCTGCTTTGGTAGATAATGCTCAATACCCATAACGTAAAAATAGAATGGATATACTTGTATGTAGGACAATTTTATTTACATGCGGTTGCGACATTAGCAGAGAATAAAATTATACCTAATTAATTATACCCTGTATTTTTTATTATTTATATTGTGATAACACATTATGTTGTGTATATAATAAATAGTTTAAGTTACTACAAAAAAACCCTTTGAAATAAAATAAAAATGAACCCTAATATTTCGTAAAGTATAAATCTGAATAGAAATTCACGGAACAGAAGTTGTTGTAAAACAAAAACTCTAATTGGCTTCTTTCAGGAATTGAGCATTTTAGAGATAATCCTGTATACATTTTCTTCTCTCAGGGAGAGTGTGGGCTTGGTCAAGGTATTTTTTTAAGCTAAGCCCATACTCTCTCTGAGGGAAGGCCTGTCCCATGCAATGGAAGTGTATAGGTTACGTAAAAAAAAAATTGTTAAGATGGTCAGAGTGGAGTGGTTTCCGCTGCCTTTTTCTTCACTACAAACTCAATCCGAAGGCAGCTGCTAAAATGGAACTTTGGCATTCAACGAACAGAATTTAAATTGCTTACGTAGAATTTTTTAACCTAAAAACTTTGATTTGTAAGATTTGTAAAGTATTTGTCCATTCTCGCCCTTCTCGAAGCGTGCTTGCTTGCGTGAATAGACCCTTCCTGTAACCCTACACATCTTACTCAATGCATTTCTAACTTATTTAACCTAAAATTTCAAGAGTACATGAGGACATCTCTGTGGTAAAATTTTCAAACTCCCGCTAGGTATTATAAGAGCCATCGTAGAAAAGAGCCGATTTACGTAAAGTGTGCCACGGGTTTATTCCCAAACTGACACAATTTCAAATTAGTTACACTTGTTACTTTGACATTAGTGGGTAAACGTGATGATCAAGCTTACACATTTTTTTAATACACAAGATAACAAACTTTGGCCTTTGCATCTACGTAATGAGATGATTTATACAGCGTCCAGTGGCACCTTCACTCATACTAGATGGGTGAAGGGACCACTCGGACATTGCAGTGCCTGGGACTTTGTTTTTTTTAGATGGAATAGGCTAGGCCAGCACCTATACCATCCTGAGAGCTTAGTCGGCCTAGCCCACAGAAAAGATAAGTCAATTCATGCGGAACTAACTAAGCCGCGGGTTTCCTCAATACACAGGATAACGAGGAAAATAAATTGGTAGAGTAGAGGAAATAAAGTGAAGAAAAGTAAAGAACATTTGGTTTCGTTCAATAGCGACTCCTATTGTTTTTCAATAGCGATCTCAGAGCACTTTATGAATACGGGGCTTAATTTATGCTCACTGAAACGACGATCTGAAACGGATTTGTGGCGGTGGCTAGATGAGAATGGCCGAGGAATGGCAGAAAAAAGTGGCGTGTCTTGATAGAGGCCTTTGTCAAGCAGTGGATGAAAGTGGTCTCTTGTAATAGATTGAGGATCAGTTCGCTTAGGACGTATGCCTCGAGAAAAGCTTTTCTCTAGACACAAATCACCCCATCCTGCGCTCACGCAGCGGATGAGAGCTGGATGGCGCGAGACTTTTTCCACTTGCCTTTTTTAGGCCTGAATACTCAGCAGCAAGCAATAACGAAGGATCAATTAAATATTAACTAAAATAAATTTCATACAACACAATAACTTATCCTCGTCCCAAACAGGGATACCCTGTGGTATAGAAAATAGGCAAAGATATTATAAGCTTGGCCAGACTGAAGCCATTTGTACAAATCAAATCCGGCGGCCTCAAGTGGAAATCGATCCCGCGACCTCTGTTTTGTTAGACAAGCCTGTTAACCGCTAGACTACGAGGCAGTCAAGCAAAAAAGTGTGGCGAACCGGAAACGGAGCCAACTAGGAGTAGGCCGTGGGGCTGACCAGTCGTAACATTTACGCAGAGGTGGTAACACAACACGCCGAATGCGCGCCGCTAGAGATAAAGAATATATCAAGACTATTATGGCATGTCACACGCTTGCCTGTCGCGGGAAAGGATGGTGTGGCAGTGGTATAATGCCTAAATAACATGAAAAAAATATTCTGACTTCGCATGGACGTATTTCACGGCGACGTGCGGGCGCAACCACGGTGCAGTGAAACTAACGAAAAATAAAACCGGCCAAGTGCGAGTCGGACTTGCGCACGAAGGTTTCCGTACCATTATCTATACGACATTAGACAAAGATCGAATTTAAGAACAGCGCCATCTATAGAAACCAACAAGAAGCGTTTAACATTGACATTTAACGTCATGACATCGGCGCTGTAAAGGTTACATAGATAACCGCTAGATGGCGAGCGCTGTCTTTAGACAACGTTTGTTGTGTGGGAGCCCCTCTTAAATATATATTTTATTCTGTTTTTAGTATTTGTTGTTAAAGCGGCAACAGAAATACATCATCTGTGAAAATTTCAACTGCCTAGCTATCACGGTTCAATGGATACAGATTGGTGACGGACAGACAGGCAGACATAAGTCTTAGAAACAGGGTCCCGTTTGGCACCCTTCTTTTTTAATACCCTATATTAGTACTCGCGTTACAGTTTATTTTTCAACCTTCGCTTGTACAATGAAATTATGTCTATGTAGTTTTCAAAAAGCCTAAAGCTTTCATCTCAAACTCGACCTTATCGCCCGAGTGACAAGAGCTACCGAGAGGTAGCCAGCAGCAAGGCCTCTGCTACAGCTGATTTGCACACCATATCCACTGCATCTAACAACCTGTGCCTACCACTTCACGATATCTTTTGTAGTCAGCGGCGGCCGTCATACTCGTAGGCTTAGCGAATTAACACACCTAGCCCGTGTGAATCCTCACCACTGGTCACACTGACATTTCCAGCCTTATTACGAAGGGCTTAAGGGCTATTGCAAATGCGTTTCTAACTGACTAAAGCTACAATAGGTAGGTGAGGGCAAATGCAAAGTGCGAATGTGTGATTGGTTTATTTTATGAGGGTCCATTGACCGGGCAATATCTGCGCTACTTGCCTTGCTACTATAGTATAAATTCAATTCAAATATTCATTATAAAACAGAATATTTACTTAATGAACGTCAAAGTGGTTAGTTTCACAATTAATATGTGGAGACTATGTGGAGAATCGCTCGTAGCCCCGGCTGCCTGAGTGATCTTAAACGATCACGAAGGTTAAGCAACACAGGGCGCGTTCAGTGCATGGATGGGTCGCCGTCTATGCCTAACGCTAGTGGCATTTTTCCGAGCGGTTTCGTGCTTCGCAAGGCACGTTAAGCTGTTGGTGCCGGCTGCCGTCGATAGATGGCAGTCGTTAAGCCAAGTCAGAGGTCTTAGGGCGGCTTGACAACTTCTGACAGTAGACGAGCCACTAGTCTACAAGCCTCCACCGATCCGGACTTGGCCCCCGTGGTGGAGTATGGCCTATACCTTCCTCAGGGAAGAGACCCGTGCCCCTCGGTGGGGACATAATGGGTTGATGATGATGATGATGATGATGTGGAGAAGAAGCTAAGAAAGAAACTCCACATTTAAGTAAGCTGTAGTAAGCTATAGCTTACGCTGACTGGCTTGTTGTGAAGATCATCTTTATTATCATTATATTTAAGAGTTAGCCTCTTAAGTGTGCAGGATATAATGAAGAGCCTGAAAGAAGAAAGATCGGCAAAAGAGATAACATCTCATATTTGCTCTATATATTATATAGAGCAAATATGGGTAGAAGGGCCGGTAAAGGACGTTCCAGGAGGACATACTTCGTCCAAGTGAAGGACGCATTAGCAAAGGGCAAGATAAAAAGTGTCCGAAACGGGCGTGCGTGCATGCAACGACTAATGAATGTTGATGACGCGAAAGAGGTGCATCGGGATCGTGGCAAGTGAGAAATCCTGGTCTCTGCCTACCCCTTCGGGATGAAGGGGTGAGTTTATTTAATGTAATGTAATGGGCGCATCTTCCATATGCTCCTGTTACAGGCCTTTGCTTGGATAACCCGGTTCGTTACAAGGCCCATCTCCAAGACCTATGCTGGGAACAATCCAACGTAAAAGAGATTGATTTCCTGAATTCCTTAAAAGCTTACGGTCTTATTTATAAGAGACACGATTCCTGTGCACGAGAAACGGTGGTAGCCTAGTGGGTAGAACATTGGACTCGGAAGCGGGAGACCCAGGTTCGATTCCCAGTGCGGGCATGTACCTATGACTTTGCTTTCTAAGTTATGTACATTTGTGAAGTTATAGTAGCAATACCACTCGCAAACGGTAAAGGAAAACATCGTAAGGAACCCTGGGTGTCTGAGCTATTCAAATGCCTCAGCGCTTGAAATCGCCAATCCGCGGTGGGCACGCGTGGTGATTAAGCCCATACTCTCTCTCTGAGAGAAGGCCTACAGTGGGACGTATATAGGCTGCTTATGATGACGATTCCTTAAAACGCCGATTAAAATAGTCTGTGGTGGAGATTTTACAAGGATAAGTCGCAACCACAGATTACATAAACTGCCTGCTTTAGAGGATTCGTGTTTTTTTATGAATAAGGCCGTTAGAGTTTTAAACTCTATGCCCTTGCAATAGAAATGGGAATGTCTGATGTACACTCTTCAGCGGTGGCAGCGCGGTTGGTTTGGTCACATTCAGGAGGTCGTGGGTTCTGACCCTGGGCATTTCCAATGACTGTATCCTTAAGTTACGTACATTTGTGAATTTGTAGTAGCAATACCACTTAATAACGTGAAGGAAAACATCGTGAGGAAAACTGTGTGTCAGAGGTGTTCACATATCCCAGATCTTGAAATTGCCAATTACCGTTGGGCGCGCGTAGAGAACAAACCCATACTCTCTCTCTCTCAGAGAAGGCATTATACTTTTCAGCACTATTGTGTACAGGTAAAATAGCCCTTTCATGATAAATGATTAACAAAACTTAGAACTTTGAGGTCTATGGCACTGAAACGTAGTCTCCCACTATGGGCCTCATAAAAAAGCTCAAGGTCACGCAACGAGCTATGGAAAGGGCTATGCTCGGAATTTATCTACGAGATCGAATCAGAAATGATGAGATCCGTAGACGAACGAAAGTCGTCGACATAGCCCAGCGGATCAGTAAGTCGAAGTGGCAGTGGGCGGGGCACATAGCACGCAGAACTGATGGCCGATGGGGCCAAAAAGTTCTCGAATGGAGACCACATACCTATCGGTAAAACAAAGGCTAAGAGTAACTTGGTTTCAGATGTAAAAAAAAAATGTTTATCGAGCTGAACAAAACTTAACATTACATAAATATGTTGTTAGTTTCCTAAAACCAATCTGACATCTCACTCAAACGTTTATTAACAACCAAATGATTAATAATGCGGCTTTTCGCGCAACTATGTAGCGGTCACGGCTTAAGTTTAGACATAATCGTTAATAACTGGTTGATGCTACTCGTGCGTGATAGATTAATCGAGAGCAACTGGCCACAAAACAACTGCCACCAAGGTATTGCTTTAAAAGAGTACTCTAAGAGCACGTTATCAGAAAAAAGTAACTAAGAGATGCGTGTCGAAAATTATTATTTATTTAATCACGAAAATATGGCATTAAAATAAGTTAATAAAACATTCATTTTCGGATTTTCGTGGTTGCACGTGGCGTGGCGTGTGGCGCGCACCTACACATATGAAAAGAAAATGAATAAAATAATATTAACAATTTAAATTAATTAAAACAAGACTTGTGTGACATATCTGTTGATTCGATCGTCTGCGGTCAACTTCGTCTTAAATATTAACATACACAAACTTAATATTTATTAACAAAATTACTTATTTCATTAAAAATTTTGATTCCACAATTTTTTTGTGTAGCCTATTAACGTCCCACTGCAGAGAGAAAGAGTAAGGGAATCACCACGCGTGCACGGATTGGCAATTTAAAGCTCTGAGGTACCTCAGACACTCAGGTTTCCTCACGATGTTTTCCTTCCCAGTTAGCGATTGTTACTGCTACTTTAAATTCACAAATTTTGTATTTACAAAAATATCAATATTATAATATCACAGATTTCTTAAGCAAAACCATTGGGGCTTCAGCGTATCTCGTATTTGGGTAGAATTACTATAGACACCAAACCTAACGCCTGTGTCCCGGAGGTTAGGCAGAGATCAAGGTTTGCCACTTGCCACCAACTCGACAAACCTCTTTCCGTTCATCAAAATTCATTAGTCACTTCATGCACGGCTTATTAGAATCACCAATTAAGGCAAATACTATTTCTAGAAAAATAAAGCATTATATCTATAAAACTTTTGTATTATAAAAGATCAAACAAAGAAACGATATAGGATTAAAAAGTAAACTCATCAATACAAGCTCACACATAACAAAAGCTCATAAATAACCATCCAATAATATACTCTACTCGTGGCTTTTTTGCTGACCCTCCGCGTAATCCAAAGTATAATCGAACCTCTAACTACATTCAGAACTTGACTGTTGGTGTGTTTGTTTCATTTTAAGGCCAACTTTGTTCTTTTAAGCTTGATAGTGGCCTCAGACTGGGTGGATTTACATGTTTGTGATGTCTTTGCCCGGTTGCCGTAGAACAGGGTATCCTAGTTTGGGACCAAGACAAATGATTGTGTTGCATGGAAGTTATATATTTACTTAAATAAAAGACTATCACTTGTAACAAGTCGATAAAGACAAGAAACCGCCTTCAAATAACCCACGAAACAGAAACTGTAGATGGAGATGACGGTATTCATTATAGCGATATGGTTGCATCAATAATGTCGTGAAGTTGCCTTAAAAAATTAGAGAGTTTGATGATTTTCTTAAGTCAAGAGATCTACATCAAATGTATATGGCACCACTTCTGATATAACATAAAAATAATCAAGGAAATCGGACAACATGGAAGGAAAAATCGCTGAACATACATAAAGAGTCCATAGACGCGAACTAAGTCACCCACTTTTTTTGAAATCGATTAAGTACATGCGCCGCTAGAAAAGTTCTTTTATGCAACTAAAAATTATGTATTGGATTGTTTTTTTTTGTAATAGGGTTCTGCTACCACTAATTCGATAAACACCATAAAGTTCTGTTTTTAATTCATAAGCTTTGTTCTAAAACGAAAAAACCGAGTGAAACCGGCGCCGCTCCTAGTCACCCGATAAATTTCCGAGCTCACGTCGAATGTAAATGAATAAAACGTCTTCATTATAATATAGAATAATGAACATTTATCTTTGCGGCTGGCTCAGACCCCGTCAGGCCCTTTATTATTGTACCCTAAGCAATTAAACACTAAATTTTGAATTCTTCACCATCTATTTACAGATTGTCAACATTTACACTATGTTACAACTTTGTGAAATAACAGGCGATTTTGCAATAAAAATATAAATGCGATATAGCTAATAACTCTATAAATACATATAAATAATAGCGGCCAATAAATCGTTTGTAGTTTTTACCCACTGGTAGAATAAGATATTCAAGTTTTGCCTAAAATAAAATATGTATAAATAATTGGCAATTTCATAATTTGACTACCCCCTGCTAAATCGTAACGCTAAAGCTAAATCATAGTTAGGTACATTACTATCAAATGTAAAAAAAATACTCAAGTGACACTTGATATGGCCTCTATACTATTCTGCTTGATAGTGAACGTTTTTTTTAATATAGCTGTTGCGATTTTAGTAAATTAAGAGTATTGGAGAAGTATCTTTAGTTCATCTAAATATACCTCTCTTGATGTATGTAACGGCCGAATGAGTTCACGACTTATCGCCTGAATCAATTTTCGTCCAGCTTCTCAGTAGAATGTAGAAGTTAAATGATAATGATTTATCTCACGCTGCCTGGCTAAACAGTTGAGCTGGAGCAAAATTCATTTGTTCAATTATTTGTTAATGTTCTGACGGATTAATTGCAAAAGTCAATACAGTCGACAAGACCTTTAACTATTCTACGTATAGTAACACTTTGCTATAAAAATGTAAAATTTTTCCGTGAAAGTAGTATATTTAAAATGTAATTAAAAATGTACCATGGAAAAGCTTTAACTCACTGAGTGTGAATTAGCAATGCATAACAATTTCCATCTTAGGTAGTTATTTCATACAAGTTCGTTGCTTATTCAAGTTGCTTCATAGAACTAATTATTTGTTCTGGATAGCAATTATTTTGAAAGTATACTGTCGACTCAACAAATTAAAATCTGCAAATCACTAAATCTGAGGAGTAGACATTGCCTATATCTCCTCCGATATACTCATAATATATTCAATTATATTTCAAAAAAGTCTAGTATTATGCACGATAAATAACTTGAACAAATAACTTGACTTTGACTTCGCGTGAACGTATTTTGGGTCTCATTGGCGGGAACGCGCAATGTGACTGAAACATTTTGGGGCTTTAGTCTAGTCAAATTCCAATTAATAAAAATAAAAAATGAAAACCGACTTCGAAACACTACAGCACTATAAAGTTAGAAATAATTTAAATAATTAAAAGTATTTATACATGTAGGTATTGTAGAAGTATAATTTGGAGCCGGTTCCCAAAATATATGTGCTGGTCTTGAAACTGGGCACCGACTACAAATTATACTTCTACAATACCTACATGTATATAAATAATTCTACTTCTAATTATTTAAATTATTTCTAACTTTTTAGTGCTGTAGTGTTTCGAAGTCGGTTTTTATTTTTTATTTAAAAATTTTTATTTTTCAATTTTTAGTGGAGGAGCGGGAGAAAAATAAATAAGTCCCTTATAATCATAATTTACCCTACTTAATTCGTTGCTTTAAAATTTGATGTTCTAAATTTCCATCTCCGAAAGTCTTCAACAGAACATCACCAAATGAACTTGGGACTACTTTTACGGTATTTTATGAAACATACGGATATTACCAAACGATGGGCCTCAATAAGGCTTATTTACTGCTGTCCATTGAAGAGTTCCGTTCTCCATCTCTGAAAGTCTCCATCAGATCTTCACCAAATTAAAATGGGACTAATGGGACGTTATGCCTGTTCGAACAAAAAACGAATTGTCGAAATCGGTTAAGATTTGACGAAGTTATGGAGGAACATATCCAAATAAAAAAAAAACGCGTCGAATTGATAACCTCCTCCTTTTATGAAGACGGTTAAAAAAATAATCTTACGTGTCCTCAGAACACAAAAAGAAGGAGAAGTGCCATATGGGCGTGGCACTGTCGACCAACGTTAGCCCGGTTGGGCTAACCTCGGCGAAACTTTTAAATATGGCCGTCAATCGCTTCGCGCCCGCTATCGCCGTAACATATGTGAAAAATGCCTGATTACCTACAGAAATCGCAGTGATACATGCTATTCAAATAACAGTGCAGTGTCTTTTACCGGTAAGCCTATTTTACTCACTATATCCATCTTTAAACTACGAAAAATCATAATTATAATAATTTTCCTGTGCAATATGCATTCCAGTACTAAGAACATAAATGAGACGTATTTATATCGTCGGGTTTACTCCACTGCTGTTTTTATGTAGAATTTTCGTGGAGGTTTTCTAACATGGAAAAGCAAGCCCGCAATGGACCGTCTGGCGAAACTGACTATTGTTCTATGCGATGAATTGCGATGTTTCGTGGTACGGCCGCATGTATTTGCCGTGAACTGTCAAAGTCACCAGTAGGTGTCAGCGGGAGTCATAGTGATGGGGTAGTTGCTTTCTTTCCAGACTGATTAAGTATCGATACTTCGTCGCATTTACACTCGTTCGTCCAGACTTCCAAAATTACTAGAACCAATTATATTGTACGACTAGGTAGCTATTGTCCGCGACTCCGTCCACGTGGACCTCAGTTGCTAAGGAAGCTTCTACTTTAGTGGCAGATTTTGTCGTAATATAAACAGGCTTACTTTTCACCACGTATTTCAAAAAGTTTTTAATAAAGATTTAATTTCAGGTTTCCCAAAGACCCTAATAGGAAAGATAAATGAATTGAAACTACAGGGAGATTGCTTAACTGGCTTCCTCTCAAATCAAATACCGGTTGCTCCATCCATTTTACGGAGAAATGTTTCCAGATGCTGCAGAGTGGAAAAAATATTAACGTGGGCAGGTCCTGCTTTGAAAATACCAGTAATAAGGAGTTCCATAAATGTTGAGGTACCAATATATCTAAAATTACGGCATAATTATATTTTACATGGTGTGGAATATTCGATTGTTACTTTATTCTGATTCTCTATTTCAGGTGACAATGGACGCAACGACGCATAACTCTGCAAAAGAAAGTATTTCTAAAGAAACAAGTCAGGTGATGTGGTTATGGTGCTAAATAATATTCTTATAATTTTTTATGAGCCTAATCTTATAAATGAAATTCGATTAATTTAAAATAAAGTAAATGAAGTGTTTTCAATAATTTAATAATTTATTTACTATTTTAGATCCGTATTAGAAAGTTTCGGATATTGTTACTGTTGAAACATGCGTTCCTGAAGAAATAACAGGTGACCAGGTAATGTTTTTAATATTTTCATAATTTATTTAATATTTTAGATCCCCTTGGAAGTAAGGGATATTTTTTTGTCGAAAAATGCTGCGAATGTCAAAGCCCCCTGTAAATAATTGTCAGACATAGAGGAATGTCCATTCGATTGAACACATAATTTATCGGTCATATAGCGCCGCCACAGACTAGAAAATCGAAAAATCATATGAACAAAGTTGAAAATATAACATCTAGTTTTCAAAAGTCGTAAAACAAAGTTGTTGTAAATGACTTACTTTAATTGACGTGTTTCAGGAATTGTGTTAACTTAAAAATGGCCCTGTATAAATAAAAAAATATTAGATTTTTTACAAATGCATACTTTTTGTATTTTAGATACAGCAACGAGTTGCCGAAGGCCCAGAAACCGGTAGATTTATGTCGATTGAACAAAAAACCTCGAAAAAAAAATCACGCAAAACATTCAACAATGTCAACAAGTGCTAAATAAATATTTACCTTTTAAGGGAACAGTAAAATTCTCTGCAGGATCTCAGTCGGATGATGATGTTATCTTTTTAATGTAAATGTGTTTCGAAAGTTTCTTTAAGTTTATGTTTCACAAGTTTCTTTTGGCCAGTTACTGAATTGAGAATTTCGCTAAGTAAATGGTTAACTGAAGTGCTGTCTCTTCGATTTTTTCACAAAAGAGCGTGACAGAACGTTACTTATGTTTTTACTTAGTGAAACTCTCAATTCAGAAACCGGCCCTTTGAGTTCTTACTACCTAATGTATTTTTCACAAGTTAATAAAAATATTATTTATGTGATATTATTGAGAATGTTTTTTATGTACCCATCACAGTTGTCACCCACCAAGGCAATGAAAATTTTAATCCAAGCTCAGAAACATCTACAGTCACTGTTAATTAATTCACGAGTTAAAATAAGTAGTTCTAGATTTTTTAAGGTGTGCGCTATACAAAAACGCGCATAAGGTGAAGGCAAGGCGCAGGCATCTTGCCGCTTCAAACAAAAATTACGCAGGCGATATGTTTTGAATTATATTCAAGCGGCGCGGCACAGCCAACGTCGTTTCGTCGCCTATGTAGGTTTTCATACCTACATTTTGTAGGTAAATCAGCAAATGTTCTCTAAACTTTGTCATTTAGAATATTTGTATGATTAGAATTTACGATGAAACGGAATTCACGAATTATACGATAGGTAGGTATGAACAAAACTGACATATTTAGGAATTAACACATTGGTAGGCAAAGCCTGTAAAAATAAAAGCTTAGGCAGCCTTTTGCAAAGGATTACTACAACGAAATAAAGTAGTTACAGACTACGCGACGTAGAGAAATAATTAGTTACTATTTAGGTATAGATGGCAAGAAAAAAATCGACATAATGTACAAAAAAGTTTTTGTACGATGTACGATTTTTTTTGAGTATAATCGCGAATGTACTTTTTTGTCCCCATCACTAATGTTGTGCTGCTCTTCTCATTGGCTGTTTCATTTGTGTAAACAGCGAATAGTGAGCCGGTTGTTTATGTTGTAATCAAATAGAGATTATGAGGACAATGTAGCTGTGTGAGTAAGTGGCGACATCGGTTTTCTAGCAAACGGGCCATTATAACACTTCTCCTTCTTTTTGTGTTCTGAGTACGTGTCCATCACAAGCTCATCCCGACTGCGCAAATTTTGTTCAATTTATCTGCGGGAATTATACGGGCATTACTTGTTTGCTCATCATCGATTAAGAGTTAATAAAATACACAAATAATAACTCGAAACAACAATGGGAGTACGGGGGGATGAGAGAAGAGTATTTGTTAGGGAAATCGGTCGGCGCTTGAGAAGTCGTGGGTATGACCATCGTTCCGGGGCATACCTGATGCAGAGGATTTCCCTGGCGGTGCAGCGAGGGAACGCTGCTAGCGTCATGGGAACTTTTGGATCGGGCGTGTCCCGGGGCGGTATATTTGATTAGTTTAATTTAATATTAGGGGTTATTCGATCGATATTCAAATGTTTCACATTTTTTAAAAAAAAGAACATCATAGAAACCATTTGAAAAAAGTTTCATTCGAAAACCTCAAACCATGAAGATTCTATGTCAATTCAAAGAACCTATTGCAATAAAACGGCAATTTCATACTTTAACCCCTATTACTTATTTTAACCTACTTAGCTGTAAAATGTATAAGTGACATAGCATAATTCTGATTTAAGAATCACCCTTGTATGATTTTTCTGAGTTATTTGATGCCTTTAGTTTAACCAAATTACAAAAAAAAATGTACATACATACATAAACTCACGCCTGTATCCCAGAGGGGTAGACAGAGACCAGGGACTGCCACTTGCTACGATCCTGACAGATCACCTTCGCTTCCTTAACATTCATTAGTCGTTGCATGCATGCACGCCGGTTTCGGGTACTTTTTATCTTGCCCTTTGTAAAAAAAAATGTATCTACTCGAATTGACTTGTTACCTATTCTAATTATCTAAACAAATATTAATGCACTCTTTTTTGTATCGATATAAAAAAAATGTTCATTTACCTGTCTCGTTACATGCTTGCTTTTACAAAGCGTGTTTGTTCAGAGTTATTGTATCCATATCATTAACGTTTTTAATTAGAAGTCACGCTGGGTAGCTGATTGAAAAATCTCTTATATGCTTCGACTGCGGCACACGATTCGACCTCCGGAGAAAAAATGCGCGGTGGAGATACATTATTAAAAATGTTCGAAAAAAAGCTATTTGAAAGTTGCTTGATTTTTGTGAGTGCTGTGTGAAAGTTATTTATTTATTAAATTTCGAAAATGGACTTCGTTATTTTCGGAATTTATATTTTTTAAGGAAATCGTGAGCGGTGGTAGCCTAGTGGATAGAACATTGGACTCGGAAGCGAGTGACCCAGGTTCGATTCCCAGTGCCTATGACTTTGTTTTCTAAGTTACGAAAACTTGTGAAGTTAAAGTAGCAATACCACTCGCTAACTGTAAAGGAAAACATCGTGAGGAAACCTGGGTGTCTGAGCTATTCACATACCTCAGCGCTTGAAATCGCCAATCCGCGGTGGGCACGCGTGGCGATTAAGCCCATACTCTCTATCTCTACTCTCTGCTTATGATGATAACTGGTGCTGAGCATTAATTATATGACTAATGATATCTACTAGACATATTATTAATTTTCATATAGACCTCTCTTGCTGAACTAAGCAAAAGCCCGTGTTTCGGCAAACTGCGCCAATCCCCTCTGGTTACATTTAGTTGCTAGGGTCTACTTTGGTGTTACATAATATGTGTAACGGTGCAAACCTTCTTACTCCATTTCTGTTATTTTCTTTCATTCTATCTATCATCTTAAACTCAAAATTTAAAATTACGTCACCCATTCTAGATTTCTTTTAGATTTTCATAACCACTTCCACCTTTTGACGGACAAGTATCGATTTTTTTGCTCGATATTAATAACGGCAACAGGTAGACGCTTCAAATATTCAAATGTTGTATAAATAATGGTACGGAACCCTTCGTGCGCGAGTACGACTCGCACTTGGCCGGTTTTTACTTAGATATTGTTTCCCTTTACCACAGTTCTCCAGGGATCAAATATTGTGATCAAATCTTATTTATAAAATACTAATCGAAATTCGAAAATAAAAAGTTAATACGTAAGTTCCTGAGATTCCAACCGCTTACTGCGATCGCTAAACAGCCTACCAGGCGTGGCGATTATGGCAAAACCCTTCATGGTTATAAAAAACACGGAGGATGTCCTGCAGTGGGCGTCAAATGGCTGATGATGATGATGATGACGTAAGTTATAAACTATAGACTGAGCAAAAGGCAGACACCATAGATTGTAATTATTTGGTCTGCCTGTTTTTATGTTATTCATGTGTTTTCATCTTTTTATTGATTATTATTTAAATTATTTATTGCACCAAATACATAATATCGTACAGCAGGCGGGCTTAATCATCATCATCATCATTCAGCCACAAGAGGTCCACTGCTGGACATAGGCCTCCTCCATGGATTTCCAAAAAGACCGGTTGGAAGCGGCCTGCATCCAGCGCCTTCCTGCCACTTGGATGAGGTCATCTGTCCATCTAGTGGCTGGTCGTCCTACGCTACGCTTGCCGATATGTGGTCTCCATTGGAGAACTTTTCGGCCCCATAGGCCATCAGTTCTGCGTGCTATGTGCCCCGCCCACTGCCACTTCAACTTACTAATTCGCTGGGCTATGTCGACGACTTTCGTTCGTCTACGGATCTCATCATTTCTGATTCGATCTCGTAGATAAATTCCGAGCGGGCTTAATATTCTAGCCAACCAACGGGTGACGAGAGAAGGTAGAGTTTGTGCCAAACCGAAAAATGAACTAATGCTGGCTTAAATAATACAGGTAAAATAAAATATACTATATAAAGTAAGCGGAAAGGACCTATATCCAGCAGTGGGAAGCGGTTGGCTGATGATGATGACATAAAGTAAAATAATAGCATACCTATCACATACAAGTGTATTTCTTAAACGTCACTTAAGTAGACATTCAATTAGAATTTTAATTATAAGCTACTTATGCCATAGGTATTTAAGAAATTGGTGCAGGATGTCCTATATATTTTTTATTTTTGCAGGTGTGTTTACATTGCTAAAGTAGAGATGGTTCTTAATATTAATTTGCCTTAGAGCGTGACGAAAGTGAGTAACGTTAGCCAATCAGTACACAAATTACTTAAGTTTACCGTTGGGATGCTACCAATTACATTTTAATAGTCAACATCAGTCAACGGCATGTTAATCTTTACAATTTTGTTGTAACTAGGTAGACTGCATACGTGTAAAAGTTGATGTTGGAAGCTTGTGGATATGGTGACAAGGATTTTATTAGTGGTAATTAAAAAGTCGTTATTTCTGCGATTTTAAGATACATATTTCCAGTGCAAATGACTTTCCTAAGTTACGTACATTTGTGAAGTTATAGTAGCAATACCACTCGGTAAATGTGGAGGAAAATATCGTGAGGAAACTTGAGTGTCTGAGCTATTCACATACCTTACCGCTTGAAATCGCTGTTCCGCGGTGGGCACGAGTGGTGATTAAGCCCGCTCTCTCTCTCTCTCTCTCTGAGAGAAGGTCTGTGCCCTGCAGTGGGACGTATATAGGCTGCATAAAAAAATCCAGTGCACCGCTAGAAATAAGTCACCTAAACTTACGGACGTAGGGCGAGTTTCATAAAAAAATGCTATTTTCAGAACTTTGAATTTAGAGAATGAACTATTTAGCGAATCAAGCATTAGGCGTATTTCCCATTTCTAGAATAGGGTATTCATAGAATTTCAAGAAAATATCTATGTGATAGAATGTACTAACATTAATTGGATTACCTTTTTTGTTTTAGTACCCCTTACGTAATCTTGCCGTCGTTATTCAGATATTTAAACACAACTCTCAGGGCGGGTTTCCTCACCATCGACTACCCTCCATACCCCCCGCAGTCAGGTAAAAATAGCCTACTAGATACAAGAGTGGCCCTAGACGCAAAAGGCCGTAAGTGCGCGGCGCCGCTCCCCGTAACGCAATAATTTCCATAATCTCAATAATTAAATGTCGCGAACAACGAGTGTTGTTATCGGCCGGACGCTGCGATGAGGCTGTTGCACTGATGACGGGGGCGAGCGGGACGGAACGACACTTTCCCTTTGTCCGTTTCCATTGCTGCTTGAGGCTGCTGTTACGTCTGACTTGCTGTCTGACTCGCAAATTGAAACATTTTTGATGATTGTAAAAGAATGCGATTTATTATTATTCAATTCTTTATTGTGATGGAAATATCGTAGAATTAGCATCATTAAATGTACTTTAAGATAGAGCTTTTTTGTCCATTTTTTCTCCAAAATGATCTAGATTTTGAAATGGACACCTAGTTTAATTTGTAGCGTTCATTAAGTCGCAGTTTCTGTGCTACTTTGAATAAAAAAATTTGATTTTGATTTTTGATTTTAACCCCAGAACTGCCCTCGTGGAATGGAACGTATAGGTAGCTCATACTAAGTTGGACACAGATCTGTGTCGCGGCAGACGAGTTAACGATGTTTTTGGGTCAAATAGTAAATTATTAGGTTACTCTTATCTTATCAGGAGATAGGTATACAAAATACCTCATTTATATAATAAGGGTGTAACAAAATCCCCACGTTTATCCAAAAAGAGGAGCTCCACTTGAAAATAAAACTTGGGCTATGGTTATATTCTTTTTGTTGCACTAACCCGTGCTGAGGACAATTTTAAAAACCTATTGAGAGGCTAAAAATTCCACCACGGACTTGAACCCGCGACCTCTGGCTCACCGTGCGTGCGTGCCATAGGTTTTTAGGCTATGGTAGCAACCTAAAAAAATCAGCTGTTCCGTACTGAAGTACTAGGTACCATCGGCATTAAAAAGTATTGAGTTGTGGACTATTGAATCGTGTGATTTTAAAACGACACATGTTCTTTCATTAGAACTTTGCAGGAAATAGAAAAAACTGATTTATTCAAATACTAATATCTACAACAGCAATATTTTAGCATATTATATTGATTTCTGTATGAATAAACTACATTTTTTTTTCTAATGTAAATCAATAGGTAGGTGTAAATAATTTAATAAAAAAAAGGGCAAGTGTTATTTTAAAAACGCATGTGACTTGTGTTGTTTTAAAATCACACGATTCAATTATTTTGAAATTTCGAAGTTGAGCCCAGTTACATTTTTTTGTACTATCAAGTAGAGGTCCTCATTTGTGATTCAGCTGTCTTTTGTGAGAACTCACATACACACCACAGGTTTCTTTTACGTTTTTTGTCTGTTTTTTATTAAGTTAGCTTTCTGTTGTTACTATCTGTTAATTTTTAGTTTGTTTTTACGATGTGTATTTGTGTTACAGTGAATGTCCATTCTTGGATATTAAGATATAAGGGGATTTTGTTACTTCATGTAAAGTGACAATATGGTTATCTTTATATTACCTACATATCTGTGCTCATATGATAAGTTAGGCTAGAGTTCTTATAGGAGTTTTGCGTAAAGGCGCATCACCTAGTAGCATCAATACTTCGGCTCTTGTGTCACATAAAGTAAAAATAACATCAAACATAACATAAACTTACGCCTGTCTCCCAGACGGGTAGGCAGAGTCCAGGGACATAGAGTATCAAAACTGTTTAAATTTACATTAGCCAGTGCGTTTCAAATTTTACTGATTTCGTGACTATCATGCATCGATGTTACATAAGAATTTTGGCTGTAAAATATTTTTTCAGGAGCAAAAGAAAAATAATGCCTATTACGCTTATAAATTTCAAGACAGTGACTCGACTAACAGGCATTTACAGTGACGCCATTTTGATGCCTAGTTTTTATTCGTAGGGCAGTCGGATTATTGAACCAGCAATGCATTGCTTCCAACGCGAATCGGCCTAACAAAATCCATTAGCGGTAACATGTCACAGCGGGAACCAGTTAGGCAAATTATCCTCGCGGAATCACTGAGTCCACCTGCCGACTGGACGCCAGCGGGTGCTTGTGTGCGTGTGCGGCGGTTCAACCACATTTATTAGTCATTTGTTTTGTAGACAGTTTGAATCGTAACTGGAAATAAAAAGATCAATCAATTAGCCCGCATTCTTCCACTGCTGTCTTGAATAGGCTTCTCCCAAGGCATGCTACTTCTTTCTGTCCTCCGTCATCACCATCTTTCAGATGGACGAACGGACGGACGGGTAACAAATATTTTTTTCTTTTTGAGGTACGGATCCCTAAAAATTTATGTCATAATTGATGACAGAAAAAAAATTATAATGCAACGATCATCATCAACCCATTATGTCCCCACCGAGGGGCACGGGTCTCTTCCCTGAGGAAGGTATAGGCCATACTCCACCACGGGGGCCAAGTCCGGATTGGTGGAGGCTTGTAGACTAGTGGCTCGTCTACTGTCAGAAGTTGTCAAGCCGCCCTAAGGCCTCTGACTTGGCTTAACGACTGCCATCTATCGAATGCAATGATACAACGATAATATTTTGTCGAGAAATTGTATGATGCATTGTATAATGAAATTGTAGATAATGCATGACATGATATTTAGATTGTAAGAAGCGTGTATTATATTGAAAATTTACGCACCTCTATGGATAGAGCATAGTAGGTCTATAATTGTATTGTGAAATCTATGTAACCTATGCTCAAGTAAATAAAATTGATTGATTGCTTGATTGATTGAAAACAGTTTCAAATCACGAAGATTGTTACAAGTTTGGCGTTTATCTGTTTCTCTGCTTATGGCATCGTAGCACCACTACGCGGTTCTATTACTCAAAGGATTTTTTAATCTATGAGTTGTAATTTTTATACTTAACTACATAAGTAGTACGACGGCGTGAGTCACGCGCCTTGTGATACTAAAATATCACAATTTGACAATGAATGTTCTTTAAAATCGCGACTTAGGACAATAAAACGCGTGTCTTCGTACAACCCATAGATATCTGAATGGTACAACCTATGCTGGCCTCGTGGACGGTTTCAAATTTCCATTGAAATAAAACTTGTACCGCAGCACACTTTGCTCGGCGTTTGCAGTTACGATATTATGCGTGGATCGTTGTTCTATGGAACTATTGTAATATTTTCTTATGGGTTACGGAACTTGCATGTAAACCGCACTCAAGTGCGGTTTATGTAGTAACTTCTACATAGCTCCTTCGTCCACGCGATTTTCGCATTGATTGCGTTACGTGTCATTGTTTAGCTGTCATTCTGAAAAACAATAAACTGCGAATTTGGTTTTAACTATAAAAGAAAGCTTGTATATCAATCGCGCTTTGTAAATTTTAACAACAGAAAGTAGCCTTAAAAAGTGCCTAATTTCACGAAAATCTCATGTCTTGATAGGTCAGTGGTATTGCAAGCAGGTCGGGGCCCCAATTATTAATTTTAAGGATTATTATCTTAAGACACAATTTTGTAGTTTATAGTTGCTATGCATTACACTATAGAGTAAACCATTTTAAAGATTATACGTTCTAGATGGAAATCTCCATTTTTAAGTACCTGTATATATGTTTGCCTCTTTCAGTGAGAGAAAAGAAGCGTTCGCCCAGCAGTGGACTCTTTTGTATTGTATTTAAAGATTTTATTAAAAGAATATAACAAACAGGTTGACAAAATTACCAAACTGCGCAGCAGTTTATTGGCAGTTATTGACTTAAGTATCTGGCATTGTTGTAAACAATCAATTCTCAGAAACATGTTGATGGCGAATTAATTAATTAATTATTATTCATGAGATGGATAGATAAAATAATTTAGAAGTCAATGTTTCAGATTTTTTTAAAACATTTTAAGCAGCGTGTAGCGTACCGTCCTCTTACTCTTAGTTGGAGAGTGCCAGAATACTTATAAACGTTATAACGTCGACGGAAAAAATGTATGGAAAAGGACAGCGAACCTAGCCAGTCATTCAATTTAGATTAGATTAGATTAGAACACTTTATTGTACACACCACAAAACAAAATACATTTAGGTTAGTTTTTTTTATCAAACATAAACGTCCTCGTGCTCCAAGTAAACTCTAGCTAAAGGTTCAGATAAAACTACCCAATGAGCAAAAAGATAACGCAGGACAGAAAATCGTGGAACAAAAGAACAAAGAGAGCCGAAACCAAATAAGAGATTGGAGAAAACACAAAAAAACACTTTGACACTACGGAAAGTCGTAGAGTCGTAATACAAATGTCCGTACTCGTCCTCTGCTGAACATAGCCTCCCCCCAAGGCACGCTACTTCCTTCCGTGCTCGGCCATCCGCATCCAGCCTCTGCCAGCAATCTAGCTTAGATCGTCGGTCCAGCGAACTGGTGGGCGTCCTACGCTGCGTTTGCCAGTTCGTGGTGGAATACCACCTTGAACGAGGGCTTTTCAAATCGTCATAAAAAAAAATACAGTACCGCAAGTTACCGATAGATGGTGCTGACGTCACATAATATGTCAAAATTGACATGACATCACTGTACCTTCTCTGTGGTTTCTGTCACGTTGCTCGCTTGTTTCGGTGACGAGAGGAGAGATGATTAGATTATCACAGATTAATGACGATGTGCAACATTTAAAACGTATGATGACATTTGTTCTCCTTGCAGCGCCATCTAGTTTTTGTTAATGAAACTCGACTGGCAGCTGTCATTGAAAAGCCCTCATTGGTTGCAATTCGATGCGATGGGGTGCAAAGGGTAGATACCAACGTGGTTCAATATCTACCCTTTGCTCCCCATCGACCATCGGTTCATTGAAATTGTGTGCCCAGCCCACTACGACTTCAGCTTGCTAATCTTATAGGCTATGTCAGTCACCTTAGTTCTTTGGCGGATTGTCTAATTTAAAACCGAGTTCATCATCATCAACCCATTATGTCCCCACCGAGGGGCACGGGTCTCTTCCCTGAGGAAGGTATAGGCCATACTCCACCACGGGGGCCAAGTCCGGATTGGTGGAGGCTTGTAGACTAGTAGCTCGTCTACTGTCAGAAGTTGTCAAGCCGCCCTAAGGCCTCTGACTTGGCTTAACGACTGCCATCTATCGACGGCAGCCGGCACCAACAGCTTAACGTGCCTTGCGAAGCACGGAACCGCTCGGAAAAATGCCACTAGCGTTAGGCATAGACGGCGACCCATCCATGCACTGAACGCGCCCAGTGTTGCTTAACCTTCGTGATCGTTTAAGATCACTCAGGCAGCCGGGGCTACGAGCGATTCCGAGTTATTAATTACAAAATCTGGTACATTCACTAACCTTATTCCTTCGAAACGAATAAGGTTAGTTAACACTGAGCAAATACTAACCTCCAACAAAGTATATCACTCGCAAAATTGATGCAAATTGAAGATAAGCGAGAAGCAATCAACCCACATTCTATATTGTATTCTATATTGCGAATTTTCATTACGGCACAAACAACCTTTCCTGGTTGATCTACGATCTACCAATATTTATACGTAACTAGAGATCACCAAATGCACTATAAATTAGCTTAGCTACCTTTATTATTAACTTCATATTTTATCTCTGTTTTGTTGACGTTCGTGTCTTTTCTTTGTGTACCTTTTGTTTACTTTGTGTTTCTGTGACAATTTAAATAAATATCCTCTTTCTTTCTTTCATATTATTGGTGGTATTCTTACCATAAGAACAGACAACGAATTCAGACACTGAAACGTTTTTATTCAATATTCGCACATAATTTGTACGTAATAAGAGTTTCCGTAGAGTACAAAAGTGTCGCCTACCCTACAAGATAGAAGCTGACCAAGCACTTGGTCATTAAAACATACGCCCTTCTTTCGGAGACACGTGGCAATAAGCAGACACTACAAAATGAGAGGTCACCAGTAACAAAGTAATCGCTAGTATATTGTTCCCACGTCGTACAACGGTAAAGGCTGAACGTTGTTTCATAATAAATAAGGCATTATCTGCAATAATAACTCGATTGAGAGAGGAACAATAGCCGCGGACTTATGGGAGGTGGATAGGATCGGCGGTGCTGGAATTATAAAGAGCTGTAAAGGCGTTCTTCTCTCAGTCCCAAGCCTCCATGGCGTTCGAACACGACTTGGAGATTCTTTATATAGGTACTCGTTACAACTTTTTAAGGGGTTACGTACCTGAAACTTACCAATAGGACCACACTACTTTTCTACATCTTACCTTTAAAGGGCACTATCTCGTTGTAATTTTCACAGAAAATTTGTTAAAATGGCGGATTACCCAATAAATAATAATAAAGGTGAATCATCATCATCAGCCATTTGACGCCCACTGCAGGACATATGCCTCCTTCGTGATTTTCATAACCATGAGGGGTTTTGCCATAATCGCCACGCTTGGCGGGCGGGTTGGCGATCGAAGTATGCGGTTGGAATCTCAGGAACACGCTGCTGCCCGTCTCCTGGTAATTGATTTCCTTAGTCGCCTTCTACGACATCCACGGAATGAAATGGAGTGGCGCTATTCTTAATCCGGCGCCACACGGAGTATTCTTAACACGGAGTCAGTTAACCAGGTCAGTTAATTTTTATTCTACGAAAAAAGATGATATTATTTTTACTCTAAGATGATTATGTATACACGGTTTTTGTCTACGCTTACAGTCCTGCATCTCTTTCTAGTCCGTAGAACTTTTTTCTCACTTACCGTCTTGCTTAGAAGTTGACAAAGGTCTAGTCTATAGCTGCCATCTAGCTGGCTTCCTTGTGATGTTTTCCTTCAGCATTTTTAATTTAGAGAATTTTGTGTCTCAGTGCTGGGTAAAGGCCTCCCCTTTAGCCTTCTACTCCCTCCTGCCTCCAGCCACCCCCTGCCTACCCGGGAGAAGGATCTTGAGTTCGTCCCACCACCTCAGTCAGTAGAAATTTTAGTCCATTTGTTTGGGCCCAACGTGCGTGGCCTTATTCCATTCTAACTTAGCGTTTGTAGCTTTAACAACTTCCTGGTCTAATGTGTATATGACTCAGAGGAGTGTATTGGAATAAGACAAATGTTCCAAGTACTGCTCGTTAATGAGTAGCTACTTCTTTGTGCCTCTAGCTATTGAGACTCCTGGGGTATGGGGAGTCCAGGAAAGAGCCTTATAAAGGAGTTAGGGCGTCTCTTGAGGAACCGCGGCATGGGCTACCGCTCTGGGGCATACTTCAGGGCATATCTCTCTCGCTGTGCAGCGGGATAACGCAGCCGGCGTTATGGGAACCTTTGACTCGAGTATGTGTCGGGGCGGTTTGTTTGACAGTTAATTTATCTTTCGTATTCTTGTGTGTGTATATGTATACTTATATATATTTCCCGTTCTGGACATCTTGATTTATTACTTTGGACGAAACAATTGTGGATGTATTTATTTTTTTTTTACTTATAAATTATTAATTTATGTTTTTATGTTCTGTTAAATGTTTTGTAAGTGTCTATAATTATGTAATCTGCTCCTAAGACTGTAATTCATATATGCGTGACTCAATTTCACCTTAGAAAATCTTTATAATATAGGGTTGACTGGAAGAAATTGCTTTAAGCAATAAGGCCGCCAGTTGTACCTCTTCTTTTGTAACTATTGTTGGTGTGCTTGTTTTCTGGTGTGTACAATAAAGAATATTTTTCTCTTATCTTATGACTCATTTTCAATAAAAATTGTAGACGTGAGGAATTGTAAAATGCGTTGCACGAGCCAGCTCCAACTAGATCCATCGTCGAAAAGGGCTGGTGTACGGCAAGTCTCGCTGATTTAATTGCGCCCTGCGTTAATTGGCCATTGTCCACTTGATTGCCCTAGCGCCGCACTACAGTTAGCCGGGGGGCATTGTCTGTCGTTTTGTTGGGCCTGAATGAAGCCGGGGATTTTAATTAGTTTTGGCGAGGTTTTCAATTTTAATCAATTGTGTTGAAGTCTATTGGGAGTTTTTGCGCGGGAGGTGTTTTTGTGCTAGTGGAATCAGTGTGCACGTATGAAATGAACTTTAGGGAACTAATTAAGTGATCTAAATGAGCGTTATTGGCTGACGCAATTATTTTTTAGGGTTCCGTACACCGTACAAAAAAAACGGAACCCTTATAGGATCACTCGCGCATCTGTCTATCCGTCCGTCCGATTTGCTCCGAATCTACTGGACTAACCCCCGGTTTCTCGTACACTAACAAGCTGTTAATCTATTGTTAACAGCTGTCAGTGGTTTTTTTTTTATGCGCTTTGGTCAATTGACAGCTGTTAACAGTAGATTACCAGCGTGTTAGTGTACGAGAAACTGTGGGTAAATCAGGTGAAATTTAGTAGGATGTTGTAATGTTATGACCCAAACACAGATGAGCAAAGCAATTTCACTTCTTTTAAAATGAGTGTAATTTTCGGGAGAAAATTATGAGGATCTCAAATATTCTTTCTTATTATTGTAAAATCAATAGTTTCGATTTTATTCATGAAAGAAGACGTTTAGCATTAAGTCCACCTTTTATACACTGTCTTTGTGTAATAAATAATTAATAATAATACAAAACACCACAGGCTACATCTATGGTCCTGTTTTATTTATTTGATTTGTCTCTTGTGTATTTAGTTTTCTTCCTGTTGTTGTGCATATTATGTTACTCGTCTGTTCATTTAGTTTCTGTGAAGTGTCTTGTTGGTGTAATGAATGTATCTTTCTTCCTTTTTAAACCAAATATCCTGTTACATCTACAAAACGTACAATATGAAAGTTTAATTATTAAAATTAAAATAATAGGGGTTAAAGTATGAAATTGCCGTTTTATTGCAATAGGTTCTTTGAATTGACATAGAATCTTCATGGTTTGAGGTTTTCGAATGAAACTTTTTTCAAATGGTTTCTATGATGTTCTTTTTTTAAAAAATGTGAAACATTTGAATATCGACTTCCATATGTTTTTTTATTCAATTTAGACAACAAAGATGGATACTGCGAAAATTCGAGTGATTTTTTAATACGAGTTCCGACGCGGAACTAACGCGGCAGAAACAGCCCGCAATATCAATGCTGCGTTTGGAGAGGGGTCTACTAATGAACGCACCGTGCGATTTTGGTTTAAACGCTTTCGTGATGGAAATTTCGACTTAAAGAACGAGCCACGAGGAAGACTGCCCACACAGGTGAATAACGATGAATTAAGAGAGATAGTGGAAGCCGACCCTAGTCAAACTACCCAGGAATTAGCTGCATGGTTTAACGTTACCTTACCCACAATATTGACTCACTTGCGTCAAATCAATAAACAGCCCCGACTCATGAATCGATCTTCACCATTATTGCTCCATGACAACGCGAGACCTCACACAGCACGAGAAACCATTTTGACCCTTCAGGAACTGCAGTTAGAAACCATTCGTCATCCTCCGTATTCACCAGACCTTGCTCCAACGGACTACCATTTTTTTCGTGATTTGGACAATTATCTACGTGACAAGAAGTTTTCTTCCCAGGAGGCAGTACAAAATGCTTTCACACAGTTTGTGCAGTCTAGATCGTCGGAGTTCTATCGCAAAGGCATTAATGACCTTCCCATTAGATGGCAGCAATGTATAGATAATAATGGCAACTATTTTGATTAAATAAATTTGTTAAAAATTTAAAAAATAAACAATTTAGATATTCAGTACAAATCGGCAATTTCATACTTTAACCCCTAATATTAAAACATAAGCGAAACGCCCCTAGAATGTCCAAACTCATTAACTGTCTAAGCATCAACAAGTTTTAATATCTTATTATACGCCCGGGTTGTCCCGTGTTCATAATTGTACGTCTCCAATGTTGCCAGCTGCGGGGTCGAATTAAAACAATTAACCCGCCAACCATCGGTGTTGCCACAAATAAAATCTAGCGGGCTAAGGCTAGACTAATGAGTAGTCAGACGTGGTTTTGCAAGGGCATAGTGGATTCGGCCTTATATTTTAGGGTTGGGTTGAAAATTATAACTATCGATAGAAAACGAATTGGTGGATACAGCGTTGAGTGCTCTAATGCCTCTGAAGCATCTGAAGTGGTAGTATATAACTATTCTTTATTCATCAGTCCCTTTACGCCCAATGCAGGACATAGGCCTCACAACCATGAGGGGTTTTGCCATAATCGCCACGCTTGGAAGGCGGGTTGGCGATCGCAGTATGCAGTTGAAATGTCAGAAAGACGCTGCTGCCCGTCTCCTGGTAATTTATTTCCTTCTATGACATCCACGGGACGAAATGGAGTGACGCTGTTCTTAATCCGGCGCCACACGGCGCTCTTTATTGCTTCTTCTTTATTGCTTACTGTAAAATCAAATAATAATAACATATAATTTGTTACAAACCAGCCCCTATATTACGCTCACCAAATCCTGAGCGATTCCAATCGTTTAACTGTCAAATTAGTATGGAATTTGACAGTTAGACGATTGGAATCGCTCAGGATTTGGTGAGCGTAATTAGGCCACTGATTTGCGCACCAACGCATAAAGTGTTTAAACTAAGAAATACTTCTTACTATACAAATCAGTAATAATAAGACTTAAACTAACAACATACATAAACTTATTTTATGGCCTCAATTTACTGAGAATTTGTTTAATTTTGTGCGTTTTTTTTTTTAAACTATCCTTACACTCTTGCCGGCCTAAAATAAAAATAAACGAAATAATCTGACAAGACACGGATGACTATTTCCCTCACAAAAGCGCCCGGCAATCGACAAATCACGAATCGACGCCAAGCCGCCTGTACTCCATTGATAAGTGGGCACGGTTGCCGGACGTCACCTATACACAAACACATATACACACCAACAGACAAATATACAACATCAATGTACACCGCACCACAACCGCAGTAATTGGTTTGCTCTTTAAAGGACTTGTTAGGTCTTTGTGTTTAACCCTGTGGCGGTTGAGCCTAGGAATAAAATACCGGCCAAGTGCGTGTCGGGCTACGCGCAGTGCAGGGTTCCGTGGAAAGAGTGGGTTTTATCTGCTTTACAGAACTAACAACTTCGTCTACGTTTTGTCGAAGTTTTCCTTTTATAAGTTTGTCGGTTACCTTGTAAAGCCTACTTAGCCGTGATAGTTTTCCTTTTTAGTTCATTATATTATGTGCTACTACTCTGAATTTTGTTCACGTTTCTATAATCAACCGTTTAGCCAAGAGAGGGGATGGAGTGAGACTATAGGCAACTTCAGTGACACGGCGAAAATATCCGTGACAGTGACTCTTACCACCATCTTCAACTTCAGTTAAACCGCGGAAATATTAGTAACAGGGACTCTTACCATAAACTTCAACTTCAGTTAAACGGCGGAAATATTAGTAACAGGGACTCTTACCACAAACTTCAACTTCAGTTAAACGGCGGAAATATTAGTAACAGGGACTCTTACCACAAACTTCAACTTCAGTTAAACGGCGGAAATATTAGTAACAGGGACTCTTACCATAAACTTCAACTTCAGTGACACGGCGGAAATATCAGTGACAGTAACTATTACCATCAACTTCAACTTCAGCGACACGGCGGAAATATCAGTGACAGTAACTATTACCATCAACTTCAACTTCAGCGACACGGCGGAAATATCGGTGACAGTAACTATTACCATCAACTTCAACTTCAGCGACACGGCGGAAATATCAGTGACAGTAACTATTACCATCAACTTCAACTTCAGCGACACGGCGGAAATATCAGTGACAGTAACTATTACCATCAACTTCAACTTCAGTTAAACGGCGGAAATATTAGCGACAGTGACTCTTACCATCAACTTCAGTGACACGGAGGAAATGACAGTGACTCTTAACATCATCCATCATTCTCTTCAGTGACGGAAGCCGGGATTACGGTGGCAGGTCCCTAGATATTTCACCGGAGAGCACTCAACTTGCTTGCAATTGGTTGGCACATTTGGCAAACCACGCCCCACTGACAGAATTGAGCACTGGGTCTGGTTTTTGCGCTAGTTAGAGATCGATACTATCTGCTATAACTGGGTTCAGCTAATTATACATGCAAACAACACTTTCAATGCCCTTTTAGCTAAGCATAAATTTGTTTAATCAGCTCACAATCAGAGATCACTAGTGGGCAGCCTTTTCTCCGTCACGTCAACCCATCCAGTATTTTGCCAGTTTTGTCTAGTGTTTCCCAGCCGCCTTCACAATATCGTCGATCCACCGAGCTGGCGGTCAATCAAACAACCAAAACCGTATTAAATGACTCTCTTGAACAACATCTCAGGGAGAAGGCAGTGGCTGAAAACGAGCGCTGCCCGGGACTGATCCGGGTCAGCACCAGCTGAGCCACTACCTTTTGCCTTATTTTATGTCATCACTAGTTAAGCTTTACTTTGTTTTAATTTTTTTTTCCTGATGAGGTAATAAATAATTTTTATCTTTATCTAACAACTATACATTTTAGAGACTCACCCCCTGTCCTTGGCCACCATTCAGTAGCTGCAGAAGAAGAGGAAGAGGTGCCCTTTTTCGAACACCAAAACAGAAAAAAAGGAAAGACTTCGCAGTAGCAACCAGCAGATAATACTAAATTAAGCAACAGAAAATTCCAAATTTATTAGCAGCAAATTTCATCTCGATCAGCTCATAAATTGATTGATCGGCAAATCTTCAGTTAGATGCTGTCATTTCGTAACCAGTTTATGGCAATAAATACATTTTAATTCCCTTATTATAATTTGGTAAGCTTAAAAATAGATTTTGCCGGGAGGGCGTGAGATACATTTATATTTACATTTACATACAGGCACATACACTGCTTCTGGCCCCACACTATGATACCCTGTGTCGTGGGAACCAGAAACAACGACATCACAAGCGTGTAAACATCCAAGACCTGGGGGTTTTTGTTGGCTGTTGGCTGGAGACAGGCAGATATGTAAAGCATGAGGGAGGTCTTTGCCCAGCAGTGGGACACCAAAGAGGCTAAAAAAATAGTTAAGGCCTGTGTCCTTGTCACTGAGCTCAAACTCTTTTGTCCAGTAGGGCCAAACCCCTCTACCCACAGAGCTCGCGGCTGATTTTTATCTCCAATTATTGAGTTTTCACGGCAATTAAATATTATCAGCGGTTTCCGCGGATGCGCACTCCGCGCCGATCCGCCTACAGATAAAGGATTAAATGAATCCTGTGGGAATATTCATTAGTTTGTATCCGTCTCCAGATAAGATGAGATAAGTTGAGACTAGTGGATACAACTAGGTAAGCGTGAGATACAAGATAACATACTTTAATAATGATGAATCGGGAATTTTTACAATTTAAACGTTAATTTTTATATTTTGCAATCATCATCATCATCATCATCAGCCATTTGACGCCTACTGCAGGACATAGGCCTCCCTCATGGTTTTCCAAGCTTCCCGGTTTTGTGCCTCCCGCATCCAGCGACTCCCCGCCACCGTAACCAGGTCGTCAGACCATCTGATGGGGGGCCTTCCTATGCTGCGTCGTCGTCGTATTTTGCAATGTGTGGGTAAAAAGATTGACATACGTCCAACCGTACTGTAATGTTGTTTTCATACTCAATAAACTATTACTCGTGGTAAGAATGTCGTTTGTTTTACAATAGGTAATGTCAATAAAGGTAATTTTAATATCAGGTAAGAATACCACTTGGACATTGTGAAGGAAAACATCGCGAGGAAACCCACCCCCGACTCCAAATGCTTCAGGTAGTGTCAAGATCAATAACTATTTTTTTAACAAATTCACGGTCCCCGGCCATCCGCATCCACCTCTGTAGACTCAACGCTATCATCCGACCATCGGGCTGCTGGGCCCTTATTATGATGCAGCAATATGTTAGGAAGAGTCGTCAACGTCGCGATTGACCCCGACAATTCACTCGAATCTGGCGACAAATACTGTTCTTTTTTTTATTGTTTCGAAATTTTCTGCCACTAAGCAATGAACGCTAGAAATGCATGGCTCTTTGTTAGCCCAATGACGGTATATCAGAAATCAATAATGGATTACAACGTAATGAATTTACATTCTGTTTGCTGAATGTCAATGTACCTACTATGTTACTATGTTAGCCGCTGCCTTCGGGCCGTATTTGTAGTGGAGAAAAAGGCAGCGGGAAAAAAAGCTTCACTCTGACCATCTTTTCTCAGATCATCTTAAACTTATACAGCAAAGCCTATATGATATGATTCCGTGATAGCCACCAATAACTTTAAATTAGCGACCATCTCGCTACTACCGATAATGTCGCATTTTTCATCATAAGGGCACTGGTTCACCCTGTTCACTGACCGTCATTCTGCTCTCGGTCGCTACTCTGTTATTGCCCGAGAGAGACGGCATTTGCGAGAAGAGGCCTGTACCTAGCAGTGGGCAGCGGCGAGCTGATGATGATACATATTAAAACGGTTACAGCAAGCTGGATGAGCAAGTCAGAAGTATTTGTATATGTTACTAATATAGCTCAAGATAAGAGAGCAGAAGAACTCGAGCTACTAATATAGCTCGAAGAACTGATGGCCGTTGGGGCGAAAAGTTCTGACCTGGCGACCGCGGATCGGACGACGCAGCGTGGGCAGGCCCCCCACCAGATGGTCTGACGACCTGGTTACGGTGGCGGAGAGTCGCTGGATGCAGGCGGCACAAGACTGGGAAGCTTGGAAAACCACGAGTGAGGCCTTATGTCCTGTAGTGGACGTCAAATGTCTGATGATGTTGATGATAATTAACTAATTTTTGCATGCCACATGCGATAAAGACTGTCCATCACATGACACGTCTTAGCGATATTATCAATCTAGTGGGCAAGTGCAGGCATCGGCGAAATGATGCAAGTGATATAAATTTCTTCTGCCAGATGTCGCTGCCTGTACATGGTACAGAGAAGTTTGTAAAGAGGTTCGAAATTTCGCCGATGCCTGCACTTGCCCATTAGCTCAGTTGGGAGAACGCTGGCACGGTTAGCCAGAGGTCGCGGGTTTTAGTCCCGGCATGGGTGGAATTTTTAGCCTTTAAATAGGTTTTTAAAATTGCCCTCAGCACGGGTTAGTGCAACAACAAGATTATAATAAAAAAATACTGTTCAATGTTCTGCAGAAGGGAAAGCAAGGTACTTATTTAAAAAGCAGGTAAAACAAAATTTTTTCGGGACCAAAAACTTTTAAAATCCCTGTGTTGCGGATGTGTTTGGAGATTTTTTTACATTCAGTAAAGGTTCCTTCTGGTATGTAAGTACTTCAAAATAACCGATAATTCTAGAAAACTACTGTATTACTACTTAGAAATGACATCCACCTACCACATTTCGCAATCATATCTCACAATAAAACCCAATCGCAATCAAATTTGACCTCTATTGTGGCGTCCAATATGCATTCTAATTTAATACGCATTATGCGAACACGTCTAATGTTCAATTTCCTTTGAAATTTCCATTTTATAGAGAGAGTCGTAAACACTGGCACCAGAGGAAAGGCTTTGTGCTTTCAAATGAATAATCGTAAATGGCTGAATCGATTCTTACGAATCGTATATTGAAATCGGCGCATGAAAGAGGCATTTGTATGATAGGTATGATGAGAGGGGGTTTATCATGGTAAACGGGCTTTAGTGAAGACGGTAGCGATGTTACGATAGTAAAATAAAATTATTCTTTTCATGGCAATGCGAGATTGGACTCAATGTTGGTACTTTTAGTTAGTCCTAGCTTAACAAAGAATATCTAATAATTACCTATAATTATATAATTCTACATCTACAATAAAATGCGATCATAAGAAGCCTATATACGTCCCGCTGTAGGGCACTGGCCTTCTCTCAGAGAGAGAGTGTGGGCTTAATCAGCACGCGCGCCCACCGCGGATTGGCGATTTCAAGCGCTGAGGTATGTGAATAGCTCAGACACTCAGGTTTCCTCGTGATGTTTTCTTTCACATTTAGCGAGTGGTATTGATACTATAACTTCACAAATGTACATAACTTAGAAAACGCGCAAAACCTAAAATCGTTTTTTTCCAATAACTTTATTTCCTAAGTACGTAAATTTGTGAATTTGTAGTAGCAATACCACTCGCTAACTGTGAAGGAAAACATCGTGAAGAAACCTGGGTGCCTGAGTTGTTCCCATACCTCAGCGCTTGAAATCGCCATCCGCGGTGGGTTTCTCTCTCTCTCTCTCTCTCTCTCTCTCTGAGAGAAGTCCTGTGTCCTACATTGGGACGTATATATGGTGCATTACTTCACACGCAATTTCTCCTCTTAAACCCGAAGACACGATTCCAGGCTATCGGACAAAAGCCTAAGCCCGCAGCCACACAGAAGGGAACGTGGGGTGAGGGGGCGGAAAAGACGCGTCGTTAATCCAATTCACGAAAGGACGAAGCGCACACAGAAGAGACGGGGCGAGGGCGCCATTTCTATGCAACGCATCGCGTCTTTTCTGCGCCCCCGCCTCACATCCCTTCTGTGTGGCCGCTGGCTTACAATGTTACCTTTCGTTACAAGGTAACAAAACCCGATGTGATCGGTGCGCTATCGCTCTGTCACTGTGAGAACACTAACGAAATATTCAACAGTCGTGTTCGGAGATGTGCATCGCGCAAATATTCCGAATATTGAGTTCGACTGGGCGGCCTACTACGAGTCTTTTTTTTGGTATCAAGGGCTGTTCATTTATCACATAACAAAAAAATAACCACTCTCTGACCCTTCGCTCCCCATTATGTAAGACAAAATAACCCTTATTTCAACTCAGTTTAGGGAAAAAATTGACTCAATCGGAACCCCGCCCCTCTATTTCACCCATTTAGGCTGGGTGGTGGGCACGCGTGGCAATTAAGCCCGTACTCTCTCTCTAAGAGGAGGTCTGTATCCTGCAGTGGGAGTGTAGGACCTGTATAGGGTACATAAAAAATGCGACTCGAACATTAATAATGCTACTTGGCACTGTGAAAAAGCTAAATCACTGCAATAATATTAACCCCTTATAATAAAAAGACATTCGCATAAAAATCATTTCCGTCACTGTAAATTAACAAACAGCTTTTAAACTGATGGTCTTCAGTATAAAATTAAGCTTCATGGATAACCTGGACTTCCATAAGCGCAGACCGCTCGCGATGGGGGACATAAGAAGAGGCATATGTGCAACGGGGGTTAAACAAATGCTGAAGAAAAAGAGAAGATGTTAAGGTCCGTTTGTTCTCAACTGTACATACATACATAAGCAGCCTATATACGTCCCACTGTAGGGCACATGCCTTCTCTCCGGGAGAGAGTATGGGCTTAATCACCACGCGTGCCCACCGCGGATCGGCGATTTCAAGCGCTGAGGTATGTGAATAGCTCAGACACTTAGGTTTCCTCACGATGTTTTCCTTCACCGTTAGCGAGTAGTATTGCTACTATAACTTTACAAATGTACATAACTTAGAAAACCAAGTCATAGGTACATGCCCGCACTGGGGATCGATCCTGGGTCTCCCACTCCCGAGTCTGAGGTTCTACCCACTAGGCTACCATCGCCTATTCGACATTAATTTGATCTTTAGCGCCATCGCCTTCGACAACTTAAAGCGCGATTCAGGCGCGCGGGCGCAGCGCTTCCGTAAAAATGGAAGCAACAAATATGCTATGATGCAGCGCGTTTGCATTGCTTCTCAAAAATGTCCCAAAAGTCGCTTATACTCGGTTCCACGAGTCAAATTCCTAGGGAAAAAAATACTCGCGGTCTCGCATTTCATCGGTCAATGCGTGGGGCTAGAGATAAGCGAAGACTTCATAGGGTAGGTTTACTCAATGCAGTGGCAATTGAAGGTCAAGCGCATTCTGGGCGCACATAGACGATTTTCTTTGGGAGCTCGTTTAGTGGAATAGAGTATAGAAGCGTGTACAAAAGTCATCGGGGGCGATCGCCCTCATATTAAATTTATTTTTACAATCGCCTAAAACCTATCGTGGACGCATGAAAAGGTCAATGTGTTCTCAAATGTACGAATGACTTGTTTTTCGATGTATACTTTTGTAAATTTCCATGTATCAAGTCCATAGTAGCCACCAAACCTAGCGGAGGTAAAGCGTGAACGATGGCATCTCACTCGACACTGAGTCGAATATATTATCTCAAAGTGCAGGGTACGGGTCCGCATAATGGGGAACTTGCCTCGAACTTAGAGTGACATTTTTTTTAAACCATGGAACACATCGACTATCTCAGAAAATAAATCCATCAAAATATAATTTTTGGGTTTTTTCAGCTCTAAAAAATGTGAAAAATCAAGTAACTTTTAAAATTTTGATTTTACATTGAATTCTAATGTTTTCTAATAAGGATGCAGGTGCATAAAAAAAATTGTGCGAGATATCAAATATTGATAAACGCTTCATACATTTTAAGGCGTAACGATCAAGTTGTGACGTCATAGTTAATTACTTTTTGACAGGCTATATTATGAAAAGTATTAGTAGAAGAGAATTTTTAAAAACCTATTTAGAGGCTAAAAATTCCACCCATGCCGGGACTTGAACCCGCGACCTCTGGCTAAACGTGCCAGCGCTCTGCCAACTGAGGCATCGGCAAAATTTCGAGCCTCTTTACAAACTTCTCTGTATTACGTACAGGCAGCGACATCTGACCGAAGCAATTTACATCACTTGCAGCCCTGAGTAACCCACTTTGCAGTTAGGATTTTACATCGGAATGATATCGCTGTACCTACATGATTATATTCTTTTTGTTGCACTAACCCATGCTGAGGAAAATTTTAAAAACCTATTTAGAGGCTAACAATTATATCCATGCCGAGACTTGAACCCGCGACCGCGGGTTTTTTGTCACGTATTATTTTTTAACATGGTCTTTCCAATTAGATTAAAACATTTTTGTATGCAAGTTCTCCATTTTTAAGTATCTTCCATCCCCGGAACAGTGTCCTTATTGCACGATATGGTTTCAATGATTTAATGAGTTTGTTTAAGAAAATATGGATACTTAGTGCTGCTAAAATGGATTTGCCACTTGCCACGATCCCGTCAAACATCTTTCGCTTCATGAACATTCATCACCCGTTGCATGCTCGCACGCCGGTTGCCGGTACTTTTTATCTTGCCCTTCGATAACACATCCCCTATTTGGTTGGATTACATCCTCCTGAGACGTCCCTTACCGACCCTTCCAACCACATTCGCTCGATATATTTATTTCGCCTATCTTTCCTCCTTCATCCTCTTCATATTATATTATTCTTGTGTGTTTTGGCAATAAACGATTTCTATTCTATTCTATCGCCACTTTAAACAGATTCAAGATACAAATCAACAAAAGATCCCGTACCAAGATTACTTTATCTTGATTATCATCAGAGGCGATTGTCAACGCATATGGTGGCGTCATTGATGAGGCGTATTGGGTAATTATAGTCGCATTTACATAATGTTTATTTATGTGAAGTAAAGCATGGGTTACACTTCATTTTTGAGCACCGACCTAGGTCTGATGGATGAATATCATATATTTAATTACACTCCAGTAAGCACGGGCAAGAAGTTTACGTAGAGCATAGTAAAGTTAAACGAGCATAAGCTCAGCACCCATAAAGGTGACAGTACAGTTAAGATGCATATAAGGCTGTATATTTTAGCGTACTCGAACCTTATTTTCCGTGCGTGTTTTAACAGCAATAAATCTGGATTTTTATTATCTACTAAATAGAAATCTCGTGTCACAGTGTTTGTTATCGAACTCCTTCGAAAGAGCTTTACCGATTATTGTGATTTTTTTGTGTATATGTGGTAGGTCTGAGAATAGATCGTAGGCTATTTAATATGGCACGAGAAAAAAGTCATGCGCGCAAACATGTATGCCCTGGTGTAGTCTCAGACAGAAAGAGAGTTTGGGCTTAATCACCACACGTGCCCACCGCGGATTTGCGATTTAAAGCGCTGAGGTACACGAAATCTTCAGACACTCAGGTTTCCTCGTAAACTCTGTCTCTCTTTCTGAGAGAGTTTATAGGCTGCTTATGAGTAAAGTTGCAGGGTTCTTGAGAAGATTAACAATAAAAATGTATACGACTTTTAAAATGATATGAAAGAATGAAGGAAAGAACAAAAATGGTTTAAGAAGGCTTACACTTAAAGCGGGGAGATTATAGGACGCTTATGAGTGAAGTCTAAAAATATTCCTTGACTGTAGAGAGCTTTTATGGTTGTTTGCGTGACAAAAGAATGTGTAATATAGCTGATGTACATGTTGCTCTCCACGACCTATTTCTATTTATCCAAACCCAATCTACTGTTAAAACGTAAATACGTGACAAATATCCAAGAGCTAAACTGTATATGAACCAACCCATATAACATTTAATTTTATAAGATTAGCGGGGTCTACAATTTCACTTGCAGTTTGTTGTGATCTTGCCTGAATACCTGATACCTACTTATAATTGATTTTAATCAAACTCACTACAATATGTTTTTGTTCCACTAATGGCCAGTTTCTGAATTGAGAATTTCGCTAAGCAATTGTTTAAATGTAGTGCTGTCTCTTCGAATTTCTCAGGGTGACAGAACGTTACTTAAGTATTTACTTAGCGAAACTCTCAACTCAGAAACCGGCCTTAAGAATGTTGTATGATTACTTTTTTTACACAAGTTTAAAATTATCACTTATAGTAAATGTTTTCGTTTGTTTTTCTTTTCAATTTAGGTATGAGAAAGGTTTCCGGTGCTCTCTAATACGTGCTCACATGTTCCGTGTCCATTAAAAACAATTATGCAAGCAGCGCGATGGTTGAATAAACTGTTTTTCATTGTGATGGGAAACAAAATATGCTAATCCGGATGGAATGGAATGACTTTTTGACACCCGTAAAAGTGAATCTCGAATGCTTCGGAGAATGCTTTAAAAACTAATAAGGTTGGAAATCAACCGTAACGGTAAAGTAAATAGGCTAGTAATAAGCCTTTATTGGTATTGGCTTGTCTACACATTTCACCTTTTCATATCGTTTCCGTTGCGTTTTTTTTAATGATTTTTTATTGTAATATTTTGTACTTTTGTGTACGGATGGGACACAAAAAGAAATAGAATTCAATTTTCAGACTGGCAGTCAAGATTATCGTAGTGGCCAGCTCTTTTAAAAGCCACAAAATGCGTTCGATTTTAAAAATTCGCCTGCTCTATCTAAATGCAAAACGCCATTTAAAAAGAAGACGTTCCATTTTCAAAAGTATCCCGCTCTCAATCCCGGCCAGTGATTGATGACCGATAGCCTGAATGGAGTCCGGTGAATGATTGAAAAGAACCGATTGAGTAATGTCTGATGCTTTATGTTTGCATTCGTTTTTAAAGGGTATGGCTTATAGGCTTTTTGATGATAAGTAGACTGTACACTCAGGGGACATCATCAAAGGATAAATATCATAGTTATGTTATACCACTTTAGTAAGTAAATGCAAAGGTAATTTCCAAGCAAAACTTACTAAAACATTTCTAGTACGCAAACACTCAAGATGGGCTTAACCTTTTACTTACAGAGGTACCTAGATGGGCGACCAATCAAATGTTTTACGATAAGTATCGGCAATATTCACCCTAATCGTTGAACCTTATAGCAAGTCCAAATGCATTTGAGGCTCATCAATAGAGCCTGTGCCTCACTGGTAGAGGTCGCGGGCTCGAATCCCGGCATGTACCAATAACTTCGTTTTCTAAAGTTACGTACATTTGTGAATTCAAAGTAGCAATTAAATACTAATCGCTGTGAAGCAACTATGAAGGTAAACATCGTGGAAAAACCTGTGAATCTGAGGTGTTCACAAGCCTCAGCGATGGAAATAGCCAGACGCGGTAGACTCACGTTACTCTCAGAGAGAAGGTCTGTGCCCTGCAGTGGGGCGTATACTTAGGCTGCTTATGATACAAGGTATTACATTAAGTATTTCAACTCATTCAGCTTCTGTCTAGATATAAACAAACGGCTGAAAGAAATTGTTAAAATACATTAACATCATCATCAGCTTCTTGATGCCCACTGCAGGACATATGCCACTCACATGGTTTTCCATGCTTCTCGGTGTTGTGCCGCCCCATCCAGCGACTCCCCGCCACCGTAGCCAGATCGTCAGACCATCTGGTGCGGGGCCCGCCCACTCTGCGTCGTCCTTGGTCTTGAGACACTCCAAAATACGGACGCGAAAGTGTATTTTAGTATCCCGAGCGCTGCCCGTCCGAGTTGGATTCGACAAGTGACCTCTTTCTCGAAGGACTTGCCTAACTGGACTGTTTGTTCCAGGTATACATAGTCGTCGACAACTTTGCGGTCAGAGCCGCCATCGTTGATAGGAGTGGGTGCTATATGGGAGTATGACATTATCTTAGTCTTGTCCATGCCCATTTTAGGACCCACTCTGTTAGAAGCTCTGTTCAGGTCACTGAGCATTGAACTCAATTCTTCCAGGGTCTCAGCCATAATCATTATGTCATCACTGAATCGAAGGTGAGTTATGTTCTCATTGAAACCATTTAAGTTGATGCCAGATCCTTCCCAGCCTAGAAGTTTGAATACGTCGTCAAGCTCAGCTGTAAACATTTTCGGAGATGTTACATCTCCCTGTCTCACTCCGCGCTGCAAATGAATAGGATTCGTTTTCTGATTCTGTAGTCGGACTGACATTGTGGCGTTTTTGAACAAACACTTCAGCACTTCGATGTAGCGACAATCGATTTGACACCGCTGGAGAAATTTAAGAAGCACCCATATTTCAATCGAATCGAAGGCTTTTTCGTAGTCCACAAACGCTAAGTATAGTGGTAGATTACACTCCTTGGTCTTCTGTATAATCTGCCGCAGCCTATGTATGTGGTCCAACGTACGAAAGCCATTTCGGAAACCGGTAAGCTATAATATCTATCAAGTTTTTGCTCGTCTTAGGTCAATTGGCTTCTTGAGTGACATTTATACATAACTTTTTTTTATGCTATGTTGTTGCAAGCTTTTAATGTAATTATTATCATTACTTTTTCATTATTATTATAAATAATTCTATATTGCACAAAACATAGTGTACAAAAAGTGAAGTTAATGCTCATTTGTTTAGACTTCATTTGTTTAGTAACTATTTTAATGAAATTTAAGAAGTGGTGTAAGTTGACCTTGGTGTAGTAATATCTAAGCCCCCAATTGAGTTTGAATTCTTACCAAACGTCTAGACATTCTTTGACCTGGTGAAGTATAGTAAAACCACTGTCTTCCTCCACTCCACCCGCAATTAAACAAATTCCTGACGTAACGAGAACGAAAAGCAATAACCATCGAGACACAACAATCCACAATGAACGGAGCAAGTCAGAGCACGAAATGATAGTGCGTCGGGCATTGAATTGAACAATTTGTTGTTCAAATGGCGGGTTTTCAAGTCAATCCCGGGAGCCTGCGGCTGCCAATGATCTCTAATCATTTGTACGGCTCGCGTGAAGGATAGACTTAGGGTGGATGAGACAGGAGTGTTTTTCCTTGCCTTTTCCTCCAGGACAACTCGACTCCAAGGCAGCATTATACCTTGACGTTCAACAAACAGAATTTAAATTATTTACGTCGAAATAGATAGATAGATAAACCATTTATTTACATTTTCACACACACATTCACAAACCAACAAAATAAAAGGATGAAAGTAACAAAATAGACACAGACAAACAGAACATACAATACAACGTACCGCAAATACATTTATGATTTCTGATTTCTAAAGCGTCACAACTAGTACAAAGTAGGAAACTGCCCGTAGACCCTGATGAACAAGGACAGTGTTCCGTAGAGTATGTGCCGCGGCACACTGGTGTTCCGTGGGCATTGATTGGTGTGCCTCGGATAAAAACAAAATTACTTCCACACAAAACAATCAATTGTCCTGGTCCCAAACTAGGATACTCTGTGCTATGGTAACCAATCAAATAAATATACAAAGGTGCGGCGGCTCCCAGTGGAAATTTTGGAATAGTTTCGAAATTTCTTGCAACTGAACAACGAACTTTTCGTGCGGCGCCGGATTAAGAATAGCGTCACTCCATTTCCTTCCGTGGATGTCGTAGAAGGCGACTAAGGCAATCAATTACCTGATATAATTCCTGAGATTCCAATCACGTACTGCGATCGCCAACCCGCCTGCCAAGCGTGGCGATTATGGCAAAACCCCTCATGGTCATGAAAACCACGAAGGAGACCTATGTCCTGCAGTGGGCGTCAAATGGCTGATGATGAATAATGAACGCTAGAAATGCATGGCTCTTTGTTAGCCCAATGACGACATATCATATCTTGACATACGGATATGCGACCATGTTGCTACTTCCGTTAATATCGCCTTTTTTTTAATAAGGGCCCTGTGCTTCAAATGTTCGATTTTGCTTGAACTTAACATAGACAATAGCGGTAAACAATGAAGACCATATCCACATAAGCCTCCCCATCGACGAGTTCGGTTCCTGCGTAATTCAGTCGCATACCGCCTGAGTTTGTAGTGTAGTTTGCAGCGCAAACACTAAATAATATCCTCGCCGGCAGCACGGTAGTTTTAGCGACAATCCATAGTTATTTGATGTAGAAAAACAATGCAGGCTGACAGGTGTACGTCTGTTATAGTGGGTTAGATACCGCCAGCAGACCCAACGCACCGGATAGCGTCGATGGCAGCCCTGCCTAGTACTCCATCTGAAAAAGATCACAGCCGATCGCTTACAGTGACAGAACAAAACAAACAAAACATAACACAAACTCACGCCTGTGTCCCGGAGGGGTAGGCAGAGACCAGGGTCTGCCACTTGCCACGATCCTGACAGATCACTTTCGCTCCCTCAAGATTCATTAGTCGTTGCATGCACGCACGCCGGATTCGGGTACTTTTTATCATCCCATATTTGGTCGAAGTATGTCCGCCAGGGACGTCGCTTACCAGCCCTTCCATATATTTGTTTCGTGAATCTTTTCCTTCGTCCTCTACATAACTTAAGATAAAAAAAATGGTTCCCACGGAGATAAAGCCACAATGACTGTCGAAATCGATTAAGATTTGACGCGAGTACATAGCAAAAAAATATATTATTTTATACGCGTCGAATTGATAGCCTCCTCCTTTCTTGAAGTCGGTTAAAAATAAAATTAAACAACGCTGCGTTTGCCAGTTCGTAGTTTCCATTTGAGAACCTTTGCACCCTGTCGACTATCGATTCTTCGGCGTATGTGACCAGCTCACTGCCAGTTCATTGCTTATCTTAAAGGCAATGTTAGTTCTTTGGCAAATCGTCTAATTTTTAATGTTATCCATCAAAGAGCCCGTTTCATAGCACGTTGAGTGACTTTGAATCGGTGGACTAGTCCTGCCGTCAGTGTTCTTTCACTGCCACTTCAACTTGCTCATCGTATAGGTTATGTCAGTCACCTTAGACAATCTTAACCTAGTCACTTTTGAGATGTGATGAAAGAATGTCTCTGACTTATATTCTTCTCACGTTACATTCTTCCTTCTAAGCGGTTCCCTGACCATAGTAATCCCGCTGAGCACACATCCAGCTCACTTATGTGCTAATCCGGCAGCGCGCAGATTTAATACATACATAATAAGTGTTATTACCTAACCGCCCGGGGCTAGGTAGCGATGTGCCAATCTCTTTCTAGCTTACCCTAGGCTCACATGAGAGGAAACTAACCTTATCTAGGCCTGCAGTCCTAGCCTCGCATTTGGGAGGTCCTGGGTTCGATACTGGCATCAAACGGCCCGAACTCGTCCACTGCTGTGGACCAGTCCTAGTCTGAGTCCATAGGCCTCCCCAAGGCAGGAATGCTCATATCTTGTCCACTCTCTATAATGTGTTGAATACACTTGCTCTCCTTCCTATCTCAGAGAACGCTTTGTTCATCTCCACAGTGACGCCCGCGCTATGCGGTCGTCCCGGATTCTTCATCTCCGCACCCCAGAGCATAATGCGGCGGGATACTCTAATTCTTTTACCGTGACTGCGATTCGCTTGTGGAACAGCCTGCCTCTGGACATTCATCAGGCTTCAACCCTGGAGATTTTCAAAAAGAAAGTTTTCTATCACTTCCTTGATCTGCAGAATAGGCAGTAAACGATCACCATTTTTTTTATTTTATTGCTCATTGGTATGTAAGTAATCGTGTTTAGTAATTATCGTCAATATGTATGTACGTATTTTTGTTGTTATTTATTTATTTATATTTATTTATGTACTATCATTTATGTAGGTTTATAATAATTTCTATTATCCCCCCCCCCCCCTCCACTAAGTCTAAGTTAATGTATTTCCCTAGGTTTACGTAACTTTATTATTGTATTTAATCTTCTTCTTGCACTACCCGTCGCCAGTCTCTTCAATTCTAAAGGTTTGCTGGAAGAGAACGCTTCTTGCATTAAGTACGCCCTTGTACACTTACAATGTAATTAGTGCAATAAAGAATTAAAATAAAATAAATAAGTCACTCCACTTCTTTCTGTCCTCGGCCATCTTCATCCAGCCGCTGGCAGCAGTCTGCCTCAGGTCGTCGGTCCAGCGAGCTGGTTACCACAGTACAGGCTGTTCTAGTTTGGGACTGGAACAAGAGATGCTGTGTGTACAAGTTATTATTATTATCTATCTAGTGTAGGTATCAGTAGCCACATGATGCCGGGTAAATCATCTGTGCTAATAGACGTAAACGGCCTATTAACAATCCAACAATGGGCTTCTTTCGTAGACTGGTTAGAGCAACAGTATAGTCTTAAAATTCAGCTCAAACTAAACCTTAACCTTAATCTTCCGTTCTTCTTCAATCAATTCAGCCCATACTAGTCCACTGCTAGACATAGGCCTCCCCCAAGGTACGTCACTTCCTTCTGTCCTGGAGCGTCTTCATCCAGCCACTGCCAGCAGTCTGCCTCAGATCACCGGTCCAGCGAGCTGGTGGGCTTCCAACGCTGCTTTTGCCAGTTTGTGGTCTCTCTCGAGAACCTTTGCTTCTTTTTAGGGTTCCGTACCCGAAGCGTGCCTAACGGGTCCCATTTACTAAGACTTCACTGTCCGTCTGTCTGTCACCAGGGTAAATCTCATGAACCGTATAGGCAGTTGAAATTTTCACAGATGATGTATTTCTGTTGCCGCTATAATAACAAATACTAAAAATAGAATAAAATAAATAGTTAAGGGGGGCTCCCATACAACAAACGCAATTTTTTTTGCTCGATATTAATAACGGCAACAGGTAGACGCTTGAAATATTCATAGGATATTAAGTTCTATATTCGCTCCCAAAATAAATAATTAAATTAAAATAAAATAAATATTTAAGGGGGGCTCCCAAACAACAAACGTGATTTTTTTGCAACCAGACCAGACTCTCCCCATATAAGCCGACCCTTACGAATGATCCACTGCGCAACCACCTATTAAGAGTCACTGCTCCCGCGCACGCTGCTATGCAATACACAAACCTACTTACCTATGGAGACCTTTTTTATGGGGCAATTTCTTCGAGCCCGGGGATCACAAAATTCGTTAGCAGTATTTGATGAGGCTAGGCCGTCTTCTAACACTCTTCTAGCTGGAGATCCGTCTGTCAGTGCTGACAGTAAGAAATTAGAGGTCACTAGTTAGTTGTTTAAGACTCTGATAAGTCAAACTGACCATTGAACAATACAGGGTGTAAAAGAAATTATGTTGGCACATTGTGGAATATTCCTCCTTGCACTAATTAGCAAATTATTTAACCTCATCAGGACAAAGAACAGAATACGACAAAATATTTAAAGATGAAGAAGGCAATTAAGATAATAAGATTTTAACAAAAATAACTTTCACCCAACACAATCACTTAACCTGGTCCCAAACTAGGATACCCTGTGCTATAGTAATCGGGCAAGGACGTCACAAACATGTAAACACACCCAGACTGAGGCCATTTGTACAAATGTACGGTGGATCCCAGTAGGAATCGAACCCACGACCTCTGTTTTTATAGCTAATGCCTTAACGGCTAGACCAACGAGGCAGTCAAAGCGTCAGTCTTAAATAAAATTAGGTACGCATGCGTATCCTAGCATATCCTATGTTACCCTTGATTAATAAGGTACTTATCTGATTCCGACGACGATGAGAATAAATAGGCTTAATAACCACACGTTCCCACCGCTGTTTCGAACTTGAAAGCACCGACATAATGTGAATTCAGGTACTTAGGTTTTCTCACGACGTTTTCCTTCACATTTAGCGAGTGGTATTGCTACTACAAATCGAAAAAACTACGTAATTTAAAAAACAAAGTCTATGGTAACAACGGGGTTCGAACCCGCGACCTGTCGAAAAAGGCAAGCGTTCTACGGACCGCAGTGCCATTGCTCCTCTCCTTGTCTGCCTCAGTATCAAAGGTAGGTACCATAATAACAACGGAGATACAAGTTGGCTACTGTTTACTTGCACAGCCGGCTCCCAACTACAGCGGCAGGTTGCACAGGATTTATACAGAGCTCGTGGACCACCTCTGGATTGAACAAGTGAAAAAAGTGAAAAAAACTGATATTAAAAAAGTAAATAGTAAAATTGAAAAATTGTTTATTGCTCATAACTTAAAAGTAGGTAGGTACATTTTCCAGTGGCACCCACACTAGGAGACCCCGTATCGTGGGTGCCAGTTTTGTCATAAGTTGTATTACGGCAATAATACAGAACTTATCATCTAGATACTTAAACTTAATAAAAAATAAAATCCATAGCATTGGAAAAAATGTTACAAAAGCGACTTTGGTTGTACAATTCAATTCAAATATTTTTATTAAATTGGTATAAAAAACAAAATGTTGGCTTAATGTACGTCAAATTTGTTAATTTTAGAATTAATACATTATGTGGGGAAGAAGTTGATAAAGAAACTATACTTTTGAATATACGAATAAAATTATTAATAACTTAACTTTTTTCGCCTAAGGCTAAAATTAATGACTTATTCTTCATATTAGAAAAGTAGAATGCAATTCAAATTTCATGGTCGAGTGCAGTGAAACTGTATAATTGAACTCTGATCATTAAAATGAGTTTAAGCTGAGTTTAGAACTGTAGAGCACCGCTCATTTTCGAACAAAGTTTAGTGATGGTTGTGCAGTTTCAACGAAGAAATTTCTAATACATAATTGATTTACCGCAGTTTTCTGACTTGAGAATTTCACGTTATTAAGTGATTACTTAAGTGTCCTTTTGTCTCTTCAGATTGTTTAAAAAAATGTATGTCGTTAGTGAAATTCTCAATTCAGAAACCAGTGGCAAATTACTCATCATCATCATCATCATCAGCCATTTGACGCCCACTGCAGGACACAGGCCTCCTTCGTGGTTTTCATAACCATGAGGGGTTTTGCCTTAATCGCCACGCTTGGCAGGCGGGTACTCAAAATCACTTAAAATAAAAAATGTCAAGACTCAGCAACGTTCCGTTCGGGGCTGGTCTACGGTAACTTTTATACTACGCGTAAAGGTTTATCACTGAAGTCACCAACTATATGTACATAGATCATCTAATTAGCATTCAGCGCGTATAACTAACTCAATTACAAAGCAGGGGCATCCATCACACGGCAGCTCTATATAATTTAGTGTCACTATAACAGATTGCAATTAGATTGTCAATGGACTCTGTCAGTGGCGGGTCCGCAACTAGTTTAATTCCGATGAAAAACTGCGCTATTCTGTTGCGTTGTATGCGGCAGAAGAGCAGGAAAACACACCAACGCGGTGGCGATGGCGGTCCATACAAACGTCGATATAAACAGTACTGCAGTAAATGCTGTATGTATGGACCGCCACCGCCACCGCGTTGGTGTGTTTTATCCTAGTTTAGTATTAACTTATTACAAACAAATGTACATTTCAAAAGTGCCCGAAAGTGATACACAGCAGCTTGAAGCTACTTGTGCATTAAATTTTAATTTAAAGTTGATTCGTGGTCATCACTTGTGGATTAATGAATTTATTTTGAATTTTTCTACAATCTAGCAGTCTTGTTTATAAAAACACGATTACTTAAAACAGTCTTGAGAGGCAGTTTTAATAGTTTGTGGTAAAAAGAAATACGTAACCACAGAAGTCGTTTTAAAGGAATCGTGTTTTATAAATAATACCATAAGATTTTAGTAACTTTCATTTACAGTTGGTGTAAGGCTTCGATGGTGACTGTCATACTTCCCGAGAATAGGGCTCCAGAGGTGGTTAAGAAACGCTAGACGGACCATTCTAATCGTCATACAATTATGTACCTATTGGTCGCTCTCCTACTTTGTATGTAATCATAGAAACACCTGTTTCTTGACGTTAGAAACAAAGTTGGGTATATAACTCGCCCCAGTGGCTTTTGGAGTGCTATGCAAGTGCAGTTTCTATTACAACTTCGTAAATCCTTCGATTCTGAGTATTTTATTTATTTCAGGACACAAACAGTCATACAGAAAAAAAATAAAAGTATGTGCATACAAAAATAGACCTAGAGTTCTCTTCTGTAAACAAAATTATTATAATAAAAGCATGCAATCTTAAACAGTTAAAAAAATGCTTCTTAGTATTTATACATACTTAAGATAGGTACATACTTAGTTTACATTTGGTTATAATAAAACTGAATTTGAACGGATATTTACTCGTTTACTTTTCCATTTTACAATTTTCCGACGTTTCGGTACTTTTGCAAGTGCCGTGGTCTCGGTAGACTGAGGTAACAGGCGTCTTTTTGAAAGCATTGACTGTTAGTTTACTACCCTCGGCAAAAATTATTAAGTTAGGTACGTTCCAAAAATATTTTGGGAAATTTTTAAATTGAAATTGACACTGGGAATAATTTTATATAAACTCAAAACTACTGATTGTTAGTTATTGAATTATTAGATTTGGTTACAGCAAAATATTAATAATAAAAGTATGAACCATTTCGTCTGAAGTATTGTTACTTCTCTACCACTATTTTATTTTTATTCGATCACATCAATGAGACCATTCACCAAAGAACTAAGGTGATTGACGCAGCCCATAAAATTAACAAGTTGCAGTGGCAGTTGACTGGTAACACCGAAAAGCCGATAGCCGATGGGGTGCAAAGGTTTTTACTCGGAGACCACAAACTGGCAAACGCAGCGTAGGACGCCCACCAGCTCACTGGACCGACGATTGCTGGCAGCGGTTGGATGAGGATGGCAGAGGACAGAAAGATGTGGCATGCCTTGGGAGAGACCATGCATTTTGCCGCTGTCCAGTGTCCAGCAGTGGACGAATTCCGGCTGACGTATTGCTGGGCAAAGGTTGAACTATAATTTCCTTTTTTATCCTACTAATATTATGAATGTGAATGTTTGTGAAGATGTTTGGATGTTTGTTACTCAATCACGCAATAACGGCTAAACGGTTTTAGATCAAATTTGGTATGGAGATACTTTGAGTCCCGGGGAAGGACATAGGATACTTTTCATCCCGGAAACTACCCAGAAGCTAGTGTAAAATAAAGTGTTCTCTATCCTACTCCAGAGCGAAAACTTATCATCTCTAACCTTATCATCTCTAACAAAAGCAATGCTTACTGAAAACTTTTTTGAATGACCTCCGTTTTTGGCAATATTGCAGGATTCTGGAAAGCTTCGTGCCGGCTGAGCTAGCAGCCTTGCTAACCGGTGTTAGGGAGAATCAGTTCCGGTACTTCAATTGCAGGATTGATGGTCCTACGTTGTTCGCCCTAGGTTAGGTCTATACCAGAGTTTCATTATATATGGTAGCTATTACCATTAGCCTCGAGAACCATTAGAATCGCTCGTAGCCCCGGCCGCCTGAGTGATCTTAAACGATCACGAAGGTTAAGCAACACAGGGCGCGTTCAGTGCATGGATGGGTCGCCGTCTATGCCTAACGCTAGTGGCATTTTTCCGAGCGGTTCCGTGCTTCGCAAGGCACGTTAAGCTGTTGGTGCCGGCTGCCGTCGATAGATGGTAGTCGTTAAGCCAAGTCAGAGGTCTTAGGGCGGCTTGACAACTTCTGACAGTAGACGAGCCACTAGTCTACAAGCCTCCACCAATCCGGACTTGGCCCCCGTGGTGGAGTATGGCCTATACCTTCCTCAGGGAAGAGACCCGTGCCCCTCGGTGGGGACATAATGGGTTGATGATGAGATTACCATTAGTGTTATTTATAGTGTTCACATTTTGCAAAAACGGGTTACGACAGCAGATTTGATTTCTTTTAGACTGTAGAAATCACAGATATCTTACCCTATATTTAGTTTTCATTTGGAAAAACTTGCTACTAAAATTAATAGTTCTGGAAGCTATTTTTCTTTAGCAAACACTAGTTTAGAAAAACGAAAATTTATTTAAAATTACCCCTAATGTTATTATTGCTTTGCTATAAGCCTCATCATCATCATCATCATCGGTCCCTCTCTGTCCACTGCTAGGTATAGGCCTTTTCTCCATCACGCCATATTTCGCGGTCTCTCGCCGTCCGCATCCACAGGCCCTCTGACAATTTGATCACGATGTCCGAGCATCGGGCTGTTGGTCTCCCCACTGACCGCCGTCGTCCGGCTCTCAGCCGCCCATCGGTTCCTGCTCTGCCCAGCAAAGCAAAGCTAGTATTAGCCATACTATTTTGTTTAATTTAAACTAAGTTAATCCTAGGATATATATAGGTATATGTTTTGCATTACGTTAGTAAAATCATTAAAGTTATTATTATCAAATAGAACTAAATATTGTGTACAAACAAAGTTCAAGTTAAATAAATTGTCACTTCCGTGGGGAATTGGCACTGATTGCTGTAACACAGATTTTTAACCTAGCACACCGCCAGAAGCTATTCGTTTATTTTGTGTAAAGCATAATAACATTTTATTGTAAAAGCTTTGTACCAATGTCGTTTGCCCAATAAATATTCTATTCTATTCTATTACGCTCGCCTTTGTTTGACTTTGTCTTCTAAGTTATGTACATTTGTGAAGTTACAGTAGCAATACCACTCGCTAACGGTGAAGGAAAACATCGTGAGGAAACCTGGGTGTCTGAGCTATTCACATGCCTCAGCGCGCATCGCCAATCCGCGGTGGGCTCGCGTGGTGATTAAGCCCATACTCTCTCTGAGAGAAGGCCTGTGCCCTACAGTGGGACGTATATAGGCCGCTTATGATGACGCTCGCCTTTGTACTAAGTTGTTTTAGTGCAATAAAGAATTTTTTCATTCATTCATTCAAAGCCACAGATATTTCTCAAAAGTATGGAGCTAGAATGTACGAACAAAACAAGCTGTAAAGACGTAACATCAGCCTTAAGTTATTACTTATTACAAACGAGACAATTACAAAAATGCAAATACAACAATACATTACTTAAAAAGTGGTTTTCGCCAAGTGGGTTGTTGTTAACCGAGTGCCACATAAATAAGGTGTCATGTTAATAGCTTGTAAATGTATGTATGTATTTATTAAAATGTTAACACAAGCAAGCCTCTGGCTAGGTCCGAACAGAGTAGTGGAATGTGTGATTTAGGGCACTCGTTCTTGGTATATTCTCACGTGTATGTTGAAAGTCCTATTAGGTGAGTATTTAAAGTCAGATTGCAAATGTCGCGTTGTACTCGTAGACGGCAGGTTTTGTATACAATTTGGTTGAGAAGTTATGTAAATATGTGCTAGTACGGTAAGCAAAACCTATAGTTATTTAGAGGAATTTTATTCCATTCTATTTAGTAATATAGTTTAAGCGTGTAGGACAATTATCAACAGGAGGCTGGAATCAAAAAAAATGGCAAGAATCAAGATCTTACGTCATAGATGGAAGAACCCGAAAGTTTATAATTTACTGTTGTACTACAGTCAACCTTTTAATTTTTGTTGCAAACTCGTCCTTAACGTAACTAATCAAGGTGCACGTATGTAAAGATTAAGGTGCTGACCACTGTACCAAAAATCGAGCACATTGGAAATGAATCGAGTCATAAATGTCATGTGAAAAATATCGTTCAGAATTTTTGCCTTTTTTAAAAAAGGTTAGGCTACTTTGTTTTGACTTTTTCTCAAATTTTTAATATCATTCTCCGTTTCCAAAATATCGAGCGCCAAAATTAAAAATTCGAAAAATAAATGTCTTTTCACTCATTCGGTCATAACTTTTTTTTACTTTCTCAGATAATTCTTTTTGCACCTTACAGCTCTTGTGAATACGCGTCTTTTGAGCTTTTTTTTTTAATATCATATCTTCACAAATTTTCGAGATATAAGGGGATCGCACTTCTTCATGAAATCGGAGTCTACACTGGAGCGAACGAAAAGACATTTCCAATGTCAAAATTGTCTATTTTATGGGTTCGATATGAATCCCGTTTATTTTGCAATAATGTTTTATTTTCCAGTTGGAAACCAATTTAAAAATTGATGTACATCGAGGTAATTGACTAAACTGGCATAAACACGATCTAGCCGCATAAATATTAAAGGAAATTGGCTCAAGTAAATGTGAATAACCGAACAGATAACACGCCAAGTAAATTACAAAAGCACAAGTACCTAGGTATTTATTATTTTATCAGCACAAATTGTCCCCGGAGCTAAAGTCTTGCAATTTCCTTGGTCTTGCGAAAAAGTTCAACAAAATCGAGGGACAAGCAGTTACGGTGCCTATTCCATAAGCTAAGTGACATTGGTTGTGACTTAGCGTGTATAATAATATGATGATTTGAAAAAAGATGAACAGAATAAAGTTTCGTTGAGTTTTTGTTCACTACTTGACTCGTCCAAAATGCCGCTTAAATTTATTAAATGAGAACTCTTTTTTTTAATTTAAAAGCTTGAAGAGAATGTGCGGGGAAAAAGGTCTAGAAAACTACAAGAGAAAACTCGTCGTGATAAGAATTTTTAATATTTTTCCTGCTAAACTACCTCAAGTTTATTCATAAAACTACAATTCCTAGTTTGCTATAACAGTTCGAGGTATATTGCGTAGCAGAATCTTTTTGTTAATCTGTTGGTTAATCGACTTTGCAATGTACACCGAATTGTCATAGTAAAGCATGAACTGTAGATCTATGAAACCGGCCCCAGCACATTTGAAGTGACAAGTGTCAAAATGGTATAAACCGATAAGAAGATACCACGTATTATTAAGCCCCGCGATATAATAAGTAGTCTGCTACTCAAATTTGTCGTTTGCGAAAATAATCGAGTGCTTTGTCAGCTTATAGACACAATGTAGGAAGTCACAACACTGGTTTTCTAGGGTTGACGCTTGCTGATGGAAACTGAATAGTTGACGTAGGAAAAGTGGTTTTTAACCACCTAAACCCACTGGACCATGTTAATGCTTATTTGTGTTTTATTTATAGCACACATGATAACAATAATTAGTGATAAAGAATTTATTGTATTTTTTAAGTGGTATTTGATCTAAGGGCGTAATAGTAAAACGCCAATTCAAGATGCTGCTGTTCGAAACAAAACAGCTACTTGACAGCACGCTCAGACGCAGGTAAGAGCTCTTTACTAATAAGTCTGGTCAAGGTCAGGCCAGGTCAGTCTATTCATGGTGAGTGAAGGCAGTTCTTTCTGCCTATGTTAGTCTATTCTCCTTTGTCTCGGCGAGGATGGAAATTTTCCACGTCTGGCACAGTTTTTTTGGACAGCAAGAGTCTCAGAGAGTCTCTCTCTTGAAGCGGATGCCAGACTCTCGGGTGGTAAAAATAATGACCAAATGAAATCTGCAACAGAAAAAACCTAGAAGGTTCATACCTTGGGAAGTTTACCAACTGGAGGAAGGTCGTAAAGCTTCGAGACAACTGGAAGAAATTAATGACGAAGGAGGCCAAGAGACAGGGTTATAGTGCCATCGGAAGTAACTGTAAATAACTTTTGTAATAAAGAACCGAAGAAACCTAACCTAAAATAAACGTTGTCTGGAAGAGATCAATTTTAGAACAAAGTGTTCTCTATCTATCTACCTAATATCATATGGATATAGTTGATCTAAAATTATACGGTGCCACTTAACAAACATAATATGTAAATTCTTTACGTTGAATTAAATTTTTGATTTCAGTAAGTGAGAAGTTACGCATCTACCTCTGTCTTATTGCATTCGAGTTACAAATGATGATTCCATGGAAAAATATCAATGAGCGCGAACATGGTTACTCATCAAGATAATACCAGCGGATGCGCGCTTCTTGCGCGGTAAGACGCATAAATCGTACGTCATTAAAAGTAAAAATACTAGGGTGCTTATAGATTGCAGTTTGTATGCGGTTCCGTGTGGCGCCGGATTAAACTCCTCAGTCCTGGCCTTGAAAATAACAATGGTTTTCAATTGTTATTTTCAAGGCGAGGCTGAGGAGGTTAAGCATAGCGTTTCCTTCCGTGGATGTCGTAGAAGGCGACTAAGGAAATCAATTACTAGGAGACGGGCAGCAGCGTCTTCCTGAGATTCCAACCGCATACTGCGATCGCCAACCCGCCTGCCAAGCGTGGCGATTATGGCAAAACCCCTCATGGTTATGAAAAACATGAGGGAGGCCTGTGTCCTGTAGTGGGCGTCGGGTGGCTGATGATGATGATGATGATTCCGAGAGATCCATCCACTCTGCAAATGCAAAATGCAGGCTGTATTAGGACAACAGGTCCAAAGAAGCTTCTCCGTAGCGTTACTCTACCTCTCTTTCCTCCTTCTTCTTCTTAAAGATTAAACGTCAAAAACTGCACTGCGAGAAGAGGACGTGGAAATGTGACTTAAAAATTAGTCTTAAATATAATGATGATGTACTTAGGTCCTTATTAAGGCTCCCATCCGGTAACACTAGCGTTTTTGCAAAAAGTGTCAGACCAATCTCTCAAAAATAATCTGTAAAAACCGGCCAAGTGCGAGTCGGACTCGCGCACAAAGGGTTCCGTACCATTATCTACACAGCATTAGACAAAGATCGAATTTGAGAACAACGCCATCTATAGAAACCAACAAGAAACGTTTGACATTGACATTTAACGACATGACATCGGTGCTGTAAAGGTTACATAGATGGCCGCTAGATGACGAGCGCTGTCTTTAGACAACGTTTGTTGTATGGGAGCCCCCCTTAAATATTTATTTTATTCTGTTTTTAGTATGTTGTTATAGCGGCAACAGAAAATACACATCTTCTGTGATAATTTCAACTGCATAGCTATCACGGTTCATGAGATACAGACTGATGACAGACAGACAGACGGACAGATAGACAGACAGATGTCCCGTTTGGCACTCTTCGGGTACGGAACATATAAACATATAATTGTTTTGTATGATATGTATTGTACCTTCGTCATTCATACTGAGCTATTTTCAAGTCCTAAAACAATACAAATTCTTTTGTTCAGTATACACTGATACTGAACATTTGTAAACGCACCTTAACCAAGAAAAAAAATAAAAGAAATCAGGGTACCGTACCAACCCTGCCAATAAAGCATGTCAGAACCATAGCAGATGGCGCGATACCAAATGATTTCACGCTTTTGAAGCTACCAGGCTATAACTTTGCTACTATTACTGAGCTACCTACCGGCGTATCCACCAACCTTAGCTTTTGCCAGTTGATGATACAACTTATTTTCCTTTGATTCAAGTGAACAAGCAATTTTGCAACTATTACGCAGACGACAAACTTGAAATACAGCCGCAAACAATCGTAAAACAAAGGAGTAAAGCCGTAAATCCCCTGCCTGAACCGGGTACCTCAGGTCGTCCTACAGTTACCCCCAGGCAAAGAAATCGTTCTGTTGATCCTATTGTGAGCATAAATTCCGTGCTAAGTTACTGTGTGAAGGCTGCCCGCGTAATCCTTTAGTCACCTAGCTTTTAGCTGCCTAGTTTTCGTAGTAAATGGCATGAAAATGAAGACCTCCAAAAAGGAGATAGGTAAAGCTGTACTAGTTAAAGATAAGCAATTTTGAGTTCAGCTTGAGATCGCAAGATAAGGTTAACTGGATATCAAATTGGTACCTAGTTGTTTGTGATCTGCAAAGTCGGAGTCTAATGAGAGGATGAATAATTACTCTAAATCTTGAAGTAAATCAATGGTAGATGCAATGGGTAACGTGCTACTAAATGTAATAAATCTTATGGGTGTTTGATAATTAGTAGTCGTAAACAACGTTTAAATTGGGATTAACTTTAAACCAAAATTTTGGGATCAACTCTGAAAACTTGAACAATCACCTGATATTAAAAGAGTTTCTCTCTTTGGCAGCATATTTTACAGAGATCGACAAATAAAAATTATCATTGTCATTGCTCCACATTTGGAGACTTTTAAGAAAATTAGCAACAAGCCTAAAGATCGGTTTCCGAATTGAGAATTTCACTAACTAAATGCTTAAGTGACGTTCTGTCACGTTCTTTTCTGAGAAATTCCAAGAGACAGCACTATAGTTAACCAAACATTTACTTAGCGAAATTCTCAATTCAGAAACTGGTCATAAATAATTCTTGGTAATTTTTTTGAAAAATTCAAAGGAATAGTGTTATACTGTCGCAAATGGTATCTACAATTCAAAATGGTATTGGCTATACTGAGAGATAAAAAGTAAAATAAAATACATTATGAACTATAGCTTTAAAACTACCTCTTATTTAGAAAATCGATGTCTCTAAAGCACTCTTGATATGGATTTAAAGCCGTCTTTAAAACAGAATCTCAGTAAAACATTTTTTTAAATAAAATCTTTTTACATTACAACATCTTAAAACGCTCTTCAGGGCGTAAATAGTGTTTTGCTTAAAGAGCTCTTTAAACATATATTACTTTGTTTTTGTAGATAAGTATTGTTTGTTATTAATTAATTAACAATTTGTTTTTTAATATGATGAATATAGCAAAACGCAAGATATAAAGTAGGTATCCGAAACCGGCGTGCGTGTATGCCGAGGCAAGTCGCAGTCCCTGGTCTCTGCCTGCTCCTCCGGGTTACAGGCGTGAGTTTATGGTATTTTATTTGTTATTTTATTGTTATTTTTGTATTTTTTTCAAAACCTTAACTTTTTATAACGATAAATCAAACCACCAAGCCCACGTCCAAGTTGATTTCGAAACAACACCAAGAACATCAAGTTCAACTAAACAAGGTATTAGCTACTGTACTGTATTGTAGTGCCTATCCCCTTTTGGAGACCCTTAGTTTTGTACTATTTTAGTAGTACTGATAGGACACCACTATTTGGCTCTAGTAGGTAGGCAGTTAAGCAAATAGGCATAACAGATAGTCTACTTGTTACGTTTTGTTCTGAAGTTTATAGTGTATTTAAAATTTTAACGAACTGTTGAACTATAGTAAGCTTTTTACTGTCCAATATTTATGTGCGATGAAAATGCTAATTAAAATAAATCATATCTGACTTTATAAAACGTTCCTGAAAAAGGTCTTTTTATTATTACAACGATGCATATAAGTTTGAGTTTTCGTGCCACAGTTTTGGCGATAAAGTAAAAACCGGCCAAGTGCGTGTCGGGCCACGCGTACTGTGGGGTTCCGTAGAAAAAGGGGGTTTTATCTGCTTCACAGAACAAACAACTTCATCAGCGTAATTTTGAATGGATTTTGTACGAAGTTTTCCTTTTATAAGTTGGCTCGTAAACTTAGGGCCTTAGTAAGCCGTGACAGTTTTCCTTTTTAGTTCATTAATTATGTGCCACTACTCTGAATTTTTTCACGTTTCTACAATCAACCGTTTAGCCAGGAGATACGCCCTACTCGGACAAAAAATTGTACTTTAAATATAATAGTTTCGCAAACGGAACTCTAAATAAAAAATATCTTCCTGCACCCACAATATATTTAAATGACCAATCCAATATTATCCCGCACTATTTAGGAGTAGGGGACCCCCCAAAAAAGCGTCCCTGAGCTAGGCTACGGACATACAGACAGACAGACAAACGGACGGACGGACATGGCGAAACTATAAGGGTTCTTTGTCGACTACGGAACCTTCAAAAGTACTTTTATAAAAGAGTTTTTTGAATGGGGTCCATATTATGTTCCGTTTAGATACATTTCAAACGGAATATTTTTGAATCATTTATTCATGAGCAGCCTATATATGTCCCACTGTAGCTCACAGGCCTTCTCTCAGAGAGAATATTTTTTTTAATAAAAAACCTTTATTTTGTACGGTGACGTCGATTTGTTCACCCTAAGAGGTGATTTTTCAATATAATATTTTTTAAGATAGAGCAAAATAAAACTGAATAAAACATTTATGTTTTGTTTAGGGACTATTGATTTGTTTTTTCATCTAATAGGTACTTTTGCAACAAAATCATAAGGGCAGACCAGCCAGCAGCGTATAACTTCTATCGTACATATTTTGTTTGTGCCTCAAGCGAATGCTGTTTGCAGTAACTCGAGACGGATTTAGCTCGTGGAGTTAAGCTCGGAAATATGAACAATTGACTCGTTTTACTTTACGAGGTTTTTGTGCTGTGACAACTAACAGCTGTTTACGGCTGTTCCAGATGATTTACATAGACGTTGATGGCACTTTCCAACGCTTATGTGGGTGAACAGACATCGTCCACGAAGAGTGTAGTGCAAAAAGTCAGTAATTAACACTTTTCGTGATTTAAGATACGGGGGCTTAAAGTTTCAAAAACAAAAAATTGGTGTTTGTCGCTCGATATTCCCGATGTAAGGCTTTCATTGTAAAGGTAAGCGTGACAAATCATCACAAGAACTAAAATAATTCAATTGGTTTTTTTTAGGGAACTGGGGCGCCGATTGCCCTCAACCGTGGGCTTGAGTGTCGCTCTGGTGCGTTTCTTTGCCAAAGGATTTCTTTGGCGGTGTAGCGTGGCAATGCTGCCAGCATTCTGGGGTCCTTTGGTTCAGATGTTTTCCAGGGTAGTTTGTTGGGTTAGGTTAGGTTTTTTTTTTTTTTGGATGCTTCAACTATTACTTTACGTGTTTGTTCTGTGTTCTGGACGAAATTTTTGGTGGATATTTGTATGGTACATTTTTTTTATGTTTCAAAAAGGTTAGGCTACAGGGCAAACCCGTAACCCGATCGGCTTTGTTTTAGGCTCAAATCGTAGCTGCCTAAATTGTCCAGAGGAGATTTTCTCAAATTTTTGGATATCAATTCAATTCAATTCAATTCAATTCAAATATTTTTATTCATTGTAAAAACAGAATGTTTACTTAATGGACGTCAAAGTTGTTAGTTTCACAATTAATGGATTATGTGGAGAAGAAGCTAACAAAGAAACTCCACATTTATTCTTTTCAAAACACGTTTTAACTTAATTAACAGAGTTTTCAACTTAAAATATTAGTCATGAATGTGTTGAACACTAGTCACAATCGTCCTTTAAATAATATTAATCTACTGTTTAATGCCAAACATCTTTGTCTTCTAAATAATCCTTGATGTTATAGTAAGCCTTATTGCACAGAATGTGCTTAACACATTTTTTAAATCGCGTTGGATGTAACTCTAATGTATCTTGAGGAATTTTGTTGTTATCATTCTTCGTTTCCAAAATAGCGAGCGCCAAAATCAAAAATTCTTTTCTTGTATTTTGTTTTCGCTACGTATAACTTCGGCCATAACTTTTTTCGTTTTTTACTTTCTCGAATAATTCTTTTTGCAAGTCACAGCTCTTGCGAATAGGCATTTTTTTAATATCATATCTTCACAACTCCCTGAGATACAAGGGGATTGCACTTTTTCGCGAAATCGGAGCCTACACTGGAGCGAACGAAAAGACATTCGTCAAAAATAACCCAAATAGAGATGGGATTTTAATACCCATCTTTCCGCCAACTGCATGTATTTATTAAATATTCTGCCCATTTTGATCACTCTTTATAACGTCGAACTGTTATTCAAAATAGAGTATAAGAACTCACATGGTCGTATCTAAATAAAAACCCGTTCGGAAACCACCAGCTCTCATACGTATCCTTACCACATTATCCAACAAAAGAAATTTAAAGGGCTCGATAATAATTTAACGGGCGCACTAAATTCTCCAGCGACATAATAGCGTTTTGAGATACCGACTTGATAGGGCCGGGACCATCTCGACCTTAGGATTAAACCCACAAAATTCCTAAAAAAAATACAAAACTCTTAGGACCTTGCATTTACGTACAACGGCCAAACTACGGGGCTGAGCGTGGAAAATTCAGGTGTAACTACGAGTAACCGCCTAATTTTAATAATTTTGTCACACCATTGACCACAGAGGAGGTCGAAACGAGGTGCAATCTTCGTCGCTATCTCCCACCTGTTCGCTTAGCGCATACGACTTGATAAAATCTTTTCTCTAGAAAGGAATCGCCCCATCCAGTCTAGAGAAAAGATTTTTCTACCCAAATCCAAATCCCCATCCTGCGCTTACATAGCGGATGAGACGTGGTGCGAGTCAGTTCAGCTGAAGCAAGGAAAGTATCTTAAGATCTAGGTTTAAGGTCAAGATTTAAACAGGCACCCCCCCCCCCCCCCCCCTTGATTGTCAACCTCTCAACATGGCCAGCGTGTCTGAACACTTGCAATCAGGCGCTTATGACTGCAAGTCGTCTCTGACTTACGTAGGTAGGTATATTTCTGAATTCGTAATAGCCATTCCGTTGGTTTCACATTGTATAATGTGTCTCATCGTAATTCATCTGCATCTGACTCAGTACAAAGCTGACTTTGCCTTGTCCTATGTTGTATTTATGTGACTTGTTCTTCCTTGGTACTTGTTTATGTTACTTGTTATGCCTTTTTTTTCTTGTGATGTGTTAATTCTTTACCATTAAGCTAAATCTAAATGAAATTCTCACTCCTCACAAGGAATTCTGAGGTATGGACATAGTCAGTTCTTAAAATCACCAAACTGCGGTGGGTAAGCAAATACCTCTGAAACTGACTATATTTTGTTGACGTTTCAGCAAATGCAATGTTGCCTAAGCGTTTACCCAATAAACTATCGCGACCTATAAATTCCTCGCTAAAAGCGAGGGGAAACCCACAGGCCCAGAAGGTTGCCCCGTCTCGTGAGCGCACCCGCTCATTACGTCGAAACAAAAGGCCGATGATCAGGTGAATAAATTTGTTAAATTATTGTTATTTAGCCCGAGTCCTCGGGCGTTGCGTATCGAAATTATACCGGTTACTTACCTACACGGCGGCGGCACTGGTGGTGTTTTTTGGGTAACTCGACTTACTTTTGAGTGGTGAGGAGACGGACAATGTGATCACTGAATTGCTTTTGGCTGTGTCACTACCGTTTCTAGAACGGTCCTATGTAGTGTCGGTGGAAACATTGGAAAATAGTTAATGGTTGGTTGGTTTTTGGTTGGTTGGAAGTTAGGTGGTCGTCCAAAGTTGGGCCGACCGTTGTCAAAACGGATATTGTACAAAAAATAGAAGAAAGGAGAGCTAGCGGCCAATCTTCAATAATGGATAGTCATTTAACCACAGATATCTCAATTGCTCCGTGTGGCGCCGGATTAAGAATAGCATCACTCCATTTCCTTCCGTGGATGTCGTAGAAGGCGACTAAGGAAATATATTACCAGGCGATGGGCAGCAGCGTTTTCCTGCGATTCCAACCGCATACTGCGATCGCCAACCCGCTTGCCGAGCGTGGCGATTATGGCAAAACCCCTCACGGTTAGGAAAACCATAAGGGCGGCCTATGTCCTGCAGTGGGCGTCTAATGGCTGATGATGATGATGGTCTCAATTGCTCTAAGCATTTAATACATCTTAACCTCCTCAGTCCTGTAAAAAATTTTGTTATTTTTAAAAGTCGGACTGAGGAGGTTAAATAGTTTTATACATAAGAGATTACAATACTAGCGTAAAAAATTGTAGGCCTATAAGGACCTTGGAACGGGTTGTCGACGATTTCAATCTAAAATAGTCCTCAAGTAGTTACAAAATAAGAGACGTGTTAAAAACACCTTTTCCGTGACGGGCCCATTGTTGATGAGTAGAGGCAGTCATTTACAAAAAGTTAAAACTCGATGAAGGCTAGGCAAAATTAAGATGTATGTAAATTAACACAATTCTTTTTTTTGTTATATTCATTTCACATGTGCTAAAAGTATCCGTTACTTATTTAGAACCACTCTTATCAACTGAAAGTCCACGCGGACGCAGTCGCGGGCAATAGCTAGTAATTGATAAGAGCGTTCTCTTGTCTTGAACAATTTAAAAAATATATATTATCTGCTGTTCCCGGGAGGCGGCCGCGAGGGCGGTGGTAATAGTCTCGTACATAGAAAAGAGGTTGGACGTGGCTCACTCTCATTTCAACATCCATCGACCTTATTATTGTTCACTTTCAAGGAGTTAATTTGAATTCTGCTTCGTAGTTGCGTCGCCGACAGGCTGATTTCGTACTGCGAATTAATAATAGGTATGTCTCATAGAACTAACTGCAGACTTTAAGTTAGCAGTTCTGTTCAATAACATTTTAACATTTAACAGTTCGCCATAGTAACAAACTTAATTAAAACAAGGAGAGGCCATTCCACAAGACTGCCGGCTTAATGGCAGTTGATTCTAGACAAAAGCATTAATGCAAGACACGCGAACTATAGCGCCACAAACTAGTCCTGTTTGTAAAAGGTCCACTTGATACAAAAAACAGTCTGAAGAGTATTGTGATTGTGACTCAAGTTATTGTGTTGTGTGGAAGTTATTACGTAGTTATTACCAATATCTCGGTTTTGTAAGTATATTTGTGAATTTCTAGTAGCAATACCACTAGCTAACTGTATAGGAAACATCGTGAGGAGACCTGAGTGCCTGACGTGCTTACAAACCTCAGCTCTAGCGGTACGCAGGCGTGGTGGATAAGCCCATATTCTCTATCTAAGAGAAGGTCTGTACCCTTAGGTTTGGTATGTAGGCTGCATTATAAAAACGTGCCTTCGTGTGCTCTAAAAGATAATCACGTTTCATGTTAGTACTAACACTAGGTACATTTTAACGTTTCTAATCGCGATTGTTTGTCCTATCCGCGGATGTAGAGAATGCCATGTGTCGGCCCGCTGAGAAAAATAAAATAATAATAAATAATATTAATAATTAATAATAATAATATTAATAATTTTAATAATTGGCTGAACTCGACACTTCAGTCTACTTGTGACTAAAGCAACTGCAATCATGCCGAAGCGTTAAGTTTACTTAATAAAAAATTACTATTAGACCCGTTAAGTGTACGATTACGTATGAGAATCACGAGCGATTAAAAATACAAACTTAGCAATAGTATCCGCTTACCGTTCTACGTAAATAAACTAAGGCGCTTGAGACGAACCTTCTATAACTCTTCTCTTTCAAAATCCTGTCCCGAGTGACTCGCAGTAGGAAGACGATAATTAAACTGACTGCAAGATGCTGGTGTCTGATCGAGAGACAGCTCCTGCGCCCCTATTCATGTGCAGTTTACCGTATCGAATCGATTAGTTGACAACAACTCAACTAGACGCATAGATGTCCCGAATTCAATAAGAGCAGTATTTTTTATATAGCCTATAGACGTCTCACTGCAGGGCACATGCCTTCGTTTAGAGAGAGAGAGAGAGAGTATGGGCTTAATCACCAAGCGCGCCCACCGCGGATTGGTCCCCAGGCAGTAATATTTTTTGACGATATTTTCCTTCACCGTTAGCGAGTGGTATTGTTACTAAGACTGAGCAGTAATAGCTCGTTCACTAGATGACAACAAGTCGCGTAGCTTTGCCAGTTTCAAGAACAAGTTCCAAGAGTGGTAGTTAGATATTTTTTTTAAAAGAGCCGTAGCGTCTTTCTTAATCAATGTACACAAGGTCTATTTCGTCGTCATAGTTTTCATCGTGCGATGAAACCGCTCGCGTGATAAGAAATCGTGTGTCCCGTTTTGGAGCGATGCGATCACACTCCAAATGGCTCTTTACACAGAAGCACAGTTTTTGCTGTCAGGCAAAAGGAAACGTGGACCACATAATATACTCTATTAGTCGCACGAGGACATTCAGGACGAAAACTACCGTAGACAATTTCGTCGCATCGCATGATCGCGCGACATTCAATAGTATCAGTATTTTTGAAAGCACGGTCGCACAATCTTTTTCGTCGGGCGTAGGTACGCATCATCGCGCAAGCAATAGGGCGCTTAAGTCCGGGTGTGATCTATGTTTGTGATATCCTTGCCTGATTACCATAGCACAGGGTATCTTAGTTTGGGACCAGGACGAGTGATCGTGTTTTATGGAAGTTATTATTATTGTTATTACTACAATGTATCCCTTATGTCCTAAAAGATTTGGAAGTAGACAGCCTATTTGAAGTAATTATAACGAAATGTGAAATATGACAGAGGTACAGTGCCCGATACATAATTTAAACAAATGACTTGGACTTTGCACGGACGTATTTCAGGTCTCATTGGTAGCGTATACGGGATGCGCCTTAGAGTTATCCTTACTTAAGTTCAGTTAAATGAACAAAATATTTAAAAAAGTGTGTTACGTGTCCATCGATCTTGGTTCAAGTTATCTGTCGGGCATTATAAGACTAGAGAAATACAGAGAAAATAAAGAATATTCTTAAATTACGTTACGTAAACTCACGCCTGTATCTCGGAGGGGTAGGCAAAGACTTAGGGCTTGCCATTAGCCACGAACCTGACAGACCTCTAAATGAGAAGAATATTATCATCTGATTAGTCAACTCAACTGTCGAAAGTTTCTGAATCGCTCTACTGAGACGGAAGGAGACAATGAACGTTAGAACGCTGTGATTGTCATGAAAAGTATGCAATTTAAACGAAAGCACTAAAGGATATTGTTTCTGCAAATGATATTCTTGCGGGTGCTGCATAGGAAACAATAACTGAGTTTATTTTGCTAAAAATGTTATACACCACGGCTGTTGGGTGGTTTGAAAGCCATAGCAACATGAACGTAGGTACCTTAACAATAGCTATCGAATGCCCTCGTTCGTTTATATCTTTACTAATATTATAAAAATCCATCCTTCCGTGGATGTCGTAGAAGGCGACTAAGGAAATAAATTACCAGGAGACGGGCAGCAGCGTCTTCCTGAGATTCCAACCGCATACTGCGATCGCCAACCCGCCGGCAAGGCGGTACTAATTATCCGCGAAATTTTTTGAAACAAGACTTCTCAATCCACTTTTTTTATTTTAAAGAATGAAATACATTTTATTATACCAACAAGAAACATCACAAAAACAAAATAAACAGACAAGTAATGTATATGCACAACAACAGAAGGAAAACTAAATACACAACAGACAAACAAATAATTAGAAAAAGACCATAGATATAGCCTGTGGTGTGTCTAAGTTGCCACAAAAGGCAGCTGACTCAGCGTTGTGCTGAGGAAGTTATGCTTCAGCGCTGATTTTCAGTCAGTGCCTACGGTAACTCATAATAATTGAACTAAAGAGTGCATATCGTGATGTATATCTACAAAAGGGAATTAAAACAAATTCAATAATATACATACAATAAAGTAAAAAATATCGTCTTCAATACTTACATATATTATTAGTTTTAAATTAATATGTGTGAAATATAAAGGAAGAAACAAATAAGTGGTTAGCGCCTTACGTCTATACTTAAAAGTAATAGTCTAAATAGATGGCATATTTAATTACTAATTACATAACTGCGGCTTTCAAACGACCCAGATTTCAGCTTGTATATCCTATCAAGCCCATAAATAGAGCCAATTACTGGGCATAGGGCTCTCCCTGTCACGCCAACTCTCTCGGACCCTTTGCCAGCATCGTCCACACTGATATTACTGTTGGACTGCCTCATTGGTCTAGCGGTTAACATGCTTGACTACTAAAACTGAGCTCATGGGTTGGATTCCCACTAGAGGCCGCCTTACTTGATTGGTACAAACACCTCAGTCTGGGTGTATTTCCATGTCTGTGATGCCCTTGCCTGGTTACCATAGAGGTATCCTAGTTTTGTACCTGGACAAGCGATTGTGTTGTGTGGAAGTTCGTATAATTTTTATGTTTTATTTATCAGGCTCACTTCTGGGCATAGGACTCCCTGTCGTGCCCACTAGCTCGATCCCCTGCCAATTTCGTCCATGCTACTATTAAATATACAACACAAATGACCTATTCATAACCTATTCCTATACGTTTAATTTAATAAATCTGCTTAATAAAACCACACATTTTGCCGGAGGTGCGCCCGGCACACATCTTCGTGGTGTCATTGTCAAATCTGAATGAAGGTATTCTGTACATCAATACAAATAACTCTATGGAATAGTTAATTTTATTATTTGCGATTTCAGAGTTGGACGCATAACTCTGAAATCGCAAATAATAAAATTAACTATTCCATACTAAACTTAAATATCTACCCTGTACACACCAGTTGATAATTTTCCTCTGCTTTTGGAAGTTGCTTGCATTGATTAATTAGACGGACCCTTAGCAGCAGAAACCCTTAATTACTCAAGTCCTTTCTGAAATAGCTCCTATACCTTTCCACTTAGACAACTTCCCTTCTCGCAAACCTTCTCGAATAACTTGACGGAGAAGCCAAATTGTTACCTGAAAATAAAGCATGAAGCAGCTCTGAGCTACCAGCACCCGAGGCGCGCGCGTCGCGGCACTGAATACAAATTTTAATGTTTATTATGTAGTGCGCGCGCGGGGAAAAAGTAGCGCATTGTTGGGGGCCCGCGGCGAAGCGCAGTGCAGTCGGGGCGCCGGGCTCCTTCAGGTGGACAGCGATGTTATGGAGACGACTATTCAGTTCATTTTTTGGAGTCAAGTGGACAGTTATAGAGGCATGAGAAAAGTTGCAGAGAGAGCGCCGGGGCTTCTTCAGGTAGACAAGACTGCACCATTAATTTTGGGTGGTTTGCAAGACATGGCAAAGTGTACTTACCTGAAAATAGCTATCAAATATGCTTGTTTTTTTTAAAAAACACACTTTTCAAAAATATCTTAATACAAACTCGAATCTATTAAAACCATTAGTAGCCATCCAGAGTGATGCGTGCGTACCGCGGGTCACTGTTCTGTTAGACGAAGAGGCGGCGCTAATTGTTCGCGCATTTTTTTTAACAACATTTCTCAACATATTTTTTTTTATTTACGTCTACTTAAAAGTGATAGTCTAAATAGATACCACTTTTAATTACTAATTACGTAAATAACCCAGAAAAAATCATGTATAATGGGGGAGATTATTAAGGTTACTTTATTGTATGTATCACCAGGGAAACACAAGATCGCTTAGGTCAGCAGCAGTTATTGTTTCCTGTACAATTTTAATGAAATTATTAGCGAACTTACTTCCTCGACTCCACAGTTCTTCCTATTCCAATATCGTCTCAATCAAGAGTCGCTTAGAGCAGGAGCAAGCATTATTTCCCGTACAGATGTGATGAAATGACTAGCGAATTTTACTCCCTTGACTCTACGGTTTTCCCTAATCTGGTGTCGTCTCACTCAGCAGTCGCTTTGGATAGGAGCAGGCATTGTTGCCATTACAAACGTGATGAATTTTTTTGTGAATTTTAATGCCCCGACTCCACGCTTTTCCCTAACCCGGTGTCGTCTCACTCAGCAGTCGCTTAGGGCAGGAGCGAGCATTGTTCCTCGTACAAATGTGATCAAATTATAAGCGTCGCTGGCCCCAGGGCCTGAGACGGACGGAGGCGCGAATAATCGCAATTCGGGCGGTATTATAAATGAATTATTGGCAAGGACTGCATGGCTAGTAGGAATTCTAGAAGAGCGATCAAATGTTAATCTCATGTTAATCTCACGTCAAGCTAATTTCAGCCGATTGGTATTTTGAATTAATCTTAGATTAATCTCTTGTTACATTTGAGCACTCTTTCAGAAACTGAGGTGCGTCCGATGCAAAGATACAAGTACTGACTCATTCTTTCTAATTACGTAGAGTGGAATGGTGTGTGACCTACCGCCAGTATCCCAATTTGGGAGTTTTTCTTGATCTAAGTCGCCTGGAAGTTCAGTTCTGTGTGTTTGCCACATGAGCTCAGAGATGTTGACAAAGATTGCTACTGTCTGGGTCCCTAAGAGTGAACTACGATGAAGCGGTAGACCAAAGACAATCATAAGCAGCCTACATACGTCGCACTGTAGGGCACCGGCCTTCTCTCAGGGAGAGTGTATGGGCTTAATCACCACGCGTGCCGTTTAAGTGCTGAGGAATGTGAATAGGTCAGACACTCAGGTTTCCTCACGATGTTTTCCTTTAAAATTAGCCAGTGGTATTGTTACTATTATATAACTTCACAAATGTGCATAACTTAGTCGACAGTACTTCTTGTTTTCAAAGATTGATCAGTTACCGTCTGTACCAGTCTCATCGAGAACGGCTTAAACAAATTACAAAATGTAAATCGGGACCTTTGACTCTCCACTACAATACGTCATTGTCAGCCGTTCGTTGTTAGAAGACACCACGATATATTGTTATTATGTTGCGAGACAGTTTTACTTGCGATTCGATGATGTTGGGTGCAGGTACTGAGATTTAGTCTAGAATGGATCGCTTTTGATGATAAGATCGCCTTCTGTCTTAAATGAAGCGTGATACGCTATCAGTGATTTCTACGGTTATTCTAGTGTGTTGAAAATCTAGAAAAAGCAAAGAAGACAAAGAAACTTATATAGCGTATTCACACTGTGCGCGATATTGCACACCACCACGAACGGACCCGCGTTGACGGACCATGGGAAGGGGCTCGTTCGTGGAAGTTCGTGGTAGCGCGGACGTGTGCGACCCGGTGTGACGGATCCGACCCGATCCAGCATGCTAAGAGGATTCCCTCACTGGCAACGCGCCCGCCACGGTGCGCAAAGCGGCGAATAACGCGCGCAGCGACGGAGGCGCGGCATCGCGTCACCTAGCGATTTGATTCGCTTCTTCGCGCGGAGTGGCGGTGTATGTCGGCCCAGCGGCAAATATGGGTGATTCCGCGGAAATCAAATAACGGCGAAAACATGCCAATAAAAAAATTATATTCATCATCATCATCATAAGCCATTCGACGCCCACTGCAGGACACAGGCCTCCCTCCCGGTTTTCATAACTATGAGGGATTTTGCCACAATCGCCACGGCAGGCGGGTTGGCGATCGCATTATGCGATTGGAATCTCAGGAAGACGCTGCTGCCCGTCTCCTGGTAATTGATTTCCTTAGTCGCCTTCTACGACGTCCACGGAAGGAAATGGAGTGATTCTATTCTTAATCCGGCGCCACACGGAGAGGGTACAACATAGCGCTCTAAAATATACTGTAAGACCTTTATTGTAAACACACCTGTGTTCACACATAAATAGAGAGTATAAATATAGACTATAATATATATTTTTTCTATTAAGAATAGAAGAATGAAGAGTTTTCATGATATTTCTTACATGTTTTTGCAGAAGTCGCCGCTATTTAAACTCACAATTTAAGTGTTTTATGATCTACGCAGTCAAATGCCTTCGACAAGTCACAGAAAATACCTATAGCATCCTTCCGATCCTCCCATGCACTAAATATATATTTTACGTGGGATGGATTGTGTTCCTCTTAAAATACTTTTCGCCTGACTGTAACCGACTAACTAGTCGTACGTTCGTAACTCAATTAACAATAAAAGTAACTCAAAAAGCCCCAGATTAACCCATCAACCATCTCCCGATCTCAATTAAACATAAACATATCAGACAAAAGAGAAATGTCCCGATACGATCCGAGGAGAAAATAATCGATTCAGAAACGATTCGATTTACTATCGACGTGAGGGCTTAATCGATTCGGTAAAACAATTTCTGTCGGCGACATGCGTTGGCTATGCAGATCGGATGATGTTCGATATATTATATTGTTTAGTGCTCTCTTTACAAAGATGTGTTAGAGGCTTTATACAGGATGCTGTACAATATAGTTAATATACGCAAGAGTTAAAATACAGTACCAATTTGACGGCATCAAAATTTTTTTGTAAATACACACATACGCCGGCATCAGGGAGGGGTTGGCAGTGACCAGGTTTTCCTGACGAAACTATCTCACTTCATCAACATTAATTGCTTGCTGCATGCCTGCATGCATTTTATCTGTCACTTCGGATGTCCCTTACCGGGACCTCCGAAGTGACCCACATTCATCCACCCACATTCACTCGATATAAACCTGTGAATTGAATGCGAATACTTAGTCTAATTAGTTTTTATTTGTGAAAACTTGTAATTAGCTTTTTTTTCTTTACTAAAATGTCTTTTATGCTAAGTTTAGCTGTAAGTTTTCCTAAAGGTTAAAATACATAAATAAATAAATATTTCTTCCGTCAATATTCCTTCCTTCATCTTCTGCATATATCCAAACCGACGCAACGTGCATGAGTGCGTGCATCGACTAATGAATATTGATAAAGCGAAAGATGTCTTCCAGGATCATGGCAAGTGACAAACCCTGGTCTCTACCTACCGCTCCGGAATACAGGCGTGAGTTTATGTAATGTAGTGTAACTACGGCATATTTCAGTCCACAAGGTTCTCTAATCACACTATTGCGTATCCTGTCATTAAAAGTAACGGAATCAATGCATGGTATGTATACTTCTCAGGGACCAAGGCCAAGAGCCCTTATTATGACGCAGCAAGAGGGCTTTGCAAAGCGTGATTAAAAAAATAAATACAGTACCGCAAGTTACCGATAGATGGTGCTGACGTCACATAATATGTCAAAATTGACATGACATCACTGTACCTTCTCTGTGGTTTCTGTCACGTTGCTCGCTTGTTTCGTTGACGAGAGGAGATATGTTTAGATTATCACAGATTAATAACGATGCACAACATTTAAAACGTATGATGACATTTGTTCTCCTTGCAGCGCAATCTAGTTTTTTTTCAACTGGCAGCTGTCATTGAAAAGCCGTCATTCACTCGAATCTAGCGACAAATACGGTTCCATAGTTGAATAGTTTAGTTGAATAGTAATAGCCATTCAAAAAAAGAACCGTATTTGTCGCTACATTCGCGTGAGTTGTCGGGCTCAAGCGCGACAATGACGACACTTCCGATAATGTCGCATTTTTCATAGTATTTATTATTTCTTATTTCTACTCTATTAATCTTGATTTCTTTATTTTTCTGCCGTACATAAGTCAAGGAATGTGCACGGGTAGAACGATGACGATAATCGTACATTTTTTTTGACAAATGTTATCATTCTTCAGACGAATTCTTGAATGACATTACTATATAAATTTAAAGACTATTTAATTTTGTCATTTCTTTCACGACATTACTGTATAATGACTCAAGTACCTATTATCTAACTGTGATGTTTCTTTGTTATTAAATTTCTTAATTAATTATACATGTGCATTCTTAAACATAGTATTTTTTAATGACTCGCGATGTTCACACATAGTAAAGGGTTTTTATCTAATAAATCATCGCGGTTAGACCCGTTTACTATATTACTATGCTTAAAGATATTTGTAGACTTACATTCGTTTTGGGTATAACACAGCGCTCTGAAATAATATACTGTAAGACATTTATTGTAAACACACCTATGTTCACAAATAAATATATTGATTGATTGATTGATTGATTTACATGACCAAAGTCGCGACTTTCCAGTACATTAATTGTCAAATTCTGACGGTTTAGTGAAGTGCAGGGCATAGTTTCCACAATTTCCCTCTTTTACTTCTCTTTGTGGACTCTGCAGCGAGAAACCCGGGTTCGATTCCCAGTGCGGGCATGTACCTATCACTTTGTTTTCTAAGTTATATACATTGGTGAAATTATAGTAGCAATACCACTCGCTGAGCGTGAAGGAAAACATCGTGAGGAAACCTGAGTGTCTGAGCTAGTCAGCATTTGAAATCGCCAATCTGCGGTGGGCACGCGTGGTGATTGGGGCCTGTGCCCTACAGTGGGACGTATATAGGCTTACAATTCTTCGTTTTATGTCACATCACAAATTCCATCTCTCGGAAACAGGCTCTCCACACACACAAACTTTTTCACTTGCTTCTCTCTTCCATCGTCAATCGTTATCTTGCATTCAGTTATCGGAAATAACTCTTTTGGGATTCCAAACTAAAATGATCCATATATTACACTGCCTACGACATAGGTCTGTTAGGCAAAAAACCTTTACATTTCTTATGTCTTGTGTTCTGGTTTTCAGTACAATAAAGAGTATTCTTTTCTTATCTTCCGCAGCAAGTAGATGCTCGAACTATGAAACCTATCCCGTCCTGTATGCAAAATCCATCATACCGCGTCCTCGTTTGGGGGTTGGCAGCGCTACCGTGCAGTTAATTGGTCGGCGGTATTTATTGTTGCTGGCACGGACATAACTCTGGTAGCATCGTGATCCTCCATTTTGTATCGGCGTGGTTTGATAAACGGAACAGGGGAGGTTGTGGAGTCGTGTATAGAGTCATTAGGTTTAGTTATCAACGAAATAGCAATAAAAGTTTACTGATCTCGTTAAATAAAATCGTTCCTTTTTGTAATCCACTTTTACCCCCCGTTTCTCAAACACAAACCAGCTGTTAATTTACTGTTAACAGCTGCCGGTTGGCCAAAGTGCATACAAAAAAAACAAGTGACAGCTTTTAAAAGTAGATTCGCTTATTTATACGGTGTAGGCAAGACTAAAGTTATGTACCAAGAGCAAGGGATTATTTGTGTAAAATAAAAAAAAAACGTTTAGTGAAAGCAGTCTTTTTTATTTATTTCAGTGAACATCATCATTAATCTGTTGACACCCGCTACTGAGTGTAAACATCATCATTTTCATCCTTCTTTTGACGGTCCTGGGGCTGGGTCGGACCATTTGGCTGGTCGTCTGCTGACTGATTATTTTTTCAGGGATACATACACAAACTCAGTCTGTATCACGGAGGTGTAGGCAAAGACCAACGTTTGCCACTTGCCTCCGAAGAGAATGGTGAAACCTTCACTGAATGTAAGGAATCCTTGTTTGAGATCTGCCTAAATAATCAAGGACGCAATATGACAATGAGAGATCCTTAGTCGCCTTCTACGACGTCCACGGAAGGAAATGGAGTGACGCTATTCTTAATCCGGTGCCACACGAAAAAACCGACTTCCAAACACATTATATTCTAAGTAATTGTGTTTTGTGAATGTTATTATTATTAATGTACTTCAGACCATTCACGCTAACGGCGAAGGAAAACATCGTGAGGCAACCCGCGGCTTGGTTCGCTCCGCACGTATTGACTTGTCTTTCAGGTGGGCTTGGCCGACTAATCCGTCAGGATGGTATAGGTGCAGGGCACGCCTGCTCCATCTAAAAAACAATGTCCCAGGCACTGCAGCATCCGAGTGGTCCCTTCGCCCATTTAGTATGAGTAATGGTGCCATTGAACGCTGTATAAATATCTCATTACGTAGATGCAAAGGCCAAAGTTTTTTTTAGATCATTCCAACCCGGCCTTGCAAACCTCAAGAGAGAAAGGATCAAATAAGTTCTAACACCGACTCCACAACACAGAAGCAACAGGAGATAGCGATTTAACGAAGCAACATCGGTCCAACGTCTTCATTTATACAAACTACCGCCAGCAATGACCACATTCATACGAATGGGAAGTGCCTTTGAGAGAAAAGTTAACATATATGCTGGATATTAGTTGTGTACTTACGAGTACCTGTCTCCGTTGGTTAATTAAAAAGAAAGCGAGCGTTCCGTGTGTATAGAATTGGGTATGTATTTACTCGTAGCAGATGCGTTTCCGTTAATTCCGCACGGGCCCCCTATAGGGAGTATGACTTACATTTGGCTAGTTTTTATTATTTTGTAATATACGATAGGGACTGCGATATAATACCAACAAGTTTGACTTTTGTATCTATTACCGCTCTTACGATAGAGCAAAAACAAAAAAAGTTAACTATAAGAAGAATAAAAACCTGTGTAGACAGACAAACTAATCTTATAAATATAGTAGTAGGGTCTCTTTTGCACTCTTCAGGTACGGAACCCTAGCAGTAGGTAATGGCGTACATTTACCTCCCATTTTCTCGAACGCTAACAATCTGTCAACGGACTGTTGACGGTTGCCAGCTGGCCGAAGTGCATACAAAAAAAACTGATAACTGTTGATAGTCGATTAATAAACTGTTGTAGTACTATCCATAGCACATCGAGCTATACATTATGTGCACTGTAATCAGTAAAGTTAAGGATGACTTTGCAACAAAAAAGTAAGGGTTGACCTGCTGTTAACTATACGAGAAACCGAGGGTTAGACACCCAGGTTTCCTCGCGGCAATTTCCTTTGCATATCTTTTTACAGCCTTGCGTTTTTATCAGCGCTGCTGTCGGTACCGTCGGCAAAATAAAGAACACCAACCACACGCACCACCACGCAACGCATTATAATATCAATTTAGGAAAGTGGGATGCGGTGTGATTTATCGTTTGCTACCATTACTTTTTTTCCCTTTCGATCTGTTGTTTGTTTGCATGATAATACTTTGTACCGGCTGAAAATTTATCGGGAGTGTCGTGATGGCTTCATTTAAAGAAGTTCGTGGGCTGGGGGCCCTATCGATATCGATAAAAATTGCGATGGGTTTTTTAGGAGGGTTATATTTTTTTGGGGTATTTTTTAGAGATTTTCTGATTTCGAATATTTATTTATTTTTGTTTGTTAAAAAAATAAGGGTGCAAAAATACTAGCTCTGGGTTAACCCAATCTAGCTAATCATATTTATTTTTGACGACGAGGGGTAGCGACGTTTAGTACGGTTGCTTGTTACTAAGAATGCGGAGTGTTTAATATTTATTCATTTATGATTTTTTTAATAGTATCTTTTTTTAATAATATTTTCTTCCACGTAACTTTGGGATTTTAGGGATGTTCGATTTGCGCTCTGAAGCCCATAAATGTATCTCCCTAAGGAGATAAGTTTTTGAGAGTTGGCAGTTCGGCTTTGAAAATGCAAGCGAAATTGTAGGTTTAACCACTCGTCTGCCGCGACACAGATCTGTGTCCAACTTAGTATGGGCCACCTATACGTTGCGTTCCGCGAGGGCAGTTCAGGAGTTAAGAAACAAACTTTACATCTATTGTAAGTTGTGTATAATTGTGCGAAAAAAACCCTGTGTGTATTACGATGTAGTAACTAGCTTTATTAATACGGCTCTAAGATAACATAATCTATAACTAGAATACTTAATACCTTAGTAAAATCCGGCCAAGTGCGAGTCGGACTCGCGCACGAAGGGTTCCGTACCATTATCTATACCACATTTTAATATTTCAAGCGTCTACCTGTTGCCGTTATTAAAATCACGTTTGTTGTATGGGAGCCGGCCTTAAATATTTATTTTATTCTGTTTTTAGGATTGTTTGTTATAGCGGCAACAGAAATACATCACATGTGAAAATTTCAATAGCCTAAATATCACGGTTCATGAGATACAGCCCGGTAAGAGACGGACGGACGGACGGACAGCGGAGTCTTAGTAATAGGGTCCCTTACGCTTTTAATACGGAACCCTAGAAACATTGAAATTCTCTCATTGCTACTATGTATCAATATTAAGAGATGTAGTTACGCTTACGACTCAAGATCCACACACTGTCACAAAGTTATCAGTATCCAGGTCACCGATCTAATCTGGTCTATTAGGTTCAACAATAGAGCGTAAGTCCGCTGAATAAGGTTGTTTTAGGACATTAGTATGGCCTAGAGACAAGATGAAAATAATACGCAACTGTTTTTAAACCACTGTGTTTTGTGCAATAGGCGATGGTTTATTTACTACTATGCTGAGAACAAGTTTCATTTTGCAGTATAGTTGAAAGCAGGCCAACCTGCCGGCACTTTATTCAGTGCCGCACTTTATTTTTTTACATACATACATAAACTCACGCCCGTATCCCAGAGGGGCAGGCAGAGACCCGGGACTGCCACTTTCCACGATCCTGACACATCAATTTCGCTTCCTCAATAATTATTAGTCGTTCCATGCACGGGTACTTTTTACCTTTGGTAATACATCCCCTATTTGGTCAAAGTATGTCCGCCTGGGACGTCCCTTACCTGCCATTCGACCCACATTCGTCATCTTCATCATCATCAGCCATTTGACGCCCACTGCAGGACATAGGCTCCTTCGTGGTTTTCATAACCATGAGGGGTGTTGCCATAATCGCCACGCTTGGCAGGTGGGTTGGCGATCGCAGTATGCGGTTGGAATCTCAGGAAGACGTTGCTGCCCGTGCCCGTCTCCTGGTAATTGATTATTTTTTTCAATTGATTGCCTTAGTCGCCTTCTACGACATCCCGACCACGGGAGGAAATGGAGTGACGCTATTCTTAATCCGGCGCCACACGGATGTTTCACGCACATTCGCTCGATATATTTGTTTCGTTTTCTTCCTTCATCATCTCCACATGTCCACAGGTGTTCATTATACTGTGACATGTCCAAACCAACGCAACATTCCTTTCTCAATTCCAGTCACTACGTCCTCTTTCATTCTACGACGTTCTCTAAACAAATTATTGCGCATCCTGTCATTCAAAGTAACACCAGACATACTTTATTACTATTATTTATTATTATTATTATTTATTTATTTTATTACTAATCCATTTCAGGCAACTAGGCCTATACCATAAATACCTTAATAAACACACGTACATAAACTTACGCATGTCTCCCGGAGGCTTAGGAGACCAGGCCCTAGAGCCTAATATACACATAGTTTTTCTACAGCATGATATAAGCACGACAATAGTTGTTATTTGCTTCTATTTGGTAGTATACAAGGAAATAGCAATACAATGTCATTTTAATGGCATAACCCGCGCAAATTAAGTAGGCATCTCTCGCAAAAAAGATCAAATCGCGCGAGGCGCCGAGTTAAGTTGCACGGGTTATACCCAGGGAATGCGATTGGTTACTAGACTTCCAGTATGACTCTATTGAACCCAGTGGTAGTTAAAAACATAGTGTCTAATTAGCGCTAAGAAATTACCCCAATTGTGTTGCCAATCGGACCGAGTTCTGTAGTACCCGGCAAAAAATCTATGCACCTGCCACCGTCAGACCCCCTTCTTGCGAGGTACCTAGATATTTCGAAGGGTTTATACATCATGAAGTTAATGGTTTAACGCTTTTGTATAAAGCCAATCATAAGTTACGCTGTCATTTACTATCGCCCGACGAACGTTCACGTTTTCACGTATGGTGCACAGAATGAAGCAATCACGGAGTGATTTACTCTTCAGCACATCTTGCGCTCATTTCATTGATATAGACTAATCGAGAGGGCAGGGGCCGTTTTTGAGAGTGCATTTTGTTGGAAGAAATACTTCTAGGGTTTTTTTATTCGTAGATTAAACCTCTATGCATTTCAAAGTCTCGCTCTCAGGTTTTGCCACTGGTCATGATCCTGACAAAATAATTTAACTTCGCTAACATTAATTTTTCAGATTTCTCATCCCGCAAATAAATTAAATAGATAGAAGCTGAGAAAAATGGGCGTAGTCTTCATATTAGATGGAATATCTACCAGTTAAGACAAGATCAGAATATTCTTTATTATACACAAGAGAATGATTTTAGAAACGACAGTTGCAAAAGAAAAAGTACAATTCCACAACAAATAATAATCCTTCATAATATTTTAAACGCGAAAGTTTGTATGTATGGATTCATGTTTGTTACTCTTTCACGCAAAAACGGCTGTACGGATCCGGATGAAATTTTGCACAGAGATAGATTATAGTCTGGATTAGCACATAGGCTATTTTTTATCCCGGAAAAATACACATCAAAGTTACCACGCGAACGAAGTCGCGGGAAACAGCTAGTTATATTATATTTACCAACTGTCTCGAGTTTACCTCGAGTTTACCGTCAATCCATTACCTTCCGTGGATGTCGTAGAAGGCGACTAAGGAAATCAATTACCAGGAGACGGGCAGCAGCGTCTTCCTGAGATTCCAACCGCATACTGCGATCGCCAACCCGCCTGCCAAGCGTGGCGATTATGGCAAAACCCCTCATGGTTATGAAAACCACGAAGGAGGCCTATTTCCTGTAGTGGGCGTCAAATGACTGATGATGATGAGTTTACCTGCAGAGTAAAAGTTATCAATTTCACAGTCGACAAAAATGTTAACGAGATTGTCGCGTGATTCATTGATAAAAAAGACGGAATTTCGAGCAAATACTTATTTAATTTTCACTTGCCAACACTGGCAATATAAAAACCACCAATTAAAAAAACACCTGCATCAATAAAAAAAAAACTTTTAAACACTTTCAATCAAAGCGGCTTATTTTTAAAAAGAAAGACATTTCGAAAAAAGAATATCTTATTCTTACTCACGAAACCAATCAGCCACCGAAACAAGGCTGGCCCACAGAATAAATGAAAACAGAGGGTACAAAGTCAAACATGCTCTATAGCAGCTCTACCTGTGCTAGAAATATACTGAGGGTAACTAGACATGTCAGTGACTACTCAGACGCTGTGGATGGTTTGTAGGTTTGAAGACGAAATATCTGAACCAGATAATATATTTAACAAAAAAAAAAAAAACTAAGAAGTTCCCAGAGCATCCTAGCTCGGGACCAAGACAAGTGATTATGTTTGTGGAAGTTATTGTTATCAGTAACTTAATTTTTAATTTATTTCATTATGAGATACATACATACATAAACTCACGCCGGTATCCCAGAGGGGTGGGCAGGGACCAGGGACTGCCACTTGCCACGATCCTGACAGATCACTTTCGCTTATTCAACATTCATTAGTCGTTGCATGCACGCACGCCGGTATCGACGGACATACTTCGACCAAATAGGGGATGTATTAGCAAAGGGCAAGATAAAAAGTACCCGATTTCACTATGATTACTATTTTGTCACGTCTTATGAAATGCCTGTTCGTATTAAAGTTATAACAAATGTATATAAATTAGAACCTAGGTCTCACGCTTCCGAGCCCAATGTTCTACCCACTAGGCTACCACCGCTCTTTGCGAAGTTATAGTTGCCACTATCGTGAAGGAAAACATCGTGAGGAAACCTGAGTGTCTGAACTATTAGCCCATACTCTCTCCCTGAGAGAAGGCCTACAGTGGGACGCATATAGGCTGCTTTTGTATGTATTAAAGTTTTGAAAAAAGAGTTTACATTAAAGAATAAGATTTTACTCAGACGTTTTACCGGCTGTACCTACACGAGAACAAATTGACTGCATTTTTGGTAAATTATCAATATTTAGAACCCTGATATCTACTCTTTCTTGAATGTGACGCATTTATAAATCTAACCTTTTACTTTTAAATGTGGTTTCGAAATTTACACAAATATAACATAAACTCACGCCTTGGAGGGGCTAGGGTCTGCCACTCGCCACGAATCTGACAGATCTCTTTCGTTGTTGGTTGCACGCACGCCAGTTTCGGATAGTTTGTCCCTTGCTAATACATTATTTGTATTTAACCGGTTCCTCTAATTAACTGGTCCTTCTGTTGGTAAAATTCTGTGCTGGCCTTAAACGATTCAAAATAAAAACAGAAACAAAATGGCGATTACATAAGAGGACGCTGGCATGCGGCGGGATTTGCATTTTATTTTGTGGCTACCGTTGACCTTTTCTGCAACATTTTATTGTTTCCTTTTAACTAAGAGTCTCAAGAAAATAGTTTAAAACTATGTAGCAACATGTAGAGTATTCCTATACATGACTAGAAAGTCTGACCAGATAAATGAATAACTTCCACACAGCACAATCACACTTTCTGGTCCCAAACTAGGATAACTTGTGCTTGTGGTAACCAGGCCAGGACATTTGTAGAGAACTCACGACCTCCGGCATGGTCATCAGACATGACACCGCTAAACCAACGAGGCAGTCAAATGTTGTAGTAACAAATTTTGTGAAAAAAACTTACATAAGCAGCCTAATATACGTTCCACTGTAGGGCACAGGCATTCTCTCAGGGAGAGAGTATGGGCTTAATCACCACGCGTGCCCACCACTTCAAGCGCTGAGGTATGCGAATAGCTCAGACACTCAGGTTTCTTCGCGATGTTTTCCTTTACCGCTAGCAAGTGGTATTGCTACTATAACTTCACAAATGTACATAACTTAGAAAACATGCCTCGCTTCCGCTTCCGAGTCCAATGTTCTACCCAATAGGTAGGCTACCACATCTGTGAAAAAAAACTTAGTTTATCTTTATGCGAATGGCAACGTATTCAGCTCTTATTTGAAATGTCAACGTTAGTCAAACAGATTAGCCTCAAGATAGGATAGTATGACTTCCAGTTCTTGTTCCATATCTCGAGAAATATTTTCCTTTCCACCGTGTTAGGTATCTTGTTACTCTAACTTGTACGCAGCCTTATTCAGATGCTAAATGAAACGTTTTCTCTTTCTAGTGATCTTTTAACAGTTAATTAAATGAGTACCAAGTTTGATCTTCTCGTTATACTGTGGTTAATTAATTGTAATTTTATGAAACGCGCCCCTGTATACAGAATATGTCAATGTGGCTTCAGTGGAAACGGAGTATTTGCTGACCTATCAATTTAAAAGCTCATCATCGTGGTATATTTGGCTGCTTACTTCAGTATTTTCTGCCAACCACCAGCAGCATATTTTATTGCTCAACAAAATCTTTTTTACAATGAAAATGCTTTTGGGACGTCATATGGCCAGGCATAGATACGCGCGCCATCAATACTTTTCATTTAATAAAATATAATTGATTGTGCGTTTATGACTGTCCGTTTCTTCTTCTTAGTCGACGCCATGCCACTATCTGTATGTCGACCTCGTGGCGCAGCCGTAGTGCATTTGCATACCATGCGAGAGGTCCCGGGTTCGAATCCCGGCTGGGGACAAAAAAAAAACCCCAGGTCTTGGATGTTTACATGTTTGTGATGTCGTTGTTTCTGGTTCCCATGACACAGGGTATCCTAGTGTGGGGCCAGAAGCAATGTATGTGCCTGTATGTAAATTTTTATGTTTATGTTTATATCTACTATCGACACCTCACTTTTATAAATCGGTTCAGCTTCTGCGCGGCCATAGAGAAACACACTTTCAAGCAAATAAACATAATCAAATACATTCTTACATAGATATATAAGTAATAATAATAACTTCCACACAACACAATCACTTGACCTGGTCTCAAACTAAGATACCCTGTGCTATGGTAACCAGGCAAGGACATCACAAACATGGAAATACACCCAGACTGAGGCCATTTGTACATAAGTACGGCGGCCCCCAATGGGAATCGAACCCACGACCTCTATCTTGATAGCAAGCGGCTCAACGGCTAGTCCAATGAAAAACTAGGCAAAAAACATTTTACCCATCTTTAATTTTGCAGCAGGGTAAATGTATACAAATAATTTAAGGTAACACGATTAGAATATGCCTTATTGTACACCAGAAAACAAAAATAGAAATAACGGTTAGAAAAGAAAAGGTAACATTAGTAGCCTTATTTCTAGTACAATTAATAAGAAAAAAACGCTTTAGTGCCCGAATTAACAACCCAAAACTAATCGCCTTCACATAATCCTATGAAAAGTTTCGCAGTTTTGTATTTCAAAACTTTGGCACGGAATTAGAAAACCTTTTGATACCCTCGACATCAAGAGCGACACTTAATCCACAAACCCAGCAACACGGTGCGGTGTAATCGCACGTATCTCTCGCGCGGAGAGTGTTAAATTGTCGCTATTATTTTGATCGCCGCCGCCTTGCCGCTCATGTGAGTATTTCATATGCTTTAATTGCTTTCTACGTCGAGATCTGATTACCGGACGGTGGCACGGACGGGAAAACGTTTCGTCAAGTTTGTATTTATTAAAGACTCGCATTCATGTGTGTCCTGAGCGTCTAAGCTGTTCACATACCTCAGCACTTCAAATTGCCTTACTGCGGTGGGCAGGCGTGATAATTAAGATGAACATAATGTAGGTTAAAAAAAAAGACTCGTTATAATCTTAGATGACGATGATGATTCTTTCCGAGCGAACGAGCTTCGTTGATGTCCCCTCATGTAGACTGATGTAGTCTATTTCGGCTACAAAGACGCGGTTGCACTGACTACCAGTAAGATTTCCGTAGCTATGCATTCAATAAATCTATCAGCCCGTATTTATTCACTGCTAGACATAGGCCTCCCGCACGCCACTTTTTTTCTATCCTCAGCCACCCTAATCCAGCAGCTGCCAGCAGTCTGCCTCAGATCGCCGGTCCAGCGAGCTGGTGGGCGTCCTACGCTGCATTTGCCAGTTCGTGGTCTCCGGTCAAGAACCTTTGCACCCCATCGGCAGTCGGTTTTTGTGACTTGTCAAAGGCATTTGATTGCGTGGACCACGAGACACTTTTGCTAAAACTAGAGCATTACGGAGTAAAGGGGAAAGGTTTAGAACTGATGAGATCTTATCTAAAAGGAAGGGTTCAAAAAGCGGACATAAATCGTATAAAATCCACAGGTTCACAAATAAAAATGGGAGTACCACAGGATAAATTTTGGGGCCGTTCCTTTTCCTTGTATACGTAAATGATTTGCCGTTTATGGTATAAAACATATCCGAGATAGTATTATTTGCAGATGACACGTCACTTATTTTTAAAATTAAGAGACAAGAAAATAATCTTGACGATGCAAATGATGCTCTCTCGCGTGTGTTGGATTGGTTCACGGCAAATAATCTGCTTCTAAATTCCAAAAAGACAAAATGTATAAAGTTTACCTTACCAAACGTAAGATTAGTTGAAAACAACATTGTACTCGGAAAAGAAAAACTAGAATTTGTAGAAGATACCGTTTTTCTAGGCATCACAATCGATTCAAAATTGCAATGGGGTCCTCATATTGTAAAACTAGCACACAGGCTTAGTTCTGCAGCATATGCAGTCAAAAGAATTAGAGAGCTCACTGACGTTGCAACTGCTAGGCTTGTTTATTTTAGTTACTTCCATAGTATTATGTCCTACGGCATACTACTGTGGGGTTGGGCAGCAGACATTGAGACGATCTTCATCTTACAGAAGAGAGTAGTAGGGATTCGCTAAGAGATTTCTTCAAAGAAACCAACATCTTAACAGTTGCATGTCAATACATTTATGAAAATACGTTACGTACGTTAGAAAAAATATCAGAGACTTCGAAAATGTCGGTGGCCACCATAATGTTAATACTAGAAATAAACAAAAATTGTCATTTCCACTATTTAGACTTGCAAAAGTAACCTCAACGCTTGAAATTGCCAATCTTCGGTGGGCACGCGTGGAAATTAAGAACATTGTCTCTCTCTCTCTGAGAGAAGGCCTGTGCCCTGGAGTGAGATGTGAATGGGCTACATGAAAAATGTTTTGAAATATGAAAAGTGCTCGAGATTTATCACGTTATAAACATAAACTGTCATTTCCACTATTTAGACTTGCAAAAGTTAACACATCCTTTATGGGGCACTGTATAAGGTTCTACAACAAAATTCCTCAAGATATATTAGAGTTACCTCCAACGCGATTTAAAAAATGTGTTAAGCACATTCTGTGCAAAAAGGCTTACTATAACATCAAGGATTATTTAGAAGACAAAGATGTTTGGCATTAAACAGTAGATTAATATTATTTAAAGGACGATTGTGACTAGTGTTCAACACATTCATGACTAATATTTTAAGTTGAAAACTCTGTTAATTAAGTTAAAACGTGTTTTGAAAAGAATAAATGTGGAGTTTCTTTGTAAGCTTCTTCTCCACATAATCCATTAATTGTGAAACTAACAACTTTGACGTTCATTAAGTAGACATTCTGTTTTTACAATGAATAAAAATATTTGAATTGAATTGAATTGTAGTTTGAGAAATATTTTTCCTACCTTGTTTCGAGTTTTATGGCTTACCCAACAGTTTCTCAGCGTTAATTTTCTGTATCGAAACGTCCGCCCGTGCGTCCACGGCCGTCCACCGATCAGCCATTAGTAACTGACGTGCTGGGCCGAGTGGCCCTTTGTCTTCGCCATACCCAACGCGGGTGCTTCCAGAAGAATTCGCGACTCGTTTTATTATTACATCCTTCGAGCGCAGAAGTGATACGGCAGTAGGACTGTTTCTGTTTCATTGTTACTACTAGGGGATGGTAAGTTACAAGTAAATTTATTCACTTAGCATTTTTTACTTTTCTGTCACGCTAGAAAAATACTCAAATTATAATAATTGAAGAATTATCAATAATATAAAAATTTCACAAAACCGAATCGCTTAAAAAATCAGTAACTATAATTTACACATTTTATTATTATTTTTGAAAAAAATTAAGCTTCAAATATAAGCGCAGCGATAGAACGCCGGCCTCAGTGGGTTCGTATCCTGGCATGCACCAATTACTTTCTTAGTTACGTACATTTGTGAAGTTGTACTAGCAATATCACTCGCTAACCGTGAAGGCAAACATCGTCAGTGAACCTGAGTGTCTTAAATGTTCACATACCTCTGCGCTTAAAAATTGACAATCTGCGGTGGACTCGCGTGGTAATTAAGCCCTAACTCTCTCTCTCCTTCTCTCTCTCTCTCTCTGCAGTAGGGCGCATATAGGCTACATAAAAAAAACCTATTTGCGTAGAAAATAAATAACGGTCTACTTTTATGTGTTTTTTCTTTTTCCAAAAACTTCTTGACTCTTTCTTGTGGAACGATCTGCCTTTGTCCGTAAGATTTTCACCGTCCATGTCAGTATTTAAGAGCAGATTTCAAAAATTTTCTGGTGAAATCTCTCATCTCCTCCCTTCATAATAATATGATAATTTTTATTTATGCATGTTTATTCTATATTTATTTTATATTTACGTACCGTTTATGTATGTGTATTAAATATTTAAATATCTTGTATTGTACTATACTATTGTTAAATGCTAATATGTAAATCCTGGTGTACATACAATAAAGAATATTCTATCTACCTATCTTTGCGATATTGATAGATTATAGATAGGGTAATTATAATTATTTCATGTTATAAAACAGTATCTCCGTAGTACGGAGCTGAATTTCTTTTCCATCTATGTATTTGTACTGTGCGTAAAAGCCGTTGCATGTATTTAATTTGTGTTCGTTGAGTTTCTTTTCTACTATCGTGTTATAATTTATATGGGTACTTAAAGCTGGACCAGCCTAGCGTATGTGGCTACGCTATCACTGTAAAAATTTGAAATAAAAAATAAAAACCGACTTCGAGACAATACAGCACTAAAAAGTTAGAAATAATTTATATAATTACATGTATACATGTAGGTATTGCAGAAGTATAATTTGGAGTCTGGCCCAAAATATATGTACTGGTAATGAATGGGACCAATAGGACGTTATGTCTATTCGAATAAAAAAATGATTGTCAAAATCGGTTAAGATTTGACGGAATTATGCGAAAATATAGCCAATATATATATTGGCTATATTTTCGCATAATTCCGTATATATATACGCGTCGATGATAATCTCCTCCTTTTTTGAAGTCGGTTACAAATCGTACATCGTTTTAGAATATCACTGTGCATCAAGCTCTTTACCGATTGTTAACCGTGGTTGAGCTGAAAATTGTGTTTGCTTTGTGTTTGAGTGCTAACTTAACTGAGAGTCTTATTTATAAAAACACTTCTCAGAGTCAGCTTAAGTAGTCCGTGGTAATGAGAAAGACGGTTTATTTAAGGTGTTTTGGAGGAATCCTGTTTTTATAAATAAGACTGTTGTATTTAAAATTGCCACAGTCACGCGTGTAGGTTTTGTCTCTTTTTCTCTCTCTGGGAGAAAGAGAGAAAAATTAAACTTGATAAACAGCCTAAATCTTTCTGGATTGAGCTCGCAACGCGTAAGCGCTTTCAATTTGCGTTTAATGTCTGATTTTCCAATTGTTTTGTTTTTGTGTATGCTAAATAAAGTCGAGTCAATAATTTTAAAATCCTATCATTTCCAGTAGTCCTATCACAACTTCATAAACAGCCTAAAGTTGATTAAATGCATACTTACGCAATAGAGGTATTATATATTAGCATGGCCATGGCTGCTGTTTGACACTTCATATTTTGTCCTCAATTCATACCTCCGGTTTCTCGTACGCTTTAGTTTTTTTAAACTGTTTTACAATCCAGTTTTTTTTATTTATTTTTGGCAGTTTCTTCTTAATATACCTAACTACTTTGCTGACATTTGACAATACTTTAGTTATTAGATTTTGGCACTCATTATGTTAAAAGGTTGTCTGGAAGAAATCACTTTTAGTAATAAAGTCCCCGTCTGTACTCTTAGGTTAAGAAATATCTGTGTAATTTCCATTTTTACGTACAATAAAGTGTAATGAATGAAATATTTGAGTTAGAGTTTTCATCGTGTAACCTAACCTAACCTAACAGTTGCCATGCTGCAGAGAAAGTGTGAAAAGCGGTTCACTATTACATGCACGCTGGACTTAATTACACTATAACTATGCATTCAGGTCCGTGTCATATTTATACTCTGTTTATACACACAAAATTGAATAAAAATAAACATTTGAATATATAATAATAATAACGTCCACACTACACAATTACTTGTTCTGGTCCGAAACTAGGGCACTTTGTGCTTTGGTAACCAGGCGAGGACATCAAAAACATGGGAAAAAGTCCTCAGTGTAAATAAAACAGCCTTTAAACGTCGCACAGAGCACAGTTCTCTCAGAGAGAGAAATTATCGGCTCTATCGCCAAGCGTGCCCACCATGTTATAAGGCCGCTATACCTACGTGACGTCAATGAAGACTCGTGTACATAGTGGCGCAATACCACCGGTGCCCTCAATTGGAAAAAACACAGGATATGCATTTTTTCAAGCGCGGACTTTCGATACTCGCGCTCCTAGCATCGGACGCATTCCAAATTTAAATATTAATAATTTTAAGTATTTCTTATATGTAAAAATCGCATTATAGTAAAACTGCACGACCCTTTGACTTTCTTTCATCTCCACGGTAGCCACCCACTATAATTGGCGCAGTCACGGAGTTGTAGAGTCAGTTCGCGTACCATTTCTTCGAGTCCTGCGGCTGATCGTCGATCGTCGACTAATCTACAACACAGAACCTACAGGGCTGGCTATTGGAAGTGAAAAGGACCCGACGCTATCCAGAAATCGATCGCAAAAGGCTCCAGTCGAGGAAACATGCTGATAATTTCGTAAGTACACTATACTCTATTGGTTGCCATTTTCCTATCAAGTTTCCCACTTTCTGTCCCATAAATTTTTCAACATTTCTCACCCGATTTCACGACTCAGGGATAATTCCCTCGGCGACATTTCTAATAGAAGACGTATTCTTCGCATCGAGCAAAGAGACGCCCATAGGAATTTAGAACCAATTGTGGAGGAACCAATAGTTAATATGTCAAACGTAGATTTAGATACGATTCATAAAGCACTGCGTAATGTGCCTGAATTTGATGGAAATCCAAATGTATTAATTAGATTTCTTAGATTATGCAATGAGTTAGTTCTAACTTATGTAAAGCCTGCTCCTGGGCACGAGTTACTTAACCTGTCGCTATTAAATGGCATTTTAAATAAAATCACGGGCTCTGCTGGCCGCACGTTAGCCACCAATGGCACCCCAACAACTTGGGAAGGTATCAGAAATACTTTGGTTAATAATTTCAGTGACCACAGAGACGAGTCTGCCCTGTACACGGACCTCTCTATGTAGGTACAGCAAAAATAATTTCCCATCACCATACTTTCCTCCAAGAAATTGACACAGAGACCATAAAAAATAACATAATAAATTTGAAATCACAGCTATCCGATATTGCGTACACCATCAATGATAACTCTCCATTCTTCAAGTTCCAAATTAAGCATATCTATGCAAAACTCGATAATGCGCTAACTCAAATTGACACGTTTTTGCCGGCGCGTGTTAAAAGAGGGTTGTTTAATGCCTTAGGCACAATTATCAAGGACATAACAGGCAATCTCGATCATGACGACGCTATTAGATTTGAAAGTGCGATCCAAGTCTTGAACAAAAACGAAAAAAGTATTTCTGACACCTTAACCAAACACATTACGTTATACAAGGAAATTACTATTCAACAGGCCCAAATATTTAGCGATCTTAAAACAAATCAAGAAAGGCTACAGAAAGCTCTTTCTTCCGTGATTAATTCCACGGCAAATGATAACGAGCGAAATGCAAAATATGCAAGTCTTGTTCATTTTTCGTTATATTCAGCGAAAAGGTACAAGACTTAATGGATGAAATAGATAGACTTGAGAATATTTTGGCGTTCAGTCGCACTAGATCCATGCACCACTCGGTACTCTCATTAAATCAGCTACAAAATCTTATTACGATGTAAAAAAAAAAATTACCAGCCTGAAGAAATTATTAATTTAGATATTAGGTACTATTATGACATAATTAGTCTAGGTACCTATTTTGCAGACAAGAGAGTCGTCATTGTATTGAAATTTCCAATAATTTCCATAAAACCATTTAACCTTTATAGATTATGTCCAACTCCCAATAAAAACAATGGTATCATCCTTCCATCCTATCCATTTATGGCATCCAATTCACACGAGTACGTGTACATAGAGGCAGAATGCCCGAAGGTCGACACATTATACATCTGCGAACAGAAAGTCGGCCACCAGCTGCGCACGCAACGCGACTGCATACATCGATTAATATATTTACAGGAGATAGATGAAACGTGCCAACCCACGCCTATCTCTCTGTCCAAGGAAGCTCTGACAGAGCTGGATAGCCAGAACTACATCTTATCTTTTCCGAAGCCTACTAAAGTCCAACTTATATGCAGCCAAGAACAGCATCAACTACTGGAAGGAAGTTATCTCGCCCGCATCCCACACAACTGCAGAATCAAAGCTCCGGAATTCACCATAGTAAACATCGAAGATAAGATACGAGGACTACCAATTGAATGAATATTCCATGGCCAAAGAAGAACGTAATGCATCCGGGGATAAAGTTTAACCTGACTACAATCGAACTTGCAAAATTGCAAAACATCCAATTGCAGTTAGCGATTGAAGTTCCGATTACAGTGGAAACAATAGACACCTCCATTTATCATACGACAATTCCACTCTACGTCATCGCACTAATAGGTGCGCTTGCACTGGTTGCAACCTACATTATACGCCGGCGAAAGGCATACAATATCAACAAGAAATGCGAATCATCGACGCAAGCCGATATCCCGTTAACCGTCATGAACTCGGCACAGGACAAACGAGCCGCAACATTTGCACTAGACATCGGCAAATAGTCGCTCATCTTGGGGAGGGAGATGTTATAAGGCCGCTATACCTACGTGACGTCAATGAAGACTCGTGTACATAGTGGCGCAATACCACCGGTGCCCTCAATTGGAAAAAACACAGGATATGCATTTTTTCAAGCGCGGACTTTCGATACTCGCGCTCCTAGCATCGGACGCATTCCAAATTTAAATATTAATAATTTTAAGTATTTCTTATATGTAAAAATCGCATTATAGTAAAACTGCACGACCCTTTGACTTTCTTTCATCTCCACGGTAGCCACCCACTATAATTACCACGTAAACACGACTGCCTCAGACACTCAGGTTTCCTCACGATGTTTTCCTTCACGGTTAGCAAGTGATATTGCTGCTACAAACTGACAAATGTCCGTAACCCTAAAAAAAGTCAACGGCATAATCAAAATCATAATAAAGTTACACGCTAGGTGAGAGAAACCCTCATGAGGACACCTAAATCTTTTACAGTCTGTAACCACAACGTAGATGATAATCTTTCTAGCCCAGCGCATTATGAATGATATTTCCCCAGTTGTCTGTTAGTGCTATAGACTCATAGGCACGAGGCGGGCGGTCGGTAACTATAGGTCATAGATTATGAATTCACGTCTCTTACCAATACTAGTCCCCGATTTCATCTCATCTGATCTCATCTCATCTTGTCTTCGTCAACAAATAAATTAATTTGATTAAGCGTAAAATGTATGCCAGATTCACGCCAGTCGTCTCGACTGAACAAAAAATTTGACTGTAAAAAACCTGCAGACTGAGTGGCAAACAAACTTGTTGGGTTATTGGAATGACAAAACTTTTTGAATGGCATATTTGACGTTAATTTGTAGACATTTTTTTTCTGAGCCTACAAGACACTCGGTTTGGGACTTGTAACCTATGTCAAGTTAGGACGTGGATTCGATTCCCACTGAAGGCTGCCGTATTTGATTTGTACAAACCGCCTCAGGCGGGGTGTGTCTCTCTTTGTGAGGTCCGTGCCTGGTTATCACAGCACAAGGGTATCCTAGTTCGGGGCCAGGACATGTGATTATGTGTGGAAGGTATTATTATTATATTGATCTCGTCGTGTTAGGCTATGAAGTAAGGTTAATGACGGCCAGCTTCGAGCCTATCGGTATCACTTATTAGTTCTAAAGGCTCAAGGTGTGGTAGGAAAATGGCGGATATTGCCACGGATTAAGGTTAAAAGTGTCTCGGGAATGATAAATGCGGCATCCGCTAAGCGTTAACTTTAGAAACTAATGTGAACTAATTAAATTGTGTAGCAAAGCACACCTGCGGCGAGATTGCTGGACATTGAATGCATAAATTGAGAATTGCAAAGGAACAGAAAACGGTGTACATCAGAAATACTATCTGCAAATGCTAATATTTACCTCTATATGAAGGCAAAAATATTATTTCATTATTGTTTGTCAAATAAGTCTTGAAATAAAACTGGGTACATATAAACTCACACTTGGGACATACACAAACTTCAGTTACAACACTGAATTTCTTAATAAGATTTCTCATAAATTTATGGTTCTGAAACATGACGCGGTTACTTTGAAAAAAAAAAAAAACAAACCATTAAAAATTCTAAACTTTTACATTTTGTAGGTCAAATCCAACTCAGATGGGCTGCGTTCGGGAAACTAAAACACATTTTTTCGTGCAAAATACCTCAGTGTCTCAAAACAAAGGTGTATTGTATAAATAATGTGTGTTGCCAGTGATGACTTATGGAAGTGTGAACTAGTCGCCGACTATGGGCCTCATAAGAAGGCTCAAGGTCGCCCAGCGAGCAATCAAGAGAGCTATGTTAGGAGTTTCACTGCGTGATCGAATCAGGAATGGGGAGAACTGCAGAAGAACCCGAGTTATTAATGTAACTCGAAGAATTGCTCAGTCGAAGTGTCAGTGGGCGGGGCACTTAGCTCGAAAAACTGAATGGCCATTGGAGGGGAAAAAGTTCTGACCTGGCGACCGCGGACCGGACGACGCAGGCAGCGTGGGCAGGCCCCCACGCTCTGGTCTGGCGACCTGGTTGAGGGCAGCACAAGACCGGGAAGCGTGGAAAATGATGATGATGATGACATATGTAGGTAATGATCTTTCGAATTTATTGTGTCCAATATAGAATATATAGGTATTAAAATTAAAGATATTTCTTACACCATAATGTTCACAGGATATTGAATAACACTGAGCATATATAGTAACAACTGTCAGCGCGGCAAAATGACTTAAAACTAATGCTTAAGCTTTAAATTTAGCAAGGATTTCCCTTATGATCTAGGTAAGTTGTTAAATAGTTATATATTCTGTCCTAGTACTGAAAGCAGTCAAATTATATGGACGCCACTGAAGAAATATATACATACGTAAACTCACGCCTGCATCCCAGAGGGATAGGCAGAGACCAGGGACTACCACTTGCTACGATCCACCACACAGAATACTTTCGCTTCCTTGACATTCATTAGTCGTTGCATGCACGCATGCCGGTTTCGGGTACTTTTTATCTAAAGACATAGTGTCTAGTTTTTCCGTTATTTCAAATCACGTTGCACTTCCACGTTTGCGATGTCCTTGCTTCGTTACCATAGTACAGGGTATCCTAGTTTGGGACCAGGTCAAGTGATTGTGTTGTGTAGAAGTTATTATTATTATTTGTCTTTCTACCCGTTGATCGGCTATGCAATGTACATCGATTTGTCATAGTAAGCCATTAATTGTAGTTCTATGAAATGGGGCCCAGGATACCAGGTAAATAAGTTGGTTCATCTAAAATGACATTTTCTTGATTATATAGTTTGCAATAACTCTTTCTTGGTACCTACTACCCCTTCCACTACCCACATAACCCAAGACTAGCTGGAAGAAAATACTTACTAGTATTAATCTAGTCCCTGAATAAATAGTTTTGGTGTGCAATTACGATTTTTTCAATTTCATTCAATTATTTCACTTAAAAATCTTAGGAACAGGATACGCCCGATCTTTTTATTTTAAATCATGACATAACGGTACCCCTACACGAATCCAGTACAGTTACTGTCGCCAATCAATAGATAAAAAGAGTGCACACACAACACTCAAACAACTCAACTCTCATTAGCAGGTACAAGGCACTCTACGCTCGCACAGACACCTCGTAGTTCACAATCAGTGTCGCATCACTGTGCGCGCGCAACGTCTTCACAACAAATCAGTGACAACCCTGGCGTGAACGCTGAACAATCCGCTACCTATCGGGTTAAGGACCAGTGCCGCTTGGTGGACACTGGTTTTGGTAACAGTTTCGTGTAAGTTCGCAGGTTACTTTTACTAGTAAGTATCAGACAGGACCCAAACTCAAGCTTTTTAGTGTTAAACAGAGAAAACTACTCGTGTTTTTATAAATAAGACCTTTAGTGTTTTCGAGAAATGAGCATTCATAGAATTGGCCGTGTTGAGAATTTTTCTTTGTCGACTCATAATACCATTTTAAGAATTGGGCATTTTGCTTATTTTAATAATGCAAAACTGAAAAGTTTTTCCAGTATCGACGTATGAAGTTCTCAGCTTTTTTATTTCGTATAATGTGATCGTGTATGAAAAAGTGTATTCAAGATTGTATAAAAAAAAATTAGCGTGACGGTTCAGTTTCAACCACTGTTCAGAAAGAGTGCAAAGTGAGTCTAAAGAAGTTTTCAGTTCAATATAAGAATTGTAAGACTTTTTCTCATTGGAAGTGTTTTAATTATCGGCTTACAGAATACCATTTACAGGTTTTGCGTCATTTTAATAACACGTTCCAGACAAATTTTTACCTGAATCCCTTTTATTTCCTAAGTTATGTACGAAACTGCACAAAACGGCACGAACCCAGCCCAATTAAGAGGGTTGAAGAGTGAATTTTTCACGACAACCCTATTTGGTTAACCCTTTCGTCAGCGCGCCGCGTGCTCATACAAACGCCCATCAGCTGGCGGATTCTTAACACTCCCTCTGTATATGGCGCCGGTAGCAGGTTAAATTAGTAGACGCAATTGTGCTACACAACCTGGGGCAAAACATGGAGATCAAAAGGTTCGCTGTGGCTGAGCCTGAATCGGTGAGGACTTTGGAGGTATCTTTTGTCGGGTAAACTAAGGTGATTGAGACCTATAAGATTAGATTAGATTTTATTAGACTAGATTAGAACCCTTTATTGTACACACCAAAGAGGCAACTTTGAGAATGAGATCGCGAGACCGTTCCAATTGGGTTGGGCTGCGTTCGGAAAACTGCGTCAGGTTTTCTCCTCAGCTACACTTCAGAGCCTAAATAAGGACAAGGGTCTTCAATCAGTGCATCCTGCCAGTGATGGCTTACGGAGCTGAATGGTGGACACTGACGGCAGGACTAGTCCACCGATTCAAAGTCGCTCAGCGTATTATGGAACGGACTATGCTCGGAGTCTCTTTGATGGATCACATCAGAAATATGACAATCCGCCAAAGAACTAAGGTGACCGACACAGCCTATAAGATTAGCAAGCTGAAGTGGCAGTGGAGTAGTCACATGTGCCAAGAACCGATAGACGACTAAGTTTCTCGAATGGAGACCACAAACTGGAAAACAAAGCATAGGACACACACCAGCTCGCTGGACCGACCATATGGCGCAGATTGCTGACAGTGGCCAGATGATTGTCCACAGAAAGTGCAATGTGTTTAGGTGATGGTTGCATTGACTGTCTCGGTGGTGTACTGGTAACACGCTTAACTACCAAAGTGGGATCGTGGGTTAGATTCTTGCTGAAGCTCACCATACTTGATTTGTGTAAGTGGCCTCAGTCTGGATGTATTTCCTTGACTGTCATGTCCTTGACTGATTTCTCGACAGGATACTCTGTGCTCGACAGTTTAGGTTGGGACTTATTCTTCTTAAGGCGCTTTTAGATCACTGGAGGTTGGCAGTCAGCTCTTTACAACAGTCTCCCTACAGTGCAATTTTGGACAGATCCTCTGCGGTTTTAACACTGGTCCACTCTTTGATGTTGCACAATCACGACATCCTTCTCCTTCCCGGCCTTCTCTTTTCTTTCACCTTAGGTTGTGACGAGTTTGTCGACAGTTCTATATATGACAATAATAAGACAACAATAGATCGCACGTGAGTATTGGAGAATGGGATCACGACGTGTCGAACGCAAATACACTATAGAAATTAAATCACGTTATCCTCTGGAGAACAGTCAAATCAATGTTTAACCTGTATGGATTTTTATTCGGTAAATCGGACGGCGGCGCCTGAGGAGTCTTGGATGTGAACATCGTTCCGGGGCTGAAGAAAAGGATTTTTCTGGGCGCGCAGCGGAGAACGCTGCTAGCGTCGTAGGATCCTTTGGGTCAGGCGTATATAGTACCTCCCCGGGGTATTTTTGAATAATTTACTTTTTTTGTGTGTTTGTTGTGCCCTTTGTTTGACGAAGCTATTTGTGAATGTTCTCACGTGTTGCCTTTTGCTTTGTTCCGAATAAATGTTGTTAAATCAGGTTTTAGTCTAGGAACCTCTCGTGACTTCTTGTTCTATGTCGGGATAGGTCGTTAGGCGGTCCGAAAGCGATTGACAATCGCCTTTGGTTCTACACTGTTAAGGCCATGGTGCATTTGTAAAAGTGCATTTAAATTACTCTCACAATAGAGCCCAGTGGAAGAATGGTCGCTTTGTCTTTACTAAGATGGCAGCGAAGGTCGAATTAATAGATAATTCAATTTACAATGTGTGAGCAGACATTTTAGGTCCAAACTATCTTTATGTTGTAAAAAAATCTGCTACGTGAAATGGCACAAATATGAGACTAAGTATGAAAATTTCAGGTCTAACACTAAGGTAGACAAAAGCCAAGCCTACGCCTGTCATCGTAGCCCGGATGGTGTATAGTGCCTTAACAACACCTCAACTTCACCACGTCCGAGCGGCTGGCGCGGATAGCGGGAAAGTGTGGCGGCCATATTGTTTTCGACTGTCACGTGATTTATGCACGGTTTGTTCCTCCGACTGTAAACGGTTGTAATGGGGGTGAAAACTATGTGATCGGACTGCAAGATGGGGATTAGAACAATCGACATAGCATGCAGCAACTTATACATGGTTATTTCATGACTGCTTCGTTGGTCAAGCGGTTGGTCTGTTGGTACGCTTGACTGCCAAAGTATAGGTCGTGGGGTTCGATCACCACAGGAGTCCAAAGAAATAAAATGACCTCAATCTGGGTACATACATTTTCATGTTTGTAATGTCCTGGCCAAGAGAGCAGCGAGATAGCTGAGTCTTCTTACTTGCTAATCTGTAGGTTATTTGTCTTTGCAATGTACATTGAATTGTCATCTATATATCTAATCAGCCTATAAACAGAGCCCACTGTTGGGCATAGGCCTCTTCTCTTTCACGCCAACCCATCCGCTCCCTTGCCAGTCTCGTCCAATATTTCCCAGCCGCTTTCACAATGTCGTCGGCCCAGCAAACTGGTGGTCTGCCAACCGACCGTCGAGCCGTTTTTGGCCTTCACTCAGTGGCTATTTTTGTCCACCGACCATCTTCCCGTCTAACCAAATGCCCCGCCCATCTCCATTTTAGCCTTATGATTCGTGATCTTCAACTTTGGTTTGAATTGTCATAGTAGAGCATAAAATGTAGTTCTTTGAAATAGGGCCCTGGGCAAATGATTATTGTGTTATGTGGATGTTATTTTTAAATGAGCAATTCCTGATATGTTTGTATTTCAGAGCAAAGTTTGTAATATAACCTTTCTCTCAAAGATAGCGTATAATGCCGTTTCCACCACGGATTGGCTTACACATTGTTACACATTGGACTATAGCCCTAACGACACGACATCATCGGACTGGTAGTTTCATACAGTTACTAAGGCCGTGGCGCGAACGTTGTGTCTGTGGTTGTGTGGACGTTATATGATTACCGCCCCTGTATCTCAGAGGGATAGGCAGATACCAGGGACTGTCACTTACCACAATCCTGACAGATCACTTTCCTCAACATTCATTAGTCGTTGCATGCACGCACGCCGGTTTCGGGTACTTTTTATCTTGCCATCTGCTAATACATACTATTTGGTCGAAGTATGTCCGCCCGGGTCGTCCCTTACCCGCCCTTCCACCCACATTCGCTCGATATATTTGGTTCGTCAATCTTTCTTCTTTCATCCTCTCCGCAAGTCCAAACCAACGCAAAATTCCTATTCAATTCTAGTCACTACATCCACAACTCTAATCAAACTATTGCGTATCCTGTAATTCAAAGTAACACCACACATACTTCTCAAAGACCTCATTTCTACTGCATTAATCCTACTTTCTTGCTTCTTTTGCCATACTAAGATATATTTTTTTATTTGACTTATAACTCTGTGATTAAGTATTTAATTACATGACAAATGTTGGTTACTTGATACATGATTAATTTTCATATCGACCTAAGCCAAGAGCCCATGTTACGAACACCAGTCCAACGGTGTCGTGTCGTTACAGTAATCGTCTAATGTGACGCCAGCCATTGACAAAGCGCTGAGTAACCTCAATTTTCTTCTTTCCTCAATCCTCTTTCTTTGATTTGATTTGATTTGATTTGATTTGATCGGACTGCTAGTTTGCCCGTTGATCGTCGTCCAGTTCTTAGCTACCACTGTGCTGCGGCTGTTAACAGCAGATTAAAATATTGTTAGTGTACTAGCAACGGGAGGTCGGTAGCTGATAGTGAACGACCGAGGAAATCTAAGAATCTAAGATAGCCTAACTGTGAAAGAACACATCGTGAGGAAACCTGAGTGTCGGTGGTGTTCACATGCCTCGGCGCTTGAAATTGCCTATCCACGGTGGGCTCGTGTGATAATTGAGCCCTATTTGGTATATCTACAATTGACGGTTCACTATGGCAATTCGATGTACTGTACGGAATCAGGCGTTACTTTGCGGAAATCCATAATAGCATTTAAATGTGAAAAATTACTTTGCTTACAACGCATTTTTTCACACAAGTGTTGTTGTCGATGGTGGTGTGTTTGTTTCTTGCTTCGGCTTGAAAAAGTGGGAGGGAGGGCGGCGCATTAACTAACCGCATGGTGCTTGTGGGATTTTGGCGGAATTTAGCAAAGTAATTTTTCACATTTAAATGCAATTCGATGTACATTGAAAAGTCGATCAGCCCACAGATTAACGAGTAGGAAGACTCGGATACGCAATGTACATTGAATTGTCAACATCAATAGACTATGAATTGCGGCTCACATTAGGAAAATATTTTACCACTAATATCACTTCATCGATAACCACAAAATAGTAAATGAATTCCGCGCAACCGAACACGAGCACGTGTTCCGGTCCCAAACAAGGATACCCTGTGCTACGGTAACCAGGCAAGGATATGGAAATACACCCAGACTGAACTCATGCGTACAAATGTACGGCAGCCCCCAGTGGGAATAGAAAGCATGACCTCCGGCATGGTAATTAGACGTGATACCGTTAGACCAACGAGGCAGTCAATTCACGGTTTACTATGTCAATTCGATGTACATTGAAAAGTCAATTGACCAACGAATTAACAAGAAAGAAGACTCTACGACGCAACGTACATTGGATTGTCATAAAAAAATAATGAATTGTACTAGTTTTATGAATCTCGGGCAGGATGAAGAAAAGATGCTAGTATCACTTCACCGATGACCACAAAAGCGGTGGTAGCCTAGTGGGTAGAACATCGGACTCGGAAGCTAGAGACCCAGGTTCGATCCCCAGCGCGGGCATGTACTTATGACTTGGTTTTCTAAGTTATGTACATTTGTGAAGTTATAGTAGCAATACCACTCGCTAACTGTGAAGGAAAACGTCGTGAGGAAACCTGAGTGCCTGAGCACATACCTCACATACCTCAGCGCTTGAAATCGCCAATCCGCGGTGGGCACGCGTGGTGATTAAGCCCACACTCTCTCCCTGGGAGAAGGCATGTGCCCTACAGTGGGACGTGTATAGGCTGCTTTTGTTGACGACCACAAAATAGTGCATGAAAGCGGTTCTCATATCATAACCGAGTTTTAATCCAGGATTATGATAATTATTCCAGCGGTGCTTTAGGTTAAAGCCAGCGATTGAAATGTGATAAGTTGGGAACTAATGCAGGCCTTTGCTTTCAGAACTGGGCGGATTAAGGCAACAGACATTAGAGCCTGTATTAGAGCTAGACGGCTAAATATACTTTTATCTCTGGCTACCCATAGCACAGGGAATCCTAGTTTGGGAGCCAGTAACCACTCTTTTAACCCTTTTCTAAATAAAGTTTTTTCATTTCATTTCATTTTCATGTAAAAGCTGCTAAAACGTATTTTGTGTGTATTTTCCTTGAACTGGATTTTTTTACTAAAGAGTTCTCTTGCTAAAACAATATTCTAATGAAGATATGGTATGATTGTCAGGTAATTATGACTCTAAAGTGCAAAATATTTTTTTTTTGACGCGAAACGTCATTCAGTTTGATCGTAGGTGGTCACTTACTAAAACCGCATTCAACGAAAACATGTCGCCTCGGCGAGGTTTTTAACTCTGTCACTACTTGTGTGCAATTCATTTATAGATCGCTGAGTAGAGCGAAAAGGCCATTACTCAGATCCTCTCAGTTTATACCGCTAGATGGCGCCAGCGCCGCATACCAGATTGCGCAGTCTGAGCTTTTTTTTTTAGCCCTAAACAGGGCACCCTCCGGAGGACACGGGGGAGGGGGGAGGTGGTGAATGCTCATGCATAACAGCACGGGCCCGGCCGTGCTGCCAATGTGGGACTCACAGGAAGTGCGCCTACCCACTAAACACCACCTGGGGGCTGGTTTGGTTCTAAGGACCCCTAAACCGACATTGTGAGCGACCCACCTCGATGCCGAGGAGGGCGCGCAGCGGAGCTCCCTAGGGGAGCGTCCGCTTGGGACAGCTCGTCACATCGTGACCGAAGCTAGGTGAGAGTGGTGTCCTCACTAGCGGGGACACCGGCGGGGGCGGGGGCTACGTCTGACTGGAACTGGGCCTCTAGTAGGCGGTCCAGATCAGATGAAAGTTGATCGGGCGGGTCGACGAGGGTGTTCCTGGGCCTGCGCACCAGGTAACGGGGGTTCGTCGTGGGCGGTGTGTAGTCCGCTGCTTGGCGGATAAGGGGGTTGGGGTGCACTTCAGCCGTGCTGAAGAACGTCTCTGAGAGAGATTTAATGAACTGCTGGATAGTTGGAATATCCATGTCCCGATGTAGGTCGGCATTTCTGACGCACCAGTGGGCGTTCAGAGCCCTGCGTATAAAGAGATTTTGAACTTTCTGAAGTTCGTACATGACATTGGGGGCCGCGTGAGTGAAGACGGCTGCCGCGTAAGTCAGCACGGGATGAATGCAAACCTTATAGAGCGTTCGCTTGTTCCTAGGGGACATCCTACTGTGTCGGCCTATCATGGAGGATAGGCGGCCTAAGTAAAAACGGGCGGTCCGGGTCACCATCCGGATGTGTGACCTGAACGTCAGCCTCCTATCTAGGGTGACACCTAGGTACTTGGCGGTGGTTTGCCAGGGGACTGGGGTGCCTAGCATGCGGATAGGGCGGTCGGTGAGACCGCGGCGGACCTTATGGTCGAAGCGGATCGCGGTGCTCTTCTCCGGGTTGACCTCGATAGTTTGAGCTAAAAATTAACGCTTACTTATAGATGTTTCACGTTAAACACAGCCCCACCCACTTTTTCTTTACAAATCATTCGGATTGACACTTTTATGCACCAGCCCAAGACATAATATAACTGTGTACTAATCCGTACAGATGTCTTTTCCGTGGCTACGATTAGAACTATCAAACACAAACATTTACATTAAAAATATTAGCGGAATACATAATTTACTACAGATAATTATAATTAAGATCATTGAAAACGAAAGCCCTACTTCACACGACACCGTAAGTATTTTCGTATTGCAGAAATAATACGGAGAAAATGATTTCCTGACCTGCTAACAAGAACTCCAGGAAATGAAGGCTGCGCCTCGAGAAATATTAATATTTAATTGAAATGATGATAAATCAACAGGGGTGTGGTATAATAGAAAAAGTTACAGAAAGCCCATTGAAGTTCAAGTTCATTGTTAATTCAGTAAGAAATATGAGGTAAACAGAAGAATGTTGAGAATACGAGTATTTTGGACAAATATAGTCAAAACGAAACGGTTCTACAGAGAATGCACAAAATTAAAGTTTGGGGCTGTTAAATACCATAAAGAGAAGAAAACTGCAATCCCATGCAATTCCATAATAGGAAGTTATAAATACATAATTCATCTAAATGGTACAACATATTTTTAAACTCACGCCTGTATCCCATAGGGGTAGGCAGAGTCCAGGGACTGCCACTTGCCACGATCCTGCCACTTTCGCTTCCTCAACTAAATGGTACAACCGCGATCAAAAATGAAAAAATCGGATAGTTAACCATAAGGTTCATAATTGGATGCACAAATCTGTCAGAACGCAATTTGATAAGATAGGTAAGGTGTATATATAGAAAACCATTTCGTAAACCTATCTGGCATACCTAGAGAAGAGATAAAAAATATCGACATTTACCTTAAATTAGCAATGAGTCAAACTTTAAGTACAATGAATGAATCAATTGCTGGACATAGGCCTCCCTTCTGTCCTCGGCCATCCTCATCCAGCCGCTGCCAGCAATCTGCCTCAGATCGTCGGTCCATCGAGCTGGTGGGCATCCAGCACCTCGCTCGTCCACCATTAACTGTAAGTTACTTTAGCTAAATTAAACAAGTTTTAACATCAAAAAGGGATTTCTTTTTGTGAGAATCGTTGCTCTACAACTTATAAAAAGTTATTAGGACCTTGCGGTACACAGTGTGATAATAATATAATATGGCCTAATGGCTATCTGAGAAAACTTTTTGTTTAACCATAATATGTATAATATGGTCCCTGGTTTCTGCCTACCCCTCTGGGATATGAGCGTGAGAGTACCTATGTTATGTTAGTTTTGTTGCATTTCTGCATCAAATGAATGTGCTAGTGATAAGCACAGACGCAGGCCCCGGTCTCAAAGAGAGATAATGGACTTAATCATCAAGCGTGTCCACTGAGGATTGGCAATTTCAACAGTGGAGGTATGTTTACACGTAAGGCACTCAGGTTTTCTGAAAAGAGCGATAGTATCATTATCATCAGCCCACCTCTGCCCACTGCTGGGTACAAGCCTTTTCCCCATCACGCCATTTTTCGCAGTTTTCGATGGTATCATAAATAATCATATTTGCTGTCAGCACCGCACATTCTTCTTCGGTTCTTGCCAAGCAAAATAGGTCTTCGATGCTGGCTACACCCATCCATTCCCTGATGTTTCTGAGCCGCGACTTCTTTCTTCTCCCAACACGCCTCCTTCCCTCAGAAAATAATTTCGCTCAAAAAAATTATTGAATTATTGAAACTTTTTAAGCACTTTTAAGACCGCCACCGTCCTTCTGCATCTCCAGTATAGTAGCCATAAAACGGATCTCTAAGCCAAGCTTCAGATGAGGATATATAAATTGTTCTAATGGGCTCATTACCGCTGTTCCGATGTGTGCAATCGTGGGCATTTAGAACAGCCTCTCTACTGTGAACGTTGTTGTGTTCAAATTGAACCACAATTCAATGCAATAAGTCGTAGCAAACGTTCTAATTGTAAGAAATATCATCAAACTCATTGGAACTTCAGAGCGCTTTGGAAACCGAAAGCATACTTCGGTCAAACTATTAAATAAGTGAACTCAATTATAACAAATAGCGCCGAGAGTAGAGGAGTTGAAGTACTTCGTCCATAGCAGTGTTGAAGTTACAAAGACTTCTTGAACTGATTAAGAAGAAGAAGAAAGACATTTATTATACCAACAAGACACATCACAGAAATAAAATAAACAGATAAGTAACATAATATGCAAAACAACAGAAAGAAAACTAAACACACAACAGACAAAACAAATAAATAAAACAGGACCATAGATGAAGGCTGTCACAAAGGGCATCTGACTCAGCGTTATGATGATAATAGCATATTTATGACTTTGTAAAGAGCATAAAAGAGGCATAAATTATTTGATAAAGAAACAGACATCAAGAAAAACACGCACTTAAAAGTTAATCAATCAATCAGCCAAAACTTGTCCATTGCTGGATATAGGGCACGCCAATTCTTCCTGAAAACTAGAAAAAAAAGTGCTGGAGTTATAATATTATAATTAAGTCCGTAAGAATTGGAGAGTGTATTCATCATGGATACCATTATAAGATCTTGACAAAATTGTAACTACCGTTCTAATAACACCTTTCCAACACAAAAATAATTATCGAAATCGGTAGACGTGGCAAAGAACTATCCGTAAGTCTTGCAAAAGCCGTTGCAAATTGAAGATTTCGATGATTTTATAATGGATCCTAACCAACAACTCATGACCAAATTTTTATGGGATCACCGAGGTATTCTCTGTAATATAAAAGAAAGATTTAGTACATATCGAAACATGCATAAATTATTTTTAATGCATTTGAAAAAATAATTTAATTAATAAAAATAAATTTAACAAGCAATATTGTAGCTTGCGTTACCTGTTAAAGTTATCTTCAAAACTTAGGTTAGCTGGTCTTCTTGTTATTCGCGTGCAAGTGATCAAGCCACCAACGGTTAGCTGGTAGATATTGCTAAGTAGCATTAAGCTCACCGATGTGCAAAACTTTGCCTTAATTCAATGAATTTAAGGTCGGTTAAAAAATAAGATGTTGCGAACAACAAGATACAACATGAATGACGAGTATCTTGTTAGCGAAGCTTAGACATCTCTCTACGGAGATTTTCTTCTTTCTTCTTCTCGACAAAAAATCTCCCAGGCTCTAAAAACAATAAACAATGTCACACGGCAAACTAGCTCTAAATAGAGACGCGTTGACGCGGACAAATTGAACCGTACCATAGCCAGCTCGGTCGGTCTTAATACTTGCTGGAAATAACAAATCTTCCTTTTTAAAACATTCACAGACACAATTGCTAAAGAAACGATATTCTTATGGGATTCCTAATTTCGGGAACTTAAATAAATTAATAATCCAGGTAAGAATCTCATTACTTTTACCATACTTCTACAGAATTCCTTTGAATGAGTACCTACTTTGAATTAAGTCGGTTGATGAACATATTCCGAATGAAAATTGGAGGTGACACCAAAATGTTCCACAGTCACTAATTACCGCCGAGTTGTGAAATGTGTGTCCTTATCTTGTAAAAAAAGAACAAGACAGACGTATGCTTTTGTATTTGTTTAGCGAAATTCTTAATGCAAAAACCGGCGTTTAGACAACTATTAAATTGTCAAGTATTACTCACGTCAGCTCTACTTAAAATAGCTAATCCACGGTCGGTACTTGAAGTGGTGGTTTGTCTTGGATTTTATCTAGTAGTGAACGAACATGAGCTATGGATTAGAAATGGTTTATTTGCACACAATAAAACTAAGCTTGATGTAAATTTTTTGTGCAGTTTTCTGAACTAAGTGGGGGACCTGTATTTCAGAATTAAATTATATCCCTATACGGCAAAATGTACTTACGGGCTAATATCTGTTTTGTGTGCCTAATAAATAAATGTAATTATCGAGAGATCTGTGCTATCAAAATATCCTTGCTGCTCAGTCAACTCATGCTTTAAAAAATATATATTTATTTTGAATTGCAAAACTCAAACTTACATAAACAAAAGATAACAAATACAGCATACTCATAACAACATAACATAAACTCACGCATGTATCCCGGAGGAGTAGACAGAGACCCGGGTCTGTCACTTGCCACAATCCTGACAGATCTCTTTTGCTTCATCAACATTGATTAGTTGTTGCATGCACGCACGCCGGTTTCGGGTACTTTTTGTCTTGCCCTTTGCTACTGCATCCACTATTTGGTCGAAGTATGTCCGTCTAGTATGTCTCTCTACACTCATTCATCTTAGTAAAGTGGGTGTCCAAAGTCATAGATTTATATAAGAGCTATCAAAGGGATTCGTCAGCAGTTAACTGATAATTAAGCAAAACATTAAATGTTAAAACATTTCACTAAAAACAGCATTTACGTTACTTTTTTAATATTTTATTTTCTTTTGTGACATTTTTTAGTTTATTTAGCTTATTTTTTCGAATATTATTTTATTTTGTCTCGTGCAAGTATCAACACCACACAATACGCGCACATATCGCGTGCGGAAACAATGGGGGATCAAGTGCACAAGCGGCGCAATTGGCCGGTGTAATTCCAGCCATTGTCTCTCGGCCCCCAATCCTGGCCCCCTGTCCTCTGTCCCGGCTTCCCTCGGGACAATGTGGGATAGTGCAGAAGAATGGATAAGTAAAATACATTTACAAATAGTCGTTTATTGTGGAATATAGGTGGATACATAAGTTGGCATGAAATTACAAAAACTCATGTCTATATCTCGGAGGGGCAGGCAGAGACCATGGTTTGCTATGATCCTGATAAACCTCTTTTGCTTCATCAACATGCATTATGTGAAATAAGAAAACAAAAATACTTATCATCATAAGCATCCTATATACGTCCCACTGTAGGGCACGGGCCTTCTCTCAGAGAGAGAGAGTATGGGCTTAATCACCACGCGTGCCCACCGCGGATTGGCGATTTCAAGCGCTGAGCTATGTGAATAGCTCTGATACCCAGGTTCCCTCACGATGTTTTCTTTCATCGTTAGCGAGTGGTACTGCTACTATAACTTCACAAATGTACATAACTTAGAAAACAAAGTCATAGGCACATGCCCGCACTGGGAATCGAACCTGGGTCTCCCGCTTCCGAGTCCAATGTTCTATCTACTAGGCTACCGGCGCTCGGCAAATACATATATTTCGTTTAATTTAAACATATATTTCCATTTTGTGATGTCCTTTTCAATTACTTGTCTTTGAACTTACTTAAAAAGTATATTTACAACAATACCAAAGTCCAATGAAACGAAATATAATGTACAAAAATCGCGTGTCACAGTGTTTGTTATCGAACTCCTCCGAAACGGCTGCATCGATTTTTATAATTTTTCTGTGTATATGGCACAATGACGTTTGCCAGGTCAGCTAGTACAGATATTTAAACTCAAGCTTGTACCTCGGAGCGGTAGGCAAAGACCAGGGTTTTATATTTGCTACGATCGATCCTGATGAACTTGTAGTTGAATCAAGCACGTTCAAGAATATTATTTCTAAAATGTAATTTTTTATGCACATTCGGACCTTGAGGGCAACGGGAGTACTCTGCTACTCCGTAAGTGAGCTTTTTGTGTCCGACTGTTCTGTGCTAGTTGCGTCCTTTGTCGTCAATCTATGCTGAGGGGAAACGGTGATTATTGTCGTGTTAATAGAAGAAGACTTTTCCTGCGTTTCTGAGGGTTTCCGTGCGATTTATGGGGCCTTTGGAAACAGGAGACATTATGTTCTATTCATGAGAAGAAAGTTAAAGAACAGGAATATGTATCTATACTTAGTTACTTTGAACTAGAGTGAAGGACGAAAGTTTGACGAAAGAAATATGTCGATATATTTGTAAGTGGGTGGAAGGGCTGGTAAGCGACGATCCATGTGGCAAAACCAGCCAGTGCGACTTGGACTTACGCATCGAGGGTTCTGTACAAACTTAGAAAACCATTATTATTTTTAAGGACTGAAGAGGGTATATACTCGTAGTAAGTAAGTTCGTCCATGACTGGAATCAAGTCTCAAAGATATTTTATTACTTACGAGTATATTATTTTTGTGATGCATCTACAAACCTACGGTTTTCAGATTTTTCCCTTTACTTATGCTATAAGACATTGCTTCTTGCTAATTTTAATGATTCTAGAATCGATGGGAAGAACCTTATAGGTTTGATTTCCTTTTTAAGTGCCAAAATATGCGGCTATGAAAAAAAAAACAAATATTTAAGTCAACACAATCTAAAAATCTTTTGATGGTGTTAACTTAAATACTTGTTTTTTTTTTCACAATCAAAAGATACTGCCGTTTACCGTTTAGGTAAACGGTACTATCTTTTGATTGTGTTGACTTAAATATTTGTTTTTTTTTTTTCATAGCTCCAAGGTATTTCAGACCTGAGTTTTGGACATAATTAAAAATGTGTCACACCAGGTGAGTGTGAGTTTTGTTAGGCAAATGGCTGACCTTACTCTCGCCTACCCTCCGGGATATAGACTTGAGTTTATATGTGCGTTTGTGTGAGTCACATCATAACGTGTAAAGGCAGATGATTAATGAAAAATTATCAAACGTCGAACTGAATTTTGCATACCATAATAGCATCCTTGATGTAACTCATTTTACTAGTCCTTTTTCGAGCAACCTTCTTTAGAGCGCATCCGAGAGTGCTTCCACTAAGTGTTGCCAATAACTTATCGGCTCGCCGTCTATCGATCAGAAGACGGCTCGTAAACATGGTAGCGAGCTGACGGGCATACACGACGCTCCTCTGTTGACTCTGGGGCTTTGGCGAAGGCAAGCGCTGGATTGTGTGATAGACGTTCTAGTAACAGCCATATCACACTAGCGATTTGAGAGCGATTTGAAAGCGATGCGATTGCGCAGCAGAAGTTGTGACCCAACACTTAAGTCACATTGATCCATGCAACACAAATTCGGCGCAACCTGTATGGGGCAAACTGGGCCGTCCGTTATCTTTGTATGGGGACAGGGAACGTGTTAAGCCGCTAACAGACAGCATTCATAATACAGCAGTGCAGCAACCGCTAGAGGCTAAGGAGTCTGCTAGCGCGTTAGTATTCGACTATTGATTAGCAAAACTATAAATTATCTCTCGAAATTGTGTTCGTATTTGAACTGTGTTGTTTGTATTTCTAATGAGATAAAGCAGCACTTGTTAGATCATACTTTATGACTTGTTTATTCAACAGTAAAATAGGGACTTACGTTACGAAATACAAAGTATATGGACTCGATTTTATCGTATCTCGGCTCTCTTTGACCGTTTGATCTAGTGTTATCACGTCTGATTACCATGCCGGAGGTCGTGGGTTCGCTGCCCAATGAGGGCCGCCGTATATTTGTACAAATGGCCTAAGTCTGGGTGTATTTCCTTGATTGTGATGTCAAATCTCTAGTTTAATTAGAGGTACCCTAGACTTTTGATATTCCATCAGTGACTGAGTCAGTGAGTGCCGAAAATGGCCCTTTTTGGACCCCACATCTTCTAAACTACAGTAGCTGGAACCATTAAATTTAGAATAATCTTTCAATTTGGCAGCTTTAATCACTCGCAAAATGGCTTGAAAGATAGGGTGATCGAATTGCTTCGTGTAAATTTATGGACAGCACGGGCCGGCCGAGAACTTGGCCTGGCGCACTCCGTACGCCTTGATTTGACTGCCTCGTTGGTTTAGCGGTTACACGCTTGAATACCAAAAGTAAGTCGTGGGTTCGATTCCCGCTGGAGGCCGCCGTACTTGATTTGTACACATAGCCTTCCTTGCCTTCATACTATAACAAAGTCTATCCTGCGGGATTACGTCAAGGTTGAGAATTAAGGTAATAACATTTCGGTTCGAGCGGTTCTAAAAGTCACAATTCATGTATTGGTACTGAGAGATTGATATTAAGCTACTTTTTAGTACCGTAGTCAACAAGGAACCCTTATAGTTTCGCCATGTCCGTCCGTCGGTCTGTCTGTCTGGCTGTCTGTCCGTCTGTCTGTCCGCGGCTTAGCACAGAGACCATAAGTACTAGAGAGCTGAAATTTGGCATAGATATACATATTATATTTATTGCGCCGATAAAACGGTAGAATAAAATCTCGAAAGAATGTTTTTTTTAGCGTACCTCCCCGGCACCTACATTAGGGATTCATGTTTTTTCCCCGCCTACGCCATAGTGCGGGATATCGTTGAATTGGTCGTTTAAAAAAATTTTGGGTGTAGAAAGACCATTTTTAGGGTTCCGTTTCTGAACTATTTATAATATTTAAGTAGTTACCTACAAGCCTACTCCGTCTAAAAACAATGTCCTAGGCACGGCAGCGTCCCATTGGCCCCTTCACTTATTTAGTTTGAGTGAAGGTGCTACTGGACGCTGTATAAATCATCTCATTATGTAGATGCAAAGGAGAAAGTTACCTACAAATTTGTAGATATACCCAGCGAGTCCGACTTGGACTGGTCCGGCTTTTTTACATATATTTATATATAGTTCCGTTTACGAAATATTAAGCTCCTGGCTAAACGGTTGATTGTAGAGACGTCAAAAAATTCAGGGCACATATAATGAACTTAAAAGGAAAACTATTACGGCTAAGTAGGCCTTACAAGTTAATGAGTAATAGGCGAACAACTTATAAAAGAAAAACTTTGTACAACATACATTGAGAATTACGTTGATGAAGTTGTTAGTTCAATTAAAAACCCTTCTTTTTACATAACCCTACACTGCGCGTGAGCATGACACTCTTGGCCGGTCTTTGAAAAAAACAAAAAAAGATAGATATTTTTATGTGAAACATCTATCAGTTGGGGGTCACTTGCTAAAACCGCATGCAACGAAAACTAGTCTCCTTGGCGATGGCTGTAACAGAATCACTATGTGTCGTGTGCAATTTATTTATGTACCGTTGAGTAGAACGAGGTAGCCATTACTCAGATCTTCTTGACTTGTGCCACTAGATGGCGTCAGTGCCTAGTCACACGTTGCGCAGTTTGAGCTAAGAATTACCGCTTACTGGAAGACGTTTTACGTTAAACCAACGGCCGTATAGATAACCTCTTTGACTTAACTTAGTTTTATACAGTCTTATTTATTAAAACACAATTCAAAATCAAAATCAAAATCAATTTTTTTTATTCAAAGTAGCACAGAAACTGCGACTTAATGAACGTTACAAGTTAAACTAGGTGTCCATTTCAAAATCTAGATCATTTTGGAGAAAAAATGGACAAAAAAACTCCAAACTTTAGTCTTTTCAAGTCTTTAATTTACAGGATTTATATAAATGTTCTAAAACTCATGCATTGAACTGGCTTTAATTCCAGACATCATTGTCATCTAAATAATCTTTAATGTTATAGTAGCTTTTTTGGCACAAAGTGCGCTTCACACATTTTTTGAACCGCGTTTCTGGCAAGCTTATTATATCTTCAGGGATCTTATTGTAGAAACGTATACAATGCCCCATAAAGGATGTATTAACCTTTGCCAGCCTAAATTTTGGGAACGAAAGTTTATGTCTATTTCTAGTATTTACATTGTGTTGGCTACCTACAGTTTTAAAGTCACTGATATTTTTCCTAACATACATAATATTTTCATAGATATACTGACTAGCAACTGTTAGGATGTTAGTTTCTTTAAAGAAATCTCTTAACGAATCTCTATTGCCTAGCTTATATATGAATCTGATCGCTCTCTTCTGCAGGACGAAGATGGTCTCAATGTCTGCTGCCCGACCCCACAGTAGTATACCATAGGACATAATACTATGGAAGTAACTAAAATAAACAAGCCTAGCAGTTCCTTAGAACACTTCTCAGACTCGTCTTAAATAGTCTGTGTAGGGAACGTAACTACAATAAGACCTTTAGTATCTAGCTCCATCAGAATTTAGACCATTGATTGGAATTTCAATGCCCCCGTCTGATATAGAGGCCAATTTTTTTATTCAGTCACTGCGCCTGGATTTTGCCAAGTTATTTAACAAAAGATCCCTGCGATAAAGCTATCTGGAGTGGGTACACGCTGTGCACGCGAAATAATAGACGTGACATATGTAAATCCGAGCTTGGATCTACATACATTGATCTCTGCCTAGCCCGATACTAGACGGAAGACACGACGGCTGGGCTATCCATTGCTGCCGACATACTGCTGTGTATTTTGATCTCCCGACCAAGACCAAAGGTTTTACAATTCTGCTCTTTACAATTTCAACGTAAAGAATTTACATTATGTTCGCTGAAGCTTAAATTCCTATGTAGTATACCTATTCTATAGTGGAGAAAAGGCAAGAAAAATCTCCACTAGGATCATTTTTTGTATGTCAGCCTTAGGGCGCTTATACACGGGCGGCACGTGTGACGACGGCTGCAGTTAGCACACGTGCCGCCCTTGTATAAACGCCCTTACCCGCGGTTTTCATACACTAACAATCTGTTAATGTATTGTTAACTGCTGTGAGTTGTAGAGTTGTTTTTTTTTAGCTTCGTTCGAGACTCTTAACTAGTAGGGATATTTTTAAATATAGACAGAAAAATTATGAAGCTGAATTCGGTAAAAGAACGTAATTCAAGGGCAGGCGATTAGTTTTAATTCTCTGACAGAGTTTGATCTGAGACAAATCAAGCGATAAAGACAGGCGACTTTTTGTCTTCGAGCCGATGGGCCTGAAATATTTTTGGTAAAACAAATGTAAGTAACGCTGACCATGTCGGCAACAATGGCAAGGCTGCCCAAACTCCGCAGGATGTGGGAATGTCCCTAGGCAGGGCTTCTCAACTGATTCCGTATGCCGCGTCGGTGGGCCGCACTGGGGCGCAGTTTTTGCGGCTGCCCGCGACCTGGATAATGGCTTTGTTATGCCGGGCTAAGGGTTAGTTAGTTAGAGCGCTGCTTTCTGGAAAATTATTGTGCTTCTGATAGTTCAAACCATGCGTTTAAGCTTGACATGTTCTGCAATACCAACTGTTCTCACGAATCTTTTCTGTTATTCGAACCATTATGCTTATCTTTAGTATGGTATGTACGATAATTGTATTGCTAAATATTGTTGCCTAACTATTTTAGCACAGTGGTAGAACGTCGGGCTCACATTCCGGAGCTCGTGGGTTTATATCCCAGCATGTGCCAATAACTTTGTTTTTCTAAGTTACGTACATTTGTAGAAGCATTACGTTACAGTAGCAATACAGCTTGCTAAAGGTTCACTAAAGAAAACGTGAGGAAACCTAAGTGACTGATTGACCATACCTCAGCCTCAGCCTTACCTACCGCTCATGGTAAATAAATGCTTCTAAGTAAAAAAAACCCTTGACGACGTATTGATAGCATGTTGTCAGTTTACAGTGTTTAATTCTGACAATTTAAATAAAAACACCACAAGTAATCTATGGCACTAAAAACTCTCTTAAATTCTGTGACAGTGACCAAAAGATTGAACGAAATTCGAAACATTCGAAAACAGTCAAGGGAACATATATAGAGCAATTCCTACGACCATACTATAGTTTTAGTTGTGATCTTATAAAACACCGCACTTTGTGTGAAAATCCAACATTTTCTTTAATTTCCAGCAAAACTTATTGCGACTTCGACTTCGTTTATGTTACATTGGTCTAGCAGTAAAACTTGAAAATCTAAAATTTATAAATTGTATTGGATTAGATTAGTATCAATACGGTATTTGACACGATCAACAATAAATTATTTCATATGCTCGATTAAAACAAAAATTACAAAATATCTCGGAAAATGTATCTCGTTCAGTCAATTACTAGTTATTAATTTTTTTAAATAGATTAAACATAAAAAGAGTGCTCTGAAATGTGACGTCATAAGCAAGTATTTTCATACGAAATTCCGTTTCAAAAGTAACTCATTTGATATTTTGTCAAATACCCAATTGTTAATTACAGGTACTTGCAATAACTTATCGTTTAAAATAGAAGAAGTTCAAGAAGCTTATTGAGTTTATTTTAGTCATAGAAAGCAACACAAGTAAAAAATAATAATAATGAAAAATAAACAAGTTCAGTATAACACACTTTTAAAATGGTACCCTGGCTCCTGAACTAGGTTTTAGACCCGCATCTCAGGGGATAATTGGGTCCTTATAAGTAAAAAATAACACTCAGACTACCAGATGGAGGCAAATAACAGTTCGTTTTGCGTGACATTTCACGCTTCATTAAGTTAAACGAAAAAACTTTATAAAACAGGGTTATCATGATGGTTACTAGCTCTCAATCAAAATTTCCTGTGCTGTAGGTAGCGAAGCTACTTCAAAATTAGTTTTACAATAATAATTCGAAACCAATTTTGATTATAAGTAGATCGATCTGCTCATAATCGATTGCTGAAGACACCGAGTCATTCGACAAGGTTCTTCAGCAATTCCTTTACTATCACAGCTGTCCGCCTGTGGAATGATCTGCCTTTAGCCATAAGATTTTCACCGTCCCTAACAATATTTAAAAGCAGGGTTCAAAAATATTACTTTGCCTTAGTTTAAGTTTGTTTTTTTTTTATTTATTTATTTATTTTGTCTTTTTGGTGAAATCTATTCCTAGTAGTATGTAGGTATATTTTTTCGTTCATCTCCTCCCTTCATATGATAATTTTTATTTATGTATGTTTATTCTATATTAATCTTATATTTATGTACCGTTTATGTATGTGTATTAAATATATAAATATCTTTCTTAGTATTGTTTAGTTGCACCGACTACCCGTCATTTAGCTTCTCTTTTTTTTCCGTCAATGGTTGTCTGGAAGAAATTACTTTTAGTAATAAGGCCGCCAATTGTACTGTACTATATCATTGTTAAATACTCATATGTAATTCCTGGTGTACATACAATAAAGAATATTCTATCTATCTATCTATCTATAAGTAGGTAACATCACTTACTTATAACAGCTGCCCCATTTCACAGAACCACACTCCACGCTTATATAATTCCATAAAAAAAATATATGTGCATTATACTCTAGGGTCAGGACAATTATGTGGAAGTTTTAATAAAAAATATTTATTTTCAAAACAAATAACTTGACTTCTAATTAGTAAGTCTTTAATAAGACCTACATTAGACCTCAGCAGGATAGCCTATAAGACTAGTAAGCTGAAGTGGAACTGGGCTGGTCACATATGCCGAAGAACCGATGATCGATGGGGTGCAAAGGTTCTCGATTGGAGACCAGGAACTGGTAAAAGAAGCCTAGGACGCCCACCAGCTCGCTGGACCGGCGATCTGTGGCTGGCAGTGGCTGGATGAGGATGGCCGAGGACTGAAGGAAGTGATGTACCTTGGGGGAGGTCTATGTCCTGCAGTGGAAGGGTACGGGCTGATTAATTGATTGAGGCGGGACCAGCACCTACAAGAAATCGAATAAAAATTCCTGCCTGACGTTGAAAATTCAACAGACTCATCTAGAGATTTTTTTTTGTATTTCATTTTCATACGTAGTTATACATTTAATGATTGTTTACGTCGGGAATTAAGGTAGTTAAGTTTATATACATAATATATAAGATTTATATCTCAGAGGGGTACGCAGAAACCAGGGTTTGCTACTTACCACAATCCTGTCAAACCTCTTTCGCTTCATCAGCATTGATTTGTCGTTGCGTGCACGCACGCCGGTTTCTGGTCCTTTTTTTCTTGCCCTACTATTACATCCCATATTTGATCTTATTGGCAGCTTATGTACACAAACTCATAACAAACATAAACTCACGCCTGTATCTCGGAGGGGTAGGCAGAGACCAGGGTTTGCCACTTACCACGATCCTGAGAATCCTCGTCCGCTATATTAACATTCATTGGTCGTTGCATGCACGCCAGTTCCAGGTAAGTTAATTGAGTTTAATAATAACATATTTCACACAATACAATCACTTGACCTGGTTCCAAACTAGGATACCCTGTGCTGTGGTAACCAGGCATCACAAATATGCAAATACACAACCTCTGTTTTGACAGCTAAGCGCCTTAATGACTTGACTAACGAAGCAGTTAAATTAGTTTAGTTTAGTAAATAAATAATGGCTAACTATTAGACCCATTTAATAACTAGTCGGATTCTTAGGGTTCCTTACCTCAAAAGGTAAAACGGAACCTTTTATAGGATAAATTTGTTGTTTGTCCGTCCTTTCGTCCGTCCGTCTGTCCGTCCTTTCGTCCGTCCGTCTGGCCATTCGTCCGTCCGTCCATCTGTCTGTCAAAACCTTTTATCTCAGGAACGCCTGGAGGTATCGAGTTGAAATTAAAAGCATGTACTCAGGTCCCTTCAAGCTTCAAGGAAAGTTCCTTGAAGCTGCGAAAAATCAAACTTCTAAGTTAACATGAAAAAAAGATACGGCCGTTTATGCTGCAAAAAACGTTTATTTCGACACTCAAGGGTATCAAAATGTATAGGGTACTTTCCGTTGACCTAGAACAATTAAATTTGGCAAGTAATATCGTCTTGTACTAGAAATATAGGGAAAAATGCGAAAACTATATATTTGTAATTAAATAAATATATATACTGTTCAGTTATATATATTTTTTGAATCGCTCGTAGCCCCGGCTGCCTGAGTGATCTTAAACGATCACAAAGGTTAAGCAACACAGGGTGCGTTCAGTGCATGGATGGGTCACCGTCTATGCCTAACGCTAGTGGCATTTTTCCGAGCGGTTCCGTGCTTCGCAAGGCACGTTAAGCTGTTGGTGCCGGCTGCCGTCGATAGATGGCAGTCGTTAAGCCAAGTCGGAGGCCTTAGGGCGGCTTGACAACTTCTGTCAGTAGACGAGCCACTAGTCTACAAGCCTCCACCAATCCGGACTTGGCCCCCGTGGTGGAGTATGGCCTATACCTTCCTCAGGGAAGAGACCCGTGCCCCTCGGTGGGGACATAATGGGTTGATGATGATGATGATGATTGTTCAGTTATCTTGCGAAACTGGGGCATCCGACAAATTCCTTACAAGAAGGTGCAGCAGGAATGCGCTATGGCCCCAATACCATCCATTCTACTCGTACAACTTCCAACTTTTGTTTTATTAAACGAAAAATAAAACGACTCGATTTATTAATGAAGCAATTAATCAAGCGCGTATCGCGTCGGCATCGCGGCAAACGATTGAGAAATTGCATTTGGGACAACACAGACGTATGGTCTTTTAAGTCCCCTGTTTCTCCATTTAAGCTAAACGAGGTCGGTCACTAAACTTAGTTTACCATCGCTACCCTATTTGCAAATAGGACCCCTGTAGTCAAATGACAAGCGCGTTTTATTATCTAAGTGCTGTACAAACTTAGCTTGGCTTAAATTTATAAGATAGGAGCCTTTGGATTTTATTACAATGGCATGTGTCGAGGTATGCAAATGCATGTCCGCATGTGGATCCAGAACATCACGCATGTAAAGCAACTGGTCTATCCACTGCGTTGTCACCGCCCTTTCTTAATTAAACGAGGATTATCATCTCACTAGGTTTACCATCTGATCTCCAGTTGGTGCCAAACGTTACCAATAATTAATTATAGTTACCATTAAGGCTATTCGTTAGTAACAAAGTAAGTCAACCTAGGCTTGTAATAGTTTGACCGCGATGGCAGCCTAGTGACCGCAGTGGTAACCTAGTCGGTAGAACATTGGACTCGGAAGCGAGAGACCCAGGTTCGATTCCCAGTGCGCGCATGTACCTATGACTTTGTTTTCTAAGTTGTGTACATTTGTGAAGTTACAGTAGCAATACGACTCGCTAACGGTGAAGGAAAACATCGTGAGGAAACTTGAGTGTCCGAGCTATTCACATATCTCAGCGCTTGAAATCGCCAGTCCGCGGTGGGCACGCATGGTGATTAAGCCCACACTCTCTCCCTGAGAGAAGGCCTGTGTCCTACAGTGGGACGTATATAAGCTACTTATGTATTATGTTAACTTTTTAAACATACGTATTATAAAAGAAGATAATTATGTTGATAAGTCGTGCATGCATGAATGTTGATGAAGCGAAAGAGGTTTGTCAGGTGGGTACAATAACAGTGGCAAGTGGCAAACCCTGCTATCCGCTTTCCCCTCCGGGATACATTCGTGAGCTCATAAAATGTGATACAGATATTAGCTTAATTCCGGATCCGACCAGGTTTCACTTAAGCACAGGTTCCCTTTCGTTACGCTTTGCGAATCAGAGCGAAACCAGGCCGGACGCTTCCGACGAAAAATCAAATAAGTGAATCCGAAACTAAGCTAATAACGCGTTCTACACGAACTAAATCTTTCGTAAGCACTACACCGCACTACTCCATTTCCTTCCGTGGACGTCGCAGAAGGCGTCTAAGGAAATCAATTACCAGGAGACGGGCAGCAGCGTCTTCCTGAGATTCCAACCGCATACTGCGATCGCCAACCCGCCTGCCGAGCGTGGCGATTATGGAAAAAAACCCTCATGGTTATGAAAACCACGAAGGAGGCCTGGGTCCTGCAGTGGGCGTCAAATGGCTGATGATGATGAAGCACTACACACTGTGCAGTGCTTACAAAAGTTATAGTTCGATTTTTTTGTTTAGGCATTAAGAGAGAGAGAGAGAGAGAGAGAGAAACAATTTATTTAGCGGCACAATACTCCAAACACAAACAAAACAATAGCAAAAAAAAAAAAAAACATAAAAAAGACAAATTTAACAACAACATAAAATAAAAATTGAAAACATTAGCACAAAAAATTTTAAAATCATAATTCGAACATAAATAATATTATTACTTTAAAGTATTGAGCCCCTAAAATGGTTCCCGACTCAGCATATGTTGTAGCTGTCACCGAGGTATCTAACCACAACGCTGATATTCTGTCGAGACCATGTTGCGAGTTAGTCGCATGTTTGTGAAAATAAAAAAAAATGTAGTGTAACAAAGTGTGTGTGAGTGTGCAAATAAATAAATAACTGGGTGAAAATATGTGAAACAAACAAATAAAGTGTGAGGTGATTTGTATCTTGCCGGTGCGGTAGGCGCAGTCGCTGTTTCATCGAGGAATATCTACCTACTACAGACCAGTTATAAATGGACCAGGTACGCATACATTGAAACTATTCTTTGATTTTTGTCTTTGTATCAGATATTCTTTGTACTGGTGCTTGAAAATTGTTTTATTTCTACTGTTGCGTAATGGCGGCGGTATATTGTTCCAGCATTTTGTTGCTGCGTACCTAAAGCTGCCACGAAAGGCCGCTGTCCTCAGAATTAAGACCTCATCTTTAACCTCCTCAGTCATGAACTTGAAAATAACAATTGAAAACCATTGTCATTTTCAAGATCAGGACTGAGGAGGATAAAGTGGGTCTACTACGCAATGTCTCCGAAGATTACCGATCAACTTGTTTGTTATTTCTGCAGTTTATCTTCACGGAGCATTCGCAAGCAGGACTCCCCGCAATATCTGGTAGCTGGCTGGCCGCGCGGTGGAGAGTTATAAATGGCTAATTACCGATGGCCGGTAACACGGGAGCGGAGCCGGCAATTTCCGCCCGCTGGTGCACTGGGCACTTCCGCTTTGATGTAGCTGCTTTGATCCTAAATGGGTCACCCGGAGCCAAAGCGCTACCAATGGAAAAAAAAGCATGGCAAAGACTCACCCTACCTACATCCCGCAGGGTTAGACCTCTGTCTCTACTAGGGTTAGTCAATTGCCATAATTCTGGAAAACCTCAATGAAAAAAAAAACATTGGAAATTTTATAGATTTCCGCCAAAAACGGCTGATTTTAGCAGCCGGTTGGTGATGCTGAAGTTGTCACTTCTATCTTCTTCTTTTCTGTGTGGCGTCTCCTATCGAAGGTTGGCAACTAATTGGGCTACCTTGCTTTTTGTGGCTGCTAATACAAACAAGGAACTGATACTCTGTCGAAACCACTGTCGTAAGTTGCGTAGCCATGATATCTTTGGTCTTCCAGGTCTCCTTTTTCCTGGAATCTTGCCTTGTACGATAAGTTGAAGGAGACTGTACTTGGTGTCACTTCTATTGTGTGGTCATAAGCATACACACTTTTATTTTATTTTGAAGCCAAACTGGTCTATAAGTCTTTAAGTTTAAAGTATATGATAGTAGACGATAGTAGCCTTTCGGCCTAACAGTTTTTCAAGCACATTTCGAGCACAAGGGTTACCGACCTGTTATTGGAACGAACTAATTTTATTTTTTTCCCGCTCTCAAAAAAGGCTTCTTCTGTATAAAATATTTTTTATACCCACTACTATTTAAGAGTTATTATAATGCCCGGCAGTTAACTTGAACAGAAACACGCCATTCAGGATGGGTCTGTGAGAGTAAAAGTAATTTATTAGTTTTGACTAAACTAAAGACTAAGTCCGAAGAATTTTAACCACTTGTCTGCCGCGACACAGATCTGTGTCCAACTTAGTATGGGCCATCTATACGTTGCATTCCGCAGTTCAGGAGTTAAGGCACACCCCCCGCCAATGAGACCCGAAAGGCGTCCATGCCGAGTCAAAGTTATTTGTCGGGCATTATACATTTAGTGGGCCTTACAGTCAAAGGATTGATGGGGTACTGGATCGTTTCGGAACAGCCCAGCAAGTCTAGCAGGACGAAATAATAAATAATACTGGTTACATAACAGGTTTCATTAAGGCTGTTGTAAATCAGGCTGCCGCGATGGGCGACGACTAGAGAGATATTGCGCAACGTCAGCAACAACAAATAAGAAAAGCCACCAGAATAAAAGGCTTCTTTGTATCTTCTTCTTTTGGTGATCTCCCATCGTTGGTCGGATATTATTGTGACTTCTCCGTCCCGTGATGTTGCAGTTGGGAAGGTTTCTACATTTCTCGTGTTAAACCACTCTACAAGATTTAGGGGCCACGATGTTTTTCTGCGGCCAGCCCCTATATTAAGCCCACCAAATCCTGAGCGATTCCAATCATCCAACTGTAATTTTTTTATGGAATTTGACAGTTAGACGATAAGAATTGCTCAGGATTTGGTGCGAATAATGAGTTGCAGCACATTATACTCATTACTGCGCAAGATATGCCCAAGCTATCAAAGTTTTCACCGTTTTATGATCTTTAAGAGCTCAATTTTTTTGTTCATTTTTGCAAATCCGTGTCATTCGATTGAACAACTATTTGCTCTCGCTCATAGATCGTCAATATTAGGTACACGAGTGAGACTCAAATAGCTGTACAGTCTATTTCTTTTACTAACAGTGTTGTGCAGTCGTTAACAACATGTTGACATTTACAAACGTAAACTCTACTTAGTTACAGGTACTGATAATAAGAATTATTTGATTTCTTGCTAGCTTAAAAACTCTACTAGCTCCATACGAATTGTGCTAGGAGGACGCATCTTGCCAATGGTGCCTCGGTCGACTTGGTCCACTTCCTTACTTGACCACTTTAACCCCTTGCGCAGTAAGAAGTCAATACCTACCCTGGCCAAGACCATTCCATCTCGGTAAAATCGGACCCAAACCAACAAAACTTTTATTATTATTATATCACCACTATAATAAAAGTTAAGTTGGTTTGGGGCCAGGATTTTTCCGGGTTGCCTGGTCTTGGCCAGGGTATGTATTGACCTCTTACTGGGTAAGGGGTTCATCATCATCAACCCATTATGTCCCCACCGAGGGGCACGGGTCTCTTCCCTGAGGAAGGTATAGGCCATACTCCACCACGGGGGCCAAGTCCGGATTGGTGGAGGCTTGTAGACTAGTGGCTCGTCTACTGTCAGAAGTTGTCAAGCCGCCCTAAGGCCTCTGACTTGGCTTAACGACTGCCATCTATCGACGGCAGCTGGCACCAACAGCTTAACGTGCCTTGCGAAGCACGGAACCGCTCGGAAAATTGCCACTAGCGTTAGGCACAGACGGCGACCCATCCATGCACAGAACGCGCCCTGTGTTGCTTAACCTTCGTGATCGTTTTTTAAGATCACTCAGGCAGCCGGGGCTACGAGCGAGCGAAGGGGTTAAAGTGGTCAAATTAGGAAGTGGACAAAGTCGACCGGAGGGCGTTGGTGCCAGCCAATTGAAGCGATTTCAGTACATCTACCTTTCCAACATTCACGTTTAGTGATGGGCGGAAGAGAATGTTTTCCCATAAACTTGTTTTTGGTGTAGTTATGATTATGTCTCACTGCCGGGCAAAAGCTTCCCCTTCTGGACTTCAACTCCTCTTTGTCCTTGGCCAACTCTTGCCACCAATTCGGGTATCCTGCTACTCGTAAGAAAAAGTCCGTACTCGTAAAAAAACGTGAAAATTCATTAATAATTTCAAAATTCTACCCTAAATTTACTACGAAACGTTGAAATTAATATAATTACAGTTTATTTCACTACTTAAGATTTCATAAAGCACAAAAGTTCAAGAATGATTTCGAAGTAACTAATTTAACTTTGCAAATTGTTTCCAGCGAAGCGGCACTCAAAGAGTTAACTTTCGTCTTCAAGAGTTAACCGTATATTAACCACAATAATTAGTTGTCTTTAAGAATCGCTCGTAGCCCCGGCTGCCTGAGTGATCTTAAACGATCACGAGGGTTAAGCAACACTGGGCGCGTTCAGTGCATGGATGGGTCGCCGTCTATGCCTAACTCTAGTGGCATTTTTCCGAGCGGTTCCGTGCTTCGCAAGGCACGTTAAGCTGTTAGTGCCGGCTGCCGTCGATAGATGGCAGTCGTTAAGCCAAGTCAGAGGCCTTAGGGCGGCTTGACAACTTCTGACAGTAGACGAGCCACTAGTCTACAAGCCTCCACCAATCCGGACTTGGCCCCCGTGGTGGAGTATGGCCTATACCTTCCTCAGGGAAGAGACCCGTGCCCCTCGGTGGGGACATAATGGGTTGATGATGATGATGAAGAATTCAGTCTTCAATATAAACGTCCACATTGTTTTTTTCTTTTGACTGCCTCGTTGGTCTAGTTGTATCACGTCTGAGAGTTTACGTGGGTTCGGTTCTGACGGGATGGTCTACACAAAAATTTGCGCTTTAAAGGAAAATGATCAAGTGATTAAGACACTTAGTAGCGCTATCAACAAAGTTGTGCCACAATGAAATAATACCTTAATTTGAAGTTCTGGCTTGGAATTTTAAAATACTATTGTTAGCATTAAAGTAATTCTCCGGACGAGGATTAATTAGATCATTAATACTACCGCATTTTTCTTGTCCTATACCATGTCATGACATGAAACTGTCATTCTCACACGTCGTGTGCATACTCTCCGCGTAACCAAAGAGTATATAATCACTACGTCGCGTAACTCAGGCGAATTCCGCTAGCAAAGAGGTTGCACCGGGCCTAAACTGTTCGTCCAGACTAAATTCTTTCACTCATTCTTCTCCAACCGCTCTTGCGCTGTAATAATAATAAGCCGTAACCCACACAAAATGCATGGAAGCGAGTTTATTTAAGCTGTAGTACTATTTAGAGAAGAAAACGGAAGTTGATGAGTGTTGACGATGGATTTGAGGCGAAAAGGTTCGTTTGTTACTAACACTTGTTGCAGCGACGATGACTGAGACGTAGAAGAATTCTAAGGGTATTCTTACAGTATAACAGGCCAGCGCAGTGCTTAGGAAAAGCATTAGAAACAATTAAAATTATGACAATAACTGGCATCTATGCGGCCATCGCTATTTATTTCAACTGTGCTAAGGGTCAAGGTCAAGTACGACCTATACTAATTAGCTCCATAGAATTTAACTGTATATAGTGACCTAACATATCTGGAAAATGATGTGGAGTAGCTGCTTTTGTGCCACAACACGGAGAGGGCAAAGTAGAACACAAAACACTCACTGTCATCATTCCGCGGCTGAAATAGCTTCACGAAAAGATCTTCCATCAACACTAATGACCTTATATTAAAAAAACAGCCCAACCTTGGCCAATGGGTGCAAAAAAGTTATGTATCACGTGTAAAACCATCACCATCGGCCGGCATTTCTCAAATCACCAAGTGACATTTATTGATGTGAATTGGTTCCAAGAAAACCGATGAAAAAACTTTTTTTAATTTAGAGAACCGATACTACCACATGCGCTGCGCGGCATGCTGCGAGGAAATCTTGAAAAAAATGCCATGGCCTTAGCGTAAATATACCATTATAATACATCATCATCACTATAACCGACAGCCCGCTTTGCCGGGGATGCCTCAAAAGAGAGGAAACACCCGCCCATGTGACCATTCACTGTGAAGGCGTGGAAAAGCAACGGACCGCTATCATTAGGAAGCTGGGATCCCTTCAGGAGGCCTGTAGTGACATCAGAGCACTGCTGGCCTTCTGGAAAGAGATAGGCTGACTGGAGTAAACTCACAGCTTTGCTACGTACAATGGCCCAACCATGAGGCTAAGTGCGGAAATCTCAGGTCTAACTAACTACCTAACTATCATCATCATCAGCTATTTGACGCCCACCGCAGGACATAGGCGTCCCTCATGATTTTTCAAGCCTCGCGGCCTTGTGCCGCCCGCATCCAGGGACTCCCCGCTACCGCAACCAGGTCGTAAGACCATCTGGTGGGGAACCTGCTCACGCTGCGGCGTCCGGTCCGCGGTCACCAGGTCAGAACTATAATACATAGTTTGGTCCTAAAAATAATCAATTCAAGTAATTAAATACACACAGTGGTATTTATAAAAACTCAATTACATAAACACTCCTCAAATGCATATTTACCTAATAGTCTGTGGTAAATGAAAAGATTTTGAGAATGTTTTTTAGATGAATCGTGTTTTTAAATAACACCGGATATTTTGGGTTTCACCTACCAAATGAGGTAACATCAATATTTGAATGGCCTTTCTGCACAATCTGCAGGTACCCTTGATGTGCGTAAGTACACGTAGTATGGATGTGCCGCAAGAGAAACATACACTTCTATGCCCAAACGTAGGAGCTGCTGCTGGCTCAGACTGGACAGCATCTCGTAAGCAAGCAAAACATTCAATGCAAACCTGCGCTTCACGTGAAATCTGCAAAATATACATTATATTTTTTCAGTCAGTGGCCTCTTTCATAGAACTACATTCATGGTTTACTATGTCAATTCGAAATACATTGCAAAGTCGACTAATCCACAGGCCAGCTAGTAGCAAGACTCTGCTACGCAATGTACTTGTCATAATAAACCCCGAATTGTAGTTTTATGAAACTCGGCCCTGGTAAGGAACTCAGAGTACTCTGTCTAGTTCTCTAGGTGAAAGTTAGGGTATGTGGAATTAATCCCTACAAAAATTATTATAAAATAAATTAAGTGAAAATGTAAACACATTTATATCCGTGTAAAATGGCGATAAAATGCGTAAGCTTTAAAAGCTTTCTATATACAATTAAACTTACCGATGTCGCGGTACGATAATGATAATGATAATGTTGTAAATATTATCACCAATTCCCTCAACGACCTCCATTGCAAATGCCGCAATCCGAGGGAACATTATGCATCGCAAATTCAGGGTATCATCCATAATGATGGAGTGTGTATTTTACGATAGAATACACACCAATATGGAGACTTACAAAAACACAAGAAGTCTCTAGCTTAACTCATTCACTCCGTCACACTTCGTCTCACAAAAGTACTAAAATTCATGCGAAGTAGTTAATAAACAAATATAAATTCTGATCATGAAGAAAACAATCGCAAAACCGTTATAATGATAGGTGACAGGGCATAGCACAGATTATGAACGATGACGTTCAGTGCTGCAAACTGTAATTTATATCGATCATCAATTCGATTCCATCAGTCACCATTTCATAAAATATAACTGAAATGTAATATAATTGATTTACGTGATGCGAGTAGAAAGCCCGGTTATTAGGCCTCATATCACCTTTACATAATAACATATAATGTGCAGTTTACGTACATAAACCATGACATTTTAGTTGCAAAGTCACCCATACGTAGGTACTGATTACGTTATGTGCCCACTTTAGGGCACGAATCGTCTTGCATGCTAGATCGATGACTTTCAACTCCCCGAACAAGTCGGTTTCCGATAAGGCTTTACATACGTTGGATCACACACATACGCTGCGGCAGAATGTACAAAAGACCGAGAAGTATATTCTGCCACTATGCTTAGCTTTTTTGGAGTGAGGTGAAGTATGGGGACATGGGGTGTACCTCATACACATGTTTCCTCTCGATATTTTCCGTAAACGTTAGACAGTCGTACTGCTATAAAAAATCACATACAATGTCTGATTCGAACCCAACACCTTGGAATATGATGCAAGCGTTCTGTTAATACATAACCACCGCTTTCCTAGTTCATTTAAAGGTTTATTTAAAGATCAGCATCCGAGCGATTCGGTCAAATTAAGGTCCCCAAGATCCACAGATCCGTGTGGCACCGGATTAAGAATAGCGTCACTCCATTTCCTTCCGTGGATGTCGTAGAAGGCGACTAAGGAAATAAATTACCAGGAGACGGGCAGCAGCGTTTTCTTGAGATTTCAACCGCATACTGCGATCGCCAACGCGCCTGCCAAGCGTGGCGATTATGGCAAAACCCCTCATGGTTATGAAAACCACGAAGGAGGCCTATGTCCTGCAGTGGGCGTTAAATGGCTGATGATGATGATGATGAAGGTCCACACTGTTGAATCTGTTATCTAGTGTTAGTACCTAATATATAATGTAAACCGCAAATAATCTAAATGAACAGGTGGATAAAGAAATATGCAAATGAAGTACTTAGGTATTATCAAACGAAATAACAAAAGTTATGTTATTCTACTTTTTTCAGCTAAATATACCTATTTTTCCCTGTATCTATTCATTCGATTTGAAAAGTAACGGTCGGTTGGATGGCAACACTACATTATTGAATGCACAGATTGAGATTTGAATAGGTCTGTGAATGGACAAATGGATTTGTATCAAGATGACAGCAGTCGTTAAACCGGAAGCATTAATTATTGTATAACTTTATTAATTTAGAATTACGGAGAAGTCATGGTTTTATAAGAAAACCCCAATTTTTTATAATTGAAAACATGAATTATGGACACTGAAAACTGGTGACACTATTTAGATTTTAGCGATACTGCTAATGGTCGAGATCCTTTAATTTTTCACAAACTGAACCCTAAATCAATTTTGAATAACCAATCCAACGATACCCCATACTATGGTGTAGGCGTGAAAAAATTGCACCCCAAAATTTAAAAACAGTAAAAAAAAAAAATTTTTAACCATATTATTCTACCATTTAGTCGGCGTAATTAATATGTATGTCTATGCCAAGTTTCAGCTTTCTAGTACTAGTCGTCTCGGAACTAGGCTGCGGATAGTCAGACAGACGGACGGACAGACAGACAGACAGCAGACAGACAGACGGATGGACAGACGGACGGACGGACGGCTGGACGGACGGACGGACGGACGGATGGACGGACGGACTGACGGACGGATGGACTGACGGACGGACCATTGACAGAGTTCCTTGTCGATTACGGAACCCTAAAAAGGAAACCATTATAGCATCACTTCGTTGTCCACCGATTCAAAGTCCTTCAGCGTGCTATGGAACGGGCCATGCGCGAAGTCTCGTTGTAGATCACATAAAAAATGAGACAATCCGCCAAAGAACTAAGGTGACTGACATAGCCTATGAGATTAGTAAGCTGAAGTGGCAGTAAGCTGGTCATATATGCCGAAGAATCGACGGTCGACGGGGTGCAAAGGAGACCACGAACTGGCAATGGCAGCGGAGGACGCCCACCAGCTCGCTGGACCGGTGATCTGAGGCAGATTGCTGGCAGTGGCTGGATAAGGATCGCCGAGGACAGAAGGAAGTCGCGTGCCCTGGAGAAGGCCTATGTCCAGAACTGAACTGATCGATAGGGGAAATTTTTGAATGTTCCAAACATTTGTTTCACACATTTTAATGTCGCAAGTAGTAACAGAGCTGATATTTTTTCGCTATTTCATAGTTTCCACAAAGTAAAAGTTCTTCGTATTGACGACTAGAACGTCCAAGGGTCAGATGTATGTGAGGATTTTGTTTCACTCTTTATGACCAATCCAATGTTCTCCAAGACAATCATTACTCAAATGGCACAGAATAAAACAATAAATAATCGGAAAATCACACGCACGCATGACGTGAACAAGTGTTTGGGGTCTGTTAGACCCGCGCCTCATGTCATTTGACCCCGGATCAAGGGTTAATCCAGCTAAGGGGTTGCCCAATAAATCATAATGCATTTTGTGAGCGCAGGGTTGACATGAGCGCGGTAGGGTTACCGATAGCGCCACAGTGGCTAAAATAATGTACATTTGCTGTGGCTAAATTAATTATGCCAGCAATTGCTTAGCGAAACGTAGAAGGCATAAAATGTATTTTTATAGTATCATAAAAAAGTAAAAAACTTAGGTATAATGAATATAATTTATCATAAACTGTTTATTGATACCAAGAAAAAAAAGTTATTTATGTATTTCAAAATACCTTACAAAATACTAATCAAATGAGATGTTAAATTAACTGTAAAAACTAACGATGACAGACAAATATTACATTTACACTTTCGTTGATTGACTATTATCAATTTAAAGAACGTGGATGAAAAGTAGATTGTACTTAGAAAGAAAAATGGAAAATGTGACAAAAATATAGTTTATTCAGAAGAATCAACCATGCAATACTGATAAAGACATACTTACTGAGGTACTTATAACCTAAGACCCATCGTCAGGGGCATAGAGTCTTTATAAAAAGTCTCCACTGGTAAAATATCTCAAAACCCGCCTGGCGCCGATCTGTGATACTAGAGCTGGGCTGGGAAGACCTTGAAATCGGCGCTCAAGTCCGCAGCAAGTGGATATATTTTATGTCAATATCATAGTCACATTTATTACATTAGTCTAAGATAAAAAAACCGGACTAGTGAGAATCGGACTCGTTCACCAAGGGTTTCATAAAAAGTAGGTTTACATAAATTTTTCACGAATCGAATTTCTTTTTCGGAGCTTTTCCCGAACTTCAATAACATTTTTTTTATGATTTAATTACAAATGTATAGTTTTTCCCATACTTGTAGTATAAGAAAATATTACTGGCCAAATTTCATAGTTTCAGGTCAACGGGAAGTACCCTATAAATTTTGTTCTCTTGAGTGTCGAAATATACGTTGTTTGCGGCATAAACGGCCGTATTTTTTTATACGTTGACTTAGAAGATTGATTTTTTCAGAGATTTAAGTGGCTGTAAACTTGCGTGTATGGTTTTAATTTCCACTCGATCTTTACGTGTTCCCGAGATAAAAGGTCTTGACAGACAGACGGACGGATGGACGGGCAACAAAGTGACCCTATAGGGGTGCTATTTTTTTATTTACGAAACCCTAAAAACATAAAAGCTCTGAAGAGTTTGCAATGATATCCAACATTTGGGGATGCATCCAAAGGTCTCAGTATTTTTACTGAAAAACACGTTGCGCCAACCCTAACCCCTTCCGCCACCTAGTAATAACTCTTTCAGTTGACACAGATGGCGTTGTTGTGTGTCAAAATGGCCATAGATTACTGTCAGCCGATGATTTATGCCCTCTACTCTGTGATACGCTATACGGTGCCCACTATACCCTATAATACAACTGACAGAAGTATTGTTCGGGTAATGCGGGCTTTTATAAAAAATGATCTTCCTAATTTGAATTTCCTGTCATGGTAATGATTTAAAACAGCATCAGCAATATCAGTTAGTGGCTTATAGTTAGTGGGCTCTGTTTATAGGCTGATGAGCATCATTATTCTTAACATTGTTACACCGTTATCAAAAGGCAAGATAAAAAGTGCCCAAAACCGGCGTGCGTGCTTGCAATGACTAATGAATGTTTATGAAGCGAAAGAAATCTGTCAGGATTGTGGCAGACCCTGGTGTCTGCCTACCCCCCTGGGATACAGACATGAGTTTATGTTATGTTTTGTTGTTATACCGTAATAACTTTTTCGATGCCAATTTCTTAACTTCTAACCAAGCCATTTATTGCAAGACATAAAATCAAATATCTAATTTTTTGTATTTAAGATTATAATTTAAAAATATTACGTAAAATCTTTTTTCTAGTAATTTATAATTAATAAAGGCCTATTTAGAGGCTCCATTCCACCCATGCTGAGAATTGACCTGCAACCTCTGGCTAACCGTGCCAGCGCTCTCCCAACTGAGATAATGGGCAAGTGAAGGTATTGGCAAAATTTCGAACCTCTTTACAAACTTCTCTGTATTACGTAAAGGCAGTGACATCTGGCTGAAGTAATGTAATGTACTTTTATGCAGTTAGGTTTTACATCGAAATAATATCGCTCTACCTATCGCCATCCTCAGCCTGGAATAGTGCAACAAAAAGAATATAATTGTAATTAATAGTTCGTAAAGAAAAAACAAATGCTAGTCCAAAGCTGACGTTCTATAACTCCTCATTTTGTGACTCTACGCGTATGCAAATTGAGCCCAGCCTCCTCGATTAAGACCTCTCATAGATTTTTAATTGGAATTGTGAAATAAGAGCTACATAAAGGTATTGCTTATGCATTGGCTGGAATGACTTACTTTATAATCAAGGCAGATATAGGCAGAGGTTAAAACCATTCAAATGTCGCGAAAAACCCATGCAACATTTCATACATAAAAGCTCAAACTGCGCAATGTGCTACGCAGCATTGGCGCCATCTAGCAGCACAAATCAAGAGGATCTGAGCAATGGCTACTTTGTTCTACTCAACGATGTATAAATTAATTACACATTACATGTAGTTACAGAGTTACATGGGGCCGAAAAGTTCTCGAATGGAGACCACATATCGGCAAGCGCAGCGTGGGACGACCAGCCACAAGATGGACAGATGACGTCATTCAAGTGGCAGGAAGACGCTGGATGCAGGCCGCTTCCAACCGGTCTTTTTGGAAATCCATGGAGGAGGCCTATGTCCAGCAGTGGACTTCTTGTGGCTGAATGATGATGATGACAGAGTTACAGCCTTCGCAGAGGCGAAATGTTTTCGTTACTTGCGGTACCTAATTGAGCAAGCTAGCACCGAACTGAAAGGTTTCACGTCACAAATACACTTGATTCAAACATCCCAAAAATAATATCATCTTACACAACATAACCCCTTACAAAACCATGATAAATAATGCAAGCGCTTCATCATTTATGCCCTTTGCGGGTCTGTCAGACCCCCCGATACAGTTTGATGCAATAATTCATAAATTGAGCCGATTAATTGATACAAGGGTTAAGTTGGGGGCGGGAGCGGCATTTGTTTTGGGCGAGTTGTCAGGATGTGCATTTGAAGGGTTAAGTATTAGGTAATTAATACAATTGAATATTTGTAATGCACTGGAGATTATTTTATGATTAGAGAACTTCTGATGCCATGAACCTGTTTTGTAGAACAAAATTTCATGGTTAAAACCATTAAAATTCATGGTTTCATGGTCTCCTATGACTATTGTGTACATTTCCGCTTCTTGCCCATGGTCCACCTTTTGAGACCACCTGGGTGTACCGTGGGAATTTTTTTACAACGGTTCATCTCTCTGATAAAACTTTAAAATGCTCTATTTTTTATTGGTGACAGTCCACCTCAGACTTTGAAGACTTTCGATGTCAAGGTGTACGGTGGAAAAAAATATTTCCCAAGGAACACCCAGGTGAACAAAGGTGGTCCGTTGTAAAAAAAAATCCCATGGTTCACCCAGGTGGTCTCAGGAGGTGGACCGTGGGTAAGAAAGGTACATTTCCATGTACATTGGAAAGTCGAGTAACCCACAGATTAACAAATAGAAAGACTCTGCTACGCAATGTACATCGAATTGGCATAATAAACTATGAATGGTATTGTCATTAGTTATTGGAAGCCCAATGCAGGACATAGGCGTCTCTCATGGTTTTCCAAGCTTCCCGGTCTTGTGCCGCCCGCATACAGCGACTGCCTGCCACAGTAACCAGGTCGTCAGACCATCTGGTGGGGGACCGCGGTCCGCGGTCGCCAGGTGAGACCTTTTCCGCCCCAACGGCCATCAGTTCTCTGAGCTATGTGCCCCGCCCACTGCCACTTCAACTGAGCAATTCTTCGAGCTATATTAGTAACTCGGGTTCTTTTGCAGATCTCCTCATTCCTGATTCGATCACGTACTGAAACTCCTAACATAGCGCAAAATACTAACGGCCTTATTTATAATGCCTTAAAACGCTCGATAAACTTCGATTAAAACAGTCTGTGGAGGATATTTTAAAAGAAAATGACGTAAGCACAAAAATACCTGTATCGAACAGTGGGAAGTATATGGACTGCATTATACCTCTGATTATGTTTATCAGCGCTTATTATGTCTTTAATTCTTTATTGCACAAAATAAACCATAGAAGTGGTCGACTTAATGCTAATGGCATTTTCTACTAGTCAACCCGCAGGAGGTAGTCACTGTGTAACCATAACCACTGTACCATTGTGCCATCATCATCATCAGGCTTATTCCACCAAATGCCATCTCTCACGGTCCTTTGCCATCTACATCCATGGACCTTCCGCCCACTTAGCTTTATCGTTCGATAGTTTCGACATTTTCTGCCATTGGCAGGCAATTTCGAAACTATTAAAAAAAAAGAGAACCGTATTTGTCGCTAGATTCGAGTGAATTGTCGGGCTCAAACGCGACGTTGACGAACCTTCCGAACATATCGCTGCTTCATAATAAGAGCCCTGGTCCATCTTCATGACGTATAGGGAGGCAAAAGACTAAATTGTTTACTAAACTAAAGATTTCTTAAAACAAAATGTCAGACATCGTTCATTGCGCTGGGGAATCTATCGCAGTCGCTTTGTTGAATAATTAAACGGAACACTTTATTACAATCAAAATTAGATTAAAACGAGCCAAATTAGTTATAATGCCCTTTCTAATGTATTTCGAATGGGGTCACAGAATCGCGTTTTAATAATGCAGCGGATTTGTGACGACCCTAAAATTAGATCATTAAGTTATTTGAGTTTTGACTCTAAAGTGAGGTGTTTACGGTGGAAATTGACTCAGCGATTCTGGCCGAAGTCAGAAAGTAGATCCCTAGATGAATTATCTCTCTCTGCCTTATGCTGTGCCATGCTGCATTGTAGGTAATTTGATTATTTTATCTCTGTTCGTAATTGTATCTGTTATTTTGATGAAAGTTTGTATAGAAAGTATCTTTAAGTAGGTACTTATATTTTTTGCATTCAGCTTTTGACTGCGCTAAAACAAAACCGTAAAATTAAGTCACTTTTTTCCAAAGCTTAAGCAATCAAATATCCTGCATAAATGTAAAAGAAAAAAATGTTGCAAAAACATAACACATATAAAATTAGTGTATAGATAATTTTTTATATACTTTTAATAAATATTCCAGTAATATAATTGTAATGCCTTTATAAAATGTTGTTTCATGAATAACCTCCTCAGTCCTGACCTTGAAAATAACAATGGATTTCGATTGTCATTTTCAAGGCCAGAACTGAGGAGGATAATAAAACATACCTACAAGTATAAAATAAGAAGAAAAATAACACATGTAATTTGTACAACATATTGGTTGCCTTGAAGAAACTAGAAATTGTTTTTAGTAATGAGGCCACTAATTGTAATATATATCGATTACTTAAATTTATTTTAGTATAATTAAAAAAAGGATCTTTTATGTACATAAATGTATATTTATTTCTTATTTATTTACTTTGACCGTTGCACGCCACTAAACGCATGACAACCAAAGTCGCGCCTTCTTATGCTACGAAAACCACTCGCATAACACGCATTACATCCGCCATATGAACATCAACAAGTAAACAAAACCAGTCAATCCAATGTAATCTAACTCGTCCCTTGATTAGTTAAGCTCCCGCAAAGCCAGCCGGTTCTATTATTTCGCCTTTTGCAGACGCTGGATGCCTTCACCGGGTGAATATAACGACACTGCCATTTCAGAAAACTGGAGTAGAGGTCTGAAAATACTAGAAGTGCTACCAATTTATTTGTTGTACATATTTTTGTTATCTCTTGTTATGGAAAGGAGGCCACTGTACATACTTGATTTGTACAAACATCCTCTGTCTACACCCAGGTGTATTTCCATGTTTGTGATGTTCTTGGGCCTAATTCATCATCAACCCATTCTGTCCCAACCGAGGGGCACGGGTCTCTTCCCTGAGGAAGGTATAGGCCATACTCCACCACGGGGGCCAAGTCCGGATTGGTGGAGGCTTGTAGACTAGTGGCTCGTCTACTGTCAGAAGTTGTCAAGCCGCCCTAAGGCCTCTGACTTGGCTTAACCACTGCCATCTATCGACGGCAGCCGGCACCAACAGCTTAACGTGCCTTGCGAAGCACGGAACCGCTCGGAAAAATGCCACTAGCGTTAGGCATAGGACGGCGACCCATACATGCACTGAACGCGCCCTGTGTTGCTTAACCTTCGTGATCGTTTAAGATCACTCAGGCAGCCGGGGCTACGAGCGATTCGCCGGGGCTACGAGCGATTCGGGGGCCTAAATGTGCGCACTTAATCCTACCATAAAGTAACCATAGCACAGGGTATCCCAGTGTTTGAGACCAAGACAAGTGATTGTGTTATGTGGAAGTTATTTTTTTTATTTATTATTATATAACAGGGGTGTGTGTCGGTGGAAACATGGCGTCCTATGGGATAGGTCGTGGATTCAAATCCACCCAATCCACTCACTGGTACGTGAATTGGATTATCTAAGTTACATACATTTTTTGTAACAACTCACTCGCTAACGGTAAATAAAAACATCATGAGACTATGGCCATAAAAAAAACATACAATATTTTGCATAAAACCTCACAAATCATCATCCGACGATTCATTATGGAAAATAGCACATTGTGCAGAGTAAGAATATTATTGAAATTAACTTTACAATTTTATTTAATAACGTAATCACATACCCTGTCTAGGCATGACTAATGGCTAAAATTATACAGCTGTCGATCAAGCGTGTGTAGCTATTACATAGAGGGAAATTCGCAGCGCGTTCACAGATTTTCAAATGCGCATTTTAAGTAATTAATGATTAGTCCGCACAAATCTTTTTGGCGGTAACGTGAACATAGTCGCAGATCGTTTGCACCTCGCTTACTGTCTTTACAGTGTACGCGTAAGTAATTGACTACTTTAGTAATTGACTTATAGTAATTTACTACACATAACACTACGTCAATTACTCACACATACACTGTAAAGACAGTAGCGATGTGCAAACGATCTGTGACTATGTTCACGTAACCGCCAAAGAGATCGTCGTGTATACCGCTTTTAATGATATAACGTACTTTTTATTTTAGTTCTATCCGGTTGCCTCTCATAGAGCCGTTATAAAAGATCTCCACTTGCTGCGGTATTGAGCAGCGACTTCGTGGTCTTCCCATCCCAACCCTATTGTTATGGCCTTTAACGTAGCTGATCGGCGGCAGGTGGTTTTTTGGACGCTCCTCTTTCTCCTTCTCGAAGTTTTCCGCAAGACAAAGAATGGGATATCTACTGGGTGTAACGTAATCTCCACATACATTTGAAAATGGCGGGCTCTACTCGTCAGTACGATATTTTTTTGCTATGGCCAAATAATCGAAATCGTGAAAAAAAAAATCAGCTCTTCCAGACATTTTAATGCCGCAGATTCTAATATACAGTAAAACCTAACTCAACAATACAGAAAATTTAGTTCCGAAAAATGTTATAAGTTTCGAATATCATGTAGAGTAGATACAATAACAATAATGATAACACGGGATAACAATATCTGGAAAAACCCATAATTACCTTTAAATCCGGAATAATGCGAGTTATAGCAAAAATATATCTACGTCTATATCATAATAGAATAATAAAACATAACATAAACTCACGCCGGTATCCCAGAGGGGTAAGCAGAAACCAAGGTCTGCCACTTGCCACGATCCGGACAGATCTCTTTTGCTTCATCAACTATCATTAGTCGTTGCATGCACGCACGCACTTCTACGTAATAAATCAGCCCATATCCGTCTCTGTAGTGCACAAACCGCTTAATTACCACGCGAGCCCACTTCAGACACTCAGGTTTCGCCACGATGTTTTCCTTCACATTTTTCTACCATAACTTTAAAATAAAGAAAACATTGAAAACAAAGTACGTCTCTGTCTTCCCGTGATATAAGTTACTCATATTACACTCGTATTGTTCATTGCTAAATCGCGTACACAGTTATAATTACTGGTGGTATTGGTTATTTGTAGGTAAGTACATGATAGTTACAAAGTTCTTTAATCCTAATCTCATGAAAACACAGTCTTAGGGCAGGTAAACTACAGCAGATCTAAGATGCCTAAGATAATGTCAGTTCTACCATATTCAAAAATCTATAGCACTCAATACGAATCCCGATTGGCGACCAATCAGGAAGGGGCCGCATGTCAATCACCAATTACACCGCAGTTTGTCCACTGTCACTCGCCTAGACCAATCGGGCGTCTGAATTTAAATTTGGAATTCGGATTGTAGCCGTTCGATTCTTTCGACGTCATCTTGAGATTAGAACGCTTTATTTGGTTTGGTTTCTGCGATTGGTATGATTGCGTAGTTACGAACCGGCCCTTATTATGAAAAAATGCGATATTGCCGGAAGTAGCGAGATGGTCGCAAGTCCGTATCTCAAGATATGATATGACGTCATTGGGCTAACAAAGAGCTATGCATTTCTAGCGTTCATTACTCAGTGGCAGAAAATTTCGAACCTATTCAAAAAAGAACCCTATTTGTCGCTAGATTCGAGCGAGTTTATATAATCACGTAATGATGAAAAATTGAATTTGAAACCAATCGTTGAAAATTGCGATTATGTATAAAAACAGCCTTTACTTTTAATCATTGTTATTATATTATATAATTGTTGGTTATTCCGATGTCCGATGTTCTACCCACTAGGCTGCAACCGCTATCACTGTAATTCAATAAAAAACAAATTCGTCGTGTTCTTCTATATCGTGTCGAAAGCGTCAACTCCTCCTCAGACATCTTATCTTATCTTATCTCATCTCGCTCCCAAAACCGTGCCACTGCAATTGCAAAAAAACAAATTTAAACACTACCACTTTAAGTTCTCGTACACATTCATACTTCGACCAAGTAATGTATTAGGGAAGGGCAAGATAAAAGTGCCCGAAACCAGCGTGCGTGCATGCAACGACTAATGAATGTTGACGAAGCGAAAGAGGTTTATCAGGATAGTGGCAAGTGGCAAACCCTGGTTTCTGGCTACCCTCCCGGGATACAGGCGTGAGTTTATGTAATGTAACATTCTCCCCTGCCAGAACTCAACTGATGAGTGACTCAGTCGGCCTTCCTACAACATACTATATACAGGGTGTAACAAAAAAATAGGAAAACTTCGAAATGAAAAATAAAATATTAGCTGTACCATACTAAAGTTACCACCTGCGGCGTTAAAATGTTTGTAGTAAGTGATTTCTAAATTTTCGTCGCAATAAAAGTGAAGCTGAAGGCTGAAGGTGCTTAATTAACAGAGCTTAAACTGTTATTCTAAAACCTACAATTAATGCATTGAACTGGCTTTAATTCCAGACATCTTTGTCATCTAAAACGTTGACTAAGTTTGTAACGTTCATGGGGTTTGTTTGTTTGTTACGCTTTATTGCAATATGTGCAAAGGCGGACATCAAAAGAAATTTCTTCCAGCCAGTCTAGAAATTTTTGTATGCTAAAAAAAACTAAAAACCGACCAAGTGCAAGTCGGACTCGCGCACGAAGGGTTCCGTACCATTATCTATACAACATTTGAATATTTCAAGGTCTACTTGTTGCCGTTATTAATATCGAGCAAAAATCGGCAAACAATCACGTTCATTCTATGGGATCCCCCTTAAATATTCATTTTATTCTGTTTTTAATATCTGTTGTTATAGCGGCAACAGAAATTTCTAAATATCACGGTTCATGAGATACAGCTCGTGAAAGACGAAGAAACGGACGGACGGACAGCAGAGTCTTAGTAGTAGGGTCCCTTACCCTGTGGGTAACCCTAAAAAGAGAGCGGAGTAGAGCTGCAGTTAAAGCGAAAAACAAAACCTATTGCTGACTACATTTCAATACCAAATACTACTTACAACTTACCCGAATGTCTGAACAAGGTCCCAGACACTGCAGCGTCCGAGTGGTCCCCCATCTAGTGTGAGTGAAGGTGCCACTAGATAAATCATCTTATTACATAGATACAAAGGCCAAAGTTAGTTAAGTTACACAAATGTCTAGGTAAATATAAATATAAGTAACAGTTTCTGCTCTACTTTAATTAAAAATATTTTGACTTGTCTTTATTTTTCGTATTATTAATAATAACTTCCACACAACACAATCACTTGCCCTGATCCCAATCTAGGATACCCTGTGCTATGGTAACCAGTCAAGGACTGGTGCCGGACAAGGACAAGGTGTACAAATGTACAGCGGCCCCCAGTGGGGTTCGAACCCACGACCTCCGGCAACGAGCCAGCCAGTCGTTGACGAGTAATACCCCCTATTTTCAGATAAGGATATATAGGGATTTTGTCACACCCTGTATAATCAGCCTTAGGTCACCACACATGTTTCTCGCGCGTGCGTCGTCGCCATGCGACAGCTATGACTAATTAATTTCCCGGCGAATTCGTGATAGAAAACGCTGATGTCGGCCACAATTATATTTCATCTCATTCAGCTTTTCCTTACATAAAACGTTGATATAAATCGTTCAAATACGTCTTCGCTAGATAAGCAGGGCGTTGAGAAATCGCTGAAATATGGAAAGCAATAATATTTATCAATGTAAACACATTACTCGTCTTAGCTTATTTATTCTTTTCATTAATTCATTCTATCAATATCAATTTATTATGATCTTATCATTTAATGTTAATTCATTTTTGTAAACATAAATTAGGTATATTCTGACTTATTCTTTTTAATTACTGTCACTAACACTAGTGGATCTGAGTTGTTGAATAAAAACAAATTTATTTATTACTAAGAATTTCTTAACTTTGTAAATATTTGAAATCATTATTTGTGTACGCTCAAGTAAAAGCCGAAAGAATTGAAATATAGTAGGTATACAGGGCGTCCCACGGCGATGCCACATGGAGGGAAAGTACCTTGAATATTGTAGATGGAACATTTTACTGAAAAAATATATTATTTTAATTTAAAAAACTGCATTCACAGATTTTTAAATAATTACATGGTTGAACCGGGAATCGAACCCGCTACACGAGAAAAAGAAATACCCTGTAGCTTTATCATACCGATCGAAAGGCTTCATCATAAGGATTATTTTTTGCTAAATAACATAGTGTCAGAAATAAAAGGAAGATCATTGCCATACATTTGTACAGATGGCCTCAGTCTGGGCGTATGTCCATATTTGTGATGTCCTTGCATGGTTACCATAGCACAGGGTATCCCAGTTTGGGATCAGCACAAGTGATTGTGTTGGGTGGAAGTTATTATTTTTATCTTTTATTTTTACAACAGCACTATCGAGCTAAGCTTGGTCGCCCGGATACTACTAAAAGGTACAAAATAAAATAAGGTAAATCATTTGAAAAACTCACAAGTAGTTCCCTTTCTGGCTTTCATTTTCCACATCCCATTAAAGTAATGTAATAAGGCTGTTAGGGTTGCCAATAATTGCTCCCAGTAATGAGTATCGGCAGTCATCCATCAGTTGGGCAATTACGAGCCAGTCGGCGTGTGCCAACCCTATTCCGTCGCGTGAGTGTTTTTAGGATCCCTTGCTCGATGAGTGTGGAAGGGACCCTATTAATATATTATCTGTCTTATATTTAAAGGTCTCTATCTCTTGATCCATAATAGGCAAGTAGTTATAATTTTTACCACACACGTGTTAAATATTAAAATACGAGGTTAATTCACTATGGATTGACCAACAAATAATAAAAAATTAAAATGAGATGATTTATGCAGCGTCCAGTGGCACCTTCACTCACACAAGATTCATGAAGGGACCACTTGGACGCTGCAATGCCTGGGACATTGTTTTTTAGATGGATTACTATTCTCCTATACCATCCCGACAGCATAGTTGGCGTAGCTCACAGGAGAGACAAGTGAATACGCGCGGAGCCAACCAAGCCGAGGGTTTCCTAACGATGTATTCCTTCACCGTTAGCGTGTGGTATTGCTACTACAAATTCACAGATGTAAGTAACTTTGAAAATAAACAAAATCTTAGGTACATGCCCGCGCTGGGAATCGAACCTGGGTCTCTCGCTTCTGAGTCCATTGTTCTACCCAGGGGGCAATTACCGCCTACAAAAAAAATATAAAAGTAAAGAATACAGAGTTGGTGGTTTGAGAGCCACTGTTTTGTAATTAGTAATTTTTTTTTAATGATGAGTATCCATGTTTTTAGAGTTCCCTAGTCGACAAGGAACCCTTATAGTTTCGCCATGTCCGTCCATCTATCTGTCTGTCTGTCCGCGGCTTACCACAGAGATGACAAGTACTAGAAAGCTGTTTGGCATAGATAGACATATCAATCACGCCGTCAAGACAGAAGCATAAAATCTAAAAAAAAAATTTTAGGTTACCTCCCCTATACCTAAATTAGGCATGCAATTTGTTTTTCGTCTACTCGCCTGCACCATGGTCTAGAGTATCATTGGATTGGTCGTTTAAAAGTATTGTGAGTGTACAAAAACCAATTTTCGATTTAGGGATCCGTTTGCGAAATATTAAGCTTTAACGGAATTTCTCTACGAGATCGAATCAGAAATGATGAGATCCGTAGACGAACGAAAGTCGTCGACATAGCCCAGCGGATTAGTAAGTTGAAGTGGCAGTGGGCGGGGCACATAGCACGCAGAACTGATGGCCGATGGGGCCGAAAAGTTCTCGAATGGAGACCACATATCGGCAAGCGCAGCGTAGGACGACCAGCCACAAGATGGACAGATGACCTCATCCAAGTGGCAGGAAGACGCTGGATGCAGGCCGCTTCCAACCGGTCTTTTTGGAAATCCATGGAGGAGGCCTATGTCCAGCAGTGGACTTCTTGTGGCTGAATGATGAAGCTTTAATATAATGAACGTCCCAGGAAAACTATCACGGCTAAGTAGACTTTACAAGTAAACGAGTAATAAGCGACCAACTTGTAAAAGGAAATCTTCATACAAATTTAATTGAAAATTACTTGGGTGAAGTTGTTAGTTCTGTAAAGCAGGTAAAAACATAAACATAAAACATAAAAATTTACATACAGGCACATACATTGCTTCTAGCCCCACACTAGGATACTCTGTGTCGTGGGAAGCAGAAACAACGACATCACAAACATGTAAACATCCAAGACCTGGGCGTTTTTTTTTTTGTCCCCAGCCGGGATTCAAACCCGGGACCTCTCGCATGGTATGCAGATGCACTACCGCTGCGCCACGAGGTCGTCACCTCAAAAACCCATCCTTCTATAGAACCCTGCACTGCGCGTAGACTGACACACACTTGGGTGGTTTTTTATTTTATTTACTTAGATATATATACTCTTTCGCTTCATCAGCTGTTAATTAGTTATTGCATGCCCAAACGCCGGTTTCCGGTACATTTTATCCTGCCCATCAGTATTTTATATTTAAGCCAAAACTAAAAGCTTTGGCCTTTACATCTATGTAATGAGACGATTTATACAGCGCCCAGTGGCACCTTCACTCACACTAGATGGGTGAAGGGACCACGCGGACGCTGCAGTGCCTGGGACATTGTTTTTTTAGATGGAGTAGACTGAATTTGGCTTAAATTAAGCACTGTAATAACAATAGCATAGGAATGAAATCACTCTTACTGCCCGTTATTAGGGCTCCAATCGGCCTTGAAGCCTCAAAAACCCCGTTAAGTACCTTAACCTTTTCCCCCCAAATCCATAAAACAATATAAACATCAACCGATACGGTACAACGTGAACTTTACAGATAAATCACAGCATACAACGTGTATCTAATTTCAATAGCTCAATAAATCTACCGGGGGCATCGGGCGACGCTGGGACAAGATGACAATTGAGATAAAATTCGAGTGTGCACGGTGACATTAGGCGAACTGTGACCTCGGGGTGTGAGTTGGTGTTGAGAGGTAGAGATAGCGGTTTGACAGAGTCTGTAAACATGAAAAAAAAAACTGAAATAAACAAATAACCAACAATACGACTGCTGAGCAACAACTACTTAGCAAGACACCTCACAGTTACATTGTTGAACAGCCCGATTCAGTACTAAGCTCAACTAACAGACATTACCGCCATTTCATCGCAGTGCTGGCCACATAAAATGTTAATAATATATGTATTATGTTAAGTTTGCTGTACATTTTCCTTAAGCTTACAAAATCAGCCTATATACGTCACACTGTAGGGCACATGCTTCTCTCAGGGAGAGAGTATGGGCTTAATCTCCAGGTGTGCCCACCGTGGATAGGCGATTTCAAGCGCTGAGGTATTTGAATAGCTTAGACACCCAGATTTCCGCACGATGTTTTTCTTCACCGTTTGCGAGTGGTATTGCTACTGTATCTTCACAAATGTACATATATTAAGCTTACAAATAAATAAATAAACATAACGACAGTTTATTTATAATAATCCATTGCCGGGTTTTCTGACAATAACCAGCAAATTTTGTAAAACCTGCTATGTATCATAAATCGTCGGCAAAGCGCCAGCATAATTGTACGCCACTGCAAGGCAAAATCCATCCCTCGGAGAGTGCGTTGGCTTTTTCACCACGCGTGCCCACCGCGGATTAGCGATTTTAATCACTGAGGTAGGTGAAGCAGGGTGTCAGATTTTGCATCAGACATCACTGCATTTCACTGGCAAATGTAAACACTCACGATTAGTTCCTTCGCCGTTACCTTCCCCGCTTAGGCTAAGTTCTCCGCCTATGTTTGTCGCCAAGGGCCAAGTTCTAGGATAGCCTTGTTATAAGAACACTCTAAAGATTTATTGAGCACCAGCTGCTATTATGAATAGATCGACATAAAACAAACGTGGGAAAAACAGCCGAAATAACTTGGATTGAAAATATGGTGAGTCGTAAATGGAGGTGAAAACAGGTCGCATAAAAATTGTGTATTTTTTATGAGCGATGGTAGTGCAGCGGTAGATAGCATTCCTAAGGTCATGGGTTTGAATCAATTCAATTCAATTCAAATATTTTTATTCATTGTAAAAACAGAATGTTTACTTAATGAACGTCGAAGTTGTTAGTTTCACAATTAATGGATTATGTGGAGAAGAAGCTAACAAAGAAACTCCACATTTATTCTTTTCAAAACACGTTTTAACTTAATTAACAGAGTTTTCAACTTAAAATATTAGTCATGAATGTGTTGAACACTAGTCACAATCGTCCTTTAAATAATATTAATCTACTGTTTAATGCCAAACATCTTTGTCTTCTAAATAATCCTTGATGTTATAGTAAGCCTTTTTGCACAGAATGTGCTTAACACATTTTTTAAATCGCGTTGGAGGTAACTCTAATATATCTTGAGGAATTTTGTTGTAGAACCTTATACAGTGCCCCATAAAGGATGTGTTAACTTTTGCAAGTCTAAATAGTGGAAATGACAATTTATGTTTATTTCTAGTATATATATCCCGGCATATACCAATAACTTTTTTTTCTAAGTTACGTACAATTGTGAAGTTGTAGTAGCAATAACCGGGTCGGACTCATCCGACCAGGTTATTGCAATCGAAAATAAGCATTATTTTTTATTTACACAACGCGATCACTTGTCTTGGTCCCAAAATGGACATCAGGACTTCACAAACATGCAAGTATTCTGTCTGAGGCCATTTGTACAAATCAAGTACGGGGGAAATTGAACTCATGACCTCCGTCTTGGTAGGCAAGCGTGTTGCTGCAAAACCAAAGAGAGTCATTAAAAACAATGGTTAGTTTGTTTACTGCTGTTAGGAATAAGTAATTGAAGAAACAAAAACAAAATACTTACTTCGAACTGAAAATAACTTTTATTCTCGGTTATCTCTAAAATATGCAATTCCTTTAACATCCCAATTAGAGTTTTTCAGATTAAACCATGGATTGATATTTGTAATAGAATTACCCAGGGTTATCTCTAAAATATGCAATTCCTTTAACATCCCAATTAGAGTTTTTCAGATTAAACCCTGGATTGACGTCATAAACGTAAGTACAAGTGTCTATGCTAAGTCTCTTCGGACAAAGCCTTCGTATAATTATGATAGAACTTTACGTACCTACAATTAAGTTCGTTTAATCATAAATGTATGTCTTATTCAGTTATTATTTGAAGATAACACTCAAAGGTTTGAAGATAACACTCAAAGGTGGTGAGTTAGAATCCCGTTTGTTTACGGGACAGGAAAAAACGGTTTTATTTATTTTTGAAGGTATGAGCTGTACGTATGTTTCTAAAAATACACAAATTATTTGAAAAAAATTGGTACAAACAATATTTAACGCCGAAACCAGCGAGCGAGCATGCAACGACTGATGAATGTTGAGGAAGCGAAGATGATCTGTCAGGATCGTGGCAAGTGGCAGTCCCTGGTCTCTACCTACCTCTTTGGGATACAGGCGTGAGTTTATGTGTTTAAATAATATTTATCTTTAAAATCCATTTAGAAGGCAACAACACATCGCCACACAATCAATTACAAAAGGAAAACTGTCAAACAACACCCTTGGGAGAGCAAAGAAAACAGGTAAAACACGCAAATAAAAAGGAAATAACTCTCCCACTAGAAAGCTAACAAAACATTGATTAATGATCAAATGCACTCGAGAACAAACTGTCGAACTTAGTCAAAAAATGTGCGGTACAAACGCTACCCCAAATAACCGAGGCTAAAATAATGATTTCCTTTATGTCCTTCACTCGCAGCTTTACCCTAACTCACTAGGAAACTACACGGAAAAAACTCTCTATTCCCTTAACCCTAAAACACAGAATACTTTGACAAACAACAGTAGGGTGAAAGCAGCAGTATTTGGCACACAAGGATTTTCTTCCGCGAACTCCAAGGAGGTTTTGTTACTTTTTTCTGTTGTCGAAAGGAAACGGAAGTGGCGTGTAGGGACGTGTGCCTTCTCCTTTTTTGTTGGCAAATTGTTTCGATGCCATTAAGTCGTTGACAGATCGCTTTGCGCCCTGAATAATGTGTCTCTAGGTTTTGTGGAGAAATGGGGAGAAACGTTTGTATTTGTATGACAATAGTTTTGTCTGTCGAAGGGCTGTTAGTCGTGTCTTTGTTTTTACAAAAGGAGACGCGCACTTTTAGTTTTATTGCTATACAGGGTTATTTCTAAAATTCTCAATTCCTGAATTATGTCAGTTAGAATTTGTTGTTTACCATAACTTTTGTTCTATGACTTTTTTTTTTTTTTCATTGTTCCGACATGAATAATTTGACATTTTTTGTGGCTTATCTGCTTTGGGATTGCGTTGTTCGACAGATAGTGGGCATTTTTATATATAGGACAATGATTTACTGTGGGCTGGAATATTGTTAGAGCGTGTAAGGTGCGAATTTAATAATAAAATAAAGTAATAATATTATTTCAACCAGATATTTACAAACGTAAAAACTCGTAGAAAAAAAGTTTTTGCCAAACACAAACTCTAATAGGTGTAAAAATTGCGCAGTTTATAAGTAACCCTGAATAATAAAATAGATTTTCCGCGATAGATGTCTTAAGTTAATAGACAAGCTAGCAATATCAATCTACCGTCAAAGAGGACTCCGTAATTACAAGATGACTACCTCAAAGGGCCGTGTCTAAAGGATGCCTACCTATCTGGAATATTAATAAAAATGTATCAATACAACTTATTTGAGACTTACAGAGGTGCATTTTCTTAAAGGATCCCGAGCTCCTACCGAAGTGTGTCCGACGTAAGAAAGGTATGGCTGTGCTTTGGTGAGAAATAACCCTAAAATACTTCCACATTACGACGGGCCGGTGACTTGCGGGCGTAAAGATACAAACTAAAATGGGGTTTATTTCAGTTTGTATCTTCAAACCTAGAGACTAAAAATCACGGGAACAGGCTTTTTGCGCCTAGTAGAGACTAAAATCCTCTCGCTTTATTTCACTAGTATCAAAAAATCGCTCTTCACTATAAGAACTCTCTGAGTGGTCTCTTCTCCAATCTAGTGTAAGGGAAGGTGACACTGGACGCTGTTTCATCATCATCATCATCATCAGCCATTTGACGCCCACTGCAGGACATAGGCCTCCTTCGTGGTTTTCATAACCATGAAGGGTTTTGCCATAATCGCCACGCTTGGCAGGCGGGTCGGCGATCGCAGTATGCGGTTGGATTCTTAGAAAGACGCTGCCGCCCCTCTCCTGGTATTTGATTTCCTTAGTCGCCTTCTACGACATCCACGGAAGGAAGTGGAGTGGCGCTATTCTTAATCCGGCGCCACACGGAATCAGGGTAGTAGCACAAACGCCATTTTTTTTTGTAGCTATGTATGACGTGTGGAAACCGGTAGGAATAGTCCCCAAGATTAGGACAGCGTTTATATCGTCATGTTAGGTAGGTAAGTCTAAAATAATGACGTAATAAACTCTCTAGTTTTATTTACTCAAGGGGCTCCAAGCAGTAACAATAGCGTCACCAAGGAAGCAAAACATTATCTTTTTCAACAGGTCGAATTTTCGAAAAGTGTCTGTACAATCTCTCAATCTCTGAACGAATTCACAAAGATTGCGCTTTTTGTTCTATGTTATAATCCGAAATTACGTAAATCCAATTTTTATGACTGATCTGTCCATACATTTCATAAATTTAATTAATGACATGTTTTTAAATTTGTTTGATATATATTTTCAATTATTGAATGGAATTTATTTTATATTAGAATTTAATGTGGCTACCAACATGCAGTTATTGTGTAAAATGTGTACTGCACTATCGCAATAGAGTTACCTGTAATGATAGTTGTGAGTTTCATGAAACAAATGAAATAAAAAAAAAATGTTAAAAGTGATTTTGAGGACCCATGGCCGTGAACCCAAGGCAAAAAACCTAGGACTAGACAGCATTAAAGCCAATCCTAGGGTCTTTGTCGTGGGTCCTAAAAATCACTGAACACAGGATTGGAAGACTGTCCAAGCACTTTTTGAAAATACGATCTGTACAAAATAACTTTTCTTTTTCATTGGTGGCTCTTAGCCAACTGGATTCCCGTAACAAGATAACTGAGAAGTTGAGATGGCTTATGGCAAAACAAGTATTGTGTCCGTTTTAGTGCTCTCTCTTTCTGTGACCGAACCCACTGCGTATGTGTTGTGTTCTCGAATAAATTATCTTGTTGCTATTAGCAATAAGGCCGCCAATGATATCATTTCTTTTGTCATTACTGTCTCTGTAAAAAGTTTTCCGGTATACAATAAAGAATATTCTTATCTTATCTTCTAATCTTGTTCCTGTGAGCTGCGCCTTTTAAACCTACCGTCCACACAAAAAATTCCACTCTGAACCAGCGCTTAAAATACATTAATCCACATCCACACCAGCCTCTCCCAGCGTTCATAGCAGTTCAGAAGCGCACAGGCTCCTAGAATTGCAGGCGGCGAGGAGTCGGCCGGTTATAGGAAATCTTTCAATAGCACTCCCGGATATTCGTTCCAGCCGGTAGTTTCAGCTCCATTCTGGCAACTGCAGGTAGCTTAACCAAACGTTTTACACGTTTAGTTAAGGTTCCGAGACCAAGGGACATAAGATTTTTAGGGTTCAGTTCCCTGGTAAAACGCCGAGATCGGTCGATGAGATCGCTCTAAGCGATAAGACCGCCAATTGTGTACCACTACTTAGATATAAGAAACTAGTTGTAATTCTTTCACCTGGTTGTGCAATAAACAGAAACAGTAATACAAACACTATATTAAACTTGTCATTATACTTACCCCCGGTTTATTGTACACTAACAAGCTGTTAATCTACTGTTAACAGCTGTCAGTGGTTTTCTTGTATGCACTTTGGTCAATTGACAGCTGTTAAAAGTAGATTAACAGCGTGTTAGTGTACGAAAAACTGGGGGTTAGTGTCTCTCGTAGCAATAGGTAATAAAAATCGGCCACGAGTTGAACTCCTACTCAGGCGCGAGACACACAGATAGGATGCGGGGCGAGGGTGCGGTAAGACGTATAAAGTCACAGACCACAGTCCTTGCTCTGCGATCGCTCTTGCTCTGTGACTCTATATATCTTACTGCGCCCTCGCCGATGAATGTTGGTGAAGCGAAAGAGTTTATGATTGTGGTACGTGGTAAACACTGATTCCTTTCTACTCCTCTGGGATGCAGGCGTGAGTTTATTATGTATTTTATTGTGGAGACCTACCTACATGTATTTAAATATGATTATGATTGAGTTTATTATTATTATGTATACGTATTGGAAGAAAGAAAGAAGAATTGAGACAAATTAACAAAAAAAAAACCGGCCAAGTGCGTGTCGGGCCACGTGCAGTATTGGGTTCCGTAGGAATAGGGCTTTTTTTTCTGCTTTACAGAACTAACAATTTCATCGAAGTCATTTTCAATGGATTTTGTACGAAATTTTACTTTTATAAGTTAGTTGCCTACTCTTTAACTAGTAAGCCTACTTAGCCGTGATACTTTTCCTATGCGCTACTACCCTGATTTTTTTCACGTTTCTACAATCAACCGTTTAGTCAGGAAAGGGGGGACACCCTACACCCTACTTTGATAAAAATTTCAAATCGTAGGTCTTAAATTAATTTAATAATTTCAGCTTAAATAAAAAAATGGTCTTCCTACACCCACAATATTTTTCAACGACCAATCTAACGATATTCCACACTAGGTGTAGGCGAGAAAGAAACATGCATCCCTAATTTAGGTGTAGGGGAGGTACTCTACAAAAAAAAAATTCGAGGTTTTATTCTACCATTTTGCCGAAATATGTACATCTAAGCCAAATTTCAGCTCTCTAGTACTTACCGTCTCTATGCTAAGCCGCGGAAGGACAGCCAGCCAGACGGACAGACATGGCGTAACTATAAGGGTTCCTTGTCCACTACGGAACCCTAAAAAGACATACGTATGCACATTAATATTGGATTAGCATTACTACCCGTCTCAATTTCTCCTTGAGCAATAGGGGTGCCTGGAATGAATTGCTATCGGTAAGGCCGCCAATTGTACCCCTTCTTTTGTGACTGTTGTCTCTGTAATTGTTTTCTGGTGTGTACAATAAAGAATATTCTTGTCTTATGATCTCCCATTTTCATCTTAGATGGATCTTAGATCTCCCATTTTCTTGGGAGTGCACCTATGTTAATCAATTTCATTCCTACGCGTCCTCGCAAGATGGAGTCCTACATACTCGTAACTTCCAACAAGTCGATGTGAAAAGTATCGTTTTTAAATTGCCGTCCCCTAGACAGGAGCCGTCTCGGATGTTTCCACAATTTATTATGCTCTGAGGCTCCATCGCGAACACGATATTATGCAGTTGACTTGTTATTTTTATTTGAAGTAGGGAAAAGTGGCCAAGAAAGAGGTTTAAGGATTTGCGGAAAAGTCTAGGTAAAACATTTTTTTTGCGCCAATTCCTCGTTTTATCATATCATACAAGACTGACGTATCTCGTCGGATCACAAGGAAGTCAGACTTTCAGTACCCAGTTCTGCCTTATAGCTCCTTAAACCCGAGATTTCCACACTAGCGGTGAGGTATGTAAATACCTCAGACACTAGGGTTTCCTCACAATGTTTCCCTTGACAGTGAGCGAGTGGTAATACTACTACAAATTCACAAATGTACGTAACTTAGAAAACAAAGTCGTTGGTACGTGCCGGGATTAGAACCTACGGCCTCCTGAATGTAAGGCCAGCGTCCTACCAATACGCTTCCTTCTAGTATGGTGTGTTCTGGTAAAGTGCGCCTGAAGAAGTTTTCACTCCAAAAAATTCTGAAAACTAAATTGAATCCCTTTAGTATTCCTTCTTTATTCAACCACACCCTAAGACACACGCTAATGCACTGCTGAGCCTCGCCGGATACAATAAATTTAAATCCCGAGACATCTCCATATTTAATTAGGCTCGCGTGATGGCTGACCGCTACCGTATGCCCCGGAGGTGTCCGTAGATTTATAATAGAGGTTTAATGTCCTTTGTAAATAGGTATAGTCGGCAATGAAAGTCAACGCGGGACAATTACGCGCTACATGCATACATTGTTTACTGGTTTTTTTTTATATAGGCACAAAGCAAACTTACATTACCAGAGGGTAAAAAGCACAAAATGTTTATCTGCCCCTGTTATCACTCGGTTAGGTAACAAAAAGATACACTGGTAAATTTTTGCTAGAACAATGCTGCTGGTCAACGTCTAATAGTGAATATGGACTGGTAAGCATTTTAGTCTCTCAGGAGAAATGGAACGGCACAGTAGAATTGCAAATTATTTTATTCGCAAGATCGAAATGAATACCGTCTGGAATATAACTAAGCAAATATGTGCAAAAACCTATTTAGAGGCTAAAAATTCCACCCATGCCGGGACTTGAACCCGCGACCTCTGGCTCACCTTGCCAGCGCTCTCCCAACTGAGCTAATGGACAAGTGCAAGCATCGATGAAATTTCGAGCCTCTTTACAAACTTTCTATGTATTACGTACAGGCAGCGACATCTGGCCGAAGTGAATTACATCATTTGCAGCCCCGAGTAACCCACTTTGCAGTTAGGTTTTTACATCGGAATGACATCGCTGTACCTAAATGATTATATATTCTTTTTGTTGCACTAACTAAATTTCATCGATGCTTGCACTTGTCCATTAACTCAGTTGGGAGAGCGCTGGCACGGTGAGCCAGAGGTCGCGGGTTCAAGTCCCGGTATGGGTGGAATTTTTAGCCTCTAAATAGGTTTTTAAAATTGTCCTCAGCACGGGTTAGTGCAACAAAAAGAATATTAATCACATATGTGCAGCTATACTTATCTAAGAGGCTGTAAATAGGTAGTTAGGGAATTAAAAAAACCTGTAAGTAAATTTGTTATACCTAAGACCTTAAAGACTGATGAGTTTTTCTTTAACCTCATACCGGTCGAAGAAAAAGCCTTCCAAATTTAAGAAAACCAAATATAATCTGATAGTGAAGCAATTGCATTCTAAAGTTTTGAAAATTTATATAATATTAATATAAACTTTATTCTATAAGGATCTAATATAAACTTTATTATATAAGGATTCTTTCCACCACCGAATGCTTTTAATAGGGTGTTCAGTTATTGACCGCCTTTTGTAGCACACCTAGCAAACTGTAGAAAAGTATAATCGAAGGAGAGAAAGCTAGTAGTGTGGTTTGCAGGCGGAAAACTTAATTGAATTTCTACGCTCATTGTACAAGGGAAGCTGGCTTGGACTAGTTATGCCGTTGTTGGGCTGATCGTGAGAAAGAGTTCTTGATCAGCGTGTAATTGAAAACAAGGGGCAGAGTGAGAAATGCCGCTTTTACAGTTTTGCTTATTACTTTACTCTAAAAATATGTATACAGTTACCATTTTTATTTTTATTGACAAATTTCATTCGTGTACAAAGTACAAAATGTAACTACCGTTAAGCTTGGAGACCATTGGAGCTTGAGTCTAGCTATTTAGCCGAGGAGTTCGTATATACATCTGCAAATGCGAAGTTTCAGAGAAAATTAAAAAGTAATAATTAGTACAGTTATTAGTACCACTTTTTACCTGACTGCGGCAGAGCCCAAAAGGAGGGCAATGTGTTTGGCTCGTATGTATGTATGTACCTATGTAAGTAGGTGCGATTCTATGTTCCGTCACAACTCCTTGACCAATAGTCATATTTTGACCAAAAAAGTCCCAATTGATTCGTCATCTTTGCGCGAATGCCTTGGCTATATGAAATCAGCATAAATCCAACAAAAAAAAAAGAAAAAAAGACGAAAATAAAAAAACTGAAATAAAAAGTAACCAACAACCCAACTCTTAACATTAACTACAAAGCAGCCGGGACCCAAATTCAACATCGTGTGTGACTCGTTGCATTGGTCCCGTCTGCTTAGTAGGTAGTTAATGTTCAGTAGTCGGGTGGTTGGTTATTTTTTATTGAAGTTTTTTTTTTTGTTACACATTTCGATAAAGGCTGTGTACTTTTCTTATCTCATTTACCGACATCGTATAGAGTTTAGTCATGCATTGTAGTACATTATCATCTGTACCAAATAGGGGATGCATTAGCGAAGGGCAAGATAAAAAGTACCCGAAACCGGCGTTCGTGCACGCGACGACTAATGGATTTTAATGAAGCGGAAGTGGTTTTTCAGGATCGTGGCAGGTGGCAAACCTTGGTCTGGGCCCATACATTTTAACTTTCGAGTCTTAATTACAGTACATGACACACGGAAAATATAGGTTATAGTCTTAGATAGACAGATAACTCTTTATTGCACACCAGTAATAAAAAGCTACTTTGTTCCAGGTTCAAGCTTTGTTCATTTCTCATATCCAGAAAAACGTACTTATTCAGCAATGCCTGATGAATGCACCAGGCATTCATTAAGAATTGAATGGCGCTATAGTCTCATAAAACTATCGTAATATCATGATTTTGTATGTGTTGGCTGTATTTATGTCACACATAAGCAGCCTATATACGTCCCACTGTAGGGCCAGCGGGGGGAGCATGAGATTTTTATCGTATCTAGATAGATAGGTTAAAATTTTAAAACATTACGATATTATATCCCACCCGCGAGCATGACTTCTCTTCGACATACATATCTTCCTTAGATAGGAGATAAGATTTTATCTACTTATTGGTATGACAACACTGAATCGGCAAATAGGGATGTGACGAAAATCACTATTTCATTCGTTCAATTTGCGTTTTTTGACAGATTGAAATCTGATCTGTGTGTGATCTTTCCTTTACTTAGTCTGTGCTAGGTATCAAATAAAATGTAAATAAACAAACAAATAACGGACAATAGATGCTTAGATGCCGAAAATGAAGTAAGTACAAACTTTATAGCCATTGCAGTTAATTTATACAATACTACAATAGTTGGAGATCCTTCCTACAAGCTCATACGGACATCACATCATATACAAGTCACTCATCGGCAAGAACTATAATATTTTTCTGTTTTAGAGGGCGCAGTAAACAAAATCAACTGGGGTTCGTTCGAGTATATGACGCTCCACAGTAATTTAGCCAACAATGAGTTTTCTGGCCCCATGGGAAGCGAAAGGTTGTTGAAAGAGTGGGGCGCATTGAGCCTTGTCGAAGGAGCATGGTCCCGACACGACTGGAGCAGTGGCGGAATGTAAGTGTTGATAGTACCTACTTATTATCTAGTGATATATTAAATTAAGTTCAATACTTGACTCACCATCACCAACCGAGTACAATAGGTAAATAATATGCTTGTCAAACTAATGCAAATGTGTACTTAGGCAATGCTCAGTGAATACCTACAGTATTTGGATAGATAGACCATAGAGGTCTATCCAGTATAGCGTCAATTTTTGCTCTTAGGGGCATCTAAAATCATTTTCGTAACATGTCTTACCTTTTTTCTTTTTGTCTTAAGCTATTACATCATATTGGAATGTTTTGGACTCCTTTTTAATTATGCTCTTTATTTGTTACAGGATATTTTGAACGCGCTGACTACAATAATATTTGGTCTATGCTACAATCAATCAAATCTTACAAATAAATCAAATATTAAAACGTAGGAATATGTATGTACGAATTGTATTTTTTCAAAATAGTAACTCAAAATTGGATGCTTAATTACCCAAGTTCCACTATAGTTTTTTTATATTACATGCACAGAAGCATTCATTCAAGGGTTAAATATAATTAGGGAATGTTCCATTGAGCTGGCCATTCCTCCTCTACTGGGTTTCAGGCTCCACAATGGCAATGTGTGTACCGAGCCTCGGGAGTCTACTCGGCCTCTCCTCTGATGGGCGTCATCAGCCAAGGCAGGCTCAAAGGCATATCCAGAGTCTCCTAGGAAATGCATTACATTTTTTTTACTTCTTATTTTTTTGTTACAGATTACATCAAAGGTGAAGAACATATTAATTTGTTTGGTAACAATTTCCCGTTTTCAGAAGAAAACATATCATGCTTCTTTTCTCCATTGGGTACCCAGTTATGTAGTAAACCACCTATTTCATTGTTTAAAGTTACAAAATAAATATTAGATTTACTTATAACCAAAAGCATTTTATTATTAACGGACTTCAAAAATGGAGGAGTCTGTGTCAAGCTTTTTCCAGAAAACTTCCTAGAAACCATACATTTGTAGTAAATACACCATACATACTTAGGTACTTAGTAGAAGTTAGGTATGATTTGTGGGGTGAGTAAATGGCTTGGGATGCAAGTTCATTAGAAAGAAATAATTTTTGCCCTTTTTAGTGTGTCGGTTTAAATCTTTGTTTTAGAAGTTTCTTATTTTAAAATTTTTTGTTGACTGGTACATTTTACCTAGTATTATTTTAATTGAGATAGGCACTGGACGACGGTCTGAGCAGGACGGCAGAGGGTGCTTGGTTGCGTGGAGTAGGGCTGAACGGAGGTCAGTGAGCGGGTCCTTAAATCCCTGGAGACGGCCACTGGACGTCGGTCAGTGAGCAGAAACAGAGGAAGGGCACGAATGGGATGCGTAGGTGGCGCGAAGAGGCACCAGTGGACAAATCATGACAAATGTGATGATTTTATTCGTAGAATGACTGACAGAAACGCTAGATATAAGTTTATATGCCCCTCTCAAAAGTGGGATAAATTTAAATGAAACATCTGTCAAAAGTCGATAATATATCTTTTTATGTTGTCATCATGCTCGCATTTGCGATAGGGTTTATCTTATAGTGACAGATGTTTTTTTATCTCACGGCACTGGTATAAAAACGATGCATTGTGCTCGCGACGATAAGTTAACCTACTATAGACGTCAAAACTCGTTAAAACGGCCATTTTTTGTAGATAAACCGCCTCGATAAAATCTCATGCTCCCTCCGCTGGTCTTCTCTCAGGGACACGCGTGCCCACCGCGGATTGGCGATTTCAAGCGCTGAGTTATGTGAATAGCTGAGACAGATGTTTTCCTTCACCGTTAGCGAGTGGTATTTATGTTTATTTATATCTCGCCCGTTTGTGAATATCCAGCTAATAAAGAACATCAAAAATAAAAATAAGATAATCAAAATCCCAAACTCTCACTCAACGAGCAGTCAGAATGCTAACGACACAAAATGGACATAATTTTTTCATAAACCGTATCCACAGCCCACGTTCAGTTGTAAATCATGGCAAAGACTCTGGCGCACAACAGTAGCGCTCACGCGAGTCTAATTCATATGGTGCGGCTAGATTTATAGGCTGACGGTGGCTGACTTACGGACTTTGCAATGAGGGGACATACGGGACCAGCGATGCTTGTGATTCTGCATCCACACAATTAGCTAACGCTTCAATCAGCGCGGATATAGGCCTCCCGCAAAGCATGCCACGCCCTTCTGTCCTCAGCCATCCTCATCCAGTCTCTGCCAGCAACCTGCCTCAGATCGTCGGTCCAGCGAGAAGGTGGGTGGGTGGGTGTCCTCCGCTGCTTCTGCTGGTTCGTGGTCTCCGCTCGGGAACCTTGTACCCCATCGACCATCGGTTCTTCGGCATGTGCGACCAGCCCTCCCTTATCGATTTGCTCTTTTTAGTGGAGCATCTTCCACATACGTAACGCTGAGTCAGCTGACTTTTGGACGTTGGCACACCACAGGCTACATCTATGGTTCTGTTTAATTTATTTGATTTGTCTATTGTGTATTTAGTGTTATTTCTGTGGTGGTGCATATTATGTTACTTATCTGTTTATTTTGTTTCTGTCACGTCTCTTGTTGGTCAAATAAATGTTCCTTTCTTTACTCCTGTCACAGGCCAGAGGCCTAATTTTGCGTAATCCTGTCGGAATCCCGACGTTTGCGATAGCAATTGGTATAGAATTTGACGGTTAGACGATTGGAATCGTTCATATGTCGCGTAATATAGGAGTTCCTTGACAGCCTGGTGTCACGACGTAACTACACGTTTTCTTTTTTAAATTTAATTTGATAAGTTCATTCTACCATTACCACATTACATTATTTATTTATATTTATTCTTAATAAAACATGAAAAAACACAATTTCATTAGTAAAAAAAAAAAAAATACACATACATACACAAACTCACGCTTGTATCCCAGAGGGATAGGCAGAGACCAGGGACTGCAACTTAGTATTATTATGTTATCGTCAAATTAAATAACGCAGCGCTTCAAATTACCAATCCGCGGTGAGCAAGCACGGTGATTAAGCCCCCACTATCTTTGAGTGAAGGCCTGTGCCCTGTAGTGGGACGTATAAAAGCTAAATTAAAATAACTATTACATATATACATAAACCCACGCCTGTATCCCAGAGGGGTAGGCAGAGACTAGGGACTGGCACTTGCCACGATCCTGACAGATAACTTTCGCTTTCTTGACATTAATTAGTCGTTGCATGCACGTACGCCGGTTTCGGGTACTTTTTTTAACTATTATGCTATCATTAATGAAGGTTATTATGTTATCATTAAATTACAGACTAGTTTGCAGTGTCGTATGTCCCTGGCAGTAAACTAGGTATGGTGTGATCTCAAATTACGTTCTTGTCTCTGCCTTGGTGTTGAGATACCAATCTCACAGGGGTGATCTTGCATTTTGTAATCAATACTGTTTTGGATATAAAAAGTTACTACAAAGGCAGAATCATTATAATGAAATGCGATGTAGGGTAGAAAAAAATAAAAACGAAAGAAAATTTATAAAATATCTTGGTTAATCAGAACAAACTAAAATATATTTTTTTCTTAAAGAACAAAAAAGGTTTACCAATGACTGCTTTCTAAGTTACGTACATTGTGAAGTTATAGTATCATTCGCTAACTGCGAAGGAAAACATCGTGAGGATAATTGAGTGTCTGAGGTGTTCAGCTCTTGAAATTGCCAATCCGCGGTGGGCACGCGTGGTAACTAAGCCCATATTCTCTCTCTGAGAAAAGGCATGTGCCCTGCAGTGGTACGTATATAGGCTACATAAAAAAATGTTTATAGTCAATATTCAAGTCGATACTGCGTATTCCATAGTAGGAGCTTTGCACTTAGAATTATTTACGTCTCGGTCTCATTAAATGAACTCTTTACAAATACTAAACCGCGTATCTCCACTATAGCGATCTCAGTACAGTAGGATTCTAGATGTCAACTGTCAAATCACTATCTACCGTAAACCGACAATAGCATTTTAACACCGGTACCAGGAAAGCTCTTATAAAGACCTCTATTGCAGTACTAATCATTCGAAAGCGGAGCTCTTCAGACTTGTCGTAGTATAACAATAGCTGTTCTTTGTCGTGAGCTACACGTCAGAGTTAAAACAGAACAAAGGGAGGTCACCGAAAGACTAGTAAGTGTTGGCAAAGTGTACCTGTCAGTCCACTTAAGTCCCTTTATCAGGGTCGATAAAATCTCCACATTTAATTTGCTATCCCTCTTACGCCACTGTTTCCTTGCTTTATCGGCCATTTGGTTTATTTATCTGCGGGGTTTATTCTTAGGCGAAATAAGAGCCATCGCACACGACGACTTTTTTAACATAACATAAAGTCATGTCCCAGAGGGGTAGGCGGAGACCAGAGACTGCCACTTTTATACGCGCTTCTAATCGCGTTTCATGACATTTTTGAGAAGCGATGCAAGTGCGCTGCAGCTTCCTAACAGTTTTAGGCGATTATCACCGCCACTTCGTCGGAGCCGTGGATTTTTTTATTATATGCAAGTATCTCAGTTTGTATAGAAAATATGCCTAGGACAACACACTGCCAACGCGTCCCGCGCGCAAATTCCGCCAAGCCGCGTGGAAGCGGGCGTGTCGCAGGATAACACACTAGCTTCGCAGCAACGCGCACGTCCCCCAGTGTTGATATTAAAAATGTACAGAAAATTAACCTGAAATGCATAAAATCTTCGGATGCCTATCAACATGCGTATCATTAAGTAAATACGTAATAAGTATAAGTAAATAATATCAAATTCAAAGACTTGAAAATAAAAGTTATTATATTTTGAATCTATGAGGTGAAATAGCGATCTAAGATCGACGTATAGCAAATAAACTTTTTATGGACCTACCTACCTGTATAATTTTATTTTTAAACAAAAACGTAAATACCAATTAAAAATTATATAAAGTGAGAAAAACAAGATAGCGATGGCCTTACTCGTAGGATCGGCCAACGCATAAGACCAAAACACAAATTTTTGAGGACGTGAAAAAAATTTATTATGGAAATACTGTAGAACATTTTTATTATCTTATTTAAATCAATGGTGAGCTGTCATGAAAAAATTACATGATTACCAAAATTAATTCAATTATAACAAAAGTTTTATGCCAATTTGACTTATGTGCTTCAGTCCGCCGACCCTAGATTTACAAAAACACTCCTCAGAGACGGTTTAGTTAATCTGTGGTTACGTCTGTTCCCTGTGAAATTTCGACCATGAACTAGTTTAATCAGCGTTTATCGTGTTTTAAGGAATTGTGTTTTTATAAATAAGACCGAACATGTTTCGCTTCTATGTTTACGGAAGCGATGAATACGTGCGAGTGAACCGCGTTTGAATCGCGTTTAAAAGTTGCCGTGGGCGATGGCCTTAAGGTTTACTCGTACCTCCATTAGATGGCGATTGGGTTGCCATTCGCCACGTTGATGGAGAGGTAAATCCGTTAGTACCATCAGCTTTATCATCAGCCCGTTAGGTACTCCCCCGTCACCTATGTCGACTTCACATTATTATGTCACTTTTCATGGTTCGAGTTAAAAACGGAAAGTAGCAGACCCAGGCAAACATACTTCGACTAAATAGGGGATGTATTACCAAAGGGCAAGATAAAAAGTACCTGAAACCGGCGTGCGTGCGTACAGCGACTAATGAATGTTAAGAAAGCGAAAGTGGTCAGCGTCGTGGCAAGTGGCAGTCCCTGGTCTCTGCCTACCCCTCTGGGATACAGGCGTGAGTTTATGTTTGTATGTATGTAGCAGAATTTATTTTATTTATTGAATTACTCGACAGATGAGTACCATTAAATCATCAATTAATCAGCCCGTCGTCCACTGCTGGACATAGGCCTCCCCAAAGGCCTGACAAGAACTGATAAACACAGCGTAGGAGGCCCACCAGCTCGCTGGACCGACGAGATGAGGCAGATTGCTGGCAGCGGTTGGATAAGGACGGTCGAGGACAGAAGGGAGTAATATTACTTGTTTTAATATCATAGTGAAGGTTTACAATCTGGTTACAAATCCTTTAAGGTGGGATGACAGCGTGATAAATTATGGACTAGAACTGCTAATACGCTACACAATGTCCCACCATTCAGCACATCGTAGTGTAGTTTTATTTAACTGTAGCGCATGTGGCTTGATCTGTCTTTACAAACGATCCAATAATTCTCAAGTACAATAATCATGAATTTGTAGCGGTAGTGCCACTCGCTAACTGTGAAGGAAACAATATCGTGACGAAACCCGAAGGCTTGATTTCACACACCTCAGCACTTGAAATTGCCAATCCGCGAGAGAAATGTCAAGAAAGTTTGCTAGATAATTTGTACAGCTGTCTATAATAGAAGAAGAAGAAGAAAGACATTTATTATACCAACAAGATACATCACAGAAACAAAATAAGCACATAAGTAACATAATATGCACAACACAGAAAGAAAACTAAATACACAACAGACAAAACGAATAAATAAAACAGGACTATAGATGTAGCCTGTGGTGTATCTACATTGCCACAAAAGGCAGCTGACTCAGCGTTGTGCTGAGGAAGTGATCCCTCAGCGCTGATTTTCAGATAGAATAGATGTTTTTCGACGTGCGACGTGCGAGCGCAACGATACAAACTAAAATCAACATATTGTAGTCTCTACCTTAGTATTTAAGGATTATTTTAGATTTAAATCGAACCGCCAGCACATCGTCGGTCCGTTGTAACGTAGATAGACCTTAAGCCAGGCATGAACGGTCTGAATAAAAAACCACGATTTCAATCTAAAATAATTCTTAAATGCTTACAAAGTCGAAGACTACAATACAAGCACAAAAAAGCTCGTAGCCGTGACGGCTCGTCGGCCACACGGCGCGCGGCGTCTGAATTTTTTGCGTCAGTATTGTAGTCTCAAAAGTATTTAAGGTTTATTTTAGTTTGTGACGTTGCGCCCGTACGACGCGTCGCCGGCCTAAAAATATTACACAAAACAATCCTAGTCTAGAGTTGGCAATATTGAGGGGAAAAGGTGTGTCGGGAGAAGATGTAGCCAGAACTGGGGACCTGTTTCGCTGGGCAAGGAATGAATAATAATATGGAGAGCTGGCTGTCCTCCATTCGTAGAGAGGCACAGGAAAACGAGTAAGGGGACATAAGTATAAATCAATGTACGATAGTACTCTGCTGGAATTAAACCCATGAAACGTACGGCAGCGGAATTGACGAACCCATGACCGCTGTTGAAAATACAGCGCTTTACCGCTAGACCGACGAGGCAGAGGCTTTGCATTATACACTAATTAATTAACACAAGCATAAAACGGCGAATAATCGCCACAGGCTAAATAAGCTTAGCCAACATGGCGTTTAACAAAATGTGTTAAGGGGCTGCTACTCAATGAAAATTACCTTGAAAATGTTCCATAAAAGGCACATATACTGGGTGCCAAAATATAAGCAAAAGACTTATTACTTCTACTTAAATTGAAACGCAGGTACGTACACATTTGAATTTTTATAATAAACATTTTGATCAAGCGAAAAAAAATTATTATTATTTATTTCATAACAATATCCCACACTTACAGGTTTTCTGCTTAATAAAGCAGGTTAAATAAAAATAGTATCACAGAAAAAAAGAGGAAAATCGAGCTCATTAACATAATTCACATTTGCACAACCCACAATATTAGTTTACTTCAATTCAATGACTACAATAAAAATTATATTATATTTTAAAATGCAATCAATTATTTAAAACAAACGATTTATAACATTTCATCAAACATAAAAAAATGAATGTATGTATGTAGCCTATACACGTCCCACCGCAGGGCACAGGCCTTTTCTCAGAGAGAGAGAGTATGGGCTCAATTAGCATGCGTGCCCACCGCGGATTGCCAATTTCAAATGCTGAGGTATGAGAACACCTCGTAACACTCAAGTGTTCTCAGAATGTTTTCCTTCTCCTTTGGCGAGACGTACTGCAACTAGAATTCAGTTTTTTTAATGAATATATTCACACTTCACAAAGCTATTTTGATCAGAAATGTAGGCAACTTAGAAAACCGGTGCAAAACTATTGAAAATTGAGGGGTATCAAAACTAGGACCCCTCGAAAATGTGAGGCCAGCTTTCTACCAATGCGCTACCGGTTTTGAAAAGTACCTATCACTTAAACTTTTGGACAATTTATCCAGTTTAATGAGGATTTGTTATATTTATTAATTTCGGAAAGGCTTTATATGGGTACTATGATGAACATGTATAAACAACGGTCGATTTATTTTAATTGTTGTAATCTGTAGAATTCTAAAAGGCCCGATCATACATAAGAAGCCTATATGCGTCCCACTGTAGGGTACAGGCCTTCTCTCAGGGAGATCATAACAATGGTTTTTAATTGTTATTTTCAAAGTCATAATCTAACAGGTTAAAAGAGTAATATGGTACCACTAAGGATGGAAAATTATATTATTTTGTTGCCTTTTTTCATGACGCCGCAATTTTCATGAAAAATCTTCAATCAGCTCACAACTAGGTAACTGACGCCCTCTTAACAGAATGAATTAATTGCGGGTATAAACCTGGGCGCCTCGACAATGGTATTTTCTCACAGTGTCCCAGCTGGGTACAAGGATTCCAACACCTAAGTGTGCCTAATTAGGAGCGAGGGATCAGGGACACTGCCTAACCTCCTAGCGTTGGGCCGTGAAGGTTTCAGGGTTGCCACTAAATACTTGTAAGTGTATGAATGAAAATTAAAACCATTTATTTAACTGGTGTGGCTGGACAGAAGGGAGTGGCGTGCCTTGGGGGATACCTATGTCCAGCAGTGGACGAGTGTGGGTTGATTAATTGATTGAAATTATGGTTACAATTTAAGGGGGAATTAAGTATCATTATTCGTAGGTACTGTTATTATATGTGTAAGTCGATCTACGTAATCTTTGGAACGGGGTATGCTCGGAGTCTTCTTGACGGATCACATTACAAATGAGACCATTTCCCAAAGAACCAATCGTGACTGACATAGCCCATGGGCTATCCTTCTAATCTCGTGATATTAGAATGTTGAAGTGGCAGTAGGTTATGGCCATATCTACCGAAGAAACCATAGTCGATGGAATACAAAGGTTCTTGAGTGGATACCACGAACTAGCAAACACAGCGTAGGACGCCCACCGCTGGGCCACTGCGGTGACTGCAAATCAGTAGAATCTCTCACATTCGGGAGCTTCTGGGTTCGATACCGGTATGTGCCAATGACTTCGTCACCTAGTGCCCTAAGAGAACTCGATACTTCAAAAAATAAACCGAAGAAAATGTTATCCGAAAAATGCTCTTACATTGTAACGGAATATTTGTGTGAAAGATTGTAATACTTCTACGTTTGACATTATCTACTTGATATATGTACCTATTTCTAAGTTTGACATGCATTACCTTAGTTTTAAGTACTTGTCACGATTTTGTCAATTTTATATTTGTTCCCTTTCATTTGGTGCTCTCTCTTTTATTAAAAAATTGTATGTCTACAATGACAAAAACATGGAAAACAAATATTTATTATTGCACCGTCTATTCATACTCATGTTTCACAAATAAGTATCTTTATCTTTACCACTCGCTGACTAGATCGAGATGAAACACACCTAAGCACTTGAAATCACCAATCCACGGTGGGCACGCGTGCTAATTAAGCCCATACACTCTTACACTCTCTCTGAGAGAAGGCCTTGTAGTGAAACGTACATAGGCTTATTACATAAGCGTAATTCTTCGATCCGTCTGTAAGGAAATATAAAACACTAGCTGTTGCCCGCGACTTCGTTCGGGTGGTAATTTTCATGTGTATTTCTCCGGGATAAAAATAGCCTATGTGGTAATCCAGACTATAATCTATTTCTATGCAAAATCTCATCCGGATAAGTTCAGTCGTTTTTTGTGAAAGAGTAACAAACGTCCATCCTTAGATACAAACTTTCGCGTTTATAATATTAGTAAGGATAATGCATAAATTCCAAATGAAATAATTTATCCCGGTCCCAAACTCGTATCATAAACATAAACACGCAAATACACCCAGACTGAAGCCATTTCTACAGCTCAACAGCGGCCTCCAGTGGAAATCGAACGCACCTCCGTTTTAGTACTTTGTTAGTCAAGCGAGTTAATCGCTAGACCAACGAGGCGGTCATAATGCTGAGTGGAGGCTGTTTTGGTTTTTTGCAGTCGTATTTATAAAAAAAAACAAGATTCCTTAAAACATACCTCAAATGCAATTTCAGGCCGAAGCGGGTTTCGAACCTGCATTAGAGTTTTCATTCTGACCGCACTACAAATTGTATTTACCTATATCAGAATGTACTGACTTCTCTGAAAGAAAGCCTATGCCTTGTAGTGGGTTGTATATCAGTTGCTTAATTTTATCCTACTTTTTTCGATTACTCTGTAAGAAAACAAATAAAAAGTTTAATCCTAAGTGCCTTGGTTGGAACAGCCCTAAGCCGCTTCCCCAGCAGAAGGCGTTGCGTGTAATTAGAGATTGTATACATTAGCCAATACAAATAAAGCACAATGCCACGCGAGCGGAGCCCGGCGCGGACATTAGTCTCGCCAGGTCGTGGACGCCTCGTCCCGTTGGGTTCGTGGGCCGTGTTCACGATGTATACTTTTTTTTATGTCATCTATAGGTATACATCCCAATCGCCAACACGCACTGGGCACGCGCGGTGATTAAGCCCATACTCTCACTCTGTGCCCTACAGTGGTATGAGGATTTGAGGAGGATATGAGAGGTGAGGGAAGGAAATGTTGTATTTTAAATTTTTAAGAAAGTCTGCTTGTGTCTGTGGCATAGTCTGATACCCCTCCAGGATACAAGCGTGAGTATGTATGAACAGTATATTATACATAACAATAATAGTATATTATTAATGTACAGGGTTTTCTCATCTCACCAATACAAATTACTTTTCTCCGTGTGGCGCCGGATTAAGAATAACGTCACTCCATTTCCTTCCGTGGATGTCGTAGAAGGCGACTAAGGAAATCAATTACCAGGAGGCGGGCAGCAGCGTCTTCCTGAGATTCCAACCGTATACTGCGATCGCCAACCCGCCTGCCAAGCGAGGCGATTATGGCAAAACCCCTCATGGTTATGAAAACCACGAAGGAGGCCTATGTCCTGCAGTGGGCGTCAAATGGCTGATGATGATGATGAATTAGGCAAACACAAGTAGATTTTTTTGTAAATAAGAGAGTTATTAACTTAATTTAAACTTCCTTTGAGAGTCATGCAAGGGAAAGGTAAATAAGGCCGTTTTGTATACACGTGGGTATTAAATTCAACTTAGGTATTACTTAGAATTATTTACGCCTCAAATGCAATTGTAAATAATATTATTTGCCAATAAATCACCACCAATCGAACATCTACAATCTATCTCAAAAGCACGTCCGGACCATTAACGTTATGATTAATTTGGTTATGTCTGATCATCAGCCATTTGACGCCCACTGCAGGACATAGGCCTCCCTCATGGTTTTCCTAACCATGACGGGTTTTCCGATAATCGCCACGCTTGGCAGGCGGGTTGGCGATCGCAGTATGCGGTTGGAATCTCGGGAAGACACTGCTGCCCGTCTCACGGTAATTGCTTTCCTTAGTCGCCTTTTACGACATCCACGGAAGGAATTGGAGTGGCGCCACACGGTTGTTTATGTCTGATACAAAGTTATTTTAATTGAAATGGAGACAAAAAGTATTCATATATTCATTAATCTGTTGAAGTCTAGATGACCCGACCACTACAACAATGGTTTTTAATTGTTCTTTTCAAGGTCCTAATCTAACACTAGGTGCATCTGTGAATTCGTTCAGGTGTTTTGTGTATTAATCCAGGTTCTGGTGGATACCTACTCTGAAAGAAAGCCGCAGTGTGAAGCTTAAATCCTGCCTAAGTTATATTGGTCTTTTTTCTACCTAAGTTACGTATTTCTATGTTCGCGACCTGTTCCTAAACATCCTAAGGTCCTATACACTGAAATAATTCAAATAAAATGCACTTAAAAATACAACCTGGCCTGACGAAGGTAATATTTGAGAAAAATTGTACTAGGATATAGATATCTAATAAATAAAAATCTTGTATCTCAGTGTTTGTTATCGAACTCCTCCGAAACGGCTTTACCGATTTTTTATGATTTTATTTTGTATACATTTGTTAGGTCTTTGAATAGGTCGTAGGCTAATTAATATGGCAAAATAACGTTTGCCAGGTCAGCTAGTAGTTTTATATTGATATTGTTTACCAAGTTGTATTGTATTGTATTTATTTCATCTTTAGGCATACAAGGTACTCTTAGAAACGTCAACATATGGACACTTAAAATTATCATTATAAATCATACATGCAGGTAGTCTATAATGCAACTAAATAATTAGTTTTAGGAGCATAAGTTTAATGACAACAGAAGCAAGGTTGAATATTATGTAAACAGGTTATATCAATCACGGGTTTAAGTCTCGGTTAGCACAAACGGTGGGGCCGGGCCGAGGCCGTCCTTACGGTGGCACCGTCCACTCTAATTAACATAAACAGAAACGCTCCACAGTTATTTATAACTGAACCTTTTATTTATTCGTTTTAGACACAAATAAACACACACTTTGGTCTTACTTCACCTGTAGAGGTGGGGTTGTTTATTTTGTGGGTTTTAGTTTAGATTTTGGTTTCTAATGAGGTGGAAACGGTCGAACGAATAGCAACTGTGCACTCTACTTGGTAACGTTACGGGCGACTTTGCAACTAAAAAGTAAACTTTGTGAAAAGTTTTTCTTCAGTTTTGATAATTAAACCACCCTGCAATAAGCAAAAATTTTAAAATCACCATTTTACTTTTTAATTTTTCATATTATATTGAAACTTGCCACCATCATTTTTGCAAAAAAAAAATTGCTCATTTTAAACTATTGCTGCTTTTTAGAAGTAGTATAATTATCGATTCTGAAAAAAACGGTTTTGAGCTTTTGCGATTTAATAATAATAATAACTGCCACACAACACAATCACTTCTCCTGGTCCCAAACTAGGATATACTGAGCTATGGTAACCAGGCAAGGACATCACAAACATGGAAATACACCCAGACTGAGACCATTTGTTCAAATGTACAGAGGCCCCCAGTGGGAATCGAACCCACGACTTAAGGAATGGTAATCAGATACCAAATATTGATACTTAAAGAGCTTAGAGCTTTTAGCTCAATCTGGGTGTATTTTCATATGTGTGACGTCCTTGCCTGGTTACCATAGCACAGGGTATCCTAGTTTGGGACCAGGACAAGTGATTGTTTTAAAAAGATAAACAGTACCCGAAAGCGGCGGCGTGCAACGACTAATGAATGTTGATGAAGCGAAAGAGGTCTGTCAGGATCGTGGCAAGTGGCAAACCCGGGGCCTTGCCTACCCCTCTGGAATACCTGCGTGAGTTTACGTTTATGCCATGTAATGTCTTTAAACAGGTGGCTAGCTGAACCGATCGACCACAAAGTTAAGAAGCAATTATCATCGTGACGTCATCATATTCAACGGCCTCGCGATGCGTGACGCGTTTTTTATAGTCTATTGTTTTTCAAACAACGCCTTCTGATTGGCCGGCGCTAACCGAGGCGGTTGCAGGGCGTCCTCTGATTGGTTGAGATGCCAAGTCATGCAAAATCGTAATGGTGGCTCAAGATTGGTGTGACATGAATTCGTAGAATAAATTAGTTAAGGTTGGCTTGTCAGTTTGTTTGGATTGGTCTGCGTCGGAGTTAATTGCGTTGGCAGCTTATTGTTTGGCGTGTGAATGTAGCGTTTTAATAGTCAGTCTCGTATTTATAGATGGGTAATGTCTAACAATGAAATGGGAGAACCACGGAAGCTCTTACTGCTCAAGACAAAAGTGCGATATCAAGCGAATATGGACTTTCAAGTCAGTACGAGAATGAATATCATAAAATGTGTAAATTTACCATGTGTCATCATCATCATCATCATCAGCTACCCGACGCCCACTGCAGAACATAGGCCTCCCTCGTGGTTTTCATAACCATGAGGGGTTTTGCTATAATCACCACGCTTGGCAGGCGGGTTGGCGATCGCAGGATCCGGTTGGAATCTCAGGAAGACGCTGCTGCCCGTCTCCTGGTAATTGATTTCCTTAGTCGCCTTCTACGACATCCACGGAAGGAAATGGAGTGACGCTATTCTTAATCCGGCGCCACACGGATTACCATGTGTAGTCTGGCGATAAATATGACATCATCATCATCACCATCACCATCTTATGACGCCCACTGCAGGACATAGGCCTCCCTCATGGTTTTACAAACCATGAAGGGTTTTGCCATAATCGCCACGCTTGGCAGGCGGGTTGGTTGGGTTCTGAGCTATTCACATACCTCAGCGTTTGAAATCGCCATTACGCGGTGGGCACGCGTGGCGATTAAGCCCATACTGTCTCTCTGAGAGAAGGTCTGTGCTCTACAGTGGGACGTATATAGGCTGCTTATGTCATATTTCTTCGTTCCATGTGACGCCGGATTAAGAATAGCGTCACTCCATTTCCTTCCGTGGATGTCGTAGAAGGCGACTAAGGAAATCAATTGCCAGGAGACGGGCAGCAGCGTCTTCCTGAGATCCCAACCGCATACTGCGATCGCCAACCCGCCTGCTAAGCGTGGCGATTATGGCAAAACCCCTCATGGTTATGAAAACCACGAAGGAGGCCTATGTCCAGCAGTGGGCGTCAAATGGCTGATGATGATGATGATGATCCCTAACAGTAGCGACTGCCTCGTTGGTCTAGCGAATAACTTCGCTATCGAAACGGATTTCGTGGGTTCGATTCCCACGATCTGTGTATTGTATGACTGTGCAAGTCTGGGTGTATTTTCACGTTTGTGACGTCCTTGCCTTGTTATTATAGCAAAGGGTATCGTAGTCTGGAACTAAGAGAAGTGATTATGTTATGTAGAAGTTTAGAAGAAGAAGAAAACCCCGGTCTTTGCCTAACACTCCAGAATGAAGGCGTGAGTTTGAAATCAGCCCTGAGGGCTCACTTCCCTAGCACAACGCCTTTTGTGGCAACTGAGACACACCACAGGCTACGTACTATGACTTTTGTTTTTTCTCTTGTGTATTTGATTTTTTTCTGTTGTTGTTCAAATTATGTCACTTATCTCTTTATTTTGTTTCTGTGATGTGTCGTGTTGTTATAATAAATATATTTTTTTCTTTCTTTATTTATTTATTTCTTTCTCTCTCTGTCTCTCTCTCTCTTTCTTTCTTTTTTTCTTTAGTTTATGCAATATAATGTATGTGTAATGGATGTGAGGTAAGTCTTCTGCAGATACTCTACCACGAAGAACACCTCACTTGTGTTCATGCTAAAATAAAACATACACTGTCTCAACAAAGCTCCGAACAGAATCTCACAGTCGCTCGAACAGTTACCATGCATCATCGAAGAGCGCATTATTTCTCACGTATTTGTTCCCACATGCGATGTGTCGATATTCAATAAAAGATGGCGTTTATAATGCACCGGTTTGGACTGACTTGAAGCGGTGTTTTCAGACGCGACGCGCGAATTTGTGTACTGAATGATAAAATAACTATTTATTAAGTACCTACGTAGATTTGGTGTGATTATTTTGGTCTCAACTCGTACCATTCCACTAATTAACAATGTGAAATATTGCCACTATTATTCAGATTGCTAGTGATAGACGTTTCCCATGATTGTGGTAAGAGGCAAAACCTTGGTCTTTGACTACCCCTCCCGGATACAGGCGTGAGTTTATGTATGTTTAACAGTCTTATTTATAAAAACACGAATCCTTAAGACACTCTTCAAATGCAGTTGTCAAATTTGTCTCTCCCTTCACGAAAGTCTATTTAAACTACATTTGAGGAGTGTTTTAAAGGGATCATGTTTTTGTAAATAACGGTTCACATTTTTTACCCGGAACGGGATTATTTTTCTATTCAACTAAATCGCCTAGAAAGCCGGCTTCTCGCTCGGAAGGTCGTGGGTTCGAATGACTTTGTTGTCAAAATTACGTACATTTGTGAAGCAATACCACTACCTAACGGTGAAGGAAATCAACGTGAGGAAACCTGAGCGTCTGCGGTGTTCATATACCTCACTTGAAATTGCTAATCCGCGGTGGGCACGCATGGTAATTAAGCCCATACTCTTTCTCTCTCTGAGAGAAGGCCTGTGCCCTGCAGCGAGACCTATATAGTATACATAAAAAAAGCTTTACATTACCCGAATACTTACTCAGCTGGCTAAGCGACCCGAAGTTGGTACAATTGATACAAGAAGGCGTCACTTGTCTCTGTCCAGCTCCTATATTACGCACACCAAATCCTGAATGGTTCCAATCGTCTAACCGTCAAATTCCACACTAATTGGTATCGCAACCATCAGGATTCTGACAGGATTTAGTGTACATAATTAGGCCCCTGGGCGGTCTCCTGCCAGTCTGCAGCTCACGCAGATCCTTGGCCACTTCATCCTTCCAGCATCATCTGGGGCGGTCAACCGGTCTACTAGAAAAGCAGTTTAACCAGGTCTGATCCGGATTTCCGTACCCAACATCATCGAAGAAACGAAATCCCATCGAATCCGTTGGCTTGGTCACTTAGAGCGGATAAGAGAGGATCGGGCAGTGAAAAGTGCATACCTGGTATTACCTGAACATAGTAAGAGCCCTATCAGATTAGCGATTTGCGAGCGATTTGAAAGCGATGAGATTTTCACTGTCGACGCCATTTTGTACGCGTTCGACAGTCCGACCCGCCCCACTTGATTCATATCAAAGATACGTGTGCATACGTGTGAAATTAAAATTAAATCTACAGTCACACTTCTAGCGAGGGGGTCTCATACACTTAAGCACTGGTTCCCATGCTGCAGCTATGTCCCAACCACAATTCTAAAATGGAAAATTAAACGAGTAAATATCCGTTAAAATTCATTTTTATTATGTCTAGTGCTCGTGTTAACCTCAGAAAATACTAAACTTTGTTGATACAATGGATATACGTAGTGTTTCCTCGTCAGATCAATCCATTTTACTTGCTATTGTCCATAACGTTTTAAGTTGCTCGCAAATCGCTAGTGTGATGGGTCTGTAAAGCATAAATTAGTTTTTGGCTCATTTATCCTGAAAGTTTAACTAATTATTTTAAATTAATTTACCGTCATCTATCTAAAGTTAATATTACATACTTCTCAGTTTGAACTAAATTATATTTTTTTTTTGTTTTAAAATGTTTAACTATACTCGTATCAGTTTTGTCCTTCTATTAAAATTAAATAAAAAATGTATATGTTTATCATCATCATCATCAGCCACTCGACGCCCACTGCAGGACATAGGCCTCCCTCATTTTCATAACCATGAGGGGTTTCGCCATAATCGCCACGCTTGGCAGGCGGATTGGCGATCGCAGTATGTGGTTGGAATCTCGGGAAGACGCTGCTGCCCGTCTCATGGTAATTGATTTCCTTAGTCGCCTTCTACGACATCCACGGGAGGACATGGAGTGTCGCTATCTTTAATCCGGCGCCACACAGATTTCACAGATGTTTTTTTCATGTTTCCTATATACGTCCCATTACAAAGCTGAGGCCTTCTCTCATAGAGAGAGTATTGGCTTAATTACCGCGCTTGCCCACCGTGGATTGGCAATTTTAAGCGCTAAGGACACTTAGGTTTCCTCACAATGTTTTGCTTCTCAGAAAACTTTTTTGTTCGAATAGTCGTTTAATTGCATAATTTTGTACAAAAACTTAAGCAACAAGACAGACTATTATTAACCCTTTAATTCTCAAACGCACATTATCATAACCCTTTAACACCAAAGGCTATAAGTCGTTAACCCGTCGACGCAGGCTGCAATTATTGACGTTTCAATTTAAACTCTTATCAGATCTGCGTGGATACGTGCGCGCTCGCAGGGTTAAGCCCTTACACATAATGTTTGGGATATCCGTTGCTTTATCGCGTAGGCGATTTAGGGTTAATGGAATTATATTGTTTAGTAAATGATTAAGGTGTTTGGTAATTTGAACTGCAAATTTGAGATTTCTAACTAAAGCTATTTCTTAATTCATGGGGTGATTTTCTGAGTCATCCGACATAGATATAGACATAATTTATTGGTAATATTCTTTACATGTCAAATTGAAAGATAATAATTACAAGTTAATTAATGGCTATAATTTGTGAAGTTATAGTAGCAATACCACTCGCTAACGGTGAAGGAAAACATCGTGAGGAAACCTGATTGTCTGAGCTGTTCACATACCTCAGCGCTTGAAATCGCCAATCTGCGGTGGGCAAGCGTGGTGATTAAGCCCATACTCTCTCCCTGAGAGAAGGCCTGTGCCCTACAGTGGGACGTATATAGGCTGCTTATGATGACGCTCGCCTTTGTACTAAGTTGTTCAATAAGATACAGAAAATATACGAGTATTATCACTTCTTTCACTGGAATTCCAGTAAATATTGTTTTTATTGTACTAATTCTTACTCTGCCCGAAAATGAAACAAAAAGACTATTTTTTTCGATTCTAACTAAATATCTTCTGAAAGAGTTGTCCGTTCCGGATGGTTCTTGTACAAACTCTCCCTTGTAAGTATTAGCTTAATTAAAGACGATATCACTAAGACACTCTTAAAACAGATTTATCAGAAAAAAATCCTCTTATAAACCGGCTTTAACACGGGCTTAAGAGTGTTTTAGTGGAATCGACTTTGTATAAACAAGACTGTAAGTAGGTATGTAGCACTTTGCAGTCGGTCAAATCTTGAAATAAGAAACTCGGTTTCATCACGTTACATAAACTCACGCCTGTATCACGGAGGGGCAAGCAGAGACCAGGGATACTTTATCTTTCCGAGAGACGGCCGTGCCCTGTACCGGCGCGTATAAAAGATGCTTAATGGTTAGCATCCTAGCAATCATCACGAGTGATAGCCGACATCGACAAAGCAGCCAGCAATCGACAGATAACAGCCACAGTCGGGCCAAGGCTTGTTGTTCTTGTAAATTTATGCCGTGTTGTAATTAGTTTATAAACGCGCTGTGTTCTTCGTTTAAATAGGCTGTGATTTTCGCCCAGAGCGCTTGAGAGCTCAATGTTTATTGATTTTAGACACGCTCGGTTGGGTGTTTGCTGATTGAAAATTATCAGCAGCCATTATCAAGACAACATTTAACAGTAGTGTTTTTTTTTTTATAATCGTGCATGCAGCGACTAACGAATATTGATGAAGCGAAGGAGGTTTATTAGAATCGTGACATGTGGCAAGCCCTGGGCCTCGATTCTGTTAGTGTATTGTAGTATAATGACAGATACACTATCGGGTCACGTGACGTGTTTTTTCATACCATTGACGCCTAGAAGGTTTGACACGCGTGCCCGCGTAGACTTAAAGCAGCCATGGAAATGAAATCGCCATGTTCATGCAGTTGTCATGATACTACAATGCATTAACAGAATCTAGGCCCTGGTCTCTGTCTACTCCTCCGGGATACAGGCCTGAGTTTATGTATGTATCTAGGACTGATTATTAACGCAATATGTCTTTATATTTATGTATTTACGTGTATATCGCTGTTAATGTAAATTTATTGATGTTTATTATGTTACCTATATGGTTTTATTTATTTGTTAGCGGCAGGCCACGCTCCGCTCTGGAGCACTTGGGGCTATCGGCACCGACTGAAAATCAGCGCTGAGGGTTCACACCCTCAGCACTATGCTGAGTCACACCGCGACAATTTCTGAAAAGAGTTCCTATTATTTTTTATTACTATTTTTTGCTGTCCATGTTTTGTTTTGTTTTAAGTTTTAATTAATGTGTGTTATTTGTTGCTGCAATAAATGTTTCTCTTTCTTTCTTTCTTTCTTTCAAGAGTAGAAACGGCTTGTCATTAAAAGTGGTGATTTCAAGATGTAGACAAGCAGACTCGCTGCACAGATACGTAAGAATAGAACTAGCACGTCAACAGTTCTGGGCTAGATAGAGCCTTGAATACATTGCCGAGCTGCATCAACAGATAAAATGGCGTATCCGTCAAGATGATTAAAACCTGGCCAACTTGTAGTTCGTTAGTTAGACCAGGGATTTCCGCACTTCGCCTCATAGTTAGGCCATTGTTCGTAGCAAAGCTGTGAGTTTACTCATCTTATCTCTTTCCAGAAAGCCAGCGGTGCTCTAATGTCACTGCAGGCCTCCAGAAGGGATTCCAGCTTCCCAATGATGGCAGTCCGTTGCTTTTCAGCTCCTTCACAGTGAATGGTCATGTTGGCGGGTATTTCTTCCTCTTTGAGGCATCCCCGGCAAAGCGGGCTGTCGGTTAGTCCCATGTTGTGAAAATTTCTGTTCAGTGAGCAGCGGCCTGTTAAGATTGCCACAATTTTGCGCAGATCATCATTTCTCAGACACAGCAGGTTACGTGAGAGACATTTCGAGACTGTTGGTAGAGCCTCCCTGGCTTGTCTGCATTTGGTTTCTGTTCTCCAAAGTTCAGCATGCTGGCCAACTTTTATTGATAAAGGATAAACCGACCCTTCAACTCAAAACTTGGAAGAATCTTTAAAAATACCTTTATCCCGGATCTGAAGAGGCTATCAGTGTTATCGATGTCAAGACATCAAGAGGAAGGCTGCGACGTTCTATCAGAAAGATTTTTCTTCCCTTATATGATGCTGAAGATGATCAGCTTTAAGCTGGCAGGCGAGCCTGTTCACGGGCACGTTCACGTATAGATAAACCCGGCGGCAGCTGCGTGGAACTAGTCTATGGTCAATCTGTCATCAGTGCATTTTATTCAGCCATATTTTGACATCCGTTAGCACATCTATTGTAATTGGAAATGAAGAACGAGAATTTGTAGAAAATACTGTATTTCTGGACATTCGATGCGAAAAAAAATGCAGTGAAAACAAAATAGAGAGCTCACTGACGTTGCAACTGCTGGGCTTGTTTATTGTACTATGGTATACTACTATGGGGCCGGGTAGCAGACATTGAAACTATATTTATCTTGCAGAAAAGTGCGATGCGTTTTATATAAGCTAGGTAGCAGGGATTCGCTAAGAGATTATTTAAAGAATATCACAGCTTAACAGTTGCAATTCAATAAATTTATGAAAAATATCAAAGACTTCGAACTTCGAGACTTCGACTCCGTGATGCCCATTTCCACGAATTAGACTTGCAAAAGTTACTATGTACATACTTTATGGGGCACTGTACAAGGTCCTACAACAAGATTCCTTATGATATATTAGAATTACCTCCGACGAGGTTTAAAAAATGTATTAAGCACACTCTGTGCAAAAAAGCTTACTATTACATCAAGGATTATTTAGAAGACAAATATGTTTGGCGTTAAACAGTAGATTAATATTAATATTACACGACGATTGTGACTAGTGTTCATTGATTCATGACTAATATAATATGACAAAAATTTTAAGCTGAGAACTCTGTTAATTAAGTTAAAACGTGTCTTGAAAAGAATAAATGTGGAGTTTCTTTGTTAGCTTCTTTTCCACATAATCTATTAATTGTGAAATTAACAACTTTGACGTTCATTAAATAAAGATTATGTTTTTTATAATAAATAAAAATATCGTGGAAATGACAATTTGTGTTTATTTCTAGTACTAACATTGTGATGGCCACCGACATTTTCGATTTAATATACTTTATTTTAAAAGACATACATACAACCCGACTCTAGGTATTTATGTTCTACATATTGACACCATTGGCGATAAATAATAAAGTAAACGTTTTATTAATTGTCAAGGAAACAACAAATACTTACACTTTTCTTTCCGTAATGACTGGGTGTGTAGAAAGCATCAAGACTTGCTGATGACGCTTTAATTACTAGGCACAACTCAAGTACATTTTTCTTGAAGTTGCAGGTACTTAGTCGTTTGTGCTGTGACGAGCTAAAAATAATGAGGTCGTTTGGTGATAATTATAAAATTGCATATTTGCTGACGGTTACAGTTGATGAGCAACGGTATTTTCTATTACATAGCGTGTCGTCGATTAATTCTATACCAGCGGAGGGAGCATGAGATTTTATCGAGGCGGTTTATCCACAAAAAATGGCCGTTTTAACGAGTTTTGACGTCTATAGTAGGTTAACTTATCGTCGCGAGCACAATGCATCGTTTTTATACCAGTGCCGTGAGATAAAAAAACATCTGTCACTATAAGATAAACCCTATCGCAAATGCGAGCATGATGACAACATAAAAAGATATATTATCGACTTTTGACAGATGTTTCATTTAAATTTATCCCACTTTTGAGAGGGGCATATAAACTTATATCTAGCGTTTCTGTCAGTCATTCTACGAATAAAATCATCACATTTGTCATGATTTGTCCACTGGTGCCTCTTCGCGCCACCTACGCATCCCATTCGTGCCCTTCCTCTGTTTCTGCTCACTGACCGACGTCCAGTGGCCGTCTCCAGGGATTTAAGGACCCGCTCACTGACCTCCGTTCAGCCCTACTCCACGCAACCAAGCACCCTCTGCCGTCCTGCTCAGACCGTCGTCCAGTGCCTATCTCAATTAAAATAATATTAGGTAAAATGTACCAGTCAACAAAAAATTTTAAAATAAGAAACTTCTAAAACAAAGATTTAAACCGACACACTAAAAAGGGCAAAAATTATTTCTTTCTAATGAACTTGCATCCCAAGCCATTTACTCACCCCACAAATCATACCTAACTTCTACTAAGTACCTAAGTATGTATGGTGTATTTACTACAAATGTATGGTTTCTAGGAAGTTTTCTGGAAAAAGCTTGACACAGACTCCTCCATTTTTGAAGTCCGTTAATAATAAAATGCTTTTGGTTATAAGTAAATCTAATATTTATTTTGTAACTTTAAACAATGAAATAGGTGGTTTACTACATAACTGGGTACCCAATGGAGAAAAGAAGCATGATATGTTTTCTTCTGAAAACGGGAAATTGTTACCAAACAAATTAATATGTTCTTCACCTTTGATGTAATCTGTAACAAAAAAATAAGAAGTAAAAAAAATGTAATGCATTTCCTAGGAGACTCTGGATATGCCTTTGAGCCTGCCTTGGCTGATGACGCCCATCAGAGGAGAGGCCGAGTAGACTCCCGAGGCTCGGTACACACATTGCCATTGTGGAGCCTGAAACCCAGTAGAGGAGGAATGGCCAGCTCAATGGAACATTCCCTAATTATATTTAACCCTTGAATGAATGCTTCTGTGCATGTAATATAAAAAAACTATAGTGGAACTTGGGTAATTAAGCATCCAATTTTGAGTTACTATTTTGAAAAAATACAATTCGTACATACATATTCCTACGTTTTAATATTTGATTTATTTGTAAGATTTGATTGATTGTAGCATAGACCAAATATTATTGTAGTCAGCGCGTTCAAAATATCCTGTAACAAATAAAGAGCATAATTAAAAAGGAGTCCAAAACATTCCAATATGATGTAATAGCTTAAGACAAAAAGAAAAAAGGTAAGACATGTTACGAAAATGATTTTAGATGCCCCTAAGAGCAAAAATTGACGCTATACTGGATAGACCTCTATGGTCTATCTATCCAAATACTGTAGGTATTCACTGAGCATTGCCTAAGTACACATTTGCATTAGTTTGACAAGCATATTATTTACCTATTGTACTCGGTTGGTGATGGTGAGTCAAGTATTGAACTTAATTTAATATATCACTAGATAATAAGTAGGTACTATCAACACTTACATTCCGCCACTGCTCCAGTCGTGTCGGGACCATGCTCCTTCGACAAGGCTCAATGCGCCCCACTCTTTCAACAACCTTTCGCTTCCCATGGGGCCAGAAAACTCATTGTTGGCTAAATTACTGTGGAGCGTCATATACTCGAACGAACCCCAGTTGATTTTGTTTACTGCGCCCTCTAAAACAGAAAAATATTATAGTTCTTGCCGATGAGTGACTTGTATATGATGTGATGTCCGTATGAGCTTGTAGGAAGGATCTCCAACTATTGTAGTATTGTATAAATTAACTGCAATGGCTATAAAGTTTGTACTTACTTCATTTTCGGCATCTAAGTATCTATTGTCCGTTATTTGTTTGTTTATTTACATTTTATTTGATACCTAGCACAGACTAAGTAAAGGAAAGATCACACACAGATCAGATTTCAATGTCAAAAAACGCAAATTGAACGAATGAAATAGTGATTTTCGTCACATCCCTATTTGCCGATTCAGTGTTGTCATACCAATAAGTAGATAAAATCTTATCTCCTATCTAAGGAAGATATGTATGTCGAAGAGAAGTCATGCTCGCGGGTGGGATATAATATCGTAATGTTTTAAAATTTTAACCTATCTATCTAGATACGATAAAAATCTCATGCTCCCCCCGCAGGTGCCATAGCGCCTGTCAAAATAATTCTTTACCAGGACTTTAATTTGAGTGGGTTTCAGAGAAACAAGATTACCTATCAAGTTTTTTGGCAGTTGGTTGAGTATATTCAGTAGCATAAAGTCTACTGTCCTTTTTCCGTAGTTATGTTATATTTAGGTACATTATATGTAGGTAGGTAATCAAGCCTTTTAAGTGAACCTGATCTTTTTTTAGGGTTCCGTACCCAAAGGGTAAAAACGGGACCCTATTGCTAAGACTTCACTGTCTGTCTGTCTGTCCGTCCGTCAGACCGTCCGTCCGTCCGTCCGTCTGTCTGTCACCAGGCTGTATCTCAAGAACCGTCATAGCTAGAGAGTTGAAATTTTCACAGATTACGTATTTCTGTTGCCGCTATAACAACAAATACAAAAACAAAATAAAATAATTATTTAAGGGGGGCTTCCATACAACAAACGTGATGTTTTTGCTCGATATTAACAAAAACTGTTGTTAGACGCTTGAAATTTTAAAAAAACTAAAAGAAAGGTTACAATATTGTATCTAATGTTGAATAGATAATGGTACGGAACCCTCCGTGCGCGAGTCCGACTCGCACTTGGCCGGTTTTCTTTTTTTTCTTAACATGTTTTTCTATGCTAAATTTCAGCTTTCTAGTATTAATTGGCTCTGAGCTAGGTCGCGGACAGACAGACAGATGGACGGACATGGCGAAACTATAAGGGTTCCCTGTTGATTGCGGGAGCCTAAAAATGTGCTATATAATAAAAATGTCCAACAATGAATGCTAACCAGTCCGCGCTTGAAGCTTCGTCCATAAACAACCGACATTACAGACGCTGTAACTACCTCTCGATATCAATACTGCGTTATTGGTTAATAATTTTGTGCATCTTACAACTGAAAAGTATTTTTGGTTTTAATTCTATTTATGTCGATTAAAGTTCTATAGCAGATCTAAAGTGTTATCTTTTTTAATCCTCGGTGCTCCGAATTTAAACGGTTTTCTTACTGAAAGGTTGTTGTTTTTAGTATTGTACCTTTAAACAAAAATAACTTTTAAGTATAAGGCCGCCATCGGTACCTTAGGTTATCAAATGTATTTATATAAGAAATATATGTGATTTTCTTTTAAGCTTAAAATAAATAGTAATAGGGGTTAAAGTATGAAATTGCCGTTTTATTGCAATAGGTTCTTTGAATTGACATAGAATCTTCATGGTTTGAGGTTTTCGAATGAAACTTTTTTCAAATGGTTTCTATGATGTTCTTTTTTAAAAAATTTGAAACATTTGAATATCGACTTTCAATTGTTTTTGTTATTCAATTTAGACAAGAAAGATGGATACTGCGAAAATTCGAGTTTCATTCGAAAACCTCAAACCATGAAGATTCTATGTCAATTCAAAGAACCTATTGCAATAAAACGGCAATTTCATACTTTAACCCCTAATATTATTCATAAAAACACGATTTCCTCAAAACACTCTTCAAATGCAGTTTAAATCATCTTGGGTAATCAGAAAGATAAATTCTAAGCTGAATTTTGTTAAGTAACACCCAAAGTGTTTTTTACTCAATTTTTTAATGGTTATGTTTATTGATTATAAATTAAAACGTAATCTTGCATTAAGGACATCAAGAGTAGGTGCCGGCTGCAACAATGAATGGGCCTCGCGATTATTATCTGTTAAAGGCATTAAATTTACTTAAGTGTTTTTATTTTTTGAGAAATATTTTATTACTAGTTTTTCCGCGACTTCGTCCGCATGGAAAGAGTAATTTCCAGAATAAAACGTATCCTTCCGTATCTCCATACCAAATTTCATCTAATTCCGTTTAGCCGTTATTGCATGAGTAACAAACATCCAAACATCTTCATAAACTTTCAAGTTAGTAAAATAATAGTAGGATAAACATATTCATAGAATAAAAAGAAAATTGAAAAAAAAACGGATTGAAAAGAATGGATTTTTTTGTGGTAATAATCACAGGAAAACGTGTAAGCTTTCATGTGGGGTTATAATACGTGGTATAACCATACTACGGTATATTGGGTAAAGATTGTCAATTGAAACATGCTCTTGCATTAATGACATCGAGAGAAAGATCATTTCATCATCAACCCATTATGTCCCCACCGAGGGGCACGGGTCTCTTCCCTGAGGAAGGTATAGGCCATACTCCACCACGGGGGCCAAGTCCGGATTGGTGGAGGCTTGTAGACTAGTGGCTCGTCTACTGTCAGAAGTGGTCAAGCCGCCCTAAGGCCTCTGATTTGGCTTAACGACTGCCATCTATCGACGGCAGCCGGCACCAACAGATTAACGTGCCTTGCGAAGCACGGAACCGCTCGGAAAAATGCCACTAGCGTTAGGCATAGACGGCGACCCATCCATGCACTGAACGCACCCTGTGTTGCTTAACCTTCGTGATCGTTTAAGATCACTCAGGCAGCCGGGGCTACGAGCGATTACTAACTTGCATTTTGTTAAATAACATCAAAAGTGTTTTTTACTCTATTGTTTATGGTATTGATTATGAATTGAAACGTAATCGTGCATTATTGACATCAAGAGTAGGTGCCGGCTGCAACAATGAATGGGCCGCGCGAGGCGCGGGCGTCGCTCCGGGCCCGCTGCACCTGTACGCAGCCGCACGCGATCTGAGGGCTCGTCTACACTGCTATGCCGCATTTTTATTGATAGTTTCTTGCACGAAAACTTTCCCCAACCGGATTTTTTTTGAGAAATATGTTACATTAAAAGTAGGAGGCGCAAGAAACTTGTTCGCTAAAGACATTAATTGAAGCGTAATGTTGCATTATTGTTATGTAGAGTCGCTGCTGGCTGCAACAATGAGAGCGCTGGCATTGCTTCTAGCCTGCTGCACCTTTTAAGGTGTCTTTTATACTGGTACCATGCGGCATTACCGCTCATATGCTGGAAGTATTCCCATGTCATGGGAAATGTGGGCAGATAATGTTTTTGTAGTTCAACTACAAATTAAGTTGATCCTTTGTGTCTAGCCGCAATGTATCACTTTCCCAATTTAGGTTTAATTTCCCAATTTAGTTTAAATCTTTAAGGTGACAATAGCTAATAATTGAATTTGATTTGCTTCAATTAACTGAAGCGAAATCTTGCATTTTTGACATCTCGAAAGGTGCAGGCGCCTCTATTTATACATAAACACTATTTTCACAATTGGGAATTTGACAAAATATCAAATGAGTTACTTTTAAAACGGAATTTTGGATGAAAACACTGGCTTATGACGTCACATTTCAAAGCACTCTTTTTATGTTTAATCTATTTAAAAATTGTAATAACTAGTAATTGACTAAAAGAGATACATTTTCCGAGATATTTTGTAATTTTTGTTTTAATCGAGCATATGAAATAATTTATTGTTGATCGTGTCAACTACTATTGATACGATTGGGTGTGCTCGTACTATAACATTCTGTACTTGGAATTGAAAATTCTCATAAATATTGCCAAAGCTACCAGTGAAACTTGAGAGTATGCAAAATTTCACAACCAAATATTTCCTAGTCAGTAGATACCAGCACCAGTGACCAGCTGTCTGATAGTTTGAAATACCACATGAACTACTTTTTGTCCTGAAAAATAAACATCAATCAAGATATTAACTAACGTATCTCTGTAAATTGCTGGTGTGCAACAAAGAGCTATAAAAATTTCCAAGCAACAGCTTCTTCTCCATAAATTAACACTAGAGCAGTCAAATAAAGTGTTAACAGACTACTATATGAACACAGCTTAAGGTTCGGTGTACGTTGTCTGTGATTACTCGCGAAACGCGGCCCCCGTTTAAGCGATTCCTTTTTTAAAAACGCCAGCGTTCCTGTTTCAAAAACCGGCGCCATTACTATCTGGTTCAGGTTAAATTTCGAACGGACAATGCCTTTTTAACTAAGGTTTTCTTTTTTACGTTTACGTTTACTGGCCAATTTGGGCCAGTTAAGTCTGGTTTGTCACCCGAAGTACAGTAGCACAAAATAAGGATAAATAGAAGAATTGCTGTATTTAGCAGAAACTGATGACCAGGACTACGTAGCTTAAAACTATAATTCATAATTTACTATGTCAATTTGACGTTTATTAGACAGCGATTATTATAATTGCAATAAGTCCTACTTATTTTCTGTGAGTTAATCGCCTATGCGAATGAAACAAGATCATTAGATCAATTAATAGATCACATGCTTTATTTGTTTTATGTTATAATTTTCAGGTAGATACTCACTGAATGGTTGTAAATTTTATAGCAAACACACATGAGCACTTTAGAGCATTTAAGACCAAAGCAGTATAAATTGGCTGTGGTACTATTCCTTCGGTTTTACTTATTTTGCGCCAGTCAGCAGCTTTGGACCTCTTTTGTTCACTTCCCGAGTTTGGCAAGTATGAAACCTTGTTGCGGCCTTTTGTTATTTCTTTTTCTTTTTTTACGGCATTTTGTCGCTAGCAAATTATGAAAAATACCGCAACCGACAGCAAAACTGTCATTTTGTTCAGTTCGCCTCGTTGGAAATTTGAATTGTTGTTGTTATGTAGTCGTTTTTGTTGCATAGATCCTTAATTATTATACGTTTAACATTTATTTAATGGGCATCTTGAGTCGTTAAAAATAATCTAGTCCTTGTATTTCACACATTTTCCTTTATATACCTAACTGTCTCGTAGAATCGACAGCACATTGACATTTACATGCATGCATTCTACTCAGTTACATTACGGGTGACTTCGCAAATAAAATGTGAATTTGATATCCATGTACGTCCATTTCAAAATCGCTTGTTAATTTTGGGATGAAGTTGTAATTTAAAAGAGGTAGGTGCTTAAAAATAAACGCAGAAATAAATTAACAAAGAAACGCAACAAGACCTCAACGAAAAACCCCAGGAGCCAAAAACCAAACACGGGAAGATTGAAGCCCGACAAAAGATAGCGCATCTTCGCTACAGCAGCAATTTTCAAACGCAAAACAATGGGCATTTTAATATCGAAGAGCGCAGAAAAGAAGAATAAGTAAGACCTATTGATAATGCAAAAAAAATCCCATAATAAATTGCCGAGCGGTCAGTAATAAACAGCGATTTGCTCCGGGCGACTTGGCTGGCTACCAGTGTGGTAAGATGCAAAAACAAAACAAAAAGTCTTAAGAACAAGTGAGCGAAAGAGTAAAAATAATACTCTTAATATCAAAAGAGGTGCAGCCCGTTAATGCAGCCTTAAGGCTGGTGCCACAATATACAGAGAGCTACAGAAGCTTTAGCTTAGCTGGATTTACCTATTGCACAAATGTAAGCAAATTTCAACCTTCTTGAGCAATCGAAAACAATAATCATCATCATCCTCAGCCTTTTGACGTTCACTGCAAGACATAGGCCGCCCTCATGGTTTTCATAACCATGAGAGGTTTTGCCATAATCGCCACACTTGGCAGGCGGGTTGGCGATCGCAGTATGCGGTTGGAATCTCAGGAAGGCGCTGCTGCCCGTCTCCTGGTAATTGATTTCCGTAGTCGCCTTCTACGACATCCACGGAAGGAAATGGAGTGACGCTATTCTTAATCCGGCGCCACACGGAAAACAATACCTGAGTATTTTTATTGATGAATATCGTTTTCGCATTTGGAGGTTTCGTAGAAGTTGACTAAGGAACTACATTGCCAAAAGACGGGCAGCAGCGTCTTCCTGAGATCCCAACCGCATACTGCGATCGCCAACCCGCCTGTCAAGCGTGGCGATTATAGCAAAACCCCTCATGGTTATGAAAACCACGAGGGAGGCCTATGTCCTACAGTGGGCGTCAAATGGCTGATGATGATGATGATTACTTCAAGGTTTCCCTTTACAAATTCACAGTCCTTTTTGTCTTCAACAATGGCCACTTCTAAAGCCATGTAGTTTATTTCTTCATAAATGACTTTATTCTTCTTTTTTTGTCAACATTGCCTTCCGTTTAATTTTCATTTGTGCCAGTGTGTTGCGAACATTGTTTTCTGGAATGCGATTGAGCGAACGAAAAAAATAATAAGTGTCTGTTGTACGCTTTTTGAATTTGTGTTCTTGTTGTAAGGATCAAATTGATGCAAGTTAATTTATTCTAGAGTTTGATTTTCTTTTGTTTTCCTGTATGTTTGAGACAATGGTATCGTGTAGTAAAACGGTTTCACGATCAAACAATGTTGCGTGTACCTGCCCAGAACAAACAAAAAAGTATGACTTTATATAGTTGAGATACTCGTACATCGCCAGTTCACCTGTAACTTCAAGGGAGAAGACTTTTCATCGGACCTTGTAGTTGTTGCAGATAATTGCATCAAATTATTTCTTCGTTAGCAAGCAATGGGATGCCGCGATATGGGTACCTCTTAGGAAGTTTGGAAGATAAATGACTTTATTAACCTCTGTAGCTTAACACCTATCTTCACCAATACCGTGGCTGGCGTATGTTTAATTTCTGCTAATTTGTCTCTGAGCTATTTGATCCCAGTAAGTAGTTAGTGGGCGAAGGAAAAGTACTAATGATAAATAAAATCCATGCACAAAGGCGACGTGTATTACCAAATTGTAGAATGCGAATTACCAATTACCAAATGCGAGAAACCAGGACACATTGTAAAACTTATTGGATTTAGGTTGACTTGCATCACTTTCTTAAAAGCGGCTAAGGTTTGACTACTTTTTTCTTTCAGGCAAAATTGAATTTCCATGGCTACTAAGTGACGATAAAGCAAGTCGACTCTAGTTTTCCTATAGTAAGGGTAGAAATTGCATACACGTTAAAGGTACTCGAAGTACCGCAGCACCCGAAACCGGCGAGCGTGCAGGTAGCGACTAATAAGTGTGAAGCGAAAGAGTTTGTTAGGATCCTGCCAAGTGACGAACCCTGATCTCTGCCTACCCCTCAGGGATAGAAATTTACCGGCTCAAGTACAAACATTGCGTGAAAAGTTAAAAAAAAACAGAAATAATTCTTTGAGTGCCCGGAGCTTCCAACCAAGAGCTTCGGGTACTTAAATAACTCTTTTGGCACCCCTTTGCAGCCTGCTCTTGGCTGGCCGTGGTCTTCCCAAGTGCCATCACTGTGCTCACTCCAATGTTTCAAGTTGCCGTCCTCGCGGAATCGCTGGATGAACGGAGCCTCCACTCTCACCGGCCACAACTCCACTCCTTTTTATAGTCATCTCATATGACTGTCAGGGGATACTATAGCTCAATTCTTCATGCGACGACACCACAGGGGTAGCATTACTGGTATGGACCTACAACGCGGTCAGTAACTGCCGGGAAAAAGACTCATCGTTCATGTCTGGTGATGTCACATCCAACAGGAAACACGTAAGATTTCAAGCCTCATCTTCACTCACCGTCAGACGAGACAGAGGCCAAGTAGGAGCTGGTGATTTGACCTGTTAGATTATGACCTTGAAAGGAACAATTAAAAACTATTTTTATCGTGGTCCGACCGGGTCACTTAGAATTCTACAGATTAAAAAGTCTTACTCCAGCTGAACAGAGCACGGATTCAGCGCCATTAAAGCGTCAAGTTCAGGGGTCAGCCCGGCCGATTTGTCGCGCATAACGAGCGCTCCGTGCGTGCCGCGGCCGGGCGCCCCGCTGACATGCATTTGTTTAGGGCTGGGAAGCTGGCGAGGATCGGGATACACTAGAAGCGGAGTATACATTTCATTCATGGTTTTTTTTTTATTTTATAAAGAAGCGTGCAAACTCGTAGGTAAATGTTGAAGAAGCAGTTAAAGAAGATAGGCAAGATAACGGAGAAGAGAAAAAAATTGAAGAAGGCATAACGAACGCTTCATGCGTGCCGCGGCCGGGCGCCACGCTGACACGATTTTTTTTTGAGCTGGGAAGCTGACGAGGATCGAGGTCCACTAGAAGCGGATTCTCAGATGAAGAGCGAACTGCCATTGTCATAATTATTATAATTTAGTTTTCTTTTAATGTTATTTCTGCATTCTAGTTTCATTGCAAATTGAGTTGTCTACTTCGATTACGAACCGTTTGTAATCCTTGTTATTTATAACATTTCCTTTTCGTAACTCATACTTTTAATCACACTGTGCGATTTGTCGGGCATAACAAAGTGGGAAGCTGGCGAGGATCAGGTTACCAGGAACTGAGTGTTAAGTAAATTCATTCTTCTTTTTTCAGATTAACATTTAGCATGAAACTTTCTCACTGTGTACCCTCAACCTAAGTGCAACAGAAACGCGCGCCTTGGCGACTAACTAGCGGACAAACTATCGGTTATCCATAACGTTTTATTGTGTATTCTTTTTGACAAATGCCCCCGAGTGCCTGTCGTTAATACATTCACGGGCCTGCCTATTGTAGCTGGTTGGTTAGTGGGTAAGGAGTTTAATTCTTGCTCTTACATATTAAAAAGAGGAATATTCTGGAAATACCAATTCACTTGGCTATTTTTACAACCAGCATTTTTAAGAACCCTCTAAGACCATTTGTTACTTTATTGTATGTATTTTATGGCATTTGATTTCATTCTTTTTAAATGCACCACGGCACGCACTCCGTAGTACAATTATGGGTTACCGTAGGCACTGACTGAAAATCAGCGCTGAGGGGTTACTTAACATAACGCTGACTCAGCTGCCTTTTGTGGCAACTTAGAAACACCACAGGCTGCATGTAGGTATGTTCCTGTTGTGTATTTAGTTTTCTTTCTGTTGTTGTGCATTTTATGTTCCTAATCTGCTTATTTTGTTCCTGTGATGTATCTTGTTGGTATAATAAATGTTTTTCTTCTTCTTCTCCTTCTCTCCTTTGTAACAACACTATTCCTCACGCTCCAAATTTTCTTGTAATCGGTCTTTCCCTTATCATAGACTATTTAAAGTGAATTTCCCACGGTGAGTTGGCAAGTTTACGGAGACCACAAGAGCCTTTGTACTGCATCGTCTGAATACAATTAGAGCATAGGTAATCTAAAACTTTCGTAAGCACTACACATTATACCGAATCCGGAATTAAGTTAATAATAAGTCAACTACTAAAAAACTACAAAGACGCCTGTCACCTCAGTCTACCGAGACCACGGCACTTGCAAAAGCACCGAATTGTCATAAAATCTACATCTATGGTCCCGTTTTTATTTATTCGTTTTGTCTGTTGTGTATTTAGTTTTCTTTCTGTTGTTATGCATATTATGTTACTTATCTGCTTATCTTGTTTCTGTGATGTATCTTGTTGGTACGGCAATAAATGTCTTTCTTCTTCTTAAAATTGTAGAATGAAAAAATACACGAGTAAATATCCGTGCAAATTCAGTATATAAAAAGTAAACTACTTTCATATCACACTTCTGAACTTCTTCTACTCATGTATCTACTATCAGACTCACACATTTAGCACCAAGGGGAAGATAGTTTGTTCTTGATATACAAGTATTACGGAGATGAAGAAAGCAGGATAATGGACGATTAGCAAGGGACCGACCCGAGGTTGAGGTGAAGAGGCCTATTCCAACAGTGGGTGACTTTCATGGACTGTATAGAAATATAGACGGACGAACAGAGACGCTCATAATGCCATTCTGACGGTGTCGATACACGAGTTTTCCCAAAAATATGGTGGGCACGGTGGAGGCTTTCTGTTTTGGTTAAACCAAGCTCTAGCGTTATGCCAAATCGTATTTTTGACACTTCTGAGTACGTGGAATCGTAAAAATCCACCCCGTTGGTAATTACATAACGGACCCACTGGGGCTAGATTATATTAACGTATCGTAGTAAAGTGACAACAGCATGAACGCGTCGTTTTCATTTCCTTGCCGCTTCAAGACTACGCGTGCACACGTATTAAACCTTCTACGAGTCAGTGAAATGATAAAATATGTCACGTGATCCGATCGTGAACAGAAACGGAATCGCTGTCCTGGATCCCATTTTATAGAACTACTAGCTGACACGGCAAATGTTGTTTTGCCATATTAGGTAATTAGCCTAAGACCTGTTATCAGACCTACCATATTTTATACACATAAAAAAAATTATAAAATCGGTGAAGCCGTTTCGGAGGAGTTCGATAACAAACACTGTGACACGAGATTTTTATAGTTCCGTACCCGAAGGGTGCCAAACGAGACCCTATTACTAAGACTTCACTGTCCGTCTGTCTGTCTGGCTGTCTGTCACCAGGCTAGGCAGTTGAAATTTTCACAGATGATGTAGGTATTTCTGTTGCCGCTATAACAGCAAATACTAAAACCAATATATAAGGGGGGTTTCCATAAAACAAACGTAATTTTTTGCCATTTCTTGCTCGATTTTACACGACGGCGGCAGAAATATTCACAGAATATTCAATTCTACATTTAGTCCGGTCGACAAGTCGCAAGAAGTGGAGTTGGGTAGAAAAAGGTCGGAATTTAATGAAACTTGGAGATGTTGTTCAGGGATGGTTAATTAACATTTTGTCAAGTTTTGGACCTCGAGGACCCTGTGCAAAAAGAGGAGGGGGGGGAGAACTGCAAAAATCTCGACCTTTCGTCAGTTTTTCGTCAATTACCTTTTTTCCTTACATCCTACGACAAAAGCGTTCAGAAACATTTTGTAGTACGTGAAATTATCTACAATTTGAGTACTCACATATGTCTGTATGTCAATTCCTTACTGAGATATGGCGCTTCGCAGAAAATATTTTTTTCCTCCACGCAGTGAGTGGGTGTGATACCACGTCAGCACCGTATGGATTGGGGAAGAACAAAATTTGCAGCACCTATATGAAGAATACCGCCCTCTCTGCAGTAGTGGCTCCGTTTCTTACATCAAACGCTACTCCTCAGCAAATCAAGGACGCTGAAGAAAAGTTCCTGGTAGTAGTTTATGGAGGCAATATTGACAATGACAACCTTGACGACTTGCGGTACCGATTATTTACACTATCAGTGACGAAGGCTAAATTGGAACTAGCCCGCCTACCACCGACAAGGGACGCTGCCAATTACCACTCCCTCCGCACTTACCAGCAAGTACAAGCGTGGTTAGGTAATGAACTTCGCCCATCAGTTTGGGGCTGGAGCGTAACCACGCGAGGGGTACTACCAATCCCCACAACGAAAAATGCTGCGCCAGATAACATCCTCCAAATTGTTTCCTGCAAGTGCAGCAAAGGCTGTAGCACCGGAGCTTGCAGCTGCAAGAAAGCAGGTCTTAGATGCTCAGCTATGTGCAAGTACTGCACAGGCCACTCCTGCGAAAACGCCCCTGCAACTGATTTGAACGAGGAGGACTCGTCAGACATAATCGACGAATACGACGACGGCGAGGACGTCCTTAACAGCCTGATTGTGCAGGAGGACGACGAGCAATTAGAAGCAGAACCAACGGCAAAAAAATCTCGACAGGAACTGTAATGAGTACAAATGCGTACCTACTATGTATGAGAGACCTTTCAACAATATCTCTGTTGCCTCTAGTGTATACTTTGTCAAAACCTTAATTTTGTTAATATCATTAATTTTGTTTACGAAAGGACTACGTCTTTTTTTACCTACCCTGGAACAATTACGTAGTGGAGAGAAGGAGAGGGAGAGGGAATATCGGTCTAAAAAGTAACTAATGTCAATACCAATATTACCGACATGATATATGGTTGGTATGAAATTACAGTAGAAAATAAGCTTTTGAGAATTGGGGTTAGGTGGGGAAGGGAGGGGGGATTGGGGGGGGTTCAAAATTAGTTATTCTAACAAGAGACCATAATAACAACAATTATTATTATTAAAATAAGAAATAAGGTTGGTTTCTGCTTTTTTAAGGTATTTTTACTGAATTTCGGAAAAAAACATTTTCTGCGAAGCGCCATATCTCAGTAAGGAATTGACATACAGACATATGTGAGTACTCAAATTGTAGATAATTTCACGTACTACAAAATATTTCTGAACGCTTTTGTCGTAGGATGTAAGGAAAAAAGGTAATTGACGAAAAACTGACGAAAGGTCGAGATTTTTGCAGTTCTCCCCCCCCCCCCTCCTCTTTTTGCACAGGGTCCTCGAGGTCCAAAACTTGACAAAATGTTAATTAACCATCCCTGAACAACATCTCCAAATTTCATTAAATTCCGACCTTTTTCTATCTGAAACCACCTGTCGTCTGAACTAATTCGCTTCAAAAATAAATAATAATATTAAAATAAAATAAATAAAATATTCGTGATTTTTTGCCGTTTCTTCTCGATCTTTGTGTCTAATGTTTTATAGATAATGGTACGGAACGGTTCGTGCGCGACTACGACTCGCACTCAGCCAACTTTTGATATATTAGATAACTCGAGCTTTGCTACGATAATGCAAAGCCGACTAATCCACATATTAACAAATTGGAATACTAATTATACTAATCGGCTACGCAATGTACAACGAATTGTCATAATAAAGTGTGAGTTGTAATTGTGTGAAACGAAGCCCTGATTGTAGAAGACTACGGAGTATACCACGGTCAGTTTAGATCCACTAATTTATATGCGTGAACTTTGTTAAGAAGTTACGACCAATAACTCAAGAGGTTTTCAAGGACAGCTATATGGCCTAAACAAACAATAATAAAGACCGAGAGGTCAGAATCTTGTTCCTCACAACAGAGGCAATAAATTACCGGCGAACAACACTCAGCGGCTCCATATTAATATCGCAAAACTGACATTTAAACTTGGATTCTCTTGTAGAGTGACACTCAGTTACGTGACAAAAAAACAGGACACATTTTTATCACAATATGTTAGATTAGATTCGATTAGAACTCTTTGTTATATACACCAGAAAACAAAATACATGTTTTGTTGGTGTTCACATGCCTCAGCGCTTGAAATTGCCAATCCGCCGTAGGCACGTGTAGTGATTAAGCCCATACGCACTCTCTCTGAGAATTAGCTAACTGTTAACTAGCTGGAGTCACCGAAAAAAGTAAAGTGTAAAATATTGCATCATAATAACTGATTGACTAACAGTAAATCACTTATTTACTAGCACGCAGGTTATGGGTTTGATTGGTACGAATTTCCCTTGTGAGAGGTTTGGAAATGCACATAAATATCGTCATTCAACCTGGCTAGTAAATAACTAAATGGAAATGACTAGATTACTTCTCCGCTGGATCACCAACCCCAAGTGGGTCTCAGCCTCCGATACAAGAAATCACCACTCTTATCTATCCTATCCGTCGTATCCTGCCAACTCCTGCCAACTCCTGCCAGTCGCCTTCCCGGAGCTTACGCAAGTTCTTGGCCACTTCATCCTTCCAGCGATACCTGGGGCGGCCAACCGGTTTTTGACCGCTTGGTTGCCTCAGGTATGCCCTCTTCACTGACCGATCCTCTCCCATCTTCTCTGAGTGACAGAGCTAACAAATTCGGTGGGATTATTTGAATTTCTAACAGTTGTGTTTCGGAAGAAACATCCCGAATCCCGCAACCATGCACCGCGCCTAACGTGTCGCCATCAAAAAGTGCACTAAATCACCCTTTAGCCGCAACAAGTTTGCAATAAGCAAACAGATAAATAAACAAAGGAACGGGTCGCAAAACAATAAGCCCGGCCGGTGAATTCCTGACGTTTTTATCATGAGTCTGAGGAACAAAGGCTGAAGCTTCCTGGCAGGCTCGCATCTCCATTCTAGTGCTTCGAGTTTGCTCTGGCGTGGCCCAAGTTAGGAGAGATTTGTAAGATCCAGTTTTTTCTTTTCTTTCAGTTATAATCAGTCCAGCTGAATTTACATATTAGTTTATGTTTTAGAAGAGCGGGATCTCTTTGCATAGGTGTTATACAGTTTAAAGGAGACCTCATCCTTGTAAATTGTATTTGTAAAATTTTGCTTCTGAAATATATTGGACGATAACCGTAAAGACATTGTCGGACTCGTACTTTCATATATTCATCAAGGCCGTCTTACGAATTTTGAACTGATTAATACTACAGCGTGCGCAAATATTTTGAGCAAATATTTGCCCTGTCAATGATGTCCAATGGCGTGAAACTGGTAATTAAATGAATACATGCAATTGAACGGAATCCACTGAAAGAGATCTATACCTATTCTGCCTTAGGTGACAACAATAAATAATGCAACCACATAAAGTACATGGCAATCCAAATTCCCTAGGTACAGCAAATCGGAGTGTAATCTATAAGAAAATTAACAAATATGCAAAAAAAATCCTGGGCTATGCAGTAGAGTGATAAATATAACTAATTAGAAATATTAGGATGCTTGTGATGAACTATAGTAGCTTGCGCAAAGCGCGATACTTTAAAGAAAAACTACTCATTGTCTGTAAACGGCATAAACTTTGTCACTCATTACTGAATATTGAAAATTGTATAGTGTACAGTAGACTTTAAATTTTTTACTATTATGTAGGTAACTAACGAATGACATGCAACAAAACAATATTGTTAAGACATTGCACAATTTTAAAAATATTTTTTTATGTAGGCTCCATAATATGGGTGTCCAACTGCAGGGCAAAGGCCTCCCTCCTTTCGGACCAAGATTTTCGGTCATTTACAACCTCTGACCACTCCGGCAAGAATTTGTCGACATGATCGCGCCATCGTCTTCTCGGCCGTTTGCGATGACCGCTGCGCGGTACCCACTCGGTAGCAAGTCTCGCCCACCTATGCATGTGGTGCGTAGCCGGCTTACGTGGCTGGCCCAGTTCCACTTCAGTTTGGCGGTCTGAACACCCACATCCACTATGCGCGTTTTGGAGCTCAGCGTGGTATTCCGAACACGATCTATCCTTCGGACGCCCAATATACTGTGCTCCAGCGCGCTTTGGCAAACCTTGAGCTTGGACTTCTGTTGTTCAGTCAGTGACCAAGTCTGTCAGCCATAGGTAAGAACCGGCAGGATACATATGTTGACGAGTTTCCGTTTCAGGGGAAGCGGAAGGTTGCCCTTCACGAGATCTTTCATGGACCAGTAGCACTTCCAGACGTTTTCGATACGGCGATCGATTTCATACATCTCAATAATATAAAATCACATGAATCACGTAAATTAATTAATCGTAATATTAAAAAAAATGTCGCTAGACCGCTGCCGTTAGGGAGAGTTTCCGAGATGCTGGCAGCATCATCCCTCTGAATAGCCAGGATAATGCACTGACCAAGGCATTAGCATTAGCTCTTGGGGCACCTTACGAGTCGATGAAGCGTGTCGATGTTTCTTTGTGAAGTTTGCGCGACGTTATTTTTTGCCATCTATAATATCTGCCCCCTGCAGCAAGGAGCCACAATAAACGTCTTTTATCTTCCTCTCAATTAGTGCCACCTAGTTTCATAAGTACATTATCGTGCGATAAAAACTTTTGTCGCTACTTTTAAGCAGGGCTATTTTTCACATCGTGACTTGTTTACGCGGCAAAAATTTTGTATACAACTCTATTATTATTATTCATTATTTAAAACTTTTATTGCACTCAGGCTAATAAATAAATAAACATAAATAACATAAATATTTACATACAGGCACATACATTGCTTCTGGCCCCACACTAGGATACTCTGTGTCGAGGAAACCAGAAACAGCGACATCACAAACATGTAAACGTCCAAGACCTGGGCTTTTTTTTTCTCAGCCGGGATTCGAACCCGGGACCTCTCGCATGGTATGCAGATGCACTACTTACCGCTGCGCCACGAGGTCGGAGGTCGTAATGTACAATACGGCGGACTTAATGCCATAAGCATTAACTTAGCTGTACCGTTATTGAGCTGCAATTAGTGGTAACTATTATCTAGCCTACTTCTTCTTTTGGTGCCATCTCCTATTCGAGGTTGGCTACTATTGTCGCTACTTAGTCCAGTGACATTGCGGCTCGGAAGAGTTCCACATTTCTCGTGATAAACCAGTCTGCAAGATTTTGGAGCCACGATGTTTTTCTGCGGCCAGGTCTCCTTAGTCCCTGGGTCCAGCCTACAGCATGCAGCATCTCCCCACTTGGACCAAGCGCCACACATCAAGTATCGTAAGTACATTAACTTACAATAGAGGTGGACGTTCTATTCATCGGGGCGGCCATGTTCGGCTGACGAGCGCGCGTGACTGCACTGGGAATCAGCGGACCATACTCGTCCGGTCAATAGCTGCTGAGAAAGTGTGAATTACGTCGATAACAGCTGCGCCCGAGTAATCTTAATGTAAATGTCAAATATCATCTTTTGGCTGACCAGTATAGTCAATCTGCCAATTAAGCCAGCCATATATGTAGTAGACTAGGCTTAGATATCACCCCCTTGCCCTTCTGCCAACTAAAGACATGGCTGAGTAAATTCACTAATAGGTTACACAATGACGTCTGGACCTCACGTACGGATTGTAGGCAAGCCAGAGCAGCAATGCCCGGCAGAAAACCTGTTCAGGCGCAGCAGGCACTCTCCAGATGCCTGCTGCACCTGAACAAGGTACAACTCCGCATTGTAACGGGAGCAGGTCACGGTCATTATATACTTTTCAACTCATATTTCTTAATTGCACCGACTACCGGTCTCTAACTTCTTTCTTGTCTCCGTTTATGGTTGCCTGGAAGAAATTGCTTGTAGTATAAGGCCGTATATAATAAGGCCGCCAATTGTACTGCGATTTATTGAATTTCTGTTAATGTAATTTTTGTGTACAATAAAGAATATTCTATCTATCTATCTTTTTAAAATAGGTGCTACAGACAGTCCAATATGCAGAGCATGCATGGATGCAGAAGAAACAGCCGCTCACGTTCTGGTGGAATGCACGGGGGTGGCCACACAGCGGACGGCTCTCCTCGGAAGCCCGGGGACACTACGGGAGGCCTGCAGGGACGTAAACAAGCTGCTGGCGTTCCTGGAGGAGCTGGGGTGGCAAGAACAGTTCTTCGACACTAACTTCCTTTCACGCAAAACAGGCTCTTAGAAATCGAGTTGCGAAAACCTTATTCGCCACCAATACCAATACCAATAGGCTTAGATATCTGGGACAGTTAGCTACTCATGTCCATTGTTTTCCAGCGGCTTTAGCAATTTCAAAAGCCCGTGGAATCGGTGGTCTGACTAGATAGTCTACGCAACCTTCGCCATGACTCTGTGATAAAAACATTGTCAATCAATCAGCTCGTACTCGTCCACTGATGGACATAAGCCAGCTCCAAGGCACGCCACTTCCTTCTGTCCTCAGCCATCCTCATCCAGCCACTGCCAGCAATCTGCCTCAGATCGTCGGTCCAGCGAGCTGGTGGGCGTCCGACGCTGCGTTTGCCAGTTCGTGCTCTCCACTCGAGAACCTTTGCATCGACCATTGGTTCTTCGGCATATGCAGTGATAGTTAAAAACACAGATGTCTAGCGAGCGCTAACAATGACGGAAATCGGAGCGAGTTCAGTACTACCCAGCAAAATATCTATGCAATCAGTTACGCTGTCACTTACTATCGCCCAATCAACGTTCATGTCGTCACGCATGGTGCACAGAACAAACCAATCACAGAGTGATTTACTCTACAGTACATCTTGCGCTCATTTCATTGGCAAAGACTAATCGAGAGGCATGGGGCCGTTTTTGAGCGTGAATTTTGTAGGGAGAAATTCTTCTATGGTTTTTTATTCGTACAGCGCATGTGACCAGTCCACTGCCACTTCAGCTTGCTAATCTTATAGGCTACGAGTATGTCGGTCATCTAAGTTATTTGGTGGATTGTCTCATATCTGAAAAAAAACATGCTGAAGTAGAAAACCAAATACATTGCCTTTAGCTTAATATATCATACCAGCAAATTACGTTTCCTTTCGTCCTTCCGTCTTTTATGTTTCCGATACAAACGAAAACTGTCACATCTAATTATTTTATGAATATCATAGAGCTATATCACGCTGAAGTTGCTGGCACGAAATATACCTACAACAAAAGTACTGGTCCCACACTATATATACAGGATGCTCCACAGTGCCATACGGAGTGTTTGTCCGACCTCCAATAATTAAAGTTTTTTTTTTATCCACCCGGTATGTTGTGGGACGCCGTGTATTTTATCGGCCACACCCGTTTGTCACACCTTCCGTCTCCACAGGTGCAGTCTCCGTGCAGTGTCCGTGCGGCGGCCGCGCAGTGTCCGGCAGAGGGCGCGTTGATTGCCGCATTGTGCCGCTCACAATAACTCGATTAGTGCTGCAACCGGCGACGCCGGACGCGATACCTGCCCGCTTGGTATGGATGAGACGAAAGCTTGTTATGAAGCAGCATATTGAAAAAAAAAAAACAGCTTTGTGACTGTAAGACAGTAACTATAGTAACGATCCAATTCTAACATCGGTGACTTTATTCCGAACAGTGATATTTTGGGCATAGATGTCTAACTGGCGCTAACAAATGACCCGACGTTCAATTGTGGGGCGGGGGGCGGGGCTTATCAGTTGTGTTGGCAATCGGAGCGAGTTCTGTATTGCCGGGCGAAATATCTATTCACCTGCCACCGTCAGACCGCCATCTTGCGAGATACCTAGATATTTTGACGGGTCGAAGTCAATGGTTTGACGTGTTTGTATAAAGACAATCATAAGGTACGCTGTCAGAATGAAGCAATGATTTACTCTACATCATATCTTAAGCTTATTTCATTGGTACAGACTAATCGAGAAAACAGGAGCCATTTTTGAACAATCGGAGCGAGTTCTGTATTACCCGGCAAAATATCTATGCACCCGTCACCGTCAGACCGCCATCTTGCGAGATACCTAGATATTTCGACGGGTTACACATAGTGCAGTCAACGGTTTGGCGTTTTTGCATAAAGTCAATCATAAGTTACGCTGTCCGAATGAACCAATCACAGTGTGATTTACTCTACAGCAGGGTATCTCAAACTTCTGGGTTCACGTACCACTGTTATAGTTTCTAGATGACAGCGGACCCCAAACCCCGCAAAAATAAAACACAAACATTGAGCAAACCAGTGTGGCCAACTCTTGTTTTAGAATACCCAGCGGTAGATGAACTATAAAAATTGTTAGAAATTGGAAGATTTGAAAATGAAAAATCCGTAGATCTACCTTCCCTATAGCTACAGCAGATTTGTGAGAATTTGTTAGAAAAGTCCATATGACATTAAATTATGTAAATCTTGTCGCGTACCCTCTACCGTCGAATGGCGAACCCCTAGGGGTTCGTGTACCCCATTTTGAGAAACCCTGCTCTACAGCATATCTTGCGCTCATTTCATTGGTACAGACTAATCGAGAGGGCAGGGGCCGTTTTTGAGAGTGAAGTTTGTAGGAAGAAATAATTCTATGGTTTTTTCATTCGTAGACTCCAAACATCATCATGATATTATTTGTACCGCACAACTTTCCAGGTATTTTTGCTGACTGTGCACCGCGCACAGTCGAGCTCACGGGCCTTGTTGCCTGCGCCAAACAGTTGGCTTTTGATTCTCAATAATAACGTAGGTACGTCTTCAAACACGTAATTGTGCACAGTATCAAATAAACACCATGAAGACTTGAACATCTACATCTACTTTCTTCATCCACCACCGCCCTATAACCAAGTATTACCCAACCTTTGCTGTGCGACAGAGTTGAGTTGCACAGGCTCTTATCTGCTCATAAAATTGGTATAATAATAACTAGCAGACTCGACAAACGTTGTTTTGCCAATTAATATACACAAAAAAAAACTTAAATAAAAAATAAAAACCGACTTCGAAACACTACAGCACTAAAAAGTTAGAAATAATTTAAATAATTAGAAGTAGAAGTATTTATACATGTAGTAATTGTAGAAGTATAATTTGGAGCCGGTGCTCGGTTTTTATTTTATATTTAATGTCAGTAGTAGTTGTTCAGTGGTTGCTAAAATCTGTTTGTACTAATAAATTAATATCTTCTTATCCGTGTTTCCATCAATATTCACAAAATCTTCATACAGTCCACCACTAGCTATCATTTTGGTTTCATTTTTAGTGGGGAGCGGGAGAAAATGAAATAAGTCCCTTATATTATAATCATAATTTACCCTACTTAATTCGTTGCTTTAAAAGTTGATGTTCTAAATTTACATCTCCGAAAGTCCTCACCAGAATATCACCAAATTAACTTGGGACTACTTTGACGCTATTTTATGAAACATACGGATATTACTAAAGGTAGGGCCCCAATAGGACTTATTTACTGCTATCCATTGAAGTTTCGTTTTCCATGTCTGAATCTAAATCAGATCTTCACCAAATTAAAATGGGACCAATGGGACGTTATACCTGTTCGAACAAAAAAAGAATTGTCGAAATCGGTTAAGATTGGACGGAGCTACGGAGGAACATAGCCAAATAAAAATTTTTAAAAATATATACGCGTCGAATTGATAACCTCCTCCTTTTTTGAAGTCGGTTAAAAATTCATAAAAATCGGTGAAGCCGTTGCGGAGGAGTAAGATAACATACACTGTGACGCGAGATTTTTGTATACCTACATACAGACATACATACATACATAAGCTCACGCCTTTATCCCAGAGGGGTGGGCAGAGATCAGGGATTGCCACTTGCCACGATTCTGACAGACCACTTTCGCTTCCTCAACATTCATTAATCGTTGCATGCACGCACGCCGGTTTCGCGTACTTTTTATCTTGCCCTTTGCTAATACATCCCCTATTTGGTCGAAGTATGTATTATATTGAATGCTCTCACGGCCCCGTATCACAATTAGCGACCTTGTGAACTGGTCGGTATCTATTCGCCCGCCGGTGCAAGTTTCATATTGATTTTGGAATATTTCACAGAGGTAGCGCCGTGAGTAGACCCTCTCTGCTCGTACAATATTCCAATTATTGATTATTGTGATTAGTGATTATTGTGCCTTACTATATTGAAGACAAATAAACATTTTCTATTTCTATTTCTGGCCTGTACCTTCCTCAGGGAAGAGACCCGTGCCCCTCGGTGGGGACATAATGGGTTGATGATGATGATGATGACTTCTATTTCAATACTGTAGTATCTTACTTCTACCCTACTCAGTAATCAGCACGAAAGCCATCCATTTCCGTACGTTGGTAACAAGGCTATCAACTGGGGCTTCAGCGAACGTTCTCGAAGCTCTGCGGTATCGCAACAGTCTCTCAACATCATCATAATTTTCTTGATGTGGAATAGAAATTAAATGCCCTCACTGCAGTGAACTGTTTGTTTCACTTTTACTACTCTTTTCACTTTGTGATTGCCATGCCCAGTTTCGCCATCTTCCTTTCTCCTTCCCTCTCGCTCGCACACACACACTATTACTGACGCCGTTATAACAACAAACACTAAAAAAAATACAACAAATACTTTTGGCCGTCTTTTGCTCGATATCAATAACGGCAACAAATATTCTTGCGCTTTGCTCAATATTGACGCTTGAAATATTCAAATGTTATGTAGATAATGGGTACGGAACGCGCGAGTCCGACTCGCACTTGGCTGGTTTTTACGTACAATGAGTCTTTTCTCTCGGAGTTTTCCGTCGCACCCACAGGAGCATCCACTCCGCCCTTCCCGGGCAACCTCCCCAATTAGGCGTCGAACGCTGCGACGCCAGCACAAAGGCCCAGATAATGGTCAGTTAACTCAGTTCCGAAGATAGTTCACTTAGAACTTAACTTTATCAAGGCGCAATTAAGCTCGGACCTAATTGAATGCTCTCACGGCCCCGTATCACAATTAGCGACCTTGTGAACTGGACGGTATCGATTCGCCGGTGCAAGTTCGATATTGATTTAGGAATATTTCACGGCGGTAGCGCGGTGAGTAGACGGGGTCTAAATGATAAAATGATAAACAGTATTTATTACCATAAAAAGGTAACAAATAAGCTGACCCCCACACTTGGCAGAGCCTGTCACGTGGATGATGATAAAACATTTAACCGAGTAATGAATTATTCTCCAAAATCAAAAACTTTAAATGTATGAAAATACATCCTTAGAACACGCTAATCTAAGGTATGTTATTTTGTCGGAATGTTAAATGCCGCTTAGCTTGATTTCTAAAGACACCCAGGTTATATGTCTCTGGAAAAACAGACGATAACACCTAAGCAAGAGATTATAAGCAGCCTATATACGTCCCACTGTGAGGCACAGGCCTTCTCTCAGGAAGAGAGTATGGGCTTAATCACCACGCGTGCCCACCGCGGGTTGGCGATTTCAAGCGCTGAGGTATGTGAATAGCTCAGACACTTAAGTATCCTCATGGTGTTTTCCTTAAGAGGCGTTTCACAAAATCGCGCACCGCAAGTTTAGGTAAATTCACCCATTGCACTGCCGATGAGTCATGACCTCGAGCGCCGGGGCACAATGCCGCGCGTCGGGTGTATAGTTCGACTATGAAGAAAGTTTTTTGATACTTTTCTCCGTCGTGATTTATTTCGGATGGATAAAAACAGGACGTACTCAATCATCTTACGTATGTATACATATTTACAGGTGGTAAAAATTTTAACTAAATGAAACACTTTACCTACTAGTAAATATTTTATTTCTGTACTACCTAAATAGAACAAGTTTTCTTTCTTTTCAAAAATACAGGAATGTTTTCTTTGAGTACTGTTCGATGCATACGCATCAAACACCTTAATCAGCAATTTCATTGCAGCGGTGAAGTAAAATGTCACTTTCAAGTCAGTACACGATAAACCGCCGCCGTGTATTCATGTTTAGCATTTTAGCATAATCAATCAATATATTTACATTTGTGGAACTATCAATAAACCTTTAGTATAAAATAATCAAATCTATCATTTACGTAAAGACAAAACCAAATATTGGTCCCGAGGACCATATTGATGATTATGCTAAAATGCTAAACATGAATACACGGCGGCGGCTTATCGTGTACTGACTTGAAAGTGACATTTTACTTCACCGTTGCAATGAAATTGCTGATTAAGGTGTTTGATGCGTATGCATCGAACAAGTACTTTTTTCTGTCTACAATATTAAGAGTACTTTCCCTTCAGGTGGCATTACAAAATACCACCCTGTATATGTATAGGTACTTAGTCTCATAGAATTGCAAATGTAATAACTTTTATAAGCACTTTATCTGCGTAATTAACATTTTGTAAATAAAAATATTTGTTCGTATATGACATTACTGAATAAATGTGGGCTTTTTACAGTTTTTAATCTCTATTATAGTTTTGTACTTTTTCATCGACCCTTATCACAACACCACTACTTATAGTTCGAATTTATTTTACTTACAATTATGGCACTTGAAGATTCCGTATCCACCACAAACAACTCAGTAAACTCATTTGCATTGTTCTATAAAATAAAATATTATATTAACTAACCAGCTTCTTTAATTTAAATTAAAAAGTGGAGTAGTAAGCAAAATAAAAAAAATTGCTTACATCAATCAAATTCGAGTTTTGGGATTTCTCTCCCGATGTCACGGTCAGTACTCCATCAGTTTTTTATCGTTTGGAATCATTAGCAACATATTCTCTCCTGTAAATAAAGTAAAACTTTAAGAAATTATAATGGCCGTGGTCACTAAAAGCAAGAGGGTAGATGGTCCCTCTACTTTTATTTGAAGGGGTATTCGAAAATCTTACCATACATAATATTTCCTCTCCCTTGGGAAATGGATTCGTAATATCAATTTCGGAAACGCTGTTGTTAGTTGGTCCTTTCTTTATCCTGCAATGATATATAGTAAAAATAAAACTTCACAACTATTAAAATCGGAAAAGACCGTACTAGAAGATACTCTACTAAACTAACTACACTACTAACTACATAACTTATTAAAGTAGATTAGGGCCGATAGGTACGTACTTTGCTTGTCTTGCAATCAGTAAAGACTCAGTATTTTTACGCTTTCTTTTATTTAACAAAAAACGGTACGTATTATGTTTTCGTCCCATTGCTGAAAACATCATGAAGGATAATTACAAAGATTCATGTATACAATAATAATGTAAAACAAATTCGAAAGTACTTACTTGAAAAGTATCAAAACAGTCAGTCGCGGTTGCACGCGCTTCACTAAATTCGTAGAATCATTGAATTTAAAATTCAAAGGTAGAATACGCAACCGGCATCGGCGAGAAAAGTGACGTAGGTCCTACTCGAAGGGCGCTTCGCGCGACACTGATCGATGCGCACGATTGTAGCAGAATATATAGGGAAGTAAAAAATATATTTTCCATTGAAAATTAATAAAAATGTGTATTTTTTTTATTACACTCCTGTTAAGGATAACTTCTAGTACATTATGGTACAAATTTAAATCGATAATAATGTTTAGAAATGGTAAAATATCGAGGTAAAAATGGGAGAAATTCGCACTACTTCATGATTTTTTTTAGCTAAGTGTGAATAAAATATTTGAAATGTGATTTATTAAATACAATAAGATTTATATGTCCCATTCCTGCGTATTTTTTACTAGTGATTTTTACAAATTCTAATAGTACAATCACGTGTCTGAAGATACCTCGGCGCGTATTTTTGACAAAACATGCTGTGGTATTTTATCAATTAAACAAAATAAACGATATAATTTCATAAACTAAGTTGACAAATACCTGTATTAAAGGTTGTGCTTCTTGATACAATACTTCATAATTGAATATTTAGTATTAAAATACGAAAATTAGTCGCCCAAAACCTCCTAATTTGAGCAAATGATGTGAAAGCCCTCTTAATAGTCAGCGAGTGGTATTGCTACTATGACTTCACAAATGTCACAAAAAAACAAGAGTTTGGGACCAGGACAAGTAATTGCGTTGTGAGGAAGTTATTTATTTACTTGTTTGCAGCACACCCGTGTAGATAACGGTTTGCGGGCTTTGGTTAAATCAAAAACACTTTGTTCAATATAGACCTGCCACAGACTTGGTTATGAATTGAGATTGTAATAAAGATTTCAAATTATTAAGCCCATATCCCGTTACGTTTTACAACTCTAATCCTAGATTATACCACTAATCCCATTGTTTGATACACAATCGCACTTTTACGTCCAATAAGGAGAACATTTTATATGACGTCCACAATATTCCACAGACCAGAGAGATATAGAAGATTCACTAGATCACTAGACGAGCCCACGGTGACTGCTTGAATAGAAATAAAATTAAATACCAAAGTTAATTAGTTTGTTTTTTTGAGAAATCTACGTCGATTTCTCCAAAAACGAATTAATCCTGTTATTTAAACAGTAGTAAGAACAACCTGATTTGCTGCCTATAATCATTTCGCGCTAAGATTATATAATGTATCACTCTACCTACCTACCTCACATTTTTTTAAGTCGGAAAGCAAACCGATTCAGACTTTCTTCACCAATAATCCAAAAGAAGGTCTTCAAAACTTTTTTTACAAATCATAGTAAAGTTTAAAAAACGAATGTGGAATTTTAAACAGAAGTTTTAAATTACCCAGCTTTTTTAAAACAAAACGTTCTGCCATGACGTAATGAAATACTGGCCAGTATTATTGCGTACTTTTTGCAAAGGCATAAAGGCACACGAAAAAGAAAAATTACGTATTATTTACATATTATTATATTATGTACATAAATAGTAATTCCATTATACGCGCAGTTAGTGCATTAGGTATGATGATGATGAAGCGAAGGATGTTTGTCAGGATTGTGGCAAGTGGCAAGCCCTTGTACAAATATTTCTTTGGTAGAGTAGTAGGCGGTGAGCGGTGGTAGCGGAGCGGTAGAACGCCGGCTATTCATTCGGGAGGTCGTGGGTTCGAATCCCGGCATGTATCAACGACTTTGTTTTTTAAGTTACGTACATTTGTGAAGTTATACCTAGTAGCAATACCACTCGCTAACCGCGAAGGAAAATATCGTGAGGAAACCTGAGTGTCTGAGGTGTTCATATAACTCAGCGCTTGAAATTGCCAATCCGCGGTGGGCACGCGTGGTGATTAAGAGGTGATGAAAAAGAGCAGTATGTAATGGCAGACTAGACCTTCTAATTTGTATCATTTTGTGTGACAGCCAATAAAATAATCCCAACAATTCAGTTTTTAGTATCACTGTCTCGACAGGAGTCGTAAAAAAGCTTGACATTTATATTTGCTAATTTTCGTTTAAAGAAATCGGTTCAAATTAAACGTTATTGCCGGTGTGATAGAATCGAATTTATGCTATTGGTTTATGATTCCGGTATTGAGTTACACTTTTACGAGGTTGTTTAAGTTAGTTGTTAATGGAAAATAGACTAATTTTGTGGAAACTTAGTTTGCCGTTATACGTTTATTATTTGGATGCCTCGATCTTTGGATCAGCTGGCCTGACTACCGGAATGTGAGGCAATAAAGTCTAAATATAATTGATAATGACTAAATTCCATATTTCGTAAGATTAATCTTCTGCTTCAATTAGTATTTTATATCTTCGCTAAGAAGAATGCAAATTTGTTAATTCAAATCAATCGAGTTGAACTTAGTTTTGTTTTTAAAACCAATCACTCAACTCCGGTTTTAATGGCCATCCCCACACACTAGACTCGACCATCTCCAAAGCCCAACATTTAAAAGACAATCCAATCAGGATAACATAGTAAACTCACTTTATAAACGGTCGCCGCCTTCGCAACGATGTCACTCCGTCACAGTGTGGGGGAAATACAACAAATTGGCACGAAAGCGGCGTATTATGGTGATTTGAGGATGTGGTCTTAGACATAGGAGACGCGGGTATACTTTCCATGCAGGAGACAGGCCTTCTCTCAGAGAGAGAGTATAGGCTTAATTACCACGCTTGCTCACAGCGAATTGGCAAAAATTGGTATGTGAATACCTCAGACAATCAGGTTTCTTCACGATGTTTTCCTTCACGGTTAGCGAGTGGTATTGCTACTACAACTTTACGAATAGCTTAGAAAACATAGTCATTGGTACAGGCCGGCGTTCTACCGCTGCGGTAACACCGCTTTCATACAATATAGACGGCAATGATATATGAGCAACAGCAAATAGTTGTCCAGGCCAATTCTTGTTACAGTGTTAAATTCAGTGCATAGAAGCCATTGTACCATTACTTTTACTGTTTACGCCCATAGGGTAGTCACCCTATATTAGAGTGTGATGTGAAGATTATTGTCGTGCCGACTGTACACAAACTAGCGTCTGTATCCCAGAGGGTTAGGTAAAGAAAGTAAAGAAAGAAAGAAAGAAAGAAAAAGAAAAAAGTATTATGACAACAAGACATATCATAGAAACAAAATAAACAAATAAGTAAAGATGAAAGTTGAATTTTTACAATCACATTGCACTTCGATCGTGTGCGCTGAAATGTAAAGTTGGATGGAACTCGTATTGTGTACACCGGCGATCTTAGTATACTCAGATGAAAAAGTCTAATCTTAGAATACTCGAGTACTCATTTTTTAATTTTTATTTTGTGATTATATAGTTACTCATCCGAATCAGCTCGGATGAGTAACTACATATATCTATTCATCTGACCACACTCCCGCAATGTATTGATAATCACAAAATCAAATTAATGAGAGCCGCGCCGCCATTTGCAATAAAACGCCCATGCATGCATAACCCAGCTTGCAAAATAAAAGCTTCCGCTTCCGCTAACTCCCATCACCAAACAAGTACCCTGCATTAAGGGCGGCGTGGCAGAGACCCTTTGCGTCGCATCTACACCTGTTCGGCAGCCCTTTGCGGTCGCCCGATTGTCGAATCAAGCTCTAAGACAGAGAAAGGCGTGGATACGATTTTCTTTGGCTCATCATCACTAGATGTTTTTTGTTGAAGCACATTTTTCAACATAAAGTTTCCATGAAAGTTACTTAATTATTTAACGTCCTGCAAAATACTTTACTACTGATACAAAATAAATAGTAGTCACTCAACCAAATAACTTCGTAAAAGACGTCAATCGTCTAATCCAACTCGGCTGGGCAACATTCGGAAAACTTAGAAAATTCTTTTCGTCCATTATACCTCAATCGCTCAGGACAAAATTATACAACCAGTGTGTGTTACTAGTGATGACTTATGGCACTGAAACGTGGTCTCTCACTATGGGCCTCATAAAAAAGCTCAAGGTCACGCAACAAGCTATGGAAAGGGCTATGCTCGAAATTGACGAGATTGATTGATAAATGACGAGATCCGTAGACGAACGAAAGTCGTCGACATAGCCCAGCGGATTAGTAAGTTGTAGTAGCAGTGAGCGTTCCACATAACACGCAGAACTGATGGCCGATGGGGCCGAAAAGTTCTCGAATGAAGACCACATACCGGCAAGCGCAGCGTAGGACGACCAGCCACAAGATGGACAGATGACCTCATCCAAGTGGCAGGAAGACGCTGGATGCAAGCCGCTTCCAATCGGTCTTTTAGGAAATCCATGGAGGAGGTCTATGTCTATGCAGTGGACTTCTTGTGGCTGAAAGTCGACTCAACAAAAAGTGGCGTAGATGAACTGATATTTTTTTTTTTGTTTTGTCCCTTTTCATGGATATAGGCTACACGCGATAGAAGCCACGGGCATCGCACCTCATTTATATTTTTACAAAAAGAAGCGTTTCTCCACACAATTTACTGTTCCCGATAATCAATTAAACTTACCTCCGTCCACTCAACGACAAGCATATCGAACCCATTGACTGATGATCGCTGCATTGTCAGCTGTTTAAAAACATGGCGTAAGTAGTGTAAATGTAGTATTCTCCTCCGGGAGTTATCCTTGTAGAGTTTCTTGGGATTGTATGAAACTATATTTAATTGAAGTTATAGTAGCAATACCACTCGCTAACGTTGAAGGAAATCATCGTGAGGAAACCTGAGTGTCTGAGCCATTTCCATACCTCAGCGCTTGAAATCGCCAATCCGCGGTGGGCACGCGTGGTGATTAAGCCCATACTCTCTCCCTGAGAGAAGGCCTGTGCCCTGCAGTGGGACGTATATAGAAGAAGAAGAAGAAGAAAGACATGTATTATACCTTATGCTATTATAATACATCAGTCCATATTCGCCCACTGTTGGCCGCTGCACACTTTTCTTACCTTGACTTTAGGTTGTTAGTCTAGCTATCCAAGCTGGGTCTGCAGATTTCTGGTCTCTCCTCTCTCAACCTGAACCTAACTGTCACTTTAGTATGCTATTGCAGAATTTTGTCTTCCGACCTATCCATTTTACAAAAAAATATCCAACCAGTAGGTAACGGAAAAAAATAATCGAAATATGGGGTGGCCTGTGAATATTAAAGTCACGCAGTATTTTTCCGTGTTAATGAATACAATGCTAATCCTGTGTAGGAAAGGAACACGGCAGAGTTCCTGTTATCAGATCGTGGTGAAGTGACATAGTTAAAATATCTTGGAAAATAATACCCTGTCTGTAAAAAGAGACCCAAAAAAACAGTGAAAGATTTAATGGCGTTGACAAATTAAATTCTTTCGCAAAGGTCAGAAGTATGTCAGCTTTTTAAAATTAATTATCGTTTAATTGGTCTAAAGTGCGCTTCAAACACTAGAGCATGAAAGCAGTTTTGTTTTGTTTTATGGCACGCATGAAAAATAATGTTAATAAAGTACAAAATGCTATGGTACCTATTTTTGGACTTTTAGCACCTAAGTATATTTATTGGTTAGAGTCCGAAACATAACATTTGCTTTTAGTAATATTAACCTTGTATATTCCTGTTTTCTTTGTTATTTTTGTAAAGTATTTGTAGGTAGAGGTTCAAATCTTGTTTCTTGACGTTTTTGTTATCTTGTTCCAACAATTGTGTTTCCCTTCATTGCACACAAATAAACAATAAAATCGCATACTGCGATCGCCAACCCGCCTGCCAAGCGTGGCGATTATGGAAAAATCCTTCATGGTTAGGAAAACCATGTGGGAGGCCTATGTCCTGCAGTGGGCGTCAAATGGCTGATGATGAAACAATAAAATACAAGAAACAACATCAAAATAAGAAGAATGCATACTTTACTTTACAACTAAAAGGATTTTATTATTTACTTTCACTGTACAACACTAATAACTACTAGAATTAAAAAAAAATATACGAGTATACTCAAGGAACTTAAAAACATGTGAGGAATTGAGAATGAATCTAAGGAATTTAGCTAAGTCAATAGTCTAGTGAAACCAATATAACTTTTTATTTGTAATTCTCTCACCTGGTTGTGCAATAAAGTGTTCTCTATACATCACAGTTCATGTCCACATCATCCTCTGTCTGTGCATGACATGTGTTAATTTTTTTTCAAGATGATGAATATTATAGATAACTGTAATGTCCTTACCTATCTATATTTAAGTAACTTTTCTTAATTCTATTGTTAAGTCTAATATCAAAGTTTTTAAATTTAAACATTTTGGTTCAGTGTTAAGCGTAGCAATAAAACATAATTCAATCCAATCTAAGCTATATAATGTACATCATATCTAAATAGACAAAAGATTACCACAAAAAATTTGAGACACCATTGTGCGCCAATACAAGAATCTGCACACGAAATGACCATACCAAATCCCAGCCAGTAAAAACCAGAAATTTATTTGGCATAATCTTTTCAGTTCACATTACTGCGCCTGTCATTGTCTGGCGGCGAAGTCAGCGTTGGCCACAATAAAATACGGAATATGGACGTATAAGCCGATATGAAGCGTCAGGCGGTTGACTATGCTTTGCATTACAAGGTTTATTCCGCTCTCAATGCGTTCCGCTGCGTGATGAAAATCATATTTCCAACGCACTCTCAAATTGCTATTAAGTAACTTGAAGTGTAGCCTCAGTTTTATTTTTTTAAACGATCATTTAAATAATAAAAATACACACAATGTGTATCTTCCATCCGCTGATAACGACAAAGATTGTGTCTTTCTTCATGTTCGTGGTGGCCTTGTATCATATGGCTACAATATCACATGTTATAGATGTTTGAGACCAGAACAAGTGACTTTGATAGGCCTAGATCTAAGCCATAATTTTAACTTACATTTTTTTCATTGTAGACTTTGGCAGAATTAAAGTTAATAGCGAGCAAGAGAAGTCCTAGAAACATACACCACGCTTTTTAGCCATCTGCATCTAACAGGTCTAAGCTTACCTTCATTGACCTGTTAGACACTCTTCATTGTACGAGTCTCGGTGTTTAATCCCCAGCAATTGTAACTTCTTGATCAATTACGAAACCATTCAACCCTTGTTTCTTCCATTGATTGACTCATTTTTAAACGCCAAAGTTTGTATTAACACTAAGTTAATTTGTGTTTATAAATATATAATTTCATCAAATTTTATATTTATAAACACAAATTAACTTAACTAACGTATTAAGAAAGATAAATTTATGTTTTTGTTATTTTTTCATGTTGCTGCTGCTCAGGCTGAACAGCCGGATTTTCCTGTGCCTTTATTGAACCTGCACGCGCATCGAAAAAAAAAAAAACAAAACTTGCGCGCCATTTTCCGTAAATATTTGGTAAAGTTGCTGCTGTGTGGTTAATTACTATCAAAAATGTCTACTTCAAGTTACTAACAATACAAGTTTGTTTTTTCCCTCGCAATTGTGTTGAAAAACGTCGTATGCAACTCGTGTGCATTGATAACACACTCAGCTTTCGTACCGCTTGCCTACGGCACACGGTTACAATAATCCCTCGTGTGTAATGACCAACTTAGAACACTCTTATCATAATGTACTATTCCAATAAAAAAATTACAAGACAGTTGAAAAGTGCGCATACTATGCGTTCACAATTTCTCGCTGCAGATTATTGTTTTTTGGTGTCGGATTTGTTCTTTCCAGTAATGACACTTGTAATTATAAGAATTACTTTATTGTTGGGGTTATTTTGGCCTGAGCAACAAACGGAATACCCTGTAACAATGCACCGAAGAAACTGATTCATAACTAACATCATACTTGGGACATTCTTACGATATATGTTTCAATATATCATTGTAACTCTGAATTTATATTACACCATCGTAGGAATAAATGTGAAGTTTCTTTCTTAGCTTCTTCTCCACATAATCTATGATTTCTGAAACTAACAGCTTTGACGTTAATTAAGTAAACATTTTGTTTACATAGTGACATTTTTAAGTTTCATTTACAAACAATAGTGAGCTTATAAGTCACAGTCATGATACGAACAAAATCACTGAAAAAAGAACAATAATAAAATCCTGTCACAGGCAAAGAGCGCTGATAATCGAAAGGAGCCGAGTTAGTTACGCAGATAACAATTTTATAAATGTCCATTTATTCGTCGAGTGATAAAAACAAATCTACATAGCCAGGAATCTCTGTTCACTTCATTTTTACCTTTTCGTCGGTCAGCGCGGCTTTGGGTCGTATTTACCATTAGCTTGATGAGAACAGCTGTGGTGTTCGATGAAGTATTCAGTGCTACGAATTTTTTGTGCTAAGTGATCTCAGGGAATTTTGATCTTTTTAGGGTTCCGTACCCAAAGAGTAAGGGACCCTATTACTAAGACTCCGCTGTCTGTCCGTCTGTCACCAGGCTGTCTCTCACGAACCGTGATAGTTAGACGGTTGAACTTTTCACAGATGATGTATTTCTGTTGCCGCTAAAACAAAAAATAATAATAATGGAATAAAATAAACATTCAAGGGGGGCTCCGATACACCAAGCGCGATTTGTTTGGCATTTTTTTCTCGATATCATTAACGGCAACAGGTAGACGCTTGAAATATTCAAATGTTGTATAGAATAGTACGGAACTCTTCGTGCGTGAGTCCGACTTGCAGGTTTTTTTAACTATATGAAAAAAAAGTGCGATTTGGACCCACGCTTTCACCGCCTCGTTGGTTTAGCGGTGTCACATCTGATAACCTTGCCGGAGGTTGTGGGTTCGTTTCCCACTGGGGGCGGCCGCGGTACATTGTGGAAATGGCTTTAGTCTGTGTGTATTTCCATGTTTGTGATGTCGTTGTCTGGTTACAGGACGGGGTAACCTAGTTTGGAGCCAGGACAAGATAAGTGATTGTGTTGTGTGGAAGTTATTTATTTATTTACTCAAAGATTTTATGCTTGTGAGATTTTTTCTTTTAAAATATTAAAAACATTATATTTTAGAAGAAGAAGAATAAGAAGAAAAAACATTTATTATAAAAACAGTGCACACGCCACAATAACAAAACAAAACCAAGAAAATATTTCAACAGAAATGTTATAAAAAAGAAAGGAAAACGAAAGGTCACGGCGTGTCACTGCTGCTATAAATGGCAACTGACTCAGCAGTATGCTAGGTCTAAATAAGTAATTAGTAGGTATATTTAATATTCTACGAGTAAGTTGCAGTACCTGTTAATGTTTTCGCCATAACTTAGGTTAGCTAGTAGATAATGCTAAGCAGCATTAAGCTCGCCTATGTGCAAAACTGTGTGTTTAAATGAAATAAACGAAGTAATAATAATAAAAATAAAATGTTTTATTTATAAACCAAAACACTATCTATAACAAACAATGTTAAATGCCATATTTAATAAAAAAACCTTATAAAAAAATTAAATATTAAATAAAAATGTTAAATATTAGCCTAATATTAAAAATCCACTATATATTACTGCTACTATTATTTAATTGTAACGTTGTGAACTGAAAGACGATGTAGTGACTAGAATTGAGAAAATAATGTTGCGTTGGTTTGGACATGTGGAGAGGATGAAGGAAGAAAGACTCAAGAAAAAAATATATCGAGCGAATGTGGGTCGAAGGGCCGCTAAGGGACGTCCCAGGCGGACGTACTTCAACCAAATAGGGGATGTATTAGCAAAGGGCAAGATAAGATGTACCCGAAACCGGGCGTGCATGCAACTACTAATGAATGTTGAGAAAGCGAAAATGATCTGTCAGGATCGTGGCAAGTGACAGTCCCAGGAGCTCTATTTTTTAATCACTCGTATCGCGTCGAGCGCTCGATTTGTACTGATTTTCGTTCGACATCTGAAATTCCGTATTTTTTAATCACTCGAACTGCAACGAATGGTCCTTACCACTCGTCTCGCATGGCGATCGGTAGATTAATTGTCAAAAAACGATTTCGACATTTCGTTAGAACACAAACCAAAATGACAGTAGTAGTGTTTTGTTTGTATCAAAAGACAAAGATTTTTTATTTAAACTGCCAATAAAACAGTGTTTTACGTTCCGTTTCTGTTACGGTAGTTTCCGGTTTTTTTAATTTCTGCGTGGAATGGATAAAATACAATACTTCAAATTGTACTGGCAACACTTCAGGCGAACGATTCAAAAATACGGAAAAACGACATCATGCGACTTAGAAGACAAGTGTGACTTAAGTCGCATTCGACGATACAATTTCATACGAGTGATTCAAAAATAGAGCTCCAGCGGGGGGAGCATGAGATTTTTATCCTATCTAGATAGATAGGTTAAAATTTTAAAACATTACGATATTATATCCCACCCGCGAGCATGACTTCTCTTCGACATACATATCTTCCTTAGATAGGAGATAAGATTTTATCTACTTATTGGTATGACAACACTGAATCGGCAAATAGGGATGTGACGAAAATCACTATTTCATTCGTTCAATTTGCGTTTTTTGTCAGATTGAAATCTGATCTGTGTGTGATCTTTCCTTTACTTAGTCTGTGCTAGGTATCAAATAAAATGTAAATAAACAAACAAATAACGGACAATAGATGCTTAGATGCCGAAAATGAAGTAAGTACAAACTTTATAGCCATTGCAGTTAATTTATACAATACTACAATAGTTGGAGATCCTTCCTACAAGCTCATACGGACATCACATCATATACAAGTCACTCATCGGCAAGAACTATAATATTTTTCTGTTTTAGAGGGCGCAGTAAACAAAATCAACTGGGGTTCGTTCGAGTATATGACGCTCCACAGTAATTTAGCCAACAATGAGTTTTCTGGCCCCATGGGAAGCGAAAGGTTGTTGAAAGAGTGGGGCGCATTGAGCCTTGTCGAAGGAGCATGGTCCCGACACGACTGGAGCAGTGGCGGAATGTAAGTGTTGATAGTACTTATTATCTAGTGATATATTAAATTAAGTTCAATACTTGACTCACCATCACCAACCGAGTACAATAGGTAAATAATATGCTTGTCAAACTAATGCAAATGTGTACTTAGGCAATGCTCAGTGAATACCTACAGTATTTGGATAGATAGACCATAGAGGTCTATCCAGTATAGCGTCAATTTTTGCTCTTAGGGGCATCTAAAATCATTTTCGTAACATGTCTTACCTTTTTTCTTTTCGTCTTAAGCTATTACATCATATTGGAATGTTTTGGACTCCTTTTTAATTATGCTCTTTATTTGTTACAGGATATTTTGAACGCGCTGACTACAATAATATTTGGTCTATGCTACAATCAATCAAATCTTACAAATAAATCAAATATTAAAACGTAGGAATATGTATGTACGAATTGTATTTTTTCAAAATAGTAACTCAAAATTGGATGCTTAATTACCCAAGTTCCACTATAGTTTTTTTATATTACATGCACAGAAGCATTCATTCAAGGGTTAAATATAATTAGGGAATGTTCCGTTGAGCTGGCCATTCCTCCTCTACTGGGTTTCAGGCTCCACAATGGCAATGTGTGTACCGAGCCTCGGGAGTCTACTCGGCCTCTCCTCTGATGGGCGTCATCAGCCAAGGCAGGCTCAAAGGCATATCCAGAGTCTCCTAGGAAATGCATTACATTTTTTTTACTTCTTATTTTTTTGTTACAGATTACATCAAAGGTGAAGAACATATTAATTTGTTTGGTAACAATTTCCCGTTTTCAGAAGAAAACATATCATGCTTCTTTTCTCCATTGGGTACCCAGTTATGTAGTAAACCACCTATTTCATTGTTTAAAGTTACAAAATAAATATTAGATTTACTTATAACCAAAAGCATTTTATTATTAACGGACTTCAAAAATGGAGGAGTCTGTGTCAAGCTTTTTCCAGAAAACTTCCTAGAAACCATACATTTGTAGTAAATACACCATACATACTTAGGTACTTAGTAGAAGTTAGGTATGATTTGTGGGGTGAGTAAATGGCTTGGGATGCAAGTTCATTAGAAAGAAATAATTTTTGCCCTTTTTAGTGTGTCGGTTTAAATCTTTGTTTTAGAAGTTTCTTATTTTAAAATTTTTTGTTGACTGGTACATTTTACCTAGTATTATTTTAATTGAGATAGGCACTGGACGACGGTCTGAGCAGGACGGCAGAGGGTGCTTGGTTGCGTGGAGTAGGGCTGAACGGAGGTCAGTGAGCGGGTCCTTAAATCCCTGGAGACGGCCACTGGACGTCGGTCAGTGAGCAGAAACAGAGGAAGGGCACGAATAGGATGCGTAGGTGGCGCGAAGAGGCACCAGTGGACAAATCGTGACAAATGTGATGATTTTATTCGTAGAATGACTGACAGAAACGCTAGATATAAGTTTATATGCCCCTCTCAAAAGTGGGATAAATTTAAATGAAACATCTGTCAAAAGTCGATAATATATCTTTTTATGTTGTCATCATGCTCGCATTTGCGATAGGGTTTATCTTATAGTAACAGATGTTTTTTTATCTCACGGCACTGGTATAAAAACGATGCATTGTGCTCGCGACGATAAGTTAACCTACTATAGACGTCAAAACTCGTTAAAACGGCCATTTTTTGTAGATAAACCGCCTCGATAAAATCTCATGCTCCCTCCGCTGGTCTCTGCCTACCCCTCTGGTATACAGGCGTGAGTTTATGTATGTATGTATGTATTATTTAATATGGGTTGTAATAGTTCTTGCAAATTTTAAAATTAGGTCAACGGCCAGTGCCAATAGAGTTTTATAGTGAGTTTGTTTTATTAAAAAAAAAAAGATCCCTACGAATTGTGACCCCCCTCCTTTTTTTGAAGTCGGTTAAAAAGGTGAATTAAACGTATGCGCTTGAAGCCAAGTGGCTGGTACCTGTACACCTCTAAGCTGTGGTTTTACGAGCCAACTCATTATGGTGGTTGGATAACAATAAAAATGAAATTTGATCATTGTCCCCGAGGAGATTCTTTGGATCATTTAAGGGGCAGACGATTGATTTCACCGTTTGAACTTCACCACTACATTTCTAATTTTTAGGGTTCCGTAGCCAAAGGGTAAGGACTCCACTGTCCGTCCGTCCGTCTGTCACCGGGCTGTATCTCATGGACCGTGATAGTTAGACTGTTGAAATTTTGTATTTCTGTTGCCGCTACAACAAATATTGTACAGTTTTGTTTTGCAAAGTCGTCAAAGTTACTCAATAAAGTGCACTTACGTAAAGGGTGATTTGCTGTGGACTGTGTTAGCTAAGCTTCTGAAAATCCATTAGTAACACCGGACAGCATAATCATCATCATCAGCCATTTTGCGCCCACTGCAGGACAAAGGCCTCCCTCATGGTTTTCCCTAACCATGAAGGGTTTTGCTATAATCGCCACGCTTGGCAGGCGGGTTGGCGATCGCAGTATGTGGCTGGAATTTAAAGAAGACGCTGCTGCCCGACTCCTGGTAATTGATTTCCTTAGTCGCTTTCTACGACATCCACGGAATGAAATGGAGTGACGCTATTCTTAATCCGGCGCCACACGGACAGCATAATAAAAACCCTTAAATCTACTGAGTTAGAGGCAACTAAAAAGTGAGGTGACTATTTTAATAACAGAATTGGAGTTAATAAATAGTACGTCAGTGAAAAGGCTTAAACTGAAACGCCTAGTTATTTTATCTTTTAGGGTTTATTTTACTAATAATCAGTAATAAACATTATTTTTACTTTTACTATTAAGGCTGCGTTCTCTGAGCGCACGGATTTGCATGGGACTTATTGCGCTGCGCAAGCGAATAGTTGGTGTAAAAGTAGGCATGTTTGATATTACAGAAATAAAAATCCTATTAATAGAATTTTGACGACCGACATCACTAGTGATAGTCATTTTGGTATATTTTTATTATCCAAAACTCAGCTTAAATAAAACCATATCTAGTGATAATTTTTTGATGCCACAAACTTAAAAATAAATCATAAAAATAATAACCGACGGCAAGTAATTTTTTTTCAGATTTTAAATCATTATTCATTAGAGAGTAAATTTTTTTTAAAACACCTGATTCGGGGGTAATGTTGGAGAACCCAGCCTTATGAGAATTCGATACTATAAGACCTTCTGAAAGGAAACTAGTTTCTCCATGTATCGAGAGATGAACATCAGTGTATACCATTTTTGTTTTTTCAAACTCAGTCGTCGTCCCCTTAACAGCGGGCATTTCGGTTATTATCAGATCGGCGTCGTCCCACATGAATAAATCGAATACTTTACTGCCCGTATTGTTGTCCTCATTAACCCTTTGTCTCATTAGAGCCCTCACTTCATATTCTGTACGCTATGTGGAAGTATAAAAGGTTCATTTTTTAACTGACAACTGAAATATTCTGGGGTAGTTTGAGTAACTGTTATTGATAAGGATCTTAGTAGAGATAATTATTAGCTTTTTTTTTGCGAATATAACGAAAATATAAAACAAAATTTATTTGTTATTTTTTATTAGAACTTACATTGTACATACATGTAATTTCTGACGATTCGTTTGTTATTGAGTGAAACCGATTAATAAATAAAACTGAACTTTTGTTTTACTTTTGACTTTATCAAACTGCAATAATAATAATAACTTCCACACAATACAATCACTTGACAGGATACCCTGTGCTATGTTAGCCAAAATGAGGCCATTTGTACAAAAAAATCTACTTTAAAAGCTTAAAATACATTTTCTAAAAGCTAAGCTAGTCACAATGCTCCTTTAATAAATAATAATAGTAGGTAGCTTGCCAATAATTTTAATAGGTTTTATTTTTATTAAAACTTATAAAAAATTACTGGCAAGCTACCTATTATTATAATATAATAACTTCACCCAGAATGAGGCCATTTGTACAAAAAAAATCTACTTTAAAAGCTTAAAATACATTTTCTAAAAGCTAAGCTAGTCACGATACTCCTTTAATAAATAATAATAGTAGGTAGCTTGCCAATAATTTTTAATAGGTTTTATTTTTATTAAAACTTATAAAAAATTACTGGCAAGCTACCTATTATTATAATATAATAACTTCCGCACAATCTAGGTGCATAAACCAATACATTTCATGTTTGTGTTTTTCCTGGTACAATAAAGAATATTCTTATCTTATCTTATCCTATCTTACAAGAAAAAAGTAATCGAAACCTAAAGAGTGAGTTTTCAAATGTTAAGCAAGAAATGAGCAGAGCTCTTCGTTCTGTAACAGTTTGTGTTCTAACACACTTCATATTCTTACCTTACTTCTTCGCGATGACAGCTTAGATTACAACTAAGGAGGTTTCATTTATTTTTAGGTTGCTGGGTGGAATCACCAAAGAGTCCCAAATTATCTCTTTGGTGATTCCACCCAACAACGCTTTCGATTTTTAAATTGTCGATTCTGTTTCAGTTTTAATATTTTTATAGATTACAACCAAGGTTTCATTCATTTTTAGGTTTTTTGAGGCCAGCCAGCGACGCTCCGATCTTCATTTCATTGTTATTACCGAAGCATACCGCAACAACAACGTACCTAACCTGAATAGAAGGACTGATATTTCAGCTTAGTGTAAAATTTTAGGTATGTGTTTGTGTCAAAACTGTTTGAAAATGGCTTCTGCCTTCTTAAGTTCTGTAAGTATCACTAAAGTAGTACTTTTCACGTGCTAATATCTGACGGTATCGGTTACAATTATTTTTCTCATATTTTAATTGATTTTTGTTTCGTTATTAGTCGACGATGTCCAAAACATTTTTAGATGCCTAGTTGACTGTTTTAGCCCTCATAACATAACTCCCGCACAACATCTCAGGGAGAAGGCAGTGGCTGAAAACCAGCGCTGCCCGGGACTGACCCGGGTCAGCACCAGCTGAGCAACTACCTTTTGCCTTTATGTCATCACTAGTTAAGCCTTACTTTTTTTTAAGTTTTTTCTTCTAATGAGGCAATAAATACTTTTTTATATTTTTATCTTATCTTATCGAATGAAATTCTTTCAATGTTACATAATCAAATATTATTTTTAATTTCAGAAATAGGCCAAAAGTATTTCCAATGAGTTTTCAACCAAAATTTTGTTTGCATTTTTTTTTCTAACACTGGCACTGAGACTGCCTCGCACCGCTTCTTAAATGTCCCTTAAGTAGCCATTTAAAGTTTATTTTGTATGAAGAATTCTAGTTAAATACTACTCAAGTCACATTTAAGATAATGGCACAATTAAGCTCAGGCTTGGGCATAAAATAACGATTAAAAATAGTCACCTGGTGGCAGAATAAATACGAAAACCCACGTCCTCATCTCTCGGCCAAACAGGCGGTCGGGGCAGCCTGTCAGTCAATCTCGTTCATTTGTCAGTGGTAATCAAACCATTAGCAGTAATTACCCAGTTTATAGAAGCCGCTAGTGGGGACTTAATGAGACTTATTGTGATGCGTTTTGTGGTGTTCGAAGTGTGGAAATTCACATATGGGAGGATAAAACGTGTTTTGGGGAGATTGGACGCCGTGGTCAGGGGTCAAACTAGTGATGACAGCATCCGAAAATCCTCGTAGTGCTTGATGCGTGATAACTCTTAAGTAGTTAGAGTCGAAAAAGCATCTACTTTTACATTCGTTTGCTTTCCTCAGTTACGTTAGGGGTGACTTTCCAATGGAAATTGTAATAAAGGTGTCTTATGATTTAAGTCAAAAGGTCTTCTTGCTCTACACTACAGGTATTTTAAAACCATCAAACTATTATGTATTCTGCATCTGAAATGTCTAAAATGGCTCTGAGATTTAGAAATACAAATATATTTGTTGGTAACAATTCTCACAGCATCGATTGCAGAAAAGTCTTACAAGTTCTCGTGTAACAACTGATAGAAGAACAGTCAGAAGACTGAACAAAATTTGTCGCGGATTGCTAAACTACAAGACATATAAATAGAAAATTCTTTATTGTATGTACAACACGAATTAGGCGATTATCACATTGCCACGCAACACGCAGCGTGGCGCGTGAATGCGTATTCTAACGTTGACTGTAAGTACCTCCATTTGTATAGAAACACGCGCAGTCCAACACACAGAAAACGCATCCACGCGCGTTCATATAGGTACGTCGAAACGCAACATGCAGCGTGGTGCGTGGCAATGTGATAATCGCCTTACATTTGAGACTTGAACAATAATAAAGTACAGCACAATCGGTGGCAAGTCTAACTCTTAAATATAAAAACATTCACGCAATGCTCAATCGGTGATGAAAACTGCGAATAATCTAACTAGCCACTAAACTTCTCACCAGCAGTTCCGTCACTCGTTTTCACCACACAGCCCCTCCACCAAAGCTCTACCCACAGTCTAAATGAACGAATGAATGAGCGTTGCCCAACCGACCATCTACGACGTGATTAGCTCACAGCGATTGTCTCTATCAAAGAGACAAAAAGACAAACAAAAAAGACGCCTTAATGAGAATGTGTGAACACTACAAAGGGCCCGCGGCGCGCAAAAAGGGGTAGAGCAGAACAAATAAAAGGCCACGATCGTCAATGTGAAACGTACCGCGCGTATTGTTTTATATTTAAATGAAACAACAATAGGTAGCCATTTCAATGGGCTATGCCGCCTGAAGCGGGGGAGCTTGGGCTTGGACGGCACTGTGCAATTGCAATAGGGCTCAGACACATGTTTTAGAGTCAGGCGACTAAGAAAATCAATTACCAGGAGACGGGCAGCAGCGTCTTCCTGAGATTCCAACTGCATACTGCGATCGCCAACCCGCCTGCCAGACGTGGTGTTTATGGCAAAACCCCTCATGGCTATGAAAACCACGAAGGAGGCCTATCTCCTGCAGCGGGCGTCAAATGGCAGGTGATGACGATGACTTGTTTCGGTAAGCGTTGACTAAATGAGTTGGAGCTGGTCTGCCTTGCGTTCTTACACATCCTGGCAATGCTGAAACGGCTTGGCTGACCAAAAAACTTTGCTTCTCCGACCGTTGTGCTCGAAGTAAGGCCGTTTTGCATCATAACTCACATGATATGTCCCAGTTTGAGGGTATTAGGTACTGAATCCAGTTTGAGGGTATTAGGCGGCTGACATAGTAACATAGTACATTGACATTCAGCAAACAGAATGTAAATTCTTTACGTTGAAATAAATTATTGATTCGTCCTAAGTTATGTACATTTGTGAAGTTATAGTAGCAATACCACTCGCTAACGGTGAAGGAAAACATCGTGAAGAAACCTGGGTGTCTGAGCTATTCACATACCTCAGCGCTTGAAATCGCCAATCCGCAGTGGGCACGCGTGGTGATTAAGCCCATACTCTCTCTCTGAGAGAAGGCCTGTGCCCTACAGTGGGACGTATATAGGCTGCTTATGAAATTATTGATTTCTGAATTGTTCAGTGTCGGGCCAAGAACACTTACTTATGCTTAACCTGCTGCAGTTGATCTGTCCAGATGCAGAGCAAGCATAGTTTTGTATTTATAATTCACGTAACGTTATGTTAAATATTACTGCGTGAGCCTCTATGCTTCCAATGCCGCAACGTAGGACGCCCACCTCTCAATGGACCGACAGCAGATTGCTGATTGCTTACCAGCGGCTGGATAAGGATGGCCGGGGATACGGGCAGTTGGATGAGGAAAGAAGTGGCGTACCTTGGGGGAGGCCTATGTCCACCAGTGGACGAGTATGGGCGTATTGATTTATTTGTGAGCGTTGGGAATAATTATCATTTTATTTTTCTTTAGTTATGATGTTGAAAGTATACTGTGCCTGACTACTTATTTGCTAACGACTCCCTCGTTGGTCTAGCAATAACTCGCTTGGCTACCAAACCAAATATCGCGGGTTCAATTCCCGCTGGAGGCCGCCTTACTTTACTGGTACATATGGCCTTAGTCTGGGTGTATTTCCATATTTGTGATATTCTTGCATCGTTATCATAGCACAGAGCATCCTAGTTTGGAACCAGTGCAAGTGATTTTGGTGTGTAAAAGCATTTTTTTTATTCCTGTATTTTTTTCTTGTGTGCAAAAATAGAAAATAAAATACACTTACAGAAAAAAAACAACATAAACTCACCCCTGTATCCCGGAGGGGTGGGCAGAGACCAGGGTCTGCCACTTGCCACGATCCTGACAGATCTCTTTCGCTTCATGAACATTCATTAGTCGCCGGTTTCGGGTACTTTTTATCTTGCCCTTTGCTAATACATTCCCTAATTGGTGGAAGTATCTCCGCCTGGGACGGCCCAACGTATATTTTGTTTTAAAATAAGTTTGTTATCTTATCTCAATTCAAGCGCTTGGCGAATCAACTAACTCTCACCTATGAAGAGTCCCCGCTCTCCTTCCAAGCGTAAGTGGACAATAGCGACACAGGGGTCCCTTGTGAACATAATGTTAATGTGATATACAACATCACATTGTCCCGTCGGCGAATGCGCGACTGACATGTCCTTTAGCGAACACCGCCGGCTCGTCTTTACACTCTGTACCAAATGGTGGGCCCTTAATTGTAAACAAAGAACTTAGGCCTAGACTAGATGGTTTTGACCAGATCGTCTTCTCTGAGAGAGAGAGTATAGGCTTAATCACCACGCGTGCTCAGTACAGATTGGCGCATTCAAGCGCGATGAGGTGTAGGTAGAACAATTTAGACACTCACTTTCTTTCTTTCACAGTTAGTGAAAAATATTGCTAAAAAAGTGATAATTGAGAGCCATGTTAGGAGTTTCACTGAAAGAGATCCGCAGAAGAACTCGAGTTACTGATATAGCTCGAAGAGTTGCTCAGTTTAAGTGACAGTGGGCGGGGCACATAGCTCGGAGATCTTATCGCCTTTGGGGTGAAAAAGTTCTGAGCTGACGACGCAGCGTGGGCAGGCGCTGGGGGGCCAGATGGTCTGACGACCTGGTTAAGGTGGCGGGGTTTCGCTGGATGCGAGCGGCACAAGACCGAGAAGCTTGGGAAACCATGAGGGAGGCCTAGGTATGTCCTGCAGTGTGCGTCAAATGGCCGATGATGATGATGATGATTGCTAAAAACAAAATCATTGATGTATGCCGGAATCGAATCTATGAACTCCCGGATGTGAGGTTTTCCTAGTGTGCTACCACCACTAAAGTATGTATACATGCAAACTCAAGCTTATGTTTACGTTTGTGGGTGCTGAGACTGTATTTTGGTATTTTTGAGTGGTATTTTGCTTAGATTGGATTAGATTAGAACTCTTCATTGTACACAACAAAAAATACATTAAACGCCTTCATATCTGAGTTTTGCTGAACACAAGCGATCTCTTCCTGATAACCATGGACCAGATGAATATGTCTTAGGTGTAGCGGTAAGACGTGTTTCCAAAATTGTAGAAAGCTAAAGCCGTTTTCCAAACTTACGGAGCCTATTTCAAGACAGAGGTATATCTAGTACAGGAGACGTCCCAATCAAGTTTTGTGTCGCCGAAGTTGTAGCTAATTAGCAAGAAGTGACGCCAAGCGACTATGAAAGGTATGAACTACTTTTAAGAACTATTTAAGGAAAATAAAATAAATTAAACAAAAATAAAATCAGTTCATTGAACAGAAGACAAGTTAAACAAATGTAGTCAAAGTCAAAAAAAATTTATTCAAAGTAACACAGAAACTGTGACTTATTGAACGTTACAAGAAAAACTAGGTGTCCGTTTCAAAATCTAGATCATTTGGAGAAAAAACGGACAAAAAAACTCCAAACTTAGTCTTTTCAAACATATTCCTTAATTAACAGAGTTTACATGTCATATCTTCTAAAAAACTAGTACTAGGATGCATTGAACTGGCTTTAATTCCACACATCTTTGTCATCTAAATAATCCTTAATGCTATAATAGCCCTTTTGGCATAAGGTGCGCTTTACACATTATTTGAACCGCACTTCAGGCAAGTTTATTATATCTTCAGGGATCTTATTGTAAAAACGTATACAATGCCCCATAAAGGATGTATTAACCTTTGCCAGCCTAAATCTTGAGAAAGAAAGTTTATGTTTACTTCTAGTATTTACATCGTGTTGGCTACCTACGGTTTTAAAATTACTTATATTTTTCCTGACGTACATAATATTCTCATAGAATGTACACAGTAGCACCCACACAAGGCATAACCTGCGTTGAGGGCACTAATAATCTTAATACAGTTCCACATAGGTTACATAAGTAAAAAATAAAAATCCAATGCAGTCAGTGGAGTAACATAAACATAAACTCACGCCTGTATCCCGGTGGGCAAGGCAGAGACCAGGGCCTGCCTGACGATACTGAAAGATCTTTTTCGCTTCATCAACATTCGTTCAAGCGAAATTAGTCGTTGCATGCACGCACGGCGGTTTCGACTACTTTTTATCTTGTACCAAGATTCATAGGTAAATTAGTTAACTATGAAAAAGTAGTTAGTTCCTTACAGCTCTCTCTGTTCCGTGTAACTCTGAACAACTCAACAAATTCTATCTAAATTTGTTTGCTTGTTTTATTTGTTTTATTTTATTTAAAACAGATCACAACCATTACACGATATAAAAGTAATAATATGACATGAGTACGATATTCTTTCTTCTTCTTTATAGTTCTACGCAAAATCCTGATTTAGCGACAAAAAGGTTATTCGAAATGTCTCTTTCAATGCCCCAATTCATAGAAGTACAATGCATGCTTTACTGTGATAATTCGAAACACATTGCAAACGTAATTAACTGACAGATTAACATGAAGTAAGATTAATTGTATTAATCGGTAATGTAACGTAAAATCGTCGAATCGTCATAAAAAAATATGGATTGTAGTTTTAATAAAACGCGGCCAAATAGTGCATAATAGCTCATTTCCTATTTCCTACTATTTTTACTAATATTGCGAATACAAGAATATGCCGAGTGGGTTTTTTTAGCGCACCGGATTTATTGCTTAGTGATCGTTGGTGTCCTGTGGTAGAATATCGGCTAATCGCTCGTCTTACATTCAAAAGGCCCTAAGTTCGATTCCGGCATATACCAAAGACTTTGTTTTGTAAAGTTGCGTACAATTGTCAATTCAAAGTAGCAATACGAGTTGTATTGCTCCAACGGTGAAGGGAAAAATTGTAAGCTTTAAATTGTAACATTTTACATGTAAATTGTAAACTTGCGTGCCCGCAGTGTCTGTGGCACTCACTTTTTGTTAAAAAGTTAACCAGGTGTGAATTATTTTTATTTACGTCACATTTTTGACTGAACGGATTTTTGTCATTTCTAATCTCATTTAAATTTTTGGAAACTTGATTAACCTGTTAGATTATGAACTTGAAAAGGACAATTTAAAAACCATTGTTATGGTGGCTTGATGGGGTCCTTTAGAATTCTACAGATTAATTTAATAAACATATACCCGAAGGTTTGCTGGAAGAAATCTCTTACAGAGATAAGCTCGCCTTTGTACATGTAATTTCATATTGAATGTCCTATTAAATTTCTTGTGCGCAGTAAAGTATATTGGAAAAAGAAATCACAAACATTCCTCATATTTAAAACATTATTAACGCGCCTTACATTTACATTACAAAATTGCCTGGACATCGTATAATCACAATGTATATTAGAGAGCGCCGGCGGTAAATAAAGGATTATAAGAGACCTAATACAAAAGTTTATCTCTGTAACAAACGTCGCTCAATAAAAGGTGCGATGAACCGGCAGTAGTAACCCATATGGGAATGTAGGTGCTCCCGACGGTATCTCTCTAGAGTTGCTACTTCGAATGACGCCATTACTGATGTACCGTTCCTGGGAATTTCGGGAACATTCTCAAAATTCTCTATGCCTTAACTCACTCAATTTACATACATACATAAACTCACGCCTGTGTTCCAGAGGGGCAGGCTGAGACCAGGGACTGCCTCTTGGCATGGTCCTGACAGATCACTTTCGCTTTCTCGACATTCATTAGTTGTTGCATGCACGCATGCCGGTTTCGGGTACCTAGTCACTTAATTTAAGAACAATTAATTGGATTTCCAGTACAAATATAGTCTTAGACAGTTTTGTACATTCATAGTGACCAGATGGGAAATCACTGTGAATTGGGAATATTCCCAGCAACATATCTGATGAAAAATATCATAAGCGACCGCTATAAGCTGTCGTTGAAGTTTGAAGTGGTTGAAATTAGTTTATTATACTTTAAAAGATTAAATGTGCTAAACAAAATCATCAGCAGTTTCATACTAATCATATCGTTTTGGTCATTAAAATGTATAGAACCGCTGATATACTGCGAATTATGCTCCATAGCAAAATTTACTCGTATTATTGAGGAAAACTTCTTGTTTGTACATGTGAATGGAGATTTCGTTAAAAAGTGTAGTGTAAGTTGTCATAGACTTACGGAACTGAAAACCTACATGGCACGTCGAGACTGTACAAATTAATAGTATGTCCGCCCATTGATTTGTATAATCTCGAGGTAGTAGGAGAGTAAAAGATAGGAGTACACGTATTTGTTTATGATAGAGCTGCATATCTATATGTTCACTGATAGACGTAAACCCACGCGAGGTTGAGGGTAAGCGCGTGCAAGAAAGCGTCCAGTCCCTGATCCTACGAGTACTCTCGATATTATATTACCACCAACAGTATTACAACCTTGCACTTTTTTACCTTCAAATCCACACATCGATGGCTTTGAACAGCTCTTTACAAATCCCTCCCCAACCTTCAGAAGTCGCCGCGGCCGGCCCGGCCGATAGCGCGGGGACAAATACAAATTGATAAACAAAAAGACAAAAACACCCACTATGTGTGTAGATTCACATTTTGAGTATGGACAGAAGCATCCCTTTTACTCAGCACAACAATCGGTGAACAACATACTTTATACAACTTTTTAATAGATAATTAAGACATACCACTTTCTACTGCCCTTGGCTATCCTCATCCAGCCTCTGCCAGCAATTTGCCACAGAATAGAAATAAAAATTTCAGAATCAAACAATACGAACCAAGCAAAAAAATTGCTGGCAGCAGCTGGATGAAGATGGCCGAGGACGTGGCGTGCCTTGGGGGAGGCTTATGTCCAGCAGTGGGACAAGTACTGACTGATTGATTGATTGATTCATTCTATGTGAAATTTATTTATTAGACTCATATCACCATAGACATTAGCGTCTTTTGCGGTAGATTTAAGCAGTGATTTAAGAGGTGTATTTTCTGTAATGACTAAACAGTCCAATTTGGGAGTAGCCGATTTTATTGCATATTGAACATAAGAAGGAATCCTCTGCGGCTGAGATGCTCCAGATTTGGTACCTCCTGGCATTCACCATTTTCACGATCAACCATTTTCACATCACAAGTCTTGTCGCCTTCCGTAACATCTTCTATCCAATCATGTCTGTTCACAGTAACGTTTTGCCGCTATCGTCGATCCCAATGGCCATGACGCTACCTGACGCTAACACGAAAACATGCCAAGCAAGCTCAAAAAAAGAACAGCGTTTCTATTGCTACCGCTGAGATAATCTACTGGATCACAGCAAGTGTCTTCACAGTCATCTGGTTCAGGGACGTGGCGCCAGCTTTCTGTCTCCACGTATCAAGCTGTTTTGTGACAAAATATCCTCTATTCCATAACGTGTAGATAGGTATATGTAATGAAAGCCAGATAGAGTGAGAGGTTCTTGTAATAAAACTGTTAGTTGGCGCATAATAAATGTTGTTTATAAGTGGTTGTGGAGAATGGATAAAACGGGACGATTTGTTCTTTTCAATGCGAAGAAAATTCCTAGTTTCATACAAACACACACACACACACACACACACACACACACACACACACACACACACTCACGCGCACGCACGCACGCACGCACGCACGCACGCACGCACGCACGCACGAACGCACGCACGCACTCAGGCACGCACGCACGCACGCATGCACGCACAAACACACACACAAACACATATAAACTCAAGCCTGTGACCCGAAGGGCAAGGCAGAGACCAGAGTTTGGCACTTGCAACGATCCTGTGAAATCACTTTCGCTCCTGACAAACTCAATTTAGTGAGGATTTATCTATCCGTTTCAGTAGAGATCTGGACTATTTTGGTAAATATAATTTGGCGAGAGTTTATGTAATTCGGTGCGAATTGAGAACTTATTTAAGCCTAAAGTAGAGGTTTGGTTTGGGTGCATATCCAAGATGAACTTGGCACGGGGTTTCTATCCTAGTCAGTTTGAACCAGGACAAGTCATTGAGTTGTGTTGAACTTCTTGTAATTTTTTTTTGGCTGAAATATGGGCAGTTTAATTACAAATCGCTGTAAAAGAAGCCTTGATTATGAAATGTCATTGGTTGTGTGTCAAACTACCTAATATGCTCAGTCCCACATCCCAGAATCAATTAACATGGATACGTCTTATGTGAAACAAAACAAATGTCTCTAGAGCCAATATTTTATGGAAAATAAATATTTCGCTACAATTATGGGTTGTAAAAATTTGTTACAATAAAACCGTCCGAACACGTGAAATTGCTTTTATTACATTGTAAATTGTGCAAAACTAATAATCAATAAACTATATCTTTGAACTCAAAAATAGCTACGAAATTACACAGTGAAACTAAAGTTAATAATACGTATACATTTATAAACTTTTCTTTCGCAATTGAATAGATCGATACTCAGTACAGTCGGAAGAACACCGACCTTTATACGCCTGCACTCTGCTCAGTCACGTTACGGGCGACTTTGCAACAAAAATGTGAAGGTTGACCTGCTGTCGACTGTCCAAAAACGCGGGTAGGGTTGTGTCGGTTTACACGGCCGTTGGTTTAACGTGAAACGTCTATAAGTGAGCTTATTCTTTTTAGCTGAAACTGCGCAATGTGTTCGCGGAACTAGTCCCATCTAGCGGCACAAATCAAGAGGACCAGAGTAATGGCTACTTTGCTCTACTCAACGATACATAAATGAATTACACACGACACGTAGTTACAGAGTAAAGTAAAGTAAAAAGTAAAAAACTGTTTATTTGACCAAAAAACTTACACTCTTAATAATATTAAGTTATAAAATAACAATGTGACAGTCTCTGGTAGCAAGTGAATTACAGATAAAAAGCGATTTCCAATTCCTAAACTAGGATTTACCTGTATCTTAGGAGTTGGACCTCTTTCGACGAATAACTTCCATAATTACACACTAACCTAGACTTTTAATGAAAAAAGAGAGAAAAAAAAAGTTAAGTTCAGCAAAGCACAACACAATAATTTGTATATACTTAGGTATAAGGCTGGCCACGACATTCGCAGCCGCGGTCATATAGCACTTATATAAAGATTCTTAAATCCTATTGAAATGGGCATCTGGGTGATAATCTAAGTGATATTAAAAAAGTGATGTAAGTCTAAACAAAACCAATATAAGGGTCAGTGTTGCTTCACCCCAATCAGCGCACAAACCAGTACAACCCACCCATTCAAAGCCTTTCGAACGTACAATCTCATTATATGTAAACCTTTTTTTGAAGCGACGGAAGTCAAAAGTCATGATACACACAGAACAAGTGATGATACACCACATAATAATATCTATGCTTTTAATCTGTAATCCATTCTATTGAAAAACCAGACTAGTGCGAGTTGGACTCGCCCACCGAGGGTTCCCTACAAATTTGTAGGCACTTACATATTATAAATACTTCAGGAATCGAACTTCACAGATATTTTTTTCAATGATTTGGTTCCATGTGCATAGTTTTCAGATTTTTTCCTGTACTTGCGGTAATTTGGCGATATCACTTGCCAAATTTCATTGTTTTGGTTCTACAGAAAGGACCCTACAAATATTGATTCCCTTGAGTGTCAAAATATACGTTTTTTGTGGCACAAACGGCCGAATTTTTTTGTATGTTTACTTAGAAGTTTTTTCACAGCTTCATGAAACTGTAGACCTAAGTAGGTATATGGTTTTAATTTCAACTCGATATTTCCACGGGTTTCCGAGATAAAGGACCTTGACAGACGGGCGGACGGACGGACGGACGGACAACAAAGTGATCCTATAAGGGTTCCATTTTTTTCTTTTTGAGGTTTAGAACAAAAAAAAAAACAATTGATCGCATAAAATCTTGGTACCTACATAAACAATCGAAAATAATGAAACAATTTTCATCTTTTAAGCACAGACGTCAAAGAAATATTACGCATAACTATGTATGATTGTTCGGACAAATGATATTTCTTGCTAGATTATATAAATAAGTCCTGTCATCATCATCATCAGCCCTTTGTCGCCTACTGCAGGACATAGGCCTCCCTCGTGGTTTTCATAACCATGAGGGGTTTTGCCGTAATCACCACGCTTGGCAGGCGGGTTGGCGATCGCAGTATGCGGTTGGAATCTCAGGAAGACGCCGCTGCCCGTCTCCTGGTAATTTATTTCCTTAGTCGCCTTCTACGACATCCACGGGAGGAAATGGAGTGACGCTATTCTTAATCCGGTGCCACACGGAAGTCTTGTGCTGTATAAAAAAAGTTACGTACTTATTATCTATCATTCCAGCGCGAGTATTTATGTTGGGCATAAACTTGCCCAATGCACACAACATAATACTTTCGTTCTCGACTATACTCATCCAGCCGCTAACAGCAATCTGCCTTACATCGTCGGTCCAGTGAGCTGGTGGGCGTCCCACACTGCATTTGGCAAACAGGTCAAAATGACAAATCACTGTATTATATTGAGCATTCTATTCCACCAGCATGGGTAGTAACGTGGCATGGGCGAAATCACTGCGGAGTCTTCCCTCAGACTGTGGAGCATCTCTCTGTGTGTCCCTTGTGCCAAGCCAAATGCACTCAAGAAAACTTTCTGGAGGCCACAGAAGACGCTAAAGTGCGCGTGGCCGAGTTCTGGGCCTGTAAAATCTAACTGGTTTGAAGAAAGAAGATGGATAGTAAGACGACGCGAGTCGCGTGTTTTAAATCGCTCACTTACTCACACACACACACACACACACACACACACACACACACACACACACACACACACACACACTCACACATAGATTATTCCCCAACTTAATCACTGCAGTTTATTGTTCATATGTATTGCGCTTAAAGGCCGTCCACTGATGTTCAGAGGATCACTGGCTCCCATAATACAGATTTTTATAGCTTGGGAACCAGAAGATTCACTAACTTAGTTCTTTGCCAGCCGTCCATAAACTCTTACTTTATGTTTATTTAAACACTTTTTTATGTGGATATAAACGATAATAACGTATTCTTATAAATCTTAAAAGCGCACCTTTCCTGTTGAACTATTGTGAAATTCTGACGCTTTAGCGCCACAAAACGCGTGACCCACACTTTCGTACTAGCCACCTATGCTCTAATAAGTTTGAGCAGGCGACGAGCTGCGATGACGGGAGACGGCGGGCGGCGTGGTGAGGTAGGATAATTGAATAGTAAATTTAATACAATCTCAAAAAGGTCTCGAGGGATGAAATTTAGAACGGAGATAGACCAAGGCCTTGATTAAGGAGCAAGGGCACTTCATATTCTAATCCGACGGGAATGCAGTCGCGGGCATAGGTAGTACTATAATAAGTTTAGAATTCATTTGATTGATCATGCGTATAAATGACTCCTATTTCGAATCATATACGAACCCTCTAGGGAAGTTGTAGTAGCAATAATACTCGCCAGCCGTGAAGGAAAATATCGTGAGGAAACCCTGAGAGTCAGGTGTTCACATAGGTTCCGCGGTGGGCACGCGTGGCAATTAAGCCTATACTCCCTCTATGACAGAAGAACTGTGCCACGTATATAGGCTACATAAAAAATTACCATGCAATTTCACAAAAAAAATATCCTTACGACGCCACACATTACCGTACAAGCACCCCAGCTTCCACAGTACACCGTCAATACAACAGTCAATAGGTAGTTAAAATAAAACTACATTCAGCGATCGCAGCTAGAACATTCCCATGGGACCAAATGAATGCTAGCCGACTGTCCTAAAGCAATGTTAAAGCCAATTAAACTGATAACTGGCACCGAAAGCCGATGCTGCCAAGCCAACTGTTGGCCGGGAGCCGGCGGCGCGAAAGGCTTATTAGTAAGTAAGGTGTCAGAATATGCAGAGGCTACAACCAACCTCCAAAGTCAGAGAGGCGTTGAAAGTTGAAATGGGGCGATTTTTAATAAGTTCAGATGACAATGTTTTATTTCGAATAAACGTGGTTAGAATCATAAGTCATTTGACTCTCAAGTTTACGGCTTATGTACATGTTTGTACACATTGTAGTAAAATTTTAAATTTTATGGATTTCGAACTATTCGCGTACAAACAGATGACAGTTTAAAACGTAAAATCTATTCGAGATATAATAAATCAGTAGAATTTGAAGTTTGTAGACACATTTATTTGATTCCAGTGTATCACTGCACTGAATATGTATTAAAAATATTAATAAATAACTTCCTCACAACACAATCATTTGACCTGGTCCCAAACTGGATACCCTGTTCTATGGTAACCAGGCAAGGACATCACAAACATGGACAATATGGACATAAATTCAGACTGAGACACAAATGTACGGAGGCCCCTAGTGGGAATCAAACCCACTACCTCTATCTTGGTAGTTAAGCGCCTTAACGGCTAGTCCAAACGAGGCAGTCGTATTATGCAGACTTAATAATCATTTGAGAAAATTTAGTCGGAGTTTTTTTGCTGCCACGGTACCTATGTTTTTTTTTGTCTGTTGTGTATTACGTTTTCTTTCTGTTCTTGTTCATATATTATGTCACTCATCCATTTATTTTATTTCTGCTATGTGCGCTGTTTTTATGTCTTCTTTTTCTTATTTCAGTGACTGGGTCGAGTTTCCTAAAACCAAAATTCGTAGTTTATTATGACAACTCGATGTAGCAGAGCTTTCTACGTATTAATCTGTGGGTGAATCGACTTTGCAATGTACGATTGTACATCGAACTGTCATAGCAAACCATTAATTTTAGTTCTATGGAACAGGTCCCTCGTAAAAAATTGGAAGAAATCATGCATTCTCGCAGCCAGACCCCAGCCTACGCGCAGCACTTCACCGGCCACTTGTCCGTAACGCGCATCGCGGACGTATTGTCGCGTCGGGCGGCGACTAGAAAAACGCGCCGTGTGCCCGCGCCCTTAGTCGCGTCACTTTGAATGGCGATCGTCCGCTTGCGAGCGGCCTAATTGGGATTCCATTGAGCGGGGATCCGTGTTTGTTTGACGCGCAGTGATGATCGCCGGCTCTTAGGAGATGGATGGAGAATACCTTTGAAGGATTCCCGCCACGTAGGTACGAGTATTATCGAAACTTTTCTGGCACCGAAATTTACTTAAATTTTTGATGTGGCTGACATAAGCACTGATGTAATATAAAAGGTATATAGTACATATCTTAATATGTACCTATTTTTGTTATCTGTAGTTTACTTCACAGTTACTTATAACTGTGAGGGTAATTAGATATTTCTTTCTTAATTCATAGTCTTGTCCGGGCCCTAATAATTGGGATTCGACTGAGCGGGATCCGCGTTTGTTGGGACGCGCAGTGATCATCGCTGACTCTTATCAGATGGATGGGGAATCCGTTATCAGTCCTTTGAACGAATTGACAAATATCGCCACGTACCTATTATAATGCAGTTTCATCATCATAGTCATCAGCCACCTGACACCCACTGCAGGATACAGGCCTCCCTCATGGTTTTACAAACCATGAAGGGTTTTGCCATAATCGCCACGCTTGGCAGGCGGGTTGGCGATCGCAGTATGCGTTTAGAATCTCAGGAAGACGCTGCTGCCCGTCTCCTGATAATGTATTTCCTTAGTCGCCTTCTACGACATCCACGGAAGGAAATGGAGTGACACTATTCTTAATCCGGCGCCACACGGTGCAGTGCAGTTTAAGGATGGATAACTTTCCGTAAACTGTGAAATGAAACTTTTTTACACTGAAACTTAGTTGAATTTTTGATGGGGCTGAACAAACAAGGACATTGATGTAATATAATCGGTACACATCTTAACATTGTACATATTTGAATCATCTAATATGTTTCATCACAGTTACTTATAGCCGTGAAGGAAAATGATTAGACGCTAGCGGTCGCTCGCGACTTCGTTCGCGTGGAAACGTTGACTGGCACTCTTCAGGCTTTTTTTAATGCACCTGAATAAAAGCGAACGTTGGTGGACAAAGATAGATAGATACATTTTTACATTACATTTTACATTTACATGCAGGCACATACATTGCTTCTGGCCCTACACTAGGATACCCTGTGTCGTGGGAACCAGAAACAACGAAATCACAAACATGTAAACATCCAAGACCTGGGGTTTTTTTTTGTCCCCAGCCGGGATTCGAACCCGGGACCTCTCGCATGGTATGCAGATGCACTACCGCTGCGCCACGAGGTCGTCAATAGAATATGATTTGTTGTAAATCCACTACCTTAGACCTTTATTGGTGTAATACACATATAGAACGGTGAGTCAACATTTTAGTACCTAAAAAGCAACAGAACGCAACAAACACGCGCAGGCGACTGTGTCCAGCCAGTCGTCCCCCGAACCTCTCAGAGAATAGTTGATCTAATTCTAAATTGTATTATTCTGTGTAATCTACTGTGAAATTTCTCTTGTCAAACTGTTCATCCGTGTCATTATTTGAATACATACGTTTTATCTTCAAGGCAGCCTTCTGATATTTCATTTAGCGAAAGAACTATAAACTAACAAGTGACCCCCCACACATAGTACTCGTAACTGTGATGGAGAATATCGAAAGGTTTTGGCCATTGCTGGCGCTAATGAACATAACCTCATGGAGCCCCTTAGCCCTTAGGCCCTAGCCACACAGAAGGGACGTGGGGCGAGGACGCGGAAAAGACGCGTCGGTGATCAAATTAACTTTCATACAAATTTTATTGAAGGGACGGGACTAAGCCCACACAGAAGAGACGGAGCGAGGGCATGAACTATGAACACGTCGTTTCATTTCCGCGCTCTCGCCCCACATCCTTCCTATGTGACTCAAGCCTATGACGGGCTTAAAGCGCCGCAAGTCTCAACCATTGTCGGTGTCCGGACAGACGGGTCAATGGGCTCCAGAAGTAACTAGCTAGCTGTGAAATGGTACAAATGGGCGGCGTGTCAGCGGCTCGTACTGTGGGCTAAGAAAGTGGGAAACCATTGGTGAAATTATCTTTATTGACTGCCTCGTTGGTCTAGCTGTTAAGGCGCTTCCAAAACAGAGGTTATAGGCTCGATTCATTTGCCGTACATTTGTACAAATGACCTCAGTCTGGATGTATTTTCATGTGAAGTCCTTGTCTGGTTACCATAGCACAGGTTATCCTAGTTTGGGACCAGGTCAAGTGATTGTTATTATTATTACTACGTTGACAGGGGTTTTTTTCCAAGAAGTCTTCGATTATTTTGGGATGGAATGCAGTCACAAGACGTAAGTCGCCATGAATTCGGGAAAAAAATGGCAACAGCAAGTGCGCGAGCTTTAGATTAAATTTGGACTCTTTACTGCACACACCATATTATTAAAAGTATAAGAATTTTCTTATGTACATACATACATTCATAAATAAACTCACGCCTGTATCCCAGAGGGATAGGCAGAGACTAGGAACTGTCACTTGCCACGATCCCGAGAGATCACTTTCGCTTCCTCAACATTTTCTTAAATAAACATAACATAATTAAACATAAAAATTTACATACAGGCACATACATTGCTTCTGGCCCCACACTAGGATAGGAGGAAATAATGTCTTAAGTAAAGTAGGAACATCGGACCGATATAGTCCGATGTTCGGACGATATAGTGGAGTCAACAGAGGGTCCGTCCATTTAAATATCTATGACAGTCCGAAAAAAACATACCCAAAGCGTAATGAATTGTCGCCTTCACCGGTAAAATATTTCCAATCTAAATAAAGCGTGGACAGGCCCCCCACCAGAAGGTCTGACAACCTGGTTACGGTGGCGGGGAGTCGCTGGATGCGGGCGGCACAACACCAGGAAGCTTGGAAAACCGTGACGGAGGCCTATGTCCTGCAGTGGGCGTCAAATAGGCTGATGATGATGATGATGAAATACATGCCAAGTTCTATAGAAGCCCCTGAAATGCAGGGACGTAACTTTCTTCACTTGTTTTGAAAACAATGCACCTAAGGAATAACTCGATTTAATCACGTCAGTGTATTGGCTATTTTGTCCACGTCAGCAAGAGCAGCAAGCTCGATTAACTTTGTTTCATCTAACAAACACACAAAAATAAACAAATCAAACAACTACGCGAGGTATCCAATTCAAGCTTAGCATAATGATAGTCAATAACGACTTTTACTCGACTAATTATTCAGCAATCCCACACTTCATTAACCGTGTAATTATAGCGCTGAAAAACCACAACGCTTGCGCGATGCAGAACGCTGTATATTAATTGGTTCGAAAAAACTAAAGACACGTGTGTAAACGGCGTGTGAAGCAAATGAAGTGTAAAGTGATGTGAAGTACTTGTATGTGTTATGTAACCAATTATTACTTATTTGTCAGTTATTTCTTCTGTAATTAATAAATAATAATAATAATAACTTCCACACAATACAATCACTTGACCTGGTCCAAACTAGGATACCCTGTGCTATGGTATCCAGGTAAGAACGTCACAGACATGAAAATACGCCCAGACGGACGCCCCCCAGTGAGAATCGAAACCACGATCTCTGTTTTGGTAGCTAATCTATTGAAGCAACAAATGTAAACCAGACTTTATCCGAGCTGTTGAACAAAGCTATAAGGGCGCTTATACACGGGCGGAACGTGTGCCAGGCGACTGCCGTCGACGCGCCGACGGCAGTCGCCGACATGTCAGCGTTGAATATCCGCGTCGGCGCATCGACGGCTGCAGTTGGCACGCGTGCCGCCCGTGTATATGCGCCCTTATACTTTTTCAGATAGTATTCATCTCGGGCGCTTGATTAGAGAAACTATAAAAACGGAAGTATCGACGGAATGCGGTTAATGAAGGTTTTTTCAACAGCAAGTTCTGGTAACCCTTATATTAGTTATGTTAGCAAGAACTGGGAGGTCGCGAAGGTTTGGTTGGACTGGAGGTAAAACTTGACTATAAAACTTGACTTTTATTACGACAGGTCTGTTATAAAATTTGGAGGCACAGAAAGACTTCTTGCAGAGATAACTCAGGAGTTGAATAAAAATATAGCGACAAAAAGTGTTTGTCGCCAAGAAAAAGGTCATTTGTAACCGACTTCAAAGAAGGAGGAGGTTATCAATTCGACACGTATGTTTTTTTTTTTTGCTATGATCTCGCATAACTCCGTCAAACCTTAACCTATTTCGACAATATTTTTTTTGTTCGAATAGATATAACTTCTCATTGGTCCCATTTTAATTTGGTGAAGATCTGATGAAGACTTTCAGAGATGGAGAACGGACCTCTTCAATGGACAGCAGTAAATAAGGCCTAATGGGGCCCATCATTTAGTAATATATCCGTATGTTTCATAAATTAGCGTAAAAGTAGTCCCAAGGTAATTTGGTGATGTTCTGGTGAAGACTTCCGGCGATGGCAATTGGGAACTTCAAATTTTAAAGCAACTAATTAATTAGGGTAAATTATGGTTATAAGGGACTTGTTTATTTATAGTTTATGTAGTCGGTGCCCAGTTTCATGACCAGGATATACATTTTGGGCACCGACTACAAATTATACTTCTACAATACCTACATGTATACATACTTCTAATTTAAAGGTATTCTTTTAAATTATTTCTAACTTTTTAATGCTGTAGTGTTTCGAAGTCGGTTTTTAATTTTTATTTAATTTTTTTTATTATTGTTCCGTACCCAAAGAATAAGGCGCGCTATTACTAAGACTCCGCTGTCCGTCCTTATGTATTTGCATGAAGATATTTGAATAAATTAAGTGTTCACCCGAAACCGGCGTGCGTGCATGTAACCACTAATGAATGTCGATCAGGCAGACCCTGGTATCTGCCCACCCCTCTGGGATACATGCGTGACTTTATGTTATATGTGCTTTTGTTTATTTTTCGGTACTAATTTTCACGTTTAGCTTTATGTACGTAAATCTAGGGAGAGATTAGGTACTTTGGGGCTTACGGATTATAGTACATTACTTCAGAGGGAAGAAAGTGACAGTTCCATACCGAGATTATGGCATTTGCGCCACGAACTTGCGAGGGGCGCAAACCATTTGAGGTATGGAACTGTACTTTATCCTGAGGTATGTATAGTGCTTTTTATTACACCTACGAGGAAAAATAATTTCGTTTTTAATTTTCTGTATGCACCAAGGAGGTTGGTAACTGGTAAAAAAAAAACTGTATGTGGCCAGTAACAATTTACTTGAAATTTAATTAGTAGACAGTTAAAGTCTCTTTGCAGTATGACTGCTGACAAATTAAAAAAAAAACCGGGTATGTAATGGAATTTCATACATACTTCCCACCCTTGGGTCGGAAGGATTTTCATACAAACTTCCATACCTTGGGATGAAAGGATTTGAAGGGCGGGATAAAGGCGTTTCTTCCCTCTAATTGGTATAATTAGTATGTATTTTCAGAGCAGGTGTGATAAAAAGAATATTACGTAATAAGTTATTATACAAAAACTTATGCTGTTATTCCTCTTTTTATAGTATATTTTTCTTTTGCCCGTTTTAATTAAAACAGTATTTCTTTCATCGGTTAGGCACCACCCCCACCTCCTCTCGTCACCCATTGATTGGCTAGAATAAAACACTAATTGGTGTTAAGCCCGCCTTATGTACAATATTTACTTAGTGCAATAAATACAAATACAAATTTATTTATTTGTGAAACATGCGTGCACATAAAAGTTCTTATAGGTAAATAATGAAGTTTTGAACCAGCATGATTGGCCGTAGAGGCATACAAATATCAACATCTTAAAATAATTTACTATTTACCGTGTTGTTTACAAGATTATTATTTTCTTAAGTTCGAATTGTGTAGAAATATTAAAATAAGACAAAAAAATAATATATAAATTGATTGGCAATAAATTAAAATGTCAGATTGACGACCTCGTGGCGCAGCGGTAGTGCATCTGCATACCATGCGAGAGGTCCCGGGTTCGAATCCCGGCTGGAGACCAAAAAAAAAACCCAGGTCTTGGATGTTTACATGTTTGTGATGTCGTTGTTTCTGGTTCCCACGACACAGGGTATCCTAGTGTGGGGCCAGAAGCAATGTATGTGCCTGTATGTAAATGTTTATTTTTTATTATTAAAATAATCATTCAAATTGTAGCAGAATTTCTTGATGAGTATTAGTTTCACCTGTCTTTTGAACACACTATCGTCATCCAATTCTCTATTACTCATTGGCAGTTTATTATATATTTTTGGACCCATGTATAAAATACTCAATAAAGAATTAAAGTAATAATAATAACGTTGTTAGTTAAAGAAAGGCACTGGATAACTACTTGCTCCAACTGGAATCCCTCGTTGGTCTAGCGGTGTCACGTCTAATTACCGTGCCGGGGGTCGTGGACTCGATTCCCACTGGGGGAGCCGTAAATACTGCAAGTGGCCTCAGTCTGGGTTTATTTCCATGTTTGTGATGTCCTTGCCTGGTTACCATGGGTATCCCAGCTTGGGACCAGGAAAAGCGATTGTGTTGGGTGGAAGTTATTATTATTATTTGTCTCTCACTCATACTATATTGCCGTCTTTACTGTGTGAGCGAGAGACCAACTGGTCAGTCATTTTTAGAACCGACCCTCGCAAAAGGAGGAGGTTATCAATTGGTCGGATTTTTTTAATGTATGTTCCCTGATTACTCGAAGACTGGCTGACCGATTTGGAAAATTATATTATTGTTGGAAAGTGTACACTTCACAGGTGGTCCCTTCGTCATCAAGTCAGGATCTGATGATGCGATCTTGGAGAAATTGAGAGAACTCTTCAAATCTTAAAGGCACACTTGAAGTGATTTCGGTGTTTTCTTATAATGAGTCGTGCATTTGCTTTTCACAATTTGGCGGAGTCGTAGTGATATTCACAAAGATGCGTGAATTTTTTTTATAAAAATAAAAACCGACTTCAAAACACTACAGCACTAAAAACATAGAGATTATTTAAATAAATATTACCTATAAATTCGATGTGGGTATTGTAGAAATAAAGTTTAGAGCAGGTGCCGAGTTACGTAACCAGCACATACATTGTGGCGGTGCTCCAAAATATTTTTCTACAAGTCGGTTTTTATTTTTTACTTACTTTTTTTTAAATGAACTTGCTATAACGTAGTAATGTGCCTAGGCCTTTTGTCTCTATCTATTTTGTGGTTCACAAGTCAAAATGGACGGCTATTGTCTAATTGTTACTATTTAAGTGTTTTTATTTGTTATTTTATTACTTTTGGGAAAGATCTCCTTTTTGTTTGCCTTTGTAGGAACCATGTAACTCTACAATATTATTTAAGAGAAAAAAATCTGTACTCTGTACCATAGCACAATAGTATCACCCCATTACGCTCTTATTCCTTCACAGATGTTAACGTTATTTTTTAAGCTCTAAACAGACAGGCGCTCTGGTACAGTACAGCGCGTTATACGTGTCACGGCATATCTACTATCATAAGCAACCTATATACGTCCCACTGTTGGGCAGAGGCCTTCTCTCAGGAAGAGAGTATGGGCTTAATCAACACGCGTGCCCACCGCGGATTGACAATTTCCAGCGCTGAGGTACGTGAATAGCTCAGAAAGTCAGGTTTCCTCACGATGTTTTCCTTCACAGTTAGCGAGTGGTATTGCTACTATAACCTCACAAGTGTACACAACTTAAAAACAAAGTCATAGGTACATGCCCGCACTGGGAATCGAACCTGGGTCTCTCGCTTCCGAGTCCAATGTTCTACCCACTGGGCTATCACCGCCCTTTACCAGGCTTTATGTGTATGTATGTTACTATCCCAATAGTTTTTTGGTGCGTTTCAAATCTCACGCGATCACAGCAGGCCCGTACATCAACTAGACCTCTTCAGAGCAGTCCAAACATCCAAAACACGCGACCGCATGTTGATTTTGGACCGAACGTAACCCCACCAAGAACGGTAGGTGGTCCCCGGCGTATTTGTTAATGCTCGACACTTGTATTGAACATAACAGGTTATAATTACACCTTGTGTTTAATTTCGTGTTATTATAGTTCTCTCGTTTGCGTTGTTTTTTGTCGGAGATTTATGACAGGCGGAGTGGGCGGGGCCGATTCTTTTATTATCGACCGCTCGATTTATCCCGTTCAGAATCGATTAACGGTTCGGTAGTGGGGCTTACAAGCGAACGTTCAGTGGACCACCGATGGCCTTTAACCCGGACACCGAACCTTCTCACATACCCCATAACACCTGACCGTTCGTAAATTTGACGACCATTTTTTTAAGTGTTAAGTTTGAAACGGGCAAACCATGCAGGTGGGTAAAAACAACTTTAAGAAAGAGGCCAATAGAAGAATACAGCTGGGCTGGACAGCGCATGTGAAACTACGTCGAGTCTTCACATCGCCAATCCCAACGACATTTATTATACCAACAAGATACATCACAGAAACAAAACAAGCAGATAGGTAACGGTTACTCTTACGAACGTACGAAAATTAAATGAGAATTTTTACTCGTCAACACGTATACATTTTACTATGGACACTTTGAAAGCATGAAAAAAACCTTACAAGGGTATTTTATCAAAGTCAGCAATTAACAGCTGCCTATTTAGGTTCTCCTTTACCAAAATTAGCGTCTAGGAAACTTAGTTGCGGCTTCAGTTGAAGTGCGCACTCAGACTGTCTGCGATAGTCACAGTGCCTGAAGCACAAATTCTCGTAATTTTTTCTCCGGCAAACAATAAAATGACGTAAAACGCACCATTCGTCATCACAATGACATCATCGGCCACTACAGTCGGCCCGTTTAGGCGGGAATGTCAAAAACGTCCGGTTTGCTAACCGTTTACACTTATTTTGTCAATTTATTTGGAATTGACCTCAGATTTTTCCCTGTCTCCGGGTTGCTTGTTAACTTTATGTCTTTTGTTTCTACGAATTTGTTTGATTGGGGTCTGCCCCTCTACTCTCGACGATATTATGTACAAATTGCGTCACAATTAAATGCAATAAGTCCGAACTAAAGACTTAGTGAACTTTTTAGTTGTAAGAATCAGCATTAAAATTCAGAGCGCATCGAAATCTGGAAGTTTGTTTTGGCCAAACCATTAAATGAATGTACTCAATTGTAACACAAGTTGGCTAAGGGGCTGTTGTCTTCGTAGATAAATCACAGTTCCTAGAAGATTACTTAGGTGCACTAATTTACAATAAATTATCGTGTAGAATTAAGGTAATTAAATTTACCTGATAAATAATAATCGTGTTTAGATCGCTTAAATGCACAAATAATGTACATTCATTGATTATCTTCTTCGAGTGCGGTGGTAGCATTGGTACCACCCCTGCCTCACAATCGCGAGGTGCAGGGTTCGATTCCTGCAGTTACCAATGAATTTCTTTTCTAAGCTACGTGCATTTGTGTATCATTTGTAATTTTGACGACCGTCCGATGCGGCCGGGCTCTATTTTTTTATTGTTTCATAGTCTCGTATTTATAATCTCTAATATAACACGGATAAGGATGAAAATTCACTGATGGCTGCACTTGCCCATTAGCTCAGTTGGGAGAGCACTGGCACGGTTAGCCTGAGGTCGCGGGTTCAGGTCCCGGCATGGGTGGAATTTTTAGCCACTAAATAGATTTTTAAAATTGTCCTCAGCACGGGTTAGTCTAATAAAAAGAATATAGATAAGGATTATTTAAGATGATGATGACACCATGCCCGCACGGCCCCAGCCCGATGTAATTCGAAAATATCTTTAGTTGTTTCTAAGGAAAAACTTAATAGGATATATTTAAGATTATCGAACGGGAAGTGTGAGTTTTTCCTGCACAACCGGTGGTACATCCAGGAGCACTAGAAATCTCAGCTCTTTGTCCCAAATCCGCTCTTGTGGCGTAAGTGATAAGATCTGCGGTGTTTGCTGACAGGACCAGTGGCACGCAACCATAATCAACAATACCAGAATGGAGCGACAGGAGCCGGCAGGAGTCAACAACCGTGGGTCTGGCTAATGTCGACCAGTAACAACTTCTCGGGAAAAAACTTGGCTGTTACTTGTTAGGTCAATAAACGAGACTTCGCATGAAAAGATAAATTAGCCTCTTTAAAATAAATGACAAACCTTAAATATAACAATAGAAAATATATCTTTAAAATGTATGAAATTCATTCATTCATTCTCATTGGCTCAGCTTTGTGGATTTAATTTCTCCAAATATGTTGGGCTCGTCCTCCGCTCTTTTAATTCAGCGTTCTTACAGATTTTCTATGAGCAATCTTACCGTCCTGTGAAGCGAAGGATGTTTTTGGAGAGTTTTGTAAACAGAAGTTAATTCACTTCTTTTGATGTCCACGTCCAAACTTTTCATTCCCATTTATTTATTTATTTTTATAAAACACATAGAATAGATAAAGTATTCATTATTCTACTCCAGGAGTTACTTTTGAGACGTGAACAATAATAAAGAAAAGTACAATTAGCGGCCTTGTTACTAAAAGTACCAGCAGCAAATCATGTACAAACATTATATTATAGCATATGCCACTTATTGCTGAACACAGCATTAGTATTGAATATGTGATTAACTGACATTATTTTTGGTTTTGCGCATCTGGTGGCGCTAGCCTGAAAGCTGGTATATTAGAAAAATGTCGACATGACTGGCACCCTAAGCATCGGTCGTCATCTGTAGGTGTTTCCAATTCAAGTTCGCCTAGTTTTTTGCCCCGGCCGCGCTCGCGCTAACGCGCATTGTATTACAAATTGTAATATTCCCCCGCTAAGGGCCCACTGGCTATACCATTTTTATGTACATGGACTTGTTCGCTTCTTGTCTTGTTTACTGTTGAGTCGCAAGATTTTCCTAACCACAGAAGGTGGGTCCTTTACGAATGAGTTTTGTTCGTTGACCTACCAGAGGATGGAGGGTGCTAAATTTACCAGCGCAAGTTTGGTATCCTTTATCCTCTGGTCTTCGCATCCTAGTAAAAGGATACCACGTGTCAAACTACTTTTTTAGGGTTCCTTGCTCGAAGGGGCCAACGCGACCCTGTTATTATGCCTGACTGAACACTTATTATTAAATTCAAGTTAAACATTTTCACACAAATCCTATGTAGATATTAGTAGAAAAAACGTTTCTTTTGTTTTAACTTCATACAAGTTTACTCATGCTATTACATATCGCTCATTTGGGGAAACAAAGACTAATTTGACAGTTTCTTAAAAACTGAGTTAAATTTGTCAATATTATCGTTTCAACGGTTTACGTCACGAGAAACAAAGACAGAATTGAATTTTCGGTAATAGGACGCTAGATGGCGTCAATGTCGAGCGTCCTAGGTATTGACGAAAATTCAATTCTGTCTTTGTTTCTCCTGACGTAAACCGTTGACACGATAATATTGACATAATATTTAACTCAGTTTAAAAAAAAACTGTCTATTAAGTCTTTGTTTCTCGTAATGAGCGATATATTATACAATTTTAAATTGTGCGAGCAAGACAGGACGTAAGAGCGGCCTTGAGAAAGTGGTACAAGTCGGCCAGCATTTAAATAAAATTCTTAAATGGCTAATATTTTTCTTAATGGAAGTGGTTTAATTTTTTCGATGTTTTCAAGCTTTAGGTTATTTTAATAACCCGTTGTACACGTCTTTCACGACACGGGCCTTCTCTCAAAGTTAAGGAGACGGTATGGGCTTAATCACCACAGTGCCCACCAAGCGCATGATTCCTATTCTGAGGCATGTAAATGTCTTACTTACACTTAGATTCATGATTTTATTCGGACCCCACTCTGACGAAGTCATTTTTAACCGATTTCAAAAAAGAAGGAGGTTTTCAATTTAACGAGTGTTTTTTTAACCGACTTCACAAAAGAAGGTGGTTCTCAATTCGACGCGTATGTCTTCTTAACTTCGGCAATCTTAACCAATTTCGACAATTCTCCTTTTGTTTGAATAGGTGCAACGTCCGACTGGTCCCGTTTTAATTTGGTGACGATCTGATAAACACTTTTTGAGTTGGAGAAGTTAAGCCTGATGGGAGCTGCAATCCTTTAGTAATTGGTGTATGTTTCATAAAATATATCATCAAGGTAGTCCCACCGCCTTCACGTATAAAATAAAAACTGACTTCAGAATACAACAATAATTTGAAGTCAGTGCCGATTTGTATGACCAGTACATACATTTTGGACACGTAATCCAAATTATTATTGTATTAAAAGTAGTAAAAGTAAAGTAAAAATATAAATAAAAACTGACTTCAGAATACAACAATAATTTGAAGTCAGTGCCGAGTTGCATGACCAGTACATACCTACATTTTGGACACGTAATCCAAATTATTATTGTATTAAAAGTAGTAAAAGTAAAGTAAAAATAAAAGTAAAAATAATATTTATTTTAAATTACACAGTTATGAAAGAGAACTTTAAGATGCATGGATATAAAAGAAATTTACTTAAAATCTAGAATTCAACGCCAGCCCCCAAACTCGGCTGAGCCTGTATCTTGGGGACTCTTTTTCAGTTTTAAAATATTAATTACTTTAATAAACGACTGTCTAAAGCACACTAGACAATTAAAACTTGTTATAGATAGACACTTAAAAGTGAACATGCACTAAAATTATAATTAAGGCTCCATTGCAAATTTTTAGTTATTTTTACTGTTGTTTATCTATTGTTACTTTTCGGTATCATCGTAATTTAAGATTTTCAAATATTTGGTAAGAACTGTTTTTGCCGCGAAATGAGTTAAATTTGTGATGTTACAGAATGGCAAAAGTTTATTATACAGAAATCGGAAAATGAACGAGGGAAAGCGTTGGGCAAATGAAGTTCTACACATGGACACCTGTATTTTGGGTTTACGCCTTGAGAATATCGAGTTAGGAATGTATGTTTTGTGAGCTGTGAGTACAGCCTTCCGAGAGTAGTTGGCGCACACGCAATAGACCACTCTCGTTGTAAAGTTTGTCAGTAGAGAATCGGTGGGGCTTTTTTAACATGACCTTTAGTATAGTATTCTGAAGTCAGTTTCCATTTTTTATTTAATATCTAACATAACATAAACATAACATAAACTCACGCCTGTATCCCAGAGGGGTAGGCAGAGACCAGGGACTGCCACTGCTTTAATATCTAAACCAGACCAAACCAAATATCGAAACCATTTATAATTCTTTCTTCTGATTATATTCTTGCATTAAGCACGCCCTTGTACACTTACAATGTAATTAGTGCAATAAATAATTAAAATAATAATAATATTCTTTGTTGCACTAATCCGTGCTAAGGACAATTTTAAAAACCTATTTAGAGGCTAAAGATTCTAAATTTCGCCGATGCCTGCACTTGCCTGTTAGCTCAGTTGGGATAGCGCTGGTACGGTTAGCCAGAGGTCACGCGTTCAAGTCCCGGTATAGGTGGAATCTAAGTGTTATCTATCTTCTATAAAACGAAACAGTCCTTCTACTCCTTTCCTCAAATGGTTAAGGGGTCTTTCTTTCGAGTTTTTCATGCGGGAAAGATTAATTGCCTTATCGGGCTCAAACGCCCAAGTACAAATGGTTATAGTTTTTCTGTTTTGGTGACGTGCATACCTAAGTGTGCATCCTTGCGTCTTTGGTGACCGGGCGCTTGTAAGAATGCAATTTCTTTTGATAAGACTTGAAAAGGCTAAGACTCTTGACGTCATGGAAAGAAAGAACTCGACTATTTTGAACGAACTTTCGAGGCAATTGAAGGTTAGTGAAACCCATGCTTCTTGCATTGCAGGCGTTACTTTGCGGTCGATTGACAGTCAGTCGACCATCGGAGCCTGAGGATGCCTCGTGTTAGAGGCGAAACGCGTCGCAACGCATTTTTTCATACAAGTATTGGTGTCGATGGTGGTGCGTTTTTGTCTTGCTTCTGCTTGAAAAAGTGGGAGGGAGGGCGGTGCATTAACTAACAGCATGGTGCTTGTGGGATTTTGGCGGAATTTAACAAAGTAATTTTCACATATTAATGATACCATATTTTATTATTTCATAAGGTTTTATGTAGCCTGTACTGCAGGACACAAACCGTCTCTCTTACCACGCGTGCCCACCGCGGATTGCCAATTTATAGCAGGTAAGTGAACACCTCAGACACTCAGGTTTCCTCACGATGTTGTTCTTCGCAGTTAGCGAGTGGTATTGCTACTACAACTTCACAAATGTACGTAACCTAGAAATCAAAGTTATTACATGCCGGGATTTGAACCCACGACCTCCCAGATGTGAGGCCGGCGTTCTACCGCTGCGCTACCACCGCGTTGGTAAGGGTATATTCTACATTCAATCAAAATCTGAAGTAAAGGCACAAAGACAAGCTCGCCTTTGTACATGTTATTTCGTATGTGATGTCCCGTTAAATGTTTCGTGTGCAACAAAGTATAATAGAAATAAAGTTTAAAGGTTTAAGTATGTTTAGCGTTGTTTATTTATAAATATCGGTTGATATTTCCCCTCCTTTAATTTTTACTCTCAAGTTATAAATTTGCATAATAGAAAATAGTTAATTTGGTAATTTTTTGGTGAAGACTTTCGGAGATTATAAATTTTTAACCAGGACAGGCTTACACTTGAACCCAGTCACGCCTGATGGTAAACGAAAACGGTCTTAGATGTTACGTGCTAACGTGATAAATGACTGTTGACTCTAATTTTAAAGATACCCCGGTTAGATATCTCTAAAAAGCGGAATTTCAACAAATACGTGCATATGAGCCAGCCGTCTGGTTGTCCGATGGAAGAAAGAGGATGGGGGGTATAAGCTCATAAAGGCGTTTTGCACTCTCTCCAAAATACACCTTGTAGAAGACGGAAAGAGAAGCGACCTTACGACGGCCGTAATCTTCAAATTGGTCAATGTTAACATCCTTAAGCTGTTCCTGCGTTACCTGATAATTACAACTTCTTTGGCCTGTTAACAATACCATTTTCTTTTATACTTTTTTCTACCAAGTTTGTGGTGTCGTTACGGTTAACGTCCAATGTAAAACCGGCCAAAGCGTCTCGGAAACCGTTGCACAGTAGCCTCTTAGTAATTATAGGTAGCCACAATCGATCTAGTATACAGGTTGTTGTGATGGCGATCAGCGGTATAAGATCTCTACGTGAAACATTGGGTTCCGTCGATGGCCGCTAGAGGCTTCCAGGGGGACAGAATGCTCAATTAGGGGGCGTTAAAGGGGTTTTTCGTCGTTTTCGTTTTTGGTTTCACTTACTTATTCCGCGTGGCGCCGGATTAAGAATAGCGTCACTCCATCTCCTTCCATGGATGTCGTAGAAGACGAATAAGGAAATAAATTACCAGGAGACGGGCAGCAGCGTCTTTCTGAGAATCCAACCGCATACTGCGATCGCCAACCCGCCTGCCAGGCGTGGCGATTATGGCAAAACCCCTCATGGTTATGGAGCCCTGCAGTGGGCGTCAAATGGCTGATGATGGTGATGAAAGGGGGTTTTTATTATTAAAATTCTCTATTTTACCAAATACAGATTGTACAATAGGCGGGAACTATGCTAAAACATTAGTATTTTATTAACCAGAGGGTGAGAGGCCGGCCAAACCGAGAAATAAGTGAAATGCATTCATTTTCTTTCATCTGTATTATCTAAGTCCTTACAGATGAAAAAAAATAAAAATTTTAGAGGAGAAACAAAATTTTTTTTTAAGTCATATATTGGCCACATTTTATCGTCGTCGTATCGTATTAGTCGTTAAGCCAAGTCAGAGGCCTTAGGGCGGCTTGACAACTTCTGACAGTAGACGAGCCACTAGTCTACAAGCCTCCACCAATCCGGACTTGGCCCCCGTGGTGGAGTATGGCCGTTACCTTCCTCAGGGAAGAGACCCGTGCCCCTCGGTAGGGACATAATGGGTTGATGATGATTGGCCACATTTTATCTGTATTATCCGTATGAGGCGCGGTGGCAGCGCATCGGTAGAACGCTGGCCTCTCAGTCGAGAGGTTGAGGGTTCGAATCACAGGATGTACTAATGATTTTGTTTTCTAAGTTACGTACATTTGTGAATTTGTAATAACAATACCTCTCGCTGGCCTTGAAGGAAAAAATCGTGACGATTTATAACGGTTTCACATACTTTTGTTAACGCTGGGATGGCCAACTAGTTTTGACCTCGTCCGGAAGTCTTCCCGAAGTCTAGTGACACCGTTAAGCCAATATATAAAATGTGCAGTGCTTACGAAAGTTTCAGTTGTAAAACCTAGAGTCTTCTCTTCTTTTCTCCTGTCTTCTACTGCAGCACTTGTTACGTGCGTAAGTACATTGGCCCAACTATTAGTCTCATAGTTTGGAAATCTCAGGTCTGACTAATTAAAAAGCTGCTGTTAAGACATGCCACATGAGTTCCCTAGTGTCTGAGGTATTTACATACATGAGCGCTTAATACGTACGCCAGCTATGGGAGAAAACGTGGATACCTCAGGTGTGACTAGCAATTTTAAAAAAATGGGGCTATACATTTTTTTTACTTGTAAAATGGGCGGTGCGCGAAATACACATGTTTGGAAACCTCTGTTCTACATCCCTCAAACGTGGCATTTTGTGCCCTCGTTTTGAGAGTTCGACATCCTCTAGAACAAAATACAAATGACAAATTTTCTACGTAAAAGTGTCCATTTTCATCCCACTCTCACAGCTGGGTTCCAGATGAGTAGACGTCCTCTGCAATGCAACTAACCTATTGCACAATTGGTGGTCTTCAATTGCACACAGTTTTAGCTACAAGAGGGTCTCCAGATCTGTGGCACCTTTTCGCGAGTTGTTTACAGGAAATCATCAACCTGTTTTCTCTGTAGACAATATACTAGTTCCATCATTCTTGTTGAAATACTAGTGAACTGTTGTGACACCTGCTTTCATACTGTTAATCAGATAGTCAGGGAGACCAGAAATATCTCCGAATGACTAGACTGGGTTGATTAAAGACCACTTTTGAAGTCTTTGTTTTGGTTCTGTTGTCAAAGACAGGCAGGTCACCAATAGTTTGGTCGTACGATCGTCATTAGACATTGGCTACCGTGCAGTGCCTATCCAGGCGTAATTAAGTTTTTTTTTTAACGACAGCTATTTTATTAAGAGGCTGTCAGGGATAGATTGTTGGTTTCGATTCCTGTGGTGTATTTTGAACTTTTTTGCGAAATGATCTGTAGAACTATGGATGGATGAAAGCAACAGGTCAATCGTACCTTATGATGCAGAAATCTTTAAGCAGACGCCAGATTGAATTGCAAAAACGGAACGATTCTATCTTATTTCTTCATGCAAATTAAGCTTATGAACATTTTTTTAGATTTAAATTTGTCGAAAGCTGCAACTTCGACCGCTATAACATGAGAATTATGGGGCTTGTCTTCAAGTTAATTAGTTCTAGCTTTTTTGACAAAATATTAGTCTTGATAAGCACAAAAAGCTTTGCTATAAAAGTTTTATGCGTACATAAACTCACGTCTGTACCCCGAAGGGGTAGGCAAAGATCTGGGTTTGTCATTTTCTAAGATCCTGTGAAACTTTATCAATTTTAATTAGTCGCTACATGCACGTTCGACGTTTTCATGTAAGTACTTTTTATCTTGCCCTTTCCTTACAAATCCCCTATTTCAGCGATATATGTCCACCTAAGGCATCTCTTACCAGCTTTTCCACCAGTGTGTCTCACAAATTTACATTGCATGCGTATAGAAAATTCAAAAATTAGAAAAACCTGATAAAACTGCTCATTATTGTCTTAACCTCGATGTGACTTTAAGCCAAGTAAGTACGTAGTTCATTTAGGCCCCAAGACAAAAACCTTACAAAGTTAAGATATTAACCCGAAAGAATCCACCTATCTATTAAACTGATTAGATTCCAATACGTAATTTATTGTCAAGCTGCGGCCAGTCACTAAAGCACAATGCCCGCTAAAGCGAGAGGGCACCTGTTTAGAGCAAGAGGGCAAGAGTGGTCCTTGCAAGGTGATTTCAGTTGCGGCTACGCAAGCGTGTAGTCAGGTTGCTAACGCACACATCGACGCAGGAGGCGCGCGCGTTCAAAATTCAAAATCGGCCATGTAAGGGTTGGTGATTACGTCACGTGATTTTGACAGCTCGGACTCGGTCGGCTTTTGTTTTGTTTTTTTTTTCGTTCGCGGTCGACAGCTGTTCTTTATTCAAAAGTTTTTTCTTTATTTTCCTTTCGGGACAAGCAAAGAGTTTTCCGCAAATAGGTTATTATTGATAGAAAACTTTTTAGTGGAAAATGTGTGATTGCCAGTGAGAAGTAAGGACTCAGTAAAGACATACCTCTGTGAAACTTTTAACGCTTTGAACTTTAGTTGAAAACAATTTATTTTTAACGAAATGTGATAGTGTGTTATCTATCTGTCAAAGTGAACAGTGACACATCTTTCGTTTTTTTAGTTTATTTTGGAAACTAAACACGCGTTGTGTAGTGTTCGGTGGTCAGGTGAGATGCAGGTGGGCCACACTGAATGTTCATAAAAGGTATGTTTTACTTTTACTTACTTACGGAAGATTACTTTATACTTCTTTTAATACGATTAATATATACTTTCTATTTTTGAAATACATTTTCTTTACACCAAGTCATCATCTAAGTACATCTACAAATTGTTAAAACCTTTAAGGTTGTTATTAATTTACTTACTACAGCATGAGACATAATTATGTAAACTATAATAATATAAAGAGACGATATAAAGGTAACTAGCGCTAATTAAAAAAAAACCTCTTTTATAAGTTTTTGTAAACATTGAACTGTTTGCAATAGTAAAAGTATTTTCTTTAAAAAATTTTAAATATCAGCTTGGAAGCTAAAGTTTTCCCCTGTAACTCTTTAAACTATTTAAACCGCATTAGAGAAGTATTTCAAGGAATCTTGTTTTGATAAATCCGACTGCTAGCGTCTTGAGACAAGATTCTAAACATAATTATTAACATTATTGAATATCACCCATGATTTTTTTTTATACGCCAATTAGTCCCTTAGTTAATTGTAACACGAAGCGAACAAGTGAATTTAGACCTTAACCCGAAATGGCAAACTCCGGCGCAGCATTTTTAGAAACTGCAAGAATGTCTAGATCATAGAGGTTTGTCTAGATTCCACTTGCACAGTTTTACTAAGATCTAGCATAAGCAGCCTATATACGTCCCACTGTAGGGCACAGGCCTTCTCTCAGAGAGAGAGTATGAGAGTATTGGCGATTTCAAGCGCTGAGGTATGTGAATAGCTCAGGCACCCAGGTTTCCTCACGATGTTTTCCTTCACGGTTAGCGAATGGTATTGCTACTATAACTTAACAAATGTACTAAGATCTAGAAATTTTGTAAATTTTTTTATATCTTCAATTTAAATTTATTTTATTCAAATAACTCAGATCCTTTAGTGTTAGTAGCAGTTGATGTAAAACTATGTTAATTTATATCTAAATGTATAATTCATATTTTATTTATATTTACACAACACAAACGATAAAATTTTAATTATTGAGCACCAAGTTTAATTTTTTATGCAGCTTATATACATACGCCCCACTGCAGTGCACAGGCCTTCTCTCAGAGAGAAAGAGAGTATGGGCTTGATTACCACGCAAAATTGTTGTTATTTAAATTTATAATAAATTAGCGGTGGTAGCCTCGTGGGAACATTGGACTCGGAAGCGAGAGACCCAGGTTCGATTCCCAGTGCAGGCATGTAATGACTTTGTTTCCTAAGTTATGTACATTTGTGAAGTTATAGTAGCAATCATCATCATCATGATCATTCAGCCACAAGAAGTCCACTGCTGGACATAGGCCTCCTCCATGGATTTCCTAAAAGACCGGTTGGAAGCGGCCTGCATCCAGCGTCTTCTTGCCACTTGGATGAGGTCATAGTAGCAATACCACTCGTTAATTATGGAGGAAAACATCGTGAGGATCAGGTTTCCTATTCACATACCGCAGCGCTTGAAATCGCCAATCCGCGGTGGGCACGTGTGGTGATTAAGCCCATACTCTCTCCCTGAGAGAAGGCCTGTGCCCTACAGTGCGACGTATATAGGCTGCTTATGTAAATTTACATTTAAGGCACTGTGGAAGCGCCTCTAGTGTCAGTACCTAGATTACAAACAATATATCGTTGGTTTAAAAGTAAATGAGATTTAGTTAGTTTAGTTTCTTTAAAGAGAAAATCTGCGACAGAAAAAAAACCCTAAGTGCGTATTGTGCTCCATAATAAAACTGTCACGTGAAAAAAAAAAGAACACCAAAGCTTCTGTAATCCCTTTGCAGATTAAACGCATTTGGCACTTAATAAATTTTGCTTGGAATTGTGCCACAAAATGAGTTTTGCCTCTGAACCGACGATATTATGATTCATTTACCTATAAGTGGTTATTCTATTGTGGTGAATCACCTCACATTTAGTCTATTGTTCTTTACAGAGACGAAATCTTCCTCTTATTTGTGTCGGCGTTTTTTCCCAACAGCTTCTGTACAAGTAGGTTTTTTGCGGAAAAATTTGACCCGTTTCCCCCAGTCCTTTTTCTGACCAGAGTCTGGATTGTTTCAAATGCTAAAAATACTTTTTAGTGAAGATAAATAAATAAATACACTCCTTCTCTCAGAGAGACAGTATGGGCTTAATCACCACGCGTGCCCACCGCGGATTGGCGATTTCAAGCGCTGAGCTATGTGAATAGCTCAGACACCCAGGTTTCCTTACCATGTTTTCCTTCACCGTTACCGAGAGAAGGCCTGTGCCCTACAGTGGGACGTGTATAGGCTGCTTATGAAATAAATAAATAACTAATTTACTTCCACGTAACACAATCACATGTCTTGTGCCAGACTAGGATACGTTGTAGTATGGTAACCAGGCAAGGACATCACAAACATGAAAATACGCACAAACTGAGGCCATTTGTACAGATGCACGGTGGCCCCCTGTGGGAATTGAATCGTTATTCTGGAATTGGGCTAATGATAAAGTTTTAGTTCCAAAATGTAATAAGTACCTATTTAAAAGGCTATTTTGTAGTTTCAAGTAGGTGGTAATGTCCTCTTTAGTTTTTATTTATAATGCTTGTCTCATTACTCTTAAATATGAGGACCACCGTAACTCGTTTTTCTATGTATTTTAATGTGCGTGTATACTTTGGGTGTCAATCTAGCTTAAAACTAGTATGCTCCAATATTGTTATTTTAAGATTGTTACCTGTTTTACATGCCTAATAAACAAAACAAAATAAAACAAATCGTCCAGCATGGTAATCACACGCGATACCGCTAGACCAACGGGACAGTCACAAAAAGGATCTATTTTTTAAAAGGTTTATTTTCTATATAGGTATTAATACAATGAAAATGACAAATAAAAATGACAAATGAAAATGTTTATTTCTGAAACAAAATTTTACAAACATATTTTACAAGGTTGAGACCTCCTTTTAAGTGTATAACATCTGTGCCAGGAGTTCTCGCTCTTCCACAACCACACATATTAAGTTTTAGAAAGTAAAGCTTTATAGTTTTAGAACACATTTATTGATTGTGTGTATTTAAGTGTGTGTGCGTGCGTACGTGCGTGCGTGCGTGCGTGCGTGCGTGCGTGCGTGCGTGCGTGCGTGCGTGCGTGCGTGCGTGCGTGCGTGCGTGCGTGCGTGCGTGCGTGCGTGCGTGCGTGCTTGTATGTGTGTGTGTGTGTGTGTGTGTGTGTGTGTGTGTGTGTGTGGGTGGGTGTGTGCCAACAAAACAATACCAACGTACTTTTCAAAACTTTCGTGGTGTGCTTTTTAAAACGCGACATTCTTGTTCTGCCTGTGCCTCTCCACTAATGGAGGTTGGCCGTGAGCTCCGCATATTTTACTTCGTTTCTTACTAAGCGAAACAGGTCTTCGATGATGGCTACACCCGTCCGTTCCTTGATGCTTCTGAGCCACGAATTCCTTCTTCTCCCAACACGCCTCCTTGCCATCATAATAACTTACAGAATTCGGTACCAATCGTGTCGCAAAACAGACATAAAATAGTGAAAAGAAAACGATGCCGAAATATGATTTTTTTATCGTGGTACATAAAAATCCCGTCTCGTTTAAATTTATGTTAATGAAAATTTAATAAATAATAAAGGATAGGTATATGCTAACCAGCATTTGTGAAGAGGTTTTATAATATCAGTCCTTTACGAGTCTAAACGACATACCTTTATTTTTAATCCATAGTAACTAAAATACACTTGTGTTTAAATAAATCGAGCTAATGCAGGTGGAAGGGCCAGTATGGGACGTCCCAGGTGGATATACTCCAACATACTGTTTTATTAGCAAAAGGCAAGATAAAAAGTACCCGAAACTGGCGTGCGTGCATGCAACGACTAATGAATGTTGATGAAGCGAAAGAGATCGGTCAGGATCGTGGGAAGTGGCAGACCCTGGTTTATGTCTACCCCTTCGGGATACAGGCGTGATTTTATGATATGTTGTTTGTTTAAAAGCAAATTCGGGTTGGCATCATAGGTTCAAGCGCATGGTCATGTCTGAAATAAGTCCTTGTCAGGGTGTCGCTATTGACAGAATCCTTGTGGACATCATCATCATCACTAAAATACAGTTTCCACAATACTAAAACAAATAAAAATGTTCCACAAAACACAATCACTGGCAAACCCCTTCATGGTTAGGAAAACCATGAGGCAGGCCTATGCTCTGCAGTGGGCTTCAAATGGCTGATGATGATGTTGATGATGAGGCCATTCGCACAAATCAAGAGTACGGTGGCCTCCAGAGGGCATGGAACTCACGACCTCTGTTTTGGTAGTCAGAGCGTTAACCGCTACATCTACGAGGCAGTCAACTTCCGTAAAGTCCCAGAACGTCACAATCGGTCGCGCGTCGGATTCCGCCGCACCAATGAAGCATCCAACCACATAAAGTGACCGCTAGATGTGCTGCATAATAACCTTCAACGCATCTTGTGTGTGTGTTTGTCCAATCAACGACAAAGGAAAACATCTTGAGGTAACCTGAGCTATTTGGTCTGATTAATCCAAATCAATATAACTTCGGATGAAAAGGGACGGTTCTACTCAACAACTTTATGGCGTGTTGAGTAGTGTGAACTTCAAACTCTGACTGCCTCGTTGGCCTAGCGGTATCACAGCTGATTACCATACCGTAGGTCGTGATGATGTATTTTTCGTGATATCGACCCCAGACTTAAGTAGATGCCAAACTGACAAACAGAACCACATCATCGCAATATGTTTAAAGTCTGCGCGCGGCCGTTGATGTCTTTTCTATGAAGCCGAGACACTTCCGTCGGAAGGCTTTTCATTGGTAATTAATTTGAAAAGGCTTTGATTATCTCTTGAGCTTTGTTTAAATTGCTAGACGGGAAGAGTAGAGTTTTCCCAGTTTCTCGTACATTAACAATCTGTTAATCTACTGTTAGGGGTCATCCATAAAGTAAAGTTACTAAGTAAGTTACAGAGTGAGCCTAAAAATAACAGGTGATTTAAAAGGATGTTCTTTGATTTTAAAAATTGATTATTTTGTTATTTTATTCAAATTCTTGATAATATTAAAAAATAATTTAAATAGAAATAAAACTAATGTTGGAACTGCAGTTATAATTTAATAATTTCTAGATGTCAAATTGCAATAACAGCGTATAATATGTGATATCACAATAGTGAGGCAGGGGCCTCACAAATGTGACCAAATGAGAAAAAGACGGGGAAATTACTCTTTTTTTTTTTTTTCTTTAACCAACATAACAACTTATTTTATTTCAATAGAAATTGATTAATAATAACTATACAACTAATAATTAAAACTAATACTAATAAAAATAATTTACATATGTACAGGTAAAAAACTTATTTAATTAATTATTAACTAAATTACTAATTATATTTTTTAAATGCGACGTCACGAAACTTAGGACCCCTTCCACCCCTTGTCACACACAATGTCACACTTTATCGACCCTCTTTATCGAACGTGTGCCGTTCTTTATGGATGGTCACTAACAGTTGTCAGTTGTAGTTGTATTATGCACTTTGAGTGTGTCAGATTACCGGGCAAGTCTTATCCATTTAACAAGCTACGTATGGGTTGTAGCGTCCGAGTGGTCCCTTCACTCAACTAGTGTAGGTGATTGTAGTATTTTTAATGCCTCGCGATGCTCATACGTAGTAATATGTTAAACGAATCTTACCGCGATTATTTATTAGGTAAAATTTGATTACCTTTGATTCCCGACGTTTCAGCAACGTTGCAGATGCCGTGGTCACGGGTAGACTGAAGTGGCGAGTAGAGTCAATTATTGTAGTGAGGGTAGGTGGTCTACCCTCAAATCACTCTTATCCCCAGTTTCTCGTACACTAACACGCTGTTAATCTACTGTTAACAGCTGTCAATTGAACAAAATGTAAAAAAAAAAACCCACTGACAGCTGTTAACAGTAAATTACACCTAATAAATAATTGCGTTTACACCCGTCTAATATATTACTATGTATGCGTGTTAGTGCCACTGGACGCTGTATAAATCATCTCATTACATAGATGCAAAGGCCAATACTATAAGGGTGTTGACGTGATAAACCTACAAACTTGTACAATAATAATCTTATACATAAAAACCTCATGTCACAGTGTTTGTTGCCGCACTGCTCCGAGACGGCTTCACCGATTTTTATGATTTTTTTTTGTGTATATTTGATAGTCTGAGAATCGGTTGTAGGACAATTAAAATGGCAAAAGAACGTTTGCCGAGTCAGCTAGTATTAATATAATTTAACTATTTTCTATCTATTAATTAATAGGACGGAACACTAGGATTGTTACACTCTAAGGACGGCTTGCACCGTCGACTAAAACCCCATGTAACTTTAAGTTAAATAGAATTCTGAGAGATAGTGTGTGGCGGAACTGTCAAAATTCTTTTTAACTTAAAGCTAAATGGATTTTAGTCGGTGGTACAAGCGGGCCTAAGTCCTATTCATAAAAACACGATTCCTAATACACCGCACAAATGCAAGTTAAGCAGTCTGAGGTAAGGAAAGGTATGCCGCAGAATATTTAAACTGCATTTGAGAAGTGTTTTAGAGTAATCGTGTTATTTTATTATAAATAAAACCGTAAGCGTTAACACTTGTTACAGGAGCAATACCACTCGCTAATGGTGAAGGAAACCATCGTGAGGAAACCTGAGTGTCTGAGCTATTCATATACCTCAGCGGTTGAAATCGCCAATCCGCGGTGGGCACGCGTGGTGATTGAGCCCATAATCTCTCCCTGAGAGAAGGCCTGTGCCCTACAATGGGACGTATATAGGCTGCTTATGAAGCGTTAAAAAGTAATAATAATATTTTCCACTCATACTTTTATTTGAGTCCGGTTTGTGGGTTTTTTCACATACGAATTGTTGCAGTCATTCCTCTAGAAACCAAAAACCCGGTGGCCGGATGAAGCGAATTACGGAACAAGTAATTGTTTTATGAATTGCGGGAAGAAACAAAAACTGCTTAATTTTACACGTGTGAGGTATTTCTCTACAGTCTGCCTTATGTTTGGTTTAAAAAAGCTCGTGTAGAAATATATTCAATGCACGCGTTTTAGGTTTTTAAATGAGAATTCAAACTCTGTTGATTAAGAACAAAATTTACTGTATTTGTTGAATTTTTTTTTTTCTCTCTCCATGGAAATCCAGATCTTGCTTGAAATAGACACTTACATAAGCAGACTATATACGAGTACGTTCCACTGTAAGGCACAGGCCTTCTCTCAGGGAGAGAGTATGGGCTTAATCACCACGCGTGCCCACCGCGGATTGGCGATTTCGAGCGCTGAGGAATATGAATTCATGTGAAAACATCGTGAGGAAATCTGACTGTCTCAGGTTTCCTCAAAATGTTTTCCTTCACCGTTAGCGTGTGGTATTGCTACCATAACTTCACGTATGTACATAACTTAGAAAACAAAGTCATAGGTACATTCCCGCACGGGGAATTAACCCTGGGCCTCTCACCCACTAGGCTAACCGCTCCTTACATTTATGTTTAATTTGTAACGTTCATGAAGTCACTTTTTCTAAGTAACAGTGAATACATATATTTTTGTGTACCTTATATACGTCCCACTGCAGGGCACAGGCCTTCTCTCAGAAAGAGCATAAGCTTAATTAGCACGCGTGCCCACCGCGGATTGACAATTTCAAGCGCTGAGTTTATGTGAACACCCCAGACACTCAGGCTTCCTTCAATAAATAATGTCACACGCAGATTTTTAAGTTTTAGCGACTTGTTAATTATTACTATATTCGGTTTCTATAAGAAATACAAGTCCACTAGGGGTAGTTAAAACAGAGATAATTTCCTACGGTTCTTAGCTCATGTCGGATGAAAAATAAATCTTCCAATTCCTCGGTATGAAAGAGCAACTCAAAGAAGTAAAACAATTAAAACTGCTACATTATCTTATTTACACACACGGCCAGCGGAATTAAAAACAAACTTCCACAATAAAAGTACTAAAGAAGCCTTGGAAACAAGTGCGTTGCGTGCGCACGCGGGATTGGGACTCGTTAGGCTTTACTTTTGGCACAATATTTGAAGTTAAATTTCAAAAGTATTTTTACACACATTTTTTTTTTAAATAATTCTCCTGAACGCTGAGCTAGGTAAAATACAGAAATCAGTACACTCTCTCTCAAAATAATACATAAAATATCCAACCAAATGTTTGTGTCTGTGTGTGTGTGTGTGTGAGAGAGAGAGAGAGAGAGAGAGAGAGAGAGATTGTATGTGAGTATGTGTTTGCATTTTAAACAAGCAATGACACGATGCCTTCAATCGCGATTCGTTTTACGTGCCGTAAATAGCATATAACTAACCATAACGTGGTTATATAAATAATATTAGAAGAAGATAATAAAATTGACCGGTTGTGACTCAAACTTTTGTTAGAACTACTGACGTGCTGGAATAGATAGATAACTTTTTATTGCACATCAGTAAATTACAGAGATAAGGTATTCAATATTAAATGTGGACTCATGTTTTTAATATCAACTAAGACTTAAAAAATGCACGATAACATAAAAATAATCTTTCAAACTAGAAGATAGTAGCGTTGATTTCCAGTAACTTAAGTGTACAGGAAATCAGCGCTACATTGTATAGGAATAGTTTAAATAGGTTGATAGACACCAGCTCTCTTTGGTTGTGGTTTATTGCACAAACAGAAGAAAGAATTACTTATAATTTTTAACATCTAAGAAATGGGATGCTCCCGTCCAGAAAATTACTTTTTAGGTTTCCGTCCCCAAAGGGTAAGGGATCCTATTACTGAGACTCCACTGTCCGTCCGTCCGTCTGTCACCAGGCTGTATCTCATGAACCGAGATAGTTAGACAGTTGAAATTTTCACAGATTATGTATTTCTATTGCCGCTATAACAATAAAAGCAGAATAAAATAAATATTTAAGGGGGGCTCCCATACATACAACAAACGTATTTTTTTCACCGTTTTTTTTTGCTCGATATTAATAACGGCAACAGGTAGACCCTTGAAATATTCAAATGTTGTATGAATAATGGTACGGAACCCTTTGTGCGTGAGTCCGACTCGCACCTGGCCGGTTTTTTTTTAAACATGCAGTCCCGATGGGTCGAATTCCCGCGAATACCCCCTCGCGTTACGAATCGCACGGAAGGCGTGTCTTCATACTTGTTCTTTTGTTCTCGATCGATTGACGGTCGATGCTTCGATAATCGGGCCCCAGATTGAAAGTTCTTGACTTCTGTTACAGATGGGGAAAGGTTTGTTGTATAATCTTAGTTTTTTATGCAGGTAGCTCAGAGTGATTCATTTAAGGAATGATACAACTTGCTTTTAGCATTAAAACTTGAATGAAGAACGTTTGAACGTTGTTGTAGTAATACCACTCGCTAATTGTAAAGGAAAATATCGTGAGGAAACCTGAGGTGTTCACTTAAGCCTGGCGACCACGCGAGTGGTAATTAAGCCCCTCTCTCTGAGAGAAGGCCTGTGCCCTGCAGTCGGCCGTATATAAGCTAGATAACAAAACTTTGTATGTTTTTCCACGCCCTCAAGAGCGACCGAGTGAAAATATATTGTGTTAATGACCAACTAGGAGATTTAATAGCTAAGGGCAAGATAAAAGGTATCCGAAACCGGCGTGCGCGCATACAGCGACCAATCAATATCGATGAAGTGACAGAGGTTTATCACGATGGTGGCAAGTGGCTTACCCTGGTCTCTGTCTACCCCTAGGGGATACAGGTGTGGATTTATGTATGTTAACGACAATCGTTTGACAATGGTTTCTTAGACATTAAGTGAAACAAGATGACAAATAGCGTAATACGAATTTTATATTTGAAATAAATGAATCCTTAAAATTAATTTAAACGAATTAACAAAGACCGGCACTTTGTAATGTGTCAATTTAACCTACATTGAAGTTAAATTGTTTTTATCTATACATTTTCGTCGAATATAACCTAAGGTATTCCAATGTCAGATAACGCGTTACCATTATAACATTATAGGCATCCTTCCTATAAATGAAAAAAAAAACGGCTGTAAATAAATGGCTCTACGTCTACCTTAAACACACCACAACAAACTAAATAACCCATGTGTCATGCACTACAAAGTAATTAAAAAGGAGAATTGCATGACACGCCACGCTCAGGAACCTGTAGTGAGTCCTTTATTTTTCTTCGTCTTTTTTTTTCATTTTTTAACCCATCACATCGGCAGGATACCGGCTGATTTAGAGTAAGCTGGTTTACGACTCGGTTATAACCTTCTTGAATTGTCAAGGCAAGTAGTAAGGTATTCTGTATGATAAAAACTTAGTATCTATTGTCTCTGTTGTTTAATTTGTTATTGTTTTTATGGTTCCATACCCAAAGGGTAAGGGACCCCATTACTAACACTCCGCTGTCTGTCCGTCCGTCTGTCACCAGGCTGTATCTCATGGACCGTGATAGTTATACAGTTGAAATTTTTACAGATTATGTATTTCTGTGCCGCCATGACAACAAATACTATAAACAGAATAAAATAAATATTTAAGGGGCTCCCATACGTGATTGTTTTCCGATTTTTGCTCGATATTAATAACGGCAACAGGTAGACGCTTCAAATATTCAAATATTGTATATTTGGCTGTTGTTTGGCTGATTGTTTCGATATTGGTGGAAAGGTGAAATAGTATTGAAACTATTTAAACTTATTAATAGATAAATAGCCAAGTCATTTATGTGCCTACGACACACACGTACAAATATCTAATCACAAGTAACATCACGAATATAGACAAAACAGAGTACGTAAATAACAGAAGTACAGCTAATTTTTATACACGGTACGGTATGTAGCTACTGGTGAAAACAGTAACAACGTGGTTACGGCAAATGTTAATGGTGTCTAACTTAGTCTGTGCTGAAAGTTTGGGGAAAACTCCAGTGCTAATATTAAGCTGGTATCCGGTAATATATAATATCAGAATCAAGTCTCACAGTAAGGAGCATAGAATATATAATTTTAGCTTTTCAAGGGTGGTAACATGGTCCAAATTGTTCACCATTCATCACCATTCAGCCACAAGAAGTCCACTGCTGGACATAGGCCTCCTCCATGGATTTCCAAAAGACCGGTTGGAACCGGCTTGCATCCAGCTTCTTCCTGCGCTGTCCTTGCCGATATGTGGTCTCATCAGTTCTGCGTGCTATGTGCCCCGCCCACTGCCACTTCAACTTACTAATCTGCTGGACTATGTCGACGACTTTCGTTTGTCTACGGATCTTATCATTTCTGATTCGATCTCGTCTCGTAGAGAAATTCCGGGCATAACCCTTTTCATAGCTCGTTGCGTGACCTTGAGGTTTCTTATGAGGCCCAAAGCAGAGACCGCGTTTCAGTGCCATAAGTCATCACTGGTAACACACACTGGTTGTATAATTTTGTCTTTTGTCCGTTTAACAGTAATTTGGGTAAAAAAATATCCTACGGTACGTCAGTGCAACAAATTCCATACGGTCCAGCGTGGGATTACTTAGCTACATTCTAATTACTATAGTTTTCTCACAAGAATGGCAAAATATAGTTAGCGAAAATAGCATAAATTGACAAACTATGCAATTCTAATCCATCCTTCAGCCATCCATCACTCACCACACAAACGATCAATCATCTGCTTCCCGACCACTTTTCATACCGATTGTATCGAAGCGTAAAAACACATTCGCTTATTTCTTATTAATTAACACTTGTTTGAAGCTTAACCCTTTTTTTTCTCAGTGTACACGCTTTTGTATCGGTTTTTCTTGGATGCAATTGTACAGTTTTTGCTTTGGCGTGTGCACGAAGTGTAAACCAGGTTACTCTTATGATTCAACTTTTTATTTGTCACTTTGAACATACTTGGAATAATACTGGAAGTGCCTCGTTGACATAACGGGTGTGTTCAATTCCTTTAGTAGACCCCTGTAGTTCGATTTGAACAAATGCTACAGACTTAGTCTACATGTATGTTTGTACAAAATGTACGTAGTTGACTGTCATCATAGGTAATGTAAGTTTAAATTATTGTTATAACAATTAACAATCTTGTTAATTTTATGTTTTAGTAAACTATGTAACAAGCCTGCCAAACAATAAGTTTTAGGCTAGTTTAGCAAAGGATATTTTATTCACTGGCCTGTAATAATTCTGTTACTCATTTCAAATAAAGATTATTTGAAACTGAACTGAAAACTGTCACAGTCTTGATGATTTTGACATATGTGTTATCCTTGTCTGGTTACCTACTGGGTATAGGATCATTAAATCTTAGAATCAAGTTAGTGTGCTCTTCTCATTTTATTATTATTACGTAGGGGATAAATATTTCACCATAGTTTGACATCTCCTAAACACTTAAGACATCGAGACAAGGGTACACTGTTTTATTTCTTATAACATTAACTAAAACAATTAGATACCTTGAAACTATATGGTCGTCTGAATTAACATTTGCACTAAAATATTGGTTTACATATTATACAGTGTCACTTTAGGAAGAATTCACCTCGTACTTTTTGCCGTAGACGTGTGCAAGTAAAATGTAATATTATGTTATTATTCCTTTTGTTTGTTCCACGTGTCTTTTTTCGCTTTTGTTTTTCTCTAAGGTCGTTACTGAGGCAGTTGTTTCTGATAACGAACGAGTGGGTTTCCGTTTTTCTATGTAAAAATGCTGGTAATTGATAGTTTTTGCTGTGTCGGAATGTGGCTTTTTTACCGCTTAAGAAAGAGGATACTTTACTTCATACGTACGGGTCGAAGGGTAGAATAATTGATACGCTAGGACCGTAAAGGAGTACAAATACCAGCGACCTAACCAATTATATTTAACACACATTCAAAGTTAGTTAAAGGCCGCAATTTTCAAACGGTTTTATAGGTAGTATTTTCTGAGGTTAACACGAGCACTAGACATAATAAAACTGAATTTAAACAGATATTTACTCGTTTACTTTTGCCAGTGCTTAAATGCATGAGACCCCAGTACTAGAAGTGTGACTGTAGATTTAATTTTAACTTCAGTAACTAATAATCAACATTTTGAGTTTATATAAAATTATGGTTTTTTTGGATTGAATTTTAATTTCAATAACTAATAATCACTATTGTTAGTGTCCATTTCAATTTAAAAAAAATCCAAAATATTTTTGGAACGTAACTTAATAATTTTTGCCGAGACGCCTGTCACCTCAGTCTACCGAGACCATGGCACTTGCAAAAGTACCGAAACTTCGGAAAATTGTGAAATGGAAAAGTAAACGATTAAATATCCGTTAAAATTCAATTTTATTATGTTTTATAGGTTCATGTGTTTATGTCAAGATTTTTCTTTACCTAAGACTCTGGCTTGATTCTATTACATTTATGTCACAAATACTCAGTTACTTTATGTGTGCTGGTTTGAAAAGGTTACGGAGTGAAGTCGAAAGAGACAAAACGATCCTAAAGTAGGTATTTAGTGTTCTCTATCTATGTTTGGTTACCGTTCAAAATTGCCTGCGTTGATTGTTCGTCCGTCACTTATGTAGGTTCTGACAGAATACCAGCGTCACGGGTTGTCAACCGGGAACCTGTGACATATGCTGAGTCAAGAACACAGCGTCTCCACCATATCACTTTATCACTACCGTGTGATTGTTTAGAATAAGATTATTTATTATTACTTTTTACTTTAAGCTTTTTACTGGTTTCGCGTTTTATTATTTGTTGTGGTATCTGAATAAACCTTTTTTCTATTTCAATTTCAATATTAGCTCAATAAATTTCTCAACTTAGACACCGGCTGTGTAGGTTCTATTTTTCAAATGAAAAACTCTTTCTGAACTGTGAACAAATCTGAACCGTCACGTTCGGGTCGGTGACGCCGAATTGGATATACTCGGCTCCAGTCGGTCAGTGACGCTGAATCGGATAAACTCGGCTCCAGTCAGTCAGTGACGCTGAATAGGATATACCCGGCTCCAGTCGGTCAGTGACGCTGAATAGGGTATACTCGGCTCCAATCGGTCAGTGACGCTAAATAGAATATACACGGCTCCAGTCGGTCAGTGACGCTGAATAGGATATACTCGGCTCCAGTCAGTTAATATTACCACGCGTGCCTACCGCACACTGATACATGTACGAAAATTAAAGTCGGATTGCTTGGAACTCACGCAAGTGAAACAGTAGTTTAAGTAAGCTTAAGGTTTAGGCGTACCTCAAGTAAGTAACTTTAATATAATTATAAGCTTAACGCAGGTTCAGTTCCCGGAGAAAACTAGCTTAGCGAGAAATTCAAGAGGCTGTGCAATAATGCTTTTATTATGCGAAAAGGTTTCTACTATTAATAGTCCGAGATAATAATCGAAAGAGCTTCCGGATTTCACTGAATTCTTCGCCGCTTCGTTTGGCCGTTTTAATGCTATCGGACCGGTAACAAAAGGTTAACTATGTAGTTTACATAATCAAATAAGGGCATCAGCGGTGGTAGCCTAGTGGGCAGAACATTGGACTCAGAAGCGAGAGACCCAGGTTCGTATCTCAGTGCGGGCATGTTCCTATGACTTTGTTATCTAAGCTATGTACATTTGTGAAGTTATAGTAACAATACCACGTCAACGATTGACGCAGTCAAACAGTGACGCAATTGAAGTCTCGTTATAAACTTCTAAATGACTATTAAAATTTCATTGTATGAATTATTGGACCTACTTACTAACTCTCGTGTTTTAATGAACTTCTTAGTTTTTTAGAGACAACATTAGTTCTGAGCGATGTTAGCGGTAGAACGCCGGCCTCACATTCGGGAGGTAGTGGGTTCGAGTTCCGGCATGTACCAATGACTTTAGCAATACCACTCGCTAACAGCGAAGGAGAACACCGTGAGGAAACCTGAGTGACTGAGGTTTACATACCTCAGCGCTTGAATTTGCCAACCCGCATTGGGCACGCGTGGTATTTAAGTCCATACTCTCTCTCTCTCTCTCGGGTGTATAGAGACTACACAAAAGATAGAAAGAAAGAAAGAAAGAAAGAGGATATTTATTTAAATTGTCACAGAAACACAAAGTAAACATAACATAAGCAGCCTATATACGTCCCACTGTAGGGCACAGGCCTTCTCTCAGAGAGAGAGTATGGGCTTAATCACCACGCGTGCCCACCGCGGATTGGCGATTTCAAGCGCTGAGGTATGTGAATAGCTCAGACACCCAGGTTTCCTCAGTAAACATAAAGGTACACAAACAAAAGACACGAACGTCAACAAAACAGAGATAAAACAAAACAATCGTGAAGAGAACATGTGAGGCATATAGAGTCAAAGGCAGCCGGGTACCATACAGTAATGTATGGCACCCAGCCACCTCGGACCCCAAACGCCTAATATTTTTAATTCTAATTTGATTTTGAGAACAAACCCAGATCGTGAATGGGGTTAGATTGACTTACAAATAAACAGAGGTATAAATTATTGTTTGGTGTTATTAGTATTTATTTGTATTTTTTAATTACTAGTTAGTTTAAATCTTTCATACGTGCAACGCCATCTGTTGGCAAATTGTTTGAGCTAAATAAAACCTGACCTCACGCGCGTCGGTGCAGCAGGACCTTTGCACATGCGTATTATCGATTAAAAAAAAGAGAAATCTGTGACCCCACCGCGGCCATATTGTTTTCAGTTTTTTCCAGCTACTTAATTTTCTATATTTTATTGTGCAAAATTCATCGCCGCACCGACGTCTGCCTTCGTGTTTATTTGTATAAATAAGACGGTAACAGTTAGTCAATCTACTGTTAACAGCAGCTGTCACTTGTTCCTTTTAGGGTTCCGTACCCGAAGGGTGCCAAACGGGCTCTATTACTAAGACTTCACTATCCGTCTATCTGCTCGTCGGTCTGTCTGTCTCTCTGACTGTTTGTCACCAGGCTGTATTTCAGGAACCGTGACAGCTAGGCAGTTGAAATTTTCACAGATGATGTATTTCTGTCGCCGGTATAACAAAAAATACTAAAAATAGAACAAAATAAGTATTCAAGGGGGCCTCCCATACAACCAACGTATTTTTTTGCAGTTTTTTGCTTAAAAATAATAACGGCAAAAGGTAGACGTTCAAATATTCACAGAATATTTAGTTCTATATCAGCTTCAAAAATAAATATGAAAGGGGGGCTCTCATACATCTCGATCTTTGTGTCTTGTATTAATAATAATAAGAATAATTTATTTCCAGATAACTTACAGTATTGATATAATCTAATACAAAAACTAGTTTATGAATCAACATTATTACATTAGCTTCTGTTGCCGTGCTAGGCATGACACCTGTATTACAGCATGCAGTGCCAATTATGTTGTATAGATAATGGTACGGAACCCATCCTCGCGAGTCTGACTCGCACTTGGCTGGTTTTTTGTGTGTACTTTTGACAACGGACAGCTGTTACAATAGAACAGATTGTTAGAGTACGAGAAACCGGGGGTATTTCTCGCGCTAAAGTACCGACAAAGACAACGATTCTTAACAGTAGACTAGCAGATTGTTAGTGAAGGTACGAGAACTGAGGGTTGGATTTACAGCTTAGTTATGGCTTTGTATTATACGGCAAGAAAGGACGGTAGCGATAACGATCGATAGAACTGACCTTACATTCTGGAGGTCCCGGGTTCAATACCGGCATGAATCCGGCATGAACTTTGTGTACTAAGTTATGTACTCAGGAGACAAAGTCATTTATGTCACTCGCTAAAGTGGAAGGAAGATATCGCGAGGAAACCTAAGTGTATGAAGTATTCTCATATTTCAGCGCTTGAAATCACCAATCCACGCTGGACACGCATTGTGATTGAACCCGTACTCTCTCTCTGAGAGAAGGCCTGTGCACTGCAGCGGACCACATATACATTATGTAATTATGTATACCCTATGCCAGGCAGATTATGATTAGGTTGGCTTTAACTTGTTACTAAATCAACAATTTCATAATGTATATTTTTTTGTTTATTTACCATCCATAATATGGGTGTCCAACTGCAGGGCAAAGGCCTCCCTTTTAGACCAGGATTTTTGGCCATTTGCCACCTCTGACCACTCCGGCAAGAATTTTTCGTGATGTATTGGCTTTAAAATTCTTGATTTATTTTACTTCTGTTTGTGTTAAAGTGTGATATAAATGCAAAAATCATGAGGGAGGCCTATGTCCCGCAGTGGGTGTCGGGTGGCTGATGATGATGATGATGATGATAAATGCGATACATACGTACAAGCTTTGAATCCACGTCTTCCACTAAAGACGGCGTGAGTTTAATACGCACTAACCTTTGCCATTGTCTTTATATCTAACAAGAATCATTTTATAAGGCTTTCACATACTACAAGATAGGTATAAAACCGAGTCTTCATTTAGTAATTTTATCTCGTGTCTGGTGGTCTCCCGTAGACTGCAACCACTACGAAAGTATCTGTCTCCAGTTCACCGGCAGCTATCAATTACATTGTAGGAATATTGTTATCATCCTCTATAGAAATTTCTAACAATAATAGTTCTGGTCGATAGCCTGTTCAAGTAAAAGCCTGAAGTGGGAGGTCACCATAAAACATCACCTGTCTTTGATGCTACTATAAAGTGTCGTATAACGCTAAGTAGAGTCTTTAACGGAACTTCGTCAGTAAAATAGAAAACGGTAAAAGAGTTCCTTAGATGTTTTGCATCATTAGATATGTATGAAAACCGGGCAAGTGCGAGTCGGACACGCCCACCGAGGGTGCTGTAGAAATTTTTAGGTACTTATAATAATAAATAGTTCATCAATAGAGTCTCGCATTTTTTCCGAGCTTTTCACGAACTGGAAACACATTTTTTTATGATTTGATTACAAATGTATATTTTAAGGACTTTTCCCTGTATTTTTGGTATAAGAGGATACTTGCCAAATTTCATAGTTCTAGGTCAATGGAAAGCACCCTATAAATTTTGTTTCCCTTGAGTGTCGGAATATAGGTTGTTTGCGGCATAAACGGCCGTATCCTTTTTTCCGTTAACTCAGAAAAAATATTTTTCACAGCTTCTAGGGACTGTAGACCTGAGTACTCAGCCACTCGACGCCCACTGCAGGACATAGGCCTCCCTCATGGTTTTCCAAGCTTCCCGGTCTTGTGCCACCCGCATCCAGCGACTCCCCGCCACCGTAACCAGGTCGTCAGACCCTCTGGTCTGTGTTCTGGTGGGGGGCCTGCCCACGCTGCGTCGTCCGGATGGTTTTAATTTCAACTCAATACCTCCACGCGTTCTCGAGATAAAGGGTCATACATAACAGACAGACGGACGGATGGACGGACGGACGGACGAACAACAAAGAACCAAATAAGGGTTCCGCTTTTCCTTTTGAGGTCCGGAACCCTAAAAATGAAACTTTTATTTATACTTTAAGATACTCAATATCTTTATCAGGTACCCCTGGAGATGAGCTGTTGAGATACAGATAACTATTAGTTATCTTCACTTTAAGAGCGCTTTCAGGTTAGGTGACGTATACCACGTACACCGTTACAACCTCTATTTCCGACGTTTCGGCAACGTTGCAGTTGCCATGCTTATGGATAGACTGAAGTGGCGACTAACGGAAACAGCTATCAAGTTGGGATTGACGTCAAATTCTAAGACCTAGGGACCTTTGAAAATGTAAGAAAATTAAGCTTGTACCAGATTTTTGGTACGCAGCACATCACTATATTACAGAGTGTATATAGCTGTTATCAAGTGGCTGAGCCATAGATAATGAGGCTTACCCGATTTCACCGGTACGCGGCGAGTGATTCCCGCACAATGGGACCCGTCGCAGAATCGGCTTAATAGGTGTTAGTTTCTTACAAAACAGCTGCGATAGACGACCGGCCGGGTTGTTCCCGACAGACTACAGTGGTTCGAACTAGTGATGGACGAGAGAAAATGGTTCCAGAGAATGTTCCCACATCACAAGAACTTAAAATAGAAAAAAAACGAAAATTATTTTTATTAAAAATTTTCACAGTTAACCGTAAATTTGTTAACTATATTTTTAGGGATGCATACCCAAAGGGTAAGGGACCCTATTACTAAGACTGCACTGTCCGTCTGTCTGTCTGTCTGTCTATCACCAGGCTGTATCTCATGAACCGTGATAGCTAGACATATAATGTATTTGTGTTGTCGCTATAACAAAAAATGCTAAAAAGGGAATAAAATAATTATTCAAGGGGGGCTCCCATACAACAAACGTGATTTTTGTGCCTTTTTTTGCTCGATATTAATAACGACAACAGGTCGACGCTTGAAATATTCAAATGTTGTATAGCTAATGGTACGGAATCCTTCGTTTGCTAGTCCGACTCGCACTTAGCCGGTTTTTTAGTTAGCCGTGTTTGTATCGTACTGCTAGGCAAAATATGTTTCATTTATGATTTTCCACTCCTGCCTGTCTTGGACTATCGTGTGCCATCCGGGCAAAAAGATCGTCCCACCGTCTCAGCCTTGGTCGGCCACGTCTGCGATGTTCGTCGTGTGGAATACATGTTTGTCGGTAACAGTGAATAGCTGTGCAGAATAAATAAATAAGGAGATCTATTTTTATTTACAAGGTCGTGCAAGAAAATTCTCGAAGTAAATTCTCAAAGGGCCATCTCTGTTAAAATGATAAAAAATTCAGCCGTTCTGCCGTGATTCAGCCTTCATCCAAACTTTGGCATTTATAATAGTTTAGTAGGATTACCTGTAAATTATCACACATATGTATTTTCCACATACATATCGATGGTGAAAAGGAAGAACACTTCAAGCGTTTTTTTACGAGTATATAACGAATACGTATATAACTCAATTTCGACCAAAGTGTCGCTTCAAGTGTTTTTTCTCTCCACCGTCGATATGTATATCACACAATGTATATTATTATTATTAATCCTTATTGCACAAAAGACCGTTTAAAACGGTGGACTTAAGGCTAATGGTGTTTTCTACCAGTTAACCCGCAGGAGTTACAGGGGAGGCAAAAAATTGGGTTGGCGTGCCAAAAAGAATGTGGTCAGAATATTTATTAGTACTTAAATGTGTTATAAGAAGAGGGTACATATATAAATTAATATTTCAGTAATAATGAAGTACGGGGCACACTAATACTTAATATCATTACCTTAATATATACACTCTGAATGGATCACTGTGCCCCAAGACACAATTTCATTTAGTTTAGGGTTCAGAGTTACTTTATATATTGTTAATTTTTTTTTAGCTCAATAAACATTTTTTGGCATATTAATTAGCCTACGACTTATTTTCATACCTTCCAAATATACATACACATACACACATATAAAAACTCACGCCTGTATCCCAGAGGAGTAGGCAGAGACCAGGGACTGCCACTTGCTACGATCCTGACAGATCACTTTCGCTTCCTCAACATTCATTAGTCGTTGCATGCACGCACGCCGGTTTCGGGTACGTTGTATCTTGCCCTCTGTTAATACATCCCCTATTTGGTTGAAGTATGTCCGTCTGGGTAGTCCCTTACCGGCCCTTCCACCCACATTCGCTCGATATATTTGTTTCGTCAATCTTTCTTCCTTCATCCTCTCCATATGTCTATACCAACGCAACCCTTTCCTTTCTCCATTCTAGTCACTACAATCCTCGGTCAGTCCACAACGTTCTCTAATCAAACTATTGCGTATCCTGTCGTTCAAAGTACTGGGGCTTATGGGGATTCCTGCACGGTGCACTCAGCCAGGCTGTGAAATGCACTGCCGCAGAGTATTCGTACTAGCCCATCACTTAGTATTTTCAAAAAACGGTTGAAAGAGCATTACCTATCAATATCTTAACTCCCTGATAAGTAGGTTGTCATTAGGTATGTATTTTAAGTAAGTACGTATTTTCCTTTCATTGTTTATGTAGTAATTCTTCAGTAAGTATTCTTTTATTTTTTTTTTTAAATATAATTGTCATATATATTTATATATTGTATATTTGGGTAGGTATTTATATTAATATTATTTTGTTATTTGTGTAAATATGTATGTAGTATATTATATCATGTGCACGTGCGTAGACCCGTTTCACACCTCCGCTCCGACTCCCCAAGGTTTGCTGGAAGAAATCTCTTACAGAGATACGCTCGCCTTTGTACATGTACTTTCTTTTGTTACCTTTCCTGTACTCTATTCTTGTATGTGCAATAAAGTATAATAAAAAAAAAGTAACACCAGACATTTCTTCTTTCTTTTGCCATGTATACAGAAAAAATCCTAAAAATGGGTGAAGCCGTTTCAGAGGAGCTCGATAAAAAACACTTTTTAAGTTTTAAGTATAGATCCGCAATAATAATAATAATAATTACCACACAGTATCATCACTTGACCAAAGTAAGCGCAAAGCATCGGATAGGATCATCCCGATAGACGGAGAGTTTCCCTCGTTACTCCCAGACACATTAGAAACGTTTGAATCGTAATTCTAATAAGCCCATTAGCTGGTTGCCGTGAAGATACGAACATTTGGATGCGAGACACCGTCGATACGAAATGATCACAATGCTTCTACAATATAATTTAACGAAAATTATAACATAACAGTAATTTCCACTTGTGCATTTTGTAAGATATACATTTCGAAAATGAGCTTTACCGAAGAATTTATCTAATCTTCTTTTGACTTTTTGTTAGTCTAGTAGTTGACAGGTTTGACTACCTAAACAGAGGCCGTGGGTTCGATTCTCACTGGAGGCCACTGTATTTGAGTTGTACAAATGGCCCCAGTCTGGGTGTATTTCCATGTTTGTGATGTGATTACCACAACACAGAATAACCTAGTTTGAGACAAGGACATTGATTGTTTTTGTAGAGAACTTAGGTATTAAATAAATATCTCAAGAACATAATATTGACATTCAACAAACAGCATGTAAATTCTTACATACATACCTACAAAAACTCACGCCTGTATCCCAGAGGGGCAGAGACCAGGGACTGCCATTGATCACTTTCGCTTCCTCAACATTCATTAGTCGTTGCATGCTCGCACCGCCTGTTGCGGGTACTTTTTATCTTGCCCTCTGCTAGTAAATCCCCTACTTGGTCGAAATATGTCCGCCTGGGACATAAATTCCTAGGAAATTCTTTGCGTTGAATATTTTTTTTTATTTCAGATTGATTTTTGAAACGCTTTCTGTCAACGTTTCTATGATTCATATAATATCTTCTCCAAAGCTCCGCGTAAAAAACTATTCAATCCTAACTCCATTCCTAGGCTCACAATCGAATCGAGTTAAGCAAGCTACTGGTACCCATATACGGCGATGCTGGACGATCTAAAAACTAGCGCGTACCTGCTCTTGCGCCGTCATTTCTATTGCTCTATGCTCGTTCTAGCGATGAAATAACTCGCTGCTTGATCTGCGAATTTACCTCATGTCCAGAAATGGTGCTTGTTGAAAGGTAAAAGTTATTTGTATTGACTTCCTATTACCTATATCATATTCTTTTTGTTGCACTGACTCGTGCTGACGACAATTTTAAAAACCTATTTAGCGGCCAAAAGTACGTAATACAGAGATGTTTGTAAAGAGGCTCGAATCTTCGCCGATGCTTACACTTGCCCATTAGCTCAGTTGTGAGAGTACCGTGCAAGCGCACGGTTAGCGAGATGTCGCGGGTTCAAGTCCCGGTATGGGTGGAATTTTTCGCCTCTAAATAGGTTCTTATTATGTCATTAAAATGTGAAAATTACATTAATTAAATTACTTAAATTAATTCCGCCAAAATCCCACAAGCACCGTGCATTGTGCATTAAGTATGCAACGCCCTCCCTCCCACTTTTTCAAGCAGAAGCAAGACACAAACACACCACCACCGACACCAATACTTGTGTGAAAAAATGCGTTGCGACGCGTTTCGCCTCTAACAAGAGGCGAACCGAAATATATTATATTATGTTACGTTACGTTACGTTACGTTACGTTACGTTACGTTACGTTACGTTACGTTACGTTACGTTATGTTACGTTACGTTACGTTACGTTACGTTACGTTACGTTACGTTACGTTACGTTACGTTACGTTACGTTACGTTACGTTACGTTACGTTACGTTTCGTTTCGTTTCGTTACGTTACGTTATCTATTATATTATTAGTATCCGAAACCGGCGTGCGTGCATGCAACGACTAATGAATGTTGAGGAAGCGAAAGTGATGTTTCAGGATCGTGGCAAGTGGCAGTCCCTGGTCTCCGCCTACCCCTCTGGGATACAGGCGCAAGTGTATGTATGTATTTGGAATCCTTTAACACCTACTTGACGAATTTCTTATCTAGCGCTCAAGTTTTACTTCTAAGATGAAGTGGTGGATAAAACCATTGCGTTGCGTTGCATGTACGATTGTGTACGAACACTCAAATGACTGCCGCAACCACAAATTGGAAACATACAGACGGTCTATTACGCACTTTACTCAGTAACGCAGTAGCTTAGTACAGTCGGCAGCAGAATTTACATTTACATTTCACTCGCAAAGTCCGCCTGTAACGTAGCCGAATTAATGTGCGGTTGACTATACTAAGTAGCGCCAGCGGAATGGACATACCAGTTGTTTCAAATTTGCAGGGACTAGAGCAAAGTTGAAATAAAAAATGTCTCTAGTTCTAGTTAGAACTGAGGTTTCCGCACCAAGCTTCATAGTTGGGCAATTGTACGTAGCAAGCGCTAAGGTATGTAAATACCGCAGACAGTAGGGTTTCCTTACGATGTTTTCCTTCACTTTACACCGACTAAGCTGTCAGGATGGTATAGGTGCTGGGCAGGCCTACTCTATCTATAAAACAATTTCCCTGGCACTGCAGTGTCCGAGTGGTCCCTTCACCCATCTAGTATGAGTGAAGGTGCTGTATAAATCATCTCATTACCTAGATGCAAAGCCCAAAGACTTTCCTTCACCGTCAGCGAGTGGTATTTCTACTGTAACTTCACAAATGTACCTAACTTAGAAAACAAAGTCATTGGCACATGCCGGGATTTGAACCCACGACCTGTCGAACGAGAAGCCGGCGTTCTATCGTTCCGCTACCACCGCTTATCATCAAAAATTACTTTCCAAGTCACGTAAATTTACTGAGTTGTTCACATACCTGGGCACTTGAAATTGCCAATCCGTGGTGGGCACGCGTGATAACTAAGCCCATAACATCTTTCTCTCAGAGAACGCAGGCTTTCTCTTTCTCCCTGCAGTGGGACGTATACAGGCTACATAAAAAATACCCGTTTAATGTATAACTAACTAGTGTGATTTCTGTGATTTTTCTATATACTATACAACCTGTTTCGACACTGTGGTGCTTAGGTATCAATGCTGTTACTGGGTCAGCGATTGTCTCTATAACACTAGCTAATGCGTGCGGTTTCTCTCAGTAAGCTTGGAAGGTTCTGTCTATTAGTGTCCAGAGTTATTACGAAATTTTCCTTGGGTACTCAGAAATCTTAGTTAAAATGTTGCTCAATAAAATCAATTATTTTTTTGGTTACATTAAAAAATAATGAGCACGCGATGTACGCGTAAATTTTTGCGTTCTTATGACGTGGAGCGTCGGTGTAAACCGTCGCAATGTTTGTTTGTTTTATCATGTCATATGAGAGTTAATAAAAAAGTTATTGCTCTTATTTTCATAAATATAATGTCGTCGTTAGTGTATGTTAGTCGTAATTAATTATAGGGGTTAATGCATGATGTAAAACATAAAACTATGTATAAGCGTCGAGAGTTGTTAGGCAATGATATTGTTTCATTAAGGATCGCCGGATGAAGAACAGCGTCACTCCATTTCCTTCCGTTGATGTCGTAGAAGGCGACTAAGGAAATCAATTACCAGAAGACGGGCAGCAGCGTCTTCCTGAGACTCCAACCGTATTCTGCGATCGCCAACCCGCGTGCCAAGCGTGGCGATTATGGCAAAATCCCTATGTCCTGCAGTGGGCGTCAAATGGCTGATGATGATGATGATTGTTGCAACGAGATCAATAGCTAATTCTATGTACTATCGAAAATCGTTCTAAAGACCGGTGATATATTTTCTAGCACTCAAATAAGTTAACTGTTCGTCTATTTTTAAAAGACCAAATCATTTGCAAGTACAATCAGCGACAAGTCATACTGGTCAGCAAGTTACTTAGTTAGATGTAAAAACCTAACTGCAAAGTGGGTTACTCGGGGCTGCAAGTGATGTACATTGCTTCGGCCAGATGTCGCTGCCTGTAGGTAATACAGAGAAAGTTTGTAAAGAGACTCGAAATTTCACTGATGCCTGCACTTGTCCATTAGCTCAGTTGGGAGAGCGCTGGCACGGTTAGCCAGAGGTCGCGGGTTCAAGTCCCAGCATGGGTGGAATTTTTAGCCTCTAAACAGGTTTTTAAAGTTACCTATATTTCAGGAATTATTCAACTTGCTTACTTTCTTTGGCTATTGACTGTATCAGTATAAGAGTTTCACTCATTGAACTAGTTAAATTTTTTATGTGCTACCATGACTTGTCGAAAGACCTTTTACATCCAGTCTCTTTTATTATTGTCTTTTAAAAAAGTAGAGTAGAATACTAAGCAGCTTGGTAGTTAAAACCCAATTCCAACGGTTAATTTAAGCCCAGTTTCTCATTAAACGTAGTTTAGCGCTTCATTATACTGATTCCAAGTTTACCGTGTTTAGTTTCAATGATGAAACTAGACCTTGATGTAACTCTAGAGGGCGGGCGGGCCGTCGGGCAGGCACGATTGGTCTGTTAGGGGAAAATAATTGACAATTGTAAGTTCATTAGTAATTGTAGCCTTATAACATTGCGTGGTGATGATAAATACCTACCTACCTTCGGCTGTTATTATATTTCTTGACGGCTATTTATACAATCCTTTGACATTTAGAGAATCGTGACGCTCTATAAGAAAACAACTCCTTCGTATATAAATTTTAAGCTAAGATCAAACTTACAGTTGGCATGTTATACAAACAGAAGCATGGTGGAGAGTTATTGCTGCGTGAATGCAGATTATCTTTTGAGTAACTCATCATCATTATCATCATCAGCCATTTGACGTCCACTGCGGTACTTAGGCCTCCTTCGTGGTTTTCATAACCATGAGGGGGTTTTGCCATAATCGCCACGCTTGGCAGCCGGGTTGGTGACCGCACTATGTGGTTGAAATCTCAGGAAGACTCTGCTGCCCGTCTCTAGGTAATTTATTTCCAAAGTCACCTTCTACGACATCTACGGAAGGAAATGGAGTAATGCTATTCTTAATCCGGCGCCGCACGGAACTCTTAATCCGGCGCCATACGGAACGTTTGAGTAACCATCCTAGCCTAATTGTAATTTATTAGGCACTTGAATTACATTAAATAAACTCACGCCTCTATCTCGGAGGGGTAGGCAGAGACCAGCGCTTGCCATTCACCACTGAAAAACTTGTTTGGCTTCATCAACGTGACTAGAATTCATAATGTCTAGTAATGTATAAATGTACGAATGTCCAGTTCATCCGAAGATTATCTGGAAGAGAACACTTTTAGTAATAAGGAAACTGACTGTACGTACTCTCAGGTGAAGAAATGTCTGTATAATTCCTTTTTTACGCACATTAATGTGTTACCTATCCATAATCACATGTCATTTTACCTTAATCATAAGTTAACTAAGATTTATAGAAAACAAGAGAGACGACATTTGTTTAAATTGCCTCAGAAACAGAGAAGAAACGAGTAAATAAACAAAATACATGCAAAGAAAAAAAAAAACGAAATAATGCAAAAAAAAATTTACTCAACCGCCACCCAAAAGTAGCTGGTGGGCACTAGAAATGTCGTAGATAATGAAAATAACCAACGACCCGACTGCTGACCATTAACTACTAAGCAGGCGGGACGAACCTAGTTACCGCACAATTTTGAAGTTGGGTCCCGCCTACTTGCTAGTTTTATTTTAAACGGGTCTAACCGCGATTATTTAGTAGGTAACATTTTAATTACATTTGAGAAGTCCACTGCTGGACATAGGCCTCCTCCATGGAATTCCAAAAAGACCGGTTGGAAGCGGCCTGCCTCAAGCGCCTTCCTACCACTTGGATGAGGTCATCTGTCCATCTTGTGGCTGGTCGTCCTACGCTGCGCTTGCCGATATGTGGTCTCCATTCGAGAACTTTTCGGCCCCATCGGCCATCAGTTCTGCGTGCTATGTGCCCCGCTCACTGCCACTTCAACTTACTAATCCGCTGGGCTATATAGGGAACATAGAATCGGACATACTTACATACGACCCAAACACATTACCCTCCATTTTGGCTTCACCGCAGTCGGGTGATCAAAATCTGACAACATTGAGTCTGACCTTTGGTTTTGTGTTATTTTGTACCTAAAGTCCCGGCAAACTGCAGGCAACTAATAATGGTCCATTGTTATTGCGGCAACAATGAGGAAATATAAGTGATGTGTGCTGTATCCGCGATATATCTGTTCGCTTCTGCGCAATTGTGATGTTATTTACATAATAGATAGATTATGTCTGCCCGGACAGAACTTGATATTCCTAGGTATTGTGTGTTGCATTGTATTGCAATACTAACGTACGAGCTCTGATATATACGACGGAGTACAAACCTCATACTTTGTTGGTTGAAGCTATTGCCCGTAATGTTTCCGTGGAAAACAAAGAAATTGGTTTCAAATTTAGTTTTAGGAACTCACAGAACTTTTGATATATCTACATATTTACTTATTGTTCATTAAAAACATTTAAAAATATATATGTATAAGCTGAGTGCTTTTTAATGACCAGTCGGTAATAATTACTTTGAAATAGAATAAAAGCTTGGTTGAGCTTGACCTTGGTGGAAGTGAATGCTTTATTATCCTTGATTTGATTTTCAAACATTGTTTTCTTACGCTGTTATCATAACATTGATAAGATTAGATTATAATAATAAATAAGAATACAGCGTATATACGTACCACTGTAGGGCACAGGGCTTCTCTCAGAGAGAGAGTATAGGCTTATTCAGCACGCGTGCCCACCGCAGATAGGTAATTTCAAGCGAGGAGGTTTTTGAACACCTTAAAGACGCATAATAATAGGAAAAAATCATGAGGAAACCATTCCTAACGATGTCTTCCCGCTATTATGTGTATTAGATTGTATTTTTAAATTATATGATGAATGAATGAATAAATGAATGAATGATTTATTGCCACAAACAAACATGCTTACATACAATAATTAAAAATAAAGGAGTGTGCGTGTGACAATGATACTATTTCAGCGTTTGCTGTTTCTATTTGAGATAGCGCTGGTTTTCAAACAGCACCTTCACGCCAAACGAAGAAAACTTGTCAGGCAGGTAGGGCTTATCGCTAAAAAAAAACTTAAAACCGCTAATAAAAAATTAATAAATAGATAAATTTATGCCAATTAAGCAAATTCGAATATAAATAACGTTTATGTCAATTTAGGACAATATTTTTCAGTTTCAGACAATATAACAGGCTCCACTCATTTTTTTTAAATGCACGCTGATCTTTCTGTAGGTAACTAGGTGACCATATTTCTGTTCTTTTTTTGTGAATTTACCCATTTTGACATATTTTTTTACTACCCGTTGGTTGTCCTAAATAAATAAAATGAATTTCAATAACACCGATGCAGCATCAATCTTGGAACTATCGAATAGCAAGAAAGAAGGCGCCTGGGCCGCGCCGCCGACACCTCGCGTTATCAAATCATCTGGATGACGGACGACGTGTCCGATGTGTTTAATTGTGTAATTAATTGCCTGAGAGAGTCCCGCCAGGCTTTTGTTTTTACTCGACTGCTTAGCAAAAAAAGGCTTTAAGACAAAAAAAACCGCCTTCAAAATACGCAGTGAACAGAAACTATAGTTCGTTACTCATTTATTTAAGTACGGCACGGTTACGGTTACTGCGGATTAGTAGATATAGCGGATTAGTAAGTTGAAGTGGCAGTGGGTGGGGCACATAGCCCGCAGAACTGATGGCCGATGGAGCCGAAAAGTTTTCGAACGGAGACCACATATTGGCAAGCGCAGCGCAGGACGACCAGCCACAAGATGGACAGATGAGGTCATCCAAGTGGCAGGAAGACACTGGATGCAAGCAGCTTCCAACCGGGCTTAATACCGGTTTAAGGGACGTTCCAGGCAGATATACTTTGACCAAATAGGGGATGTATTAGCAAAAGGCAAGATAAAAAGTCTAATAAATGTTGATGAAGCGAAAGAGGTCTGTCAGTATAGTGGCAAGTGGCAAACCATGGTCTCTACCTACCCCTTCGGGATACAGACGTGAGTTTATGTGATGCAATATTTTAATACTGTTCTTAAGTATTCTTTTCGTAAACAGTTATAATTCATATGAAGACCACAATTCTATATTAATCGGTATTAGAATTTGGGCCCGTACACAAAACTGCGATGCGACGTCGCATCGTAAAAATCTGCGTGCTCGCACGAAGCATCGTAAGAACTTGCGAATTGATTCGGATCGGTGTTCATAATAGTAATAAATTGGTGAACCCAAAATCTTTTTTGTTTCTTTTTCCTGTATCTTCTTAGTAATAACATAAGTGAGCACTTCGTTTGAAGATCCATGTCACGACCTAATTTACAGAATACGGTTGACGGTCGTCGAGGGAATGGTCACCCGAATCGTGCAAGGGAGATGCCTTGCCGCACGAAATCGCATCGCAGCAATTCGGGTCGCAGTTTTCTGCGTTGCGAATTCGCATCGCGCCGAATCGCAGTTCTGTGTAGCCTTTGTGCAATTAGTATTTTATTCTAGCCAACCAACTGGTGACGGGAGAAGGAGGGGTTAGTGTTAAACCGACAAAGGAAGAAACTATAAATATAAACTGACTTAAAAATACAGGAATAGCAAAAACATAGTAAAACACAAAGTAAAGGATTTTTTATTTTTGATTAGGTAAGGAGTTATGAGGGAACATAGTACATACACAAATACATATATACGAGCCAAACACATTAGGCTCCTTTTGGGCTCCGCTGAAGTCGGGTAAAAAATATTGTGTTAATTTTTTCTCCACAATAAAAATAATAGCATAGTATTCACTGGGATGTACATTTTTAGGGTTCCGTATTCAAAGGTAAGAGACCCTATTATTAAGACTCAGCTGTCCGTCTGTTCGTCCGTTCGTCTGTCACCGGCTGTATCTCATGAAACGTGGTAGTTAGACAGTTGAAATTTTCACAGATGATGTATTTATGTTGCCGCTAAAACATCAAATACTAAAAACGGAATAAAATAAATACTTATTTGAGGCTACCATACAACGAAGATGTTTTTTTGGCGTTTTTTGCTCGATATTAATAAAGGCAATAGGTAGACGGTTGAAATATTCAAATGTTGTATAGATAATGGTACGGAACCCAACATGCGTGAGACCACGTCGCAGTCGGCCGGTTTTTGTCCTTCGGTCCACCTTAACTATTCCTAAATATTCATTAAGGAAAGTTACAACCACACCTGAGAGGCATAAATTTTATAACTATTGAAGAGAATCCTCTCTCAAACAGGTATCCAATTTCATACCGCACTAATTGTTCAGACACCCAACTGAGTGTGTGAAATGTGTGTCCGTCAGTTTGTCAGTGATGAACGGGCTGGGTATCGAACTCAGGACCTTGTGACACGAGAGAATCTGGTTTTGGAAACGCTTCGCGAAGTCGAAAGTAAAAAGTTTGTGCTTTAAGTTTCATGATTTTGAAGCTTAGTTTTGTGGTAGTTTTTGTAATAGATATTTATGAAGATGTTTGATATTTGGAGGTTTGGATGTTTTGATGTTTTAAAGATTTTATGTTTGGATGTTTGTTACTCAATCACGCAATAACGGCTAAACGGATTTAAATGGAACTTTGTGTAGAGATAGACAAAAACCTGAATTGAGACATAGCATACTTGATATCCCGGTAATGCGCTCCCGTGGGATAATATTTATTATAAGTCTAAAATAGATTGCGTTGTGTGAGCGAACGTTGTGTTTAAAATATAGATGGCGCTGTGCAAGAATCGTATAAACGGATTCTGGGGCGGTACGAAGTTTACCGGACAGCTACTGTCATAAAAACTAACGGATTCACGGGTAGGTAGGCGTAACTACAGTTAAAATTTGTCAACTGTCAGTAGGATTGATTCTATTGACTGTCAGTAGTGATTGTCAGTAGTGTTAGGAGTTTTACTGCGTGATCGAATCAGGAATGAGGAGATCCGCCGAAGAACCCGCGTTAGGTCCGCGGAGCGGAGTGGTATGGAAGTTGTTATTATTATTAACTTGTAGCATAAACTACTGAAGGCATTTTAATCGAGCCGACGTTACGTTACAACTTACAACCGTAAAGCGTGGGAAAGCAAAAGAATAAAACACCAATGGACGGCTGTCGGGCTGATTTGAGCACCTGTCATCGTGAGCGAAACATCGCTTTCGTCTCTACATTTAGACCCGCCGGATCCTCGGACCTGACCTCTTCAGAAATGGGGATTACCCGTTACCGTAAGCTTGCGAGAAACGCGATTGGAAAAATGTGTAAGGCACACTTTGTGCTGAAAGGGTTACTATTACTACTACTACTACTACTAAAGCCAGTTCAATGCATTATCATTTGTTCTAGGTTTTAGAATAATATGTAAACTCTGTTAATTAATGACCATGCTTGAGAAGACTAAGTTTGGTGGTTTTTGTCTATTTCTTCTCCAAAATTATCTACATTTTGAATAGTCAAAGTCAAAAATTTTATTCACTATTAAAACAAAATGTTTACGTAATGAACGTCAAACCTGTTAGTTTCACAATCGATAGATTATGCGGAGAAGAAGCTAACAAAGAAACTCCACATTTATTCTTTTCAAAACAGGTTTGCGTTTGGTTTGAGTTTTCAACTTAAAGTTACACTACAATCGTCTCCGTGAACATTATTTAAATACCAGATATCTTTGTCTTCCAAATAATCCTTAATGTTATAATAGGCTTTTCTGCACAGAGTAGGTATGCTTAACACATTATTTAAAAGATATGTTAGAGTTACCGCGTCGGTGGTAACTCTAATGTATCTTGAGGAATTTTATTGTAGAAATAATAATAATAATAATAATACTTTATTCATTTATTTTCTTCTTACTAAGTAAGTGACAGAGTGAGCCTAAAAATAACAGGTAATATAAAAGGATGTTCTTTGATTTTAAAAATTAGTGGCCTACTGAGTTCGACCTGTAACGAGTAAGTGTAAGTGTGACCCTGGTATCCTCTAAATATATACCTAGTTTTACTCGTCACGTTCATTAAGTCACAGTTTCTGTTTTATTTTGAATAAAATCACTTTGATTTTGATCCTATTTTGTGACCATGCAATAGTTAACTATCAATGCATAAGGTCACTCACCGGCTGCCTCGTTGGTCTAGCGGTATCACGTCTGATTACCATGCCGAAGGTCGTGGGTTCGATTCCCACTGGAAGCCGCCGTACATTTGTATACGTGGCCACAGTCTGGGTGTATTTCCATGTTTTTGGAGTCCTTGCCTGGGTGCCATAACACAGGGTATCCTAGTTTGGGATCAAGACAAGTGATCGTGTTATGCCTATGCGGAAGTGGCGTGCATGGGAGGAAGCCTACTATCTGAAAAATTATTAATTTACCATACCCCGGTTGTGGTATCACTAAAACTTGACAGATTATCAAACTGCCATAGAGCACTGAGGTTGTTTTTTTTTTAGAATGTTACTTAGTGACGCATTTCTTTTTCTGTCTGATAAAACCTAATAAGTTCTACTTGCCAGTACGAAAATCTTTCACTATATGAAAACTTTGAAACCGCGAAATATTGGACGTATATATACATACATAAAGCTGCAAATAGACAGATAGATAGAGAATACCGTAGGAGGTAACTTTAGCATGGAACAGCTAAACAGTAAACGTTGTTGGTATTGACGAGCAGAGCCTTCTATTTCCGGAATTATACAAAGATTTCGTTACATCCTATTTAAACAATTATACACCCCAACGCAAACATTTTTTAAAGTAAAAAGGTTGAAACCCAGGAGAAGGTGGGTCCAATTTCTCAGCCATTAAGTGGTAGACAATAGGATAAGGATGGAATATTGACAGGTTACTGTTGTCAAATTCATATTGTTACTAATGGATAACTCTATTATAACATCCCATGCCAATTTCGACTCTAACCTCTACGCGATAAAGACCCCTAAAGGTAGCCATTTAAATGTATTGTTTTGTAAGTGTGAATTAAAATGGATTAGTCTCGGATTGTTGTATTGATTGATATCGGACTTCGTGTTTTAAGCTTATACAAAAGGATTGAGATGTTACTGTTAATTTTGATTTAGTAGCCAGATAAAATAAATGTATAAAATAAATAAGTTTAAATTCTTGTACGAAATTTAACAATTTATAAATATGTGAGTGGTTGACCAAAAAGGGACCTCAAGGGAAAATAACTGATTTCGGGAAAATCGCGTTTGAAGTTTCGTGTAAAAACAGGTTTCGATCACAAAACCTAGTGTACGCTAATTTTTCCAAAACTGCCTCGGCTCACAAAAAAAATCATAAACACATAACTATGGCACCTAAAAATATTCTGGTTAGACCAAAACAAAGCTAAACTACCACAGATTAAAAAATGCAAACAAAAAAAATAACGGTTTCGAATCCCTCCAGGTCCCTTTTTGGTCAACCACTCACATATTTAGTTATTTATCTCTTTCATGATGTAAGCGTGACGTAGTTACGTCGTAATTTTATTTTGTTATAAGAATAAAGCACTATTTCATTAAAACAAGACGTTTAATAAAATGTCTGCACTGGCCAGTCAAAACATTAAATAAGGAGACGCCGCTACAGCAACTCATTAAAATGACATATAGGTACATATTCTAAATCATCAATAAGTTTTGTAAAGCGTTGCAACACAGAAATATCACAGTATTTTCTAAGGTTAACACGAGCACTACACACAATAAAAACTGAATTTGCACGGATATTTGCTCCTTTATTTTTTCCACGGGACTTACAAAATTGTAAAATGAAAAATGAACGAGTAAATGTCAGAGCAAAATCAGTTTTCATTAAGAAATATCACAAATAAGATAATTATGTTTGGACAGTAAATTGAGGGCTTAAATAGGCCAGTTGTTAATGAAGAGAGAGTGGACTGTATAAATGCTTTAATTAGAAATAAACGTTAAATATAAAATTACACCTCTGCTCGCTCGCTGATCAATCGGAAAAGTAAGTAAGATGGCGGCACTCCGTCGCTGCTTCTATAAGTTGGCCGTGAAGGGCCAACGTGTGCATATTGTGTCGTAGACATTCTGCCGCCCGGCAAAGTTAATCCATAGGTAGGGGACAGATTCTGTTGAAAGCTCGTCGAATTGTCCCCTTTTGTGTTTTGATATCTGCTACTCGTGCGATGCCATCTTCTCCTGGATGGAGCTTTGTGACGCGTCCGAGAAGCCATTGAAGTGGTGGTAATGACTCGTCCTTGATGACAACCAATGCACCCTCTGTGAGTGCTCCCGTGGACGTCCTCCATTTAGTCCTCTTTTGCAATTCTGAAATATACTCTGTATGTGCGTAGACACAAACGGTGATTAAGTGGACTGTATAACTTATTGTAAGGGCTGGCGGGGGAGTCTCTTGGAGAAGAATACGCTGGCTGGTGACGTGAAACAGGCAGCTTTATTGAGCTCACACAATGCACTAAAGAGTTAGGAAAACACTGAAATTACTGTTTATAAGATTCACGCAACGTGGCGCAGCAGAGGCGAGAGAGAGAGTGACAAACTACGAGCCTGCAGATGGCAGCACAGTATTGGCTACGTTCAAATTACATTATGTTTGCTTCTAACATAAGCTGGGGCCTCAGAAATACAAACAGATTACAAATTAAGCTGGGCCCTCAGAAAAATACAGAACACCTACTCATTAAGTTACTTAGTTGCTACATAAAGTGTTCTGATCTACTCCAAGGTACACAAATTAACAATGTTCAGATCAAACTGATTATTATACGTATATAAACACTGATGTAAACTTAAATTTTACATCTTACACTTAGTACAGTAGAATAAGTGGTTATCTTGTACTAATAAAGGAAACTGCTAATCTTAATATTCATGTATGTTATGAGAGTTACATGATACACAATGGGAAAGTAAGTATCTAGGCATGACTCACATTCATTGAACTTAATCATTATTTAATTAACTAAGAAATCGCCTAACTAAACAATGCTAGGAAGCTTGCTAGCCTTACATATCTTATATTGTTAGAAGCCGAGTACTAAAAACGAAAACATTAAATGAAACTGAGGTCGTTTTCAACTTTGAACAGAAAATAAAACCTTTACCTTACAATAATTATATTAATTAACTCATTGAGCCACGCTTCTATATAGACCGGCCACTTTCAATAAAAGTATGTTATTATAATTCTTTGGGATGTAAATAAATAAAAAAGATTGAATTTGACTGCTGTAACTTTCAGGTTTTCAGCTTATAGGGTGGTTAGTTACGGTGACCACCGTGACATAGGTAGCAATAAAACTTCCAAAAACTAAGTAACTATTTTAATTGACCAAAAACACTTTTAAACTAATGAAAGTTACAATTACATTATTTCATATCATGAAAGTCATTGAAACATGTTTTTCCCTTTCGTAGGCAAAGTGGTACTTTGCAAGTTTCACAAATATAAATTGTTCGCACTGGGTTACCCTTAGTGCTACATTTAGCACACCTTCTGGATGTGCTCCGTATGGGTTTATGTTTACTCTGCTGCATTCGGATCTCAACTGGGACCACTGGCTTATGATTTTGTATGGCGGCTGGAGTTGGAGAGCTGCGAGGGGTACTGCTCAATGATAAAGCTCTTTTCCGCCCTGCTACAACAGCTGGAGCCAGGATCCCTTGATAAACTCTTCTTCTGAACATTTTCAAGTTTATGGCCTCCAAATCTTTATTTGGCAGAGCTTGCAGATCTTTGTACAGTATGTACGCATTGATCACAGAACAGTCCAAAAAGCGAAATATCTATGCCACCATTTTCTTGATCTGCGATCAATGCTGTAATAACTTTTGATTTTATAATAGTTGCTGACTCTGTAATCATATTCGCCTCGTTGCTATTGTTTGTCGTCTTTCAAGGCAGGAAGATATTTTCTGGTAGAATTTACTGTCCCACAAGCTAATATAGACTGCTGGTACAGGTCTCTTTGTAACTGATAACCGTTGAATTAATTATCAAAATATACCTTGTGGTTTTTTCCTTGTAAGCCTTCACAAAACTGCCTGACTACTTTGCCACCTAAATTTGGTCTGGACTTTATCACCATCTTTGCCTGCATAAAGATCAAAGTCGAGACAATAGCCAGTAGATGCATATTTCATCCATACTTTGTAGCCTCTCTTTATAGGCTTCTTAGGCATGTATTGTTTTAGGGAGCTTCTTACAGTAAACTTTACCATGCTTTCGTCAATAGCCACCTTTTCCGTGCATGTGTAATGTTCCTTAAATTTCTGTTTCATGTGGTCTTTGTATAATTAATCAAACTGAGCACTACCACGTTGAGGCATCAATGAGTTGTCATCTTCAGAGTCACCTCCACAGAAGCTGTCTCCGTCTGGTATATCTTCATATAACACCTCCAGTATTTCTTGGTCTTTCAGGCTCCGTTGTGCCATCCTAGGATAAAACACAGGAGTAAATAAAAAGCGAAAACGTAATCGACGTATCTGTTATTTTATACTGAAGTTATATCTCTAGTGTCACAGTGGTCACCAGCACAAACCACCTTACAATTCGTCGTCTATAGAAACCATAATACATTTTATCGCAACAAACATGTCATAACTCATTGAACACTATCGTAATAAAGACAATAATAGAAATAAAATACATTGTACTTACGTTCCCTGCTACAATACAATTTTTCAAAGTTTGACGTGCGGAAGGTGGAGAAAACTGCAACTTTTAACTAAAAAATTACCGACCATAGAGTACGTAGAGCAATAAAGCTACGTTACCGACATGTAATAATCCTTTGTGGAGCTAGTAGTTTAGTTCGTAGCACAAAGATGGCGCTACTAAAAATTTTGTCGAGCTAAAAGTTGGTGGTTAGCGTTGCTTACCACCATGGCTCAATCAGTTAATAGAAACTTAAATAAATCAATATATATTTGTTACCAACGCAACAGAAAATAATATTAGCACTTTTTGCATCACAATAATAACTTATGGATTACAATCTATGGGTAGTACACACACCCTAGTAACACTGCGGTTATGCTTATGCCCGCTAGCAGTTGTTACTTCCACAGCACGCACCCTACCATCTTTACCGGGAAACAAATTAGTTATACGTGCCATAGGCCATTGCAATGGAGGTGTATTGTCATTACATAGTATAACGAGACTACCTATTGTTACATTGGGTACATTGTTGTGCCATTTTGGTCTGTGTTGTAACAGGTTAAGATAACTTTTCAGCCAATATTTCCAAAAGTTTTGCTTCATATTTAGGGTTATAGTCCAGAATTTAAGTAAGTTTATATTGACATTGCTAACATCACGCTCAGGGTAAGTATTAAGAGGAGCGCCTGTCAGAAAGTGCCCTGGTGATAAAAATGAGAAGTCATGCGGATCAGCTGTTATAGCTGTGAGTGGACGAGAATTTAAAACTCCTTCAATTTCGACTAAGACAGTATTCAGCTGTTCATATGTTAGTAAGGATTTACCTACAACACGTTTGAGATGATATTTTGCACTTTTAACACCACTCTCCCAAAGTCCACCAAAGATTGGACTGTAAGCCGGTATGAAATGAAAGTTAATGCCACGGTTAGAAGCAAAGGCTTGAACTTGTTGTTGGTGACTTTGAGAAGAGTGTAAGCGATAGAACTCGTCTAATTGCTTCCTTGCCCCCCTGAATGTGGCGCCGTTGTCGCAATGGACTTCACTGGGCAGGTTTCGTCTCGCGATAAAGCGCTTGAAGCAAGCAAGGAAATTTTCAGTTGTTAAATCTGAGGCAAGTTCTAAATGGATTGCTTTGGTAGTGAAACATACGAATAATAAGATGTAACCTTTCCCGACTATTGGTTTCCTAATGCGGCTGTTCTTGACCGATACCGGCCCAGCAAAGTCCATGCCAACCTTCTGGAACGGACGACACGGAGTCACTCGTTCAGCGGGCAAGGAACCCATCAGCTGAGTTGTTGCAGCAGCTTTGTTTCTGAAACAGGTTACACATTTATGTATTACTCTTTTCACGGTACGCATTCCATCTACAATCCAAAATCTTTGTCTGAGGGAACTGAGAACTAATCGTTGCCCTGCATGTAGCAATTTCAAGTGTTCAGATCTCACAATCAAGTTAGTGATCTCTGAGTCTCTGGGTAGAATTGCTGGATGTTGACTGGTGTAGGGAATTGGTGCATTTTGTAAACGGCCTCCAACTCTAAGGACACCATCCGCATCGAGAAATGGCGTCAAAGGCTTCAGACTACCAGTAACCTGGCTGTGAGGATCGTCAGATCTCAAACACTTGATTTCACTAGAGTAAAACCTATCCTGCTCGTGTTTTACTATTAATAATAATGCTTTATTTAATTCAGTTGTTGACAAGCATTGTTTCTCTTTCACTGAGTTTGGCCTAACATTCCTACAGAACCTTATTATGTAAGCAAGTACTCGAGTCATTTTATTTATGTCTGAAAACTTTTTAAGTTTGTCAAAGATAGTGTCAGTTATGGCAATCGCAGCACATACCAGATTGTCATTGTTGCAGTTTAATTCGGACAGGGGTGAAGGTACCTGGGGTGCAGATTGAAGTACATAGTCCTTGTCATGCAGGAAGCATGGCCCCTGCCACCAAGTTTGATTGTCTCTGAGCTCCTGTGGTGACAGACCACGGCTGAGACAGTCAGAGGGATTGTCTGCAGTGTTTACATATTGCCAATGACAGCCCTTTGTCAAGTTCTGAATTACTCTGACCCTATTTGCCACATAGGCTTGAAGTTTCGTGACATCTGGCTTTAGCCAAGCTAGCACAATCTGAGAGTCTGAGTATAGAAAGGTACCACTGATGTGTAGAGTAGTGTTGATTGTGTAGAGTACCTTTATGGATAACTCAGCGAGAAGTAGCGCAGCGTTTAACTCCAACCTGGGTATGGTGAGTGGTTTCTTGAGCGGATTTATCCTTGACTTAGAGCATAACAAGTGAACGTGTGTGTTACCTTGTGCGTCAATTGATCGCAAGTAGAGACAGCAGCCGTAGGCAACTGTTGAAGCGTCAGCAAAGCCTATCAGTTGAGTGACGACTGAATCTTGTGGTTTTACACAGCGAGGCACGTTAATCGGCTCCATTTGAGACAAATCACTGACAAAGTCCATCCACTGCTTGCGGATGTCCTCTGGAGGTGTAGCATCCCAATCTATGTTGCAAGCCCATAAACTTTGCATAATTACCTTTGCACGCACGAGTATTGGCCCCATCAGTCCAAGCGGATCATAAAATCTGCTGATGTAGCTGAGTATGTCGCGTTTAGAGTCGTGCGAGCTACTGTATGGCTGAGGGCGTGTGGTTTTGAACACATCATTCTCGACATTGAAAGTGACGCCTAGCGTTTTTACTGACACATCTTTTCTTTGAAGATCTACTTCACCTAAGTGATGATTTTCCTTGGGTACATTCTGAAGAACTTCTTGGCAATTGGAAGCCCATTTGTGCAACTGAAATCCTCCCAAAGCAAGGAGCTTAACTAGCTCAGATTGCATCTGTACTAATTCGGTTTTGGATTTACTGTTTGTGAGTACATCATCTACATATGTGTGGTTTTTTAACACCATGGATGCTAGGGGTAGCTGATCCTGAAATCTATTGGCTAGCTCAATGAGGCAGCGAGTGGCAAGATATGATGACGGCTTGAGGCCATATGTAACAGTTTTTAACTGGATGCACTTGATATCAAGCTGGGGAGACTCGCGCCATAAAATGTTTTGGAGGGACCGCTGTGCAGGATCTAGCTCAATGCACCTAAACATTTTTTGTATGTCACAGATGAAGTAATATTTCTCTAGTCTGAACGACAGAAGAATCTCAAAAAGTTCTTTCTGTACTACGGGTCCATTGAGTAATAAGTCATTTAACGAGACTTTTTTCTTTGTAGGCATAGAGCCATCAAAAACTGTTCGTAACTTGGTAGTGCGGCTACTTTCTTTAATGACAGCATGGTGTGGAAGAAAGTAGACCGGGTCTTTGGAGAGGTCATAGCTCTCTATTTCACAATACTCTCCATGGCCTAGATCAACATACTGGTCTATAAATTTTTTATACTCGCTATGAAGAGATTCATTTTTTTGCAATTTCTTTTCTAGATTGAGAAATCTATTGAGTGCTAAATGGAATGACTCCCCTAACTCAGAATTTACTTGCTCTAATGGGACTTTGACTGGCATTGTGACTTGGAATTTATTATTTTCAAGTTTTGTAGTCTCCTGAAAAAGTTTTTCGCAATATTCATGGTCTGGTAATTGTTCTGGGAAGACTTCAGGCACTTTTTCAGTTCTCCAAAATGCACCCAAGGTATCATTGAGATTGCTATCACATTCTTGGCAAAATAAAGATACAACCTGCTTTTTGTTTGTTGCCACGGCGGCGCTGCGTCCAGCGACGATATGGCCGAAGGATGTGTGTACTATTGACAGTTGCTCAGCATTGGCAGGGCTCTCTGGTGCAGACAGCAGTTGGCCAGCTACAGCGGTGACGGGAGCCACTTCAGGCTGTGTTGGCAGGAGGACCTGGAAAAATATGTCAGCTCCAAGCAACATGTTCACATCCCCAGGCGTACTGAAGCATTCATCCGCTAGTTTGCAGTTAGCAGGGAAGGTGATAGATGATAGATCAAGCTTGGTTTGCGGCAGTTTGGTTGTTATTGTTTTTACAATGTGACAATTGACTGTTGTCATGAATGGATAAACGGTGGAATGAACCTCAAGGTTTATGCATTTGTCAACTGTCTTTTCAGTATTAGTAATACCTACAATGCTGGTATTAGTATTTGCTGGAGCCATGCCTAGTAAATCAACAACCTTCTGTGTCACAAAAGATGCTTGTGATCCACTGTCAAGCAGAGCCCGGACATAAATTGTGCCGCCTGCCTTAGATATAATCTTTACTTGCACAGTAGGCAGCAGAACTTGACCCTGAGTGGTGTTAGATAGCAAAGTCACAGAAGGGGAAGCTTGTGTAGATTCCATATCATGCAGCATGGTATTGTGCTCCTTTTTACACTCTGCACACTTAAAGTGAAACTTGCATTTGCGTGTGTGCTGTCCCAGACAGATTTTACAGAGCTTTGTAGCTTTGACAAACTCGAAGCGTTTTTTAGGTGCAGCAAGTTTGAAACTCGGACAAAGGAATAGTTTGTGATCGTTCGACTTACAGTAATGACACTTAGCAGGTGCTGGTTGTGCAGACACAGCGTGGCTCACCAGGCGGTGCGCCTGTGGCTTCTGGCTGGTGCTGTCAGTTGTCTCTAAAGCCAGGGCACGTCGCTCTAGGTAGGAGAGGAATTCTTCCACAGTGGGCAAGAACTTATTGTCCCGCTCCATTTGAAAGGCGCGACTGGTCAGCATGTCTAACTTGCGTAGTAGGATACATACTACCATGCTGTTCCATTGGTCCACAGGCTCGTCGAGGTTCTTTAGTGCTGCTAAATTTTGTTTCGTTTCTGAAATCAGAGCGCGAATGTTCGCGGTGTTTGATCGTGTCATGTTAGGCAAGTCTAGCAGTGTAAAAATGTGTTCATGAATTATTTTTGTCTTGTTGTCGTACCTATCTTTAAGTAATCGAAGGGCCTCCGTGTAGCTGTCGTCCCTCAAAGGGAGATTATTTATTAACGCAAGAGGTTCACTGCTCAAGAAGCTCTTTAGATAATAGAGTTTCTGCACAGGAGAAAGTGACGTGTCTCTGTGTATCATGGCGTTGAAAATGTTTATGAATTCGTAGTATTCAGTGTACTTACCGGAGAAGGGCGCTATGACGATATTAGGCAATTTAATCGAGGTGTTAGACGCTTGATTGGCGGGCCCAGCCCGTGGGCTACTGGGAGCCTCGACCTCTAGCTTGCTCATGGCGGTGGTGAGCCCAGAGACTAGTAGTATGTAGTCCTCCTCAAGCACCCAAGGATCCTCCCCGTCATCTGAGAGGGCTGCGATTTGTGCACACAATGACATGTATTCCTTGAAAACTGCGTGCAACCTGTCTAACTTTGCCTGGAGTGTTTGGGCGGGCAACTTTCTGAAGGCGTCCTCACTATAGGTTTTTTTTAGTTTTGTTACTGACGATTTTGCGTACCCTCTACTAGCAATTAGTTGCTTTAGCTCACTCATTATGATTGACTACCACTGAAGTTCGTTAACTGGCCTATGATAAGACTAATAAGTAGGTACAGAAATAAAATTAACTTGCAGTTTATACTCGAGACAAATGGCGATAGCGTGACACGTAAAATCAAAATGGCGATTGGCGAACGAAGCGACACGATGGTGGGCACACGCAGGGCGTCGACGCTCCACTCGGCTTCCGCTCGGTAGTATTCGGCTCTCGTTCGGCTCCGATGATTGACGACAATCTCCGAAGACGTCCGAAGTTTCTTGTCGTGTGGGAACCGGTTCGAATTTTGCAAACTTTCCTTCCTTGTTCTTGAAAAATTGAATCGTGGCGGGCGATGCAAATATGGCTGACGAATGACGAACCACTATTTGATTTGCAGTCGATTGACGATTTTTGATGCTCTCCTCAGTATTGGCCTCAGATGAAGAAATTGGCGCTTTTTTATTGACGTGATGAATCTTGTAGATGTAGCACTTGATTCTTCGTTCTTCCACCCCGCCAGCAGCTGGATCGCGAGATAGGACCAAATTTATGTGCGTAGACACAAACGGTGATTAAGTGGACTGTATAACTTATTGTAAGGGCTGGCGGGGGAGTCTCTTGGAGAAGAATACGCTGGCTGGTGACGTGAAACAGGCAGCTTTATTGAGCTCACACAATGCACTAAAGAGTTAGGAAAACACTGAAATTACTGTTTATAAGATTCACGCAACGTGGCGCAGCAGAGGCGAGAGAGAGAGTGACAAACTACGAGCCTGCAGATGGCAGCACAGTATTGGCTACGTTCAAATTACATTATGTTTGCTTCTAACATACTCTTTGTAAAATCTATTCCAATAATGTTGGCGCAGTTGTTCAACTCGCTCGTGTCTTGGTAGACGCTGTGTATTGCACTCAGTTATCTGTGGATAAGGTAAGACAGTCTGAGTTCGTCCGATCAAGAAATGAAAGGGAGTGAGACATGAAAGATCTGTTGGATTTGATGATATTGGAGTGAGGGGCCTAGAATTTAATATGCATTCTATTTGAACAAGGATAGTGTACATTTCTTCGTACGTTAGGTGAGCTAGTCCTAAAATACGTCTGAGATGATGTTTTGTTGATTTTACACATGATTCCCATAACCCACCGAAGTGGGGGGCATAAGCTGGAATAAAATGAAACGTGATGCCTTGCTCTGCGGTGGCTGCGCAAATATTGTCCGAATTGTGGGAAATAAATTCGCCTATTACCCTTGAGGCACCCACGAAATTTGTACCATTGTCTGAATAAACATGAGTAGGTTTACCCCTTCGAGCAATAAATCTATTCAAGGCAGCTAGGAATGACTCTTTGGTCAGGTCAGTGACCAACTCGAGGTGCACGGCCTTCACTGTGAAGCATATGAAAACACAAATGTATGCTTTTATTAATTGAGCTCCGCGACCCTTTCGGTTGCTTATCATCACCGGCCCGGCATAATCAGTACCTACGTGAATAAAGGCGAAATCTGCGTGCAATCGATGCTTAGGTAAATCACCCATAATAGGGGTAATTGTTTTTCCTTGAAATCGCCTGCATTTTGTACATGACGATGCTGTCTTACGTGCTAAATTGCGCCCACCAATGGGCCAATAAGTTTCCCTTATATTGGAAAGTAGGAGCAAAGGCCCAGCGTGTAAAAGTGTTTTGTGATAAGAATCAAATATGAGTTTACATATGTGATCCTTGGATGACAAGAGTATTGGGTATTTCTTATCATAATGAAGCTCCGAGTTGGAGAGCCTGCCGCCCACACGTATGACGTCATCTGAATCTAAGAATGGAAGTAGCGAGGCTAACCTGTTTTTTGTAGGTAAATTAGCTCGCCTTATCAGCGCGTTGTACTCTTCACGGAATGTAATCTTTTGTGATATTTTTATTAATTGTTTTTTCGCATTAGCGAGCTCTTGTGTTGATAAATAGCTTTGTCTAACTGTACTTTTCTTTCTGCAGTTATTAAAGAATCGTAGTATGTAAGCTGTTATGCGTGTTAGTTTTGTAAAACTTGAAAATTTGTGAGTGAATGAATTAATAATGTCTGATTGCGTGGTGAAACAGTGTGAACTTAATGTGTGTGCTTTCGTTTCTGGAAGGTCAGACTCGCGGATATGTCCAGATTGAACTGGCCAGCGGCTTTCATCATTCCTCAGAAACTCCGGCCCTGAAAACCATAAGTCAGAATGAATTAATTGATTTGCTTGTAACCCTCTGGAGATTAAATCTGCGGGATTTTGTTTTGTAGGAACATAACGCCATGTTTTTGAATTGTCTTGTATTTCCGTTACCCTATTACTAACAAATGGTGTTAGTTTTTGTGTAATTGATTTTAACCACCCTAGAACAATCATTGAGTCGCTCCAAAAAATGCACTCATCAAATTTGTCTGTGTGACGTAGTGACTGTAATACTTTTTTACACAACCTAACTCCTGTAAGCGCGGCACATAACTCGAGCCTGGGAATGGTGAGTGTTTTGATTGGTGCGACCCTGCCTTTAGCTGTCAGCAGCTGGACATGTACCGTGTTGTCAATACCTACAGTGCGTACATACATACATGCGCCGTAGGCGCTCTGCGATGCGTCACAAAAAATGTGTAATTGTATTTTTTGTGATGAGTCAGAGAATGCCCGCCGATTGATTATCAGCTGATTGAGTGTTGGTAGGGTTACCATGAATTTTTGCCATCTTGTTTTTATTTCTGATGGCACTGCCTGATCCCATGACAATTTATGTTGCCACAGTTTTTGCATAATTATTTTCGCCTCAAGTATGCAAGGACTGATGAGGCCTAAGGGGTCAAATATTTGGCCTATAGTGGCCAATATGTTGCGTTTTGTAATAGTGGAATTTGGTTCCAATGAAATTGTGAATGCGATTGTATCGTTTTTAGTGTTCCAGTAAACACCTAATGTTTTGGTTGTGTCACAATTACCTAAGTTTACTGTGTTGTGATGTGATTGGTTGAGACCTAATCTCAGCAACAGATCGCTGTGATTGGACTGCCATTTTCGAAGAGGAAGCTGAGCGTTATTTAATTCTTTGTATACGCCCTTTGCGAGGTGATATAAAAGTGATTCGTCATCGCATCCAGATAAAAAATCGTCGCAATAGAAGTCGTGGATGATAACTTCCGCTATCTTTTCGTCAGTACAGTCCAATCCCAGCTGCCTGATGCATCGTGTGGCCAGGTATGGAGCTGACGCTGTGCCATACGTGACCGTATTTAATGTATATGTTTCTAATGCTTCATTAGGATGAAAACGCCAAATTAATTGTTGTAATGGTCTTTGTGATTTGTTTATATGAATTTGCCGGTACATTTTTTCAATGTCGGCTGAAATTATGAACTTGTGCTGTCGAAAACGTAGCAAAATTGATAACAGATCGTCTTGTACGACTGGTCCGACCATTTGAATGTCGTTGAGTGATTGTTTTGTTGTGGTGCGGGCAGAGGCGTCGAATACAACTCTCAACTTGGTAGTTGAGCTGGCCTCACGCACTACAGCATGATGTGGTAAATAATATGAAGGTTTTCTTGTTTGTTTGTCATGAATGCTTTGGTTTTTTGTCATGTGACCTAAATTGATATATTCCTCCATGAATTGTAAATAACGCTCTTTGAAGATCGGCTCTTTGTGTATTTTCTTTTCCATATTAAGAAAACGACATTTTGCTCTAATGTATGAATCACCGAGGCATTCTGGGGATTGTTTTAGTGGTATTGATACAACAAACCTACCCTCATCGTTTCTGTATGTGGTGTCGGTGAATAATTTTTCGCATGCATTGTGTTCGTTCAACTCGTCGTGTGATTGTGGAATGTTGATGCTGTCCAGTTCCCAAAAGCGAGTTAAATGTTGTGAAATGTTGTCATTGACAAAAAAACATGATGAGTCCTGCTTTTTATTTGTTGGATCAATAATACAACCGGAAATTAACCACCCTAATTCGGTCTCTTGCAGTGTAGGCTGATTTTTACCTAACTGAATTCTGCCTGATCCAATAATGTTCCAGAATATTTCTGCACCCAACAATAAATCGATGGGTGCCGGAACACTGTACTGGGGGTCGGCTAACTGTACATGTTTTGGTATGTTGAAACTGGTTGTTTCTATGTATGTGTTTGGTAATGTTTGTGATATTTGATTGAGAACAAGACATGATGTGTCTGTGTTGTATGAGTTATGTAATGATTTAATGTGTATGGTTGCTTTGTGTGAAATGTTGCTTGTTTGATTGTTGATACCTGTGACTGTGCTTTGAATGGATTCAGTTGGTATCTGAAGTTTTGTACATAGCTCTGTAGTTATGTAGCATGAAGTACTGCCGTTGTCTAGTAGGGCCCTAGCTGTATATGTTTTGCCGTTGCTACCTACAACTTTTACCAAGGCGGTCGACAGCAGCACTGTTGTGTTTTGTGTGCTAGTAAATGTAACTGCTGAATTGTTGTTGTTGTTGTTTGACTTATCATTGTGATTGTGTAACAATGTGTTGTGTTTTTTGGAGCAATATTTGCACACACTACCTCTGCATGTTTTTACCTCATGCCCAGGGTGTAAACAATTGGAGCAAACTTTAAATTGTTGAACTTTTTGCTGTCTAACCTCAACTGAAAGTTGTTTGAACTCACTACAAGCGAATAACATATGATGTGCTTTGCACAGTGGGCATGATGGCGTTTGATATGTGTTATTGTGTGTTTTTGCATTTGTTCTAGACCCTTGAGGCTCGATTTTGTGCTTAGATTTACCGTCCTCGAGGGTTTCTAGCAAATCGGCACGATTTCGCATGAACGTTTCCAAATATGTGAGTTTAGGCATGTTTTTAAATGAGTTTTTTTGTTCTTCCCAATAGCGTAGTGAAACTGAATCTAGTTTGCTTGTGACTAAATGAATTATTAGTGTGTCCCAATGTTGTGTGCTTTCACCTAATGTTGACAAGGCTCTAAGGTTTTTATTGAGGTTATCAAGCATCTGTCTCAGTGCTACAGATGACTCGCGTTGAATGCTATTGATATTAAATAAATTATGTATGTGATTGCTTATTAACAGCCGCTTGTTGTCATAGCGATCGCATATTAGATCCCAAGCAGTGTCATAGTTATTTGATGAAATTTCTAATGAATTTACTATCAATGAGGCACTACCCTGCAACGACGCACGCAAATAATGGAATTTTTGTATTTTGTCAATAGTATTATTGTTGTGAATTAGTGATTCGTATGTGTCACGAAATTCCAGCCAGTGTTGATAATCACCCGAAAAGTGTGGTAGGTTGATGGTGGGTAACTTAACAAAAGCGTTCGCACCTGAGTGAAGGTTCCCTGCATCCGTTGAGTTCATCACTGACCTGCACTCCTTTTCGTAGTCCTCAATCAGCTGCTTACTGATCGCTACGTATAGGTAATAGTCGCTCTCAAACGACTCGCGCTCCCTGAATTGTTCCTCTGGAATTGGGACAAGACCTTCTATTATGGTTTGAATTTCATCATAAAGAGGGTACAAATTGGTGAATGGGGTTAATCTAGTTTTAATTTCCAAAACTTGTAAACTGCTCAATGTAGGGGTACTGCAAGACTTTAAAAGCTCGATGAATGATTTGTACATTGTGAGTTTTGCTTTGAGTGAAGCTCTTTTTTTTGTTAAAGATTTTAATTGCGTGACATCATCAGCGGCAATGTCTGATGTCTGGGTATTGGCCGCCAACATTCTGGACTAGTGTTTTCACGAATTCTATGGAAAAGATAATGAGTGAAAATAAGTGTTTTAATTGACCTTGAATTGTAACGAAATGAATTGTATTCGATACTTAAATGAGTTTGAATGATGAGTTGCGATAGGTACAAATTCGAGGTAGGTGCCCCAACGCCAAGCAGGTATGCGTCAAGGATGCCGCGTACAGACAGACTCACGCAGCCACCGCAGCAAGGACACTGAAAGACAGAAAATGTCGTGTTTACATCAGCTTATACCTTGCTATACGTTGATAGCTGTTTGAATGTGAATCAATTAGTAAAATCTGCTAACGGTTTTTTTTTTTTTAACGAGGGTATTTGTATTGAAATTGGATGATGCAATTTTTGTATGTAAAGGTAAAAGCTTGAACTGGGATTACTATTTACTGCTTTAATGAAGCTTGGAGGAATATATTGCTTGAAATATTATGTGAAATTATGAAGTGATATGAAAAAAAGAGTTTTATGAATACTTGTTTGACTGACTAAGTATGTTTGGTTGACTAAAATAGAATGTTTGATCGGAACGAACTCACGGACTGCTGTTACCAAACCATGTATGTGCTAGTAGATTTGTTTGCGAGCCGAGCGTTGACCTCTGATTGTAAACTTGAGTATGATGCGATGTGACTGGATGCTACGCCGCCGTGCTGTCCTGGCTGTTGCAAAGACCGCTGAACCGGGTGGAGCTGAATTCCAATCACTGTGAGTGTGTCAAACGTCTGAATGTGGCCGGATGCTAAGCCGTGCGTTCTTGTTGATGTGAAGATCGCTGAAGCGTGATTAGCTGATTTCAGGCACGATGAAAGTGACTTCCGACGATCTTGAAGTGGTGCAGGTGTGGCGCACAATCGATTTCTCCTTGCGACGCGTAGTGTAGGTAGTAGACTCGGTGCGATTATCGCGCTGACCGTTAGGTACTTGCTGCAAAATTCGCCGCGGAGATTCCGTAATCGTAGGACCACATAAATAGGCCAGTTGTTAATGAAGAGAGAGTGGACTGTATAAATGCTTTAATTAGAAATAAACGTTAAATATAAAATTACACCTCTGCTCGCTCGCTGATCAATCGGAAAAGTAAGTAAGATGGCGGCACTCCGTCGCTGCTTCTATAAGTTGGCCGTGAAGGGCCAACGTGTGCATATTGTGTCGTAGACATTCTGCCGCCCGGCAAAGCATTATTGTTGTGAATTAGTGATTCGTATGTGTCACGAAATTCCAGCCAGTGTTGATAATCACCCGAAAAGAGCCATAGGTCGCTGGTTCATATCCGGCTCGAAGGACCACATAAATAGGCCAGTTGTTAATGAAGAGAGAGTGGACTGTATAAATGCTTTAATTAGAAATAAACGTTAAATATAAAATTACACCTCTGCTCGCTCGCTGATCAATCGGAAAAGTAAGTAAGATGGCGGCACTCCGTCGCTGCTTCTATAAGTTGGCCGTGAAGGGCCAACGTGTGCATATTGTGTCGTAGACAGGGCTTTAATTGTTTGGATGATGGCACCAGCTGGAGTGGTTTAATTAAGTTTCTTAGTTAATTTATGATCAAACTGTTTCTAGCCGTATATTTTAAATTTTACTTTAGAGACAATAACTAATAAAATCAAATATTTAAATCTTTACGGTTGAATCGTCGTCTCCTAATTTTCGAACACATAAAATGTTGTCTAAAGATGGCTATAAAATATAACTGGCTCGTTACCGTAATGTAGATTAGATTTCAAGTTCTGGTTATCCCGAGTTTCATATGAATACTCACAACTTAAGTGTCATCGCAACGTGACATTTCTGTCTAATCAAGTTTGTGAAACGTCGTGAACCGTATGATCCAAGTCACAGAATTCGAAATGGAATAATAAAAATGACAATAACTCTAGATTTGTAACAAACTACTCATATATATATAAAGACATAAAGTTCAGTATATTCATAAATAATCGGAGCAATAAACTCCGAATTTTTACTCAAAAATACCTCTTAAATAAATGAACAATAACAATCAAATCACTTTATTTCGAATGCATTTTAATGTTGCCTAAGCCTTTTTCTTTGTACCAGCGGATCTGAGCCCTTTGCTGCGGACAAAACGGTCGAGGCGGGAGCTCAAGTGATTTTGGCTGTCAGATTTTGTGACGAGCCATAAAAAGAAGGCTGTAATCAGGTCGTGTCGGCTTTTCTCAACGCCCACAAGTTTGCCGCTTGACAGTTGTCAATCGGAGTGTTAATAGGAGACTGACTATTTGTCTAAGCCGGCTGATAAGTAGCTCCGACTTTTGTTTGTTTTAGGAAGAAGTGAAGTAATTTTCTACGTTTAGTGCCTATAATTAGTTCCGTGTTGCGTCGGATTAAGAATAGCGTCACTCCATTTCCTTCGTCGCTCGTAGCCCCGGCTGCCTGAGTGATCTTAAACGATCACGAAGGTTAAGCAACACAGGGCGCGTTCAGTGCATGGATGGGTCGCCGTCTATGCCTAACGCTAGTGGCATTTTTCCGAGCGGTTCCGTGCTTCGCAAGGCACGTTAAGCTGTTGGTGCCGGCTGCCGTCGGTAGATGGCAGTCGTTAAGCCAAGTCAGAGGCCTTAGGGCGGCTTGACAACTTCTGACAGTAGATGAGCCACTAGTCTACAAGCCTCCACCAATCCGGACTTGGCCCCCGTGGTGGAGTATGGCCTATACCTTCCTCAGGGAAGAGACCCGTGCCCCTCGGTGGGGACATAATGGGTTGATGATGAATTTCCTTCCGTGGATGTCGTAGAAGGCGACTAATTAAATTAATTACCAGGAGACGGGCAGCAGCGTCTTCCTGAGATTCCAACCGCTTACTGCGGTCGCCAACCCGCTTGCCAAGCGTGGCGATTATGGCAAAATCATTCGTGGTTATGAAAACCACGGAGGAGGCCTGTGTCCCGCAGTGAAAGTCAAATGGCTGATGATGACGATGATGGTTTGGTTCTATTGTAAGCATACCACCCCACTATAAAAGAAAGAAAACATTTATTGGAGTTGCGACTGAAACTTGGCCCTGAATACGTACCTTTCCAGTTGATTTTGACTGTCTGTGTGTGGTACCGTGGTACGACTACAAAGTATTAACCTTTGAGCGGGGTAAGTGGCTAAAAAATATAAGACAGTGGTTCGAACTGAGTAGGTACCAGGCCGCGTTTCATAGAACTACAATGGGGAACTTGCGTCAAACTTATATTGAAGTGGCATTGCTTTTATACCGTAGGAGACATACAAAAACTCAAGAAGAATAAAAAAATCAGCTGTTCCATACATTTTGTTCAGTAGGTATCTTATTTTAGTATGGCACAGCTATTTTTTTTATCGGTCCACCCGATAGTAAAAGTTGTTCGTCTTGTCGAGTAGAGAGTACCCTGAGTCAGGCGTTACTTTACGAATCAACACGTTGTATATCCTTTCTGCGGCCAAAGAACGCACCCAACAATTTAAATGAATAACTTTTGGAATCCAATCGAAATAATAGGGCATCCCTGACTGGTTCCTGAGAACTACACTCTCATATGGACGGACTTGCTCTTGTTTATAGCGCAATGTGTTGATGAGAATTGAGAATTTAATCTCTTAAAAATTTCGATGAGCATGAAACATATTTGCGTTACTTTCTTAAGACCGCTTTGAAGTAGTTTATATTTATGGCCATTTTATGCTAAACACTGTGTTTAGGAGCGAGTTGTTAAGCGGGCGATCGATTCGAAATTGGAATTGGATTTTTTTTTCACACTCTCCGGTGTCAAAATTAACTGGGTCTTAATTCACTATTTATAGTCTTATCTTGAAACCTAATGCAAGAATTAATCGGTATGCGTTTGCCCACTTTGTAGCTGAAGAAAAAGAAAAAAATGGAATAACATTTTAAACATTGGCAAACGAATTTAAAATACTTCATTAATTTCACAGACTGAGGCCATTTGTACAAATGTGCGATGTCCCCAAGCGGAAATCGAACCCACGACCTCTGTCGTGGCAATCAAACGTGATACCGCTAGGTTAACCTGGCGGTATTGCCATGTAGAACAAAAAAACTAATGTAAATGAAATAAAATCCTACTTAATATTATAAATGTGAAAGTTTGTGAAGATGTTTGGATGTTTTTTACGGCTGAACGGAGTTACATGAAACTTAGCATACAGACTGACAAAGATCTGAATTGAGACGTAGGATAATGCGTTCCCGTGAAATAATATTTTATTGTTACCGTAACCTTTTTTTAAAGCCAAACTCTAAGATATTTATTTATTACGTTGCCATGGTAACAAGAATCGTATAAACGCACGCTAGCATTTATAGTTTTTTTTTATGGAAAAACCAACCATTCTATTATATATTTTGACATCTTGCTGTCGTGGCTTTTAAGATCGTAATACGCATACGAAAATTATATTAACTTAAATTTAATACTGGCGGAAAAACGATTTTCAATAAACACCATCTGCCCGTTCCCGCCGGTGTCTACGACACATGCAGAAAAATAGTTATGCACTGATGACGATGAAATGTGGAGCCGTGAAGTCCTGCCGTGGAGACCGCGCACAAGTTCACGAAGTGTAGGCAGACCACCTCGGCTGTCCCAAAAATAAACACAAGGGATTTTATCGGTTATTGGAACCGACTAGTGGAAATATCTCGGATTTGAAAAAAAAAAAATCTCCATTACTCTGTTTATTTTTGGGACAGCCGACCTGCACGATGGTGTGAGGCCTAATCATGCGCTCCAAATCCTGTCGGAATCCTGACGTTTGCGATAGAAATTAGTATTTTAGACTATTGGAATCGCTCAGGATTTGGTGCGCGTAAAACAGGAGGTCATGACATCAGGGCTACTATAATAGGTAAGACCTGGACTACAATAGCCGTATACCAATTGCGATGGAGCTTCTAATGGAGAGCCATTCTCCCAACAGTGGTGAAACACATACTGAAGAGAGGAAATGGTGGCAGCAAAAATTATGTGTGATATGAGACAAAACTCTGAAAGAAAACATCGTGAGAAAACCTGAGTGTCTGAGCTATTCACATACCTCAACGCTTGAAATCGTCAATCCGCGGTGGGCACGCGTCGTGTTAAGCCTATACTCTCCCTCTGAGAGAAGGCCTGCGCCCTACAGTGGGACGTATATAGGCTGCTTATGAGACAATACATAGAGCAATTAAAAGAATGAATGAATGAATGAACGAAAATATTTATTTGAGACCTGGGTCCATATTTGACAATAATAACAGCAATAAAGTGTTAGTGAAACTAGAAGAGATGAAACTGGACATGATAAGAGTCATCTAATTAGCTATCAAAACTTGTTCGCAAAAGTTAGTTGGTTCTAGCAGGTGATTTACAAATCAGAAGCAGAAAAATGTGCTTATAATAATCCAATAAAGAGCACTTTTACAGAAACAAAAGCAAACATGGCTTGATGTCTATATAGACCGAAATCTGACATTTCAATCAGATCGCCCACGAAAAAACGTCATGCTTAAGTGATTTTAAAACCACGCTTTTGTTTACTGTGTTTTAATTATGTAGATAAGGTGTCACCTTAATAGGTTATCTGATATAACGATTTTATGGTTCGAATTCCTTAATAGGCCACAGAATACATTTTTTTTGTTCAGTTGTTTGCTATGCCTTTTTACTCGACTGCGGCGGAGTCCAAAAGGAGGGTAATGTATTTGTCCTGTTACCTATATGTATGTTTGTATGTGCGATTCGTTGCTCCCTCATAAATCACTCTATGATCAATCGTCAGATTTGGCCAATAAGATCTCAATTGATTAGTCGTAATTAATTGCACGGGTGTCATAGGGCCGGTTTCTGAATTGAGAAATTCATTAAGTAAATAGTAAAGTAACGTTCTTTTACGCTCTTTTCCGATAAATTCGAAGAGACAGTACAGTTAACTATTTACTTAGCGAAATTCTCAATTCAGAAACTGGGCCTAAGGCTATATGAAATCGGCATGAATCCGATCAAATATCAAAATCTATTTTGGTATAAATCCTGTTGCTATATTCAATTGTGTTGCTATTGTTAATTTACTCCGACTTTTGTATAAAATAAGATTAAATGAGATAAAATTATTCTTTATTACTCATGACACGCTTTACTCATATTACTAAGCGGTAATATGAGTAAAGGTGACTAACCAGTAAATGTGGGTAGAACATTGGAATCGGTAGCGAGAGACCCAGGTTCGATTCTCAGTGCGAGCATGTACGTATGACTTTGTTTTCTAAGTTATGTACATTCTTGAAGTTATAGTAGCAACACAACTCGCTAACTGTGAAGGAAAACATCGTGAGGAAATCTGTGCCCTACAGTGTGTCGTATATAGGCTGCTTATGCTTATGATGACTCATGAGAACAAACACAGAAATAAAAGTTACAACGAAAAAAGTTATAATGGGGTAGAATAAAGAAATTGACTTGTTACTAATAGCAGTTTCTTCTCGACAATCTTGTAGTGGGAAGGCTGCCGAAAACATTTTTTTTTGTGTAGCCTGTATTCGTCCAACTGCCGGGCACAGGCCTTCTCTCAGAGAGAGAGCATGGGCTTAATTACCACGCGTGCCCACCGTGGATTGGCAATTTCAAGCGCTGAGGTATCTGAACACCTTGGACAGTCAGTCACGAAGACATATGTTACGGGTCTCTTTAGCGAGGATGCCGGATGTTACTTAGAAATTCTTCGTAGGTACTTTAGTTTAGTCAAATTAACACATAATAAAACAAAATCTCTTACGCGTTCATCGCAAACTCTTCCCGATTACGTGGTTTTTTTTGCAAGCTACCTACCTGTCGAACATTTTTATACTCGTAACAGTTTAAGCGTCCAATTAAATTCTAAGTAAACTCTTTACCCATTGTTCTACCGCATTGTACAATCGACAGCACAAAAACCTTTACACGCGAGCACTCTATTCAGTTGCGTTACGGGCGACGTTGCAACTAAAATCTAAAGCCCGCACTCAACTGTACTACATACTCAACTCAATCAGTTTTCAATGAAATCCCGCCCGCAAACTAGAAGACAATTTGAGCCATGCAAATGGGTGAAATTACTCCTCAACGCAGCAGATGGTTGACCATTACCATTGTAAATGGACTGCAATTTACCTGCTACTTCCTTGTGCACTCGTCTAACTTGGCTAGCGGGCATCGTGTGCTTATTTTCTGTATATAATAATAACTTCCACAAGACACAACAGTCGTCCTGGCCCAAACTAGGATACTCGTTGCTATGGTAGCCAGGCAAGGACATCACAATCATGGAATACAACCAGACTGAGGCCCTTTGTACCAACGTACGGCGGATCCCAGCGGGAATCGGACCCAGGAACTCCGGCATGGTAATCAGACAGACGTGATACCGCTGGACCGACGAGGCAGAATTTTTGTTATTATTAAATTGTTCAAGAAAGCTTGTCATCTTTTACGGTTTTTTTCTGCTTAGGAGGGGCTGTTTGACAGACAATGCTGAGAACATGGAACTGAGATATGGTTGAATAGAATGGAGTTTATTCTATATAGAACAATGATTTACCAACATTGGTAGAGCGCAAGCCAAGTCGTTAAGCCAAGTCAGAGGCCTTAGGGCGGCTTGGCAACTTCTGACAGTAGACGAGCCACTAGTCCACAAGCCTCCACCAATCCGGACTTGGCCCCCGTGGTGGAGTATGGCCTATACCTTCCTCAGGGAAGAGACCCGTGCCCCTCGGTGGGGACATAATGGGTTGATGATGAAGGTAGAGCGCATGAAATATTAATTCAACAAAATTATACAAACCCTGTTTTTCATGTAGCTTATATACGTCCCGTTGCAGGGCACATGCCTTCTTTCAGAAAGAGAGAGTATGGGCTTAATTACCACGCGTGCGCACCGCGGATCGGCAGTTTCAAGCGCTGAGATATGTAAACACCTCAGACACTAGGGTTTCCTCACGATACTACTATAATTTTTTTTGTGCGTTTCAATTTTAAGTTAATAAATACTTTAAGGTTAGTAACTACAATACTAACGCAAAGGAGGCCCGGTGCCGTGCGGCCGACAAGCACGTCACGGGAGCGGGCTTTTTTTCACTTGCATTTCAGTCTCTAACTTCATACGTATTTAAGGATTATTTTAGGTTGTAATCGTGCCATTCTCAAGTCGCCGGCTCGTGGTAACGTGGATAGACCTTTGAGCATCGAGCCAAACAGCTGATGATTTTATTACAATTTTTCAAGTTGGTCACATCGGTAAGTAGAATCTAGTCATATCGGGGATTTTGACTTTGATTAGATAGATAGATAGATAGATAAAACCATTTATTTGCATTTCCACACACACATAGGTACAGAACAAATAAAGAAAATTACAAAGCAAAATCGTAAAGCAAGTAGGCGCACAAAAAGAGTAACAGAAATAAGCAAACACAAATCAATAGACAATACGAGAGAGCATTTTGTGGGTGTGGTAAAAGCAAAGGGGCTCGGACTCAGCATATGCTGGAGAGGCAGACCACTCCAGCGTTGGTCTTCCGTCAGTACCCGGTAGTGTACCGACGTGCAGCACTCGGAAAAACGAATAAATTGGCAGTAATTTGGTATTTCAATGTCGAAATAAGCATAAATTTAATTATTATTGCATTATATTATTATGTGTGTATGTAATATTATATTGAGTAAATTCATAAATTGGATTGTAATCAAATAAATGTCATTGTAAAGATAATTATAATAATTTAAATTGTAGCATAATATTTATGTGTTGCTTCGTGATAACGAAGTAATGCACAATAATTGTATGTCCTTTAAAAAATAAAATAATAATAAAATAATAATAATTATTATTATATAATTATATTAGTTTACTTCTGTCATATTCTGTGACGTTAATCGCAACAAAAGCTAGTTTAAGACAAGAGGTGTCCATATAATCAGAAGGAGAGATAGTTCATTAGATTATACACGTTGGCAAGTCTTCATTACGCAGGTAGATTAGAGGTCGACCGTTAAAGAATGCAGAAAGGCCGTTCGGTACTGTCGATGGAGTTTACATATTGATGGAAAAGGATAGCCAACCTGACGAGTCATTACATTACATAAACTCACACCTTTATGCCGGAGGGGTAGGCAGAGACCACGGCTTGCCACTTACATCCTGAAAAACCTCTTTCGTTTCATCAACATAGATTAGTCGTCGTACGCACGCCGGTTCCACACCTGGTTGACTATAAAACAACAAAAATGACTCAAAAACTAAATTAATAATATTGACTCGCGTTACAACGGGCCGGGGCGACGAGCGAGCAGCACGATTTCAATCTAAAATAATCCTTAAATACTCACAAAGTTGGAGACTAAAATACAAGTGCAGAAAAGCCCGTCGGCCGCACAGCGCAGGGCTGTTTTTGCGCTGGTATTGTAGTCTCTAACGTTAAGGTATTTAAAGTTTTTTTTAGTTCGTAAAGTTACGCCTGTACATCGCCGACCCGTTTTAATATGTGAAATGTATTAAATCAAATATTAGATTTGAGAAATCAGTATTAAATGAAATCAAAAAACCTTGTAAAGGTCGACGATCTTAGGTAATTTGCTGGCAGAGGCTGGATGAAGATGGCCGAGGACATAAGGAAGTGACGTGACTTGGGAGAGAGCAGTGGACAAAAAACAGTGGATTGAAATCTGTGGAAGTCAATCGTATAACTAAATTTACCCTTTGTTTCATAAACATAGACCCACGCATGTATTCCGTAGGGGTAGCCAGAGACCAAGTTCTACCACTTGCCACGATCCTGACAGATCTCTTCCGCTTCATCAACATTAATTAGTCGTTGCATGCACTCACGCCGGTTTCAGGTATTTTATCCTGCCCTTTGCCAATACATCTCCTACTTTGCTCAAATGATGTCCACCAGGCACGTCCACTTACCACTCACATTCGCTCGGTATATTTTGGTCAATCTTTCTCCCTTCATCCTCTCCATATCTCCAAACCGACGTAAAATTCCTTTCTCAATCCTAACGACTACATCCTGTCCACAAAGTCAACCATCTGTTACTCCCTCATTTGTGCTGCACTTCCGTTTAGAACAGTTGTCTGGTAACGGGAGACGTGGATTGTTGCTGCCTGATTACGTGATTACGCCCGCTTACTAACACTATTCTCATTATCTGCCTTCACCGCGTATGAGCTTTCGAGTAGAAGGCTGCAGTATGAAACTGGGCAAATAAGGTGTTAAGTACTCGTAGTTCACCGAGTTTGGTTTACGTTGGGAAGATTTTAATAGAAGAAGACAAACAAAAAAGATTTTGAACAAAAACTGTTTTATTCTCATTGGAAAAGCCATGTTAAAAGACAAATAATGTTGCTTATTTTTTTTTTCCCTACGACTAATACTTTTCATGATACAACCTGTCGAAAAGTCATTCTTGTCATTTGGTACAAAAACGCGCCATACAAATCGGGTTCTAACTATGATAACGTCGTATAAAATTGTAAATATGAAGCGTTTATTTATATTTGAGTTATCGCGCAAAAAATGTTTTTATGCGTCTGATTTCAGACCTGTAAAAACCCGAAAACTAAATTTACGGCGTTATTTTTTCTGAGTTTTTCTACGTTTTCTTTTCTATGAAAATGATGTCACTCCAATGTAAGTTTGATGCAAGTGCTCCATTAGTTTTGCCACTAAAGGGAATAAATACGATCATAGCCCGTACTCTTCCACTGCTAAACATAGGCCTCCCCAAGGCATGTCAATTCTTTCTGTCCTAAGTCATACTCCTCATCTAGCCGCTGCCAGCAATCTGCCTCATATCGTCGGTCCAGCGAGCTGGTGGGCGTCCTTCACTGCATGGCCAGATCGTGGTCTCCACTCGAGAACCATTGCATCCCTTCGACCATCGGTTTCGGCAGATATGACTAGCCCACTGCCACTTGAACTTGCTAATCTTATATGCTATGTCAGTCACCTTAGTTCTTAAACGAATAGTCTAATTTCCCTTCAATGGCTAGCCACTAGACGCTGGATAAATTACAACGTTTCTTCCTACTGGTTAGTGTCAAATGAGGAACCAATCATCTATAATAACTTCCACATGGCACGATCACTTGTCTTGGTCCCAAAGCAGGATACCCTGTGCTATGGTAACCAGGCACAGACATGGAAATACACCCAGACTGAAGCCATGTGTACAAATGTACGGCGCCCCCAGTTGGAATCGAACCCACAACTTCCGGCATGGTAATCAGACGTGATATGACCAAGCAGTCAAAGTATCATACTCATGGATGTAAAAGGTCTAAATTTTGTACCTAAATCTTCTGCATACAAAACTTATCGTAGACAGGAAATTAACCCATCGACGTTGTTTGATCTGCCGACTGTCCGGCATCAATATCGATATCGATTCGCCATTCGATCGTGATTGTTCCAGCTATTGCATTATTACTCACATCCGTTCAGTTTTCTATCATTTCGTATTCATTATTTTATGATATTTTAAGTAGTTTCTATTCTCCTGGGTGGTCGTTTTTATTGTCTGTTCTGCATTGGATACGATTTAGAAGACTAACTATTGTTTTGAAATAGCTACAGAGTAAAATTATATCATAAGTATACTGCATGCACAGGCCTTCTCTCAGAGAAAGAGTATGGGCTCAGACACCATGCGTGCCCACCGCGGATTGGCGATTTCAAGCGCTGAGGTATGTGAATAGCTCAGACACCCAGGTTTCCTCACGATGTTTTCCTTCGCCGTTAGCGAGTGGTATTACTACTCTCTCTCTCTGATAGAAGACCTGTGCCCTACAGTGGGACGTATATAGGCCGCTTATGATGATGATACTGCATGATTTTAACATGGAAATCGTAAGGGATGGAAGTAGGTGAGGGGATTTCTTAATGACTCACGATGCAATAAGGCCGCCCATTGTACTTTTTCATTGTAACTTTCATATTTTATGTCTCGTTTCTTGTGTGCAATAAAGAATATTATTATCTTATCTTATTCTTACATATAGTTATATAGGAAACGGGTCTAATCGCGATTATTTATTGGGTAAAATTTAATTATATTCTTTTTTGTACTAACCCGTGCTGAGGACTATTTTAAAAACCTATTTAGAGGCTAAAAATTCCACCCATGCCGGCACTTAAAGGCGCGACCTCTGGCTAAACGTGCCAGAGGCCGCGGGTTCAAGTCCCGGCATGGGTGGAACTTTTAGCCTCGAAATAGGTTTGTAAAATTTTAAGCTTTTGTAATAAAGTGATTAAATTTTTCATAAATGTGGTCTGAGGGTTTGTTGGATAATTAAATTGCAGATATACAAAGCAAATTCTTCTTATCCTGTACTAAGTTTTTGACTGAGAAAATTTGATTCCAAAATTAATAATTTTGAAAACAACTTTTCTATATGAAACACTACGTATAGGAAAACCAAAAAACATTAAAAACGTCCGTAATTTATCTGTGCATCAAACCCTCAGACCACATTTGTCAAAAGTTTTCTGATTTTATTATCATAATTAAGAATGTTAAATAGTGCGAGCGAGACAGCACGCTCCACGTAAGAACAGTATTAAATATTTCTCGACTAATGCGCATTGCTAACATGTGGTCGAGTTTAATTTAAATTTTTAATAATCAATTTAGCTTTAGGCGTACATGGCGTATTAAAAGAAAGTGAACTATAAACAAACTTTCTATGGATAGAACAACTACAGAACACATTTGCGAGTTTAAAGTATCATTATCACTTGCTAATTGTGAAGAAAACATATTGGAGAAACCTGAGTCATCATCATCATCTGCCATTTGACGCCCACTGCAGGACATAGGCCTCCCTCATGGTTTTCCTAACCATGAGGGGTGTTGCCATAATCACCACGCTTGGTAGGCGGGTTGGCGATCGCAGTATGCGGTTGGAATCTCAGGAAGACGCTGCTGCCCGTCTCCTGGTAATTGATTTCCTTAGTCGTCTCCTACGACATCCAAGGAAGGAAATGGAGTGACGCTATTCTTAATCCGGCGCCGCACGGAAAAGTGAGTGTCTGAATTGAAATAATAAAACCTATATGCTTTAGATTTAATAACATTTTTTTTTCTTCTTTAAGTTTTAATCATTTAAATTTATTTCGATTTGTTGTATTATGTGACATTATATTGAGGAATAATTATAATATTTTAATAGGGTTTCATTATAACTCATATAACGTTTGAGTAACGTAGCGCCCCACATAAAGTGACACCACCGGAAGAGAGGAACTTGTTTATTGGTACCTCGGGATGAGCTATAGTTATGGCGTTTGCCGTTACCCGCTCGCTGAATTGACTCCTAACGGAAATTAGAAGGTAATAAATTCTACACACATATATCTGATTCAATTAGAGACAGTTTGCTGATTATAATTAGGCGTACGGCGTGGTAACTCAGTTTTTTAAACGAGTAAACCAGCTGCATAAACTAAGCCAACGATGTTTCAGTCTGGCAGTGAATAGTGATCTGATAGGATCTGAAAAAAAATGTTTTTCATGAAAAATAATGTTTATATTCTTTTTGTTGCACTAACCCGTGCTGAGGTTTTTAAAAATAATGTTCTCATGTTTTTTTTTTTTATAATACGCTTCTGCAAAAAATTAACATCATAAATCTCAAAAGCTATTTTTAAGAAAACGGTTAAAAGAGCATTTTATCTGTCAATATCCTAACTCCTTGATATTTTATATATAAGTAGGTTCTTAGAATGTATTTTCTTATGTATGTATGTATATTTCTTTGATGGTTTACGTAGTTTATCCTTTTCCTTAAATATATACATATATATGTGTCTTTGGGTAGATATTTATATAACTACTATTTTGTTACCTGTGTAAGTGTATATTATGTAGTGTATGTTGTCCACGTACATAGACCCGTTTTACACCTACACTCCGACTCCCCAAGGTTTGCTGGAAGAAATCTCTCATAGAGATAAGCTCGCCTTTGAACATGTAATTTCGTATTGTCATATTTTCTGTACTGTTTTTCATGTGCAATAACGTATAATAATGGCAATTTTTAGAACCTACAGTGAAAAACGTTGCGCCGAAAAGTAGCCTACTTAAACTGAGGTGTTCATAGAAACTTTTAAAAATCGCACTTACTCCATGGCTTACATTTTTATTACATGTCGTGTAAAATTGGTTCACGGACAATGCCCACAAGTCCTACGGCATATTTTATTAAATAGGATTTTTCTTTCTATGGTCAACGACTCCCGAATAACGTCATTGTTTTAAAGCCGATTTCTAATTTGAACTTCGGGTATCAATAAAAGGTAGGTGTTTACAACTTAATTTATGTACTTTTGGGAAATAAAACTGAGGGGAACACACATGATGGTCCATAAATTTAGTTTTATACTAAGTTTGTCTCGCGACTTCACACGCGGAAATAAGCATTAAATTCAAGAACTTGTACTGTTGTCTTGTGTTTCTGCATTAATTGCAAAGCTTCACTGATTGTGAAGTCTACTTATTTATTTATTTTATTTAGAACACAAAACAGGTTACAGACACATTTACCAAATTTTACATACATTACAGATCAGATCTGGCCTATGACCCTAAACTTGTGTACCTAGCATGCATTTAGACTACTTGTAATTTTAACCTTAACTTAATTACCCTTATATTAATTTACTTTATTTTATTTTATTCTCTCGGGGTGCTCTGAGGGCGCCACGGACAGCTTTTATAAAGAAGTAAAAGCTCTGAAAAATATCTATGTCTACATCTTTGTTGTCTGCCACCAGATCGTTGTAAGTACGACGCATCCTAACAATGGGGTTGTACTTGTACTCTCGGCTACTCGTATAAACAAAAATAACAAGGAAAGTTTAAAAGCATTATAAGCCCACCAATGGAGACGGATGGAAAAGATGGCACAGAAGAGTCCGTTGAAACTTAAGATTTACTTACTCATTTATACATACAACGTAATATCAAAAAAATATCGGATGCTTTTATAGGATAAATATAGGATGAAGAAATAGCAACTACTCGCAACTCGCCTTTGTGCAAATCATTTTGTTGTGCAATTAAGATTATTTCAAATTAAATTCAAACTATGTGCAACCTAATAAGCAATGCGTAAGGAGACCAAAAAATAGCTTAAGAGTTCATAATCTTAATTTGATTCATTTAAATGGACGCACGATTAATCAAACAAAAGTAATGAAAAAAGTAGCTGCGTATTGCTCACACAATACTGCCATCTGCGTGAGTGAACGAGGGGCATATAGTTATTCAATAACTCGTTACATAGTTAATTTCTTGCACCACCTGTGGACGACTGGTAGGAAATGCTTATAGCATTGAGTCTGCCACATTGCCATTGTATTTTTTTACTTATGTGCAATAAACGTATTAATAATAAGCACATGCATGACCGAGCCCTGCTCGGTATTTTTTTTTTATACTTTAATCGTATTGTTTGGGTATTATATTTAGATACGATGAAAAAAAAAAGGAAAAAAACAATAGAACTGGAAACATCTGGGCCCTTATTATGAAAAATGCGACATTATCGGAAGGGTCGTCAACGTCGCGCTTGAGCCCGACAATTCACTCGAATCTAGTGACAAATGCGGTTATATTTTTGAACAGTTTCCACAGTTGAATAGTTTAGTATATAGTATATACACATATACAAGAATTGCCTAAATATTTGTTGAATCATATTAAGCTTTCAAAATATCTGCTGAATATCTTTGCATATATCGTAGGAACCTAGATAAAGATTTAAAAATAGCAATGGAAAACCTTGGTCTCTGTCTTTATATTTATAAGGAAATCCTAAAGCGACGCAACATTTAAATACTACAGCCAATCTGACAAAACGCCACTTGAGCAAATGGATAACTTGCACTAAAATATATTTTAATATAATCGGAAAGGCTATGTTAATAGATAAATAAACGTGGTTAATTTTTTTCTCTGCGGCTAATAATTTTCATAATATGACCTGTCGGAAAGTCAATATGGTCACGTGCTACATGTCAATGTACTATGTTACTATGTTAGCCGCTGCCTCTGGGCCGTATTTGTAGTGGAGAAAATGGCAGCGGGAAAAAAACTCCACCCTAAACATGTTTTCTCAAATCATCTTAAACTTAATACATCAAAGCCTATATGATATGATTCCGTGATTGCCACAGACAATTCTTAGCTGGATCAATAAATAAGGAAATTCTAGGGAAATAAAAAATACAACGCTTATAAAGCTCGTCTAGAACACACAAAATTATACAACGCAGACACAGGTGTGCCCAAATGTGTAATAAATTAACATAATTTCGTTGTTAGACCGATCAAACTACCCGCTATCAAACACAATAACGGACAAACGTAAAAGGACAGCTCGATGAGAGATGTTCAATGAGTGAGAAAGAGAATGGGGGCAGAGACAGAGGTATAAAGAAAAAGTTGTTTATACTATACCACACCCACTCAGAAAGTGTCTCATTGCTCGTTCATAAACGCGTTACAAAGTTGGCCATTTCTCCCTTATAAATGTGCGGCGGGAAAAGTTACATGGAATTTCGTTCCTTAGCAGCGAACATAAAAAAATACAAACGTCAAATCTAAAAAAGGATAAAACCTCAAATAAATAGAAAAAAATAGGTGAGATTTTTTTTGTACTCGATTTTCAATAAAGCAGGCTGGCAACCTTTTTCTGCACTAGAAAAAAAAAACAAGCGCGACAATTTGTTTTGTTTTTAACTAAATTGATAATTTAACAGTAAGTAAGTAAGTAAGTAAGTAAATTATTTATTTGATACTCAAATCTTAATATATATTACAATACAAATTCAGATTCAGTAGGTACGCTTTTAATTATTCTAAGAGCTGATTTTTCAATAGTCAGATAAAACATAACTGGAGAATAAAACTGATGTTGTCACTCTCTTGTCGTATGATTTAGACAGTGATAGCATGCAATTTATTCTCCAATTAACTTTTATCTGACTATTGAAAAATTGGCCCTTAATCATTTTATTTTCCTCGTGGGTGTAGTATAAATATGAAGCACGGAGAAAGTTTTATTTCTGTTCGAGAGTACGTTTAAGTCCGACGTGCAGCAGAGATCCTTTGATCCTCTCGGTGTACAATGTACTATTATTTTTCTTGCTCACTGTCTTATGATGTGTGTGATGTTCTTGTCTGGTTACCATAGCACAGAGTATCCTAGTTCGATACTTATACGTTACGATACGATACGTTATTATTTGTCCAAGCTCCGTGAGTATAAGTTCGGTTTATAATTGCTCCAAAAGTTAGATAATAGTCTCCTTTTTAGTAGCGGTTTTAGTAGGTTTTCCGGTAGCTACAAATGTTCAAGGACCTATTTTTGTGTAACTATAATTCATGGTTTACTATAACAATTCAATGTACATTCATCATCAGCCATTTGACGCCCACTGCAGGACACATTTAAAAATGGGCCTCCCTCATGGTTTTCCTGACCATGAAGGGTTATGCCATAATCGCCACGCTTGGCAGGCGGGTTGTCGATCGCAGTATGCGGTTGGAATCTCAGGAAGACGCTGCTGCCCGTCTCCTGATAATGTAATATATTTCCTTAGTCGCCTTCTACGACATCCACGGAAGGAAAAAGTGACGCTATTCTTAATCCGGCGCTACACGGAATATGTACATTGTGAAGCTGATTTACAAGTAGCAAGATTTGGCTTCACAATATTAATAATAATTATTATTATAACTTCCACATAAAACAATCACTTGCCCCGGTTTCAAACTAGGATATCTTGAGCAATGGTAAACAGACAATGTATGTAAATTTTCATTATAAAATATGAATTGTAGTTTCATGAAACGCGAACTAGATAGTTCTAAATAGTTTCAAACTACCACCTTGCACTTCATGTCACCTTTATTTCAACTTGGCAGCTAGGCACTTCATTTATTTTGAAACCAATTATATAGTTTACCTCAGATTACTGCACATTTATACATGGAATTTTTACAGAGTGCCTTCAGAATCTTCAGACCTGTCTTGTGTGTTACTGATGAACATAGAGTCATTCCCCACAAGTGCTACTTCTACAATACCAGGCACATTTAGTTTGTGTTTTAAGATACAATGACCTAACGACTTGGACTTTGGTGATTTGGTTTTCTTTTGTTGGCGAAACCAATTTCAAGTTTTTGTAAGATCCTTTCCTTTTTATGGTTTTAGATTAGCATTTACACTTTCTTATTTTTTAGGAAGATTAGACTTATAGCGGACTCCACACTAGTGCGCCCAAAATTTTGGTGTATTCTATTTATTTACGAGTCCTCTTACAAAATATACCTACGTTAAATATATTTCGGAAATCTCACATTTATTACCGCCTTACTAGCTGTAAGTAAGTAATTTTGTATATTTCCTTCTCACAGATGTATCAGAACATAATATGTATATTATACTAGCTATAATTTGAGTAATCAGGACTTATTCCTATGTGAGAGGCTGAGGTCCATACTAGGAAAGATCCTGTGTAACAGATGCTGCCAGCTGTGCATTAAAAGCTTTGTAAGAATTATCAGAGAAAGGATATTGTAAGTTTTAATCTAAGACACTATGCGGTTGGAATTTCAGGAAGACGCTGCTGCCCGTCTCCTGGTAATTTATTTCTTTAGTCGCCTTCTACGACATCCCCCGGAAGGGAAATGGAGTGACGCGATCGCCAACCCGCCTGCCAAGCGTGGCAATTATGGCAAAAGCCTTCGTGGTTAGAAAACCACGAGGGAGGCCTATGTCCTACAGTGGGCTTCAAATGGCTGAGGCTGAATCTAAGACATGATTTATCTGTGCCAAATGTCATCCAATTCAATTTAAACTTCTTTATATTTCTTCATTTCGTGACGCAGACACACAAACTTATTCAACAAGAATTTTCTAAACCTATTGCCGGCTAGCCACTCTCATTACTAGCTTCGACAATTGTACAATTTCTCAGAATTAAGCACTTAACAGAACATACCTACATACACAGAGGGACGCGAGACCAGTGTTTGCCTCTTGCCACTATCCTTACAAACATCTTTCGCTTCATTGACATTCATTAGTCGTTGCGTTATATAGAAATGTTCATAAAACTTAAGGAGGTACATTTAAAATCTAATTTAACTCACCATTTCAAAGTTTGTCAAAATATTGGACAAGTGAGGTCCATCAGGTAAACCACTTGCTTGCGTCTTTCTCAAAGAGCTCGTAAAGACAAGCAGTTAGGTTATATTGTCGAAGATAATCCAATAACTGTACGGGCTTGCACGAAAACATGTACTTATGCCCTCGCTAACGGTGTTAATCGCGTACACTATAATTACACATATGATGGGCGATGTGCGAAGGGAGACAGACGGTTATAGATAAGGTAAAACGCGATGACTAAGACGAATAAAAAATCTCAATGCATATGAATCCCTTGATCTTTTTGAATGTCTCAAATCGTTACGTCATATTATTATGTACATTAAAGGATATTCTTATCTTATCTTCTCTTGTAAGTTATTATATAATAGATACTCTTTTTGATATTGGTTGCTATATTATAGATATTATCGACTACTATAATCGAGCAAGCGACATCGAGAAGAAAATTTGTTTCATGGCAGTCTTAGTTTTTGTCATGAAAAATATCAGCTTCTACGTGAGAGGCGAAAAACGGCAATAAAATTAGGTTTGTTGTATGGAAGCCCCCCTTAAATGTTCATTTCATGCTTTTTTTTAGTATTTTTCTTTGTAGCGGCAACAGAAATCCATCATCTGTGAAAATTTCAACTGCCTAGCTAACACGGTTCACGAGATACAGCATGATGACAGACAGACAGACAGACAGACGGACAGTGAAGACTTAGTTCCCTGGGTCCCGTTTGGCACCTTTCGGGTACGGAACCCTAAAAAGTGATTAATTAACGAACGGCGAGAAACACTGCTTATGGCCTATACCCAGCATTTTGCAGAGGTGAACTGATGATGATGATGATGAACCCAAATCAGCTGCCTCATCCGTACCTTCACACCTCCAGTGTCACTGGAGGAGTGGGGGCCAAACACAGCAGCCGCAGTAAGCATTTCGGACAGACAGCACGGTGGATTAGAGGGATTAGCATCAATCAAAACGCAAATTGATTGCGTCAGGTACTAACGATAAGAATAAAGGGGAACTTGCGTCTAACTCAGATTGGAGTGACTTTGCTTTCATACTATAGAAATCATATAAAAACTTAGGAAAAACTTAAAAAACAAGCAAAAACAAATTTGTTTTTCGGGCTTATCGGAGTCACAAAAATTCGAAAAATAAAGTGACTATAAGAAAAAACTATCAGATTTAGTTTTATCATTGAATTCTGAATATTTCCTTACAAGGGTGAACATGCGTAAAAACATAGTTTTACGAGATAACTCAAATATTGATAAACGCTTCGTAAATTATAACGCGTTACGTGCAGGTTATGACGTCATATTTTGAGTCCAATTTGTATGGTGCGTTTTTGTACCACGTGACTTTATTGTCTTTTCCAAAGTTTTTATTATGAAAAGTAAGTATTAGTCGTACAGAAAAAAAAATTTGCACGTTTAGGTAGGTATTTATTTATCTTTTAACATGATCTCTTCGGATTATATTTAAAACATTTTTAGTGCAACTTCTCCATTGTTTTGGGCTTGTTTGTTTTAGGCCTATTACGTGCTTGACGTTGAAATTTTGTAAGGCTGCTGTTATGTTAGACATTTTTTCTCGCTCAATTATCATGGCGGTAGCATAGCGGTAGAACGCCGGCTTCTCGTTCGGGAGGACGTGGGTTCGAATTCTGGCAAGTTCCAATTTGTTTTCTACTTTGTTTTCTAAGTTACGTACATTTGTGAAGTGGCAATACCACTTGCTAACGGTGAAGGAAAACATCGTGAGGAAACCTGAGTATCTGAGTTGTTCATTAAGCCCATACTCTCTCTCTGAGAGAAGGTCTGTGCCCTACAGTGGGACGTAGATAGGCTACATAAAAAAATCCATAATTGAAAAAAAAAATACACTTTTTTTAATGTAGTCCGGGACTTTGATTGAAAATAAAATTAAAGACACTTAAGACATATGTTTTAAATAAAATTCTTGATTTGCTGGTCAAATTCCGGCCGGATACTAATCACATTCGTACAAACGGCATCAGTCTGGGTGTTGTTCCATGTTTGTGATATTCTTGCCTGGTGACCATAGCACAGGGTATTCTAGTTTGGGACCAAGACAAGTGTTTGTGTTGTGTGTGACTAATTTATTTAATTAGGCAAAATAAAATAAAAAATGTCTACCGGGCAGTCTAAAGCATAGTGGTTATTAATTTCTTTACTTCACCAAATTTGGCTCAGGCGGGCTTACTACAAATAAGTGTTTTAATAATAGATGGTCTTAGACCATTTTATTTTTCACAGCAAATTGACACTAACTCAGCACACACGATAAATTTGATAACATATCGGACACACTGTCTGCAAACAATACTACTTTAGATAGAGCTATAATTTAATTTAATTGTAAACATATTTAATTGTAACATCTTGTATTTTTATCAAAAATTTTGACAAATTATTGAATGAGAAAGAAATAAATTAAACATTAAATAAAAATGTCTTCATGTCTAGACTATCATAAACAGCCTATATACGTAGGGCACAGGCTTTCTCTCGGAGATATTACTCAAAGATATTTACACATGTTAAATCTTTTACAGTCTAAGCATTGTGTAAGTAACATTTATTTGCCTCTGTGTATTATTCTTTACGATAATAAATATTATTTGATTATTTGATTTGATTTTATTATTTGATCACCACGCGTGGCCACCGCGGATTGGCGATTTCAAGCGCTGAGAATAGCTCAGACACTCAGGTTTCCTCACGATGTTTTTCTTCACGGTTAGCGAGTGGTACTGCTACTTCACAAATGTACATAACTTAGAAAACCAAATCATAGGTATATGCCCGCACTGGGAATCGAACCTGGGTCTCCCGCTTCCGAGTCTTTCGCATCTGAATCCAATGTTCTACCCACTAGGCTGCCACCGCTTCCCTATGTCTAGACTATTTTGACTAAACTACTAATAATTAAAAAAGTTCACCGGACCGAACGAAAACTCATTCGTTAAGTCGACCACCAACGCACTAGGCCCATTCTATTAGAATACGCCGACAAAACTATTATTTATAACTTAGCCCGTATTGTTTCAATTAGAAATATCGGAATTAATGTGCGTCTGACGCCCAAATTGCCATATCTGTGCGCCATAATTTACATTCTGGCTTTCCATTGTATCGATGTTATGAAATATCGTCCATTCGAGTTCGAGATGAGTCTCTACTAATGAAATGGTATAAGCGTGGTTGTCAATTTGTATGCAACAGTATGACCGATTAGCCAGGTATTGTGAGAGATGGAATTTGGGGGAAAAGGGCTATACCCAGCAGTAGCGCTGATGATGATAGTAGAACGGTCAGCTTTTATGAATATGGGGTTCTGGAAGGTTTCATCAGCATCATCATCAGCCATTTGACGCCCACTGCAGGACATAGGCCTCCTTCGTGGTTTTTATAACCACGAGGGGTTTCGCCATAATCGCCACGCTTGGCAGGCGGGTTGGCGATCGCAGTATGTTGGAATCTCAGGAAGACGCTGCTGCCCGTCTCCTGGTAATTGATTTCCTTAGTCGCCTTCTACGACATCCACGGAAGGAAATGGAGTGACGCTATTCTTAATCCGGCGCCACACGGAAAGGTTTGGAAGGTTTGCTGGAAGAAATCTCTTACAGAGATAAGCTCCCCTTTGTACGTGTAATTTCTTCTGTAATGTCTGTTAAATATCTTGTGTGCAATAAAGTATAATGTTTTTTTTTCTGGTGCTATTATGATATTAAATCTGTTAATCCAAGAATACCCTTTCGAATACAGCCGTGCATATGCATCTTTCTTTCTCGCCGACTCTCTCGACCGTTTGCATATGTAAACTCGCGCCAGTATTCCGGAAAGGTACGCTGAAACTAGGGTTTACCGCAGGCTACAATAATAAACTTTCTCTTCATAAACGTTTAGTAATAGCTGCAAGCACGCTCGCCGTATTTTTTTCATCTTGCTTTTCGCTAATACATCCCCTATTTGATCGATATACAAGTAGGTATATCTGCTGAGGAAGCCCTTACAGGCCTTTCTACACACCATTACTCCGAACATTTATTTCGCATATTCTTTCTTTAGTGTCTCCATAAATCTAAGCCACAGCAACATTTTTTTCTCAATTCTGGTCACTCCCTCTTCTTTCAGCCTGTAACGTTCTGCAATTACACTACTTCATCACCATCATCAGCCATTTCACGTCCACTGCAGGAAAAAGACCTCCTTTGTGGTTTTCCTAACCATGAAGGGTTTTGCTATAATCGCCACGCTTGGCAGGCGGGTTGGCGATCGCAGTATGCGGTTGGAATCTCAGGAAGACGCTGCTGCCCGTCTCTGGTTAATGTATTTCCTTAGTCGCTTTCTACGCTTTCCTGCATAATAATATCCTATCATTGTCTTATCATATTATATGTTGTGCTCTGGTGCACAGTAAAGAATATTCTTATCTTATCATTCAAAGTAATACCTATCATACTTCTCCTGCCAATATTGTCTATCACCTTCAAACGACTTTTACATCGTGATCGACCCATTTATTGGTATTTTTTCCAGAATTTTCTGTCAATCTAAGAAGGGAATCCACCCTCTGACATTTCAACGTGTGCTTTAATGATTCTTGACGAATCAGTAATCACCATTTTTGTTTCTATTCCGAACAAATCCATGAGCTGAAACTAGTCCAACATAAGCTATCGATGATCATAGACGCCTTCCCTAGCGTTCGTCTTCAATAGCTTGAGGACTCGCCTATTCAATGTTGTGATATCCATTATTTTAACTTTTCAATTTAGCGTCGGTTTTTTGCAATGTGGTTTTGTTATTTATTGATTTTGATTTTATCGATATAATTTAGACGAACAGCTGGAATTTTGTTTGTATGTGGTTTAGGTTCTTTTAATGAATTTATTTTAATTCTATAAGCAAAACCGGTATTCATACCTATTTTATTTCATTTGTTGAAATTGAATTGAAAACCGTTTATTTATTACGCAAAAGGCTCTTGGGCAAAGGTGTACGATTTCCTTCTCTTTTTGATAATTATAATGAGAGCCAAGAGTCATGAGATAAAACGGCTGTCTTTTTATTTTTTTAATTTTATTTATTTATGGACAAGAATAGTTTCAGTGATTTTGGTTGTTTAAAAAAAACAACCAAAACCACTGAAATCTGTAAGGTTTATGTGTGATTTTTTGTAGTACACTCTATAATACGAACGAGTATTTTATCTGGTAGGACTACACTGAAAAAGCACCCCTCAAGCTAAACCTAATAACTTACAAGTTCAGCAAGGACGGGTTTAGCTTCCAAATTACATAATACGCTAGATGGTAGTACGTTTAAGATAGCAGGTATTAGGTACTCTGTAGTACGCGTACCATAGACATTCCTGTATCTAGGTATTACAAAAGTAGGCAAATACAGAAGATGACGCAGTTGCGGAGAACAACTTCTCTTCTTTAAGTTGGTTATATTATTATTTTCTTCACATATTATACTTGGTTTAAAGTCCACACAGACACGAGTGAATCATTCTCCAACAACAGTAAAATTTTATTACAAATTAATAGCACACCAATCCATTGTTGCTGTTCGCAATATCAGTGACCTTTCGGCAAGATTGTTTTTTCCCACCAACCTGTACTTATCTGCCTACCATACGACTAATATAGTAACCGATATATGGCAATTTGCTAAATAACAGCCTTTTACTCGGCCAATTATTAGAAATAACGGTTACAGTCAGGTTAGTTAACCGCCTTTGGGGGTTATTTGGCTAGAAAGCGTTTAAATACGCACATAAATGACGGTAGATTATACATTGTAAAGATTATGCTTTAATGATATATATTTCCCCGTACGTGACAGTTTAATGATTGACAGGCGAATGGTGATTAATTTTAAGATCATCAGTATACGGTTGGTATAATAAAGGGAGAGCCACGGAGAGCCTTTGCTATAGATACGTAATACCGAAAAGGCTCTCAAACGACATCCGATTTCCAAAAAAAAACCACTTATGGGGAAGCATAGGTCGGTCAACAGTACATTGATCTTTTTTGAGTGTGAACTTTATTCGGTTACATTGTGGGTGAATTTCCAACAAAATTGTGAAGGTCGATTAAAAACCTACTTCTAAGTTTCGCGAAGCATTTGTTTTGTTTATTGACAAAACCATTAATTTTATTGCTTTTGTGTAAACTGACTGTAACTGTAACAGAGTAGCAATTAGTATAAAGTTTCATAATATTGGATCTTTCAATTAATTATTATCGTATTGTATATTTTATAAGCGATGTCGATATCATCCGAAGAACTGATAACCGATGGGGTAGACGAGTTCTCGAGTGGAGACCGCGGATCGGTAAACGTAGTGTGAGACGTCCTCAGACTCGGTGGAGCGATGATCTTCGCAGGGGGGCTGGCAAGAGCTGGATGAGAGTACCCGAGGACCGTGCTCAGTGGCGTGCAATAGGAGAGGCCTACGTCCATAAGCATAGACTGATGATGATGATGGTGGTGATGATGATGATGATGATGATGATGATGACGATATTCTATAAAAGGTATCAGGCAACTATACTTGTTTCTATAAGCAATCTTAATTAGAATATTGAGAATCTTAATTAAAATACCAATCGCAGCCAGTGTTGTCTGCAAGCTCTATTAAAATAACAGCCCCCGTTGTCTCCAAGCTTTATTAAAACTCAGATAAAAGACGGCGGCGGCTTCTAAAGAAGAAATAAAACAATTTCCACATGAAAAAGTTGGAGTCGAAGACAAAACGACAGTAAAACTTTTAGAACAATAAAATACGCTCCAGCCACATTTTAAGATAAAATAACCGCACAGGTGTTTTATGAAAGCCTAGCTACATCATTGAGCCAAAACTTCAGAAGGATTGATTTAGACTTCATATTACCTACGGTAAGAAATAAATTAGTGCAACCGTTTTCTCAACTCAAAAGTTGCTGACTGACTGACTTAAACTTTTGATTCGTCCGTTGTCATTACATTAGTTAAGTCTTTTTAAGAATGGGATTAGGGCTTATTGCGAAGTTATTCTCTTAAAATGTGTGTTACATAACTCAAAATTAATTACATCGGATAAACTACATTTTTTGTGATTAACAGAAATAAATAGTAAATAGGGTTAGGTTTAGATTAGAGTACTTATTTTTGCTTTTGTAAATACTGTAAGATAATATTTAATGTTGTAAATAAATCTAACAAAGTCCTTGGTAAGCTCTTGTTGGGTCCAATACTTTATTTAAGTATCGTCAATTTACTCACTCACTTATTAGGAGTATCTATTAAGTTTGTAAGTGAATTTTAGTTATTATTTCGGCTTTACAAGAGATCTCCACTTGCTGCGGTCTTGACCGGCGACTTCGAGGTTTTCCCTTTCCAGCCCAAGTGTTTTCGCCTTTAACGTCACTAATCGGCGCTAGGTTGTTTTCCTTTCCGGAGATAGTTTCCCCTTCTTTCTCCTTTCCGGGAGTTGTCACGAGAGGCTCTGTCAGGCTTGGTATTGATCTGACCTACGGAACGTGTGGCTGAACCACCTCCACTTTCTTGGAAGGATTCTTGCAACTGTAAGTGTCTTATGTGTTGCTGGAATGAGCCCCTGATTAATTAGTCTCCATAATTCTGCCTCTGAGATACTATGCAACCAGAAAATCTAGTTAGAAATTCCAAGTGGCCAATATAGTGTCCAGTACATCAAACTAAACTAATGGACTGTCTTTCTAAGTATCCGCATTTCTGTCAAATTCTGTGGCTTATTGTCTAGATTTTCGCAAACAGCCATTAAAACTATTTAATACCTAGACACCTTTCAATAAAAATAATTGTTCTTGTCAATTAAAAAACAACAGTGCTCCCTCTCTAATTACTTGCTCGTCACAAAAACATTATAAAATGCTACAATTTAATGGCTACCAACAATATGATGCTATAAATTTCGAAGACCTTAATTTTATAACCAGTTCTGTATCCGTAAGTAATTTCGCATACATCGATGAAATAGAATCGGATAAAAAGATGTTCACCAAACAACACAGGGTATTCTATTGCGGAGTCTTAATATGCCGTCCAATTTACTAATTATCGACTATCAAAGAGTCTTCCAGTGTAAACTTTTCGTCTTCGAACTTCGCAAGAAATTAATAGTAGAATTTTAATTACATTATTCCCTCTTTACTCCAGATTTAGGCGGAAGTCTCCTTAAATATTCAGAAATATTAAGGTTTTTCTGCTTTATTTATTTTTAGTAGAATTAAATAGGAAATTAATTGAAGTACAATAATAGTCAGTTTAATTATTGTTCCATTTATTATACTTAACTTGAATTATTTGAAAATTTATATATTGTACCACCAGCACTGTTAACCACAGTGTAAGTAAATTAAGAATACAAAACAGAGAACTTAACTTTTAAAAACATGTTTTGTATTAATAGATGTCACTTTAGATTTAACCATTATCGCTATGAAATAAAGTTCAAAACCAATGAAAAATTCTTAGTACCAATGACTAGTTAAGGGTTAATATTATATTATTATGCGTATTTTAGAGACCGTGCATGCTTCGCATAAAAACTGAAATTCTTTCAATAGTTCGTGTCACTTAGTGAAGAAATTACCCGGTCCCTAAAGTGTGTGTTCTATGCAACAGTTGTTTGTTAGAGAATAGAGATTTTTAAACTTGGCGGATTATAAACAACTTTCCATTTGATTATATTCAGAGTTAGTAGTCTGCAGTCGTAAAGGAGGTTAAATATCCTAATATTTTGTACTTTTTCTTTATCGCGCATTGCTCATAAGTTTACTGGTTTTTTACTTTAGTTAGTAGATATTATATTATAGTACATTTTACACTGAGGGGAGAAAAAGATCTTTCTATCTAGTGATATTGACGCGCTTGTTTTTTTTTTCATACTGCAGAAAAAGGTTGCCAGCCTCCTTTCATTCAAAATTAGAAAAAACAATCCACCTTTTTGTTTAATTATTTGATAAAACCTGTTTGAGATTTGAAGTTTGTATTTTTTTACGGTCGCTGCTAAAAACAAAAGAACAGTAGCAGGGCAGGAATGGATTTTCATACAACATTCCTGCCCTACTACGGAGGAACGAAAGAAAGAAAGAAAAAGGATATTTATTTAAATTGTCACAGAAACACAAAGTACACATGAAGGTACACAAACAAAAGAAAAAACAAACAAACTACATTCATACCTACATAAACTCACGCCTGTATCCCAGAGGGCTAGACAGAGACCAGGGGCTGCCACTTGCCACGAACCTGACAGATCAGTGTTTGCTGTCGACTGTACACCAGAAAAGGATTACAGTACTTAAACAAAGATTGCAGTGCAATTAGCGGCCTTATTACATTAAGATACATTCCTTCCCACAGAGTAGCAACCAAAGTAGCTACCATATCGATGGAGGAATCGAAATCAGACAATCGATCTGCTCATCGCCGACTTAAGTACAATTTATCGGTTTGACAGCTCAAACCACACTGGCCTATGGGCAATCTGACACCTCCATGCCAGTTAGAAAGTTGACAAAATCAACGGGAAGTAAACAGAGGTCTACTCGGAAAAGAGGTTTGAGTAGCCGCGACAGCGATTTTATTCGCTTAGAATTTGATTACTTAACTCACTCTCCGATTCATAAACTATAATTTTATTTAAACTGATGTCTATTCTATATTTTCCTGAGAAATTAACGGCTTAGGAGATATTATAGTTCAAAGTTACAACTTGCAATTGCAGTGTTTCTTGTAGAAATGCTTGTTACCTTTTAAAAAACTTAAAACTATTTTCTGGAAAAAATATTTGAAGTTTTGACAAACAATTTGTGCTAATAATACTTATTAAAAACTTTGGCCTTTGCATCTACGTATTCCAGTGGCACCTTTACTCTCACTAGATGAGTGAAGGGGCCACTCGGACGCTGCAGTGCCTGGGTCATTGGTTTTTAGATAGAGTAGGCTTGCCCAGCACCTATACCATCCTGACAGCTTAGTCGGCCTAACCCACAGGAAAGGCAAGCCAATAGGTGTGGAGCCGACCTATCCACGGGTTTCCTCACGATCTTTTCCTTCACGGTTAGCGTGTGGTATTGCTACTACGAATTCGCAAATTACGTAACTTGGAAAATAAACAAAATCATAGTTACATGCCCACGCTGGGAATCGAACCTGGGTCTCTCGCTTCAGAGTCCATTGTTTTATCCACTGGGTTACCACCGCTATACATATCAAATGATACCAATAACACCGCAAAAACGTGAAACGCAAAAAATTACGACTTTTTAAGCTTGGCAATGGCCGATGGCAAGTTGAAGTGGCAGTGGGCTGGTCACATATGCAGAAAAATCGATAGTCGATGGGGTACAAAGGTTCTAGAGAGGGGACCACGAATTGGCAAACGCAGCGTTGGGCACTCACCAGCTGGCTGAGTCGACGATGAGAGGCAGATTAGTGGGGACGGTTGGATGAGCATGGCCGAGGACGGAAAGAAATGGCGTGCCTTGGGGGAGGCCTACATACAGCTGTTGACGAATACGGGATGATTGATTGATAGATTGATTCATTGGAGAAAGAAAGAAAGACATTTATGCACAGCAACAGAAAGAAAACTAAATACACAACAGACAAACAAATGACCAAAAATAAAAAAAACCCTTAGTTTTCTCTTCAAAACTCTTTTACATAGACTATTACAGTTACAGTTACAGAGTAGAGGCCGTGAAGACGAAGCATGCGGTCACAATGATCGTAAAGTAACGCATGCCATGGACCCAATTGAATCATTCTCCTACTCGTATTTATGTCACATTTCAAATGGAGGGTAAGAAAAAAAGAAATGAAACATTCTCGTGAAGAAACGGGATATTTAAGCTCCAGATTGCTCCACGTGGATAGCATAAGTTAGGTACAGTCGACAGCACATCAACCTTTACGCAAATGCACTCTAACAAGTTACATTAAGGGCGACTTTGCAACAGATATTATGATCTATCGTTAAGCCAAGTCAGAGGCCTCAGGGCGGCTTGACAACTTCTGACAGTAGACGAGCCACTAGTCTACAAGCCTCCACCAATCCGGACTTGGCCCCCGTGGTGGAGTATGGCCTATACCTTCCTCAGGGAAGAGACCCGTGCCCCTCGGTGGGGACATAATGGGTTGATGATGATTATGATCTATTGTAAAGGTTGACCTGCTGCGGACTGTACTAGGTACAACAAGTCAAAATTCTTAAAATATATATTTTTTAAGCCTTAACATAACATTTATTCGATAATTAATAACAGGACAATCTCCGTCGAACGTCGTTAATTTTAGCTAATTACTTACGGTAACATTAATAAAATTATTATGTGTTTTTAAACATTAAAAACAAATTAGTTCTGTTCTGTGTGCTTTATATTTCTGTTTTAGATGCTACAACTTTTGTTTTGTTTGCTAAAAACTTGAAAATTTTACTGACTACGATACAAGATTTTATTTGTCAAACAAAAATAATTACAGAAGCTGTGCTAAGTTGGTGGTCATTTCAAATTACATATTTACTATATTTTGCCGACTAGGGTGAAATCAGGTAGAAAAATTCTGATTAACATAATTAATGAGCGTTGGTCCACTGTCCAACATAATCAAATCAAATTTTGCTATGATCAATGGCACAATTTTGCATTTATAAACGACATTCGACCGTTATTCTAATTTCCTTTCATGTTTTTTTCTTCCTGCGCACAAGATTGCATAAAAACGTAATAATAACATGAATTATTGTTTTAAAAAATGTTAATCTTGAACTTACCTACTCATTGCTGTTCTGAGAATGATAATGCTCGCTTAAAAAGTAGAGAAGATAATAAATATCAATAGTAATTTGACACCTGGCTGTGAATTAATATGATTGTAATCTACGGGGACAAAAGCAACTATGATGAACTCTACTTTACGGTTCTTAGCATAGAGATTGGATATTATCTCGACTTTTCTCAAGTTTCGTAGGTTTATTGTAATATAGATGAGTGTATTTTTCTGCTAATTAGTAACTAGATCTAGCTCTATAGAAGAGAGTGAGATCAGAGTAGGCAAAATACATACATACATTTACATAAACTTAGGCCTGTAACCCTGAGGGGTAGACAGAGATCAGGGTGGAATCTTTATCATGCATAATCCATTCCACGAAACGAGCGAGCATCCAAAGAAAATCGTCTATGTGCGCCCATTGCTTAATACGCGTAACCTTCTGTAGCCACTGCATTAAGTAAACCCACGCTATGAAGCGTACTGTCTTCGCTTATTGTTCCGCTTATCTCGAGCCGCGTGCATTGACCTATGAAATGCGAGTATTTTTTCCCTAGAAGTTCGACTCGTGGAACGGAGTATAGGTAGCAACTGATGTTTAAGATGATTTGAGAAAAGACGGTCAGAGTGGAGTAATTTTTCACTGCCTTTTTCTCTTTAGGTAAATTAAAGTAAATTCATTAAGTAAATTCTTTACGTTCAAAATCAATTTTTGATTTCTGATTTCTGTTTGCCGCATACTGAATGCATTAAATCGCCAATCCGCGGTGGACACGCATGGTGATTAAGCACGCATTATGTATTTTGTTTGTAGTAATGAAACAACTCAGTTCAAAAATATGTATTTGGTGCATTTTCAATGTAACTTTCTGTGCCGACCGTACCACGTTTCGTCAATTGTTGCTCTGAGCAGTGAGTGATGTATAATTTAATTGTAATACCTGACCGTGTCCGACTGAGCGGAAGGAGTAGCACTCGACAGATGTCAATCCGACGCGGGGACGCGGACGGCGAGTTTTTGTTAAGCCCAGTACAGACTTATGTGGACGAACGAACGTTACGGCGAAAGCAGACGAATTTCATCGACCTCGATAGTGTTAGGATAGTCACTGTGAAGGGATTTATTGAAGTAATACCATGCGAGAGGTCCCGGGTTCGAATCCCGGCTGGGGACAAAAAAAATAAACCCCAGGTCTTGGATGTTTACATGTTTCTGGTTACCACGACACAGGGTATCCTAGTATGGGACCAGAAGCAATGTATGTGCCTGTATGTAAATGGTTATGTTTAATTTTTAATAAACTCAGTGTAGTTATGGATTGCAGTGTGTTAATGCCACAGTAGAATTTGATTTGCTCAATGTCTTCGTTTGTTTTCTAGGATGCTTTCGCTCAGTTGGTCTGTACGCAGCAATAGTATAAGGCATCGTTTACGTTTGAGGGGAAATTTCTAGCTCTTAGTAATGACCTCGCGTGAGCTGATGGGCGGGGTATTGGTTACTGGTTAGGCGGGAAGACGGTCGGTGGACAAGGATAGCCGCTGAAAGGAGGCCAAGAACGGGTCGACGGCCGGTGGGCAGACCACCAGCCTGATAGGCCGACGACATTGTGAAAGCGGCTGGCAAACATTGGATGGGACTGGCAAGGGACCGGATATAAAAGCATTGGTAAAAAAATAAGGAACGGCTAGGGACGTCCCAGGCGGACATACTTCGACTAAATAGGGGATGTATTAGGAGAGGGCAAGATAAAAAGTACCCGAAACCGGCGTGCGTGCATGCAACGACTAATGAATGTTGAGGAAGCGAAAGTGATCTGTCAGGATCGTGGCAGGTGGCAGTCCCTGGCCTCTGCCTACCCCACTATGATACAGGCGTGAGTTTATGTGTATGTATGTACGTAGGTAAAAAAATGTCCCATGATGAACATGTGGACGGCGCCTTACGTTCGACTCTTGCGCATCAACAGCGCGGTCCACGGCCGGATGCTTTTTGTTTTAGTTTTATTAACATACGGTAATGAATTAACGATAGATTAGAAGTTTTATCTCAATGTGAAATCGCCGCGCCGCTGGCGGGTTTCCTCGCGGTGGCTTTCTTCACTTAGCGGTAGAACAGAATTTATTTACGGAGATACTTGTCCCAATAATATTACAGAGTGTAAAAAATCGCCTTATTTTAAAGTTACTTTATTAAGGTATAGCGATATAGAAGTGTTTCAGCATGGACAATACATAGTATAATTGAAACAACGGGGATATTAGATTAGATTAGATTAGAATTATTTATTGCACACAACAGAAACTTTTTGTTAAAAGCTTAACATCCCTAAGTTTTGCCTTATAACATACATAGATAGACACATAAACTCACGCCTGTATCCCAGAGGGGTAGGCAGAGACCAGGGACTGCCACTTGCCACGATCATTTGTTTGCCTTATTACAATTGGCATATTTTAATTGCAATACATTGCAATATTTTATTTAAAAATGAAGAGCCCACTCCACCAGCCGATGTAACCATGTGGATGGTCCGCTTCTGAGACGCTCGCTGGATGAATTTACACTCTTCAGTGTCTCAGAGCCCAGAATGAGTCTATCGGTAATGATTTGTGCGCTGTTTGTTTGTTCTGTTTAAATGTATTCGCAGATGTAGGTAACTATGAAAATAAACAAATTCATAGGTACATGTCCGCACTGGGAATCGAACCTGGGTCTCTCGGTTCCGTGTCCACTGTTCTATCCACTGGGCTACCACCGCTTATTACCGCAATTGCAGTAGCAATATGAAACGTTGACCGTGAAGGAAAACATCGTGAGGAAACCCGCGGTTTGGTTGGCTCCGCAAGTATTGACTCGTTCTTCCTGCGGGCTAGGCGATTAAGCTGTCAGCTGGTATAGGTGCTGGGCAAGCCTACAACGTCCCAAGCACTGCAGCGTCCGAGTGGTCCCTTCACCCATATAGTATGAGTGAAGGTGCCACTGGACGATGTATAAATCTTAGTTACGTAGATGCAAAAGCCAAACTATTTTTAAATGTATTGTGATTTTATCTTGTCTAAATAGGGGATGCATTAGCAAAGGGCAAGATAAAAAGTACCCGAAACCGGCGTGCGTGCATGCAACGTTTAATGAATGTTGAGGAAGCGAAAGTGATCTGTCAGGATCGTGACAAGTGGCAGTCCCTGGTCTCTGCCTACCCCTCTGGGCGTCTGGGATACAGGCGTTTATGCATGCATGTATGTATGTTTCCTTTTAAAATACACGGTTATTTTATTCCATGTTTTATTATAATTTAAGGCTGGGTTCTCCGAGCGCACGGATTTGTATGAGACTTCGTGCTGCGTGAGCGACCAGTTGGGGGACAAGTAGGCATTATGAAATTAATGAAATACAAATCCTATCAATAGAAGTTCGACGACTGACGTAACTAACACATTCAGCGATAGTAATTTTGGTATATTTTTTATTATCGAAAACTCAGTAATACAGCTCAAATAAAACCATCACCATCATCATCATCATTCAGCCACAAGAAGTCCACTGCTGGACATAGGCCTCCTCCATGGATTTAAATAAAACCATATCTAGTGATAATTTAGACTCATTAGATTAGATTAGATTAGAACACTTTATTGTACACACCAGAAAACAAAATACATTAAAAGGCTTACATGTCTAAGTTTTGCCGTATACAATTGGCGGTCTTATCGCTAAAAGCGATCTCTTCCAGAAAACCTTGTTCGCAATTTTTTTTTTATGCTGTATATATACAGCATAAAAAAAAATTGCGAACAAGGTTCCAACAAATCATAAAAATAATGACTCAGATTTTAAATACTAACCATTACAGAAATAAATTTATTTTAAAACACCTGTTTAAGGGGTAATGTCGGAGAACCCAGCCTTAAATAGTTTCTCTCTCTCTCTCTCTCTTTCTTCTACACACACATACGCACGAATACACATACATACTATGCATTGCTTTATTCGCACAAATTTAATATCGTATCTTCATGTGAAATCTGCGAAAACCGTTTCCAAAGTGGACCCATTGACTTTTATGTCCCAACGCTCTATGCTTTATCTCGGAGTTAGATTACTCAAAGTTGCTTTTAATGCGATTTGTTTCTTGTTTTTTGTCGTCATTAGTATGCGAAATGAGTCATTTTGTTAGAAATTTCTCAAGTGGTAACACGAAGAATATTTTTGTTTAATATTAACACTTATGCTGCGAGTTAAAAGAGCTATTTGAGAAAGCCCCCCTTTATCTGATTGAGCCATGGTGGTAAGCAACGCTAACCACCAACTTTTAGCTTGACAAAACTTTTATTAGCGCCATCTTTGATCTACGACCTAAATTACTAGCTCCACAAAGGATTATTACATGTCAGTAAGGTAGCTTTATTGCTCTACGTACTCTATGGTTGGTAATTTTTTTGTCAAAAGTTGCAGTTTTCTCCACCTTCCGCACGACAAACTTTGAAAATTTTTATTGTAGCAGGGAACGTAAGTACAATGTATTTTATTTCTAATATTGTCTTTATTACGATAGTGTTCAATGAGTTATGACATGTTTGTTGCGATAAAATGTATTATGGTTTCTATAGACGACGAATTGCAAGGTGGTTTGTGCTGGTGACCACTGTGACACTAGAGATATACCTTCAGTATAAAATAACAGATACGTCGATTTCGTTATCGCTTTTTATTTACTCCTGTGTTTTATCCTAGGATGGCACAACGGAGCCTGAAAGACTAAGAAATACAGGAGGTGTTATATGAAGATATACCAGACGGAGACAACTTCTGTGGAGGTGACTCTGAAGATGACAACTCATTGATGCCTCAACGTGGTAGTGCTCAGTTTGATAAATTATACAAAGACCACATGAAACAAAGATTTAAGGAACATTACACATGCACGGAAAATGTGGCTATTGACGAAAGCATGGTAAAGTTTACTGTAAGAAGCTCCCTAAAACAATACATGCCTAAGAAGCTTATAAAGAGAGGCTACAAAGTATGGATGAAATGTGCATCTACTGGCTATTGTCTCGACTTTGATCTCTATGCAGGCAAAGGTGGTGATAAAGTCCAGACCAATTTAGGTGGCAAAGTAGTCAGGCAGTTTTGTGAAGGCTTACCACAAGGTATATTTTGATAATTATTTCAACGGTTATCAGTTACAAAGAGACCTGTACCAGCAGTCTATATTATCTTGTGGGACAGTAAATTCTACCAGAAAATATCTTCCTGCCTTGAAAGACGACAAACAATAGCAACGAGGCGAATATGATTACAGAGTCAGCAACTATTATGAAATCAAAAGTTCTCAAAAGTTATTACAGCATTGATCGCAGATCAAGAAAATGGTGGCATAGAATATTCTTTCACTTTTTGGACTGTTCTGTGATCAATGCGTACATACTGTACAAAGATCTGCAAGCTCTGCCAAATAAGGATTTGGAGGCCATGAACTTGAAAATGTTCAGAAGAAGAGTTTATCAAGGGATCCTGGCTCCAGCTGTTGTAGCAGGGCGGAAAAGAGCTTTATCATTGAACAGTACCCCTCGCAGCTCTCCAACTCCAGCCGCCATACAAAATCATAAGCCAGTGGTCCCAGTTGAGATCCTAATGCAGCAGAGTAAACATAAACCCATACGGAGCACATCCAGAAGGTGTGCTAAATGTAGCACTAAGGGTAACCCAGTGCGAACAATTTATATTTGTGAAACTTGCAAAGTACCACTTTGCCTACGAAAGGGAAAAACATGTTGCAATGACTTTCATGATATGAAATAATGTAATTGTAACTTTCATTAGTTTAAAAGTGTTTTTGGTCAATTAAAATAATTACTTAGTTTTTGGAAGTTTTATTGCTACCTATGTCACAGTGGTCACCGTAACTAACCACCCTATAAGCTGAAAACCTGAAAGTTACAGCAGTCAAATTCAATCTTTTTTATTTATTTACATCCCAAAGAATTATAATAACATACTTTTATTGAAAGTGGCCGGTCTATATAGAAGCGTGGCTCAATGAGTTATCGCAAAAACAGTAAGCCTCAGTGTATTTTTATGACGATCAGTTTCAGCAATTTTGAATGTTAGGAAATTTTAAATAATAATAATAACTACCATACAACACTCATCTACTCTGGTCCCAAACTAGGATACCCTGTGCTATGGTAACCAGGCAAGACCATCACAAACACAGAAGCACACCCTGAATGAGATAGAAAAATAATTAATCATCTAATAATTGATTCATTATCTAATTTATTCTTGATTAGCACTTTAAGTCCTCACTGGCACTTTCTGTTGTCTAAGAATTAACTCGCTTATCAACTTAAATAATTTTTTATAGATAATTTAATGCTGAAACCGGCGTGGGTGCATGCAACGACTAATGGATGTTGAGGAAGCGAAAATGATCTGTCAGGGTCGTGGCAAGTGGCAGTCCCTTGTATCTGCCTACCCCTCTGGGCTTCAGGCGTGAGTTTATATATGTATGTATGTATGTACTTTTGTGTCTTGTTTCAGGTAAACACCGCACCGCATCAAAACACTACGCGATAATATGGAAAAAACCTGAGTTCGATTGAAACAAATTTCCACGTAAGTACTTAACTATTTTCCTGCTGCTATTATTAAATTACGAACAACGAAACCTATTTCAACAAACAGCCTTAACACAGGCACTTAGGTGCAAATTTTCAATCTACAAACAACTTGCAACATGTCACTTGTCACTCGAAGGAAAATGCTCAACAGAAGCCATTTTCATAGAAATTATCCGAGAAATGCCGCTCTTACCACTTTCGCAGTGTGCCTCGTTTGTATTACGTCCAGAAAAAACGTACTCTTTCACTAAAACTTAATCTTTACTTGCCTTTGTGTCCCACTGCTAGACAAAAGTATCGAAAAACGGAAACGTTTACACCTAATAACAATTTGAGTTTAGATTACCGTATATTAGTTAATCTCAGGTTTAAATTAATTTTTAAAGTGGCATCTACGTGATAAATTTATTGATTGAATGACGATTGATGTGTCTGATCTGGGCGTACCTATATAAGATACAAGCTTAAGTCTATTGCTGTAGTATGAAAGTATGTAAGTTAGTATATACGTGAGTAAATTTTTTAAGTAAATATGTTTGCATTGTCTCAAATATTTTTCAAAATTCACTTTATCAGACTTTTTCTTTATGTAAACCAGTTCAAATACTGCATCTTAGCTTTAGATTGTGCATTCTAGCACGGATTGGTTGTATAAAGGAAATGTTGCATTGGGATGGGTGAATGAAATAGCTCTTTTAATTACAGTGGGTCTAAGCGTGGACGCTTGGTCTAAGTGTCATAAAATAAAAGTACCCATGTGTTAATAGCAGTAGATAAATAGTTTTAAGTCCCCTTTAAGGATCAATTGTGACGAGCAATTAGACGCTGTTTCTTTTTTAATCGCTAATCATTGTTATCTGGATATTATGCTTACGAACTATTTATCGAAACTATACAAAAAAAACAAAAATCAATAGCGACCAAAGAAATAATTGACGCAAAAGAGCCTGAGCCTAAAACTTGGCTGGTTCTATGCGCTGGTTAGAAAGAAACACAGATATTTTCCTCAGTCAATCAATAGTCAAATACCTAATGGCTAATGGCTGGCTCCAGACATAAACAATAAACATGCACCACCCACCAGAATTATGACAGAACTCTTCCTCTATTTTTTTCCTCTCTTCCTGTTTCCTTTAATACTCTGACAAATTGATTTTATTTTATTTATTGCATTACACAACAATTAAGTAACATTACATGTAACAATATTATGATAAAATCTTACAGTCTTATTTGTAAAACACGATTCCCCTAAAACACTCCTCAGAGGCGGGCTAAAAGATCTATGGCTATGGTTACGTCTTTCCCTTTCATCATTATCAGCCATTTGACGCCCACGGCAGGACATAGGCCTCCTTCGTGGTTTTCATAACCATGTGGGGTTTTGCCAAGGGAACCCTTATAGGGTCTTTCCCTTTACCAGATACTATTTAAAATACAATATTTTGAGGAATAAGACTGCTGTAATCTAGTTACACATCCTTCAACATGTGACAATATTAAGTCGAGTCGGCAAGCCAGTGGCTCACCTCAGCGCTGTCCATGTTCAAACGCGGCGCCGACACCCGCCGGCCGCTCGTGTAATCGACGACATCCGAGTTAGGCGTGCAGTTACGCAAACTGCGGCAAAATGAAGGGCCGCTACTCTAAACGTTGCTGTAGAAGTTTGAAGATAAAATCAAAGAAGGTATCAACTCCTTGATGATACCCGAACGTGTCCTCAGTGACCGTAACATGCACACAGGATTATAAAAAACCTACCAAGTGCGAGTTGGACTGGTTTACGTCGGTTTCTTCTTCTTATGGTGCCATCTCCTATCGGATGGCCATATGTGGCCACGGTGATCCGTGAAGCGGGCAAAATCGGATGTGCCTATCTGATACCAAACAGCGAAAATCGAATTGACGAATTTAAAAAAGCCAAATATTTAAATAGTAGTGACAGAGTTTACCATAAGCTACATTTTGCCCGCATAAAAAAATAAAAGTACACCTAGCTAGTTTCAAATCAAGAGGTACCCACCCAGAGAAGCACTGTACTCGGGAATATTGCCAATATGCCCATCACGAATATAACAACGACCAAAGCGCGCTAGCGGTATATTTACAAACAATACGCGAGACGAACTCACTCAGCTAGCACGGCGCGCTTTTGCTGATGTTATATTCGTGCCGGGCTTATTGGCAATATTCCCGGGCACGTAGGGCTCGAGTACGCCCCGGTTTCATCTCAGCTTATGCCATTTCCTTTGTGATTGCGACATCGGCGTCTCATTTTAACTGGATTTTTGCTTAACAAGTCTCGGCCTCGCGTTAGAATTAGCAACTCGTTTGTGCCGCTTGAGGGATTGTGTCTCGTTACCTGATTGGTCGCGCCGATTCCGCTGGTTTTTGTGTTTCTTTTAACTTATGTATGTATATATTTGGTAAGAATCTATAAACTCGATCGGTATCTACGTATTAACGTAATGCGAACTTCAAGTATTTATTTTAGTGAAAATGAAAAATTGTTTATTTGCCCAAGTAAAGGTGCATGTGGTCCGTGTGGCGCCGGATTAAGAATAGCGTCACTCTTTTTCCTTCCTTGGATGTCGTAGAAGGCGACTAAGAAAATTAAAGACCAGGAGACGGCCAGCAGCGTCTTCCTGAGATTCCAACCGCATAATGCCATCGCCAACCCGCCTGCCAAGCGTGGCGATTATGGCAAAACCCTTCATGGTTATGAAAACTACGAAGGAGGCCTATGTCCTGCAGTAGGCGTCAAATGGCTGATGATGATGAAAGGTGCATAAAACACCAACTTATTACAAATGATCAGTCTCAAAATTTTGCGTTAAACTCCAACACTTAAGCTAGGAGAAATCGTGTATCTTAAGATCTAGTGATTGTACTTATAAGTGAGTAAGTAGATTTTATCAAGCCTGGTTACAAAGCTAAGAACGTCGGTGATATAATTAAATATTAATAAATGAAATAATAAAAAAATATAAATTATTGCCTCCTCAGAAAAAAAAACTTAAACCAAAAGAGATACCTTAAAAATATAAGAGATACCTTATTATCTGTTTTTGCAGAACCCTCACTCGGTTACCTTAGGTAGTAAAACCTGTTATTGGCTGACTAACTAGTTCTTAAGTATACAATACATGATTTTTGTTTATCTTCTGGTTTTTCTTTACTTTGTGTTAATTCAATTAAGTTCTTCGCCGTATCCTGGCATAGAGGATGCTAGAACGCTTTTCCATGTGAGTTTCTTTCACTGCAGTGTATTTTCTATGCTATTGGCCTAATACGGTATTTCACACGATCAACAATAAATTATTTCATATGCTCGATTAAAACAAGCATTACAAAATATGTCGGAAAATGTATCTCTTTTAGTCAATTACTAGTTATTACAATTTTTAATTAGATACTTCTTATTAAGTCTAATTGATTGACTTTTTTTTTAATGTAATTTTTGACAATTGAAACACTGTTGACATTTTTTATATAATTGGCATGAATTCTATTGACGTTTTCTGACGCGATTGGTTGACATTTGCGGTTTAATTTTAGTCAGTCCGTACCGTACTCATAAGCTGTCAACTAAAATTTAATTAATTTTGTAGTTCACTATGAAAGTATCCGAGCATTCTGGCTTTAAAAATAAATTGTATCTAACATACAAAGAGTGCTCTGAAATGTGACGTCATAAGCCAGTATTTTCATACAAATTCCGTTTTAACAGTAAACTCATTTGATATTTTGTCAAATACCCAATTCCGGATTCGATTACTTACGATTACGATTTTTCATCGGCAAAGTTTGACCGGTTTCGATCTGATTCGCAGAGTTTAATCATGGTGAATAGAGACGGACTTCTAGTTTGAAAATTCTTTTCCCTTCGCGTCATGACACACCTGTCAAACGATACAAAAATAACTGACTTAGGTACCAGTTGCTTACTGTGCTTGATAGACAAGAAAGACAGAAAGAAGATATTTATTCAAATAGCAATAGTAAATATTTACAGTCAGAACTGAGATTTCCGCACTTAAAAAGATAGACAGTAAAGTTTATTGTAGACAAAAAACAAATTAAGCAAATATATGTATGTAGCTAGTACGATGTATGCAAATATACATAAATACATACTTAAACTCACGCCTGTATCCCAGAGGGGTAGGCAGAGACCAGCGACTACCACTTGCCATGGTCCTGACAGATCACTTTAGCTTCCTCAACATTTATTAGTCTATGCATGCCTGCAAGTATTATTATGTATTTTATAGTAAGTTTAAGTATTTTATTAATGTTAGTCATTTTGTCTATGTACCTATATTCTTGTATATATATACTATATATACCTCCGCTCAAACAGAGCCTGATGGATGTTAGATAAGCTCGCCTTTGCACATATTATTTCTTATGTAATTTCCTGTTATATATTTTATGTCAAATTATAATAATGTGATGAATGAGAAAAAATAACAAGAAAAACAGAAAAAAAACCAGTAAAAAAAACAGAAATCCCGTTTCTACGCACCGACAATCGACTTGTGACATGTAAATGACCTTAAATGTTCAACGTTCATATAGCTATGCGCTCAGACACCAGTTAAATACAGGCTGTAACAAATTCTGAATTAATAACATTCCTCTAAGTACCGCCTGCGCCTGCGCATCCTGACTATAGCGGTTACAGGGGGATGCATAGACACGATATGCGTGAATATAAAAAACACCTATTAGGCTTTATTTAGGTGAAAGAGGTTTGTCAGGAACGTGGCTAGTGAAAAACTAAGTGGTCTCTGCTTAACCCTCGGGGATAAAGGCGTGAGTTTGTTTGTATGTGATACATTATTGTTAACGTGAAGCGTCAGTAGCATGGAGGGAAAATAAACAAAATCCATTGTTTTCCTTACAAGTTTTGGCTAAACTGGGCTATCAGTGTAAGTAATATATTTCAATATATTCTGTGTCCTTCTTCTATTTTGGATAGTGCAATGCATAGTTTGACATGCTTGCACATTTCCTTCAGCATTTCTCCATCGTCGGTTGTATGAAAAAAATTGCTGTTAGCAATAAGGCCGCCAACTGTAATGTATCTTTGTAAATTTTTCCTGATGTACAATAATGAATATTCTTATCTTATCGTATCTTTCAATATGACGTCTACCTGTTCTGAACACCCTGTGTACCCACCTCCGTTGTCCACAGCCGAAACCGGCCGCATAAATTACCCAATCGAGTCGAAATCTGTGCGCGCGCGCACTAGAAAGCATCCATTGTGGCCAATTGATTAATCGACTACTATTTGGTAGCTAAACCGCATTCGATTTACGATTCCCACTCGAAAATATCGAATTCGATCCGGACGTTTGGTACTTTTGGAGTTCCGCTGGTCGAAAAACTTTTTTAAATATTTTGTTAGTATTTTGATTGATGAAACAAATATATCGAGCAAATGTGGATGGACCAGCCGGTAAGCGACGTCCCAGGCCGATATACTTCGACCAAATAGGGGATGTATAAGCAAAGGGCAAGATAAAAAGTACCCGAAACCGGCGTGCCTGCATGCAACGACTAATGAATGTTGAGGAAGCGAAAGTGATCTGTCACGATCGTGGCAACTGGCATACCATGGTCTCTGCCTACCCCTCTGGGATACAGGCGTGAATTTATGTAAGTATGTATGTATGTCAGTATTTCTCGGGTTCTCAACACAACAAAGCATTACCTGATGGGTCGATTGCTCTAGCAAAACATATATTACTATAAAGTATTAAGAGTATCGTTACTGAAAGCTATGTTTTTAAAATACAAACTAAGATTTTTTCTGCCAGGCCAAATAATAGTTTGTTAGCTGGACGAAATTACCAGTGAACCTAGAGCCAATAAGGCAAATGGTTTTTTTTTTTAATTTGTAAGTTTCAAGATTGTACAAAAGAAATACAAAAATAAAATTAAAACCTTATGATACTGGCGACCGCGGACCGGCCGACGCACTATGGGCAGGCCCCCCACCAGATGGTCCGACTACCTGGTTACGGTGGCGGGGGCTTCCCGGCCTTGTGCCACCTGGATGCGGGCGGCACAAGACCGGGAAGCTTGGAAAACCACGAGGGAGGCCTATGTCCTGCAGGGAGCCTCAAAAGAAACGGTATTCAGGTTTCAGGACGGGGAAAAGGCCTATACCCAGCAGTGGGCAGGGTGATGTGTGCGGTCCAGAGCACACCAACCTTTACACTTTAGTTGCAAAGTCGCCCGTAACGCCACGGAGTAGACTGCATGGATGTACAGGATGATGTGCTGTCTACTGTACAGTTTTTAATACGACACCCGCACTTAAATCGTACGAGTAAGGAGCCACCGTTGAATACTCCAAATTACTCAATTACTCAGGCGGTACAATTGATAGTACATCAAACTTTATACGCTTGGATTTTAGTGGACTCTAGTGAACCTTTGTAATGGGTGGAATGTAGAATGGCGAGATATTTTTTTTTATTGTGTTCTTTAACGATTTTCGGTAAAGCCGGTTACAATTAGAGGGACTATAGCACAATAAAAAACCGCTCTTCTATGCCCCATTGCCCATCACAATTATAACGATCAAGATAGCCAACGAAATTGGACCCGAAAACGCGCGGTAGCAAAACATTGTGCGTTGATTTAAAAACTATCGACTGATCAACCAGAATATAGTGGCTTGCACTGTCATAGTTTTTGTTCGACGGGAAGGTGACCAAAACTGCACTGAATTCGAAAAACCTCTTAGGTGTAGTTGAATTATTGAAGGCAATTTGCGAGGTTTTTACTTTGAATTAATTTTGCGAAAAAATCGTGTTCAGTAACTGTTGTTAAATGGTCCGCTTGGATCCAAAACGGGAGATTAACACGCGTTAGCTTAAGTTACTAAGAATGGACGGAATAATTTTGGATGATTCTGTTTAAAGCTGTCAAAATAACCAGGTTTTTTAAAGAGTAATCCATACAGTTAGGTTGAAAATTATATTTAAAGGACAGTGAATAAAAAAAATTATGCTGATGACCACAGGACAGAAGTGTATTTTCAATCACCGACCGACCAACCGGAGGCAGAATCACCGACCCGAGGACACTTCGGTTTCGTCCCCTGATCAAAAAGGCGCCAAAAAAGTTTTCAATCCAATACTTCGGAAGTATCGGTTCGGTACTCTCATCTGCGGTTTATAAAATTTTCTTTTTTTTTTGTCATAACTACCAATACCTACTCAGGAACATAGGGCTCGAACTGCAACCAATCTTGTGCTGGGCTCTACTCCGCGGCTCAGGGACCTAAGAATACGTACCAAATCTTGTCGGAATCCTGACGTTTGCGATACCAATTAGTATGGAGTTTGTCAGTTACACCAGTGGAATCGCTCAGGATTTCGTACGCATAATATAGGGGCAGGTGGATCGCTTTATTGTTTTAGGTGACCCCTCTTTCTTTTGGCACAGAGTTCAGTCCGGAGGCATGACAACTATATTTTCTCCACCTTTCCTTTTCCCAGCCTTTTTCTCCACTAAGCATTCGACACCAAACAGAGTGTAAATAAGTTGAAATTAATTTATGATTTCTTTCCGATTTTTATCGAGCGCGACATGTGATAAACGCCGCGGGTCTCACTCTTACTAGTTACATAAAGCCAGATGGCGCTATCATATCACCCCTTATCGCTTTGGGTAGATATTTCTCAAGGCCTCACTTCATAGAACTTCAGATGTACATTGCACAGCCGATTATCCCACAGGTTAACAATTAGGAAGACTAATTGTAATAACAGGCTACGCGATATAGGTACATGAAATTGTCATTATAAACTATGCATTGTAGTTTTACAAAACGTGGCCCTGATTGCCTGAGCATGTGACCAATTCAGGTGGAACTAGTTTGGGCAAATATTAACCCAATTTAAATATTAATGGTTTTTTTTGTTTTGTTAGGCACCTAACTTCAAGTTAGTTATTGCATAATAATCAGCTGTCAATCACGAGTCCAAGGTATAAAGATTGTCTTCCACTTGAATAAATTGTCTGGATTGTCATTAACATCCGGATTAACTACTTGAATGACTTTCAAAACAAAAAAGCGCCCAAAACTATGACAAAAACCAGTCTCATTGTTTCAAAGCGCTCTAAATCTCGATTGACAGAGCAACAAAATGTCGCATTATGTCGCGATTGTATCTCTTTGTATTTATCTTAATCTACGAATGCTTCCAGGTTGGCTACTTGTGCCGTACAGTCGGCCGCACATAAAATTTACACGCGTGCACTCTATTTGGTTGCGTTACGGGGGATTTTGCAACCTAAAATGGTTACGTCAAGCCGCTGTCCACTGTATACGATTTCGTTATTGTTCATAGAATGTTTCTTCAGACTCTTTTCAAAAGAGTATAATTTAAATAATAAGTATTAAGATCCAAGTGAATTAAATTGATACCGAAATAGATAAAATCTTCCCAATATAGATAAATCATTTCAAAAGTTAATGAGCACATACATAAGCTCGCGCGTACAGCGGATTATCTCAGAAATCTTATTTAGTTGAATAAATATCTAATTTAAGTAACGTGACGTAAAACCAACTTTTTCAAAACATTTATAAAACGTAGTTGTAAAAGAAACGGTATTATTGTTATTTAATACTTTTATTGCACTTAGCCTAATGTACAATAAGGCGGACTTAATGCCATAAGCATTAAGGCATTAGGCATTCTATGGGTGATATATTAATTTTTTGTCATCTCTTAGACTAAAATGCATGCTCCTTTTGTTTCTTTTCAAATACAAAAAACTCAGTTACTATTGATGTTGTGGCTATGTACCTAAATTATGCATGATTTTAGACACAATGAAAGGGAAACTGAATGCTGAAACACAGACTATCCGTCTAGTTCAGCAGCAGTCGCTCACTAATTGTTAAAACACATAAAAATATGAGTTACAATAAGCCTGTACATGTAAACCTCTTTGAAGAATAAAGTTTTTATTATTATTTATTATTATTTATTATTCTTGTCACGATACCATTTTTGTACAATTATCAATCAATCAATCGTCCACTGCTGTACATAGGCCTCCCCCAAAGCACGCCACTGCCTTCTGTCCTCGGACATCCTCATCCAGCCGCTGCCAGCAATCTGCCTCAGATCGTCGGTCCAGCGAGGGTCCAGTTAGTGGTTTTTACAATTATATCCGTAATACAACCACGAAAGTTGTGAGAGCTTTGTGACAAACTGATGCGACGTTCTTTCAAAGTTTATCTGAAATCATCACCGATAGGTACATAGGCTAAAAAAATCGATTGTTCCAATTTCATCGATTTTTTTATATGTCGTAAAATCTTCATAGTATTAGCTTAATTCCGGATTCACTTGCTCGATTTTTCGACGGAGGAGTACGACCAGGCTTCGCTCTGATTAAGCAAATTACGAAACTTTAACGTTACTTAAATTAGGGACGAATGTTTTAGTTCAAAAATCTTCATATTCCTTTCGGCTAACATGTTAAGTAGACTATCTGTCTCACGAATTACCTGCGCTTTGTCACTGGCCCACTTATCGTTACATTATTATCTCAATCAAGATAAAACATAGTATTTTAATGGCGGTCTCTGTATGGTCGTATTAATAGCGTTCAAGTCGGAATGTTAACGGGCTTGTATGTGTTACTTAGATTATTATACAGGGTGGTGAAACGATCAGGCTCCAAAGTATCACTACAAAAATATTAAAGGACATACATACATAAACTCACGCCTGCATCCCAGAGGGGTAGGCAGAGACCAGGGACTACCACTTGCAACGATCCTGACAGATCACTTTCGCTTCCTCAACATTCATTAGTCGTTGCATGCACAATAATAAAGTCACCGAATAAAACTTTCTGAAAGCGTATTTTTCACTTTTCCAACAATTATTCACTATACCAAATCAATTTTCACTACGGTTCAACTTCAATATTCCAATATTGAGGTAGCAACTGTTAAGGGGCTCCATAGAGTAACACTAGCGCGTGAAAGGGAAAAAAAATAATATCTCTTTTTAACACATCATATTTGCAAAAAGTGTCTGTAACATCCCTCAAACATGTTACTAGTAAGTTGTAGATCCCATGGCCTAAGGCAAAAAAGCCTAGGCCTGGTCCACGATCCTAGGTTCTCTATAGTGGGTCCTATAAACATTATTGTTTACATGATTGAGAGATTGTACAAGTACGTATTTGCAAATAAAATAAGATATGATTATTTTGTCATTGGTGGCACCAGTTAGCCCTTTGGATATCTTAAGTAGCTACTTCAATAGCACAGCTGATATTTTTTTTACGTTTACAAAGTTGTCTCATAGTGAGAGATCACGTTTCAGTGCCATAACTCATCACTGGTAACACACACTGGTTGTATAATTTTGTCTTGAGCGATTGAGGTATATTAGACGAAAAGACTGCCCAGCCGAGCAGAACTGATGGCCGATGGGGCCGAAAAGTTGTCGAATGGAGACCACATATCGGCAAGCGCAGCGTAGGACGACCAGCCACAAGATGGACAGATGACCTCATCCAAGTGGCAGGAAGGCGCTGGATGCAGGCCGCTTCCAACCGGTCTTTTTGGAAATCCATGGAGGAGGCCTATGTCCAGCAGTGGACTTCTTGTGGCTGAATGATGATGATGATGAAAGTTGTCCCTAGTAATTAAATAGTCGTTCGTATTAACGAGTAGAACGAGAACTTTTTTGCGAAAAACAAAGAGTATTTTGATAAATGAAATCAAAGTATTTTTTTTTTTCAGAATGACACAGAAACTGTGACTTAGATTATGACCTTGAAATGATCAATTAAAACCATTCTTATAGTGGCCCGGTCGGGTTCTTTACAGATTACTGAACGTTACACGCTAAAATAGGCGCCCATTTCAAAATCTAGATCATTTTGGAGAAAAATAAACAAAAAACTCCAAACGTAGTTTGTTTCAAATTTGGCCTTAAATAACTGGACTTATTCAATGAACTGGCTTAAATTCCAGATATGTTTGTCATCAAAATAATCTTTAATGTAATAGTAGTTAGTAGCCCTTTCGGCACAAAGTGTGCTTTACACATTTTTTTAGACCGCTCGATACAACCTGAATACCTGCTTATAGGTATTATAGAAGGGCTTTGAAATTGATATTTAAATTTGAAAACGAGCTAGGTACTTTCTAGACAACCTGACATTTCCTTATAAAACTAAATAGATGATGTACAAAATGTAATCTTAGATACGTTATTATAGTAACATTATAGTTCAAGCGCCACACAAAGCGTTTAATATAAGGCTTGAGTTTAGTGTTGTAATCCAGCTTTGGAGACTGGACATCATGGCGTCACATCATAAAATAAACTCAACGACAAAAGCCTTTGCGCCTACACAATGAACGTGTCCAAGTTGTAATATTTTCATAACAAATTGATTTTATTATCGGACCACGTACTTAACGTCCATTAAACAAGTTTGGTTTTTGAATAAATAATATTGTAAACAAATATGTGCTGCACATACACAAAACGAGTTGTTAGATATTTAGCGAAGCCTTGTCTCATTGTTTAGTTTTTGCTTGACAGGCACTTCTGGTTATAATTTTGGGCTATTATACTTATTGTATTACCTTTTGATATTTTTTATATTATTATTGCAACAGTAAAAAAACACCACATACAATTATAATTGAGTAAGTACACAATTTTCAGTCTATAAAATTCCAGTAGAATAACTAATGAATGTTGAATTTTATTTTTTTTGTTACTATATTTAGATGTTTGTCACTCAATTACGCAGACATATACGGCTTCACAAATTTTGGCGAAATTTGGCATACAGATGAACTATATAATATATAGTTCATATTATACATTATATACCAGGCCGCCAATTGTACTGTACCATATTGTTGTTTAATTCTCTTATGTAACTTCTGGTGTACATACACACCCTTATGTATTTACTTCTGTGATAAACAAAAAGTTAATAGCAAAAAAGGAATATTATTTTAATGGAAACGAAGTCACGTGCAAAGCTAGGTCAGCAGCTAATGTTCATTATTTCATTTCCACGTTTTTTCCATCACTTTTTTGCACATTTTAGTAGAGTTTGTGTAATTATGAAAAACTTATCGCGAAGGGAAATAGGATCGAACCCATGTAATGACCGAAGATCGAATCGAATTCGGCCATGTTGATCTATCCGTGTGGTGCCAGTTTAAGAATAGCGTCACTCCATTTCCTTCCGTGGATGTCGTAGAAGGCGACTAAAGAAATCAATTACCAGGAGACGGGCAACAGCGTGTTCCTGAGATTCCAACCGCATACTGCGATCGCCAACCTGCCTGCCAAGCGTGGTGATTATGGAAAAACCCCTCATGGTTATGAAAACCACGAAGGGGGCCATGTCCTGCAGTGGGCGTCAAATGGCTGATGATGAGGTTGATGAAGTGAACCAGGTTTGTCAAGATCGTGGCAAGTTGCCAACCCAGTCTGCCTATCCTTCCGGGATACAGGCGTGAGTGTATGCAATGTGATGTTTTAAAATTATTCCAACGGCCTAAGGACCCAACGCGGAGTCGACAGACAAGTATTGTGGGCAGTTGCGCAACCAAGTCCGGGTTAAGTCAGTCGCACGCAAACAGTATGCGTGTACGCAAACACTAGAGTCGCACTCCAACTGTCAGCTTCCATTGTGTGCCTGGACTCGAAGGTGAGAAATGAGAAACTGAGAATGGAGGAGGTAGTTACTTATTAAGCTGCACTTTCATAGGAATTGAGGTGAGATAATTTTAAATCCATAAGCATTAAATGTTTATAAAATCCTTGGAAAACGAGAATAGTTTATATAACAAGTGCGTCTTGTAGTTAAGAGCATACACACAAATTAAAATGGTTAAATGACTATAAATAGCATCTAAGTTAAATAATAGATCACCTAGTCTGGATCCCGCAGCAAGTCTTTTGGCGGCTGCAAAATTGACATAACATTAATTTCATGAACTATAAAGAATATGCAGAAATATTATTAGAAGCCTCATTCTTGAGGTATTAAACAGAACATGATGATGCGGCTCATATTGTTGAGCTAACTAACTGTTGTTATTCATTGAACACAACGAACGTATTTTTAACGACTCGCGATGCTCATTGTGACACATTTCGAGTACCTACGTTTACCTAATAAACAATTTGATATTAGACCCATCAAATATATTACAACGTCAACAGATGCACAGGTAGATTGTATAATACAATATTCTTTATTGTACACAGTGGCCAGTCTTTTGAGTTGAAAGCTGTCATTAGTACTTAAAAACAAGCAAAACCTGCCACCTCCACAAACCGACTTAACTTCCTTCTCACCTCAATATTGAAACATCAAGTCAATACATTCTCGACACACACTAGGCAGCTTTTGTCTGCCCACTCCCCTCGGACAAAGCGTGATGTCATGCGCTTTGTGCTCCAGCGGCGTCGTAAACCGTAGGCTATTTGGGCCTGAATGTGGAAACACGCGGTGCGCGGGCAAATAAAGGGTTACCTCTAAAATGAACATTTCCTGAAATACTTCAAGTAAGTGCTTGTTATTTACAATTAGGTACTTGGGTTTGATTAAATTTTATTAAATTTCCCGTTTTTAAATTGGTTTTTCTCATATGTTCTTAAGTTTCTTCTTTGTAGTTTGCACTGTCTGAGAGATAATGCTTCGAATCGTATTTGTTAAATATGATGAACATTATTATGATGAACATTATCCACCTGAGGGGTGGTAGCGGAGCGGTAGAAGGTCGGCTTCTCGTTCGTGAGGTCGTGAGTTCGAATCCCAGCATTTGTTTCCTAAATTACGTATATTTGTGAAGTTATAGTAGCAATACCACTCGCTAACGGTGAAGGAAAACATCGTGAGGTGTCTGAGGTGTTCCCATACCTCAGCGCTTGAAATTGCCAATCCGCGGTGGGCACGCGGGTTAATTAAGCCTATACTCTCTCTCTTAGAGATGGCCTGTGGCCTGCAGTGCGACGCATATAGGCTACATAAACAAACCAATATGGTAAAAATAATAATGCAGCTTATATACTTACATCCTGAGTTTAACGTAGATGCCTAATATTATATAATGAGGATTAAGCCCGCCTTTAGGAAGTTAACAATGATCTGCAGTTTGTTGGATAGAATAAGAAATAATTCATGAAAACTAAAGAGTATCGGAACACTAATGACACCATAAAACAGGGTTCTATCGCTGTACTTAGAAACATAAACTAAAATTTTCAACTATTATTACCGGTATATTGTCGGAAGCGATTGTAGTGCTCATGATGCTCAGAATAAGGTAGTTTCTTCCATTAGAGACACTATCACTTATCCTGTTATCGCCTGACCTGAGAAAAGAGGAGGTGTACAGTGTACATGTCTCCATGTGAATAAATTTTTTACCTCAAAACCGCAAAAAAAAACAGCTACTCCTATAAAATCAGTGTTGAAATACAACATTGTAGGAACAGAGAATGATTATCGCACTTTTTTGAAATTGTATGCAAATAAAAAGTGGTTCGTATTTCTAATTCCGGCAAGTAAGGAGAATGTTTTTGTATGCTCTGTATTTTCATGGAGATAAGATTACGCGATTACGAGTACGTGGACCTACGGCTTCATCGGTACTGAGTCAAACGTCAAATTCCATAGAACGGAGCACTCCGTTTCTTCTCACCGCGGTACTTAAGATGCGGGGTCTAATTACCACAAGATGCGTGAAAAGAGAATAGAGTACAGTTTGATATACAGCCTCCAGTCGAGTAACCGCCAATTATAATTCGTAATTATTTCTCAGCGAGCCGGGGCGATCGTTTCCATTGTCCTTATAGTTTTAACTCGCTGTGCTACTTTATTCTACTTGTTCTCGGCATCGCTATCCATGCTTTCTTAATAATTATTATGAATGCCAAAGATGATTTTGTTTGTTTCTACTTTTTTCACGCATCAATGTAGAAACAATTTTTTCTTCCTCACATAACATCCACACAACACAGTCACTTGTCGTGGTCCCATACTAGTATTCGCTGTGTTAGATATGGTAACCAGATTACGTCACTAATTTCATCATCATCATCATCATCACCTCAGCCATTTGACACCCAGTGCAGGACATAGACTTCCCTCGTGGTTTCCCAAGCTTCCCGGTCCTGTCCACCCGTATCCAGCGAGTCCCCGTCACCATAACCACCGTAACCATCTGGTGGAGGGCCTGCCCACGCTGTGTCGTCCTGTCCGCGGTCGCCAGGTCAGAACTTTTTCGCCCTAACGGCCTTCAGTTCTTTGCCTATTTTACAAATAGCAAATTGAAGCCCCTCCTAGATTTGCCGCCGATCTTCACCATTGTCTTTGAAGGGAATTGTGTCTGTGTAGAGACTAATTATGTCTTGCAACTTTTTTCTCTGAGGCATAATATGTACTATATTTATACATATGTCACATCTTTCCAATCTCTGCTACCCATGTCTCCTCACACTTATTTCCTACTTTATATCCAGCTGATACGGATCTCTAAGTCGGTGAGTTGAAAGAGTTGATGAGTTAATCGAATGCATGCAATATTAGCCGAATAAACTACTAGACCTCTTCTGTAAATCCACGATTCCGTGTGTGAGTTCCATACAGAGTGTGTAAGGTAGTGAGGGAGCAAGATTGAGTTGATATCTCAATTGAGGTTGCTTTATATGTGTGTCACATCATACTTACCTACGTCTTCTGGGTAGTACAACCTTGTAAGTAAAAGGACTATACGAGTATTAGATTGATATCGTTACACCTGCTCCGATCCGAACCTTTTGTATTGCTGCGGTCGTTGTAATCGGACTTTCAGACAAGTTGAGTGTCGCGAGCCACATCCGCGCCCATCGTCGCAGAGGCCCCGCAACTCGTGAGATAGGATGAGGAGTACATTATCATGGTCGTACCGTACCGTGTTGCGCAATGAAAACGCATACCCTGTTTCCACTGCCCAAGTCCGCAGTGCGAATCAGCCGGAGTTTTTCAACCGGTTTCACGCATCTGTCCATACCGGGCGCCGTAATAGGAAAGCTTATCGGCCGACAGCACTTTGATTTCGATCTGCTATGACGTCTGTAATGAGGCAATGAGTGGTCTATTTTGAGACCAGGGGTATGGTGAAATCCTGCGATTTGAGTCTTAGGTCCATAAAAGTACAGTACACACTTCTTATATTCTTCTTATTCGGCATATTTGGTTTTGTCAAAGTATTTCATGCATGTCGTGTACTGGTAGCGGAGTGATAGAACGCCGGCTTCTCATTCGGGATGTCTTGGGTTCGATTCCTGGTATACCAATGACTTTGTTTTCTGAGTTACGTACCTACATTTGTGAAGTTGTAGTTGCAATAAAACTCGCTAACGGTGAAGGAACACATCGCGAGGAAACCCTAGTGTCTGAGGTATTTACATACTTTAGCGCTTGCTACGTACAATGGCCTAACTGTGAGGCTAAGTGCAGAAACCTCAGGTGTGACTATAACTTCATACAGATATCTCGCCAATTACATCGCACGGGGGGGTAGCCGTCATAAGGTCGTCCCGGGTGTAAGTTAGTACGCACTATAAACATTAGACTAGATATAGGCTCTTTTCTGTTTGTGAGGAAATCCAATAATTAATAGCTACAATATCGTAGCTGTAGTCGTAGCATTTGAGTTTGTCACTTACAAAATAGAAATAAAGTGGAAAACTGAAACGGTACGCTTAAGTAGGAGGAACACTCCGAGTTCCAGGATGAACTTGTGTAGTATAATGTGGTTTTGAAGCTCAACTTGTTAATGTACTCGTAGTTAGTAGGTGTCTTCACGAAACTAATAAAACGTTACAGTTACAGAATGCTATCAACATAAGCAGCCTATATACGTCCCACTGTAGGGCACAGGCCTTCTCTCAGAGAGAGAGTATGGGCTTAATCACCACGCATACCCACCGCGGATTGGCGATTTTAAACGCTAGGGTATGTGAATAGCTCAGACACTCAGGTTTCCTCACAATGTTTACCTTCACCGTTAGCGAGGGGTATTGCTACTTTAACTTCACAAATGTACATAACTTAGAAAAAAAAGTCATAGGTACATGCCCGCACTGGGAATCGAACCTGGGTCTCTCGCTTCCGAGTAGAATGTTCTACCCACTAGCCTACCACCGCTATCGAATACTATACGGTTGCATTACGGATGACTGCAATAAAAATGGTAATCAGGGGTGATTTCACTGTTTTTTGCTGTCGACTACATTTAATCAAAAACCGATGTTTTTCGGGTACTTTAACCCATTTTTTGTTCATGTGGGTATATTTCCAGTTCCGTACGTACTTAATTGATACAAAAGTCCTAACACAAACGGTACACCCATCCATGAACATAATAAAGAAAAAAAGCTGATGTGCATAAATAAATTCCACACAATACAATCACTTGTCCTGGTACCAAACTAGAGTACCCAGGTACTGCGGTACCTAACCGGGCAAGGACATCAAAAACATGGAAATACACCCAGACTAAGGCCATTTGTATAAATGTACGGGCGCCCCGACATTTATAACGGGTTAACAAGTAACTGGTTAGAGTATCTAGTGACCAACAGTATTCTACTATTACCATTAACAATGTGTTCTAAAACCCTCTTACAACCGCTATCACGCGATCTCGTCTCCTGGCGCCACTGATTACGTCTACCAATGTCAATAATAACTGTAAGAATCCTCAAGTCTTCCTTATGATACCACGCAGTCTATTGTATATTAACGTTTCATTTCTATGGTTTGTTTCAATTAGTTTACCAGCGAAGGTAAGCTGCTGTCGTGCAAAGATGAAAAAACTGGCCAAGTGCGAGTCGGACTCGCGCACGAAGGGTTCCGTACCATTATCTATAAAACATTTGAATATTTCAAGCGTAAGGTAGACCTGTTGCCGTTATTAATATCGAGCAAAAACGGCAAAAAAATCACGATTTTCTATGGGAGCTCCCCTTAAATATTTATTTTATTTTATTTTTAGTATTTTATGTTATAGCGGCAATACAAATACATCATCTCTGAAAATTTCAACTGTCTAACTATCAAGGTTCGTGAGATACAGCCTGGTGACAGACGGACGGACGGATGAACAGCGGAGTGTCAGTAATAGGGTCCGTTACCCTTTGGGTACGGAACCCTAAAAACAACAATAACTACCAACCTATCCACTAGTTTTCCCTCACCATTAGCGTGTGGTATTGCTACTACAAATTCGCAGATGTACGTAATTTCGATAATAAGCAGCGGGTTTCGTGAGGAAACCCGCAGCTCCGCACGTATTGACATGTCTTTCCTGTGGGCTAGGCCGACTAAGCTGTCAGGGTGGTATAGGTGCTGGGTAAGCCTACTCTATCTAAAAAACAATGTCTCAGGCACTGCAGCGTCCAAGTGGTCCCTTCACCCATCTAGTGTGAGTGAAGGTGCCACTGGACTCTGTATAAATCATCTCATTACGGAAAAGCAACGTCCAAATCTCTAGTAACCAGACCGTCTACCGCTGGAGATATGCCTCTTCCATGCTGCACTTTTCATTTCCATTTCATACCGTGGATGTCGTAGAAGGCTACTAAGGAAATAAATTAAAAGGAGACGGGCAGCAGCGTCTTCCTGAGATTCCAACCGCATACTGCGATCGCCAACCCGCCTTCCAAGCGTGGCGATTGTGGCAAAACCCTTTATGGTTGGGGAAAACCATGAGGGAGGCCTATGTCCTACAGTAGATATAAAAATGGCTGACTATGATGATGATGCTGCACTACTCCTTCTTAACCTCGGCCATAATTACCCAGTCGCAACTACGCCACCACATCTAGAACTATATATCCTGGTAAAGACAAAAATTACCCGTGTTTGGGTCAAGGGTCATACATAAACAAACACAACTATTCCTGAAAAAGCGAACTCGAAATCACCAAAACAAAACAGCTAATCCATATTGCAGACGTACTCGTGTTTATCTTCTTAGAACTTTGGATCTAAACAGACCGCGACTTTACATCCCAACGAGTCATTGGTGACTCGTCCAACTGCTACCATTGTTGTTAACTTGAGAGCACCAGACGGGATTGGATACAGCTGAGGCATATTAGCGTATGATTTATGTGGCAAGTTGGGAGCTGGAGAGATGGACCGGTACCGCTCTGCGTGAAGCCTTAGAGCTGGATAGACTGTCGATTGACTCAACATAAAACCCTTTTGAAGTGAACACTGTCTTAGGTACACCTTTTTTGGACCCCTGTTTTGTTAAAAACGTTATGTTTTAACTATTATCGTGGTCATAATCACGCGTACTTTTTACATAAGACAGGCTCACGCTTGGTTCTGTGTCAATTTATTTATTTAACTTTTATTGCATTTAACCCCCTGATGACCGAGTTGACTCTACAACGCAATGTACCTAGAATTCTCAATATAAACTACGAATTGTAGTTTTATGCAAGTCGGCCCTGGTGGTAAGTGATGACGAGACCGGCATGTTCGTCCGTCATCATCATCATATCACGCTGGAACAAGACGAGTCGTTTCTGGCTGATTGTTTGTTAGTTATTAATTTTAGGTTATTGATTAAAAGATCCTGTCCAAGGTCCAGTAAAACTGCAGGGAGATAAATGAAGAAAGATGAGTATTTTGGCTATCAAGATCCATTTCGGGTCACTGAGCTGGCGAGAATAAACGATGATTTAACCCTAAAGGGTTAACCTATTTAAAACAGATGTTTTAATGAGCCTACATTCTTATTGGAAACGTTCAAAATTAAATGAAAAAATGGAATCCAATAAGTGTTTCATTATCACAGTTACTCGATTTTTGCAATTTTTATTTTGATTTTTTTACTTTTATTTTGGCGTATTTCTATACCTTTTTTTTCTCTGAGTATTTCTATGGCTTCTAACGTATAAATACAATGTCACTCCAATCTAAGTCTGAAGCAGGCTCCCCATTCTCAGTCAAACACCTAATTAAATCAGACGAACGCTCGATAGTCGCCGCGGGCGCAGCACTACGGAAATAGTACCAAACCAGTCGCAGGTGCGTTCGGTTCTCACCGCTAGGCCGCGCTGGTGTGCGTGCGTGTGTTTGTGTACCACACGCACGTGTGCAAGACTTAGAGAGATAGCGTTGCTGGTTGATCCGTCGCGAATGATAATTGGGGGCGAGACAGTAGTTTAGGCTTTGTCTGAGATTGTATTTGCGTAAACTCACGCTTGTATCCCGAACCAATTCCGACTATTCGGGACCAGGTCAAGTGATTGTTATTTATTTATTTATATAATAATAATTAATATTGATTTTATAAACCTATTCTAAGTTATGAAAATAAATAAAGATAATAATAATAATAACCTCAGCACAACACAATCACTTGTCCTGGTTCCAATACCATGTGTTATGGTTAGCAGGCAACGATATCACAAACATGGAAATACACCCAGTCTGAGGCCATTTGTACAAATGTACGGCGGCCCCCCCGTGGGAATCGAACCCACGACCTCTATCTCGGCAGTAAGCGCCTCAACGACTAGTCCAACGAGGCAGTCTGACAAAACTAAAGTTAATAAGTAAGGAAAAATGTGATTTATCTTTTATGCACAATAAACAATTTGTCATCTTTATCTTTTTATAGTACCCACCCTAATTATAAACTCACAACCGTATATTACAAGCTGGTTACAAATGCTGCCTCTTTATTATATTAGTATAGATTAGTAAAGATATTAGTATTGCGCTGAACGTGACCGGATCCTCAAGATGAAGTTTGGATGCTGCAGCCACCTTAAAGCAAACGCTGGCGACGGTCTCTGTCTTTGGGCACCACGAAGAAGCCATCATCATCATTTAATTGATCGCGCTATAACAAAAAGAAATCACTCGCGATGCCAAGTTAATTACTTAATTCCAGCGTTCAATCTTCTAAGTAACAGGTAGATACTTCAAGGTGCCCAAATCACCACTAATCTTTAAATCGAAAAAGCAATCGTGTGTCGATCTCGGCACTAATGGTCCTGCCGTGGCACGAGAAAACACCCCGCAACTATTAGTACAGAAATGTTTCAATTAAAATAAAATATCGACTATCGACGGGTCGATTTACTGAGACGTCTCTAAATTGGTTATTACACATCTTCTTCTAAATGTAGGCAGTAGAGAATTTAAAGATGTAGAAGGTTAACTTTGTAATGTCTCACCGGATTTCGTGACGAACTATAGCTTAATTCCGTATTAACTTGCTTGATTTTCATGCGGCAAACTTATTCTTTTTGATCACTGCTTTCACTTACATAGACTTCGTGTGAGAAGTCTCAAAATCTGATATACTGTTAGTTCTAGTACTCAATTTTAATCATAAGAAAATTTAAAAAAATGTTCTTCGGTTTCCGTGAGATTTTGAAATGGGATCCTTATCACATAATCTTTGACCTCCAAATGGTTCACTGTAACAATTTGATGTACATTGCATAGACGATTAACCCACAGATTAGCTAGTAGGAAGACTAATAGTGTTTCTAGAAATTTTCATGAAATTCGCCTTCTTCCGATTTATTACAGAAATAAACAGGCGCCGCGCGCGCATACGTACTGGCAGTAAAAAAAGTAAAAAACAGTGTTGCCAGTAGTGTTCTTATGTCACTCCCTGACAAATTGTACTAATCGAATAGAATGTCATAATCGAATTGACTGCCTCGTTGGTCTAGCGGTATCATGTGAGATTATCAGACCGGAGGTCGTGGGTTCAATTTCCAATGGAGGCTATTTCCGTATTTGTGATGTCCTTATCTGGTTACCATAGCACAAAGTATCCTAGTTTGGGAATTGTGTTTAATGAAATTTATGTATTACAATAAACTATGCTTTGAAATTTTACAGCAGTTGCAGAACAGCTCAGCTTCTGTAAGTCCGTATTCTCTCGGAGAAAAGCTTTGGTTGAGAGTCATAAGGTTAGGAATAGATTAATTGTAGTGGTTTTACCTGCGTATTAGCGATAGTACCGACACAGACAGGCGTTGTAAAATATCTACAAGGTAGTTTTCGTTTGGTAGGTTTCAGCAATATTCGTGTAACTGATAACTTTGCAGAGCTAACAATTTTTGACATACAACACTCTCCTCTTGAAAAAATAGTCCTATTTGTATACACCTGAATCACTCGACAAAAAGGAAAACAATATGGCCTGGGTGTATTTCCATGTTTGTGATGTCGTTGCCTGGTAACCATAGCACAGGGTATTGGAACCAGGACAAGTGATTGTGTTTTAAAAACCTATTTAGAGGCTAAAAGTTCCACCCATGCCGGGACTTGAACCCGCGACCTATGGCCAGAGGAATTGGCCGTGGAATTTTTAGCCTCTAAAAAGGTTTTTAAAATTGTCCACAGCACGGGTTAGTACAACAAAAAGAATATAAAGTGATAGTGTTGTGTGCAAGTTATACCTACTATCATGTTATCAATATAATCCGTAAGCGGATTTACTTACAATTAACTGAGAGATATTATAAATGGTTTTACGCCATTTTCTAAGTAGGTACTTTGTTACGGTTTTTACAATTTCGTCAAATCATTAGTTCGTTAATTGTGAAAGAATTCTTTTTAAACTCAATACCGTAGGCCTATATACCTATATGCCGTGTGCTTGAGTCACAGCAAGCAGATTTCATTGCAATTTAGATTTTTTAAAATGATATTGACAAAAATGTAGTAATGTCGCAAGACAAAATTAAAAAAAAAACAAAGGTTGCTTTTAAAATGCAATTTTTTTTCAGAGCTTTTCTATGTTTTCTACTAAACAAAAACTATGTCACGCCAATGTAAGTCTAACTCCCGGTTTCTCGTACACTAACAAGGTGTTAATCTACTGTTAACAGCTGTCAGTGGTTTTTTTGTATGGAGTTTGGTCAATTGACAGCTGGTAACAGTAGATTAACTGAGCGTTAATGTAAGAGAAACTATGGGTAAGGCAAGTCGCACGTTCTCAATAAAACACCTAAACATTTTGACGCAAGACAAAATAAAAAATATTTTTTTTTACTATGTTCAGTTAGAGTAAATGTATCAAATGGCGATTAGCGAACCAAAATGTTCCCGGACCGGGCTAACAAAAGACTGATACGCCTATTAACAGTTCTACTCAATATCTTGATCGTGAGAGTATCGCATTAAGATGTATCTGCTGATTACTATCACATGTGGTACCGGTCCGGGACGACAGAGCGAACCAACTGGGCAGATGCGAGCATCTATAGTTGACCGCCCGTATTCATAGTGCGGACATTAATGGTCACACACACACATACACACACACACGCACGCAGGCACGCACGCACGCACGCACGCACGCTCGCACGCAGGCACACACGCACGCACGCACGCACGCACACACACACGCACGCACGCACGCACGCACGCATCCACAAACACACACACACACACACACACACGTGCGCGCATATACACAAATATGTGTGTACACATACTGGCTGAAATCTGGGTGGTTTGGAAGCCGCGGTTGTGTGACTAGTAATTAAAAATGGCATCTATTTAAGCGAAGGCCACTTGCACCACTCCTTAAATTTCACTTAATTCACCATTTAAATCGACTTTTGTATGAAAAATTCTAATTCTGTTTTAAAACTTTAATTGTAATTATAATTGTAATATGGACCTAATTTAAAATAGATTCGACTTTGTCGACATATTTTTGGAAAGGTCCTTAAAAAACGAACTAGCGTATCTAATAGCTACTTTAAAGGCCCGTTCATTTTGCTGCGGCTTTCAAACCACCCGAAATTCATGGTATATAAACTTCTGGAGGGGGTACAGGCGTAGGCAGGCATTACATTAAACGGGTCTAATCGCGATTATTTATTAGTTAAAAGGAACTAACTTTTCTTGTCTTTCCATACATATAAGAGGTATCCAAAATAAGACACGAACTAAGGATACTTTTATTTGAACCTCATTAACCTCGGTAAAGCGATTTTTTTATATTTTTCAGGGATAAAGTTTGTTGAAGATTAATTCATTGTAGCAATACCACTCGCTAACAGTGAAGGAAAACATCGTGAGGAAACCTCTGGAGTGTTCACATACCTCGGCACTTGAAGTTGCCAATTCGGGGTGGGCACCCGGGATAATTAAACCCATACTCTCTCTCTCTCTCTGAGAGAAGGCCTGTGCCCTGCAGTGGGACGTATATAGGATACATAAAAAAGATTATTTTTCTTGTGAATGAAACAGAACAGAACAGAACAAATATTTTCCTCTGTGTAAAAGTTGTTCTATGGACAAGTACAATTCCTATTTTCGGATATGGTGATTTTCTACTTTCATTTAGCGGTGAACTTTATTGGAAGCTATGGAAAAAGGCAAAAATTTTAGAACAAAATGTGTAATTATTAAAAAAATGTTTGAGAACTCAAATGAAAAAGTCTAAACCCTAATGCCTAATTAATAGAGGAAAGTCACCAAATATGGAATACCATTTTGTTTTTGGGATATAAAAAAAAAACTTCTTATAAATTAAATCAGTTTAATGTTTTTACTAATCAGTCATACATTTATATGTAGTAATTAACAGCCTTTAATCAAATATATTAGTTATCAAATCAAAATCTAACACAAAAAACCAAATCACAAATGAGTAACCAAATATGGAATAGGTACCCATATATGGAATATAAGCATAAATCAACATAACAATAACAAAAATGGACATTAATATCTTTGAGATCAATTGAATGAATATAACATATTGTGATAAATGAGAGAAGTTACATAATTACTTGCAAAAGTCACAGATCCAAGTATCAAACTCTGGACCAGCACAATCATAATGTGCCCAGAGCCCACACATCAAGCATTTAATCCAGCTTTCTCCACTTTTATCCATGGAAAAAATTCTTGAACAGAACATACATTCTGCATCAGCAGAGTCAGGAGGTACTTGGAGGTAATTAGACACCGACGACTGTCCATATTTGGATTTTTATACTAGTTCAAACTCTTCTAAATATTTTTTCAAGTCACAATATTTTAATGACAAAAGATCACAAAATGGTGAAATAAACATAATACCGATATACTAAATAGTATAACACTTATGTATACAAACATAACAGCTAGTAATACTCATTTATTACTTACTTTTAAAATTTTCTGCACGACAACAAAACAAAACACGCCTGCCACACGTGAAGCGTTCGCGCAACTGACTCGATGGTGTGAGTGCGATAGTTAGTAGACCGAATGAAACAGAAGATGGTCGATTGTTGCGTTTCATACTTATAGTCTTAGAGAAATGAAGGTATTCCATATTAGGATACTATTTCATATTTGGTGACTTTCCTCTAACTAATTTAACAATATTCGTACCGATTAAACAAAATATGTGCAGATCGTGTCACGTGTAAACTTATAAAAGAATTCATTTTAATGCAAATGGAATCTCGAAATATTCATTAGGGGCTATTAGCGCTCCATTAATTGATGCAATTACTATGCTAAGATGTTTTATAAGACATCTTTAAAACAACACTAAGATTGTTTTCAGTTTTGCTACAATCTCGAAAAGTATTGTTAAAATTCATTGTACTAAGTCCTGTGGTAGCCTAGTGGGTAGAACATTGGACTTGGAAGCGAGAGACCCAGGTTGGGTTCCCAGTGCGGGCGTGTACCTATGACTTTGTTTTCTAAGTTATGTACATTTGTGAAGTTATAGTAACAATACTAATCGCTAACCGTGAAGGAAAAGATCGTGAGGAAACCTGAGTGTCTGAGCTGTTGACATACCTCAGCGCTTGAAATCGCCAATCCGCGGTGGGCACGCGTAGTGATTAAGCCCATACTCTCTCCCTGAGAGAAGGCCTATGCCCTACAGTGGGACGTATGTAGGTTAGAAACAGTACACATAGTGTGGGATATCGTAGTTGTATTCGTATCGTTGTATAATATCGTTGGATTGGTCGTTTAAAATTATTGAGGGTGTAGGAAGACCATTTTTCGATTCAATACGTCTGTAAAAGTAGAGCGTCTCCCCTCACCACGTTCCTCCCTTTTCTAAATGGCTGTGAAAAAACTCAGGGCAGTAGCACATATCATGAAGTTAATAGAAAAACTGTCACAGTAGTCGACCTCCTTATAAAAGGAAAATATGACATAATAGTTATGTAAAGCAATCAAGAAACTTAGCCTTCTGTGGAAGCCTATACTGCGCGTGGTCTGACACACATTTGGCCAGTTCTTTAAGTTGGCCGGGTTTGCATACCACTACTGGGTAAATGCCCTATAATCTTTTAGAAAAAAGAAGAAGAAAAAAAATTGTTTATTATAAAAACAGTGCACACGCCACAATAACAAAACAAAAAAACAACCAAGAAAATATTTCAACAGAAATATTATAACAAAGAAAGGAAAACGAAAGATCACGGCGTGTCAATGCGGCTATAAATGGCAACTGACTCAGCAGTATGCGGAAGGTCAAGCCTTCAGCGCTGATTTTCAGTCAGTGCCAGGAGCTACCCGCGAGCGTCACATATCGCGGTGTGGTATAACCGTGAACAATACTATATATTGTAGTAGAATACTATGTTATACAGAATAATAATTACATAGCATACGTATTATGTGCACAGTATGAAACATATACTTAAACTAGGGGGTGAGCCCCCTGCGCGTTTCGCGCGTCAACCCCCAGCCACTCCGAGCTTCGCTCTCCGCGGCGCTCGGCCTAAGGCCTCGCTAGACACTTAGAGTTGGGATTTGATGCGTGGGAACATGTCTGGTCTCGGCCTTCGGCCTCGGCCTGAACGGAGCTCGGCCTGTACATCGTACATTTCCTACAACTTTCTCATACATAATTTTCACGTAGCTCTTACCGTTTCCGAGGAAATCAGTCAGTCAGTCAGTGACTATACCGGATTGTAGCTATATATATTAGTAAGTAAGTAAGTTATAAGTAAGTAATTGTTTTCATTAAGTGACTGAATAAACTATGACATACACAAATAAAATCATAGACAAATGTTGCTCGTCCCTGCCTTGAGCCATCCTCTCTCAATCGGGCAAAAAGTTTAAGAGATCGGTTGAAACAAAATATATAGCAACGTGCCGTGAGTGCCGCCTATAGATACCGCCTAGGTAAAAAATTATGTAGAAAGTAGTATGACAACGCGCACACACGAGTGGCCGGCTAGACCCGTACCGGTTGATTGGGTGCCGGTAATAAGTGTGCACGCGTCACCGCACAGAAGGTCAACTTACTATCATCATCGTCATCAGCCCACCGCTGTCCACTGCTGGGTATAGGCCTTTTCCCCCAAATGCCAGCATGGTCAAATCTTTCACGGTCCCTTGCCATCCGCATCCACGGACCCACCGCCGACTCGACGACATCGTCCGACCATGGGGTCGCTGGTCTGCCCACAGACCGTCGTCCTGTTCTCGGTCGGCTATTCTCGGCTATTTCTATTAAACACTACTAGAAAGCAGAAAAACAGCACAAAAAAATATAAATAAAATGACAAATAAATAATAAAGTCCCTGTCAATTTACTGTAATCTATTGATTGCTTGATTTGCTTGATTTGCTTGATTGAACTATGATTTCAGTTGCTTTTGTACTTAGTATCGAGTTAATCTTCTGTATTTACGTATTGTAATCTGCTTCTATGTGTGGAGGCATCCTTTTACTGTTACCTTGTTGTGGCCAATACTAAATGTTGTCTTGATGAAGTTTTTGTCTTAGCACTGTTAAGGAAGGGAAAGATTTGCGACAATGTATGTTGCATTATGAAAGTCTTGGGCCCGACTCTGGCAAAGGGACCGCTTTATTCATAGGCTGAATGAATAAATTGATAGACAGAGAAAGCTGTGTAAGTTTCGTATCTGTTTATTTCTGGTGTTAATATTGTGTAAGGGACACACACGTATTTTACTATGTTTGACTATGGAAATAGTGGCAGAGGTCCCTATATTAAATAAAATGAAAAAAAAAACTTAAAGACATACTCACATTTATTTATATTTATATTTGTCACATCGTCCGCAGAAGACAACAAGATTATTAGGTACTCGAGTAATTTTCGTCACAAAATTACAACTAGGTACCTACGTCCTTCCCGCCAAAAAGCGATAAGCCAAGGTGGCGCCTCCCTTTCTTTTTTTGCAGTGACGTCATCACATGACGGTTTCATACCTTCATGTTTATCTAGATGGCCAAGCAAATTTCCGTACTAGTAAATTAGTTAAATTAAATACTCTTAAATTCTTGTGAATGCAATAAATTTCCACTCTTAACAGGTAGGTATTTAAGTCCTAAAGCGTCGCTGACAATTGGTAAATACTACAAATAAACATAAACTTTCAGTCCCAAGATTTAGGCTGGCTAAAATACAATAAACTTGCCAAAAACGAGAAACTGTGAAGGAAAACATCGTGAGGAAACCTGAGTGTCTGAGCTATTCACATACCTCAGCGCTTGAAATCGCCAAAAAATCTGTTAAGCACAATTTGTGCCTAAATGGCTACTATAACGTTAAAGATTATTTAGACGACAGAGATGTCTGAAATTAAAGCCACTTCAATGTAAGAGTTCTAGGTTTTAGAAAAATATGTAAACTCTGTTAATTAAGGACCAAATTGAATATTATTGGGATATTTAACTCGCAGTGCCTTGAAAAGGAGATTTACCTAGACATATACAAGTTTGTTTTTTTCGTCATAACACACTCAGCATCCTTACCGCGCTCGTCTACTGCTCTCGCTTACAACAATGCCTCGTGTGTAATGACAAACTTAGCACGCTTGTGTCATATGTACTATTACGAAACTGGATTATTTTTTGCGAAAATAATAATATGCAAACGAAAAGTATCTTCAAAGCTGTTTATTAACCGGGTACAGTTACTTTGAAAAATGTACGTTTCGATGGACAAAATACATACGTGAGTTTCCGGAAGGGTAAGTATTAGTCGACTAACACCCGACATTTGGTAGCTCCGTAAGCTATCACCTCAGAATGAATAATAGTTACAAGGCGGTGTAATGAGCAATTAATATGGAAACATATTTCTCAACATTGTAACAGCACTTTATGACAAGAATCTCTATAAAACAAGCGGTGATCTTAGGAAGGGAGTGAATTTAATAATCGTTAACTGTCATCCTGTCGTTAACTCATACGTTGTAAGCCCTATGTTAATGTTGTGTTAAAAGTTTCCAACACATTTTATTTTATTTTATACTTAGTTCATCGGACTTAACTATTTAGGTAGACAATGCGTAATTAAAATAAAAAATCTTCACTTCGTAATTGAACCAGCTCTAATACTTATCTTCTAAAGGTTTTTCTTTTCGATCTACGGAATCCTAAAAATGTGCATTGTATCTTTTAACGTATTCAAGTAAAGGGTAATGTCGTGATTTGCTATTTACTTTTAATTTACTGTTACTTTGCCTTCTTATATCCGTGTGGCGCCGGATTAAGAATAGCGTCACTCCATTTCCTTCCGTGGATGTCGTAGAAGGCGACTAAGGAAATCAATTACCAGGAGACGGGCAGCAGCATCTTCCTGAGATTCCAACCGCATACTGCGATCATGGTTATGAAAACCACGAAGGAGGCCTATATCCTGCAGTGGGCACCAAATGGCTGATGATGATATGGGTTTTGGTCAACTGACAGCTGTCAACAATAGATGAGATAAGACAAGGTAAGGCAAAATTAATTGTGCATGTGATTATATAATAAATAATAAAAAGTATTAGTAGGTACATTACTGCAGCGGGGAGCAAAAAAGGCATTGATGGACGAACGTGTAAACGTAACGAAATTTAAATACGTAAGTCCATCAATGCCTACCTAGTTGTGGCCAAGGCTTGTATAGTACTTGTGTCAAATAATGCAAATAATAATAAATAAAAAACTAAGTAGTACCTAGGCAGAACTTTTTATTTGAAAATACAATTACTTTTCAAAATCTATGACGAACAACGAACACGTAGTGATTATATTCTCTGTGCAACGAACAACAATAATCTTTCCCGCGTTAATGTGTTAGTTTGTTTTTTTTTTTCAATAAATAGCTTTCTATTTGCAAGCCAGTTCGAAATTTAAATAAAACCTTTGCTATGTTACCTCCTTGGTTGCCATGTTGCGGAGTAAAAGATCGTTCCATTTTCAAATTACACGACAGATATGAGTTTACTATGTAGTTTATTTGGTCGCTATAACACGACAGTTGGATTTTCATACAACTTTTGCCGGCTGCTGCTCGCATGTATTTAGCCAGTACAGCAATTTCGCTTTATCTCCAAGAAGGTTGTCAAAATAATGCTCAAATTTCCAAGCATGTCGGAGAAAAATAATTATTTATTAAGAAACTTCATGCATAACAAAAAAGCACAATAAATCTTCTGTTATCTCATCTAATCTATTATTAACAGCTACCAAGTGGTCAAAAGACATAACAAAAAAAAAAAAATTGGAACAGTTAGTTTGTACCAGTTGTGGTAAAGGGAATCCAGTGGGCTAACTAGCGCCACCAATGAAGAAACAATCATAATCTTCTTTTACAGATCGTATTTGCAAAAAGTGTCAGTACAATCTCTCAATCATGTTAACAGTCATGAGTAAAAATTTTTATATTCCTGTGAATGTGCTTCACACTGAATTATACATTAGAACAAGTATTTTTTAAAATGAAATGTGAACATACTGTTGAAGTAGCTAATAAATAATAATAAAAAAAAAACACTCATTTTTAGGATCCACGACAAACAACCTAGGATCACGAACCTGGGACTGGATAGCATTTATCTATCTATCGAGTACTAGGTTTTTGCCTTAGGTTCACGCCCATAGGTCCTAAAAATCACTATTAACATGATTGAGAGATTATACAGACCCTTTTTGCAAATTCGATCTGTAAAAAAGGTATGATTTTGTTTCTCAGTGGCGCTAGTGTTACTCCCTGGAGCCCCTTAGCAGTAGATCGACAGAGTGTAAATGTACGAGAAACCGGGAGTAATAATCCAAAGCAAAAAGTCTTACCAACCTCCTTTCCCAAGCGAGGCGGTCCCCCGCAAACAACAATTTAATTGTCTATTAAAGGATACATAAAATTAGTTTAACGATACCACTAAAGACCGTGATCGATAATTGTCCCTTAGTTTCGCGATAAAATGGTAAAATATGTGAGTTACAAAGCCGCCTCCGAGTGGGGGCCCTACTCCTGAAGCGCGGGTGTGAAATCAGTCTGTAATTTTTTAACATTCTTTTTACTTACTTTTTAGCGCATGTGTTTTCTCAATGTCATTTTTAGGATTCCGTATTTCTTTTTTTTTTTTTTTAAATAAACTAATATAAATCGTATTTTATGGTAAATAAATAGACCGTCTTCTAGTATTGAAATAGATACTATTCAACAAGAAACCCTTACAGTTTCTCTATGTCCGTCCATTTGTCTATCTGTCTATCCGTCTGTCTCTCTGTTCGCGGCTTATCACAGAGACGAGAAGTACTGGAAAGCTGAAATTTGGCATAAATATCAGACCGTCAATTGTACTGTACTGTATTATTGTTCAAGTATTAAATGTAATTCCAGGGCCTCGATTCTGTTAGTGCATTGTAGTATAATGACAGGTACACTGTCGGGTCACGTGACGTGTTTTTTCGTACCATTGACGCCTAGAAGGTTTGATGGGTGTGCCCGCGTAGACTTAAAGCAGCCATGAAATGAAAACCACCATGTTCATGCAGTTGTCTGGTGTACATGCAATAAAGAATATTCTTTTTATCTATTAATTCCGTCCTTCTACGGAACCTGCAAATACTCTTGGAAGCATTTTTTTGTTAAAAAAATAAAGTAGTCATATTGTAAGAAAACAGAATGGAAAGTCCATTACACTTTCTTAACACAATCAAAAAGTAATACATTCCCAAATTCCTTCACTATTTTCAAACGCCCATTATAATCAGACGCGCATTTTTCTCGGCATTAAACGCGCATTACGTCCAATAAGTCATGTCTGGTGAGGCTGCGTAAGCGCACGCTGTTACCGTTTGATTGAAGCGCGGCCGACAGTGCGCGCTGCTGTCAAAATGATGTTTCGGGTGTGGCGCAAGTTGACACCTTATGCTACAATTTGCAATGAAAGGGTCATCCCAACTACGGATATTACACTAAAAAAGAAACTCTTTTTTTGGAGTCGGTAACATAAACAGCCATTCTATTTCGTAACTGTCTTTGGTATTAGGTTGCTCATATTGACGTACCAAAATATGTATTTGACAGTTCCCAGTAAATTAATTCGGACACGTCCATGCAGTAGAGAAGAAACACAGTAGCGCCCCTGGGCCTCATTTCAGAGTACCCCCCATTAATGGTTTACTATGACAATTCGAAGTACATTACACAGCCGATTACATACATACATAAACTCGCGCCTGTATCCCGGAGGGGTAGGCAGAGACCTGGGCTTACCACTTACCACTGACAGACCTCTTTCGCTTCATCAAAATTCATTAATCCGCTGGTTAAAAGAGATTAAATTGTGCTGATCGGCTTCGCAATGTACAATCTACAATGTAAGTTATCAGTTGTAGTTTTATGAAACGCAACTCTGGTACAGTCGACAGTACATCAACCATTACATATGTAATCAAATCAGTTACGTTAGAAGAAGAAGAAGAAAGACACATCACAGAAGCAAAATAGACAGATAAGTAACATACCAACAAAACAAATAAATAAAACAGGACCATAGATATAGCCTGTGGTGTATCTAAGTAGCTACAAAAGGCAGCTGACTCAGCGTTGTGTCTTTGCAACAAAACTGTTAAGGTTGAAAACCTTTTTAGTTTCTAGGTTGACCTGCTGTCGACTGTTCTCCGTTCCACCCACTGTCTTGTGTTCTTTAGCAGCTCTGCTTACCTCGCTCACAGTTAATCACTTGTAGTTGTACCACACGCAGACAGTAAAAATCAACTGGAAAGGCGTAACTACGCTGACAAATTGAATAGCGCATAAACAAACATCATTACACGTGACGGTGACGTGTTTTTCAACTCGGTCGCGTTCCAATAATTATTCTCTCAGACAATCGTGAACTTTGACCTTGGGAGTCGTGACGAGAGGATTTTGGAGGAGAACAAAAAAGGTATTTGCTGTTGCATTAAACTTAAAAGATCACTCAGAAGACAGTCTTGTGTATTATAATGCGATTCCTTATAACACTCCTCAGATGTAGTTTAAACAGTAAAGGTAAATTAACAGAATAAAAAGGGGAAAGTAAGTAATAAATAATAAGTATTAAATAGTCCGTGGTAGAGTATTTTCCTTTACAACAAACTATTTAAACTGCATTTGAGGAGTGTTATAGAGCAATTTTGATTTTGTCTTTGGGTCGGATGTGGCTCGAGGTGGTTTATTTAATTGACAGTTAACTTTTCGATTTTTTGTAAATTGCACGGTATATTTATAAAATGAAAAAAAAATATCAACCGGACTAAAACTGAAGCACTATTCAATAGCCCATTACAACATCGTTTGAGAGATCTCGTGTCACAATGTTATCGAACTCCTCCGAAACGGCTTTACTGATTTTTATGTTTATTGTGCCTATTCGGTAGGTCTGAGAATAGGTCGTAGGCTAATTAATATGGCAAAACAACGTTTTCCGAGTCAGCTAGCAACATTATACAAAGCTAGGATCAATGATCATTTATGCCAAAAAACGCCCGGTTTTAGCGTTAATTCTATTTAGTCCCAGGTTTTAGGCCTTAAGGTCGTGGATCCCAAAAAATACTATTTACGTGATTGAGACCGTAGGCATTGACTGAAAATCAGCGCTGAGGGATCACTTCCTCAGCACAACGCTGAGTCAGCTGCCTTTTGTGGCAACTTAGATACACCACAGGCTACATCTATGGTCCTGTTTTATTTATTCGTTTTGGCTGTTGTGTATTTAGTTTTCTTTCTGTTGTTGTGCATATTATGTTACTTATCTGCTTATTTTGTTTCTGTGATGTAGCTTGTTGGTATAATGAGTGTCTTTCTTCTTCTTCTCTTCAGATAATAGAAAGACACTTTTTGCAAAAAAACGGTCTGAAGAAACCTCATAGTATAGTGCCCGGCAGATAACTTGAAAGAATCCGCGGATTGAGTCAGGCGGGATGAGTTTGCGGCGGAAATGAGTAATTTTTTTATTTTTTTAGACAACGTTAAGTAGTAATCCCAACTGTTAAAGTAACATCTAAAGTTTAAGCAACATTGTTATTATGTTTAAGCCGACTTAATCATTCGATGTATGTATGGCTTATAAAATAAATGACATTAAAAAAAAAAGTCTGAAGGATTCTAAGGCATATCCCGCCTCCCCGGCTAATAAGAAATACGTCCCGCATAGGTGTTGCAATGGCGTGACTCTCACATTTTATGGCACTAAAATGTCACAAATTGACCATTAATGTACTGGAAAGTCGCGACTTTGACGTTAAAACGCGCGTCTCGCGTCTTCGTCTACTATTCGTTTGAAGTCAAAGCCACTATTAGTTTTAGTTATTTGTAGGAGACTATATACATCAAGGCTCCATTTTACGGAAGGAACTACAATTTATGATTTACTATTTACATAATAATGTGACATTGCATTGCCGATGGAAGGACTAATTGTACAAGTCGACAACGCTTGTGTTGCGACAACGCAACGACAACGCTTGCGTACATCGAATTGTCATAATAAACTATGAATTGTAGTTTTATGAAAAGTGGTTTTGTCAGTCCTAAAACACGATTCAATATTCGCAGACGTAACGGCGTGTTGTTATAACAGGACTCAGTTATTTATTGGCGAATAGCGTAGTTGTATTGTTATTGAGAGGTGCGCCTTTTGTTGTCGTGGAACGAACGGGTGTGGAGGTGTACATTTGAGTAGCGATAGCAGAAACAGAGCCTCCATACTCTTAGTGCATTATAGTGGAAGTGAAAAAAGTTTAATTTATCACAACTCAATAACAAATTAATGAAGAAGAAGAAAAACCATTGATTTTAAAAACAGTACATGCCACACTAAAAAAATAAAGCCAAGCCAAATATTAAGATAAGATAAGAGTATTCTTTATTGCACACAAGAAACAAGATACATAAAATATGAAAGTTACAATGAAAAAGTACAATGGGCGGCCTTATTGCTAACAGCAATATTAATTAATTTTTCACATTTTTGTGCCAAAAAGGACCGTCGCAGCGATGATTATCAGCCCGTCCTTTCATTTACTTTTAAAAGATAAGTGCAACAACGCAATCTTGTGCGAGCAAACAATCTGTTTTAAAAATAGATGGCGTTGTGCAAGAATCGTATAAAAGGATTCTGTAGCGGTACGAAGTTCGCCGGGACAGCTAGTTATATAATAATTGGACAAATACAGATACAAGTACAGGCACATAAGTTACACAAGTATAGTACAATGACAGTTCCACGGTCGGGTCATGTCATGTGACATCTTTTGTCATCCGTTGCCGTCTAGACTATTTGACGCGAGCGCGCGTGACTTGAAGCGGCAATGAAATGAAATAGATTCGTTCTTGCAGTTGGCCCTGAACTACAATTCATTAACCACTCGTCTGCCGCGACACAGATCTGTGTCCAACTTAGTATGGGCCACCTATACGTTGCGTTCCGCGAGGGCAGTTCAGGAGTTAATAGACCAACTGACTAACGACCAAATGACTAAGTAAGCTCCTTCTCTTGTTCTTTCTCCGTCGTTGGTTTTCTGTTCATCTTTATAGAGATTGAGGTAGAGAACACTTTATTGGACAACTAGGAAAAATAATTCCATGTGAACTATATATTTTTTATTTATTAAAGAGTTTATACGTGTTTTTTCGTAACAAGTCATTCGTCAAACTGCGTGGCAGTCTGTTGGCAAATTATGGCCAACAAACAAAAAGCTTTAATTAATTTTAGCTTCTTATGCTAACCCTACATTCATCACACGGGCACCAAGCCACCAAGCCTCCACAATTAGATTATCCGACGAACTTGCCCAATCATCGCGTATCTATTGTACATGGTTGCGCGCAAACACACTATGGCTTTGTAGTTCGGAAGCCTTTCTACCGGTTTCTGAGCCCCGTATGAACTATTCTATTGAACCTTTCTTAAGGTGTTAAGTAATCCTTAAAACTTACCAAGTTAGAGACTATATTCTTCTTCTTCTTCTTGGTTGGTACGCTCTTAACAGAGCGGTCGTGGTCCTCATGACGAGGATTATTCTGAGCTGATGTTGCGTGCCTCACGCTGTCTCACCATTTCACTCGGCTAGATGCCGCTCTGGTGGCTTTTTGCAGCGGCCTGCCCACAGTGGACCTAACTTGGTCTGTACATCGCATTGGTGCTCTGCCGCTAAAGAAATTATGAACAAACCGCAACATAACTAAAGCCAATAAGACCCAGCACGTTCGTTCTAGAATCCCCCATATTTCTGTATGGCGTGAAAACTTGGACATTGCGGGAATTCGAAAACAAGACAATAGACGCTCTGGAAATGCGTTGCTGGATAAAGATGCTCCAAATATCATGGACTGGGTTCCGCACTAATAATTCCGTTCTTAAAGAACTTGGCATCAGGCACCGTCTATCACATCTAGTAAAAGATCGAATCCTGCCCTTCTTTGGCCATGTATCCCGACGTGAAAACTCCATCGAGCGTATCGTGGTACATGAAAAGGTAGAGGGCACCAGAGACAAGTGCGAAAAGCCCGTTCCCGTGTCGATTGTAGTCTCTAACGGTAAAAGTATTTAAAGTTTATTTTAGTTTATATCGCACCGTCCGCAAATCGTAAGCTCGTTGGAATGTGGATAGCTCGCATGGCGTTTTTGCTTTACATATCTATTTGCGTTTTTTGATTAGCGTGCGTGTGTTTCTGGGTTTGAATATGGGTATTTACCTGGGACATGGCTTTTCTTACCTACATACTTTTGTTTATTTATAGTAGCAACAGCAAACGCGAACTGTGAAGGGAAACATCGTGAGGAAATAAAAACAGTGGTTTTAACGCCAGACATCTTAGTTACCGTGAGGTAATTTAATTTATTCAATCAATCGTGATTGATTTTTTATTTGCGTTCAAAGTTCTTTATTAGCTTAATACTTACAAAAGGTGGAAAGCACAGATATCTCAATGCTCTGAGGTGTAAACGCAGTGAAAATAATCGAATCAGGTTACCACCACCACAACAGCTGCATAAATAATTTAGCTAATACGTTTTGACAATCGAAGTACTTTTGTAGTAAAATTAAGTAAAAAGTAAAAATATATTCATTAAACATTGCACTGTTGTAAAAGAAAATTTCAAGGTGCATGGACATAATAAAAAAAATTGCTTAAAATTTAACGACAACCTACTTAATTTAACTAGTAAAACTGTTGTAACTGTTCTTTTCCATTTGACGTTTTCCTTTAATTTTGTTTCGTATTTGTTTAGTGTTTTCTGTGCGTGACTATTGCTGCAATAAATCGCACCTTGATTTCCTTAACGTCACTAAACAAAAATCATAAAAATGGAGGTAAGTACCGCCATCTAACCTACAATATCGGGCCTATGTTTGCTGAAGACACTGGTTTGAATAGTTCACTAAAAACCCCCTAGATGGCATTGTGTCGTTAGGTACTTTCTCGCGGAACGCATGAGTTTTAACTGAAGAATGACATCTTCGCTGAAGATGTGTGTATTTCGTTTAGTGACGTTAAGGAAATTAAGGTGCGAAATGTTTTTCTTTCTTTCTTTAAAAGTTAAATTAAATTATAGAGCAACGGTGGGACCAATTTTCTAAGGCTTGTGGGTCACAGCGCCTTTTTGCTGACCATACGCGCGGCCGGCGTCGAAAACGGCCAAGTCATCGGAATAAAGCGGTTTTTATTCTATTTTTGAATCGGTACGGTCAGGCAGGTTGTTTTTGTGTATATTGTTAGATTGATGTATTGTTTAAGAATCACTTGTTGTGTAGTAATCCCTTGGTACGAAAAAAGTGATGATTATTTTATTATGTCGGTAAGCTCTCGGGTGCTTTCGATTGCTTTATTTTGTTAACAAATTGACAATTGTTTGGCAGTTATCGAAGAGCGTTTAAGGTACATTTAAAGCTCGATTCCACTTATTAAGTACGCAAGTACACCATACATTCACTCCTGTATCTCGGAGGGGTAGGCAGACACCAGGGTTTGCCACTCGCCAAGATCCCGACAAACGCTTCATCAACATTCATTCGTCGTTGCATGCGCGCACGCCGGTTTCGAGTACTTTTTATCTTGCAGTTCGCAAATACCTACATCAAATATTGGGTCCAAGTATTTCCGCCTTGGATGCTCTTTACAATGATTGAATAATCCTTACTAATATTATAAACGCGAGAGTTTGTATGTAAGGATGGATGTTTGTTACTCTTTCACGCAAAAACGGCTGAACGGATTCAGATGAAATTTCGCACAGAGATAGATTATAGTCTGGATTAGCACATATGCTATTTTTTATCCCGGAAATATACACATCAAAATGACCACGCGAACGAAGTCGCGGGTAACAGCTAGTATCTAATATATAAAAATTCCGTGTCACAGTGTTTTTATGATTTTTTTTTTGTATTTTTGGTAGGTCTGAAAATAGGTCAGATGCTATATAATATGGCAAAACAACGTTTGCCGAGTCAGCTAGTATACATATAAGTTTTTTTGCGGACCACGTATTTATTAATAACTAGCTGTGCCCGCGACTCCGTTCGCGTACATTTCGATTTTTACGAAGCAGCATTTGTATGGGGGCCACGTCTTATCATAACTGGAGCTAGAATTTAAATAGCCTATCCTGTGTCCCAGATGTCTTTATGTTTTTATACCAAATTTCATCAAATTCGGATAATTGGTTTAAGAGTTATGGAGGAACATACATACATACATACATACACACATACAGAAAAAAATTCTAAAAATCGTGAAATTAGTTTCAGTATCATATATTGCGCCTATAAACACAATATCTCTGAAAACAAACTAACTTACTCCATGACCGACCCTTACAGATATTATTAGTATATAGATTCTGTGACTAAAACGTTCGTAAGTCCGGACTTAAGAATGTGCAGTATTCTTAAGTCCGGAATCACTTACTTGAAATTTTGTAGGATGAGTCCGACAGTATCGCTCTTATTAAGATGCGAGCTCCGTCTTTAATCACCATGATTAAGCTCTTCGAATAAGAGCGAAACCTAGTCGGAATCGTCCGACGACAATTCAAGTAAGTGATTCCGGAATCAACTTAAGATTAATTTTGTGGTCAAAATACACTTTTTTACATTGATATGTAACAGGTTCTGATACTAGTAGTGGAGAACGCTACCTTTTTAGCGTCTTTCACCTCAATCAATAACCACTTGTTTATTAAAACCTCATAACCTCACATCAGCGGACAACGATAAATCCCGAAAATATTTATCGAATTAGCATTCGGAAACTATTACGGTCTATTAAAAAACAACAATTTATAAGGCGTCACGCAAAGGGAACATAACAGAAGGTCGATTTTACTTGCGGCCATGTTTAATACAAGTTGTGGCCGCGATTTCATTCGTGTGAGAGCCGTCTGTATTCATTGTAGTTACAAGATTGTTTGCGTAATTTCTTTTTTTACATTAAATTACTTAAAATTACGCGTGTATAGACCAGGGTTTGCCACGATCTTGACAGATCTCTTCCGCTTCATCAACATTCATTAGTACGCACGCCGATTTCGGGTACTTTTTATCATGCCCTGTGCTAATACATCCCCTATTCGATCGAAGTATGTCCGCCTGGTACGTCTCTTGTATGAAACATTTTTTTCATCTTTTGAAAGCGATTTTTTTCATAGATACTAAAGTAACGGTTACATGTAATAATATTATTAGGTTTGAGAACTTTTATAACTTTTTTTTGGAAGCCTACCTCAATGTTTGTCTCTGCTGTACCTCCTGCGGGTTGATTGACTTGTATAAAATGCCATAAGCATTAAGTCCACCCTTTATACACTTTATTTTATGCAATAAAGAATCAATAATAATAACAACATGTTTGAATATTTAATAAACGTTACAAGTTACACTAGTTGTCCATTTTAAAATCTCGATCATTTTGGAGAAAAAATTGACAAAAAATCTCTGATCTTAGTCTTTTATATCATTTTGCCCTTTTTTGCATACAATAAGTGTTTTCTACTCCTGTATAGAGATATCTGTGGGTGCAACAAAACCTCTATGCACAACTTTTACTCTATAATTCATAACAGAGAATAAAATATAAACTATTCCGTAATTAGTTACCACCTGCGGAATTAAAATATAAGGAACAGCTGATATGTTTTTCACAATTTCCAAGTTTTCCCCACAGAAAAATTTGGTCGTATCGATGAGGAATCTTCCATTTTCTGACGTATGTGGGAGTTTTGTTCTTTTGTTTTGGTACGGAATGTATAATATATAAGGGGGTTAATTTACTCATAAATTGATACAAACAACTTTTCTTATAGGACCGAAATTTAAATCACGAAAAAAATATCATCTGTTTCATGACGTACGTAATTTATCAAACAAGTCTAGCAATTGTTCTGTGATTTCAGTGTAGCTCCCGCAATAACAGTTATTTCCAATTATGACTAAATAACACCCTTTAATTCTAGCACAGCTTTCTGTTACACCCTGTAACACAGCGGTAGGCTTAAAAGATTTAAAAACCTAAACAAGTGAGTTGTACGTGTAGGTATAATAAAACTGAATTTTAACGGACATTTACTCGTTTACTTTTCCATTTCACAATTTTCCGACGTTTCGGTAGGTACTTTTGCAAGTGCCGTGGTTTCGGTAGACTGAGGTGACAGGCGTCTTATTGAAAGCATTAACTGTTAGTTTACTACCACCGGCAAAAAATATTAATGATTATTTTAATTTAGATTAATTTTTCACTGATTTTGTAATTATTGTATTATATTTTATATTAATTAATTCTGCTGTGATGTTAACGTTTTTATTATTATTGCTGTTATTATTGTCAAATATGGACCCAGGTCTGAAATAAATATTTTCATTCATTCATTCATTCATTACATTCCAAAAATATTTTGACAAATTTTTAAATTTAAATTGGCACTACGATAATTTTATATAAACTCAAAAATACTGATTACCTATTAGTTATTGAAATTAAAATTCAATTTACAAGACAATTATTTTATATAAACTCAAAAATATTGACGTGTCGGCTTATTATTTACGTATTTGTTCTTCTCTGCATAAACAGTGGCGAGAAAGGGCGAAAGAGAGTTGTTACAAAAATAAACACTCCCAAGACGGATCTTCCGTCCATCTATTTTATGCCAGTAACAGCCGACGGGAATCGAACCGCGATTCGAGCGGTTCACGGGCCGTAGGTAATTGATTTGCTCTCAGACGGCACCTCGCATTAACATAAGATAATGCTTAACCTACGACCCTCGGTTTTTAAGATTTAAAACCGTTCTCACAATAGGCTCTAGGGCTGTGCGTGCACGGATAATCGAGGATTCATGAGGAATATGAAATGCAGATTTTTGTGAAAACCAACGGTCTTGTTTATTTTTTATTTATTTATTTATTATTTTACAAGAAAAACATGTAACGATAGGTTAAATAAGCTGCCCCTGAGGAGTGCTTTAAAGCAAACTTAAAAAAAAAGGAGGAGGTTATCAATTCGATGCGTATATATATATGTATATATTTATTTTTAATAAAATATATGTGCCGGTCATGGAACTGGGCACCGACTACAGATTAAACTTCTACAATACCTACATGTATACGTCTGATTTCATGGTAGATAGATAGATAGAATATTCATTATTGTATGTACACCAGGAATTACATATTAGAATTAAACAATAATATAGTACAATACAATCGGCGGCCTTGTTACTAATGGTATCCTTTTAAATTATTTGTTACGTTTTAGTGCTGTAGTGTTTGATGTTGGTTTTCATGTTTTATTTAAAAAAATAAGGCCGTAAAACTTTTGTGAAAGCAAGTCTGTGTTTTGGCTGAGTTTACCTCTGGTATTAATGAAATAGCGGTTTTTTTAGACATCATCATGTTACCAGTCACTTGACGCCTACTGCAGGACATAGGCTCCCTCGTGATCTTAGATATATTTAATTCTAATGTAATACAGGCATGGCGCATTATGCCTTGGTTTTTTCTTGACAATTTTGTTTATCGAAACTAACTAAAAACGTTCTCCGAGCGCACGGATTTCTATTATTGCGCTGCGCGAGCAAACAGTTGGAGGTAAGGTAGGCGTTTTTGAAATTACATATGGGACCTGCAGTGGGACGTATACAAGCGGCATTATTATATGTAAAAACTTCTGAAGGCTTTTAATTATTCATATCTATAGTAAACTAAGTTTAAGCGCTACTTAGTAATATTTTATAGTAATAGTTACCTTTTTACTCATAAAAAAGTACAAACCTTAATTGGCTATGTCGTGTTTAACATCCAAACATACCGAAGTCTTGACAATCTTCATCATCAACCCATTATGATGAAGGCCATACTCCACCACGGGGGCCAAGTCCGGATTGGTGGAGGCTTGTAGACTAGTGGCTCGTCTACTGTCAGAAGTTGTCAAGCCGCCCTAAGGCCTCTGACTTGGCTTAACGACTGCCATCTATCGACGGCAGCCGGCACCAACAGCTTAACGTGCCTTGCGAAGCACGGAACCGCTCGGAAAAATTCCACTAGCGTTAGGCATAGACGGCGACCCATCCATGCACTGAACGCGCCCAGTGTTGCTTAACCTTCGTGATCGTTTAAGATCACTCAGGCAGCCGGGGCTACGAGCGATGTAAACATTGCAGTAAACAATGCTTTAATAGAATAGGAGAAGACACGTTAAAAGATAAATAAACGTGGTATTTTTTTTTCTCTGCGACTAATACTATTTTATAATATAACCAGTCGAAAACATAGTCAACATAGTCACGTGGTACTGAAATGCGCCATACAAATCGACCTTAGATTATGACGTCACTCCCTAGTGTAACGCTTATAATGTATGAAGCGTTTATCAATATTTGAGTTATCTCGTAAAACAATGTTTTTATGCATGTACTGTAAACCCTTATAAGAAACCGTTCAAAATTCAATGACAAAATGAATTCTAATAAGTTGTATGTTATTAGAGTAACGATTATTTTTCGCATATTTTATGACCCCGAAAATCCCGAAAACAATATTTTTATTGATTTAGTTATTATATATTATATATAATATTATAATAGGGCTAAATGCTATGGTCAGATAGAGATAAGATAGGAATATTGTTTATTGTCCCAGGAAAAAACCAACATCAAATATTTACAACGATGCAGTACCATTGCCGGCCTTATTGCTTGTAGCAATTTCTTCCAGACATCCTGCGATGGAGAGTATTGAGTAGAGATCGATGATAGAGCTTCGAGACAACCCTAGAATCTCATACTAAAGACAATGCATTTTGACCCCCGCACAATATTAGTTGAGTGATGTGTGTAGCTTTCGTTTTATAAACGTTACGCAACGATATGTCTGCGATTTGACGGGCTCATCCCACTTGATGCTGACCGAATCTGACCCGTGTTTTCATGCAAATTGGCTAGTCGGGCAGGTGACCAGAAGATCGGTCAGTTTTTTGACGTGGTGAAGGCCTGCTTTAGACAATAGGCAGGTTTTTACGGTTCAAGGCTCGAGATGATGCGTTGATTGGTGCTGATGCGCACAATTTTTTTATAAGAGGTAAAATTGTACCTCGGTGAGCGTCACTTAAGTTTTAGATACTTGACCAATTAAAACAAGCGTTTTTTTTGGTTGTTTCGAAATAAATACACACATCCGTGCATAAAATGACGCCTGTATCTCAGAGGGGTCGGCAGAGACCAGGGACTGCCACTTGCCATGACCCTGACAGATCACTATCGCTTCCTCAACATTCATTAATCGTTGCATGCACGCACGTCGGTTTCGAGTACTTTTTATCTTGCCCTTTGCTAATACATCCCATATTTGGTCGAAGTATGTCCGCTTGAGACCTCCCTTACCTTCCCTTGTTTCGAAATAAGTTGAAAAAATATGTGTTACTGATTAAAAAGATAAGGGACCTGAAATGTGCATGCAACGAATGAATGTTCAGGAAACGAAAGAGATCTGTGCGGAGCATGGCAAGTGGCAGACCCTAGTCTCTGTTACCCCTCCGAGTTATAGGCGTGAGTTTACAATTCGTATTGTTTAAGTTTTACTAATTAAATCTGTTTTTATTTTCAGGTACTTCATTCACAGTCGTGTTTTCTAGTCCAAGGACAATAAGTTATCGAAGTAAGTCACACAGAGACAATTTCTTGATTCCAGGTACCTACTAATCTATATCAGAATACAGGTACCGGCAGCCATCTTGAGCAAATCAGCAAACATCGCGTGGCAGAAACAAACTTCTCCCGCCCCGTGCTCCACCTTCAGTCCGCCAAAAAGTCCCAAAAATCGACGTCTGCGCAACCGCGAATTGTTCAAAATGTTTTCGGACATCGGGCTCGTTATTCGGCTCAACGTCTGATTTCCTATCTACAGAACATGTAGTCCTAGGGTAAATTGTATTCGAAGTAAACTACATCAAAAATTTATAATTAGTCTTACATAAGCAGCCTATATACGTCCCACTGTAGGGCACAGGCCTTCTCTCAGGGAGAGAGTATGGGCTTAATCATCACGCATGTCTCAGTCAGTAATTAGTCTTAAACATGAATAAATCCGTGTGGTGCCGGATTAAGAATAGCGTCACTCCATTTCCTTCCGTGGATGTCGTAGAAGGCGACTAAAGAAATACATTACCAGGAGACGGGCAGCAGCGTCTTCCTGAGATTCCAACCGCATACTGCGATCGCCAACACGCCTGCCAAGCGTGGCGATTATGGCAAAACCCTTCATGGTCATGAAAACCACGGAGGAGGCCTGTGTCCTGCAGTGGGCGTCAAATGGCTGATGATGATGATGATGAATAAATCGGACAGAAACAAACTAATCTTGCGGCAATACCGTCAGCTGTCTGATTTCAATAAACTGTTGTCGTGCCGTCGTATTAGAATGGTTAGGCAGCATTCGCATTTACGGGGAACTTCGTATCACCTACATCTATCTTTTTTTTTGTTCTCACCATCTAAACTTTCCCAGAACTTCTAAAAATATCATCATCATCATCATCATCACCAGCCATTTGTCGCCCACTGCGGGACATAGGCCTCCCTCATGGTTTTCCAAGCTTCCCGGTCTTGTGGGCGGCACGGCATCCAGCGACTCCCCGCCACCTCAACAATACAAAATACCTCCGTATTTCAAGACAAAGGTGTATAACCAATGTGTGTTACCAGTGATGACTTACGGATGAGAGACCTGGTCGCTGACTACGGGCCTCATAAGAAGGCTCGCGGTCACCCAACGAGCAATGGAAAGAGCTATGTTAGGAGTTTCACTGCGTGATCAAATCAGGAATGAGGAGATCCGCAGAACAACCCGAGTTACTGATATAGCTCGAAGAATTGCTCAGTTGAAGTGGCATTAGGCGGGGCACATAGCTCGGAGAACTGATGGCCGTTGGGGCGAAAAAGTTCTGACCTGGCGACCGCGGACCGGACGACGCAGTGTGGAAAGGCCCCGACCAGATGGTCTGACAACCTGGCTACAAATACATATAAAATAATTAGCAACATCGATCCAACCATTCCCGAGTTTAAGTTAGATGAGGAGAAGATAAGATAATATTAACTTCCACACAACAAAATCATTTGTCCTTGTCCCAAACAAGGATCCCTTGTGCTAGAACTAGGCTAGAATATCACAGACATGGAAACACACCCAGGCCATTTGTACAAACCGAGTACGGGGGCTTCCAGTAGGAATCGCACCCTCGACCTCAGTCATTATAGCCAAGATTGTTCCCACTAGACCAACGAGGCAATAGAGTCGCACCGTCTTAGGTACTGCTAAGGTCGTCTACACCAGCGGTTCCAAAACTCTTAAGACGATGGATCACTAACCAACCTCTTATTTTCCAGAGCCCCACGTCAAAGTATCAAAATCAAGATTTGACTTTACCTCTAGCTTCAAGCTTCTAAAGAGACCGCCACTGTCCCATTATTGTATTCAGCCTATATACGTCCCACTGTAGGACACAGACCTTCTCTCAGAGAGAGAGAGAGAGTATGCCCACGTCAAAGTATCAAATTCAAGATTTGACTTTACCTCTAGCTTCAAGCTTCTAAAGAGTCCGCCACTGTCCCATTATTGTATTCAGCCTATATACGTCCCACTGTAGGACACAGACCTTCTCTCAGAGAGAGAGAGAGAGTATGGGCTTAATCACCACGAGTGCCCACCGCGGATTGGTAATTTCAAGCGCCGAGGTATGTGAACACCTCAGACACTCAGGTTTCCTCGCGATGTTTTCCTTCAACGTTAGCGAGTGGTATTGCTACTATAACTTCACAAATGTACGTAACTCAGCAAACAAATAGGAACTCATAGGTACATGCCCGTAATAGGAATCGAACCTAGGTCTCTCGCTTGCGAGTCCAATGTTCTACCCACTAGGGTACCACCGCCGTTGTCGTATATTTTTTTATTTCTGAAATATTTCTGATGCCTTCTCGGATTCTGCGGAACCCACTTTAAGAACCGCTGGGCCACACATAACTGGACCACCGACAGACTTACAGAACAGCTTGTTTGATTAGCGTCTAGAGTAGAGTCTTTTCTCTTATTACAGGTACGTATAATAGTGTCACAAATCAACTGTAGATGTTGATCAGCAGTCGGGTGCTATTATTATACATGTTATTATTAGTATTATTGATTCTTTATTGCATAAAACAAAATGTACACAGGGTGAAAAATGATGAATAATTTTTTTCATACAAAATACGTACCAGGCGGACATAGTTAAACCGAACAGGGGATGTATTAGCAAAGCGCAAGATAAAAAGTACCTGAAATCAGCGTACGTACATGCAATGACTAATTAATGTGGATGAAGCGAAAACGGTTTGTCAGGATTGTGCTCGTCTCTGCCTACCCCTCCGGGATACAGGCGTGAGTTTATTTAATGTAATGTATTTTGTAATAAAAATTATTGGATTTGATTTAATTTAATTTTGTTTATTAGGTATGTAAAAAGGGTAAAAATCCTCATAAGACATAATAAGTGTTAAGCTAGAACAACACAAAGTGACGGCAATGAATACATACCCATTAAACATAGAAAAACTAATTAATCTGTAGAATTCTAAATGCCTCGATCGGACAAGCTCTATATAAAGCTAAAGACGGAAAACTTACCCCCCACTTTTAAACTACAAAAGAGCCTTTTAAGTACTTATTTTATTTGTAGTACTATTTAGTTTTAGAGATCACTTAATAAACGATACTGAAGAAACAGCTTTCAGGTTTGTGTCACTCAAATAACAAGATGTACATTTCGTTTGAAAATTACTTATTGGTTCCCATTACCAACAAAAGCTTAATTAGCTAAACCTCCTAAAACTGTACACGCAGATGTAAGACGTACCGGTTACTCGCCTGAATCGAACCTATTGTCGCTAGGGTGGTCCGCACAATGACGGACCACCGAGGGACTCTAGCCGGATCTTGTTTGACTTGGTGCCAACAGTTGTACTGTTTACTTGGCGCTGCGCGTATTCATGTGACCACCAATGATGTGGGAATAAAGATGGATGTTCCAACGTACCATTCATAGTGTTTCCCTCGGTTTTTCGTACAGTCTTCTTCATCTTGGTCGGTGCGCTCTTGACAGAGCGGTCGTGGTCCTCATGATGAGGTTGCGTGCCTCACGTTGTCTCGCCATCACACTCGGCTAGATGCCGCTCAGGTACATTCATGCAGCGGCCTGACCAGTGGCTTGGTAGACGTTAGCTTGGTCGGTCCATTGCATTGGTGCTCTCTACCTTTTCGTCAGTTGTTGTTGTCAACGTCAGAGTTGTTGTCAAGTCGATATACACGGCTGGAGAAGCGCAGGATTCGATCTTTTACTGGATATGATAGACGCTGCTTGAGGCCAAGTTCTTTGAGAATGAAATTACAGAAAAAATTACAGAAACATCGTGGTGAAAGGATTTGGTAGGGACTCGCTTTACGTTGCCCACGGTGCGCCAGACGAAGGGGCTCAGTAAGTATGTCGGTCGGGAAGGCTTCTTTCATGCACCCCAATATACTATGAACAGCTTTGAGTCGTTTTTAGGGTTCTGTGCCTCAAAAGGAAAAACAGAACCCTTAGAGGATCACCTTGTTGTCCGTCCGTCCGTCTGTCTGTCAAGACCCTTTATCTCGGGAACGCGTGGGAGGTATCAAGTCTACAGTCCCTTGAAGCTGTGAAAAAAATCAAACTTTTAAGTTACCGTAGTAAAAAGTTACGGCGGTTTAGGACGCAAAAAACGTATATTTTGACACTCTTAAGTGTATCAAAATTTATAGGGTTCTTTCTGTTGACCTAGAACTATTAAATTTAGCAAGTAATATTGGCGTATACTGCAAGTACAGGGAAAAATCTGAAAACTATACATTTGTAATTAAATTACAAAAAAATAGTCTTTGAAGTTCGGGAAAAGCTCGGAAAAACAGGAGGAACCCTCGGCGGGCGAGTCTGACTCGCAACGTCTGGTTAAGACTAAAAGAAGTGACGTGCTTTTAGGGGAGGCCTATGTCCAGCAGTGGACTAATACGGGCTTATTGATTGATAGTAATACCACATCTTTACCGTCATCCTCAGCCCACCTCTGCCCACTGATGAGTACGCGCCCTTTTCTTATCACGCCATCTGTTGCGGTCTTTCGCTATAATATGCATCCACGGGCCCTCTGCCGACTTGACCACATCGTCTGACCGTCGGGCTGTTGGTCTACCGGCCGACCGCCGCCGGGTCTCGGTCGCCACTCCGTTACTCCCCTGTATAGGGAGTACGACGACGGTAGTCGCGCGTTCTACATTGTCAGGAGTCGCGACTTTCCAGAACGTGAATTATGTAATTTTAGCGCCACAATACACGTGACTCGTGCCACCGTGCTGCCCTCTGAGGTGCTACCCATGCTGGTGCACCTGCCATCTTCGCGTCTCGCCAGGAGTCCCCTCGACAGCCACAGCCATATCCAAACTTAAAACCAGCTCCATGGCAACACTTCACTAACCTTTAACAATTGTTTACCTGTCCGTACGTTCGTCAGTCTTGTTTCGTAATTGAGACCAAAACGTTGAGCACACTTTTAAGTTTTTGTTCACTCCACTGCGCTTTGCCAAAGGCGACTCTCCGCCTTCGTGTTAGGAACGGTTTTGGTCTGACTGGGTGGAGTGGAAGATTTTGACACGAACTATGGTAATGGTGCGAAATCATTGTCTAGTAGAGCAAAGTAAGATTTTATGTGGCGGTTAAATAAAGAATTTTTCATTTTTTTTTTTTTTTTTTTTCAATAAGTACTTAAACAATATAAGACTGCCTCGTTAGTCTAGCGGTATCACGTCTGATTACCATACCGGAGATTGTGGGTTCGATTGCCGCTGGGGGGGCACCGTACATTTGTACAAATGGCTTCAGTATGGGTGTATTTTCATGTTTGTGATGTCCTTGCCTGGTTACCATAGCACCGGGTATCCTAGTTTGGGACCAGGACAAGTGATGATATTGTGTGGAAGTTATTATTATAAGAATTAAAATGCAAAGTTTCTATAAAACTAATCTATGTTACTTATTTATTCAATAATACGTGGAAAACCAACAGCTCAAGGCTTTACTTAATAAGGCCAAAATAATAACTACAAGCTAATTATAAGTTTTCGCTTATATAGTTACCTACCACAGATTTATTTATTTAGATAAAAAAGTATCAGTAAAATTACTCTTTAAGCTAACATCAGCGGAATACCCGTTTATAGATAAAATGCGAACACTTTATTGCACAACCAGTGAAAAAAAAAGTGTGATCCTTTAGATCTAATTACGTATTGTCTATACTTAATTATGTATTTATTTTGTAGGTATTCATGTATATTTTTGCTATAGCGGCAACAGAAATGCATCATCTGTGAAAATTTCAACTGTCTAGCTATCACGTTTCATGAGATACAGCCTGGTGACAGACAGACAGACAGACGGACAGTGGAGTCTTAGTAATAGGGTCCCTTACTCTTTGGGTACGGAGCCCTAAAGAACGACTCGTATGAAACGGGTTGACTGAAAGCGGTGAACAATATTGAACGGACTACCTGATAGTCGCCATTGTGTGTGCAGAGTCAGTAAAAGGTCAAGTTGGTTGACGCAAGTGCCAGACAGTTCCTAACCGGCAAATATGATGATTTGAGAGTCGCCTATTGATTGTCTGTTAATTGGTTTTCCGTCTGAAGGTCTATCCACGTTACAGCGAGCCGGCGACGTGCGGATGGCACGATTTCGATCTAAAATAAACCTAAAATAGTTATCAAGTTAGAGACTAAAATACAAGTGAAAAAAAACCCGCGTCGTTTCCGTCGGCCGCACATGGCCGGGCTATTTTTACGCTAGAATTGTAGTCTCTAACCTAAAAAGTATTTTAGGTTTATTTAAGTATGTATCGTTGCGCCCGCACGACGCCGGCCCGATGTGGATAGTCCTTAAAAAAAAAACTTAAATAAATAATAACCAACAACCCGACTGCTTAGCATTAAGTAGCAAGCTGGAGGAACCAACCTATAGGGAGTAACCGATTAGTACAACTGTCTTCCTACTTTCTGAAATCTCTGATTAATCAATGTAGTTGTAGTACATCGAATTGTAGTTTTCTGAAATGCCGTTATATTTTTTTGCAATTTCGAAGTTTTCCCCAAAGTAAATGTTAGTATTGACGAGAGATACTGTAAATTTACTACTAGAAACTATTGTGGTGATAAATGAATCGTGTGATATTAAAACAACACAAGTCACATGTGTTTTTAAAATAACACTTGCCCATTTTTTTTTATTAAATTATTTACACCTACCTATTGACTTACATTAGAAAAAAAAATTGTAGTTTATTCATACAGAAATCAATATACCTAATATGCTAAAATATTGCTGTTGTAGATATTAGTATTTGAATAAAACAGTTTTTTCTATTTCCTGCAAAGTTGTAATGAAAGGACAATAATCGCACCTTGATTTCCTTAACGTCACTAAACAAAAATCATCAAAATGGAGGTAAGTACCGTCTACCTACCATCTAACCTACAATCTCGGGCCTATGTTTGCTGAAGACACTGGTTTGAATAGTTCACTAAAAAGCCCCTAGATGGCATTGTGTCGTTAGGTACTTTCTCGCGGAAAGCATGAGTTTTAACTGAAGAATGACACCTTCGCTGAAAATGTGTGTATTTCGTTTAGTGACGTTAAGGAAATTAAGGTGCGTTGTGTCGTTTTAAAATCACACGATTCAAATGTTTCCTCCATCAAGAATACAGGTACAAGCAATGTTGCCAGCCGGGTCTTGTCAAAAGTTACCTGACAGAGACAAAAAGTAACATTTTTGTGTAAAAAGTAACCTTTCCAATAAAAAGGTACTATGGCTTAATAACTGTACACAATGCTTGAAATTACTCACAGAAAAATGCAAAGTTCTGTAGTGTTTTCCGATATATGTTTTATTCTTTAAATACTTGCTAACATTTCTATGAAAATAGGGACATAAAATTTTACTTTAGGAAGGTTCGAATTAATGCGAGAGAGAAAGACGTATTTTTTGGAGTTGCGCTCACTACATGTATGAACGAAACGAAAACGATGCTCAGTTGACAGAATTGAAAAATTAAACAGCATTGCGTTTCGTTTGTTTCAAGTAAAAAAATAAAAAGGAAATCCTACAAAGTTAAAAAACAACACCTAAAGTAACCTTTTGAGTCGTGAACCTAGATGGAACCTGACTTACCTAAAAATCGCCTAAAAGGTTACAAAAGTAACTTTCTGGCAAAGCTGGGTACAAGTGACACAGCTCACACTTCTGAACTACCCAACCCCAACTAATTGATGCACCCCGCCATGCTTTGTCGCAGTGATGCCAACCTAACGACCGGTTACTTTTGAATAGTGACAACGACACTTCCGATTTTAAAGGTATCACGACACTAGTCTATTGAATTCTACCTATTAGTATCATGACATTGAATATTGATCGATTAAGTAATTGGGAAACAATATCAATGCAACGTTTTAACTCTGTTTTTATTAAAATTGGTAAAATCATAACACTATTAAAGCCCATTCAGAATCGATACGAGAATCGATTTTTATTACGCTCCACCCTGGCCAGCACGAACAATAATTAAACGTATGATTGACAGTTGACAGCTGATGTTTCAATCCATCGCCGTGGCTTGTCATCGTGGTCGATTAATCGTTCTGTCTATGAGTACTCCCCACTACGTTGTAAAGTAGACCTTAGGAGGGCATTTTAGGGTGGAGAATAGCTATTTTAGGGTGGAGAATAGATATATAAATAATATCTATCTCCGTCCTATAAACTCCTACATTTCCGATAAAGTTCTTTCATTTCCGAATCTGGTCTACTTCAAGTATAAAATCAAGCGGAAACATGATTGAAATTAAACGGAACAATTATACCGCCAAGAATTCACCGCTTAGTTAAAATAGATTGCATACATAAGCCACCTATATACATACGCCCCACTGTAGCGCATAGGCCTTCTCTCAGGGAGGGAGTATATGGGCTTAATCACCACGCGTGCCCACCGCGGATTGGCAATTTCAAGCGTAAGTTTATTCTTCTTCTTCTTCTTATTCTTCTTAGGTATGTGAATAGCTCAGGTTTCATCACGATGTTTTCCTTCACCGTCAGCGAGTGGTATTGCTACTATAACTTCACAAATGTACATAACTTAGAAAACAAAGTCATAAAGTACATGCCCGCACTGGGAATCGAACCTGGGTCTCTCGCTTCCGAGTCCAATGCTCTCCCACTAGGCTACCACCGCTGGAATGCGTACATCACATAAACTCACGCCTGTGTCCCCGAGGGATAGGCAGATACCAGGGTTGCCACTTGCCACAATCGTGACACACCTTTTTCGCTACATCAACATTCATTAGTCACTTTATGTACCCCGCTGGTTTTTGGTAGGTACTATGCTTGTCTTCCCTAAAAAAGCTAATTGTTAACTCATTTGCAACTAAATTGTAAAGCTTGATGCGCTGTGGACTATACCAATTCCCAGCAGCAAACCGATAGAAAAAGACGAGAAAGAAGTAGTGAACCGTCTGAAGAGCAATTACTGCGTCGAGTGTCAAAACTAACAGTCGCGCCACCAGACTGACAGTCTACGGTGCTTACGTCACAGAATAGCAACGACTAAAACGACGGTGTTTTGTATCTCATATATGCATGGATTTGTTATGGAGTCTCTAGAGCATATCTCCACCTGGTAGGGTTCACCTGAAAGGGTTTGGCAATGGGCATTGTCCTAAACATTGACAATAGTTACAAATTATAATTAATTTCAAAGGTATAAGGTCAGTAAATAAATAAATTATAATTATAAATTACTTACATACATAAGCATCCTATATACGTCCCACGGTAGGGCACAGGCCTTCTCTCAGGAAGAGAGTATGGGCTTAATCACCACGCGTACCCGCCGCGGATTGGCGATTTAAATTAGTTATGTTCACTGATTTCTTGTATTTTTGTGAATAAGTGTGTCATTAATTCTACTTTTAACGGTCGTTTCACACGTGAATGAAAGTAGGTTTAATATTTTTTCAATAAAATACGCCAAGATATTTACATCTCGGTAGGTATTCCGTAAAAATACCAAATGTCATATTATATCTTTTATCTATTCTGATACTACAATACAAAGATTATAAAACTGAAAACAAAACTCTTATAACAAACATTACGCGTAGGCCAAAAATAAAAAAACAAAGTTTTATTACGATACAGGTCTTGTATGAACACCTGTATCGTAATATCGTAAAATAAATTAGTTTATGTATTATAGTATGAGAGTAGATAAAGTAGTGTATGACACTGTACATAACTTGGTCTTATAACACTCATGTGATACTATTAAAACACTCGCCTACAGCTCGTTTTTTTAAAACACACACGTGTTACAAGAACCCTTATTATGCAACAGTATCATAAACTACTATTAAGTTTGCACAGATTAGGAGTCTTGTTTATTTAAAGAGTTCTTGTATTGATCCATGGTACCTATCACTAGAAACTGACAACTCGTAGGATCTCAGTTAATGACGATCTTCCGTGTATGACGTACTTCGGGTTTCGTAGACTCTGAATCTTGTTTTTCGCTTTAAATATTAATTAAAGCTGCCCATATAGAAATATTAAGTCCAGGGTCTTAAAATTACCTATACACTCAAAAAAAAAATTTAAAAACCCAACTTATTTTTTAAGGGAAATGCCAATTTAGGCCAGGTTGGCAATTATAGTAATTTAAGAATGATAGTTGTTTGTACGGATGCGTAGAGTAACCCCCTTACGTTTCACCGGTTCTTGAACCACGCTGCTTATCGGCTTCATCAAGCCGCTTGATGCTTCAGGTTTTATCTGTTTCAAATATGAAGCAGATAAGACCTGAATTTAACAGCATCTAGTGGAAACTCTCATCTACACTAGATATGTGAAGTTACCACTCAGACTAGTCAGACCATATAGATAGATAGAGAACACTTGATTGTACATAAAAAAGGAAATTACACACATATTTCTTAACCTTAGCTAAAAGGTCTTATAATACCCTTGACGAACATTCAGCCTCTTAACCCCTGGAGGTAAAAATTACTCCAAATCTTCCGAAACTACGTATGCGTATGTAGGTGTTTAAAAAAACCATATTGTCCAAAATAAAATATGAAAAATTTATATTGGACTTAGAACAGTAGGTTTTCGAGATTTCGTAGTTTAGGAACATAGGCTGTAAATTAATAAAGTTATAGGTGATTGAGCTAAGAGAGCACATTAATTACAATGATAAAAAAATTCAAAAAAATAAGGTAAATTTGCTAATTACTCGTAACTCCAGAGCAAACAAAACCTTCTGCCTTTTCACACTTACTGTCTCTACTAGTGTGTTTAGGTCAATAAATTGATAATCATAACAATCAATTAGCTGGGAGAGATTGTGAAAGATTCGAGCGCGGTACACTTTCGATTCGACTTTGTAGAGCTATAAGTGCGTAGAAAGGCCTAGATGCAATTTTATTTCTTTGTTCGAAACGGTACAAAAAGGCAAAGTAGATATTAATTATTACTATGGGTAGGCATATCTTGAAAATCTATGTGTCTTTCCATAATTTTGCAGGGTTAAAAATTGATAAGAAATTTTACATACATATATAAAGTCACGCCTGTGTCCCAGAGGGGTAGGCAGAGACCATAAAAATAGAGAATTTAGTATAGAAAATTTCTTCATAAGCAGCCTATATACTATAGGGCCCACTATAGGGCACAAGCCTTCTCTCAGAGAGAGAGTATGGGCTTAATCACCATGCGTGCCCACCGCGGATTGGCGATTTTAAGCGCTGAGGTATGTGAAAAGCTCAGACACCCAGGTATTGCTACTATAACTTCACAAATGTACATAACTTAGAAAGACAAGTCATAGGTACATGCCCGCACTGGGAATCGAACCTGGGTCTCTCGCTTCAGATACCAGTGTTCTACCCACTAGGCTACCATTCTTATTATCTAATTTTAATTTAATGAGAAATTTTCTATGCTTTAATTTCGTTTTGTAAGAGCTGTACAAGTTTCAATTAATGAGCAAAAAATTGCACGAAGGTAATTGCTCTATGTACATCTTGTCATTGAAAAACAGAGAGACAGTGAGGGCTAAAGTATTGGAAATTTTACAATTAAATAACGAAATTTTTTCGAAGTAAACTTACGCCTGTGCTCCGAAGTGGTAGGCAGAGACCATGATTTTCTATTTGCTGCGATTCTGACAAATCGCTGCATGCATCCATGCCATATTCTTTTCGGGTGCAAAAATACCCCAAAACACTTGCCATTTCTATTCTCTAACTAGGACTGTACTTAAGCCCCAAGACAAAAAGCTCACAAGCCTAGACGAGTATTTTGTATTTAATTAGCAGTTATACAATAATGGAGCTACTTATACATAGGAAAGGTGTTCAATTATTGTCAGTCCGTCTGAGGAGATGTTGAATCTGTGAGATTATGCAAAGTTGAAGCAACTTTCCGCGCCTGCGCACCGTTCACTGTGCGATTGTAATATATAGGATGATTTATATCACACAATGAGTATTGATTTAATACACATACATAGTAACCTGTAAAAATAAAATATGTGCTCTATGTGTCTTAGATTAAAAGATAGGAAAATAATACACCATTAATTTTGGGCGGAACGTGCCTAAAGAATGGCTTGTTTTTTTTTTAAAAGGCACTTTCCAAAATTATCTTGATGCAAACTCGAATCTATGAGAACGATTAGTAGCCAGCCAGAGCGGTGTGTTATATACCAGGTACAAACCAACTCGAACCAGCAAACTCGACCTTCATAATAGTCAGGTCAGTATTCCGTGTGGCGCCGGATTAAGAATAGCGTCACTCCATTTCCTTCATATCATAGAAGGCCACTAAATAGGTTTTTAAAATTGTCCTCAGCACGGGTTAGTGCAACAAAAAGAATATAACTACGGTCAGATTTTGACAAATAAAATCTCATTCCAGTCACCGTATTTGCGTGCGTGTCATAGGCTATCGGGAATTTTATGATTTTTCATATTATGACATTAGTATAAATCCAACAAAAAAAAAAACAAAACATTCATAAAATCCCCGATCTAGTTTGCATGAATTTCTCTATATTTTCACTAGATGGCGCTATTTTAAATCTTGCTACTCATCAGTATATGGCGCTGCTGTTATTAAAAGCAAAATTTTCTAAAAATAAAATAATAAAAAATGAAATAAAAAGTAACAAACTACTTACTAAGCAGGCGAGACCCAAATTCAACATTGTGACCCTTGCAATATACCTAGATTGGTCCCGCGTGCTTAGTAGTTTATCCTCAGCATTCGGGTTGTTTGTAATTTTTTATTTCTGGTTTTTATTGTTGGCTTTTTAGCGATTTTTCATTTTAATAAAAGCAGCCATTTTGTATTTCAGTTTTTTTTTCTATCACGCGGGAGGCGTCCGGTAAATGTATCTAAATGAAATTACCTTACCCAGGATTACAAGCATTTTTGTAAACGTAACTAAAATATCATCCTATAGGTGTTTGCGAAAATTTACTCGTTATATATCGCAAGGCTAGTCACTCATTGATGAAACTTGTTGTAATAGTACGCGAAATTTGATTACATCGTAAAGCGAAAACTAAAGCAACCAAACCAAACAAAACAGTGGCCTGTGTTGACCAACAGTAATAAATTGGTAATACGATTGCTACCGTGGGAACTAAAAATCAATAGCAAGTATTCATGTTTATTGCTTCTATGTTAATGCGTTTTGTTGATTATGTGGACATAAATTAAAATAAAGTGCATTAGTCAATAATAATTATTTTTAAATCGACGAGATTTTTCACATGCTAATAGCTACTCAATCATACAGAGTTATTTCTAACACACACAATTCCTGAAACATGTGGGTTAGAGTTTGTCTCTTACAACAACTTTTGTTCAACGACTTTTGAAAGCGGTGTGTTAATTATATTCGTTTTGTTGCACTAACCCGTGCTGAGGATAATTTATTCAATTACGTAATACAGAGAAGTTTGTAAAGAGACTGGAAATTTCGCCGATGCTTGTACTTGCCCATTAGCTCAGCTGGGAGAGCTCTGGCACGGTTAACCAGAGGTCGCGGGTTCAAGTCCCGGCATGGGTGGAATTTTTAGCCTCTAAATAGGTTTTTAAAACGGTTTGTTAAGTTTTTCTTTTTTTATACGTTTATTTATTCATCTTAAGAACATTACTATACTACACAATTTTTGCTAAACTGCAAAGCAGTTTGTTCGCGAAGCGCTCTAACTATATTGCTTTAACTATATACATATATTGCCTATGGTTGACTGGTAGAAAATGCCGTTAGCATTAAGTCCACCTTTTGTACACTGCCTTTGTGCAGTAAACAATAATTATATATAACCTACGTAATAGCCCACGTATTTCCCTTCACTCAGCTTCAGTCTATATGTAAATAAATCGTTGACCGAAATCGCCAAAGTACTCTTTATTTTTTCTATTTTTTTTTTCATCGTTCAGTATTTTTAATACTATGATTTTGACGGTTTTTCTGCGTGTTTAATTTAATTGACATTCTTCAATGTAGAATAATAATTTACTGAAGGCTGCGATATAAGCGAGCGGGTAAAGTGCAAATTTAATATATAAGCCTTGATGTGCCCATAAATATAAATCTTAGGAAAAACTCACAGAACAAAAAGTTGTTGTAAAACACAAACTCTAATTGAAGTGTCTCAGGAATTGCGAGTTTTAGTAATAGCTGTGTTTACAGGGTGTCACAAAACCCCCGTTTATGTATCCAAAAAAATATCGCGGAAATTTTCGTTTCGCAATGGTAACTTTAGTATATCAGCATTTTTTTTATGTAGCCTCGAATCGATTATGTCCCACTGCTGGACAAATGCCTCACCCTTAGTTCTCCACTTCTCCTTCTGCCAAACCGGTAGAAATATGAATTATGTCAGCTATAACAGCTGATAATTGTTGCGAGATTTTGAAATTTTTTCTGTAGTGTAGATTATTTTGTTACACCCTCTAGAGAAGTAATATTCTTTTGTACTTTTGCACATAAAATATGCATGCTCAAATAGGTTTGAAAAGTTAAAACAAATGTTACAGAAAAGCCTTGCTAGGGGCATTGTGACGAAATCTGTGTGCCTGAGGTATTACATACCTCAGCGCTTGATATTGCCATTCCGTGGCGGGCACGTTCTCTCTCTCTCAGAGAACCCCCGTGCCCTGCAGTAGGTCGTATACAGGGTGCATTGAAACCGTGCTAGCATGACAGACTTAACTGTATCTTTTACTTCCCTGCAAAGAAACAAACAAGCTCATACGTCATATAACCTCTATATTAGTAAGAGAGATACAGATAGCCGGTCAAGAGATGTATGTTAGACGAACACAGACGATGTTATCAGGAACATGTCAATATACGTGGGCGCTCGATTGATCATCGCGTCTAGCAGACCATTGTAATGGTGTCATTATGATAGATTGATCTTGCTATTTCTGCGCGTAATTACTCGGGGTCATTTTGCATTCTTGTGTTTCTACGAGTATCTAATAAGCCTTCGTGCTTTTGATGATTAAGGTCTTTTTAAACCTTTTTTGTCCGTTTTTCCTCCAAATAGGTCTAGATTTTGAAATGGATGCCTAGTTTAACTTGTAACGTTCATTAAGTCACAGTTTCTGTGTTATTTTCAATAAAATAAGCCGTCGCAATTTTAATGCAAGTTAGCCAAATGATGGTTAGGAATTACAATTACATTACAGTAGATCGGTGTCGTGCGGGTGGCATGATTTCAATCAAAAACAATCATTGACGGTCGTCGAAGTCTTTCGTAAACACTACACATTATTAACTACCGACAAAAAACCAAGTAACTTTATCCGGTGTTAAGTTAATAATTAACGGTCTTACTTACAAAAACTCGATTCCTTAAAACACTTCAAAAACGCCGATTAAAATAGTCTGTGAATACATCCGGAGCCACACCACCACCAAACACTGCGATCTCCAATCCGCCTGCCAAGTGTGGAGATTACGGCAAAGCCTCCCATACAGCGAGATACCCATGTCCTGCAGTGGACTGCTATGGGTTGATGATGATGATGAGAGAATACATAAGAATTAAATTTAAGAATAAATGTAGCCACAGATTAAATAAACGGAGTGTTAGATTGGTTTGAGAGGAACCGTGTTTTTATAAACAAGGCCGTGAAGGTTTACTAATTTAGGGACTATTATACAAGTGAAAAAAATCCTATTTGTTTGTCGTGCCCGTCGGTCGTAAGGAACCGGGCTTTTTTGCGCAAGTATTGTAGTCCTTAGGACCTTAGTATTTAAGGTTTATTTTAATTCGTACCGCTGCGCCCGCACGTCACCGGGTCGTTGTAATGTGAATAGTTTTATTTTAACCTACTTCAAAAAAGGAAAATTTTCTCAATTCGACGCGTATATATATTTTTGGCTCTGCTATTGCATAACGCCGTCAAATCTTTTAATTTTCTTTGTTCGAATAGATATAACGTCTCATTGGTCCCATTTTAATTTGGTGAAGATCTGATGAACACTTTTAGAGATGGAGAATGGAACTCTTCAATGGACAGCAATAAATCAGGTCTAATGGGGCAAATCCTTTAGTAATATGCATTATGTTTAATAAAATATAGCGTAAAAGTAGTCCCAGGGTAATTTGGTGATGTTTTGGTTTAAACAAATAATTATCTAGCGTAAATTATGGTTAAAACAGACTTGATTTTTTTTTCTCGCGCTGCCCCACTTAGAATTTAAAAAAATAAGAATTTTACACAGAAAACAAAAACGGACTTCAAAACACTACAGCACTGCCATGCAGTTTGGCGAATAATTTATAAAATTTAAAACTCTGCGATAACAAAGTAAGTCAATAAATTAAAAAAATAAAAATAAAAAAAACTAAAAAATGGTGTTTCGTGACCAGCACATATATTTTGGGCACCAACTCCAAATTAGGTAGTTCTACAATACCTACATGTATACGTAATTCTAATTGAAAGGTATTTTTTTAAATTATTTCTAACTTTTTTGTACTGTAGTGTTTTGCAGTCGGTTTTTGTTTTTTATTGACTCTTTTATGTAACCTATGTACATTGTACCTACGTCCCACTGCAAGGCACAGGTTTTTTCTCAAAGAGAGAGCATGTGCTTAATTACCACACGTTCCCACCGTGGATTGGCAATTTTGGGCGTGTGAACACCTCCGACACTCAGGTTTCCTCACGATGTTTTTCTTCACATTAGCGAGTGGTACTGCCACTGCAACTTCACAAAGGTACGTAACTTAGAAAAACAAAGTCATTTCGATGTGAATAGCCTTAACCTTTATTTGGCTAACTTGCATTACAGTTGCGGGCGTTTATTTAATAATTATGCCAAAATATGTCTTTAGGTTCAGATGTGATCTAAAGTTTAAATATGTATAATGCTATTTCTTATGACTAAAACGATTGCTAAGTCGTTATTTCTGACAAATTGCACTTAACTGCAGTGCAGTATGGAACGAAATAACATTTAGAGCAGAAGGGTCGTCCAAATTAACTCTCAATAGGTTAGTTGACCAAAAATATTTTTGCTCCTATTCGAGATGCCCGTGCCACAGGATAAAGATCTTTGTCTACCAACAAATATTGTTTTTTCTAACATAATCGGCCGAAATGTAGATAATTCCAGTCATGACTATCGGAAATCAAAAGTAAATGTCAATTTTCAATGTTAGCAGGCTGACTTCGGGTCGAGTTTGTAGTGGAGAAAAGGCAGTGATAAAACTCCACTCTGACTATCTTTTCTCAAATCATATTATTAATACATTGCTTTGCAGCTCCAAGCATCGAGCTCTAGTTTCCTTATAAAACATAAAAAAACATAAACTCACGCCTGTATCCCAGAGGTGTAGGCAGAGACCAGGGACTGCCACTTGCTACGATCCTGACAGATCACTTTCGCTTCCTTAACATTCCTTATAGAGCGAAATATAAAGGAATTTCAACCTAAAATCAATCCAAGAATTCCTTCTAAACGCATTTCCTAAACGTAAATCAATTTTCGCAACAATGCCTTTAGCTTTTCACTCCAAAACCTCGTAAACACATGTCTGTTTATTGCACAAAAACCTACCTTAATACTAGACTAATAAACACCAAATCACACTACCCCAATAAGCCGAGCTTTACATCTCCATAAAACGAAACCAAACACGGTCGTAACCCCCTCTAAAAGTACAAGGAAAAACAAATCGCAGCACTGTAGGAATAAGTGTTAAAGTTCTACAAGGAGAGGGAAAGTAGTAAGACCTAAGTTTAGTGCTTGAAAGGACAATGCGCACTTGCGTCCGTAAGGCCGGACTTGAATGCTTGCGCCAGATCACCTGAAGTGACTGGATAGGAAATACGTGGAGAAGATATGGAAATTCGAAAACTGTTTTTTTAATTAAACTTGAAAAGTAAAGTATTTTTCAACCGATTTTATTCAACCGATGTTAGACGACTACAACATCAACCAATAAAAAAATATCAGAACTAGTGACATATTTTTTATGTGATTAATAAAATAACAACACAACTGTCAAAATAATAAAGTTAAATTCCTCTCACAGCCTAAATATTGTATAAAATCTACGTTATAAAACAGCGAAATTAAAAAAAACCGTTCTCAATAAATGTTCCGCTACAATTGCTCATGAAACTTAAGCAACAATTATTTTTTTTTGTATTTATGTATGTAAAAATAACAAGTACACTGCTTATGCACTCTTTTTTTATTTCACCCAAACTAAACACTTTAACAGCGGTGGTAGCCTAGTGACAGCGGTGGTAGCCTAGTGGGTAGAACATTGGACTCGGAAGCGGGAGACCCAGGTTCGATTCCTTGTGCGGGCATTTACCTATGACTTTGTTTTCTAAGTTATGTACATTTGTGAAGTTATGGTAGAAATACCACTCGCTAACCGTGAAGGAAAACATCGAGAGGAAACTTGAGTATATGAGCTGTTCACATACCTCAGCGCTTGAAATCGCCAATCCGCAGTGGGCACGCGTGGTGATTAAGCCCATACTCTCTCCCTTAGAGAAGGCCTGTGCCCTACAGTAGGACGTATGTAGGCTGCTTATGAAACACTTTAAAATACTGCTTTTCAAGATCTAAATTCCATAAAAAAGTACCTAACGTGATATTGATTTCAAGAAAGGTAGTACATTATGTCAGAAAGAGTAAAAAAATATTTTCAGAAAAATAAACAGTTGCTATAAATCTACAAATAACTTTGTTGTGCAAGGTACATACGAGTATCAATCAATTTTATACTTTACTATTATATGTTTTTTTTCCCATTTTAGTTTTACTTTTTATTGAAACTTAGAGTAGGTACAAAGTACAAAGTATACAAAGTAGGTACGATTACTTTGGTCAAAAAAGCCATCTGTAAATATCTGCACATAAACAGGCAGAATATGAAGATACCTTAAATTATTTTAAACTACCATGCCAAGTACCCGAGTTCTCGTTCATTCAAGTTTTACTAAAATCGCACTGTCTACTCTAAGGTTTCCCTGTGCAGACGGGTCTGATAAAAAGGTTGACAAAGGATATTGTATGGAGAGGCCTCTCTATTGTTGTTTGTTTTCAGAAAGCCACAATGCGCCGCGGTGACAAGTTGTTGACTTGTAACGTTGCACCGTGGTGGTTGCTGCTCTACAACATTTTGTATTACATTAAATTGCCTAAAGTAACGCTTATGTCCTTGGTTGTCATAGCTAGAGGTAAGCTATGGCAACGTTTCACATTGTTTTGGTAGTTACATTTTTTTAAGGCCGTTGACGTCTTTAATAGAACAAAACAAAAATGTAGTTAGTTTTATGTCTGTGCGATTAATAGAATTTAATACAAGAATGATACCACATCAACGTAGATTAGCTGGAAGAAAATATACTACCTAGTATTAAGCTCGCCTTTGTACAAAATTGTTTTTTTAGTGCAATAAAGAATTTTTCATTTCAATTCAAATTATAGGTATCAATAATAATGCAAAAAAACCTTTAAGTAATCGAGGGAAATTATCTGGCAAAGAGTAAGCTTCAGTTAACTGGAATCACAAGCATGCCTGTTTTAAGAGTTTGCAGATGCTCAAACTCATCAAATCATGTTTTCATTGTTTTGATAGGTAGGTTAATTTAAACGTGGCAAGTATGTTGGCGCTATTAGTCTATAATTATCCTTACTGAGTTGATTTTTTAGCAAGTGTTACTCTATGTAACCGCATTATTACAATGTTTAAAATAAGTACTCCATTTTATACTGTACAAGTGAAACGGTTTAAACAAGTATTTGTTATGCTAGTATGCCTATTATACTTATTCAATACCGCTACAAACACGATCACTATATTTTATTGCCATGACCATTAAATAAGATTACCTTTAATCACATCTACCACCGCAAACTTATGTTGGAAATGATGGCGTACCATAAAATAGAGAAAAACAAGCGAGTTTTGGACAGTTTTGAGGTCTATGCTGAGTTTCTTTGTGTTCAATCTTAGAAAGAACACAGAAGGTTAAAAACGAATGTTTTATGTCTACCCATTGATGAAAATTATTACAATACCAGCTTTTGCCTAAGCTCAACACTTTCCTCTAAGCTCGGTTTCTCCAACCATATCCGAATTCACGCAACAAAACATTTAAGGGTCGCCGTCGATATACACTCGTAAGTCATGATCGTGAAGAATATTATTATCGTCTTACAGTAAAATCGTTTCAGTTTCATTTATTGCAAAACCCTTTAAAACACTTTATCCTTAACAGGTAAGAATGACCCTGTAACGGCAAGTTTTTGTTTCATAAGTAATTTACAACTAAACTAAAATTCTACGGATAATCCCGAACTGCAACCACTTTTAGTCTAATGCTCCTATACAAATAGTCACTTCTCAACATAAACAGAGAATTTGGCGACTAATTTCGACGATTAGGTCACACAAATTTCGCAAATTATAGCTTAATTTTGTATTTGCTTGCAGGAGAGCATCCACCCACACGGTCTAACCGTAAGAAACAATAGCGGCCTTTAGTGGGCAGAAAGTTGAGATTGCGTTTTGAAATATTCACAGATCCATTCCGCGCCCGGCTGTCTGTCCGAGCTTCTAGCCAGGTTAACCTGGCCCTTCCACACGCCAAATTAAACCCTACAACCTTGACAATACGGGTGAAACAGAGGTGCTTGATCAATTGGTCAGGAGGTGAAACTACAATTTTGAATGTTTGCTCAGTATTAAATTATACATTTACGCAAAACTTGTGCGCGCTTGTGTGTGACGCGAAAATGTCATGAGAATATTGATTTTCGCTGTTGCTCTTGGTAACTGTGAGGAAAAATGTCACGAGGCAACTCGCGATTGAGCTGATTTTAGCTGGATTGAATCTGCCTATGGATTGAATATGCCGTGTATCGAATCTGCCTACGCAGCGTAAGACTCCCGCCAGCTAGCTGGACCGAACGTTCTGAGACAGATTGCTGGCGGAGGCTAGATAAGGATGGCCGAGGACGGATGGGTGATGTGCCTTGGGGGAGGCCTATATCCAACAGTGGACAAGTACAGGCTGATTGATTGAGTGATTGAATCTGCCTTTGCTCTGAACTAGGAAGACTACGCTATAAAGATCATGTTTTAGGTAATGTTTTAGACAAGTTAACTCCATACATACATAGATACATAAACTCACGTCTGTATCCCAGAAGGGTAGGCAGAGACCCGGGACTGCCACTTGCCACGATCCTGACAGATCACTTTCGCTTCCTCAACATTCATTAGTCGTTGCATGCACGCACGCCGGTTTCCGGTACTTTTAATCTTGCCCTTTGCTAATACATCGACTATTTGGTCGAAGTATGTCCGCCTGGGTCGCCCGCTCAGGTTTCCTCACGATGTTTTCCTTCACAGTTAGCAAGTGGTATTGCTACTATAACTTCACAAATGTACATAACTTAGAAAACAAAGCCATAGGTACATGCCCGAACTGGGAATCGAACCTGGGTCTCTCGCTTCCGAGACCAAAGTTCTGCCCACTAGGCTACCACCGCTCACAACGTACATGTATGCTTTGCACCCTATGTTTTGGTGCACTGGGTGAGTCAATTACAGTAAGTTAGTTGTTAAGTTTAAAACGAGCAGTTATATTACTTTAGTTACTAAATTATTATGCAAGCAATAAAAATTTTAATTTATATCCCTGCAAATGTTGTGAATGTCTCTAACGGAGATGCATATCACAAATTTAGCCATAGACTTTGTTTTTAGTGTATTCGTTGATATGTAGCCTATTGGCGTCCATAAATAAATATATAACATATATCGCATTTGATGAGTGATTTCTTAGATTTATCTCATCATCAGGCATTTGGCGCCCACTGCAGGACATAGGCCTCCATCATGGTTTTTAACCATGAAGAGTTTTGCCATAATCGCCGCGCTTGGCAGGCGGGTTGCCGATCGCAGCATGCGGTTGGCATCTCAGGAAGACGCTGCTGCCCGTCTCCTGGTATAATTGATTTCCTTAGTCGCCTTCTACGACATCCACGGAAGGAAATGGAGTGACGCTATTCTTAATGTAAAGTTAAATGTACTGTTACATTTGAAATAATGCAAATAAAACAAAGTTGATGGTGGATTAGACAATTATGTATGCAAACCAGCATAACCACTTCACCGTATCGAATTTCCAAACTCTTCAAGCTGTCATAAGCTGATATTATTTTTAGACCAATTTGTATGCTAAACAATGCGCACGGGACGTTCCTCTGAAGAACCAATGTCCAATACCAAAATTAAAAGTTTATTGTGACACGTCTGTCACTCTATCAAACAGCGAAACCTATTTTTCAGTACCGATAATATAATCATACTACTTCCAGTATACTAGTTACTTGTGAAGTTGTAGGAGCAGTACCACTCGCCAACGTGAAGGAAAATATTGTGAGGAGACCTGAGTGTCTGAGGTGTTCAGATACCCCAGCGCTTGAAGTTGTCAATCCGCGGTGGACACGCGTGGTAATTAAGCCCATACTCCCTCTCTGAGAGAAGGCATGTATAAGTACCACCTAGACTTCATAAAAAATGTATAGCTCTAAAACAACAGAAAACAATTGCAATTTGTCTTATGAACAGTGGTCCTCAAGTGGTAGAACGTCAGCCTCACATTCGGAAGGTCACCTCATACACTCGGGTTACCCCACGTCGTTTTCCTTAACCTTTGCGAGTGGTATTATTACTACAAATTCACAAAGCTGCGTAACTTAGTACCTAAGCAAATTACTTTGCATCCAATCCAAACAGTCGGTCCCTCAATGCTGAGGATCGTGGCCGCTATGACAAGGATGGGTGTAGAGTGCTCTCCATCTGAACCTGTCGTTCGCTGTGTAGACCGCCTGGTAAAATACCTACATTATTAAAAACAAAAAGAATATATAATTACCTACATTATTTACATCATTACCGGCACGGTGAGCCAGAGGTCGCGGGTTCAAGTCCCGGCATGGGTGGAATTTTTAGCATCTAAATAGGTTTTAAAAATTGTCCTCAGCACGGGTTAGTGCGACAAAAAGAATATATAATTACCTACATTATTATATTGTCTTTGTCGCACTAACCCGTGCTGAGGACAATCTTAAAAACCTATTTAGATGCTAAAAATTCCACCCTTGCCGGGACATGAACCCGCGACCTCTGGTTAACCGTGCCAGCGCTCTCTCAACTTGCCCATTGGCTCAGTTGGGAGAGCGCTGGCACGGTTAGCCAGAGGTCGCGGCTTCATGTCCCGGCATTAGTGGAATTTTTAGCCTCTAAATAGGTTTTTACAACTTAAGTACATTGTTAAATGCCAGGATTCAAACCTACTACCTCCCGAATATGAGGCTAGCGGTCTAAGGATACCAACGCTCCACTGATACGATACCAACGCGAGTTGTATTTGCTTTTAGAGTAAGGTCCATGATTAGGTACCTTAGTGATTAACCCAATCCACGGATAAACCTTGTCGGTTTCGGCGGATTGGAGGTACCTATATGTTGTGTGTATTTACTTTTTTATCTTAAATAAACGATTAAAAAAAAAAGGTATTCCATGGAAATTATTTAATTGAGTAGAACCCCTGGTGGTGGTATTGATTGTTCTCTTAGACGGCTCCCTGGACTTACCGGTGTAGATTTTAGGGTTCCGTGTCGAAATACCCGATACGCAGTTATTTATTTAAGTTATTTATAACTTAGGCGAGCTTAATGCTACTTAGCACTATCTACCAGCTAACCTTTTTACTGTAACAAAAAATACATTGACGTGTTACATTTACATACATACTACTAATAATAATAAAAATTAAGATACATACATAAACTGACGCCTGTATCCCAGAGGGGTAGGCAGAGACTAGGGACTGCCACTTGCTACGATCCTGACAGATCACAGTTGCTTCCTCAACATTCATTGGTTGTTGCATGCACGCACGCCGGTTTCGAGTACTTTTTATCTTGCTCTTTGCCATTTGGTCGAAGTGTAAAATTAAGATAAGATTAGAAAAGAAAATAATTTATTTGTACTTCTTGACGCACATTTAAAAAATTATAAAAGCAATTACTTAAAATCATATAAAACAAAAACTAAAAATTAAAATAATACAGGAAAAAATACAAAGTAAAAGTTCGGCACGCATGAGAAATTGAATTGCAACGAACATAACAAAAATAAAACAAAACTACCCACTGAATATTTATAACCACCCATTACTTAATTATTTTAAATATTAAGATTAAAGGTACCCGAAACGCATTCGCGATTTCGATTGAGTCTTCAAAGAATCGCCTTTTTCGGAAGAAAAAGGTGCCATGGTTCATATCGTATTCCAGTTCAGTACGCACCTGATAATTATTTTAACATATTTACCGCGGAACCCTTAAAACCACATTTTTATTTCAAACTCGACTGATTTTGATATCTGAAACAAATGACCACTATGTTAACTAATGCCACAGCGGGTGGCTACGCAGTTCATTGACAACTAGCACAACTTGGCCCCAGAAGACAAGTAGAATCGAACAAACGAGAGGTCTCTATACGCTGGCTGAGACCAAAATTGAACAGGTCCAAGAGTTTGAGCGTTTAAAATGATGTGTACAACTAATTTGTCGCCTCTTCAACTTAACGGGCTTTAGTGACAACGGGTGGTTTTATGTGAACGTTAAGAGAGAAAGATATTGGAAAAATCACTTTTAAGAGTTCCGTATAGAATGTACATTTTATTGACACACACACATGAGACTTGACAGCGAGATTGTTACAAGTACACTCGACAGCAGATCAACCTCGATTCCTAGTGCGGGCATGTACCTATGACTTTGTTTTCATTTGTGAAGTTATAGTAGCAATACCACTCGCTAACGCTGAAGGAAAACATCTGAGTGTCTTGAGCTATCTACATACCTCAGCGCTTGAAATCGCCAATCCGCGGTGGGCACGCGTGGTGATTAAGCCCATACTCTCGCTCTGAGAGAAGGCCTGTGCCCTACAGTGGGACGTATATAGGCTGCTTATGATGAAGGACTTGAAAAGACTAAGTTTGGAGTTTTTTTCGTCCATTTTTTCTCCAAAATGATCTAGATTTTGAAATGGACACCTAGTTTGACTTGTAACGTTTATTAAGTCGCAGTTTCTGTGCTACTTTGAATAAAAAAAATTGATTTGATTTGAATACAATCACTTGACCTTATTCCAAACATATCATGTTTATATTTTTAATGTGCGATCAAAAACCGAAATTCTCGTATCTTCCTAAATCCCACGATACCCTATCGTTTAATACTGCACCTTTGTGTTGAAAATATAATATATGTAACTCAATATCAATGAATAGTCATTTTAATATGATAAGTATCCATTATTCAGAGATATTATGACCCCATAATAACGAATGTAAATCCACATTTTTTCACGCTTAATGGTTCGAGGCAGATCAATTAGAATTGTATTAGGAAAGAAATTATAGTGATTCTGTCTTTCTTAGAAATGTTATGAATGTATTAGAGTTCCACACCTCAAAAGGCAAAAATAGAATCCTAGTAGGATCACATCTACGTCCTTCGTCCAACTACCCGTCTGTGTTTCTCCTTCGGAAACCTGCCGTTACAAGGTTGTCTGGAAGAAATGGCTGTTAGCAATAAGGCCACCCATTGTACTTTTTCATTGTAACTTTCATATTTTATGTCTCGCTTCTTGTGTGCAATAAAGAATATTCTTATCTTATCTTCTTTCCGACTTTTTTCTCCAGAACAGGCAGATCACATTAAAATACTCCTTTATCTCTAGAATTCCAAATGAACCGATCTGGGGCCTAATCCTGACGTTTGCGAGAGCAATTTTTATGGAATTTGACAGTCAAGCGATTGGAATCGTTGAGGATTGGCTGACCACTGTGACAATGGTTTTTAATTGTTTTTTTCAAGGTCATAATCCAACAGGTTTATTTATTTATAATACTTTATTTATTTTATTTAATTAGGACAACCAGTAGCTAGTACACTAATACATTATAAATTATAAAAATTAAAGGGTTATAAGGTAAGTGCCTAGCCTATTAAGGTTGCCACTGCATGCGCCTTTGCTAGTGATTAAGTTAACTTAAAATTTATGTCTAATTTTATTAATCTACGATTAAGCTATAAACAAAATTACAGGTTACAGGCAGTTTAAATGCTCTGTGATAAAAGGAAAAACGTAACCACAAATTACTTAAACTGCCTCTGAGGAGCGTTTTAGAGGAATCGTGTTTTTATGAATAGGACCGTAAGGTTTTCCCTTAACGGTGTGTTCGAGTTTGTCTCAAATTTGTAACGATATGGCTGTTATCTTACAGTAACTTTTGTAAAAATCATCATCATCCATTTGACACCGACTGCAGGACATAGGCCTCCCTCATGGTTTTCATAGCCACGAGGGGGTTTCGGCATAATCGCCACGCTTGGCAGGCGGGTTGGCGAACGCAGTATGCGGTTGGAATCTCAGGAAGACGATGCTTCCCGTCTCCTGGTAATTTATTTCCTTAGCTTCTACGACATCCACGGGAGAAAATGGAGTGTCGATATTCTTTTATCGAATACGAATTTTTGTAAATATGTAGATCAATAAATATAATTAGGTGACTGTCTGAACGGACGTACTGAAAACGATTAATTTCCGTACATGCACACACTGTTTCGTTTCACAGAGCTACTAACTGAATTGTCCCCTCGTGCCCTTTTTTGAAAAGGAAAATAATAGCCTTTTGAAGGACCGGAAACGTCCCTGACGCCATAACCGGAAGCGTGTCCAGACAGGAAATAGATTTTTGAAAGTTCCCAGCACGCAGTGAGGGAAAAACTGATCGACTGTGTTTGCCAGTAGACAAACCAATATAGGTGTGTTCATATTATTGTGTAGTCTGGCTTATACAGTCAGCTGCATGTAGAGATAACCTTTAATATTCAATACGCGTACTTTTGTCGCGATTCTTAAACCTTCCATTTATTTGCATTTCTTTCCAACTGTGCAATTCTTAAATCTAATTATACTGAGTCTGGGTGTAGTGTCATGTTTGTGATGTCCTTGTCTAGTCAATTACCATAGCACAGGGTATCCTAGTTTGGGACCAGGGTAAGTGATTGTGTCATGTGGAAGTTATTTATTTATTTATTTATATTAACTGGTCCTGGCCCCAAAATAGGGTATCCGGTGCTATGGTAATCGGGCAAGGTTACCACAAACATGGAAATACATACATCCATAAGGCCATTTGTATACATCAAGTGTGGCGGCATCCAGAGGCTATCGAACCCGCGACCTGTGTTTTTGGTAGTCAAGAGCGTTTACCGCTTAACCAACCAGCCGGCCAAAATCTGACATGACACAGGTATAATAGCAGTTTTTTCTCAAAGAGAGTGACTTTGTCTCCTTGTGGATAGATTTCGCTTTAAAGCTTAATATTTCGCAAATGGAAACCTAAATTAAAAAAATGGTCTTCCTACAATCACAATATTTTTCAACGACCAATCCAACGATGCGCCATTTTATGGGGTAGACAATTAATAAAATCGTTCCCACTTTTCATGTTAGGTACAGTAAAAAAAATTTGTTTCCAACATTTTATTCTTTAACTTTGTCGGCGCGATAAATATGTATATGTTACGGGTAATGCTAGTAGAAAAAGTAAACTTAGGTTTACCCGGGTTTACTCAGTATTACCCAAGGTGTTTGGGTAAAGTCCGAAATAAAAGAAATAGTTATTTGTTATGCAAGGCTGCAAAGTAAATTTTTGGCGCGAGTACCTTGTATTGAAACCTGAGCAAGCGAAGGATTCTAGGATTGAGCCACGAGCGAAGCGAGTGGTTCAAATATAGAATCCTGAGCGTAGCGAGGGTTTCAAAGGTACGAGACGCTAAATAACTTTGCTGCCGAGCGCAACACACAACTTTTCACCTCACTAAAGCGAGGAAAATGTTAGGTGCAAGAAAAACAGTTTTAATAAATATTAAATTACTGTTTATTTATTTCAAAAATTAAAAGTAAAATTACTACAATTGGTAATATTGAAAGTTATTTTTTTTTTTAAATCAAATTTTCTTGCCGGCCAGTGCGATTCTTTAAATGAGGCTGGCGCATGACATGAAATAAGTATTTGCATTTCAATCATCAATGGACTGGCTGCAGAGAATATAAACTATTACGAAACCAATGAGGTTCTATATATATGTAATTTATTGTACGAAACCTTTATTGAATAAAAATATTCGAATTTTAAAAACACTTTCCACGCTACCGGATAAAGTGCGATTTTCCACGCAGATTTCGAATGATAAACAGAGCTTTTACGAGCTAGTGAGGTGAAAAGTAAATTTTTATTTGGCGTTTACCCGTTCATACCTATGTGTACCCAACACGGGCTGGGTAATGTTAGGTGTTGCGTCATCTTTGAGCGCATGGCGCGGGGCGCGGGGCGCCTCCTGCTCGCGATCCCTCGGCGAGGGAGATACTTACGACAGATCTCGACCTTCAACACAGTCTACTAGCATTACCCGTGACATAATATACACATACCAAATTACAGCTTCCTAGTATCACCGGACTTTGCGTTAGGCCGCGGACGGACGGACGGACAGACAGACAGACGGACATGGAAAAACTATAAGGGTTCCTTGTCGGCCGTTTTTGGCATAAATGCTATCTAGTCAGAATTTCGTGATGTGACGTTCTTTTTCGTGGGTCCTAAAAATCACTTTTTGCGAATACATACATAAGCAGCCTATATACGTCCCACTGTAGGGCACAGGCCTTCTCTCAGGGAGAGAGTATGGGCTTAATCACCACGCGTGCCCACCGCGGATTGGCGATTTCAAGCGCTGAGGTATGTGAATAGCTCAGACACTCAGGTTTCCTCACGATGTTTTCCTTCACCGTTAGCTAGTGGTATTGCTACTATATCTTCACAAATGTACATAACTTAGAAAACCAAGTCATAGGTACATGCCCGCACCGGGGATCGAACCTGGGTCTCCCACTTCCGAGTCTGAGGTTCTACCCACTAGGCTTCCACCGCTTATACGATCAAATACGATCTGTAAAAGAAGATATGATTTTTTTTCCATTGGTGGCGTTAGCTAGCCCACTGGGTCCTCTTAAATGTGAGGCAAGTGTTCTAGCGACTTTTTGCGCACTTTCAACGATGCCTCCGTGTCCATTAGAGCCTATTAATAAAGTCTGTCCAGTGAGAATTCCCGGCATCACGGGTGCTTTCGTTTAAAAATATCAAGGGCTTAAGTGGAGCGTCCGTTAATGGGGCCCGCAAGTAATGTGGACGTCATCCGCGGCTGAACAATCGCTTTGTTGTTCGCCGCCGCCGGCGCGGGGCCTACCACGAGGCGCGGCCCTTTCCTGGCCGGGCCCTTGCGAGAACAGCGGTTTGAATCTAAAATTATCCTTATAAGTATAACGAGCAGAGATGGGTCAGGGAGAACGGTTTCCTAAATGGTTCGCGCATGACTAGACGTAAAAATTTGAAAAATCAATAACTTCCATGCAACACAATCACTTGTTCTGGTTCCAAACTAGGATACCCTGTGCTATGATAACCAGCCAAGGGCAAGAAACATGGAAATACATCCAGACTGACGGCATTTGTACAAATCAAAGCGTAATTAACTATTAAATGTATTATAACCTAATCACATGCGTACATAAACTCACATCTACATTCAAGAGAGGTGGGCAGTGATTCGATGTTGCTTGCCACGATTTCGACAAACCTCTGTCGCTATATCAACATTCATTAGCTGCATGCACTATTGCACGTACGCCGGTTTCGGGTACTTTTATCTTGAGCTTCTAATACATCCCCTATTTAGTTAATATTTGTCCGCCTGGAAAGTCCCTAAAATTATAAGAATCGTAATAAAATTATAAGAAACACACGTCGAAAATGTAAATCTGAGAAAAACTCGTAGAAGAAAAGTTGTAAGACACAAAAACTTATTGAGGTGTTTTATTCATTTTGATTTTTTTAACCATAAAGATGCGCTAAATAGTTAGATAGAGAACACTTTATTGCACATAAAAATAGAAATAACACAGATATTTCTTAACCTAAGAGTACAGTAGCTTATTGCAGCTACGGATATTAGCTATAATTATTCCAACCGTTTATTTAACTTTTGCATACCTATAAAGTTCCTTATTTGTTTGACAGGAAACCGTAGGCAAAAAATGCAACACTACACGAACACTTTTTTTTCACAATAGTGATGCGACGTGTTTTGCTACGATATTGTAACGAGTAGATTATGTAGCGAAGACTATTCAAGTTGATTTTCCTAACCTATAGTATACTACTACAAAGATCTATAATATAAGAAATTAGGTTTAAATATTCATCATCATCAGCCATTTGACGCCCACTGCAGGTCATAGGCCTCCTTCGTAGTTTTCATGACCATGAGGGGTTTTGCCATAATCGCCATGCTTGGCAGGCGGGTTGGCGATCACGATATGCAGTTGAAATCTCAGGAAGACGCTGCTGCCCGTCTCCTGGTAATTTATTTCCTTAGTCGCCTTCTACGACATCCACGGAATGAAATAGAGTGACGCTATTCTTAATCCGGCGCCACGCGGAAGTTAAATATTATAACTAACAAAATTACATGAAAACCCGTTGGGTAGTTTTTAGGTTATCACGCTCATCCAGACAAACTTTAAAAAATACCAAAAATTAAATATCAATGTAATCTATTGATTAAAACTTCAACATAATTAAAATCGATTATCATACACAATCGAATCGTTAACGAACTTCATTGAAAGTCACTAAATCGAAATTTCAAAAGTTAAATAAACGGTTGGACTGACTGTAGTAGGTATTGAATAACCCAAGATATAACCCATCTTGCTTCGCCAGCACTTTGCCAATTGACGACAGCCTCTTTTCATCGCTGTTACAAATTCTTTAACATCAAGCTTAATTAACTGTATCAGTTTTGTTTTTATGTAGCCTATTTCGTCCCATTGCAAGGCACAGGCCTTCTCTCAGAGATAAAGTATGGGCTTAATCACACACGTCAGTAATAATAATAATGAAGAATCAGAAAGTTCAATAATTGTGAGCCTAATAAAAAAGGTGCTAATTTCAAAGCGCGAATCGGCAGAATGAAAGGAAGGCCATGTATAACGCCATCTGTAAAAATTAAAAACTACATAATGGGCCGTTTTATTTGCAAATAGCAGGCAATCGAACTATATACGCAGACACGTCTTCATATTTTATTGACTCGATGGTAAAATATAGCCAATTCGGACTAGCGACTTGGTGTTAATTGTGAACTAGATATTTTAAAACACAAAATATCACACTAATGCAATAAAAAAAACTAGTCCGAGAACTGGTTAAAGTAAATAAATTGCCGTGAGACTGATGCTAATTTCTTTTTACTTTTTTATTAGCTCAAACAGTGGAATGACAGATTGATTAAGAAACACCAGTCAGTGTTTTCTTAGCGTTAACTGTTTATTTTCTCAAAACGTCAAAGAAACGGAATGGCTTTTGGTTATTTTTATGATACACATTAGTTTGAAAAAGTGTATTGCACGAAACTCTCTATTTAATGAGGTTATTAACATAATACTTGGGTAGCAGCATTTTTATGTTACAGCTATGTTAATCATGTTCATAAAGTTTCCTATACAATTGTAATATAATAATATTTTTTTTTTCCTATTCTTAGAAAAAAGCTTACGAAAAGAGAATTTATCAGCTCACAAATCAGTATACACAATAGCCGCTTAACTTTTACATTCTGAACTTTGGAATATTATTTCAAACAACTTTTGTTACTGGAACTAACTCTTTGAAACATGTTTCATACATATTTCGTGACAGGGACGTTTAGGTATGTGGTTAACAAATCAAATGGAATACTGCAAATAAAAATGAATGAAAGCCGCACTTAGTAATACATGCGGCGTATCATTGTCAGAATAACCTTAACTCATTTTCATTAACAAAAAAAATTTTACGCGCGGAATATTGTTAAGCATTTGAGCTCTAAGTTGGGATACCGTCAGTCAATGTCTGAGGGTCTATGCACACGATGTATTTTATAGGCGCCAACAATCGTGCTGAAAATACATTCAAAACGTGCACACGTTGTACATCCGTCCCCATCATGGTATCTAAGCATTAAAAAGTATTGTTGCAATTTCGGGGGATTACAGGGCATGTGTCTTTTGTACCGATGAAGATATGAGCGTCTTTATGTCAGTGCAGACGTTTCACTGAATTTTTGTATGTCTTGTTGAATGTTTGTTGACAACAACTAATATTTATTAGATTCGTAATTTTTTTTTTACAGAACACGTCAGTTTTATATACAGTCATAAATTAATGGTATTCACTATTTATCATTATAAATAACTAAATATAGAAAACTGCGCCCAGATCGCCGCCTCTGGGAAGGGTACCCAGTATGCTGGCTACGTTACCTCGTTGGATAGCGAGACTTATCCTCTGCCCGAGGTAATAGCCAGCCCTGGGATCCCTGCTCGTGTCGATGAGGCGCGACGATAGTTCTTTAAAGAGCAGTATAAGTATTAAGCCCGCCTATTGTACAATATTTACTTGGTGCAATAAATAATTTTAATAATAAAAACAAATAACAACTGAATCTACGCGTAAAAATATGCCGTGTACACAGATCCTTAACAAGACAATAGCATCGCTGCAACTCGCAGTGCGCCCCCAACATCGCGAGAGGACGAAATGTGCGCCCGATTCGAAGTAAAGTTTAGTTTAATTAATAATGATTTCTGTCCAGATAGGTCACTTTGTCAACAGGTGGGCCTTATCGGTGCGTCGTATCAACGTCGGAGATGGATCGGGTGGACTCGGGTGTTTTATTTGCCGCCTCGATTGTTTGGGCATGGGCTTGTGGATAATTTTTCTGGTAAATACTTGCCCTCCTCGAGACAGGTTAGACCGAGGAAATAATTATTATGCGGCGGTAAAGGTTACGTATTAGAAAATCTAAAATTAATTTTATTCTTAACTATCTGACCGGGCAAACGTTGTTTTGTCATATTAATTAGCCTACGACCTATTCTCAGACTTACCAAATATACATAAAAAACTACGTACTTACATAAAAATCGGTGAAGCAGTTTCGGAGGAGTATGACAAACATCGTGTGTTATCCGTGTGGCGCCGGATTAAGAATATCCGTGTGGCGCCGGATTAAGAATAGCGTCACTCCATTTCCTCCCTTGGATGTCGTAGAAGACGACTAAGGAAATACATTACCAGGAGACGGGCAGCAGCGTCTTCCTGAGATTCCAACCGCATTCTGCGATCGCCAACCCGCCTGCCAAGCGTGGTGATTATGGCAAGACCCCTTAAGGTCATGAAAACCACGAGGGAAGCCTGTGTCCTGCAGTGGACGTCAACGGTGACACGAGATTTTTATATATTAAATAGACCGTGGTCTCTGCCTGCCCCTCCAGGGAGAGTGAATTTATGTATTTATGAACACAAAAATAAGATAAGATAAGAATATTCTTTATTGTACCAGGAAAAACACAAACATTAAATACAACTGGCGGCCTTATTGCTTATAGCAATTTCTTCCAGGCAACCGACAAAATAGTATATATTTTGTGAGTAAACCACCACAACTCCTTAGCTCCACTGGGATATTTCACTTCGCAACTCATCAGTTTTCTTCTCCTTTGTTAAATTATTTTATTTAGCAAACAAACTAATAACTTCCACGCGTAAGTCTACAGTTGTTTACGGCTAAAATAAATTATTTAAATAAATTTCTGTATTACATTCCGTTTATTGCTGGAAAATGCTAATTGGCCGGCTAATCTGGTAGTAATTATGTGAAAGACTCGCCAGTGTGTGTTACACAAGTTATGAGCGGTTGTCTTCCAATAAGATAAGTCCTTACCCAATATAGTAAATCATAAAATATTTATTATTTGTTCCTGTATTTTCTCCAAATAAATAAATGAAATATATATATATGAAATTAAATGAGTATGGCCTATACCTACCTTCCTCAGGGAAGAGACCCGTCCTAAGTTCTTACCCAATATTTATTATCATAAAATATTTATTATTTGTTCCTGTATTTTCTCCAAATAAATAAATGAAATATATATGAAATTAAATGAGTATGGCCTATACCTTCCTCAGGGAAGAGACCCGTGCCCCTCGGTGGGGACATAATGGGTTGATGATGAAATATTTCGAGCTCACAAATGTACAGGGTTATTCTTAAACCTAGAGTTTCTGTTTCCGACACATCGCAAATCCTGAAAACCATTTCTTCAGAATACATTTCAATATACAAGGTGTTTATTTGTAAAGTAAAGCCCGACTCAGGGTAATTTCTACTCATCAACACAAACAACTTTTACTACGGGACCAACACTAATTAAAATACTATTAAAAGTTGTTTGTGTTGATGAGTAGAAAGTACCCTGAGTCGGCCGTTAGTTTACAAATCAACACGTTGTACATATTTTTTATGTAGCCTATACAGGCCTTCTCTCAGAGAGAGAGGCCATTGTCCTGCAGTGGGTGTCAAATGGCTTAACCACCACGCATGCCAACAGCGGATTGGCAATTTCAAGTAGTATGTGAACTCGTATTCAAAAATCACTCGAATTTTCGCAGTATCCATCTTTCTTGTCTAAATTGAATAACAAAAACAATTGAAAGTCGATATTCAAATGTTTCACATTTTTTAAAAAAAGAACATTATAGAAACCATTTGAAAAAAGTTTCATTCGAAAACCTCAAACCATGAAGATTCTATGTCAATTCAAAGAACCTATTGCAATAAAACGGCAATTTCATACTTTAACCCCTATTATATATGCCGGGATTCGTACCAAGGACCTCCCTGTGTGTGAGGTCTGAGAATGTGAGTTGTACAATTAAATGTAAATATGACCGTTTGCTCGGAGTTTGAAGTCAGGCATGAGAGATCCGCAGAAGAATCCGTGTTACCGATATAGCTCGAAGATTTGCTCAGGTGAAGTGGCAGTGGGCGGGCACATAGCTCGGAGAACTGAATGGCCGTTGGGGCGAAAAAGTTCTGACCTGGCGACCGCGGACCGGACGGCCCCCCACCAGATGGTCTGACGACCTGGTTACGGTGGCGGGGAGTCGCTGAATGAGGGCGGCACAAGACCGGGAAGCTTGGAAAACCATGAGGGAGGCCTATGTCCTGCAGTGCGCGTGAAATGGCTGATGATGATGACGATAACGACCGTTTTTAACATAAATGCTATCTAGTCCCAGGTCCGATGTCCGTGATTCTAGTTTGTCGGTCGTGGATTCTAAAAATCACTATTAACCTGATTAATATGACTGGTCTGAAACTGTAAAAGATATTATTTTTAAGGTTCCGCACCTCAAAAGAAAAAAAACGGAACCCTTATAGGATCACTTTGTTGTCCGTCCGTCTGTCTGTCAAGTTTAAATTAGAACCATATACTCATTACTCAAGTCTACAGTCCCTTGAAGCTGTGAAAAAAATCAAACTTCATACTTCACGTCATAAAAATACACGGCCGCAAAAAACGTATATTTCTATATTTCGACACTCATAGGAATCAAAATTTATCGGGTACTTTCCGTTGACCTACAACAATGTTTGACAAGTTATGTCGTCTTACACTACAAGCACATGGAGAAATCTGAAAACTATGCATTGGTAATTAAATCATACAAAGATTAGTCTTTGAATTTCGAGAAAAGCTCGGAAAAAACTGCGAGACTCGGTCCTGAACTATTTACAACATAGGAACCCTCGGTGGGCGAGTCCGACTCGCACTTGTCCGGTTTTTTTCCAATGGTAGCGCTGGTGTTACTGCATAGAACCGCCTAAAGGTGGACAGGCTGTCGACTGTACACTTGTACCTCTAAAATAATCACCGTCCTATTCTGAAATCAGCAACAGCCAGAAACTATCACAAGTTGAACGTAGTATAACGGTGTCAACAAAAAAACATGAAAATAGTTACCACAGACACCTCTTGTGCCAACTGGCTACACGCACAGCGGGCGGTTTCTTTCTTTGCCAATTCTTTTTTGCTCCCATAACAATAAATTGGCAGGTCCATGCGAAATTCACAATTAATAGTCGCGTTCGCGTATCGATTTAAAAATCAATCGGCTCAACGAAATTGGGTTCAGAATCAATTTAATAAACTTTAACATAATTTCGTGATAAAACTTTATAATTTGTCTGTAGAATTTCACGTGTGCGTCTAGAGACGCGATCCTTTTGGTCTGTCTGACCTTTTTTGTGTTGGAACGGTGACCTGAGCGATTTCTCACTTTGTAAAACAGTTTTTTTGTATGTTCATTATACTTTAATGTGATAACTTTTCGTGGGAACCGTATTGGCAGCTTTCAAACCATATACTGCCATCATGCTGAAAAACTAAGTAAAGATTATCTTTACGTTTCGACCTTTGCAGTTAGTGATAATTGAATCGTGTGATTTTAAAACAACACAAGTCACATCTGTTTTTAAAATAACACTGGTCCATTTTTTTTATTAAATTATTTACACCTACCTATTGATTTACATTAGAAAAAAAAATTTAGTTTATTCATACAGAAATCATTATAATATGCTAAAATATTGCTGTTGTAGATATTAGTATTTGAATAAAACAGTTTTTTCTATTTCCTGCAAAGTTGCAATGAAAGGACATGTGTCGTTTTAAAATCACACGATTCAATTGGGGATTGGATTTTTTTCCTTACAACTGTGACGGAAAATAAGTAAAAACATACTATTAGATTAAACATTTTGTACTTTCATATAATTAAGCATTGAAACCAGATTTTCGGAGGTGTTCCACAGCGCTTGAAATCGCCAATCCGCGGTGGGCACGCGTGGTGATCATACTCAGACTCCTTCTCTGAGAGAAGCCCTATGCTCTGCAGTGGGACGCTACTTATACATGCTACTATAGACACCCACCCATCATACTCATGCTTCTAAAACTAATTACACATCAAATAATAACATAAAAAAGTATCAAAATCAGTTAAGCTGTTTCAGCAGTTCCGTTTCGTGTTACTCTTTTTTTTTTCTGCCACTACCCCATCGACTCTCCACATAAACGTAGGTCAGCTGGAAGAAAATACTGTCTTTTAGAACAATAACCCAAAAAACTAATTTTTAGATTCAACTTTAATTCACTTCGGTGCTTGACAAACTTCCAAGCAGCTTAACATCATTTCATGTGTGTATTTCGGATGTTTGTAATTAGTGGGACGGGCTTATAATGACCAAGAAATCTTACTTAATAGCTCTAAGCAATAGCAATAAAACCTATATCCGAGCAATTTGCCTTCCAATCTAGCACAATCAAATCTATTAAACCGAGCATGCAGACAATAAAAATACCTTCCGATCCGATCTCAAAGGCTCTACACATTTCAATTGATAATACTTAACAAAGCATCCTTTTGATTACGCCGAATACTGACCGTCGCAAGTCAAAGTTAGCGAAACATAAAAATGACACAAATACAAATGGAAAATTATGAATTTAACAACAAAAATACAACCTTATCTTAACATAAAACTTTTACAAGTACTACACATTCTTAACTTAATTTCGAAGCAAAACCTGGTCGGATTCTTCTAAAAATTCAAGTAGGTAGTGATTCCGGAATTAAGTTAGGGATTATCATAACATGTTACAGTAAGCATACACACAAAAATTATTAAAGTTTTTATGGCAGCGTTTACTGAGTACCTGACAGGTGTGATAAACTTAACATACCTATTATCATGTAGGTACAGCGATATCATTCCGATGTAAAAACCTAACTGCAAAGTGGGTTACTCGGGGCTGCAAGTGATGTAAATTGCCTCGGCCAGATGTCGCTGCCTGTACGTAATACAGAGAAAGTTTGTAAAGAGGCTCGACATTTCACTGATGCTTGCCTTTGCCCATTAGCTCAGTTGGGAGAGCGATGGCACGGTTAGCCAGAGGTCGCGGGTTCATGTCCCGGCATGGGTGGAATTTTTAGCCTCTAAATGGGTTTTTAAAATACCTACCTATTATTATCATACCTGAAGCATAACTACATTAATAGCATTTTTGCTCTAACACCAACAGCTGATTATTGCATATTAATATTTCGACCAATAGTATAGAGTGCTTTGAAAGAAAACTTAATTATTTATTAGCGAAATCATACGGCGATTATTTACTTATGGCATTTCGATGTAAGCATTTTTGAGTCATAAAACAATTTGGAACACTTCGACAGGCACATGATGTAAAGGTCAAAATGGTCTGCAGCACATCAAGCAGCTTAGTGTACCTCTACCACAACTTGCATGCCTTCCAGCAAACCGCAATCGATGGAAAATCGTCTTTAAACAGTGGATAATTTAAAAGTAAAAACGTCGGTCGAAGAAAAAACAACATTGAAACGTCACACAACAAAGGGCCCGCCGCGATGGCAAAATTCACAGATTACTGTGGCATTCGATAAACCAATAACACGTGTGGTTAGGTTGGTGTGGATTGGCTGCTTGAGAATATTATGTGTACTTGTAAAAACACTATTCCTTAAAACACTCCGCAAATGCATTTAATAGTAAATAGTCTGTGGTAACGGAAAGTACTTTATCACAGACTATTTAAACGGAGTGTTTCGAGGAGTGTTTTAGAGGAATTCTGTTTTTTATAAATAACACCGTTGGTATTTAAGTTTTTACGTAGAATAGAAAAATAAACACGAGAAATAACAAAATTCTTAAACTAAGTACCTAATTACATCTAAACACTAATTAGTATTTTATTCTATCCAAACGTTGCTATAAATATTTATCTTTTACATATTACCTTATTTAAGATGGCGTGCAGATACAAAAATTTTTTGCTACGATCCTGCGATTCAAACTTCTTTTACTGCATGCATTTTACCGATTGTTACGCTTAGTTTTAACTGAGTTTGAAATTGGGCGCGTATTTATATGATGTTTTGAGATAACGTTATTCTTAAGCTCAAAAACAACAGAGAGATGATCTCCGAAGATGACCGAATTGGAGTTTGCTGACATAAGGACACTAACATAGGTTCAGTTTCCGTAAAAAAAAACACAGCAGCCAATCCACGCCGCCCCACTGCAAGAGACAATGTGTCAAGATGAAAAGCGCCGCCGCAGCCGCCATTGTGTCCGACTCGTTAGCCCACGATTATCGGGCCGGGATTTGTTTTAACGATTATCACTTGAGCTGAAGAGCTGCTGCTAGGTTGCAAGAGGACGTAGTGATGATCACAGCGAAAATGGAGGAAATACTTGTCTCGGATGGCCGTTTCATATAGTCTTTCTGTATATACAGGGCACTGACCTGCAACTATGGTGGTGGTGGCGTATGGTGGTCAGTGACATAAGGTGTTGGCACTGGCTTTGGTAAAGGTTATCGTTTCGGCAGCTCAGCTACTAACAATTGACTTTTCCGATGACAATCTGACAAATAATTGAAATAGGGACATTTTTGATGCAAAGGATATCCCTCGCTGTGCAGCGCGGTGACGCTGCCAGTGTCATGGCTACCTTTGGGTCGGACATGTCCCGGGGCGGTTTATTTGATTGACTGTACTGTACGGTGTGTGTGTGTTTTTTGTTTTTGTTTCCTTTATACTTATTTTTTACTTTATTGAACTTTTGTACTGGCGTTGGGGATATGATCGCTCGATGTGTGACCTCATGGAAACCTAGCGCCCATTTTCCACTGCATACAGGACAAAGGTCTTCTCTCAGATGGAGAGTGTGTAAGGCCTTGAGGAGTTTTTAGTTGGTTTTTCTCCAGCTGCCTTTTTCTCCACTACAAATTCGGCCCGAAGCCAACGGTTACTATTGTACATTGATAAAGCAAAGTCTAAATTATCTACGTTGAAACAAATTTTTGATTTCTTTTGATTTTACGACTTCTTAAAACTCTCTCTGAGAGCGATACTGTGTTCACCATGCGTGTACACTGCGGAACGTGGAATGAATTAATGTTAACAATACCGACGTACATGGAACGGCAAAAGTAACGAAGCAGTACAGTACAGTCAACCTTTACATTTTATTGCAAAGCCGCCCGTAACGTACCTAACTGATTAAAGTGCACGTACGTAAAGGTTGATGTTCTTCCGACTTTTCTATGTGGCTCTGCCATCAAGTAAACTCGCTAACTTATTTTTTTTTAATAAAAACAAAAACCGACACCAAAACACTACAGCATTAAAGGCAGAGAAATAACTTAAACGAATATGACCTTTATATCATCATCATCAACCCATTATGTCCCCACCGAGGGGCACGGGTCTCTTCCCTGAGGAAGGTATAGGCCATACTCCACCACGGGGGCCAAGTCCGGATTGGTGGAGGCTTGTAGACTAGTGGCTCGTCTACTGTCAGAAGTTGTCAAGCCGCCCTAAGGCCTCTGACTTGGCTTAACGACTGCCATCTATCGATGGCAGCCGGCACCAACAGCTTAACGTGCCTTGCGAAGCACGGAACCGCTCGGAAAAATGCCACTAGCGTTAGGCATAGACGGCGACCCATCCATGCACTGAACGCGCCCTGTGTTGCTTAACCTTCGTGATCGTTTAAGATCACTCAGGCAGCCGGGGCTACCTTTATATTAGATGTAGGTATTGTAGAAATATATTTTGGAGTCGGTGCCCAAAATGTATGTGCTGGTCTTGTAACTTTGCGCCGGCTTGAAACTGTACACCCAAATTGTGCCTTTGAAATTTAAATAGTTCCCTCGATTTCTCAAGGTCGATTCATCAGCTCCTGCTGACTTGGTGATTATGGGACCATTTTTTTGCAAAACCGAGATATTTCCACTTTTGGTTAAGAGTTGGTTCCAGTAGTGGTAATATCTCTGTTTTGTAAAAAAATGTACCTTACTGTGTTTATTTTTGGGACAGCCGATCTGTGAAGTCTGCCTTCTCAATAAAAGGAATTTTCCAAATCAGTACAAGCGACTTCTAATAATCGGGGACCATACATATAAAATAAAATTAATAAAAAAACCGGACAAGTGCGAGTTGAACTCGCCCACCGAGGGTTCCATGGTACATATTTATAGGTACTTACGTGTTATAAGTAATTCAGGAATCGAGTCTTTCAGTTTCGTCCGAGCTTTTCGGGAACGATTTCCCGACTATTTTTTGTTTAATTTAATTACAAATGCACAGTTTTCAGATTTTTTCCTGTACTTGTAGTATAAGACAAAATTTCGTAGTGCTAGGTTAATGGAAAGCACCCTAAAAAATTTTATTTCCTTGAGTGTCGAAATAAACGTTTTTTTGTGGGATAAACGGCCGCATCTTTTTTACGTTAACTTAGAGTTTTGATTTTTTCACAGCTTCAAGGGACTGTAGACTTGAGTATGTGGTTTTAATTTCAACTCGATAACTCCACGCATTCCCGAGACAAAGGGTCTTAACAGACAGATGAACGGACAACAAAATGATCCTATAAGGGTTCCGTTTTTTCCTTTTGAGGCACGGAACCATGAAAACAATATCCCGACGAATTGAGAACCTCCTTTTTTGAAGTTGGTTAAAATGGATTGAGATACTCACCCGTTCTCTGCGGGATAATCCTAATTAAAACTCCTCATTATTCCAACATGCCTTAATAGTTATATTAACATAATAGCGTTGTAAAGGCCGACTTACATCAATAAAACAACGGCGATTGCCCTTCGTATTTACCCAACAAAGTTATTTAATTGTACCCTGATTGCTTTTATGGTTACACTTTTGTTGTATGAGTCTACGAAAAAAAAAAACAAAAAAGCATATTCTCGATAAAGAATATTATAAGTTCTATTTATCTCAGTTGTCTAAGGATTCCACTTGTTCTGTGAATTTAGGAAGAGATGAATTTAAGATTTAGTTGTTACCTACGTATGAACTAGCTTAAGTCCTGACCTTGGAAATAACAAACGAAAACTATTGTTTTTGCGAGTCGCACTCGCGCACGAAGGGTTCCGTACCATTATCTATACAACATTAGACACAAAGATCGGGAAAAAACGGCAAAAAAATCACGTTATTGTATGGGAGCCCCCCTTAAATAATTATTTTATTTTAATTTAATTGTTTATTTTTGAAGCTAATATATAACTAAATATTCTGTGAATACTTCAAGCGTCTACCTGTTGCCGTTATTAATATCGAGCATAAAAATAGTGCCCCCCCTTAAATATTTACATATTTTATTCTGTGTTTAGTATTTGTCGTTAAAGCGGCAACAGAAATACATCATTTGTGAAAATTTCAACTGCCTAGCTATCACGGCCTTGAGATACAGTTTGGTGACAGACAGACAGACAGACAAACAGACGGACACTGAGGTCTTAGTAATAGGGTCCCGTTTGCCACCATTCGGGTACGGAACTCTAAAAAGGTCTACCTAAGCTATTGCTAAATGCAGCGTAATTGTAGCGAAAGAGGTTCGTCATGGTCGTGCCAAGTGGAAAACTCTGGTCTCTACCTACCTCTCCAGGATGCACTCGTGAGTTTATCTACGTATCTGAGTGTATCCCAGAGGGGTAGGCAGAGACAAGGGACTGCCACTTGCTACGGTCCTGACAGATCACTTCCTCAACATTCATTAGTCGTTGCATGCACGCACGCCGGTTTCGGGTACTTTTTATTCGAAAAAATCTCAACTTCAGACACGTTCAGTCTACCTACGCCTGTTTTTTTGGTTGCCATGGCAACGTTAGCCCACAAAGGTCCGTGCGGCTTCGGTTTCCTAATCAGTAAATGGACAAGATTGAGGTTCAATACTCAGGTGGGGATTTTTGTATTTCTCTTCAGCTTCACGTTTCACGTTCGGTGAACCCGTACAAGGTACGTTGCTTGTTTTAGCTTTGAAGCTGGTGTATTCGCCCCTCTGATTCCTGAAAAATGCGGCTGTCTGAAAACCTACTACTCGCTACTTACACTAGAGACTATTTTAGTAAAAATATTCACAGGCAAATTCAAATATATCGAGCGAATGCGTGTGGAAGGCTGGTGAGGGACGTCCTAGGCGGACACACTTCGAACGAATAGGGGATGTATTAGCAAAGGGCAAGATAAAAAGTATCCGAAACGGGCGTGCGTGCATGCAACGACTAAAAGCGAAAGTGATCTGTCAGGATCGTGGCAAGTGGCAGTCTCTGGTCTCTGCCTACCTCTCTGGGATACAGGCGTGAGTTTATGTATGTATTTATAGGGTTACATTTTTATGGGGATTTTTTATAAAGGGCTTAATGCTTAACTACGCATGCCCACCGCTGATTGGAAATTTCCAGCGCTGAGGTATGTGAACACCTCTGACACTCAGGTTTCCTCACGGTGTTTTTCTCCACGTTTAGCGAGTGGTATTGCTACTATAACTTCACAAATATACGTAACTTAGAAAAAAAAGTCATGGGGATTTTGTTTTGTTAAACTGTTTAATTTCGTTAATAGAACTTAGCATTTAACACATATTTAACTTCGTTTAAAATAAATTAGGCTACTATAATTACCTTAGATCACGTCACAAAAGTACAATAAAACGAATTAGGTACTATTTAATTGTGAACGCTGTTTTATTTCTGTACCGATATTATGTTATGTATCCCTTCCTAATATCCAAGTGAGCATTTCATTTTACCTGCAATTTCCTACGGGCACGCCGCCGTCCCAGTAGAGAACGATGAGATGAGAGAATATTTTAATATGGGAGTCCCTTCATAGATGGCGCTAGCTTACTCTACAATTTCAATTACATTCGTAATTGCTCCAAGCTATGTGTTTTTATGACAACACCACAAGGAGGCCTATGTCCTGCAGTGTGCGTCAAATGGCTGATGATGATGATGATTCGTTTTTAAAACCTACTTATTAATGTGTCGGGTACTTAGATTGACTTAAGAATGTTGATAAAGCGAACGACGATTGTCAGGATCGTGGCAAGTGGCGAAATCTGGTCTCTGCCTGCCTCTGGAATACAATAAGACTAGTGTAAGTTTATATCGTTGCCAATCGTTTTATACCTGCAGCCTGTGGGTCTACAACGCCCTGCGCGTGCAATATAATATCTCTCTGAGGACGCTGTTGGGACTGCCTCGACACTGTAGTGCATTCAAGATGGTCTGGCACACGTGGATGATTTCTACGCCATCATACGCTAGCGGCTAGCCTCGCTGATGTACAGAAATCGGGCCAGTAACAACAGAGGACGCTAATCGAGAAATATGACAGCCCGTTTCTGCGTCACTGGGTCAAAATACTCGTTTTTCAGCCAGTGACATAGATTCGTGACTGCTGCCAAAATAAGATTATTATGTTATTTGATTATTAGAAGTATTAAGAATTTTTAATAACTAACATAACATAACATAAACTCACGCCTGTATCCCAGAGGGGTAGGCAGAGACCAGGGACTGCCACTTGCTACGATCCTGACAGATCACTTTCGCTTCCTCAACACTCATTAGTCGTTGCATGCACGCACGCCGGTTTCGGGTACTTTTTATCTTGCCCTTTGTTAATACATCCTCTATTTGGTCAAAGTATGTCCGTCTGGGTCGTCCCTTACCGGCCCTTCCATCCACATTCGCTCGATATATTTGTTTTGTCAATCTTTCTTCCTTCATCCTCTCCACATGTCCAAACCAACGCAACGAAATTTAACTTAATTTTAATTAGTAATGTAATATGTAAGAAAATTGGACCTTAGTTGTCATAAAAGAAATTGAGTTGAATTGAATCGACTGCCTGGTTGGACTAGCCGTTAACGCGCTTACTACCAAGATAGAGGTCGTGGATTCGATTCCCACTAGGGGCCGCCGTACATTTGTACAAATGCCCTCAGTCTGTTTGTATTTTCATGTTTGTGACATCGTTGCCTGGTTACTATAGCACAGGGTCTCCTAGTTTGGGATCAGGGCCTAGATTCTGATAATGCATTGTAGTAACATGACCACTGCATGAACATGGCGGTTTTCATTTCATGGCTGCTTTAAGTCTACGCGGGCACACCCATCAAACCTTCTAGGCGTCAATGGTACGAAAAAACACGTCACGTGACCCGACAGTGTACCTGTCATTTTACTACAATGCACTAACAGAATCGAGGCCCAGGTCAAGTGATCGACCAAGTGAAACGACCTCGTGACGCAGCGGTAGTGCATCTGCATGCCATGCGAGAGGTCCCGGGTTCGAATCCCGGCTGGGGATAAAAAAAAAACCCAGGTCTTGGATGTTTACATGTTTGTGATGTCGTTGTTTCTGGTTCCCACGACACAGGGTATCCTAGTGTGGGGCCAGAAGCAATGTATGTGCCTGTATGTAAATGTTTATGTTTATGTTATGTTTATGTTTATTGTGTTGAGTGGAAGTTATTATAGTTCGTTTTCCGCCGGGCGGCCGACGCCTTGCTTTGAATTGTACAAATGGCATCAGTCTAGATATTTTTCTGTGACTGTAATGTTCTTGTCCTTGTCTACACTTTCATAAATATGACTTCCTTACAGCAAAAAAATCGCTCGTAGCCCCGGCTGCCTGAGTGATCTTAAACGATCACGAAGGTTAAGCAACACAGGGCGCGTTCAGTGCATGGATGGGTCGCCGTCTATGCCTAACGCTAGTGGCATTTTCCCGAGCGGTTCCGTGCTTCGCAAGGCACGTTAAGCTGTTGGTGCCGGCTGCCGTCGATAGATGGCAGTCGTTAAGCCAAGTCAGAGGCCTTAGGGCGGCTTGACAACTTCTGACAGTAGACGAGCCACTAGTCTACAAGCCTCCACCAATCCGGACTTGGCCCCCGTGGTGGAGTATGGCCTATACCTTCCTCAGGGAAGAGACCCGTGCCCCTCGGTGGGGACATAATGGGTTGATGATGAAACAGCAAACTTACTTGTCTTGGTCCCAAAATAGAATAACCTGTGCTTTGGTAACCAGGCAAAAACATCAAACATGGAATATGACACCCAGACTGAGGCCATTCGTGCAATTCAAAGCAAGGCGTCCCCAGGCGTAACCCGCGACTTCCAGCATGGTAATCAGACGTGATACCGCTAGACCAACGTGGAAGTCAAATAGCTTGGGATCAACACTAGTGATTATGTTGTAAATGTAATTGTCATTAGTATTGAGTATTTACTGAAACATTTTTTTTTAAACCAGCAATTAGGTACTTTATTTTGTTTAGTAGTGGTTCGAAGTTTTGAAATGTACAAATATTCTACTACCTTGAAAACTCAAGATTCACTGAAGTGCGACAGATAACTTGACCAAATTATTGACGCGGGATGTCACAATTCTTCGGACTATAATTTAGTCAACTTAACAAGTAATAAAACCGGCCAAGTGCAAGTCGGTCTCGCGCGTGAAGGGTTCCGTAGCATTATCTACACAGCATTTCAATATTTACAATATATACAATATTTCAAGCGTCTACCTGTTGTCCTTACTAATATCGAGCAAAAAACGGCAAAAAAATCATGCTTGTTATCTTATTCTGTTTTTAGTATGTTTTGTTATAGCGGCAACAGAAATACATCATCTGTGAAAATTTCAACTGTTTAACTATCATGGTTGATAAGATACAGACTGGTGACCGACGGACGCACGATCGGACGGACAGCAGAGTCTTAGTAATAGGGTCCCTTACCCTTTGGGTACGGAACCCTATTAAGTTGTATTACTTGCAGTCATACGTGTCGGTCGCCAACTTATCCCGACTGCGTCGATTTTTGTTCAATTTATCTGCCGGGCATTATAATTGACGCATGAGTCCCAGGTTTCACTATGATCCGCACTAATTCATCAAGATTATTCGAAATGCGTCTTGCGCAATCACCTATTTCCACATACATTGGTAAACTCACGCCTGTATTCAGAAAGGGTAGGCGCAGAGTAGAGACCAGTGTTCAGATTTAGGTATCCACCACCAAACACTTAAAAAATATATACCTACCAATAAAGATTTCTAGAAAGATCGAGGCAAAGATTAGCCAAGTCGTTAGAAATGCAAATAAACAAAATTAAATATGCTAAAATATGCCTTTTTCTAGAATAGGTGTGTAGAAATGTAAACTTTTGTTCTTCTTACGACTTTTTTTAAAATAAAAATACAGGTCAACGACACAAGTTGCCTAGACCCAATGTCGCCAAACGACCTTCCTTCGTGAGAACGTGAAATGTATACACATAAATTATGATTATATTATTGATTTCAGTTTTATCTCGGACTTTGATCCCAAATTAATCATTAGAACTCTTTATCCCATGCATTTATAAGCAGCGTGTTATTGAAAAGACGCAAAACCATTACCTTAACATCAGATAATTTTCAAAAAAATGTTTCAGTGATGCGTTGTTTACGTCCCTGTGTTAACACTGACGTTAAAACTAAAAGTCTAAGTAATTTTTCACAGTGAGAACGATAAAGACCTTAAATTGTTTATCTCTTGTTGTTGCCTCACCGTCTACAAAACCTGACTGCACAGTTACAGATAGGTACCATTGATATGTTCCGAGCCGCCACATCACGGGTCACAGTAGCCACAATGAGAGCCGACCTCATATAGGAGATGGCATTAGAAGAAGAAGAAGATCAGTTGATATGAATGGGAGGTTTTCTTTTTGACTATTAAAAAAAAGTAGTTCCCAACGACTCTGTAGATGGCGCTGAACTGACTACGTTACCAGCCGAACGTTCCAATTTGCGACCGTGGGCAAACCTGAACGCACTGCAGATCGCTTAAATACTCAGATTAATTAATAGAAAACGTTTAAATTATACGACTTCAATAAGGAAGACATTAAAGTCGTAGGTTCCTGCTAATTTCGCATACGAATCTTCGATATGAACAAAAGAGAGGAAGTAATGCTGTCAGTACGTTTCGTTTTATGATCTCAAACTACATCCAAGTGAATTAATCAAAAAATAATGTGACGTTCCCTTCCTTGCAGTAACGTACCAAGTGCAATGCCATCTATCCAGCGACTAGGGAAGAAATAAAAAAAAAAAAAGAAAATCCCTCATTGGAAAAGTTTATTTTATGAATGTAACTCTATCGAAGAAACTTCTCAATTTGACGTAGAGTGACCGACTACATAGCGATTCTGTTTCGTTGTTTTAACATTATTAAATCCATACATTTGGATCAAATTGATAGATCAAAGTTAAAAAAGCCACCTAAATTAAACTTTATTGTACACAGCTGTAATAAATATTATCCTACCGAAATAAAAGATTTTGTTTAATATTTAGCAAACCGAGAAATTGGTAACTGCTGTAATTGGTTTTACGCATTTATTCTGTTAATTCGTTTTTAGAGGTTGATATTCAACAAAGAACCCTGATTGTTTCGCCTTGTCCGTCCGTCTGTCTGTCTCTCCTTCCGCGGCTAAGCTTATAAACGATTGGTACTAGAAAACTGTAATTAGATATATATACATATCAATCGCGACACATAAATTAGGGATGATGATTTTTTCTCATCTACCCTTCTTTCTCCAAATTCGTGGTCGCAGTCACAGCTAGTAGGTAACAACATTTAAAATGTATCGACAAACCGCATATGTAACTAATCTTCAACGTCCCGTCCGTCCGTTTCAGGGGTCTACAAAACATTGGCCGCCATTAAGATATTGACAGAGGGCTCCGCGGCCCGTCGCTTTTGCCAGCTATAGCGATACGTTGCAATAGATGCTTGTTTCTGGGCAAAGATTAACTAACAGATGCATAGGTAAATGGTAATGCTTTGTTGAACGGTGAAAGAGGGCAAGATTGTTTGTAGTCTGAGTTTAAAATGCACGAATTGTCTTGACCAAAATGAATTGCGATGGTCAAGATTCAGCTATTTTGTTTTAATAAATTTGTTTGTTTGACTTAAATAAACATTCGAATTTTAACTCGCATAGATGATCGTATCCATGCGAAGTCATAATCATTGGCTAAAGTTATTTTTCAGGCTTCATACATACATGTGTGAGTTGTGAAGGGTAACCTACTTAGCTCTACCATTTCGATTTCTATTCATACATGGGTAAGTTGTGAGGGGTATCCCGAGGCGAAACGCGTCGCAACGCATTTTTTCACACAAGTATTGGTGTCGTTCTGCTTGAAAAAGTGGGAGGTAGGGCGGTGCATTAACTTACCGCATGGTGCTTGTGGGATTTTGGCGGAATTTAGCAAAGTAATTTTCACATTTTAATGCTGTTTCATCTATCTATTTATCTACCGCCTGCGCTGTGAACCGTCTACATATCTGCGCGTTCTTTGCCACTACAAACCCACAGTCCAATCGCCGTAATATTTCAATCGGCACACGTGAGGTGTGCGCGGCCCTTTATCGCCGATCGGGGAGGAGCGCCACTCTGTCTTTAGATTACAAAACATGCGTCTACCTTAGTGCCTGTATAAACCATCCCGGATGGCACAAACGGCTCGGTACAGGAACAAAACCGACTTGTCCTATGTAGCCTATGTACGCCCCACTGCAGGGCACAGCCTTCTCTCAGAGAGAGATTATGGGCTTAATTACCACGCGCTGTACCTAGCGCCGAGGTATGTGAACACCTCAAACACTCAGGTTTCCTCACGATGTTTTCCTTTACATTGGTGCAATGGCATTGCTACAATGGTAGGAGCTATGGGTGGTGGTAGCCTAGTGGGTAGAAAATTGGACTCGGAAGCGAGAGACCCAGGTTCGAGTCCCAGTGCGGGCATGTACTTTGTTTTCTAAGTTATGTACATTTGTGTCGTTAAAGCAGCAATATCACTTGATAACTGTGAAGGAAAACATCGTGAGGAACCTGAGTGTCTGGGCTATTCACATGCCTCAGCGCTTGAAATCGCCAATCCGCGGTACTCTCTCTCTGAGAGAAGGCCTGTGTCTTACAGTGGGACGTATAGAGGCTGATTACTTATGATTGCTACACCATAAATGTACGTAACCATAGGTAAAGGTCGTGAGTTTGATTTCCACCCGAGACTGAGTTCAAGTGGCCTCAGTCTGGGTGTGTTTCCATGTTTGTGATGTCCTTGTCTGGTCGCAATAGCACAGAGTATCCTAGTTTGGGACCAGGGCAAGTGACTGTGTTGTGTTGGACTTAATATTATAATATTATTATTTGAGACATTAAACTGATCAGAGTAAATTTTTTTTTTCTTTCCTTGAGACCGGCTCTACTAAGCTCTACTAGCTCTTTGTGAATAATGCGATGAATCGCACATTTTATTCTTAAATTACTATCAAATCATGAAATTTACTTATTTATCTCACTACTTATCTATCTTTCCGAACAAGTTTTTATAAAGTATAATAAAATATTTTATAAAAATCAGCAATGTCACAAAACTTAAATACTTGTTGCATAGCGAAAATACATAATAAACAAACATTTTTTTTTAATTCTATATATCCAACATAGCAAACCCAACAAAAGGCAAAATATACGTAAGCATTCACGAAGAGTTTCGTCCACAATGTCAAAAATATAAAAAAAAAACTAAACTATGAGCTTGCGAAACCATAAACTGACTTGTACCACTGTAATATTTACGTACAGTCGTTACAAAATAAACTGTTACGAAAAACCAATATAAATTTACAGAATCGAATAGAAAGGATACTTTATCTAACGCACACAGCTTAAAAGAACTTCTTGAAATTTTCATTCGTACATCATTGACCGTTATATGTTGACACCTGATATCAGTTTTCAAAACCCCCGATGCTCCCAGTTTTGTTCACCTGAGGGAGGGATTAGAGACCTCAGTAAAATGGTAGGAAAGGATCACATGTTTTACTCCCTAAAGGCTGGATTTATAACCCTTTGAGTGCAGATTTATGTGGCGTTTTTGGGGTTAACTTAACCCCTCACATGCAGAAGCGATTGGGTTTCTTTATTTTATAAATAGGCCGTTATACTCCGTTCGACGAGTCAAACACCTAGAGAAATACTCTCATCTCATTGGTCAATGCGCGTGGCCAGAGATAAGCGAAACAATAAGCGTAGATGGTCCGCTATTGAAGTGGCTATTGAAGATCACGCGAATTAACCAATGGGCGCACGTGATGGGATGATTTTCTTTGGGAGCTCGTTTCGTGGAATATAGTTTAGATAGATAGATTTGGAGGGATGGATTTTTGTGCCTCACTTTGTCTAAAACTTAAATGAGTTTTTTTAACAAGTTGAGTTTTCTTTTTTTTTGTTATCAACAAGTCACCGTCAGGAAAATTACGTCTTGAAAAATCTACTTTAAATCTGTTTTGACTCTGTGCAAATATCAATACTAAATAATGTGGTAAATACACAAAAGTTTACATAGTTAAATAACGTTTTAACAAAGCCAATAGATTCACCAAAATATAAAAACATAATTTAATAGGTGAAAGAGATATCTCAGGATCATGGCAAGTCCTAGGCACTGGTCTCAGCGTTCCGAGATACAGGCGTGAGTTTCTATTATAAAGCAGAAAAAGTATTTTTCTTGTCAAGTGTAAGTAAAATCCAATACAAATTATATTCCAAAAGAAGAAGCCGTTTTTAATTAGAACAAAAGTTTGAAGCTTGAAAACGTCAAAGTCACATTCAATTTCATAAAAATATAAGATGGTCACTGAAAGATTCTTTAATTATGCTACGAAAGAATAAAGTGTATCCATTTTGGTATTCTATTTCAGTGTTGATAAAAAGCGTTTCTGACAATCTGTCAGACTGTCATAAAACATTATGACAATAAACACGTTTTCATTCTTTGTGGTACTTACGCTCACTCAGTTTTATTTTGAGCTCAACGTATTCGTTTTTTAACCTACAAGCATAGCAAAATTTCTTTGCCTTTTCTCAGAAAGAGATAGATAGAGAGACAGAGAAAGAGAATGGGCTCAATACCACGTTCCACACCACGCTGAAGTACGTGGAAATCTCAGTCCCTCAGGTTTCCTCACGACGCTTTTCTTAACAATTTGCAAATCCACAAATGAACGGAACATGAACAAACACACAATTGGTTCATGCCGGGATTCGAATGTGGAACCTCACGAACTTGAAACCGCTGGTCTGTCCACTCAACCACTACCGCTTTTTTTATCTACAAAGATTGATTATATGACAAATCAACAAATTCTAAAGCTCCTTGATAATAGACGTACAAATCCTTGATTAACCCCTTGCTAACTATCTAAGCCGCGGCTATTCTTGCTCCAAGAGCAAAGCATCGGAGACCCCATTAACCCTAAACCGCTGCGGGTCCCCAGGACCCCCTGAGTCGTGCCCATCTTGATACAACTAACGAGGGAACGAACAATGTCTCTATTAGCTGATTTTGTTCCTCTGCATTGGATAGAAAGGGATGGAATGGAGACGACGATTGCTTAAATATTATTAGTAAATGTTTGTCTCGGTAAATCGAATGGTTGCATGCATGGTTGCATCGAGGTAAACCTCAGTTTTGAGTTTAACCCCCCGTTTCCCGTACACAAAAAATCTGTTAATCTACTTTTAACGTCAAGTTAACGTCTATCTGTTGACCAAAATAACCTACAACTGTTAAGCTAAAAGCTAGTTAATATCAAGTAAGTGAATGCGGAATTAAGCTAATAATGTGTAGTGCTTACGAAATTTTTAGTTCAATCTTTTGATTAACAACGGACGAGAAAACGGGCGTAGTTTTTTTTAACATCATGTTAGGTTAGCGAATAGTTTTCACTGATGGGCATCAGTAGGTTTTAGTTATACCCTTAGTTTTCTGCAATTTTTGTCAATACATATATTTTTATTTTGTTTATCTTTGTTACTTTACTTTTTAATTTTTTCGTCACCGCCTGTGCATATTTCTCCCTCTCATGCACTGGACCAGATGTGTGAAGAAGAAAAAAAACTTTTTGGAATCGGCATCGTGTATCAATGTACCATCTATGTAAGTTGTCGCAGCTTCCTATTTTGTGCTAGTTAAATATATTTACTACGCCCGTTTGACTCCACAGCTTCCCTGTCCGATCGCTCGGCGGGCGCACAGGATCGCTATGCAAATAAAGTTAGCAGCAAAAACAAAGCGAAACGGGGTAATTATACTGGCTGGAAAATTAACTGACATAGATACGGAGTACACGCTCCCGGGGCCCTAATAAGGCGGCGCATCGGTTTTTGTGCTCGTAAGTGTAGAGGAAAAAACGTATAGGAAAGTTTTAATGGCTCCGAAGTGGGGTAATAGGGGTATTATAACGTTGTTTGGCGCACGTTGAGGTAGGTCTGGTTGTGATGAGAGGTGATTGCAAAGGCTTTTATCTATCTAGAGCAGAGCCTACTGCTGGACATAGGCCTCTTTCCCGTCACGCCAACGTTTTCGTTAAGGGCGACTTTGCAACAACAATCTAAAGGTTGGCATGTTGTCGAAGTACAGTCAATGTCCTTACAATTTAGGCTCCGTACACTAACCGCGAATCGGCGCGATGCGAATTCGCAACGCAGAAAACTGCGACACTAATTGCTGCGATGCATTTTCTTGCGGCAAGGCATCTCCCTTCCACGATTCGGGTGACCATTCCTTCGACGACCGTCAACCGTGCTGAATGTATTTTATAAACTAGGTGGTGCCATTGATCGTAAAAGGAAATACTCACTTTCACAAAGAAAATTTTAGGTTCATTCATTTATCATTGAGCGGTGGTAGCCTAGTGGGTAGAACATTGGACTCGGAAGCGGGAGACGCAGGTTCGATTCCCAGTGCGGGCATGTACCTATGACTTTTCTTTCTAAGTTATGTACATTTGTGCAGTTATAGTAGCAATACCACACGCTAACCGTGAAGGAAAACATCGTGAGGAAATATGGGCGTCTGAGCTATTCACATACCTCAGCGCTTGAAATCGCCAATCCGCGGTGGGCACGCGTGGTGATTAAGCCCATACTCTCTCTCTGAGAGAAGGCCTGTGCCCTGCAGTGGGCCGTGTATAGGCTGCTTTTGATTTATCATTGCCGATGCGAATCAATTCGCAAATTCTTGCGATGCGTCGCGCGTGCTCGCGGATTTTAAGATGCAACGTCGCATCGCAGTTTTGTGCACGGGCCCTAATTAAGTTTAATTGCGGATGAAAAATGTAAAGATTGCTAAAATATCAACTGTACTTTGAACTTCTATCATAACACCTTGCAAGTCTCTCCGAAAATCCTTTCCGTAAACATTCCCTCTGCACTTCTGATTCCCCAATATCAGTTCGGGAAAGTTGCTAGTGAGCTAAGAAGTGGGTCGAATATTGAAATGAAAAATTTCACCACGAGATCTCTTTGGCAATATCGAACGCCTTTCCGGCAGGTACAGTCGACAGCACACCGACGCTTACATTCGTGCACTCTACTCCATCACGTTACGGGTGACTTTGCAACTAGAATATAAAGGTTGATGTGGTGTTGACTGTATCTAAAAGGACATAGGGTTATGAAGGCTTTGTGAGGAGTTATTTGGTTGATTTACCGTCGGTTTCTTGTAACTTTCTGTTAATCTCCTGTTAATATAATCACAGTAACTTCCACACAACACAATCACTTGTCCTGGTTCCAAATTAGGATACCCTGTGCTACGGTAACCAGGCAAGGACATCACAAACATGGACACCCAGACTGAGGCCATTTGTACAAATTTACGACAGCCTCAAATGGAAATCGAACCCATGACCTCTGGCATGGTAATCAGACGTGATAACGCTAGGCCAACAAGGGAGTCAAATAACTGTCTGCGCTTTGGCCAACTGACTGGCTGTTAACAGGAGATAAGCAGATTGTTAGGGTACGAGAAACAGAGGTTTAGTCTTTAGACACAGCGTAGAAAATTAATAGATTTATTCAATATATTTATGTATCTACTGGTCTATCCAGTCATACTGAAATAATGTTATGTTCAATTCAGAAGTTTTATCATTTTAGTTATATTTCCGTTCTTCAAGTGATTCTGGTGATAAGCTATTTTATTTAGTTCGTATTAACAAAACCTACTAGACTTCATTAATTATTCTATATTGGACTAAGGAAATAAATTACCAGGAGACGGGTAGCAGCGTCTTCCTGAGATTCTAACAGCATACTGCGATCGCCAACCCGCCTGCCGAGCGTGGCGATTATGGCAAAACCCTTCATGGTTAGGTTAGGTTAGGCCAACCATGAAGGAGGCCTATGTCCTGCAGTGGGCGTCGAATGGCTGATGATGATGATGAATCAGCCCATAAACAGAGCCCACTGTTGGGTATAGGCCTCTTCTCTTTCACGCCAACCCATCCGCTCCCTTGCCAGTCCAGTGTTTCCCAGCCGCCTTCACAATGTCATCGGTCTACCGGGCTGGTGGTCTGACCACCAACCGTCGAACCGGTCTTGTTATTACTATTTGTCACAAATTGTCACGACAAAGATTAACCCCCGGTTTCTCGTACACTAAGAAGCTGTTAATCAACCGTTAGCAGCTGTTGGTTGTTTTTTTTTTGTATGCACTTTGGTCAATTGATAGCTGTCAACAGTAGATTAACAGCGTGCTAGTGTACGACAAACTGGGGGTAAGCCAAATAACTCCGAAGGCTAATTAACGACTAAATGCCGTCTGAAATCTTAACCCGTCCTGGAAGACCCTTTACGGAAGTAACAATAAACCCCAAAATTAGCATTCACCCTTTTCCTTCGGGGACCATTTGAATTCATAAATAAAAAGAACCCCACGATATAAAAATATAACCCCACAACAATTAACAAATTGGTCCAGGGGGAGGGTTAATTTTGTCTGTCGCCTTTTTCGTCTACGAAAAAAGTCCAAGTCTTTTTTGGTCTTCTTTGAAGTTATTGCAGTAACTTGAAACGTTTTTCTGAAACAATAAATATGTGCCTGACAAATGTTGAGTACTGGAAGGGTTAAAGCTCTGCTCGGACTGGCGACTTTTAACTCCCTGGCTCATCAGCTTACATCTTGCGTAAGCGGAATCCCGTTTCCCGCTATGCAGATATTCAGTTATTCTCAACACCCCTGACAAAGTAAGACAAATAAGAAGTTGATAGAATGTAAAAACAGTTTTTTATTGGACAATTTGAATAACTATTATTTTCTTAAGAATCAATGTTTTTGGCAAATTTTCGGAACCTTTCTGAAATCTGCTTAAATAAATCGCAGACTGATGAACCAGGGGTTAATAATAGATGTCTTGCTCTGAATGATTGAACGAATGAAATGAATGAATGAATCAAGGAATGAATAACCATTTATTGCCAAGAACAAAGATTTTTCACACTTAGTTGTATCCATGGTTTTGCTATGAAATATTTTTTTTATTAACTATATATACACACATTTAGTCTAATTTACTTTACAATTGCAAGTCAAAGCTCTTCTTTCAAAGAGAAATGAAGAGAGATTCCTGTAAATTCTCACTACCTCACTGTTTGAACTGTAAACTGTTGCTTATATATATTTAATTATGTATTTATTTTGTAGGTATTCATGTATATTATATACATGTAAACTGCTGCTTATATGTATTTAATGTTGTATTTATTTTTTAGGTATTCATGTAAGTATATTATTGGTACAATATGTAATTATAAGTAGTTATATTCTTGTAATCTCTCGCTATACATATTTGTTACTTCACATAGCATTATATTTCAGATGTTCTTTTTTTTGTACATCCATCTACCGACTATATTCTTGCTGAAATCTACTCCATCCAAATGTTGTCTGGAAGAGATCGCTCTAAGCGATAAGACCGCCAATTGATATAATAAACTATTTGTCTAAATTCCTGTCTTATCTTGGATGGTTTAGAAAGTAAAGGTCTATCCATCAATCACTTGTCCTCGTCCCAAACTAGGATACCCTGTGTATAATAACGAGGCGAGAACAACACACATGCCCAAGAACGGCCTTCAGTGGGAATCCACAAACTACTCAGTTTTGGTTTGGTTCAGCCAAGCGTCTTAGCTAACGAGCCAATCAAATTTCACAATGTGATAATGAACATTACCTGGATTACACTGTATCCACTGTCTCGATTGATAATACACTACTTGTGTATTATTAGTCTACAAAATCCATAATACAGAAGCATTATTTGAAAGATTCAATAATTTATCATTTGCACACACATGGGCGACCAGCCACAAGATCGACAGATGACCTCATCCAAGTGGCAGGAAGACGCTGGATGCGAGCCGCTTCCAACCGGTCTTTTTAGAAATCCATGGAGGAGGCCTATCAGCAGTGGACTTCTTGTGGCTGAATGATGATGATGACATACATGGTTATCTTAACTAACTTAACTAGACTTAATTAACATAACCTAAATCAAGCTAACAGAGTCCTGTTACCTTTCGATGTTCGTTGACCTCTGCACTAGGCAGACAGGAAGTCAAAGTTCTAAATTACAAAACCTCTACCTCTCTGTGTATCCTCTTCAGTATGAGCACACCTTAACCCGTTTCTTCATTTTTTTATCCCTTCGTGACATCTGTTTGTTATTCCGGTAGCTCTATATAAATAGGACATCCGAACTGCACTGATGACTGTCAAGCGCTCTATTACTCTGTTACTGCCGTAAATATTGGTGTCTTAATTGCAACGGTACGTTAATATATTTTGAGCAACGTTTGAAATAGATGGTGAAACTGGTAGCTGTAGTGCAGAATGACACTCGATTGCTCCAGTGCAGGCTCCGAATTCACGGAAAAGTGCGATCCCCTTATACCTCGGAGAATTGTGAAGATATGATATCTAAGATATCAAAAAAGACTTAAAAGACGCGTATTCACGAGAGGTTTAAGGTGCAAAAAGGTGAGGAAAAATAAAAACAAAAAAAAGTTATGGCTAAAATAGTGAAAATAAATTTCGAATTTTAGATTTTGGCGCTCGATATTTTGGTAACGAAGAATGATATCAAAAATTTAAGAAAATTTCCTGTGGACTATTTATTTAGCTGCAATTTGAGCCTGTAACAAGGGTTTGCCGTGTAGCCTAAACCTTTTTGAAAAAAGTCAAAAAGGCAAAACGACATTTTTCACATGACATTTATGACTCGATTCATTTTCAATGTGGTCAATAGTCTGAGGCACAAAATCTGTGATTTTTTTTTCATAATAAATAAATCATGCTAATCGAGCCAGCCATCTCACATTGACGGCTATGTAGATACAGTGAACATCACAACTTACATCCGTGCACTCTACACAGTTGCGGTAAGAGCAAGTTCGCGACAAAAATATAAATGTTGATTTGACATCAAACGTACAACACTACACAATCACACGCCCTAAGCTCCGGCTCGTATAAACTTGAGCTCGGTCTACAAACTTTGATTGGATAGCGCGACGACGTTACTTTGTGTCAGACTAGAGGGCGTATTAAGCCCCTGTTAAGACCTTACTTGTAGTGAGTGTCCTAAGTTATAAAGACGTAAAAGTTAAGCCTCACGGCCTTCGATGATAGTGGAACGAGACTCTACAAACAAAGAACAGAGCCTTGATTCTGTTAGTGCGTTATAGTACAATGACCGATTCATAAGACATGTTTTCTTATGCCTTTGTCGCCTAGAAGATTTGATATCTACAGGTTGATTTTAAATTCGTTCACCGTATTTTGGGGGAATGTGCTTTTCATTATGAAATAGTTTGAATTTAGTGATGAATTAGTAATTTATCAGTAACGGTAAAACATATTATTTGTAAATAGTTGTGATTTCCGACATCGTGCTCCAAACTGTGAATCCGAATTCGAAGTCGTAGGAAAAACCGTACGGTTGGAAAATGTTTTCGAATATGTTGAATGCTTAAAATTCTGACGACAGATATGCGTAAACAATTAAAAAAATACAACTAAGTTGGCTAGCGCCGACCATAAGTCGCTCAGTTTTTTGGGTTTTATTGTTTTCCTTCCGTGGATGTCGTAGAAGGAGACGGGCAGCAGCGTCTTCCTGAGATTCCAAGCGCACACTGTGATCGCCAACCCGCCTGCCAAGCGTGGCGATTATGGCAAAAACCCCTCATGGTTATGAAAACCACGAAGGAGGCCTGTGTCCTGCAGTGGGCGTCAAATGGCTGATGATGATGATGATTGTTTATTGCTAGCGGTGGTAGCGGGGCGACAGAACGCCGGCTTCTCGTGGGCATGTATCAATGAGTTTGTTTTCTAAGTTACGTACATTTGTGAAGTTATAGTTACCTGTGCCTTGCAGTGTGACGCATGTAAGTCAAAGTAAAATAGATTTGGTTAAAAAATAAATTTTTTTTTGGTGCGTATTTTTTTTTCAGAACTAGCATTATATCGTTCTAAATCACGTCATCCATAAAGTCATCCTGTAGTTAGCGGATGGCAAAATTTATACACTTTTTGTAATTCTTTTTTTATGGAGCCTCCATAGCATTGGTGTCCCACTGCAGAGCAAAGGTCTTCCTTCCCGTTTAGACCAAGATTTTCGGTCATTTGCCACCTCTGACCGCTCCGGCTATTGCCGGTAAACTCGCTACAAAAAGGCTACTGCGCCCATTTCAAAGCACTTAACACATTGATTCCTCCATCTCTTAGTCGACAATGAAATATTTTTTTGAATAATCCACTTTGTGTCGGCAGAAACCTCAAAACTCGCAATCATAACGCGAGATCAAAGGAAAATTCCCAATTAATTATATTTCCGTTGACAAACGGGAATTTTTCAGCAAGTTCTTAGCAGAAAGAATGTGAATAATAAATCCTTTCTTTAGTAGATACGCCTCTTTTTAGGGGTGTTACAATTTGATGTTTCAAAACGTATATAAACAACAACCTAGCATGTATGGAAAAACTAACATATGAAAATGTAAGTAAAATTACTCTTCCTATTATCAATTATCAGTTGCACAAAAAATATATGACAAAAAATTAAAACAAAAGCCAAGAGACAAGACTCTTCAGGGTTCTACGAAAATTATTTAGTGAAAAGTGACCAAAGTTCGTTCGAAAAAATCCAATAAAACAATTAAAATATGGCCTAGTATTAGTGTCGTGTAGTCGGACGCGCGGGCATCATAAAACTGGTCTGCTTCCGAATGAGTTATTAGAAAAAAAGTCATACAATAAAATGCTGTCTTTTCTCTATAGCGCGACTGTGGAACTGAAAGTTTTGATCCTTCAAAGTACAGAAGTTCTCTCGCTGGGAGGAATCAAAATTCAGTGACATAAATATTTATTCAGTCCGAAACGATACGAAATATCTCCAATTTAACGCACTGTATGAGTTTGTGTTTTATAAGCCCGATGCGCTCAGTGCGCTGAGCTTGATATGAAGTGGGTTTATTTTGACTGGGCATTAATAGAATACACCCCCGGAACCCCGGAACTTTCCGTAACTCTTTGTTTATGTCCCGCTGCAGGGCAGCATGCTCTAAGAGAGATAGACAGAGTGAGCGTGTGAGCTTAATCACCACGCAAATCCACTGCGGATTGGCGATTTCAAGCACTGACGATTTTAAGAACACCTGCCACGAAATTGATGCGTATATTGATGTACAAAAGGACTACTGTTAATTAAATAGCCAATCTAGCGCTACTACGATTATCTTATAGTCTACCTCGATGTATCGTAATAATTAATGTAAATAATCTAGTATAAACAATCCAACATTCAAATAAACCAACGGACAAACTAATGAACACACTGATAGATGGACAGACGAACGAACGAATAACGGAAGAACTGTCAGACACGTAGTTAATATATTACTCATGTAAGTCCGCGCACCGAATAATTGCTGAGCCAGCCAAAGCGCAAGTGTCAAGACTCATCAGCCACACTCTAAACAGGAATATGATTTGTGGGCACGGTACGTTCGTATCACGAAACTATAAAGTTATTTTCAGCCTCTAAACTATTTATATTATAATAATTTTACGCCCCAATTATTACGTCGCTGACATATTTTATTATTTTAAATACGACTGTTCGGATGTTCGGCCACCATTCAACAGTTGTTTGGGTTAGGATTGGGGTTTAATGGTTTCAGGTTCACTTTTACTGTGAAAGTTTCAGGACGTAGTTTCAGTTTTATACTTAAATAAATGCCTCGTCGGTCTAGAGGTCAGACGTCTGATTACCATGCCAGAGTTCGTGGGTTTGATTCCGAGTGGGAGCCGCCGTGCGTTTGTACAAATGGCCTCAGTCTAGCGTGTTCCCATGATGTGATGTCCTTGTCTGGTTACCATAGCATAGGGTATCCTAGTTTGGGACCGGGACAAGCGATTGTGTTGTGTGGAAGTTATTATTATTAATATTTAGTAAGAATTTTCTGCACAGTTGCGGCTTTATTGCAGGGAGAAAATCGAGTTGAGCTCACCTCCAGCTATTAATATTGAACATTCCAGCGAAAAACTAAATGCTGGAGAAATTATGATGTTATTATGTGTGCGGAATCTCTTTTTTAAAACAAACCTCATATTTAAATACTATGTTTATGCTTTTTGTCACGGATTTTCATAAATAATTTAATTCAGATAAATGTTCTCGCCGTTGCTTGTTGTAAGAATTTCTATCGTAGATTATGTAGCTTATTCTCTAGATAGACGTTATAAGTAATCATCATCATCATCATCAGCTACTTAACGCCCACTGCAGGACATAGGCCTCGTAGTTTTCATAACCATGAGGGGTTTTGCCATAATCGCCACGCTTGGCAGGCGGGTTGGCGGTCGCAGTATGCGGTTAGAATCTCAGGAAGACGCTGCTGCCCGTCTCCTGGTAATTGATTTCCTTAGTCGCCTTCTACGACATCCACGGCAGGGAACGGAGATACGTAATGGACTGGATAAAATTTCTTCTCTTCTCTTCTCATATCAAGTTATAATTTTTTTCGTAGCTTCTCTACATCCCACTGCAGGGGCGAGGCTTAATTAAGCTGCAGTAGTGCCACAGCGGGAGTGCTTTCGAATTCTGACATGTATCTGCCTAAATGACTACCCAAATGAATAAAATAGGAATTAGACACTCACAAACTTCATATAAACTGCTTACAATGATTTGTTTTCTTTTAAATTAATTTATTCGCAATTCTGAACACGATCAAACAACTGTTTATGCCCCTTAAGAATATTGGAAAATTTTTATTATGATCCTGCAGGTCGCAAATTAAATTTGTAAAAATTGTGAATTAAAACCAAATTAAGTTTGTTTGGGAACCGCCTCGTCAGGTGCCCTTCTTTATCAAAAAATATCAGGTGTTCTCGTAAGATAACGTTTCATGTGTCTAGACCTTCATCAAAACAACGTTCAATAAAAACTTAACCTAGTAAGTGTCATTAGTAGTGTAGTGTGAGTTTATTTTTCACATTTTTTGAGACCTGTAAAAAATATTTGAACGGTTTTTTATCGTTCTTACTATGTCCCTTGTGATATAAATACAGTGTTACTTATTTAACGGGTCTAATCGCGATTATTTATTAAGCAAACTTAATGGCGAGGCATAAAAAAAACCGGCCAAGTGCGAGTCGGACTCAAGCAGCGAGGGTTCAGTATCATTATCTATACAACATTTTAATATTTCCAGTGTCTACTTGTTGCCGTTATTAATATCCAGCGAGCCTCCGATAAATATTTATTTTATTCTGTTTTTAGTATTTGTTGTCATATCGGCGACAAAAATACATCATCTGTGAAAATTTCAACTGTCTAACTATCACAGTTCATGAGATGACAGGTGGACGGAGGGACAGACAGCGGAGTCTTGGTAATAGGGTCCCACCCTGTGGGCACGGAATCCTAAAAATACTAAATACAATGCCACTCCAATATAATTTTGAGGCGTATCCCTTATAGTTGGTTGTCGGAATCGCACAAACATCAACATAATAAAATTTCTCCGGTCGGTACATCGCCAGACTACAGCCATTAAGTCTTACGCCGGCACGACAGAAACATGTATGTTTACAAAAACACTCACATTGTGGCCACTGCGGTATATGATTTTTAAATAACTTTAATCGTTAGCAGTAGAGGGTTGATGTGGCTACCGTTTTTATTGGATGTAACGTTGAGTTAGGCGATCGGCTAAGCGATTATGTTTGTGTTTTCGTGTTGTGAATTATTTCTATTTTATTTTTTTAGTAATCCAACAGGCTCTTCAATTTATAAAATACATTTAGCTTAAACTTATTTATAAGGCCAAGTTACAGGTTTACCTTAAATTATGTAACTAAAACAGGAAACGCAACTCTTAACTACTTATAAACTATTCATAACAAGTACTTGACATCTTACTGTAATCTATTTATTGTTATCATCATCATCGTCATCAGCCATTTGACGCCCACTGCAGGACATAGGCCTCCCTCATGGTTTTCCTAACCATGAGGGGTTTTGCCATAATCGCTACGCTTGGCAGGCGGGTTGGCAATTGCAGTATTGCGGTTGGAATCTCAGGAAGACGCTGCTGCCCGTCTCCTAGTAATGTATTTCCTTAGTCGCCTTCTACGACATCCACGGAAGGAAATGGAGTGACGCTACTCTTAATCCGGCGCCACACGGAACCGCTATTCTTAATCCGGCGCCACATGGAATTTATCGTTATAAAAGAGCTAAGGTGCGTTCTTTGAATCCATTTTTTCACAGCCAGAATATATCTAGATCGGATATTATATTATTGTAGGTCGTCATAAGACAATTAATTGAGATAATTTGCCCATAATTTATTTTGTGCGATTCTGTCGTAAAGGTAGTTTGTATTCTGGTTGATGGACCTTTAAAGTAATTCGGTGTAATAGGTCTCTACAGTCTATGGAGCTATTGGTGATACCATCAAGGAATATCCTGACTGCCAGGGGAAGCCTCTTTTCCAACGATGCAACTTTAAAATGTCCCAGGATTTGCTCATAATTATGCTTAAAGTTTCTTTAACGGTAGCTAAGGTAACGTAGAAACTGTTTTTTGCAAACTTTCCAATCTTGCAATACTACTGCCGTACTTGGGATTCCACATTACTGAGCAATATTATGCCAAGAGTCATGTGGCGTGGCATAGTGTGTGGTGTTACTCAGAATGACAGAATACGCAATATGACAGGAAAAGCAAACGAGATCTATCAGGATCATGAAAAACGACAAATCCTGGTCCCTGGTCGACCCCAGAAATTGGGAGAGGCCTATGTCCAGCAGTGGACTGACACCGGCTGATCATTATTATGAACACACGGTAAGAATAGAATTCATCATCACCTTTCTTTTTTTTAAATCTTTGTTTTATTTAGAGGCTTTCATCACCATGTGATCATGTCAGCCCCATCAGACCAAATCATAGTATGTATTCTTACACTAACTTATCTAAATTATTATTACATAACATAACATAAACTCACGCCTGCATCCGAGAGGGGTAGGCAGAGACCAGGGACCGCCACTTGCTACGATCCGGACAGATCACTTTCGCTTCCTCAATATTCATTAGTCGTTGCATGCACGCACGCCGATTTCGAGTACTTCTTATCGATTGTAGATTTGATTAGATTATTAGATTTCTTTGGATCGATTTTAAATATACCAGGAATTACACATGTGAATTAAACAATAATATAGTACAGTACAATTGGCGGCCTTATTACTAGAAGTAATTTCGTCCAGACAACCATTGACGAGAAAAAATCGAGAAGCTAATGAACCAAAATTAATAATAATAATACTCTCTATTGGCACAAAACACATACAAAATCAAATTTTACATCTTGTTACAATATGCTATGACATTACTGACAACTCGTTCATAAACGAATTTGAAGAAAGGTAGGTAGGTACTCAACCTTTTCTGTTACACCAACTTAGACAGATAGGCGATAATAAGAAATATCAGGATGTGTCATAAAGCTCTCATCGCGTTACGACAGAAGCCATAGCGAAGTTATTACTCGAGCTCGGTCTAATAAAAGTTGCACATAAGTTCATGCGATGAGTTGTGCGGTATTGTGTCGTTAGGGATGATTACATCGGGCTTAAGGGACGGGTCACATTGCACGTTTTCGGTGTTGCTCATAAAACAGGATTTTAAAAACCTCTTTAGAGATTGGACAGGATTGCTTGTATTGACCTTAATACCTGACTTACAATGACGTATTGAATGAATGTATAGCATTTACTAAATATCTAAAGTCATTTTTCTTTGTTTGTTACAGGTACTCTTCAGATTTTAACAGACGGGGCACTCAAAATTATGCCACAGTGTATTGTGAAATTTATCTCCACTACATCTCGAGTAAGTTATAAAATTTCCAGTCTTGTAAAATTGTTAAAGAGATAAAAAAAATATTCCAAAATAATTCGATGACTCGATAACTGTGAAGGAAAACATCGTGAGAAAACCCGAGGGACTGAGGTGTTCACACACCGTAGCGCTTGAAATTACCAATCCGCTGTGGGCACGCGTAGTGATTAAGCACATTCTCTCTCTCTGAGAGAAGGCCCGTGTCCTGCAGTAGACGTATATAGGCCACATAGTAGTTTTAAGTTTTCTTTTAGCATTAAGCTATACCTGCATGACACGTTTTCTTCATTTGGCGTGGAGATGCTATTTGAAAACCAGCACTGTTTCAAATAGAAACAGCAAACGCTGAAATAGTATCGCTGTCACACACACACATAAAAATAAAAAAAATCTATGAATACGCTACAAACAATATCTTCAATGTAAACCCTGCCTAGAACAAACAATCATAAAGAATTAGCGATCTTGGGCACACACCAACACCACACTAATACGTGGCTTAGAGGTACATACGTTTATCCTCTGTCACAACTCACCACCCCAGCTAATAATGTACCTATTGGCATTAAGTATTAAGTGTACTGAATGATATTGAGGAGCTTAATATAGGTTATTGAGGTTTCTTATGCAATGTTGTCTCTATTATATTGCTCTAATAATGTTCTTTTTTTATAAAAAAAAATGTTCAACAATTTTTCTAGTTCACCTAAATTTTCCCACACTTACAATTCGTGTTATGAGAATCATTTAGGTGCTGGTAATTAAATGATTCATTATTAAATAAAAACTTAAGGTCTATAAAATGTCGATTCCATTAAAACAATGTTAAGAGGGAGTCAATGGCTTTCGGCATTATTTATAAAGACACGATTTCTCTGGAGCATTCCTCAGAGGCAATTTATTTAATCTGTAGTTACGTCTTTTCCTTCTAAATCTCCACCAGAGACTTATGTAATCGGTGTTTAAGGAGTGTTTTAAGGAATCGTGTTTTTATAAATAAGGCCGTTTTACTTTACCGTTAATTATTAAACATTTTACTACATTTTTATTACATTTGTACAGGCAAAAAAAACATCAATAAACTTGCTAAAATATTCAGCCAATTCAAACTAGAGCACTGCACTCCTACGGTGAACAAATTCCCCAAAACCAATATAACATCATAATGTGTCAAGCTCTTTGTACAATCTTTGTAAGACTTTTCAACAATACAGCTGTTCGAAAATAAAACCTGGTAAGGGTAATATTGCTGAGAGTAATTCACGTAATTATGAAATTAACTTCAGTAACTTACTTCATAGTCGTTATAATCATATAGTAGACTTTCAAATTACATTATTTAATTAATTTTTATTTATTGCATTTTTTTTTATTAGGACAGATTGACACTTGACTCCAGTCACGCGTGGCATTTTTCAATTACTTACTTGCCTTAAGTATAATGTGTTTCCAAAAACGTAGGATCTATGTTTGAAATTCTGGTTTATTTCTTTCATTTTTGTTGTATTTTACGGAATCAGAATCCCGCCACATTAGGATCGAGACCACATTAGTCGCCCAGTTACGTTGCAAATACCAAACACGGACGTTTTCTACTTTTTTAGGAAAAGTAACTAGTGTTTTAGCATTTAGAGTTATTACTTATGTAGTTATTGTTACATTACTGCACTTAATTAAAGAAAAAGTGAACAAAACACGTGGTAGAATGCGGCGGACTTAATGCCATAAGCATTGTGTTATTGATACTCTTAAATCTTCTTATGTATGTAGGTAGCATAACATAACATAAACTCACGCCTGTATCCCAGAGGGGTAGGCAGAGACCAGCGACTGCCACTTGCTACGATCCTGACAGATCACTATGTAGGTAGCGTCTGCTGTATTAGGTATGTTTAATATTATTTTGGAAAAGATTGTCAGAGTGATGTTTTTTCGCTGCTTTTTTCTCAGCCCTACATTGTATATCGACATTCAACCAACAGAATGTCCCTTATGCTGAAATAAATAACTAAGTAACATTGTTTATTCCTCTACCTCGTTCTATCCCAAAGCAGCCGCGAAAGAAAAGGGGCGCGTGTCATAATCCCTAATATTCGTCGGTTCTCGATCAGGGCGCAATGGGCGCCACAAAAAGCGAGTAATAACCTTAATCCTCATTGTGCCGGTGGAAACTGGAGAGCGACATCTATTGACGGATCGCGGGAGGGTCGGAGTTTAGAGTGACGTCCTAAGTAGTAGCAGTTGATGATGATTTGAATAAGTAAAGACGCCCAAAATACGCCTTTATGTCGTGCTAATATTCTCTCAGATATAGAGTACCACACGTGCCTATCGCGTACGCCGTGCTATATCACGATTTCAGTATGCTACTATTTGTGTCCCGTGCCGTGCCCTGGAATATTTCTACTTAGTAAGCCCGAAACGAATGTAACAAACAACGACAAAAGCGCGCGCCGCGCTAGCTAAACGGACGCCTTCGTCATTTGTTGGAAAAAATTGCGCTAGCACGCTTTTGTTGTTGTTTTTGCCTTCGTGCCCGGGCACATTGGAAATATTCCCGGGCAGAGCACGGGACATCAATAATAGCATATGAAAAATAGTGATATAGCACGGCGTATGCGACGGGCACGTGTGGTGCCTCCAACTAGCGAAGGTTGGCAGTCGGCTCCGTAAAGTGGAATAGTATGGCAGCACTGGCGATTTCTGTCTAATCCCGTAGATTTCTCAACCAGGATTTATTTACATATTGTATTGCCCTTGTCTGGTTATCGCTACCGTGGACCAGGACCAGTCATTTTGTTGTGTAGATATTATTTTACTAATTTGGTTATTAAGTGTTCTTCTGCCACAGTCACTTAGGACCACATTTTAGATTACAACTCGCTTCGCTAGGGGGTGCTTTGTCCGCAGCGTTTTATTATTTGAAGAAGAAAAGTCCATTGTGCGGCAAAATGTTACCGTGGATTTGTTTTTGAAACTGATTGAAAGTTTCAAGTTGAGTTTCGAGAACGAATTTTCTGTAGAGAAAGCCTATTTTCGTTTAAGCTGAAACGATTTTTCTTCGACTTGAACTTCAAATGTTATATTTAGTGTGGATTTTCTTCCTGTTTAGTGTATATAGAGTTTTAGTAGAGTTACAATTTTATAAAGGGTCTCTACAGTGAGGACTACCTACTGGTAGTTATGCAAAGTTCAGTGATTTCGGAGTTAAAAATAAAAGTAGTTTGATTTGATGAGTGGAACAAGTTCGTTAAGTTCAACTGGACCTTTCTGAATCACCTGCATAACAAAACCCATGTTATACAGGTAATGCAGAAAATATAACCTGCCAATTTAGAACTTAATTAGGCCAGATCAACAGTCATCATCATCATCATCAGCCATTTTACGCCCACTGCAGGACAGAGGCCTCTTCGTGGTTTTAATAACCATGAAGGGTTTTGCCATAATCGCCACTCTTGGCAGACGGGTTGGCGATCGCAGTATGCGGTTGGAACCTCAGGAAGATGCCGCTGCCCGTCTCCTGGTAATTGATTTCCTTAGTCGCCTTCTACGATATCCACGGAAGGAAATGGAGTGACGCTATTCTTAATCCGGTGCCACACGGACAATATATGTACATACTGTTGATATATGTATATACCATCTGCCAAGCGTGGCGATTATGGCAAAGCCTCTCATGGTTTTGAAAACCACGAAGGAGGCCTATGTCCTGCAGTGGGCGTCAAATGGGTGATGATGATGATGACTGTTGATCTGGCCTAATTAAGTCCTAATGGAGTCATTTGTGCACTTTATCGTATCTAAAAAATTTAATCACCAGCTGTAAGCTTACTTCCTGTGGAGGGACACGACGATGGATGTTTATGATGTGTATAAATTTACAGTTACGGAAACGTAACCCCTTCCATCTTCAAAAAAGACACTTGAATATATTTTTCACCCGCTAACAAGCGGTCGGTAGCAAATTTCACTTTCGCCAAAAGCGTTCTATAAAGTACACTCGTTTTGACACCAAACTGTTGTTTTAAAAATGAAAAGCGGCGTGTTTACAATAACCTCACTTGTTTATGCGACAAAGATGTGCTTCTCGATGATTCCTCGATGAGAAAATGCTGTGAGACTCGGCCAAACGTCTCTTACTCAGAAGCAAAAGATATAATTTTTCGTTATGCGAAAGAAAAATGGATCTTTTTAAAATTTTTGTAATGTAGGGCTTAAAGAATGTTGAATGTTGTTAGATATTAGAGGAAAACATGTGCAACACGGTGAAGGAAAACATCGTGAGGAAACCTGGGTGTCTGAGCTATTCACATACCTTAGCGCTTGAAATCGCCAATCCGCGGTGGGCACGCGTGGTGATTAAGCCCATACTCTCCCCCTGAGAGAAGGCATGTGCGAAGTATGCCCGCCTAGGATGTCCCTTACCGGCCTACCCACATTCATCATCATCAGCCATTTTACGCCCACTGTAGGACAGGCCTCCCTCGTGGTTTTCATAACCATGAGGGGTTTTGAAATAATCGCCACGCCTGGCAGGCGGGTTGGCGATTGCAGTATGTGGTTAGAATCTCAGGAAGACGCTGCTGCCCGTCTCCTGGTAATTGATTTCCGTAGTCGCCTTTTACGACATCCACGGGAGGAAATGGAGTGACGCTATTCTTAATCCGGCGCCACACGGAAACTACCCACATTCGCTCGATGTATTTGTTTCGTCAATCTTTCTTCCTTCATCCTCTCCACATGTCCAAACCAACGCAACATTCCTTTCTCAATTCTAGTCACTAAAACATATAGTGTGTATTTGTGAAAAACTACGTACGGCATTATCTCATTCTGATCTTATAAATTTCACGGAAAGTCAAAGTGTGTATCACAAACCTGGGGACCCAGTATACCCTGCGCTATGGTAACTATCCACAGGGTAAGAAGAGACTAGATGGTTACTTGAAGATACCCTGTGCTATTGTAGATGATAATTTTCTCCACATTATATGACGATTGCAAAGACCCGCATGCATGGAACTACAATTTATGGTTCACAATGAGAATTCGATGGCCAAGTCGATTACACCACAGAATAACAAGTAGTAAGCACGGCAACGCAATGTTCATCGAATGGTCATAATAAATTGTGAATTATAGTTTTATGGTTTTGTGCTATGGTAGATGATGACGTTCTCTACATCGTATGACGATTGCCAAGAGTCAAAGGATTTTTGCAAGATACAATAAGTGCGAATATTGAACAAAATCTACTATCTTCAAGTTTCGGGAACAGTACGTTACTCCAATGAGGGTTGGCGCCGTAATTGCCACAGATCCATCAAACCGGGTTGACGTGGAACACAACTAAATAATTTGGGGTTAAACTTTGGTCTGGATTACTTTGAATAAAAGCGAAGCGCAATGCTTTGGTATTGTGGGATTATAAGCTTCAGATACATAAACTTTTTAATATTATTTATATAGCAGTCTATAGTAGTCTTTGTTACCGACGATGTTGTAGGTGAAAAGAACTTTCTAGTTAGAGTAGAGGAAAAAAGGGAGGATTTTGTTGTTGCTAATGACAGTTCGTCACTAACTGGCAAACCGTCGTTCATACTGCAAAATGTCACATGTCAAAAAATAGAACTTTGGTTTTTTCATCGAAATAGTATGAAAATTAGTAAATTAGAAGAAAATTAAGTCGTAAAAGTCTACACAGCCAATCAAACCGAGGGTCACCATATCTTTCACACGTGTGACAGAAGCAATTTCTTTAACAATTTCGATGAAAAAACAAAAATCGTACTTCCCTGACATGCGACACCTTGCAATATGAACCGACGAAACGCAGCATAGGACTCTCGCCAGCTGGCTAGACCGACGATCTGAGGCACAGCAGTCCGAATGAAGCCTGGATAAAAAGAAATCACGTGCCTCAGAGAAGGCCTGCATTCGGCACTGAACAAGTACGGATTGAATGATTAATAATAATAATAATAACTTCCACACAATTCGGTCACTTGTGGTAACCAGGCAAGGACGTTAGAAACATGAAAATACACCCAGACTGAGGCCATTTGTACAAATGTACGACGGCCCCCAGTGATTGACTGATAGTTCACTACAAAAAAGTTATAGATCGAGTTTATTGTGGGCATAGAATAATATTTTCTTCCAGCTATCGACTCTTCAGTCGACAGCACATCAACCATTACACCCATGCACCCTACTCGCTTAAAATGTAAACCATGTGGCCGCAGCGGTTCTGTCGACCGTACATGTCCCTGCAGATAAGATATAGAAAGCTCTTCAAGATTCAATAGGCAAAGGGCCTTTCGAAAGTTCCAAAATCGTGAGTTAAAATTAACAAGCGGAATTGGTCGCTCTACACTTAACCCCGAGAAACGAAGGCGTGGAGACACGAGATAAATTACGTCGAAATATCCTAAAACAACGTAAACAACAAGAAATTTTACCGATGCTTAAGAAATATTAATAGATTACGAGCAATAAAAACCTGTATTTTTACATGTTATAGGCGAAGCTAACGTCACATTAGCTTCTAGTTGAAATTTATACCGTCGGAAAAGCAATAGCTTTCTTCTTCATGGATTTCTTTTAGCACGCCATGGTTTTGTTGAAGGATAATTTAATTTGTCTTTTTTTTTCTCGTAGGGAACCCCATTTGATTCGATTCCGATAACACTAAGCGAGATTATCTGACAAATGTTGTCACATTAACAACTATTAGGCGGTGTTGTGTTATATATTTCTCAGGTTTATTCCGAGATGATCCAGTGACATTCCAAAATAGTCATTAGATAAATAGATAGATATATCAATCTTTATTGCACACCAATAATAAGTGATAGGTCAGTAATTAGTAGTAGGTATTTAGTTAAGTTAGTAAAAACCTCATTTTTGCAAGTGCGTCCTTTTTAATTCAGTTCTATTCAAGGTATTTTATCCTAAATAACACAAAAACGGTGACTTAATGAACGTTAAACTAGTTGTCCATTTCAAAATGTGGATAATTTTGGAGAAAAAATGGACAAAACATCTCCAAACATAGACTTTTCAGAGTCTTTTGATACTTAATTAACAGGGTTTACATAGAACTCATGCATTGAACGGGCTTTAATTCCAGACATTTTTGTCATATAAATAATCTTTAATGTTATAGTAGCCCTTTTGGCACAAAGTGTGCATTACACATTTTTTGAAACGCATTTACGCGCACCAAATCCTGAATGATTCCAATCGTCTAACTGCCAAATTCCATACAAATTTCCATCGCAAACGTCAGGATTCCGACAGGATTCGGTACGCATAATGAGGCCCCTGGCAAGCTTATTAAATCTTCAGGGATATTCAGTGATATTCTTTATGTTTTCAAAGACATTGTTTTCAAAGCAACGTACATTTATGGACTTATAATAGCAATACCTATTACTCGCCAACGGTAAGTTGAGGAAACCTATGCATCTGAGATATTCACATAAAGAGGCCTAATTATGCACACCAAATCCTGTCGGAATCATGGCGTTTGCCAAAGCAATTTGTATGGAATTTGACAGTTAGATGATTGGTGCAATTAATATACTCGTAGATACTAGCTCAGCGCTCGAAAACGTCAATCCTCGGTGGGCACTCCGCGCGTGGTATATAATACTCTCTCTCTGAGAGCGAAGGCCCGTACACTGCGCCGTGACGTATAAAGACTGCTGTGTCATAAAAGTGAAAGTATTAAAAAATGCATTTCTTAAACTAACTACTTATTTGGACAGATTATTATTTACTGAGAGTGTCTGCACGGACAGACTTTATCCAATTGGCAGGAAGACGCTGGATGCAAGCCGCTTCCAACCGGTCTTTTTGGAAATCCTTGGACATAGGCCTGTCCGGCAGTGGACTTCTTGTGGCTGAATGATGATGATGATGATGATGATGATGAGAGTGTATGCCGTTAAACTGCAATACAGTTTGGCATAAGGGAATATATTATGTTACTTTGTCACTGGTTCTAAAATAAATGAAGAAAAAAAAGTATCTAAGCTTCGTTTCTTTCGGAACTCGGCGTCTGAATCGTTAAGATCAAAATTAGGGTTCATTCCAGAGTCACCCATATTTTTGTTCCAACATAACGTGATTCTAGAGCAGCGGGCAGTTTTATAAACAAACTGTTCCTCGTGTGATAACTAACGTGCCACGTCGAGAATGTGACGTTCCAGTTTTTTATTTATTAGTGTGACAATTCGGTAACGAAGATATATTATTTGAATGCATTGGCGATAGGCTGCGTTAAGGGGCAGGTAAGTTTTTTTGTTTAAGAACTGACTGAACGCTGTTGTAAGTGGACTTTCTAAGGCCTACAAAATTTTATTTTTGATGATTATTAGTTTATATTAAATGCCGCCGTTTTTTTTTTCATACAAATCACATAATGGGAATTTATATTAGAATAATTATTATTTTAGTCAGAAATTCTTCTGAACAAATTAAATTAAATGAGCAGCAAAAAAATTCTTAGCATTTGACAATTTGTTTATTTAAACAAAATATGTTCAGCATACAAATGCATTTTGGTCGGTGCTATACTTATACTATTCATCTGTGAAAATAAGTAAATAATCTGCAAAATTATCTTCTTCGCCAACAGAGCGTGAGGGAGTGATCGCCAGTCTTAGAATTAAGAATTTATTTAAAAAAATACTTAACTGGCTTTTTGTTTTGTTCTTATTTGTGAAATCTTAAGAGACAGACTGCTTAAATACTCGCGTAACGGGAATGTCAGAAATCGGCGGTCAGTATTTTTTATGGCAGATATTTGTCTCTTTTTCTCTATTGATATTTATACAGAAAATATCATCCCATATATAATTGTATATCTTTTCTAGCCTATGGACACCTAGTTTAATTAATCACGTTCATTAAGCCGTAGTGCCTGTGCTATTTTAAAGAAAATTATTTTATTTGATTTCATTGAGTGACTTATCTTGTAATCCAAGTGAACTCCAGAAACGAGACTCCCCTTAACAACTGTTTTACACATCCAGAGCGCCACATTATGCAAGAGTTATGGCATTCTTCTAATTTCCCCCCCACAAAATAACACCGATTCCCGCGCATTTGTCTGACGTCAGCGATGCATGGTTTATGGACAGCGGTGCGAATTGATAGCGTGTTGGGAACGATTAATTTGGTATTTATAATATTCTGTGGGCTGTATGGCGCTTAAGCTACGACGTTGGTTCGGTAGGAAAATCTTTGAGGACCATTTTATTGAATTGCTTATTGCAGGATGTTATAATATTGGCGAAAAAGTTCTGACCTGGCGACCGCGGAGCGGACGACGCAGCGTGGGAAGACCCCCACCAGATGGTCGGACGACCTGGTTACTGTGACGGGGAGTCGCTGGATGCGGGCGGCAAGATCGGGAAGCTTGAAAAACCATTAGGGAGGCCCATGTCCTGCAGTGGGCGTCAAATGGCTGATAATGATGATGATGATGATGATAATATTGATGCCCGACCCGAAAACTAAGCATTTCACGAGGTAACATAGCCAGCATACTGGGGACCCTTCCCAGAGGCAGCGATGATCTGGGCGCAGCTTTTTATATTTAGGTATCCTGTTAAATAATTTAAATTAAATTGGTTAGGTTGGTTATATTAATATATTTAGGTAAATTCTAGAGCGGTGGTAGCAAAGCGGTAGAACGCCGGCTTCTCATTCGGGAGATCGTGAGTTCGTATCGTATATTCGTTCGTACCCGGCACGTACCAATGACTTTGTTTTCTAAGTTACGTGCATTTGTGAAGTTAGTAGTAATACCACTCGCTAACGGCGAAGGAAAACATCGTGAGGAAACCTGAGTATTTGAGGTGTTCAAATACCTCAGCGCCTGAAATTGCCAATTCGCGGTGGGCACGCGTAGTGATTAAGCCCATACTCTCTCTCTCTCTGAGAGAAGGCCTATGCCCTGCAGTGGGACGTATATAGGCTACATAAATCGAAAATTCTAGGTTAATTGATATTTTTATTGTTTATTAGATAAGATAAGATAATCATTTATTAAATTGCCACAACATACAAAGATATTACAATTTACAGGCAAAGCATGCTTACAGTCTATGCAAATAACAATAAAACAACACTTATGATAAATCCAAATAAGGAGGGGATTTGGGATTTTATTTGATTAATATAACTTGTCTTAATAAATTAATAAAGTACCTACCTATACTAAAGCAATAGCCTATTTTTCCCATCATAGTGAACAGGTAAATGAAATATATTTTCGCGAACCTACCTGTTTTCACAACTTCACAAAAAACGCTCTACCGTAAAATTTACCAGACGTTTCATTCAGTGTTTCATAAAAGTGCAGCCGATCTGATAGTGACGTAAAATCACGCGAACACTAGACTTCAGTTAGACATTGTATTATTTATAAAAGAGTGTGGGTATCCAGGCATTTCCGAATACACAATTATAAAAGAAAATTTGACGTCAACGATTGACGCAGTCAAACACTTTGACGCAATTGAAGTCTCGACCGGGATTTACTTATAAACTTCTAAATGACTACTAAAATTTCATTGTATGAATCACTGTACCCACTTACTAACTCACATAAACGTTATTTATATTAATTTCAATCTGTATAATTTTCTTAATTGGCACAAATGTATTTTTTTTTAAATTAGTGATTTTAAGTTTTTTTTAGCGATAAGCCCTACCTGCCTGACACGTTTTCTTCGTTTGGCGTGAAGGTGCTATTTGAAAACCAGCGCTGTTTTAAATAGAAACAGCAAACGCTGATATAGTATCATTGTCACACGCACACTCCTTTATTTTTTAATTATTGTATGTAAGCATGTTTGTTTGTGGCAATAAATCATTCATTCATTCACTCAACTCTCGTGTTTTAATGAACTTCTTTGTTTTTAAAGGCAACATTAGTTCTGAACGTTGATGAACGTCGGCCTCACACCGGCATGTACCAATGACTTGCATACCACTCGCTAACCGTGAAGGAAAACGTCGTCAGGAAACCTGAGTGTCTGAAGTGTTCACATACCTCAGCTCTTGAAATTACCAATCCACGATGGGCACACGTGGTAATTAAGCCCATACTCTCTCTCTCTCTGAGAGACAGCCTGTGCCCTGCAGTGGGACGAACATAGGCTACACAAAAAAATATGCAAAACAATTGATTGTTTCTGATTCAGTTTTTTTAATCTTTACCAGGATTTATCTATAAGCATGGCCCGAGGTTGAGCGGCGAGGTTGGCGTGACGGTGGGCACACGTGGTAATTAAGCCCATACTCTCTCTCTCTCTGAGAGTATGGGCTTCGTTAGCTCAGAAATATATATGTTTCACCGATTCGTTGTTATTCACCAGAGATGCCTATTTAATTTACGCGGATTATGCCATGGGGTGACATTGTTTGTACTGCTATTGTTTAGCAGACTACCAAATAAAGGCAAATAACAGCAACTGTCGCGCTACTATCGTTCTATTGAGGAAATATTATGTGTTTAATATAATCTAGGCCCAGATCAGATCTCAGAAGATCGATCGGAAGCTGCAATTAATGTTGAACGGCTGGCTTGCTCGCGTTGTTAAAATATTACTTAACCAGCGATTTCAATTGACTTTTGTACGAATTTCAGTTAAATGTTATTTAAGAAAGTTGTGTAAGTCCGCCTAAATCTCATGGTTTCATAAATATGTAAAAAAATTACGGTCTCATTTATAAAAACATGATTCCTTAAAATACTCGATAAACGCCGATTGATTGAGATTTTACATGGGAAAAACTGCTTTGAGGAGTGCTTTAGAGTGCTTCTAAATCAAGGCAATCAAAAGTTGTGTCACATTTTTTGTGAAAATTTGACATTCGTGATATTCGGCAAGAAATAATATGTTATAGCGCAATAAAAAAATGCAAAACTGTTAATTTGTGGTTATTTCACTTAAAAACGCTTTTGTTTTGCAAAGTAAAGCTTCTAATCGTTTGTACGGCGCGAGTTCTACTCGCACTCATATTTTTTAATAGGTTTTTAATCTTACATGTTTTTGTATGTTTTTCGCGATTTGTCTTAATAGTTGTCAATAATTATTCTCCACACTTCATAACAATATGACTGATAAGTTGCACTTAAAATTTTATTGTTTCAATGACACAATAAAAACTATTCTTTTATCAAACACACAATAGCGCATCCAAAGTAGCTCTTATCGTGATTGAAATAAAGAGTAGATATCAACAAAAGTATAATGATAAATACAGTGCGGAGCAAAAATACTCTTCTTTGCATTACATATTATAACAAAGGCGATAAAGCATGAAAATTAACTGGCACCCTAACTCAACCGTGCTGCAGTCAAATTAAGAAAATTTAACACCGCCATACTTCATATCAACTCCTAAATCTGGCCGTAAATAATAAAAACAGCGACGAAGAAAATAAAAAGCAAAAAAAAATATTTCGAAACAATACGCTGAAACAAAAGTATCACCGAGACACAAAACATAAAAAAACAGAAGAACCTCATTTTTAAATTATTCGGAAATTATGAAATTCACTTGATCCAATTCTCGATCTGCTAAGGCTTACCCCAGACTGGTCAGTCTCATCCCTTAGTTCATAAACAATCGCGATTAAATCCGTTACTCGTTTAACGCGTGTAAATCTACATTGACCGCGATTGTTTATTAGTTTATCTCAATTACATTAATTCCCATTAATAAACAGTCGCGATTATACCCGTTCAATGTACCTATAAGAAAAAAAGTTTTCATGAAAAATACTTTCTGTACACCTATTTATCGTCGGCCGGTGAGGCAATTTGTCAGTGATTTGTGAGTGAGACGAAAATTCTGATTGTCTTCGCGAGATAATCAACTGTCAACGCGTCTCAGCCCTATTGTCATCGTGCTAGCGACGACACTTCACATTTTAAATTTCGAACGAAATGTCTTGGCACCAAGCCTGCACGCTGAATTATCAGCCTTACGCATATTAAATTAGAATTGCATTTATAGTGAAAATGGTATGAGAGTTACTCTCAGTTGCTCTTATGGAAAGTATTCAAAAAATAATTTGAAATAGTTGCAAGAATTTTGATGTGAAGATTGAATTGTCTTCTTGAAATAACAATGGTAGGTTTTTTATTTATTTTCTTGCGTAAACGAGTTGCAGTTACATTAAAGGAGTGATGGTTCCGTAGCCGTTTAACAGATTATGTACGATTTTGCATTACGGCTTTTTCGCCAATAAGTTTGCTTGGCTGCGGTCACAGCTTTATATTTGGTACATAAATACATAAAATATTGGTATTTATACATTTTTAGTCGGTATAGTACAATACAAAAATGTCAGTGTACACGGCCTATTTAATGTAAAAACTAACAATGCTTAACGACACTTAAATACATTTTTTGTTTTTTTAAATACGCTATTACTCGGCGTCAGAAACAAAAATAGATATCAAGATCTTTACTATATTTCCATGCTCCTATGACTGTATTAAAAGGTACATCAGTTATCGAACCTTTACATACGTGCACTATAATCACTCGAGGCGTTAAGGGTGACTTTGCAAAAAAAATGTAAAGGTTGACCTGTTGTCGACTGTACACGATAAGAGGTCGATGGCTGGCACTTGGGAATTTCGTAATTTTTGCGTTCCGCTGTACAACTTAAGGAGCATGGGTAACTTGATGGCGCGAGTCACGCGGTTTGTGGCGTTAAAATATCAGAATTTGACAATTAACGTACTCGAAAGTCGCGGCTTTCGACATAAAATGCGCCACTCGCGTCATCGTGCTATCAATGCTCCTTTATTTATACAGCGGAACCCTAAAAATTACGAAATTCTCAAGTGACAGCCGCCGAGTTGTTAGCCGATTCTTGAAATAGCTGAACTCAAATTAAAGTCACAACAAATTCTTTTGTTTTGAGCCTCGGAAACCGCTAATTCGAATACAAAACGTATTGTCACTTGGAATTTAGGGAAAATAAAACAACTGTTTGTTACGAGAGTTGTCAGTAAAGTTTATCTTTACTTGTGACTTAGACATGTAAACTGCCAAATATTTGTGAAGAGTGTATCTACGAATACGCAGTAATTTATTACAGAATTGGAAAATACAGATTGTTAGTCTATGAGAAACCGGGGATTAAGGTGACTTGCGCTTACTTAAGTTAAAAAGTATAGTCAAATGCTCAAATTACACTGAATGCGGTAGTAGTAAGTCGGTAGAAGGCAGGCCTCACATACGGGAAGTCGTGGGTTCAAATCCCGGCATGTACCAATGACTTTGTTTTCTAGGTTACGTAAATTTGTGAATTGGTAGTAGCAATACCACTCGCTAACGGTGAAGGAAAACATCGTGAGAAAACCTTAGTGCCTGAGGTGTTCACATACTTCAGCGCTTGAAATTTCCAATCCGCGGTGGACACGCGTGGTAATTAAGCCTGTACTCTCTCTCTCTCTCTCTCTCTCTCTCTCTGGGAGAGGGCCTGTGCCCTACAGTGGGACGTACACAGGCTGCATTATTAAAAGTAAAAAAAGTAATGGCGACCAACAATACAGTAAATTTGACTAAAAATAATGAATTAGTTACCAATATAGAATTTGCAGTTGGCAACAAAAAGTGTGAGCTCAGCATGTGCCGCCAGAGACCAGACTTAAATCTGCTTACAAGTAACTACAAACTAGTTCCTTATTATACCTATTTAAGTGACATTTAAGAAAGTGGTGCAGGTGGGCCTTAGTTTTGTTTTAAAAAAATGATGCTAGGCATTACCAGAGACGGGCAGCAGCGTCTTCCTGAGATTCCAACCGCATACTGCGATCGCCAACCCGCCTGCCAAGCGTGGCGATTATGGCAAAACCCTTAATGATTTGTAAAACATGATAACCACAGTAAAGTAGGAATACTCCAGTACTCAAATAAATCTTAGAATCAAAAATAAATCTTAGAATATTTTTAATTAGGTGGCATAACACAGAAGCGAAAATTCGATCTAATTTGAATGATCATTAGTATTATTCTGGCCCCAAAAGGAAGGTGATAAGGGTCAAGTAGATTTTATCTATACGAAGGCACATAAAACTAAAAAAGCATAGCCACTAATGGCAGTCCAGATTAAGTGCCCCTCAAACTTGCAATTAGTATGCAAAAGGCACAATAAAACTGTCAACTACTGCAAAGAAGTTTTAGAAGAAAACAAAATTTAAACAAACTCAATGGAATAGAAAAACTAAACAGAAGGTCTACTTTTACTTCGGCTATTGACACTTAAGAATTTCAATGTAAAGTTTAGTGCTAATCTAATCCGATTTAACTGCCTATATTCGTCCACTGTAGGATATAGGCTTCCCCGAAAGCATGCCACAACTGTCTGTCTTCGGCCATCCTCCTCCTGGTGTCACTGGCAAACTGGCTGGCTTCCCGCGAGGAGTTTGCCAGTTGGTGATCTACAAAGCACATTCTTTCCTCATCGGTCATAAGTTCTTTGGCGAGTGTGACTGCTATTTTTTCAGCTTGCTGATTATAGAGGCTACGTCATTGACCGAGCTTTTCTTTACAAAAATGCACTAATAGTGGACTAGTAGTCCCAAGAAGTATTCATACCATTAAAATAACAAATATCCTTAAAATACTAGGTACCTACTGTAATATTACGTAGAAAAAAATTATAGTTTACAGCAATAAGATAATAATATTCTATATTGCACACCGGAAAAAAAACACAAAATATAAATAAATAAACAGATAGATAACTCTTTATTGCAAATCAATCACACCACACTACGCCACACGATCACGCCACATATTCCATACCATCACACATATCATAACATCACCCAGACCATACCATCAAACATACCAGACATCTTTCTTAAGCATCTCATGTTTTTCAAATTGCTCATTTGTCAATAAACTGAGTTTTATATCGTCAATTAGTTAAATGATTTATTAGTTTCCAATAACATTATAAACACTAAAAGAAAACGAATTATTTCCCTCTACCGGCCGTAGAATGAATGATGTAGGGCACTTTTTATGCCTGCCACACACTGGCGCTGACGCGGTGATAGCCTATATCGGGCTGCCGCCGTGACCGCGCCAGTGTGAGGCAAGCCTTATCCGGATTCCACGTGTACAAAGTCGCGGGTGCAGCTGGTAAAAAAACAAAGGTTTACTTTCAAGAGGAACTTTCGAATATTCCTATTTTGTGCTAAAACTGTCTTCGGCAATAAAATAAAATGAATATAACCAGTTTATTGTCTGAATAAACAATGGGTGGAGGACGATAAAACGCGTCGGAATAGCCTACGGTACGACATTGTGACTGACATGTGAAAATATAGACTAAACGGGCAACAGACTTGACAAACCTGAAAAATTCGTTCCTAGATTTCAAATAATTATAATTTGACGATCTTTAAATCTCTATTAGAGAGATTCAGTCCATGGCAAATCAACCCTGACAATTCTCTAACGAAGTCACCCGTAACGTTACAGAGTAGAGTGTCTTCGTATTAGAACTTTCTTAAGCACTACATTATTAGCTTAACTTCGGATTCACTTACTCGATTTTGTCGGGAGAGTCCGACTAGGTTTCGCTCTGATTTGCAGAGCTTAATCATGGTGAGTAGAGCGGAGTTTGCGTCGGTTGCGTCGGTCATCTCTCGTCAGGGATTAGAGCGAAATCTGGTCGGACTCCTTCGACAAAAAAAATGAAGTAAGTGAATCCGGAATTGAAACAATAGGGAATAGGCCGATGTAGGTACGACTCTACTGGCATATCAATAAAAACTAAATGTTGTTCGTTGACCACTTGAGAACGTCTGGGTCAATCTTTCTTTGAAATGTTTGTAATAGTCGGAAAACTGAATGTGATTTCACAATACGATGAAAAAAAAACATAATCAAAAAATCAAAATCAAAATCAAAATCAAATTTTTTTATTCAAAGTAGCACAGAAACTGCGACTTAATGAACGTTACAAGTTAAACTAGGTGTCCATTTCAAAATCTAGATCATTTTGGAGAAAAAATGGACAAAAAAACTCCAAACTTAGTCTTTTCAAGTCCTTAATTTACAGGATTTATATAAATGTTCTAAAACTCATGCATTGAACTGGCTTTAATTCCAGACATCATTGTCATCTAAATAATCTTTAATGTTATAGTAGCTTTTTTGGCACAAAGTGCGCTTCACACATTTTTTGAACCGCGTTTCTGGCAAGCTTATTATATCCTCAGGGATCTTATTGTAGAAACGTATACAATGCCCCATAAAGGATGTATTAACCTTTGCCAGCCTAAATTTTGGGAACGAAAGTTTATGTCTATTTCTAGTATTTACATTGTGTTGGCTACCTACAGTTTTAAAGTCACTGATATTTTTCCTAACATACATAATATTTTCATAGATATACTGACTAGCAACTGTTAGGATGTTGGTTTCTTTAAAGAAATCTCTTAACGAATCTCTATTGCCTAGCTTATATATGAATCTGATCGCTCTCTTCTGCAGGACGAAGATGGTCTCAAGGTCTGCAGCCCGACCCCACAGTAGTATACCATAGGACATAATACTATGGAAGTAACTAAAATAAACAAGCCTAGCAGTTGCGACATCAGTTAGTTCCCGGATTCTTTTAACTGCGTATGCTGCAGAACTGAGCCTATTTGCCAATTTTCCTATATGAGGACCCCATTGAAGCTTTGCATCAATTGTGATACCCAGAAATACAGTTTCTTCTACAAGGTCTAGTTTATCATTCCCCAATATAACATTGCTGTCAACCATTTTGACATTTGGTAGTGTAAATTTTATACATTTTGTCTTTTTTGAATTTAATAATAAGTTATTTGAAGTAAACCAATATAGTACCTTAGAGAGAGCATTATTTGTACCCGCAAGGTCATTTTCTTGTCTCTTAATCTTAAAAATAAGTGACGTGTCATCTGCAAACAATACTATCTCTGACATATTTTGAACCATGAACGGCAAATCATTTACATATACGAGGAAAAGGAACGGCCCCAAAATAGATCCCTGTGGCACTCCCATCTTAACCTCCGACCCGGATGATTTAGTCCTAAGTTGAAGTTTGGACAGGGTGACGTCTGTCGGGTTAGCTAGTTCATACTTATTATATTTTTAGTGCTTGTTATAGGGTTAACACTATGGAATCACTGATATCTAATCTACAAGTCATTATTCGCGGAAAAAGATGTGTAAAAATCGTATATTACAGATTTTGCATACAATTCCGCGTGAGGTTACATATGTTCTTATATGTACTTTAATTCTAAATTAAATAATAGGTATTTAATTCGTCTAAATAAATGTATTCTTTTTTCTTTCCAAATTACATTCGAAGGTGGCTCATCTACAAGCAGACTAATCATTGTCAAAACGACAGAGGCGGTCCCGGAATAAAAATAGCCGTTCAGAAATATTGAAGAGCGTTGAAAAATAGACGTCAAACAGATACGAAAATAATAATATCTGACGACAGTTGTGTAGAGAGGCCACGGAATCAGGCGAACAGCGGCGTTACGACTAATTACGAGCAATTATAAATAATTTTCTCAGTCATATACCAGTCAGACATTCAGTCAGTGGCAAACCCAGGGCCCTTTTTCACAGAATACGGTTTACTATGACAATACAATGTACATTGCAAAGTCAATTACTTTCTACGCAATTTGCATCGAATTGTCATAGTAAACTATGATTTGCAGTTTTATGAAAAGCGGCCCTGGTCTTTGCCTACCCCTCTGGGATACAGGTGTGAGTTTATGTAATGCGATGTCAGCGGGTTTTTCCTATAATGTAATTTGGAACCAAGGCTAGTGCTTGTGTTGTGTTGAAGCTATTTATTTATTATTTATTTATGTATTTCTTCTAGGTGTTTACTCAACTTAAATTTTTACGTGCAGCATGAATTTGTCACCATTTTAGATAGATAGATAAATAATTGGTTTACATAAGTCATACACACGTACACAAGGCATAAACACATCTAATTACAAGAAACAGCACAAAAAAAACATAGTACAATACAAAGCAGAAGCACACATGAAGAGCAAAAGCATTTAGATTTTGAATACATGGTACGGTAATCTGCTATCTTTTATCTGCTACCATTTTATTGGAAGTGGTTAAATTATGGAAACTGAAGAAACGGCTATCAGATTTTGCATTCTTTACGCCACATCCAGTATGTGTCATCAAGTCCGCAGATTTTTCGCGGCCAGATACCGCGGCCACTGCAGGACTTAGGCCTCCTTCGTGGTTTTTATAACCATGAGGGGTTTTGCCATAATCGCCACGCTTGACAGGCGGGTTGGCGTTCGCAGTATGCGGTTGGAATCTCAGAAAGACGCTGCTGCCCGTCTCCAGGTAATTGATTTCCTTAGTCGCCTTCTACGACATCCACGGAAGAAAATGGAGTAACGCTATTCTTAATCTGGCGCCACACGGCCAGGGCCATATCTAGGTCAAATTATACGTCATTGTAAGCATGAAGTAATTTTATAAAGGTGGGAGTAAAATTAAAGATTCGCACTATTCGCAAATTTAAATGTAATTGCAGTGTTGTGCTTTCTGAATTGATAGGGATCAATTGGGTGTGGACTCTTAAAAACTTTAACTCAACGTCATTGTTTGACTTCAAATCTAACAAACGCAAAACGCGAACTCTTTGAGTTCTAAGTTAATTTCTCGTTGTTTGGTTATTTGAAATTTAGACGAAACGTATATACCTATAATCTGTCACTACTCTGAATTTGATAAATCAGTATGCCCAATTTTATTGAAATCTGTCTAGCCCTTTAGGCACCACAAGGCATTATCTAATCACACAACTGTGTTGAGACTAAACCTCTAAGTAAACCGGTTATTTAGTCATAACCATACAGGGTATTTTGATGTCTTATAATACACCAAATTTAACTACTCGTAGATTTTAAAACTGCAACGGAAATGTTTTGGTGGTTCGTAACTTTTTGTCAAACAAGGACCATTTTGCTGTTAGCACTACAAGGTATGAAGTTTTGCAAAGATAAACAAGAGTTGTAAAAGCTATTAAAATTATATTTTAGTTCAACAGATGATAGTGAACGGAATAAACGTATTCATCCCATCTTGTTCAACGCACATGGCTTTCAAAATCTCTATTTACTGGCAACTCTTTTATGTGCGCTGCAGGACACTTTAGCAGGCCACTCCTCAGCCTCTCATGGATTTCCTGTGATCCGCGGTCCGCAGCTGGAGAGTCACTGAACTAGACGGTTCAGAAAAACGGAGATCACAATAGCGGATTGAGGCTACCTCATCCATCTATGCCAAAAGTTTTGCAGCTATCCAGCACATAACAAAAACGCATGGCCTGATCCCAAACTATGATCGATGCAGCATAGTTCCTAATATTGATTCTACATTACATTTTCGGACAAGTAATTTTTTGTTAGTCTAGGTCGCAAAGAGTGCAGTCAGTGTTTGTTGTGGAGCACAAAATCTGCGTAGGCGCAAAAAAGTAATGTAACGTAAAAAGAGGCACAAAACTTACTATGACTTACAAGACGTTGGTCATCTAAATATCAGCCTCATTATATCAGACAGAACACAAAATTTGTGACCAAATTAATCTAGACTCTTTTCAGAAGTTACCTAGATATATACAGTTTTCGTGTTCAACCTTATAAGACAGTATATCGGCAATTGATTGAACTCTAAAACTAAATAGTATTACAAATATAATAAATACTTAAAAGGCTCTTTCGTAGTTTAAAGAGGGGTAAGATCCTCTTTAGTGTTAAATAGAGCTTGTCTCATTGTTCCTAAATATGAGGACTACGTTAATTAATTTTTCTATATTTAATGTTTATGTATGGTGTGAATTTGGGTTAACTCTAGGATATAATACAATAGGTCTTTGTAAGATTGCTAGACTTGTTTTACGTACCTAATAAACATAATAAAGTTAAATAGAAAGGAGAGTACAGAGAGTCTAGCAGTTGACTGCCTCGTTGACCTGGCCGTTAGGGCATTTAGCTACCAAAACAGAGGTGGCGGGCCCAATTCCCACTTTGTTTCCTTGTTTGTGATGTCCTTGCCTAGTTACCATAGCACAGGGCATCCTAGTTTGGGACCAGGTCTAGTGATTGTGTTGTGTGGAAGTTGTTATTATTATTAGTTTGTTCATAAGTTACAAGTTCGGAGACAACGTTCGACCGAGAAAGGGACGGCGATGATGCCGAGTTGTTCTGGTCATGTTTGTTTCTTGAGCGGTCAACAACAACCCGACTGCTGAGCATTTGAACTCATTGCGAGACGCCTAGGTTGGTCCCGTCTGCTTTGTTAATCCTCAGCAATCAGCTATCAAGTTTTTTTTTTATTTACCTTCTTAGGACGAAAACTTTCGTAACTTATTACTTTAGAAAAAAAATCAAGTAGGTACCTCAGCGAATGTCAGTTGGACTTTAACAGCAAACAATATGCCAAAAATTTTAAAATGAGACATTACTTTTGGCATATTTTATGATGGTCAACGGAAAGTGTCTGTTTTTATAGTGAGTTTGATAGCATGAAAAATGTGACATACAAAGATTGATTGCGTTAGGACAACTCAAAACTCAATCATTTAAATTGTGGGTAAGGTTAGTTAATATATTTAGGTAAATTCTAGGTCAGTTTATTCATTTAAACACAAACTCTAAAAATCTTTATTGTGAACATTAACTTTCACAATAACATTAAAAGTAATGAAATTAAAGAACACCCTAGAAATCTAATTTTGTTACACCTTCAAGGGATCGTAAGCTTTACATACGTACATACATACAACATACATAAACTAGCACCTGTATCCCAGAGGGTAGGCAGAGACCAGGGACTGCCACATGCCACGTAAGCTTTAGTATTTAACATTAATTTCAACTTGATACCTCTATTCTTTCCTGAGAAAAAGGACCAATTCAAGACTCTATACTCCGTACAGCTTAGGCTCTATACCAGCTAGCTAATAGATGTTGGATAATATCAGGGCCTGGAATCTCTGGCACGGTTAACCAGAGGTCACGGGTTCAAGTCCCGGCATGGGTGGAATTTTTAGCCTCTAAATAGGTTTTCAAAACTATGTGTTTATTAAATTCCAGGCCCTGTTATCATCCAACATCTAAATAGATGTAAGTGTGACAGCGGCGCCCGCGCCGCCACTCTATATCCGTCATAATGAGCCAGCAACTGTTGCTAATTGCAAAGACTATTCCTGGTCCCTTGCGTGGCTTACTTTGTTATTTACTGTCGGTTTGTTGTTGTTTTTTAGGGTTCGGTACCCAAAGGATAAGGGACCCTTTTACTAAGACTCCGCTGTCCGTCCATCCGTCCGTCTGTATCTCATGAACCAGGCTGTATCTCATGAACCGTGATAGTTAGACATTGAAAATTTTCACAGATGATGTATTTCTGTTGCCGCTATAACAACAAATACTAAAAACAGAATAAAATAAATATTTAAGGGGGGTTCCCATACAACACAGGTGTTTTTTTGCGATTTTTTGCTCGATATTAATAACAACAACAGACGCATTTTATATGTATTTTGCCTTTCCTCGACTAATCAGTGATTGGGTACCTATTAAGGTACTGAATAATAGTGGACTAATGCAATAATTCTATATCAAGAGTACAGGAAATAATCAGCAAACGTATGTATTTTCTCTCTGACGCAGGAAAAGTTAGTGAGTGACACCTGTCACTCGTACATAGACAAGTTCTCTTAGAGATATGGTGTACTTAATCCACATGCGTACCCACCGTAGGTTGGCAGTTGCAAGTCTTCTGCTCAAACTATTTAATTATTCTGCAAATATTTAAAAATATAGCACAATCATTATCATGCCAAAAACTGTCCGAGATGTCGACAACCTCGTCAATTGTTTAGCTGGCTTGTAACAAAAAACTATTATAAGGTAGTAGAATTCCTAAATGACAATGCATTGTGAGGTCCGATCGTATATTTGTACATACCTATTAATTTTCAATGTGTGATTTAAATGTATAAAATAGTATAAAGCCAGCCGTTTTTTTGCCACGCCTAATCGGTAAAATTGCATTGAAACATATTATAAAATAAAATAAAAATTATTTATTTCAGGCAGTACCCATATATTGTATTATAATAACATCACTGTGCACACAAGTAATTTATGGCAATAAATATATTAATTGATTGCTTTATTACTAAAATGCAACCAAAAACCAACAATAAAATTAATCTTTATTAAACAGGACTCCAGGACACATCCGGCCCTAAGGTCTCCAAAACTTTCGCAGCATTACCGGGGCTGCTCACTTCATAGACAATTCACTGTGCACTATGATAATACTATGTTCATGGTATAGCTGAATAACCTTCAGATTAAATGTCTTACTTTACAGGAAGACTAATTGTTTGTATATAATTGTTTCGTAGCGGCTACATAATTTACATCGATTTGTCATATTAAACTTTGAATTGTAATTTAATGAAACGCGGGCGTGCAAGAGCCTTACCTCAGATACGGAGCAGTTGTCAAGCCCCCAATACCTAAATTCCTGGTTTTTCAATGAAAACCGTGTCTACGGAAATTTACAGGGAAGCGCGAAAGTATTTAGCTCCAGAAAACATAAGACTATATATAATATAATACTCGATATAATTTTTAATCCACCGTAGCAGTGGACATTCGCAAAATTTATAAAAACCACAATAACTACGCGCAGCTTATGAAACATGATTTGGCACTCTGCGCAGGCATTAGAACAACACTACAATACACAATGGTTGGCAGATAAATCAGCTGAAAACGTTACAATTCGAAACGTTGTCACAACAAAAGAATTGTTCACATTCTATACGGGCTTATGAAAAGCTTTCACGAGCTGTTGCGAGTACAGTAAGCCACTTAGATGCTATCGCGCTAATGTTTTTTGGCCTTGAAATGTTGGAACACAATGTTATGTAAGCTCCATAGTATAAAGTGTGACACAAAAAAAAACATCTTACTCTCATCTTTAACCTCGCCGATTGTAGGTGTCTTCTAATGCACGCCATTCACTTCGGTCTTGGGCTTTCCGCATCCAGTTTTTTCCTGCCACTTTGACCAGGGCCCTAATAATAATAATTATGAAAAAATCCTGTCGGAATTCTGACGTTTGATTTAGCAAGGGAATTCGACAGACGATTGAAATCGCTCAGGATTTGGTGCGTGTAATATAGGGGCCAGTCGTCAGTACATCTCGTGGGTTGCCTACCTACACTTCTGTGCTCATCTCTGTCTCCAGAATAGCACTTTTACAACCATCTTTTCTCTTGTCTACATACGCCATCTTTGCAACATTATAGGCATTGTATGGAAGGATGGAGTCACAAACGAGAGTCTTAGAGCTAACTCTGGTATTCATAGTCTCATAGCCCAAGAAGCTTGCGATGGCTGGAGCATGTGCAGTGTACGAATTATACCTGTTTGCTGAGAGTCAAGAGGCGTTTTGACAGGCCGCTACTACGCTACCCAGATTGCGTCAAGAGCATGTCACGGTGGCTTTCGAGAGTGACCGCTAGAGCTGACATAAGCTTGTTGTGGTCAGAGACGCCTACAGAGAAGAAATTAGGGCAGGTGACAGAATCTGCAATGAAGTATGGCAGCAAATCCATACCAGTCCGTCTCATTAATAAAATATCATTGTGTGTCTTGTATGATGTATGACCGTTTTCTTAAGCATTTAATTGTCCACAACGGGCGCAGCGGCATGTGACACCAAGTTTTATATTCAAATCCTACGCGAAAGAAATTCCACTATGTGAAACTACTATATCCCTTGCATAATCAGAATTAAACTGATGATTCCAGGGGTAAAGTAGATCTCCCTATTCTCTAAGATATTGCGGCTAGCTAGATTTATTTGCCGATTTTCATCGTCATCAGCCCGCCGATGTTTTTTTTTATTGAAAACCTCACTAAGTAAACACTCAACTATCATATTGTCTCTTCAGATTTGTCAAAAAAGAACGAGACATTTAGATACTTAACCTTTTATTTCATCATCATCGGCCAAAACGATCTTGTCGTCGGCCCACCGCTGCCCACTGCTGGGTATAGCCTTTTCTCCCCCAAATGCCGTCTCTCGCGGTCGATAATGGCGGCAGAGAATAGGACGACGGTCAGTGGGAAGACCAGTGGCTCGATGGTTGGACCGATATGAGTCAGGTGGAAGTATTTATCTAGTGAAATTCTTAATTTTGAAGCTAAGACCAGTAGTCTGTCTACCGAACATCAGTCGGTAGTCGAGAGTCAGAGTAGTTTTAGTGTGATCTGAGTAATCTTGTTTTATCTTTGACCTACTGTACGGCGTCGCGGTCGAGAGTTAGCGGGATTTGCGTCTGATTTATCGATCAGTTCGTTGTTTCTTTTATCTCTTTGTGAAAAATAAATAGTGCGACTGAGGTAGTCAAGTAACGAGTTCAGACAATCGTATGTTTGACTAGTTGTTTCGATGCCTCATTTATGGGCCCACGTAACTGACTTGTAACTGGAAATTAATCATGGAAAATCAAATCTCCCTAAACCGCATTATGTTTTGGCAGGTCTTTTGTATTACGTATGTTTATATTTTTTTACGCTTTACAATTTTCCCAAGAAAGGAAATCTGATTTCAAACGCGAGTAGCGTGGGGTCAGTTGGCATGTTGCAGGTCGGGATGTGGAAGTATCTGTAAGTTACATTAAGTACATTACTTAAACTCACGCGTGTATCCGGAGAGGTAATCAGAGACCAGGTTTTGCCAATTGCCGCGATCCTGGTAAACCTCATTAGTAGTTCCAAGCAGGCCGGTTTCGGATACATTTTATCTTGCCCTCCGCTAGTACTTGCTATGATCCTGACATACTTTTTACCTCTTTCGCTTCATCGGCATTCTATTATCAGTCCCATTGTCAATTTCTTCCACTTTAAACTTTGTTTAAAATAATAATTATGTAAGTAATTTAGTGCATAAGTGTGAAAAATCTGTTCTTGTCAATAAATGGTTATTTATTTATTCTTTTATTCATTAGTCTCTTCAAGCACACAAACATAAATATGTTTCTTATAGTGCCTTTCCATCACTGGAGAGTCAGCTCTTCACAACGTTCACTGTTCAGTGCATTTCTGAACAACTCTTCCGCAGTTTGAACACCACTTATTGATGTCTAGCCTTGACGTACAGTCAACAACATTTACACCCGTGCACTCTACTCAGTAACATTACGGGTGAATTTGCAACTTAAACGTAAATGTTGGTGTGCCGTCGACTGTACTGCTTTCTTCTTTCTTCCGCCTTGCCCATCATAATAGTCTGCAGCTATTACTATGGTTAAGGTTCGTTAAGCCTAGGTTTGTCCAAGTTTCATACTTTGACTGCAACATTGTGTTTTATTCAAGTGACGCACATTTTCTGTTTTATCTTTCGACTCAGTTTTAAGGCTGAAGTAATTAATAATATGGGTATATTTTCGGGTTCTTTCTGTACAAATAAAGTCAAGATCGAACTTTGCAGTCATCCGTGACGTAACTGCGCTGAGTGCACAAACGTAAAGGTCGACTGTACGTGTACGTGGACACTATTATACCTCGTCATAGTCACTTAGTTAAGCAATAAAACGCTGTGTTACCTAATTATAATATTTCTTTACTGGAACGCCTGTTGACAGTTTAAACCTGGAACGCCCGCAATATATGAATGTGAATGCAATACAGGGTTTCACTGTAACTAAGTATATATCCGGAAAGAATTAATTGAATTAACTTACACTTGCGCCGTGTGGCGCCGGATAAAGAATAGCGTCACTCCATTTCCTTTCGTGGATGTCGTAGAAGGCGACCAAGGAAATCAATTACCAGGAGACGGGCAGCAGCGTCTTCCTGAGATTCCAACCGCACACTGCGATCGCCAACCCGCCTGCCAAGCGTGGCGATTATGGCAAAACCCGTCATGGTTATGAAAACCACGAAGAAGGCCTGTGTCCTGCAGTGGGCGTCAAATGGCTGATAATGATGATGATGATGATGATGACGCTTGGAAGAAAATTTTCACATTGGCCCACATAATGCGTGGTAACAAATACCACATTCTCCAGGTTAATCCTGCAAGGAAAGATAAAAGGTCGCCGAAGAGCTGGCCGAAGAAGAACCCAATTTTTTATTTGTCATCAAATATAAATAAACAAAATTTATTAATATTCATCATCATCATCATCAACCCATAGCAGTCCACTGCAGGACATGGGTCTCTCCCTGTATGGGAGGTTTTGCCGCAATCCCCACGCTTGGCAGGCGGACTGGAGATCGCAGTGTTTGGTGGTCTAGTGTCACAGGTCGACGCTGCTGCCCGTTGCCTGGTTTCCGTTTTTTAGGCGCCTCTTTACGACACCCACGGGAAGAAATGGGGTGGCTCTCGGCCTATTAATATTAATGAGTAGAATTCCCTATTTAAATGGGGGTTAGCTTGTTCATGAAGCGAAAGAAGTCTGCCAGTATCATGTAATGTACACCTTGTATAAACACAATTTCATTATCTTAACTCTTTCACAAACACCATTATCATCAAATAAAAGATGAAAGCAGCAAAAAATATTGGATTGCATGGGGAGTCAACGGCGCGTTTAGCACCAGTTTGTAAACATTTCAGTAGGTATATCTCCGGTAGATCTCCGTTAACGATATTGACGATAGTAAAAATTACAAATAGTTTAAGTGCATGCTAGGTAGGGACACAATGTCCGATTCATAGGCTAAATCTGATTTATAATGTTTGTAAAATATGTGGTAAACGTGTCTGAATCAAAATCTAGATAATTTTGGATTCTTTTCAAGTACGTTCCTTAATTACGCCATGGTAGCCTAGTGGGTAGAACATTGGACTCGGAAGCGGGAGACCCAGGTTCGATTCCCAGTGCGGGCATGTACCTGTGACTTTGTTTTCTAAGTCATGTACATTTGTGAAGTTATAGTAGCAATGCCACTCGCTAACTGTGAAAGAAAACATCGTGAGGAAACCTGATTATCTGAGCTATTCATATACCTCAGCGCTTGAAATCGCCAATCCGCGGTGGGCACGCGTGGTGATTAAGCCCATACTCTCTCCCTGAGAGAAGGCATGTGCCCTACAGTGGGACATATATAGGCTGCTTATGATGACAAATGTGTGAGTGGGTATTTTTTTTTGGATCTAAATCTGGTAAACTTATTTCTGTAAAACAGTTCACCAAAATTAAAAGTCTTATATTAGAAGCGTAATTGTAATTTAACGATTTTGGTTGAGTAATTTTGTGATTTGTGGCAATTTTTCACAAAAATCAGTCAGTAAAGTAATAATAGAATATAATAGATACGTTTATTTCATAATACATATCATAATATACGTTTATTTATTCGAGTTTTCAGTCTTTTTCGCAAGTGCCAAGCCAGGAGGCTTGGAAGGATCCCTTAAGTCTCTGGGATAAGCAGAGACCGAGTTTACGATTATGTGAGTTTGTATGTATTTTGAAGTTACCCCTCTCAACTAAAACTAAATAGCACAATCGCATTTAATGTACCTATCCCATAACTTTAAATTATCTCAAATTCATGACAGAGTTATTCTATGACTAAGAATGAGTGTCAAGTTTATGACAGTACAATTCAATTTGTTACGAGAACTGTCAAATTAGTTAGATCTAAATGGAATCCATTTGTCTAGCTGTTGTAATTTTCTGTAAGTATTACAAGACACTAAGATGTTACCGGTATCAATAAAATTGTAACTACATGACGGTCAAATAATAAATTTAGTGTTAATTATGTCCGAGAATGCGTTTTCGGAAACAGAAGAACTGATAACGATATGTTTTTCTTTCTTTGTGTTGTTATTGATGTACAGGGCCGGCAATATTTTGGCATATGCCCGGGCACCAATGTAACAAGAAAGAAAGCGCATTGTAACCCGACTGCGACGGAGACCAAAAGGCCATAGTTGGCGCTTATGTCTGTATTCTATTTTTATATACATGTATACCTTTTTTGCGGCGGTGGTAGCCTAGTGGGTAGAACCTCGGACTCGGAAGTGGGAGACTCAGGTTCGATCCCCGGTGCGGGCATGTACCTATGACTTGGTTTTCTAAGTTATGTACATTTGTGAAGTTATAGTAGCAATACCACTCGCTAACGGTGAAGGAAAACATCGTGAGGACACCTGGATATCTGAGCTATTCACATACCTCAGCGCTTGAAATCGCCAATCCGCGGTGGGCACGCGTGGTGATTAAGCCCATACTCTCTCCCTGAGAGAAGGCCTGTGCCCTACTGTGGGGCGTCTATAGGCTGCTTATGTTATGTATACCTTTTTTGTATACTTAGGTACTTAATTTTCGGACATACTTCGACCAAATATCGGGACGTATAAGCAAAGGCCAAGATAAAATGTACCCGAAAACGGCGTGCGTGCATGCAACGACTAATGAATGTTGAGGAAGCGAAAGTGATTTGTCAGGATCGTGGCAAGTGGCAGTCCCTGGTCTCTGCCTACCCCTCTGGGATATAGGCGTGAGTTTATGTATGTATGTATGTGTAGGTACTTAATTTTCTGTATACTTAGGTACTTAATATTTGTTTTTATATTTGTGTTTATAGCCTTTGTTGCCAACCTTTAACAGGAGACGGCACATGAGGAAAAAGTGTGTTTGTAATACAAATAACTTATTTAATTCGCCATCAACATGTTTCTGAGAAATGATTGTTTACAACAATGCCAGATACTTAAGTTAATAACTGCCGATAAACTGCTGCGCAGTTTCGCAAACTTGTCGACCTGTTTGTTTTTTTTTTTATAAAATCTTCAAATACAAATAAGTATGTTCCCCCACAACTCCTTAACCAATGTCAAGATTTTGACAAATAAGATATCAATCGCCGATTGAAATGGGCACAGATCTAAAAAAAAATATTTAATTATTTATTTTTATGCCTCCGACTGCGTTTTTTTTAAATACTGTCAACCATAAAGCGTAAAAATTAAGCATCATCATCATCATCATTCAGCCACAAGAGGTCCACTGCTGGACATAGGCCTCCTCCATGGATTTTCAAAAAGACCGGCTGGAAGCGGCTTGCATCCAGCGCCTTCCTGCCACTTTGATGAGGTCATCTGTCCATCTTGTGGCTGGTCATCCTACGCTGCGCAACTTTTCGGCCCCATCGGCCATCAGCTCTGCGTGCTATGTGCCCCGCCCACTGCCACTTCAACTTACTAACCCGCTGGGCTATGTCGACGACTTTCGTTCGTCTATGGATCTCATCATTTCTGATTCGATTTCGTAGAGAATAGTACCTATTTATAATAAAAAATAATAAAAACTATTCAAGCGAGACTGATCCCTGAAAGAAAAACTAATAAATAAATATAAATAACTTCAACACAACACAGTCACTTGTCCTGGTCCCAAACTAGGATACCCTGTGATGTGGTAACCAGGCAAGGACATCACAAAATGTTTGTGAAATACACACAGACTGAGGCCATTTGTACAAATATACGGCGGCCTCGAGTGGGAATTGAACCCACGACCTCCACCGTGCTAATCAGACCGACGAGGCAGTTAATGAAATGAGATTAGAGAAAACACGTTTTACGATACGGGACCCTCACTGTACGAGTTGGACTAGCACTTGGCCGATTTTCCTCCCCCTTTCCCTTATCTGAGATGCAAGCAGCTACGTGTACATACATACATAAACTCACGCCTGTATCCTAGAGGGGTAGGCAGAGACCAGGGACCGTCACTTGCCACGATCCTGACAGATCGCTTTCGCTCCATCAACTTTCAATTAGTCGTTGCATACAATGAAACTTTTATTATAAATTATTCTGTAGCGAGTTATATTGTGAATTGTTCACGTTCACAATAAAATGCAATGTTTAATTTTGTTTATGAACACACGAAGATTTTGCCGAATGTAAGAGAGCTGTCGAGCGGTAAAAAGAGCTTTTTTATTTGTGTTATCGCAGTGTTCTTTCAAGAATGGCATTCTTGTGATGATCTCGCTAATAATAAGATGAAATTATTAAGGCAACGATACGAAGTGACGTCAGTGACACGTTTCATGCTACAATAAATGTACATTTATCTTACAATACCAATACCTAGGTCTTGGGTTCGAATCCCGGCATGTACCAATGACTTTGTTTTTTAAGTTACGCACACTTGTGAAGTTGTCGTGGCCATTCCACTCGCTAACGGTGAAGGAAAACATCGTGTGGAAGCACGAGACAAGGACATCGCAGACATGGAAATACACCCATTTGCACAACTGTACGGTGCCCGCCAAAGGGAATCCAACCCACGACCATTGATGCGACGCATTGATGTGTACAACCCTCATTTTCGGATTTATATGGGAGGTTTGTTACATTACATTACATAAACTCACCCCTACATCTCGGAGGGGTAGGCAGAGACCATGGTTTGCCACTTGCCATACTACAGACTTTTGTTACACCCTGTATACATATAGCGCAGAAAACCTCATTGCCATGCGATAGCTCAGTTGGTCAGAGAAACACCGTGAGGTGACCCCGCATCTCTAAACGTAGTCATAGTAAACCATCAACGAGCTTGTCTAATTAGCGACCTACCAGCGTGGCTTTACGGTGTGTCCAAAAATACCTTTGTTAAAATATAAAAACACTCTATTACCATTTGTCACGGCGCGCCCCGCATTTATCATGATGCTGTTCCGCATCTTGATGTACAGGGTGTTAGTACTTTTGCTGCTGTAAGGATGGTACAGGTGCTGGGGAAGCCTGCTCTATCTAAAAAACAATGTCCCAGGCACTGTAGCGTCCGAGTGGTCCCTTCACCCATCTAGCACTGTGCATCTAGTGTAAGTGAAAGTGCCAACTGGACGCCAAAATGTTAGCACTTTTTAGAGTCCCTCGTTGGTTTAGTGATTTATACATGTATTAACTACAGAAACCGAGGTTGTAAGTTCGATTTCCGCTGAAGGTCGCCGTGCTTGATATGTAAAAATGGCCTCAGTCTGGGTCTGTTTCAATCAGCTTCATTTTTATTTAACTAAGAAATTAAAAGAATATTGTAATTACTTTGTTGCCTTATTTACAATTTTGCTAAATTGTCTGTTAATTGTTAACAAACCCATTTGAAAGTCAAAAAGTATACAGTATGTGCCTTTTTGTTCGCGTTCATCATCATCATCAGCCCACCTCTGCCCACTGCTGGGTATAGGCCTTTTCCTCATCACGCGCCCCTTTCGCGATCTCTCGCCATTCCACGGGCTCCTGCCGACCTGACCACATCGTCCGACCATCGGGCTGTTGGTCTACCTACTGAACGCCACCCGGTCCTCGGCCGCCACTCCGTTACTGCCCTGGTCCACCTGCCGTCTTCCCGCCTCGCTAGGTGTCCCGCCCATCGCCACTTCAGACTCGAGAATCGGTCACCAATATCATCAACCTTCGTCCGACGTCGGATGACGGCATTCGATACTCTATAGTCTAGTCTGAGGCCTAGCATGGCTCGCTACATAGTTCTTTGTGCCACTATGACCCGGTGCATATTCGGCTTCGTGGGCGTCCACGTTTCGGCCCCATACGTGTGGATGGGCAGAACACACTCGTTGAAAGTCTTGTATATTTATATATTTTTATGTCATGTGCTCTTGTTTACACTAAAGCATATTATCTTATGTTGCCCAGTTGCAAGAGTAAAACACTTTCTTTTTTTATAAATGTATCGAATAGAATCTATAGGTTTCGTTCCGGCACTGGTCCGGTACCGGCCCAATACCAACGCCCGGTAGGTACTCCTTATCAACCCGGTTGGTAAGGTGGGTGACATTACCAATACCAATCCACAAATCAATAGCCTCAAATTTTGATTCAACCATTAACATATGTTTTTCTTGATTTTCTGAAATTTCCAGTAGGTAGTTCGACTTCAAATCTATTGTTTACGTTTCAGCATCACCCTGTAACGGCAACAGTAGCCGCGTAGAAATAAACACGGTTAACATTCCTATAAACAAGATTGTTGCGGCGCACGCGCAGATTGATGGTGATGCGCGCGCGGCCGCCCCGTCACAGCGCCCGTGGTGCTGCATGACGCCGTGAAGAAGTCTGCAAACAGTAGAACATTACCAATATACCATTAATTTTGGGTGGTTTGATAGCCATAGCAAAATGAACGTGCAACAATTCGTAGCACCTCTCCGTGTATCAGAACAATGTCCCGGGGAGCTGCGACACGCACTCTGGATGGTTACTAATATTTTTAATAGATTCGAGTTTGTGTCGAGATATTTTTGGAAAGTGTCCATTTAAAAAAACCAGCCACGTGCGAGTCGGACTCGCGCACGAAGGGTTCCGTACCATTATCTATACAACATTATACACAAAGATAAAAAAACAGCAAAAAAATCACGTTTGTTGTATGGGAGCCTCCCTTAAATAATTATTTTATTTTGTTTTAAGTATTTTTTGTTATAGCGGCAACAGAAATACATAATCTGTGAAAATTTCAACTCTCTAGCTATCACGGTTCTTGAGATACAGCCTGGTGACAGACAGACGGACGGACGGACGGACGGACGGACGGACGGACGGACGGACGGACGGATGGACAGCAGACAACGAAGTCTTAGTAATAGGGTCCCGTTTTTACCCTTTGGGTACGGAACCCTAAAAACGAACTACGGTATTTTATAGCTATTGTTAACAATAGCAATAGCAAAAAAGTACCCGAAACCGGCGTGCGTGCATGCAACGACTAATGAATGTTGAGGAAGCGAAAGTGACGAAGCGAATTATTGATCTGTCAGGATCATGGCAGGTGGCATTCCCTGGTCTCTGCCCACCCCTCTGGGACACATGTCTGTATGTGTGATATTGCTCTTTGCTAATACATACCCTATTTGGTCGAAGTATATCTGCCTGACACAGCCTGCTTATATCTTTTTTATTTTTTTTTATTTTAAGAAGGTTCCGCCACCATTAATTACGTGGCGACCTTTAAGTCATTATTTATAAAAGTGTCAATTAGTAAAATAAGAATTAAATTTGTACATATGAAAATGTCTTATGATAAAACTTAAAATTAAGTGTGAACAGGTAAAAATTTTCTTAATATTAAAAGTGTTATATAATAAAATGTAAAATAGTTAAAATTTAAAATTATATTATATCATTAATACTGCTTATATCAGCCTGCTTATATTTGTTTCGTCAATCTTAATTCCTTCATACTCTCCATATGTCCAAACTCCAAAGGCTAAGTTATAAAGACGGCGCGAGACGCGCGTTTTGTGGCGCTGAAATGTCAGATTCGAGATTTTCGAGAACATCACTTTTTTGAAATTTTAGCGCGACAAAATGCGCGACTCGCGGCGTCATACTACCTATGCTTTGTGGCTTAGAAATACGATGAATGATTAAATTTTACATCTTGTATCTGTCCCTTGGCTTGTACTAAACTGCGTAGAGTACAGTGCAATAAACTTTGGCCTTTACATAAGTAGCCTATATACGTCACACTATAGGACACAGGCCTTCTCTCAGGGACAGTATGGCCTTAATCACCACGCGTGCCCACCGCGGATTGGCGGTTTCAAGCGCTGAATTATGTGAATAGCTCAGACAGTAAGGTTTCCTCACGATGTTTTCCTTCACAAAACTTTGGCCTTTGCATCTACGTAATGAGATAATTTACGCAACGTCTAGTGGCACCTTAACTCGCATTAGATGGGTGAAGGGACCACTCGGACGCTGCAGTGCCTGGGACACAATGTCACAGTGCAATGTATAATAATAAAATCTACTTTTTTATAGTTTATTTCTTTTATGTTTTATTGGTAACATCAATAAATATAGCAGACATCACAGAACATCAATTTCAACATCTCAAGTCATTTTTACAAACAAATAATCCGTCATAAAATATTTTGAGTCCATGATTAAAAACCTTTTTGTAGTCAAATCAGTTCAATACTCGCGCCTATTTATTCATGTTAACATTAGACTCCAGAGCAGGCCTACTAATTTACATGTCGCAACATTAATGGCTGGTTATTAATTACGTCTCAATTAATTACCTTTAGATATTAATTTAATCTTGAAAGTTTGCGTGGGAGTGGTCGGTTTTTCTGTCGTTGTTTTTATGGGTTTTGTCGAACGGAAGTTTTTTTGGTAGAGTCAAGCGCTGATGAACTTTTACATATTCACTGCAAGGTTGATGGTTCAAAGACAGCCACAGTTACAAAGAAAAACCGGCCAACTGCGAGTCGGACTTGCGCACGAAGGGTTCTGTACCATTATCTATACAACATTAGACAAAGATCGAATTTGAGAACAGCGCCAAGTACAAACCAACAAGAAGCGTTAAACATTGACATTTAACGACATGACAACGGTGCTGTGAAGGTTACATAGATGGCCGCTAGATGGCGAGCGCTGTCTTTAGACAACGTTTGTTGTATGGGAGCATTTTTATTCTGATATTTATTTTAAATATTTAAAATAAATATCAGAATAAAACTGAATAAAACCCCTTAAATATTTATTTTATTCTGATTTTAGTATTTGATGTTATAGCGGCAACAGAAATTCAACTGCCTAGCTATCACGGTTCATGAGATACAGCCTAGTGACAGACAGACAAACGGACAGTGAAGTCTTAGTCATAGAGTCCCGTTTGGCACCCTTCGGGTACAGAACCCTAAAAAGTGTATATTATCAGTAAGAAACTTATTACATTCTTAATATTGTTGATGAAGCGAAAAAGGTTATAAGGATCGTGTTCAGTGTCAAACGCTGATCTCTGCCTACCCCCACGGAATACCGGCGTGAGTTTATGTAACTTAATGTTAACTTATATCTAGCTACCTTCTTGCAGATTGATAGTTTGGGCAAACAAATAAATAGAATTATAAATAAAAAAATAATGAATAGACTGTTTTGTTTTTGTGTTTTATGTGTAGTTTTGGGCTGGGTCGTTTTTTATTAAAGCAAACCAGTTTGTGTTTGTGTTCTAGTCCTGCAACCAGCGCCAGTTTGTTTTTCCGTGTATGATACAGTGAATTCTAAGTTATGTACAAAGTTATGAAGTTATAGTAGCAATACCGCTCGCAAACCGTGAAGGAAAATATCGCGAGGAAACCTGGGCTATTCACATACCTCAGCGCTTGAAATCGCCAATCCGCGGTGGGCACGCGAGGTGATTAAGCTCGTACTCTCTCCCTGAGAGAAGGCCTGTGCCCTACAATGGGACGTATATAGGCTGCTTACGCAGCGGATCGCAAATTATTGAATTGCAATCGAAAATACTTTCAAAGCAAAAAGATTCAGGACAAGATAATCCGTCAAACAATGCTAAAATTACTGCAGTCGTCTCTAGACACGCAAAAAAATTGCTGTCTTGTTTATACCTAATTAGGGCACAGTGTCTAGTGCATCGATCACACGTTTTGACGGCAGATGAATGGATTTAACCTGCAAAGCTTGCAGTGGAAGGATAAGATAGACTTCATTAGGATACAAGCTGCCTCAATCCATTGTGTTAGTGTCAAACTTGTAACACCAAAATTATGACTCAGACAATGCGGCGCCTCGGTAGTAATTTAGAAGGAAAGAATTTGATTAATGACAATGACAATGTAGGCCAACTTGTTCCCGAAACTCTGGGAAAAAAAATCCAGCAGTCCCATCATGTGACTACTCCACTGGGACTGCTAGGAAACATTTATTGCACCAATACGTGCGGAGCAACCAAGCCGCGGGTTTCCTCACCATGTTTTCCTTGACCGTTAGCGTGTAGTATTGCTACAAATTCGTAGATGTACGTAACTTTAATAATGACGAAAGTCAATCTCGCACTGGGAATCGACCCTTGTCTTTCCTGTGGGCTAGGTCGACTGAGCTGTCAGCACGGTAAAGGTGCTGGGCAAGCCTACTCCATCTTAAACAATGTCTCAGGTACTGCAGCGTCCGAGTGGTCCCTTCACCCATCTAGTGTGAGTGAAGGTGCCACTGGACGCTGTATAAATCATCTCATGACGTAGATACATAGGCCAAAGTTAATTGAACCAAGAGTCACACACCCAAAACACTAAGCAAATACAAACGTTTTCAAACAAACCCTGATGGCAGATACAAAGTAGAAAATAAAAAAAAGTGTGGTAGGATTCTAGACGCACGTTTTTCCTGTAACAGTTATAAATTCACACCCCAGTTCCACGTGCCGAACTAATCCGGGGTTTATTTTAGTTATCTCGGGAACTTCTAAAAATGTTAATCTTCACAATGCGACATTATGGGTGGGCCGAGAGTTCGTCTATTTTTACGCACAGTGGAACAAAACTGTGCAAGTATTTCACCGAATAGGGTAAAAGAAGGTCTACCCGAAGTGTTTTTTTTTTTCTAGAGACTTTGGTAATAACAATAACTTACACACAACACAAGCACGTGCCCTGGTCCCAAACTGGGATACGCTGTGCTATGGTAACCATGGAAGGACATCACAAACATAAAATTAAATACACCCAGACTGATTCGGTACAAATGTACGGCAGTCTCCAGTGGGGATCGAACCCACGATCTCCGGCATGGTAATCAAACGCGATACGGCTAGACCAACGAGGCAGTGCATCGACCATTATTAGACCCCTTACCATGAGGGGTTTTGCCATAATCGCCACGCTCGGCAGGCGGGTTGGCGATCGCAG